>OX941084.1:20875000-23275000 GCA_954870635.1 Arctium minus
GTGAATGGTAGCATTGGAAGCCTATGCTCATGTTCATCAAGTGGCGCTGAAAGTGAGAATATTAACGTGAATACCAATTTTAGTTATTGCAAACTATTGAAGGGGGAGAATGTTAAAAAATTTGCTTAAAGACTACGTGAGCTTTGGTTCCGAAGGATTATTTGTCCCAATCAACAGGTGCAGATTCTAAGAAATTGTACAAACTCAAACATGGTGAAGTTCGGTTTCTGTTCGGTTGCTGCGTTTTGTTCTGGTCTGATTCTTGGTAGTATTTTGTTCTGTTCGGTTTGCTTCTGCGTTTCGGTTTGGTTCGCTTCTGCAGGTTTTTTTCTGGTGTGATAAGTAGTTTTTTTGTTTGGGTTTGCTTCTTGCAAACCTGGTTTGCCCTATGGTGATGGCCTGTTTATGGCCCCTGCTCTTTGTAGTTTGGTTTTGTTTTTTGGCAATAAAGTGATGCTTTCCAAAGAAAAAAAATTATTTGTAATATAGAGGACTCCAGCGAAAGTGAAATACGCCAATCAATAGTGGACAACATCCGAATGGACAAAAATGCCCCTGTCACTAACAGAGAGAATTAACGGAGTTAGTAACGGGGGACCACTTTCAAAGTAAAATAAGAACCATGGGGATAATTTCTAGAATTATCAAAATTTAGGTCCCACTTTCAAATATTTCAGTAAACCACGGGGACCAAAATTAGAGTTTACTTTAATTAAATAAAAGTTAGACAAAAGTGAAAAAAAAAACTAAATTACCCCTGACTTAATGGGGTCTTCTAACAGTGTTATAAACAACAAAACGAGGGGACCAAAAGTGTTATAAACAACAAACCACATGAACCAAATTTGTAGTTTACTCTTAAATTAATTATTATAGTAATTTGTAATGCATTTGGTAAGAATAAAAAGATTCCAAATTTGGAATTAGGAAAGTGTCCGAGTAAGAAAGCAGCAAAAGGAAAGTTCCTATCACTAAATATAGTCAAACAATACAATAACAATGGTGGTGTTTGGGTTTGCTTATTTGAGGTATTTTTTAGCTTATTGCAGTGTGACATCGGAGATAATCACTTTTTAGTGTTTGGATGGAGAAAAAATCAAAGTGCTTATAGCGGTGTCAACCCGGAGATAAACACTTTTTCATAAATCATTTTGTTTTAACTTATCAATTTATTTGAAAAGTGTTTATGACTTTTTTGTTTATTTTGTATGTATAAACAATCTCAAACACCTTTAAATAACAAATTATTATCTTATTACGTTTTGATATCAAAATAAGTTAATCCAAACACTTTTTTACAAACTCCGACTTAACATCACATAAGTTGATAAACACTTTTCAAAATAAATATAAATTATTTTAAATAATCAATCCCAAACACCCCTAAATAAATTGTAGTAATAATTGGTAAGAATAAAAAGATTCCATATTTGGAATTAGGAAAGAGTCAGAGTAAAGAAAGCAGCAAAAGGAAAGTTCCCATCACTAAATTTAGTCAAACAATGGCGGACGACGCCATTAATCAATCAATCTCCACTTCTTCTACCTTCTTTCTTTCAATTCAATTCAACACATCCCCCCTTTCCATGCACCATCTCAGTCGCCAATCATTCTTCAATTCAACTCATCACACATACATCCTCTCTAAGTATTATAATCTTCCCCTTTCATCCCATCCCACACCCACCAACAAAACATCACAGAAGAAATTGAGATCGATCAACCAGCAGGTGAAATCATATATAGATCTATATAATCATGTCAAGTTGTATCGATAAAACCATCACGATCCGAGAAGTATGGTCCGATAATTTAGAATCCGAGTTCGATTTGATCCGATCCATAATCGATCAATACCCTTGCATCGCCATGGACACGGAATTCCCCGGCGTTGTATACCGGCAACCGTTGGAGCCTGGACGATCTTACAGGCATCGCCAGCCATCGGAACACTACAAGCTTCTTAAGTCAAACGTCGACGTTTTGAACCTCATCCAGCTCGGTCTCACCTTCACCGACGCTTCCGGTAACCTTCCGTGTATCGACGGGACACAACAACGCTTCATCTGGCAGTTCAATTTCAACGACTTTGACCTGGCGCGTGATAACTACGCGCCGGAATCGATTGACTTGTTGAAACGTCAAGGGATTGATTTTGAACGGAACCGGACCGACGGGATCGATTCGGCCAAATTCTCTGAGTTGATGATGTCATCCGGTCTGGTTTGTAATGAGGATGTTACGTGGGTGACGTTTCACAGCGCGTATGATTTCGGTTACTTGTTGAAGATCCTCACGCGCCGCCGTCTTCCGGGAGGTTTGCCGGAGTTTTTGGAGACTTTGAAGGCGTTCTTCGGGGAAAACGTGTACGACGTGAAGCATTTGATGAAGTTCTGCCGGAACGGGTTGTTTGGGGGGTTGGACCGGGTGGCGTGTCTTTTGGAGGTGAACCGGGTTGCTGGGAAGTGCCATCAAGCCGGTTCGGATAGCTTGTTGACGTGGCACGCTTTTCAAAAGATGAGAGACGTGTATTTCGTCGACGTTGGGCCGGAAAATTATGCCGGCGTCTTGTACGGCTTAGAAGCTTGCTAAATTTGTAGCTAAATTGGGGAATTAGTTAATCAAAATTTAATTCATTTTTATAAATATAATTAGTTAAATTGCCAAATTTAATTCGTTTGTAGTTGCAGCAACTTGATTATTAATACTTCAACAAAATAATGCTAATTGACACCAAAGAGGAAAATGCTCATTTTAAACCGTAAAAATAGAAAACTTATATAAATTGACATATTTATCAATCTGGTAATATTTTGGTAAAAAAGAAATTGAAAACCAGCTTACAAACCATTCACATAGCAATAACTGGTGGGTCCCTTTATTGCAGCAAATTACCATCCAGAGATCCCCACAGAGTAGCTAACAACACCACATTCAAACCATAATTGGATCCATAAGGTCCAACACCACCACCACCTGGGAAGGTCAAGAATTGACCACATCACCAAAATACACAAAATTACATTTCACTACAACCATAGTTTAATAACACACTACATTTTAACCCTTTACGAAGCCTTATAACAAACGTCTCCATCGCATACCCAACCCTCGTTACCTTTCTCGTCGTTCTCTGTCTCCTTTTTCCCATTAATTTCTTTCAGAGCGCATTCGGTATGAAGATCAAAGTCACAGTCTGCACAGTTATAAGCCCATATCTTTCCCTCTTTGTCGCACCCATCACACGTATACCCTTGTGATCGAGTGAGAACAAGCTCGTGCTCTTCGTGTAGCTCATGCTTCACTTTGTTGGGCCATCCTTTCGCCATTTCAGCATATTCAGATTCGATCTCTGCCATACGTTCATCCGTGAATGGGAACGCTTTAGCACCATGAAGCATGACTAGTCCTCTAGCATCTGTTGTGATCGTCTTCCCAGTTGGTCCTAAGGCTGCCAACGATGGTATGCCGTTGACTTTGAAAAGGCGGCTCAGTGATTGCTTCCTCTCATCACCGAAGGGAAGTGACAGCCATGGCATGGTAGAGTAGTACTCTTCGTATGAAGCTTGGTCTCTGTCACTGGAGATGAAGATCACTTCAAATGCATCGTGCTTAGCCTTGATCTCGTGATATGTTTCAACAAGTTTTGGAGTGAAAGCCCGGCATGGTGGACACCAGTGCGCAGAGAAGTACAGCAGGGTGTGTTTACCGACCAGATCAGATACAGGAATCTGCAAAAAACGACCCCATATCAGTGACAAAAGCAATGAAATGCAACGCCCCAAAGCAGGCTAAAAGTGTGGTGGAAGTTATTGGCAGTCCACAACTTTAAGCTCATAAGGAGTTCAGAAATCTAAATTTTTTTTATCCATGTAGGACGGGTTGTTACAGGAAATACACAGTTTTCAATGGGATTTAACACGAAGGTAAGCATACTCAAGAAAAGAATATGATAGCGCACCTTCACTCCATCTTTTCCGCCTACAAAATCAAGATCTCCCGAGACCAAGACCGATTCAAAAGTTTGTGCTTCCTGTCTGGCCTTCTCTATCTTCTCAAGCTCGGAGAACTTATCAGGCGTAAAAGGGTAGGCGTTGGCACCATGTTCTTCAATGGCATCAGCGACATTGGGATGAAGAGTTTTCCCATCTGGACCAATAATGACTAAAGTGGGGAGTGTTGAGAGCTCAAAATACCGAACAAGCTTCTCACATTTCTTGTCTTTGAATGGAAGTGATAACCAAGGCACACCATTAAGCTCTTCCTTGAAGGATTCCTCATCATCATCATCAAGGGGGATCATTACGATCTCAAACTTCTCTTCTTTTGCTTTCAGTTCGTTGTAAACTTTGACGAGTGTACCAGTAAAATCAGAAGATTTCTTGAACGAAGACATTGAAAAATACAAACCAATCGTCTTCCCTTCATGGTCAGTAACAAGTTCCTAATATAAAAAGTAAAGAATGCGTCTGAATCAGATGAATGATCAGTCTCATAAAATGGTGAAGGCAATGTAACTTGCACAGTTACACTCACCTTGTTGCCGTTAGCTGCGATGATAAAGTCACGAGATGGAGACTCAAGGATGGACCTCAAAGACTGATTCCTCCTGGCTTCTTCCTCCTGTTCTTTAATCTCTTTCACCCGTTCTGGAGTAAATGGGTACCCCTCTGCTCCATATTCACTGATGAGCATGACCCCACGATCGCTCAAAACTTTCCCATTTTCATCGAGGAACACGAGATGAGGTATTCCTTTGACCTTAAAACATCCGTCTAAAGCCTCTCGTGTTTTGGAATCAGTGAATGGAACAGCAAGCCAAGGCATCTTTGAGAAATAACCATTAAAGGATTCAACATCTTCATCAGCTGAGATGAAAACAACCTCAAAATCGCCTTTTGCAACAAGTTCATCATATGCATCGACTAGATTTGGGGTAAACCTTTGACATGGGGGGCACCAGGATGCAGAAAAATATAACCCCAACTTTTTTCCTTGTAAGGTGGCAATTGCAACCTGTCAATTCCAGAATTTGGCAAGAGAACATCCCTTAATTTGACAGAAAGAATATTTATTTCTACCAAAATTTATGCACACGAGGTTTATATGTAGATAGCAAACGTAAAACTTAGCAAACAACAGACCAAACCCAAACAGATAAATACACCGTATAACGAATGACAAAAAAGCAGTATAGTAGTACATCAAGTAAACTTCATGCTATATAACAATAATACAAACCAGCACAAAAGCATAGAAACACAAAATCTCCTTCCAAATTACATTTGCAATCAGTAGAAACAGGGGAACAACAATCAGTCAGGCAGAGGGATTGCATTACATTTCTTGTGGATTCAATTTTTAAGATCAACAAGTACCATAGTCGCTAAATAAATCAAAATTAATACAAACCTAAAGGCAACAAAGAATGTTAATGCCTAACAGTCATCTTCTATCAACAAATTTCATTTCTTTAGTTGCTAAACTTCTCATTATCATGAAATCAGCAAAATAAGCATATATCATTGACTTTGGAAGTTTGGAACTAAGCTTTCCTGATACTCCTCCATCCCCCCTGTCTGCTAATTTTGAGCTATCAACTTTCACAAACTCCCAAAATTTCACGGTCAAAGCGCCTCTTATAGTAGCTTATTATACCTTTCCCTTTTACTTTTAACTATTAATGATCACTTTAGTTAAAAATAATAGCTAATAATACTAAATAATTGACTTGATTTGTTAGTGATTCGTTGGTGATTTTAGGGTGTGTTTGGTTTGCGGGATTGGAATGGATTTGGAGGGATTTGGATTTCAAATCCATTCCAATCCTGCGTTTGGTTTGCAGGAAAGGATTTCGTTGACCTGATTTCAAATCCGTTGACCATTTTAAAATCCCTCATATGATGGATTTGGAAATCCTTGGCTTTGGGCCAGGATTTGAAATCCAAATCCTACGGATTCTAAAGCGTGATCCAGACCAATGTTTTAAAAACCGGTTTTTTGATTGAACCGGTGTGGTAACCGGGTCACGGTTCAACCCGGTTTCAAGAATTTATTTGTATTTTTCATTTTCATGCATATATATATATATATATATATATATATATATAACCAAAATATTGATGTCCACAAGTTAAAACATTAAAAAAACACATAACAACAAGTTTTACATCAATCCAAAAACATTACATAAACACACATAAGCATAAGTTTTTCATCAATTCAAATACATCCAAACGAAATATAACGATCAAACCTAATCATGGATCTTGAGACATTGGAGTGTTGGTTTTTAACGCTAATACGTATTGCCTATTGGACTATTCGTTTTTAACTTTTGTTACTGGGTCAACTGGTTCGATACCGGTTCGTTATGACCGGTTCAACCGGTTTTTTAATAGAACCGGCCGGTTCAATCCGGGTCATAAAATGGCACAAACCCGGTCTCTTCACCGGTTCGACCCGGTTTTTAAAACATTGATCCAGACGTCAAATTGTATCGATCCAAATATGACGTTTACCAATAAAAATAAATTATTTATAAAACAAAAAAATAATTAAAAAAAAACTCAATCCAAATCCAAATCTTACAAACCAAACAAGACTTGTAAAGGAATGGATTTGAAATCCATTCCAAATCCTACAAACCAAACACATGAAGGGATTTCAAATCCCCCCAAATCCAAATCCCTCCTTGAAATCCAATCCATTCCATTCCAATCCCGCAAACCAAACGCGCCTTAGTGTCATCAATCATTTTGGTGTGGTTGTGATTTGCAAGAGATCGACAGGTTTATAGTTAAGCTATAATATGGGTTACTGGTACAAACTAACGTATACCTGAGATCGCCATAAAGCAGGGGACAAAGAGGTCGCGCCCCCTTGCAGGGTCAAGGGGCAGACCCCTTTAGAAGGGAAGCCTTAACTTCTGATGACAAACTTCATAAAGCAAATCTTCAGATGAATTGATACAAGTCTGATCTGGTGCAACCGTTATTTCTTATTTGGTCTGATCCATAGGTAGTTATTTAGCCTAAATTATCTATTAATTAACTACTCATATAAGTAGTTTCGCTCTCAATTTTGAACATACAAAGCATAACAGAATCTGTGTATTGTTAATTCGGATGATCTTAATACAAATTTCATAAACCCTTATGCACTTGTGGATCGAAATATTGTATCTGAAAAGCATCCCGTACACGGTCCAAGTTTTATCCAAGCTTGATTGTTCTCACGAAACCAGATTTCTAGATAATTGCCAATCGAACTTATCATTCTCCGAAGTGAAAATCCATATGGATTTAACAACATAGTCAACACCAATTTTTTTATATGAAGCAGCAATCGACATGGTTAAACGAATTCTAAAAAGGTTTCCAAATTTATCTCAATTCAGAAGCTGAAACATAGTGCGCTTTACTTTTTTTCAAATTTACAGCCTTGCAAGTTTTACAAATTTGCCAGATGACCAAATTTCATTAGCACTTAGGCTTGAGCAATTGAGCCTACATGCAGTGTAACACATAAAACAACGAATTGAAAACACCAGCTTCTTACTACAACATAATCTAAACAATCTTCTGTTCATAATCGAATCATCACACAAACAATCAACGACAAATAACATTCCAATCGCTAGCAGTTACGATCCAGAAAAAGGAGACTTTGCATTTAACTACAAGAAAGAAGATAAACGGATACCTGATCACCATTGTTGCGAACAAGGTAATCTCTTTCAGAAGAGGAAAGCAGCGATCGGATATCGTGAACATCAACTTCACCATTTTCCGCCATTGTTAAGAGTAGTGAGAAAATCTGATTATACTGAAGACGTTAAAATTGGGGATTTTATAAGCAAGTTAGGGGGTTTCTAGAAATTCTTAGCTACCAAGGAATCAACAGGAGCGCGTGAGTCGTGACATATTCGATTCTTTTTTTTTTTTTTTAACTCAGCTCTTAAAAACAAGGTTCTAAATGACATAATGACGTGGCATAAAGCATGACATGGTGTCGAGACCAAGTCTAAGCCTTAGCAGTCACAATGAAGTCATGACATTTTCAAAGAGAGACGTATGGCGTCAAATTTATAATTCATATATAATATTATATATAAAAACGTATGTTTTGTAGTGTTACTTAATGAGTCAATAATAATAAACAAGTTAAATTAGGTTATATATTAAAAACATGCAAATAAGACATTAAAAACGTAAAGAAAAATCAAATATCTCATTATGGTAATTGCGCATTAGGCCATGGCATGCCACACAAGCCTTGGTGTCATGGCACGCGCTTAACGTGGCGTGCCACACAAGCCTTGGTGTCATGGCACGTCATAGCGGCTGTGCGGCGAGTTTTTTAGAACAGTGGTTAAAAATAGTTCCTCTAAAAATCTAAAATTGATTAAGAATACCGGAACAACTATTTTTATCATGTATTTTCTTGGTACTTTTTATGTATTTTATTGTTGTTTTTGTTTCATTGTTCTTTGTTGTTTTGGTGGTATAAAATCGTTGTCGCCATTAAAAAAAAAAACTAATTTTATCGTTATCATAAATATCGTAACATATTTACGTTTGTATTTAACATAAATGTATTAATCATGGTAAATATTCATCCTGAAGAAAACACGATTATTAACGATTTTTGGTTTCTAATCAATTTCAAGTTCCAATGAACCTTTCCTATATAAATATATTTCAAAAATCTTTTAATAGAATAAATATGCAATTTTAATGCCATTTCTTTTTTCATTTGTGTTAACAAATTTTTTTTTATCAAGAATACGTACGTTACTTCTAAACTTCTTTGTTTGTCTGATAATTATCTCTACTACTACATAAAAAAAACTAATATGGTTATTGTACAAACTTTTATACAATAACACTTATCACTCTTACAATTACTTATTTAATTCATTTTATATCTCTTATTTTTCCATTTTTCATTTTACACCATTATCATATTAATACAAATAATCGTATATGAACAAAAATGCAATAAAAAAATACGTTTCTTTTTCTACAAATTATACTATTATAATCGTCTCGTCAATATCTTCAAAACGAGCCAAATATTGAATATTTTTTAATTTAACCGTACTATTAAATATCATGAATATCTACGAACTAATTTGTTTTCTATCCATACGTTTTATTTTTTTCCATCGTTAGCACATTAAAAATACATAATCGTAAAATACGTTTAATTCTTATTATAAATTATATCATTATAATTATTTTTATCAATAATTGTAATATAAACTAATTATTGAATATCTTTATGGGTTTAGGGTTTCATAAATTGTGATTCATATGTCATGGTTGATTGTTGATGACATGTCTATAAAAAATTAGCATTAATTGTTCGTTATTTACCTATATTCCACTGCATCGCATGGGTATATGCCTAGTGATAAAAATATTTTTTTATTGAAGGTAACTATCAACTTTATTTAAACAACCGAAAGTTTTAAGGGATTGGCAGAAATTACCAATCCAAACAAAAAGAAATGCACAAAGAAGTGCAATCCATCAGTTATAATTTATTTATTTTTTATTATGTTATATTTAAAATTTAGAGGTTAATTACAAGATTTTTTTAATTCCTGTTTAGGTCATTATACCATTTTCTGTGTTCAAGTCATTTAGTAAAATTGTTTTTTTTAAAGATGATTTTAACCTAAAAAAAATAATTGTTCAGTAACCTTACCGTATATTTGTAAATTATTTCGGTTCTTCTGTTATAACATTAACTAGAGTCGACCCCGTGCGTTGCACGGTAGCAATAAATATTTTAAGTAAGTATTTGACCAATTTAAGATAAAACGTAATTTTTTAGTTAATAATTAATGAGATACATTTACAATGAAGAGTGTATTTCCATAAGTAGTTCATTTTCATGTATTTATAACGGTTTATTATTACGAAGAGTTTGAGATGTATCAACAATAATTTTGATGTTATGTTATTTGGAATCAAACGACATGTCACACACTCATATCGTTATTGTTCTTTGGAAGATCTGGCCAAAGAAGGTGATAGCCCTGTAGATTCGTTCACATGGTTTGATCATTCCTATTAAAATGTCGCGTGTTCGAATTCTTCTTCGAGATTTATTATCTTTCCGTCAGTGTGGACTAACCAAATAAAATATATCATCCACCTTTTATATGCTACCTCATCTTTCCACTTTATCGTTTTTCACAGATGTGGGATACACAAATAAGACATTTCATCCGGCTTTTATATACTAACATCATCTTCCAAATCTATTGTCTTTCCGTCGATGTGGGATATCAAATAAGACATCCATTCACCTTTTACATACTCATACATTCTTCCAAAATTTTCGTCTTTCTATCAATGTGGGATAACCAAATAACATTACAATTCAAGATTTGAGAATACTTAAATATTCTTATGACTTATGAGATAATAAAAAAGACATTGCGGTTGAACATTTGATAATATTATATAAATTGATGAAATATGATGATTTGTATACATTTATCTATCAATTTATTTGCTTGTATAAATAGTTATTTTTAAGAAAAATAAGGTTGGCCAAAAAGAAAATATTTAGCCAAATAATACTTTAATTTATCAAAATCCAGATCTCCTTATTTCTTATAGGTACCTTAATTATCCAATCTTATATTCTCTTATCAATGTGAGATGTGTAAAACAACACCACAATGTTGTATTTGAAAATACTAAGATGTCATCAAATCCAAATGTCCTCCTTTCTTAGAGCTACCTACATTCTCCAATCTTACATTTACTTATCAATGTGGGATGAGTAACAGCACTACAATGCTAAATTTGAGAACACTCAAATGTCACAATGTCTCGTCATTCTCTATGGTTCTTTCTTCTTTATATATAAAAAAATTCTAATTTTTCAACTTCTCAACACATCAATGTGAGATGTGTAAAACACCACCACAATGCAGTATTTGAAAAATACTCAGATCTTATATCAAGTCCAAATGTCCTCCTTTCTTATAGCTACCTACATTCTCCAATTTTACATTACTTATCAATGTGGGATGAGTAACATCTCTACATGCTAGATTTGAGAATACTTAAATCTCAATGTCTCGTCATTCTCTATGGTTCTTTCTTTTATATATATAAAAAAATTAAATTTTCAACTTCTCAACGATTGTGTCATTTCCTGACTCTTTGGTTCAATTATTGGTTTTTTAACATATTTATTGATTTATTTTTTTATATAATAAGAATCTTTTATTTTTGTTGCAAAAAGTTCGTCCAAAATAAAACTTACGAGTCATAACCCCATGGATGGACATAACAATATCACATCTCATTTCTTATTTACACCTCCTTATTCCAATATTTCAACTTTTCTCCAAAGTGAGATAGCCAAACTCAACCACAATTCATCATTTGAGAATACTCGTATCTCAAGGTGTCATCTCATGACCTTTTGGTTCTTTATCTCTACTATTATATGAAAATTCTATTACCGTTATTGGAAAAATCGGTTTTTGGAATTTAGTTTTTGGAAACCCAGCTTTGTAGGTCTTCTTCCCCCCCACGTCCTCGACACCAAATTCCCTCTTCCTCCCACAGTATCAATGAACGGAAACCTCTCAACAATGGCTTCCATCTCCCTTTCTTTCTTCTTCATGCTCCTCCCTAATCGCATCCACCTTCTCTCAGAGTAACTTTTCGATGACTGGTTTCTTAATTCCTGTGTAATTCCTTCTTTAATTTCTCTGTTAATTGCTTGCAGGTCCAGGTGATTAGTAGTTTTTTTTTCACTTAACGTTTTCACCTAATCAACTGGTGGATTTTAGGATTTTGTCTTGTTTATAGATTGATTATCTCACAGTCTGAAGACATTCTTATCCCCGATTGATTATGTGTGACTTTCTTGGATTAGGGTTACGCTGATAGCTTGAAATTGGGCCTCTCCCTCGCCGCTTGCTGCTGCATAGCCGACTGCGATTATATATCAGGTATGGGTTTTTGTTCTTCATCTTAAATTCTTCCTTTATTTTGTTTGAATAATTTCCTCCACGTTTCAAGTTTTTTTTTTATGTTTCTTAAGTTGCGCTTCTGAGGTTTCCCATGGCTTACTCAGTATCTAGATCAGATAATTTGCTCCCTTTTTTGGTCGCTCTCTACATACTCCACATCCTCCTCTCCGTCACAGATCAGAGAACCATGTTTTTATTTTTGGTTTGGTTTCTTCTCCTTTGTGTTGGAATCACAGTTTTGAGTTTAATCATCATGGTTGCATCTTGTTTTTTCATTTTTTTTTCAATATTGTAGTTTTTCTATAGTTTCTTACTGGGATTGTGCTTTAAGTATATGTACCATGTGCAGTTTTACTTTAATGCATTAAAGTAGTCTTCATTTGAGCATGGCATGTTAGTTAGCTGATACTTGGGATGTACCTGTTATAGTTTTCTCAATTGCAATAGTTTTTTTCATAACCTCTACTACTATAATTTTGTAATTCTGTAAATTTCAATTTTCCAAGATTTTGTTATTTGTAACATGGATAAGGTAAACTTTGATTTTGTAACATTGGCACTACTTAACTAGATTTCAGTTTTTCGCCCTAAAGGTAAGTTGGGTGTTTCTTACATATATGCAGATGACACACTCATCAGTTCATTCTTTGCCGATTTTAGTTATCTTAAGCCATCAAATGCAAGTTCCATATTCCTTCTTCTTCTTTTTTTCTCTAAAATTTATTTGTATTAATCGTGTAGGATTTACAGGAACGTAAGGAATTTCTCTTGTTTTAACTGAAATGAATATTAATGGTGGTATGGATGCAATGAAATGAAAAATTACCAGATATTGCGTAATGAAGCATTCTGAATGAAAGAGAAAGATGCATGATCTCTCTGCTCCTCGATTTCTCAACAAAAATCAAAATGCAATAACAGGAATCCCTGATTTGGAGGACATCAGGTGAGTATTTTTTCCAATTTTTTAAATCATTTTTTATCCTAGGCCAACATTTGATCATGTATCTATGTTTGTTCGCTCTTTAGTGATCAATCTTTTTTCTCCATCTCTTCAAGGAGTTTACATCTACTTGCTCAATTTAGGTTCTCAATCGAAGCCCTACACTGATACTTGCGATTCGTCTCTTGGTGTTACCAAATGCTCCGGCAGCATCTTGACCAGAAAAAATAGGTATTTATGGATGGTTTTATATATTTTTAGGTCATTTGGGTGACTGTGCTACCCTATGTTTGGGCATAAGACCTTAGTTTCATTCTAAAATTAGGTTTAGGAATTTAAGGTTCATTTGTAGGTTAATAGACTTGTTTCAGTTGATGGATATTATGTTCTTTGTTGTTTGTTTTGAAAAAAGAACTTATATATTTTGATTATCCTTGTTATTATTTAAACTTATACCAAAAGAATTCACTAATTGATCAAACTCTGTTGTTAATGTAATATTCTACAAACAAATAAAGGACAACTCTAGAAATATTGAGAAAAACTAAGAAGCAAAAAAGAAGTAGAGATAAGAGCAGGTGCCTAATGAAAAACGAACAAACGAGACATACAATAGAAATAAGCAGAGTATATGAGTATGCATAAATAAGAAAATAGAGATGTGAATGCTTAAATAACCATGTAAAATCTTACACTTATTCTAGAATAAAGCTCTTAGAAGTATGTGAACATGAAGGTAGACTATCATATATCGCTTAGCAATTTCTTTGAGGTTGTAAACTACTCTCTCCGTCCCAAAATACATGTCCACAACGAAAAGGCACACCGTTTTAGAATGTGGGAAGGGAGTAATGAATTTCTCCATCTCGTAATTAAGGGTAGAATTGGAATGTAGGAACTTATTTTTGGTATGGAAGGAGTATATGTTTCCTGTACAAGTTGCCCTAATCGTGGTCCTAGAGATCTCCACATCCAAAATGCATCTCTCAAAGTACAATTTCGGTATCTTCTAACCATGTTCCATGCACGACTGTTGATATGTTATTTTCTCTTCTTTTTTACTTTGCAATTTATGTTCATGGAGTATCTTATGCTTTGATCACTATGCTCCTTACAGACACACTCACTCTGATTTCCTTCCATGCACGTTTTCAGGCCACACTATAATATAAATTTACAGAGTAATTCTGTCAACGGCCAAACATTAGCCATTGATCCATCAACATTTACAATATCGGACAACCTAACCTAGGAGGAACCATAATTGATTCAGGAACAACTCTGGCATACCTTGCAGAAGAGGCTTACAATGGAGGCTGTAAGTACAACAGTTCAAGCTTTCGTAATTTTTGATTACTACATTCGTCTAAAAATGTGACATTCCTATTTTTGGCGAAGTTCCAATCCAATATTACTCCCTTCTGCCTTCACAAAGTAAGTGTCCACGTTTCTATTTTGGTTTGCCCCAAAATAAGTGTCTATGTTTCTATTGTAGTTTGTCCCTAAGAGCATCCACAGTCATCAACCTTTATGGCTTTGCTATATCTGTTTTCTCTCTCTTCCACATCAGTTTTATCTTTCCTACACATTTTATAAACATCACTTCCAATCATGAACCGGTCCATAGTTTATATAATAAAAAGATCACAATTAATAGAAATTGTAATATTTAAAAGTTATTTATTATAATTAAAGGATAAATTATTTTATTTACTTTATAGTTAATATATATGTTTTGAAAAAATATATTTATTGTATAACTAATTAAATTTATGTTAGAGTAATGTTGAAGAAAACTAAAGTGAAATTTAGAAGGTGAAATTAAGGAGCAATTTGAGAGTGGAGAATGAAACTGGTTTAAGGTTTGTAAATTTTAGAATAAATAAAACAATATTTGATAAAAAAAATAATTATTTCTTGTTAAATGTAAGTAGTTATGCAGTGCGGTGACATATTTTAGAAATTAAAAATATAAAAGCACTTGAATTGTAATATTTTTTAATTGAAAAATGAGTGGGCCCTATTTTCTTCCTTCACAAACCGGTTCATGCAGATAAACCTCTTCTTGTACACCTCAGCATGAACCACTTTCTCTCAATGGTATACAAAATTTATGGACCGGTTCCTACTAAGGAATAACCACCCACTGCGAATGCTCTAAGTAAGCGTCTACTTTCCAGTTCTACCCTTAATTATGAGATGTAGAAATTCATTACCCCTTCTATATTAAGGGTAAGATTGTCATTTAGTTAATTCAAAAGTGTAATATCCTAAAACTGTGTGTCTTTTTCACTGTGAACATTTATTTTGGGACGGGGGAGTGCATCTTTGAATGTTCATATTCATTGCAAAATATTGTCTGGCATTGCTTTTAACAACCTGGTTCCTCTCTTGTCATTATTGAGGATATTTTAGATATTTGATGCAACTAATATTTGAACACTTCCGTTGAACTACTCGTTGAGCTAGATGTTGCAGTTGCTTTAAGACGGAGTACATTCTTTCTATGTGAAATTTCTATTTTGCCAAAAGTTTTTTGGAATTATCTTTTGTGTGTTAATAGTGGTTATAGAAAACTGATGATCTTTTAGATATTTGACCAATGGTCAAACGATTTTGGAATGAAGTATTTTCTGTTTATCTGAGTGTTTGGTATCACTTTTGTTGCTGCAGATCACACAGTCAGTTTCACAGTTTGTACAACCACTTATTTCAAAGGGAAATCGGTGTTATTTAATTACTTCAAGGTTATTTTCCTTGCCCAACTTTTTCATAGATCAAAAGGAAATTAGTGTTATTTTTTCATTATCGTGATAAGAAGCTTTTAATGTCATTTCAGCGTCTCTAACATATTTCCAACGGTGAGCTTGAACTTTGTTGGTGGCGCTTCAATGATTTTAAAACCTCAGGACTACCTTCTTTAGCAGAATTATGTGGTATGTTATATGACATTATGTTAATTGATTAGAATAAGTCATCTTTTTCTTATATGGCTTATTCGATCAAAACTCGTCTTTGTAGGGTGGGGCTGAGGTGTGGTGCATTGGTTTTCAGACAATTCAAAATCAAGGAATTACCATCTTAGGAAGTATAGTCACAATAGTTCCTTTGGACAGAGCTATTGCATGCTAAAACGACAACGGTTCTTATCATTTTTTGCTCGTTTTAATCTTCGTTTTTACTTTGATGATGCAGACCTTGTTCTAAAGGACAAGATTGTCGTTTATGATTTGGGTCGTCAGCGGATCGGATGGGCAAACTATGACTGTAAGTTGTCTTCACTGTTTTGCTATTTTCTGTATTGTAATGTGAAGAAGAATCTTTTTAGAAATTTCTTCTCAGCAAAAAAAGAGAGTATTCATTAATATTGTTGTTCCATAACATATTCTGATTGTGGGTTAAAAAAATCATGTTGTTAGGTTCTTTGTCTGTAAACGTCTCTTCCAGCTCGAGTGGTGGCAGAAGTGAAGTCGTAAATGCTGGTCAGATTGATGGCAGCAGTTCATTGAGGACGGGTCATTACAACCTGATTCCGATCCTTATTATTGCGGTCATATTTTCGTTGTAGGAATTTATAAAGATTTCCATTCTTTGTCTCCAGTTTTTTCTTTTTTCACTTAAACCAACCATTCAGATTAGAAGTTACAGATTTCAATCTTTCTAAGCGTTGAAGGAACACAAGACAAGACAGTAGTGGTTATGGAGTTTAATTTGTGACATTTAATACTACTTGTTTATGGTTTGAGCCTTGTGTAAGTTTCACAAGATGGAACAAAGTCTTGTTATTGTAACATTATCTGTTTGTACATGTACACATATATAGTTTATATACATTCTACTTGTATATATATAAAGAAATACAAGTTGACTTTGTATTTGCTGATGATCTTGTGCTTTATTTGTTTTCATTTTATGCTTGTATTTCGTATTCTTTATTATTGTTGAAGTTTTGTTCAATCTGTTTTGTTTTACATTGATTGTTGAGATGGATCCATGCGGCTATAATTTAACACTCGCGCCGCATCGCGCGCGGGTATATGCCTAGTATGTGTGTGTGTGTGTATATATATATATATTGATGATTGATGATATTTTTTTCTAAAAAAATGTCATCTAAAATAATACAACATTATGTGTCAAAACCCCATGAATAGACACAAATGCATTACATACAACTTTCTTATGCACACTTTTTTATTCCAATTTTTAACTTCTCACGAATGTAGGATAGCTAAAACTAAACTACAATCCACTATTTGAGAAAACTAAATTTTTATGATGCAAAAAGAAGGTCATCCGAAATAAGACAATTCTATGAGAATTGACACAAAAGTATCACATCCACCTTTCTTATACACATTTTTTTATTCCAAATTTTCAAGTTTTCACCAATGTGGGATAGTTAAAACTAAACAACAATCCACCATTTGAGAATACCCACATTTTTCATGATGTAAAAAGAAGGTCATCTAAAATAAGACAACTCTATGAGAATGGACACAAATGCGTCACATCCACATTTCTTATACACATATCTTTATTCCAAATTTCCATCTTTTCACCAATATGTGAGGGCTAAAACTCAATCACTATCTATCATTTGAGAATACTCTCATGATGCAAAAAGTAAGTTATTTAAGATAAGACAACTCTACTAATGAACACAAAGTCATCAATTCATCTTTCTTATACACCTCTTTGTTCTAATGTTTCAACTTCTCACTAATGTGGGATGGCTACAACTCAACCACAATCCACCATTTTGAGAATACTCAACTCTCATGGTGTCACTTCATCACTCTTGGGTTTCCTTTTATATATATACTAGTGTGTGACACCGCGCGTTGCGCGGTGTCAAGAAAGTTGTATTATAAAACATGTAAGTAGATTAAGATAACATGTAACTTGTGAATTGTGAATTGCTAGCTAATAAAAGGCAATGTGAAGAAATCAATAGAAACGATTACATAAATTATTAGTGATGAGATGTGTAGTGATAACCAAATATGTTATATAGTTAAATTCGTATTACAATTAAACAATATAAAATGGAATAAAAGTATATAATTAATTGTTTAACGGTAAAAAATATTCAATAAATATTGGGAAATAGTAGGATGCATTATGCAATGTGTAATGTAATAACATGAGCTATATCAAGAGAAAATGTATCGTGCATCGTAAATGAGGACATAAAATTATTAGCCAACCAATTGGAATAACTAAATATTAAAAAATGTTATCTTGAATCAAATATGGGAGAGATAGATGTTGATAAGAACATCGTTTAAACAATATTTTTACGTGTCTTCAATCCTCCACATCTTCATTGGCATTTAGTATGGGAAGCTCTTTACACGACGTAAGTGTAACTCAAGATATGTAGTAACCATAAATTCATAATAATTACTAAAATATACAGGTTTACCCCTAAAATAATAACACATTTTGAACCATATAAGATAAGGAAAAAAGGAACCTATTATTGCATCATTGAGGATTCCGGTTTATGATCTCTATAAATGTGATTGCAACTGGTTCAAACATAATGAGCTCAACAACTAAAATGAACAAACCAAAAAAAAGTTTATTTTAAACAAAAAGATAAAACAAACAAATAATGGGTATAAACATCTAAAAAAACAAAATATATCCCCAAAGGACATACCTATTACTATACCCATTTATAATTTTGAAATTCAAATTCCCAATGTTCCATACAAAATTCCTCCAATGCAACTTTTGATGTAAAATGCTTCCTAGGAGTATCGACATAAAACTTGCACCCTAAAGCATATAAAGAAAAATACCCAATAGCTATTAGCATCATCACCGTTGGGAAAATAGGTAACATATTGCAGCCCACTACCTGATCCATATAGCACCAAGTGCTAGTACAACATAATTTTTTTTTCTTTTCATGCATTAGTTGGATCAACAATCTGTAAGAAACATAAGCATTATTAAATTACATGAAAATAGCACAAACCTGAACATTTACCTCCAATGAATCGAGCTTTTAGTGCAGAAGAGAAACCTTTGAAACAAAATACATAAACGATACATAAAAAAAGGGAAGACAAAAGCCGAAACAACATAAAAGACAAAAGTAAAAAAGAAAAAAAAACCTAGGTCAATGAAGAAAACGTTTAAAGGCTTAGCACAATGAAGAATATATATGCAAAACAAAACAAACCATAATAATGCTTGGCGTTAGGAGAAGGTGAATGGATAGAGTGGAAGAGACTGGAAGATTGATGGGCACTTCCAAGGGCGTGGGTTATGAGAAGGTGAATAGATTGTAGGTAAAGCTTGGAAGTTTAATATGCATGTATAATTACAAAAATACCCAAATGAAAATGGAACTTACCTCTTTTGTTTATTGTTTATGGGTAGAAGGGTCATAATCATTTTTAAAGATTTTATAAAAATCAAAAATCTAGAAATTTTCCATGAAGATTTCTAGCAAAACTATTGTGCCACGTCAATGGCAATGGGTTTTGCTTTTATAATATAAAAGATATAAGATAAAGATTTTAACTTCTCAAGAATGTACGATAGATAAACTAAACTACAACCTACTATTTGAGAAAACAAAATTTTTATGATGCAAAAAAAGGTCATCCAAAATAAGACAACTCTATGAGAATTGACACAAAAGCATCACATTCACCTTTCTTATTTATTCCAAATTTTTAACTTTTCACCAATGTGGGATAATTAAAACTAAACTACAATCCACCATTTGAGAATACCCATTTTCATGATACAAAAAGAAGATCATCTAAAATAAGACAACTGTATGAAAATGGACACAAATGCATCACATTCACATTTCTTATACACACATCTTTATTCCAAATTTTCAATTTTTCACCAATGTGGGAGGGCTAAAACTCAACTACTATCTATCATTTGAGAATACTCTTATGATGCAAAAAATAAGTTATCTAAAATAAGACAACTCTAAGAATGAACACAAAGTCATCACATTCACCTTTCTTATACACACCTCTTTGTTCCAATATTTCAACTTCTCACCAATGTGGGATGGCTACAACTCAACCACAATCCACCATTTTGAGAATACTCAACTCTCATGATGTCATCTCATCACTCTTGGATGTTTCTTTTATATATATAAAGATTTAATAAAACACGTATGCGTCTCCAAATGAGAATTAATAAATGATGAAAATCACATGTATATATTCATACCATAAGGTTTAATATTGGCAAGGAAGTTATCGAAATTTGTCAAAGTTCTTTATAAAAGAAGTTAAATATATTGTATCATCCAACTTTAAAATTGGTATTAAACTTTACATAAATGAAGATGAAAATATCTTCCTATTTTTTTTTTATTTAATGACGGATAAATGTTGGTTAGAATATGGTTTCATTGGCATGATAACGATTTTTTTTTCAATTAATAAAAAGAAATCCCCATGGTAATTTAAAAAAAAAAACAATTACCAACTCAATAAAAAAACTAATATCATGTAAAATTGGATTTGATTATTAGGTAAATTTGTATTAGAACAAAAATATTTAAAAGTTTTTTTGTAGAAAAAAAAGTTTGTTTTTGCCTTAGTTAGAATGTGTTACCATCCGCATTTCTAACTTTCCATTCGTGCCAAGAACTTTCTTTTTTCGTGGGTTCGATGGTGTAGCGACCTATCTTTCGGATCTTTTCTGTTTTTGTTGTCTTTTATTTTTTTGCTGCTTGTGTGGTGCTTTTTTTTTGTCTCATGGTTTATGTGTCTTGTAGAATATATATGAATGGCAACGGGCCGATTTCGGGTTAATTTTTAGGGTCCCCGTCCCCAAAACCGATAAACATGCTCGTCCTCGTAACTGTACCGATCCCCATCGGGGATCCCCATTGGGTCCCCGCGGTTTCCCCAATCCCTGTTGGGGAACCTGTTAAGAAAAAAAAATCACCTTTATCCCTTGGTTTTCCCCGAATTTGACCCAAACCGAAACGAAAAAAACACAAGTCTCTAAAACATTAATTAAATGAGTAGCTACTTCGGAATAAATATGACAAATATATATATAGGGTGCGTTTCTTTTGCAAACCAAACAATTTGTACAAACTATGTAAACCAATCTTAGCCGTTCATCAAGTCTAATGAATATATAATTTTATTATGTTTCCTAATTTAAAATCATGATTATAATGAATAAACTTAACATTTCCTAATTTAAAATTATGATTATAATGAATAAACTTAACATTTTCCATATATATCACAATCATTATTAATGAATCATAATCATTATCCATAAATATATCTATTGTTTCCTAATATAGCGGTTTGCATAGTTTGTACAAATTGCTTGGTTTGCAAAAGAAACGCACTCTATATATATATATAGAGAGAGAGAGAGACTCCTTCAAATAAAAACTTTTTATTAGTAGAAACTATGCAACCCAAGGATATTTATGTCTTTTTATAAATTTCGTATTTTTAGGAAAAAACTAACTTCCTTAATTATCTCTCCATCTATCTCTCTCTCTCTATCTCTCTCTCACACACACACACACGATCCACCGTCACCATCCACTTCCGACGACGTCCTCTACACTAGCGGTGACCTCCTCCCACTCCGGTGACCTCCCCTATTTCCGGTGAGTTTCATATGAGAAAGGACCTAAGAAACTAGCTTTGCATTTTTCACGATTCATATGAGAAAAAAACATATGAAACTTCAAAAATATATGATTATTTCGAAAAAAAATCTGAATATTCATATACAAGAAAATATATGAAATTTAAAAATCTGATTATTTATATAAGAGAAAAATATATGAAACTATTTATGAAAAAATATAAAACTGTTTATGAAAATATATGAAATTATATAAAAATATATGATTATTTC
The DNA here is from genome assembly GCA_954870635.1 of Arctium minus. NCBI lineage: Eukaryota > Viridiplantae > Streptophyta > Magnoliopsida > Asterales > Asteraceae > Arctium > Arctium minus. The sequence continues at coordinate 20,896,843 of OX941084.1, forward strand.
GAAAATTTTCACATTTCATATAAGAAAAAACATATGAACCCGTTTATGAAAATACAGAAAACCCACCGGAGTTTAGAAGAATTCGCTGGAGTTTGACATCCCTTTCGAGTTCACTTTTTTGTTCATAATAGTGGCCGGAATTTTTGAGAGAGAGAGACGAGTTCACTTTCTTTTTCATCATGATGGTCGGATTTTTGTTCATCATGCATGGTGGTGGTCGGATTTATGTTCATCATGGTGGCCGGATTTTTGAGAGAAATAAAAAGATGGTGGCCGGATTTTTGAGAGAGAAAGAGAGATGGTCGGAATTTTGAGAGGGAGAGGAGAGAGAAAGAGAGAGAGAGAGAGGTTAGGTAATTATGGAGAGATAATTAAGGAGATACAATAACCATAAATAGATTAATTTAAATTAATTAATAAAATTTAAATTTTAAATAGTTAAAATTATTCCTAAACTATCATTTTTCTATTTTTTAAAAAAATTTAAATCCAAAAAATTCTCAACCGTTGATCAAAAATTCGGATGGTGTAGATGAGTTTGTAAGTTTGCATTATTTAAAAAGTTTTCAAACGATTGTCCATATATATATATATATATATATATATATATATATATATATATATATATATATATATATATATATATATATATATGATGGTAATCAAATGAGAACCATAAAAAGGTTAAGAATCGTGAGGATTGATCTAAGGCCTATTTTGGTTTTGATCCTATGGTTTTAATTGAAATATGTTTTTAATTTGAAAAAGGGTATAATTGTCATTTTGGTAACAAAGATTCAACAGATGAAACACATATTTATCATGTAATTGCATCTCATAAAATTAAACACATTTTTTATAAATTTGTTATTTACCTCATGAAATTCAAACATAATGTTCATATATCTATTCACCACATGATATCAAACACAATTTTCATCTATAATCTATTTCATCTCATTAAATCAAATACAATTTCCGTTTACATTTTATTTCACCACATGAAATGAAACAAATTTTCTTAGAATAATGGAAAGTGGGAAAAAATGTAAATCAATATTGTAATTTGTAGAATCTGATCAATCATTCCCAATTTTTGTATCATCTTTAAGCTGTAATCTTATAGATCAATAATTCCATTGTTTGAATTTTACAATGATGGCAGGTCAATCCAATTTGAACCTGAGCTTGAGTACCAACGATGACGACGACAACCGGTTAAAAACAGGCAATCGACGGCGAGTTCATCTCCGACGACGAAGGATGGAGTTCAGAGAGTTCCGCCAGGTCAATGCGGAGTGTGGCGGCCAATTTAAGAGATTTTGTAGAGAGTATGATGAGGAGGGAAGTGGCGGAGTTGGACATGATGAAGGTAAGGGACGGCGACGGCGATGATTGGAGCGGAGATTTGAGTGGGAAAATGAGTGGACGAAGATGATATTGAAGACGCAGTTGGAGATTACTTCGTCTTTATGTTCACGAACAAGTGATCGGAAAAAGAAACGGAGTGAGGATGACGACAGTGATTCGCCGGAATCCATTCCAATCTCATAGATATTACAAAAATGGGGGAAGAACCGGCGAAGAGGGAAAACTAGGAAGGGAGGAGGCGCTAAGATTGAAGAAGACATGGAGTTAGGGCACGTATTCTAAAATTTCACAATATTACAAAAATGCCCAACAACTTACAAAGTCCTTGAGAGATTAGATCGAATTTCACAAATATTACTAAAATGCCATTGTTTTTTATGGCCTTTGATTAAAACTGTTTGATGATTGAGATCTGTCCTCAAGGTCCTCAACCTTTATTTGGTCTTCACATGATTTAACCCCTAATACGAGGGAACTTCTTTTATAAACCCGTTTAATCTTGTGAACTATGTAAACCAATCTAGGTCATCCATTATTTTGATCGACGGTTGAGAAATTTCCAGATTTAAATTTATTTAAAAAAATAGGGAAATGGAGGGAAAGGGTAGTTTGGGAATAGATTTTAAATAATTTAAATTTTAAATTTTGAATTAATAACTAATTTGAATTTAGCTAATTTATATTATATTATCTCCTTAATTTTCTCAATTATCTTCATATCTCTTTCCCCCTCTCTCTCTCTCTCTCATAAAATTCTGGCGATCTCCTATCCCTGAATTCCGACGATTTTCTCTCACGATCCATCATCTTCATCCAATTCTGGCGTCCTCCTCCCACTCCGGCTACATCTTCCCACTGGCGGCGACCTCCTCCCACTCGGCGACCTCCCCTAATTCTGGCAAGTTTTATAAACCACTTTTTCGAAATTTTCAAATTTTTTAAGTTTCATAAATCGTTTTTTTGAAATTTGTAAGTTTTTTAAGTTTCATAAATTGTTTTTTCGAAATTTTCAAGTTTTTTAAGTTTTATAAACTTTTTTTTTAATTTTCAAATTTCTTAAACGGTTTCATAATATGTTTGTTGGATTTTGAAGTTTCATATATTTTATCTCATATGAATAATCAGTAAATTTCGAAATAACAATGTATTTTTGAAATTTCATTTATTTTATATCATATGAATAATCAGATTTTTAAGTTTCATATATTTTTTTCATATGAATAATCAGATTATGAAACGTGAAAAATTTGAAAAAAAAGTCTATGAAAGTTAAAAAACTTGAGAATTTCGAAAAAAGAGCTTATAAAAAAACCAGTTATGAAACTCGAACAGTTTATGAAATTCGGCGGAATTGGAGGGAGGTTACCGGAGTCGGAGGATGTGCCGGGAACTAGATGGTGATGGTGGATCATGAGAGAGGTAGGCCCAGCCCTGGGGACGTGCAGCCCGTGCGGTCGCACAGGGCATCAAAGCCGATAGGCGCATCAAATTTTTATATATCAGTAGTATAGGTTTAATAATTTGGGTTTTGACTCAAAAAAAAATCAAAGTCCATATTTGGTTATTGGTAGGTTTGTATTTTTAATATCAAAACTCAAAGCCCATATCAAAAATCAAAGCCCATATTTGTTTATTGGAGAATAAAAAAAAGTAAATAACGTTCTTAAGTTTCTGCCTTCTAGCGTCGATCGACATCGGCTCTTCCGATTTTCAATACGGCGTTCCACTTCCAGAGGCACAGGATCAGGGTCGTTAGGCTGACGATGTATTGGGCGATGCTTGTTGTCGGCCGTCGGTGACTATATATACGAGATATATGGCTGATTCACATCAGAGTCTCACATATGCGACCAATTTAGGCATTTAGCAAAGGAAACTCTCAATCTTTCGTTGTTTCTCAAATCTCAAGTGGATTTCTTCTGTTAGTTCTGAATTCTGTGATTTAGTTCTAAATGTTTCATTGTCGGTTCTTCACTTCTTCGGTTCTTCCCAATCTGTGCGGTTGTGCTTCTGTGGAACACTAGAAGATTGCTATTTCTTGTTGAGTTGTTTCTTGATTTTCTTCCCAAGTCCCATTGTCCCAGGTATCATTTTTGTTTCTAAACTCTAAATTCATTGTATTTCCAATTTCCAATTTTTGTGTGGTTTACTGATAATTGATAATTAAACCCCAGTTTTAGAAACTCTTGTGTGGTTACTGATAATCTATTTCATTGTGTTTAAAACTGATAATGGTGGAAATTTGGAAAAAAAACCTAGTTTTAAGGAGATGAAATTAAAGTTCATTTGTCAATGACTTACTGATTTTGGCTTATTTTGACAATGGTTTACTGATTATGTGATTTTTGTCAATGGCTTACCGAGTTACTGATTATGTCAATGACTTAGAACTTTGGTTTACTAGTTATGTCAATGGCTTACAACTTTGGCTTACTGATTTTGTGATTTTTGTCAATGGCTTACTGAGTTACTTTGGTCTTTTGAATTTTGTTTACAACTTTGGTTAAACTAATTATAGTTTTTACTTGTCTTTTAAGTTGCAAATTGAAGTAAAGGTTCTAGTGTACCGGTACTAATTTGGAAAAGGGAAAACTAGAAAGGAACGAAACACAATCTTAATCCAGGTTTTATCCTTCTATACTCGACTAGTAGTAAACATGTTTCCTAGATCACAACCTTCAAGTGCACAAAATAGAAAAAGAAAAAAAAACAGCAAGAAATTGCTCAATCTTTACAGGGATCATTAAATAGATATTTTGTTAGGTCTGAAAATGTGCCTGAAAATCTCAATGAGTTTGTTGACAATATTGAAAATCCAGTTGATGATTTTGTCGTTTCATTTACTTAAAACTGCTTAGGGGCATTTTTTTAGTATCTCACACAGGGTATCAAAATCCTTAGGAACGGTGTTGGAGAGAGGGATGGAGATAAGTGAGAAATTTAGGAAGATGGTTGTTCCTAAAAATATGAATTATTTCTAAAACTATGAACTTGGGAAAAAAGACCTAAATACCCTTGGTTTACAAGTTCACAGAATAAAGTGAGTTTACAAAATAAGTGAACTCTATATATAATCTATACATATAATAAATAAGTAACTAGAAGGACACATGTCGCCTTCTGGTGAACCCATTTTTTTCATTTTCCCGCCTGAACATATATCTGGACGCATTTTACATTCTAAGTTCATTTAGCACATTCACATTCATTCATCCTTAAATCTTTCCTTAATTCAATTTTTTTAATTTATATCGTATATTTACTACCCTTATAATTAGGTATGTTGTTTACTTTTAATCCTTTACTTTTTTATTTTTCATTTTAGACTCTTATAATATAAATATAAATAATATATATGAACTAAAATGCATTAAAAACATTTTTATTTTTTACAAATTATACCATTGTAATCGTTTCGTCAATACCTTCGAAATGAGTTCAATATTGAATATTTTTGGATTTAATTATATTATTAAATATCATAAATATATACGAATTAATGTGTCGTGATTAGTATGAAATTTGTTAAAATTAGTATGAGATTTAATACAAATAATCACCAAATAGTTGTGATTTTCTTTCTGCAATTTCATATCAATTTTAACTATGTATTTTTCCATAATTTCATTTACGTTCTATTATAAATTTTGTTTTATAAATTCTTAATATTTATTCATATTTTTTATTAATTTTTTGTAAAATGTTCTTTGTGAAAACTGTCTAAAACAAGAACATTTTGTAACCAACTGCAAAAAAACAACTCTGAAGGGGAAAAAAGCTTGAAAAAGTAGCATCGTACTTTTGATGATCATTTATATATGTAAGATAAGTTTTCTGACATGATTTAATTTTTTAAATTACCCCGTGTAATACACGGGGTCGAACCTAGTATATTATATATATGTATATATATATCGGGTCGGGCCGGGCTGGTGAGGATGGTCCCCATCCCCATCCTAGTTAAAAACCCTGATACTAACCCCGATCCCCGTCCCGCCTCTGTTAAGAAGTCTCTGAACCCGACCCGAAATGTTCGGTTTTCAATTTTCACCAAGAGTTTCGATTTTTTTTTACCATCCCTTGTGCTTTTTATTGGGTTTATATTATGCATGTCTTTCAAAAGAAATGTGTTACCACTTACCATCCAGGACGTTCCCATGTATCGCTCTGAAACTTGAACGAAAATCGCATTGTCCTATTCCGAAAAGGAAAAAAAAAATTATTTAAGTATTTGAAATATTAGGTACGAATTAATTAATGCACAATAAAAGTTAAAAACCAAAATAAATTCAATTTTGTTTGTTTGATTGCAAAACCAATTTAAACTCTTTCAGTTTAAGTGATCTTGAATATTAACAATAAAATGAAGAATAAGTAAAAACCTAACAACTTTTTTATTTTGAATGGTTTAAGTCTCTAAATGTTTTTTTTAATGAAATAAATAATCGAATTTTTAGAAATTAGTTTCTATATCATGTAAACCCAAAAAATTAATCGTAACCGACAAAAAATACTTTTTAAGTAAAAAAAGAAAACATAAATCAATTTTACCGTTCTCAAATCTCAACATCATCGTTCCCTCTCGTCTCCTCATCATCGTCCACTCTCAATCACCACCAATCAATTTGATCAAAAAAATTTTGTTTTTTGATTTTCCTTCTTTTTTGATCTAACTCCATTAAATTATGTAAAAGTTGAAAAATCGAAAGACAAAAAAAAAAGATAAAAAAGAGAGGCATCGATGGCAAAGGCCAACAATGGTGATGGATGATATGGAGAACGGACAACGATAAAGTGGCATGGGGGAGCGATGTTGTTGGGTCCGAGTGGTTTGAATGACGTATGATTTGGGAACGGTAAAACTAATTTAGGTTTTTTTTTGCTTTAAAACCTTATTAGACCATCTCCAACCCAACACTAAAAACATAAAAATGATGATCTTTTCATCTTCAACCCAACACTAAAACACACAAAAAATGAGGTCAATAAAATAGACATCTATATTTGAAGGTCAATAAACTAGAAGACTAAAATCAAATATTACTTTTTATTCAACTTTTATAATTATACTACAAATGTACTCGCACAATGCATCAAGATACATCACAATTTTAATTTTTCATTTTGTTTTTTGTTTTTTTTTATCGATTTATAGTATGATTTGAATGGTTTTGAGAAAGTGATAATGGTTTTTATAAATTTGTTTAATTAGACTTAATAATATAATGTTTTTTATATAAAAAAATTAAGTATTTTGTTATAATTCAATTATTATCTTATATTTTAAATTCTTTATATTTAAATTGAGATGTTTATCCTGTTTTGATTATGTTTATCAGTTAGTTATGAATTTAAACCAGGAACACCCGTAGTAATTCCAACTTCTGTTGGATTACGAGGATTGGATGGAAGTCCTACCACAACCATCATCATGCCAGCTGTGACCGTAGGCGGTGCGACTTCTACAGTCGTCACTACAACTGGAAGTCTAAGTGACCCAGGTGTTAGTTACCCCAAGTCCGTCTCACGGGAATTTCTGAATGGCGCCCTAAAGGCTGTCCATTCCATTATGCGCCCCAAAATGAGGGAGGAGGTAGACGCCCTAAAGATTATGATCAAAGGCAAAGCACCGATGCCTGAGCCTGAACCACTACCTCCAACACCACCACCCTCCCATACACCTACCGATCTATCCATCGATGACCTCAAATCCATGCTCTTAGCCAAACTTCTAGCCCAAACCGATCCATCTCAAGATGCCGACCTACTGTCACTCCTACGATCTCAAGCCTCTACCCCTACACCCCCACCCACTATATCTCTTGTAGCCTTCCAACACCAATCTGCACTTATTCAGTCTATGCAGCAAACTATATCTACATTGACTGAACGAGTATCATCTTTGGAAGAAACCTGCCGAAGCCAGGCAGAAGGGCTCAAGAGCAAGCATGATGACCAGGATGATCCTGATCATCATGAGGGGGAGAAGCGCCAACGCACATCTGAGCCAAAATCAGCGCAGGAACAGACAAAAATGGGTATGGTAGAGGATCAGACAGAGATGGGTTCTGGTACTCAAACTGAAGGACAGGGACAAACACAGGAACATGTCATGGATTTAGTGCCATATGACATCATTCCAGCGGTTGAAAATCCTGAGGAAGATGATAGATGTTCATCGTTCAATCCAGATAATTGGGCTATTATTGTTGATCCATATTCTGACATAGATCCGACAGAAGAACCAGTCAACACAGAAAGAGCGTTGGTAATCGTTCAAGCCGAGATAGATGAGTTATTGAACTTTGAAATTGTGGCTCAAGATAACCATCCAGCAGAACAATCTTCTGTCGAGGTGCCTCTTTTAACTTTCGCAGTAGTTCATCCTAAGCTTTCTCGGACAGATCTCCCAGACGATCTCCTCCAGCATCACCAGTTTCAGGAACCCCACGTACTCAGCCAGTTCCTCTACTAAAATGGTAAAGAGTCAGAATAAATGTTCCTTTTCTCGAAGAAAGTCATAAACAACTATTTGCCCATTGGATCCGCCCGTATGATAAGGTCGTATTACATGGTCTTCAGTCAATGACAAACATAAAGAAAGAAGCAGCACGAGCATGTGTTTATGCATAAAAGTCTCAGAAAAGGCTTTAACAAGACAAAGCTCGGAATCAGATATGTCGATCAGATTTACTCTTGCCACTTCATGAGCATAAAGTATTATTTCTTTGTGGTGACAAGAGAAGATGGTAGGCAGTGGTATTTTTTTGAAACTAACTTTGCAAGCCTCGAGTTACAAGATCTTCTATTCCTACTTCGAGACTTGAAGACTAGAACCATTCGACCTGGGGAAGTTACAGACGCACTAGAAACAGTCAAAAGATATATGAAATGTGCGATGAAACTTGCCTCCATTGAAGATTTTCATATTGGGTTGGAAATCAATCAAGTAAAGATAAATCTGCTTAAACCTGATTTGAGTCTTCCATCAGATGCCCAGAATGTACCTGCTTTCACTGTGGTAAAATTTCCAGAACTCGGCATGACTTATGTGTAACCCTCTAAAATTCAGAGTAAATTAAAACCTGGAAATATGGCAACACAACATTCATATTTGGTATAAACCTGTGTTCGGTTATGGAAATTGACAACGAACTAATCTAAGCAAAACTATCTAGATTACATCAGTTGACAATCCATAATCACCAAAAGATGGGACTTAAACAATGCCCAACACCAAATAATAGTCATCTCAAAATGCCTCGAGTCCACGCTCGACTCTCAAAACCCTGTGCAACCCACCGCTAAGGGAAACCTGTTATACACCTTATTTGAGAAAAAGTGTTAGGCTTTAAGCCTAGTGAGAACGTACAGTTTATAAATTCAAAGAGATATAAACAATTGTATCAAATTAAATCCTTCCAAAGGTTTAGTTATACAAAAGGATTTCTTTGGTACAAAAGGACTACCGGTCCGAAGCACATCTTCCGATGACGGGGAATACCCGATTTACCGAGGATTGTAGTGGAACACAAAGTAAGCCACAAATCCGAGTTATGAGCTAAGACATGGAACCATGGCCACGAACGCTTCAGTCCGTACTACGATGTGAGGGAGGCCCCCAAGGAACCAGTCATACTCGTTCACTAGACTGCATTTGACCCATGGCTAGTAACCGGTCTCACATAACCGTACCAAATGCCCCCGAAGATCAAATGCATCTAGCTACATACAATGGGGTACAAACATCCCAACAATAAGCCGACTCGATACCTAGGGATCCACTAGTATAGTCATGACTTGTCACAATATTTCATGTGACCATCCAAGCTAGATAAATAGCTATCGAAACATTTATATTTCAAGATGTCATTTTCAAGATCAACTGCTGGTAAGAAAGATAATCATAAAACAAGATTATATGCATTCTTTCAAATAAGCCACACAACAGGGCAAGTAAAACATTCTTTTACTTTAACAAGATGGTACCCATCATTTTAGTCAAAAGTGTTCGGAAACCCTAAAATATCTCAAAACCCCAAGTTACATCAAAATGTAATAAACGGACAATCCGAAACCGTAGAGATAAATAGGAGTTAAAAACACAATCTTTGACATATATAACAGTTTAGAAAAGTTAGTAGGAACTCACCTCAGAATTCTTCTTCTTAACACTTGCTACCTACGACAACACCGAAAGAATCGGTAAGTCGAAACGCAGATAAATCTCCTACTTACTGCCTAAAAACTCAGACAACAGAAGCTAACTTCGAGCTAACAGGTGGCGCAAAAGAGGAGTTTGCGCGACAAGAGAGTGGAGTAAAAGAGACCTGGCACAAAGAAGCTTTGCGCTACTAAGGGGTGGCGCAAAAGACACTTCGCGCGACCAACGGGTGGCGCAAACCTCACTTTGCGTGACCTACGGGTGGCGCAAACTTCACTTTGCGCGACCCCGGGTCTCCTTGTCTGGCGGTCCCCAGGACCGTCGGAGATCGAACCCAGATTCCGGCCAACTTCCAAAAACTCATAAAACACATATTTGAACGGTAGAAAAGCTCTACAACGCGATTCTACACCGACCACAACACTTCAAGAAAATGAAGACCCACTTCAAGCTTTTCTTTCTCTTAAACTTCCAGTGAATCCAAGGAGAAAATATCAATATGAGATATTTTAAATATCTCAATAGTTGACATATATATTTAAAACCAAGTTTCATTTAACCCCCTTGAACTTTGGGAATTATTAACTTTTCACCCAACTCTAAATTTGTGGGTGTTACATTATGTGAATGATAAAGGTAACATGTGGTATCAGAGCAGGTCACGGGTTCTGTAACACCCTCGTTTCGGTATGTACTCAGTTTATTTATAAATCCATTTATAATACCGTACTCTTGATTTCGCGTGCATTCAGGTCAAAATCGGGTGAAGATGGGGCACGGTACGCCTGGGGCGATAGTGACCGCGATTGTGACAGAGATCACTCTCGCAGGGCACTCTCGCGGGAGTTGTACCGTAGGTGTTTGGCTCGGTGCGATAGTGACCAGCGATTGTGACAAGTGTCACTATCGCGTGGCACTATCGCTGAGACTGTACCGAGGGTCCAACTATTCGGGCGATTGTGACACGCGATTGTGACAGTGTCACTATCGCGTGGCACTATCACAAGCGGGCAGCAGGGTCTTAAATGCTCATTTTTCGGGATTTGAAGTCATTGGGTCTTTTTGGGAAGCTTTGAAAGGCGATTTTGGAGAGCAAAAGGTAGGGTTTCCAGACCCCATCATTGAATGCTCTAAGTATTGTTACTTATGGTTGGTTGGTGGATTTAATGTTAGGTTCTTGCTTGTGGTTAAGAAGATCAAGTGTCATTTCTTCCTTCTCTCAAGTATCAATTAGGGTTTGGTGTATAACCCTTGCAAGGTGAGTTTCTTAGGCACTTCTCCCTCATAAATGCTTTAGTTGTTGTATTATAACCTTTCCTTATCTCCTAATCATAGTTGGATTTTTTTGAGTCTTGACCTAACTAAGGGTTTTGAAGACACTATGATTACTTGACTAAACAAGTTTTATGGAACGGTATGTTAAAGAAAATTATGGTGTTTATATTCATTCAATCATTTGTTAACTAATATTTGCTATTTGGGGCATTGGTATCACATGAAATGAAAACTAGGGTTTTGGGAATATTTAATATATGAGATTTATTATTGGACATAATGACCTTTGAAATGAGATTATGGTGTCATCATTGATGGGAGTACATTTATGAAATTTCTTAACAAATGGGAGATGAGCCATGTTAGTAGCTCATATGTTTGGAATTTGGTCTCATGTATATACGTGATCATATATGGTTGTGATGATAAGTCGGTTCTTGGTTTAGTGCAATGGATCCATAGGCACGGTACCCCAATGTCTTTTCCGGACATTTGGTTACCCTTGGCACGGGATAGGCATCGGGCTCCATGGTAAGTAGGGTGTGGGCCTATACGGTCGGGAAGCGTACCATGGACAGTATGGTGTAATCCCATTGTGCTCGAGTTGCCCTGTTTTGGGAACTCTCAAGAATAGACCTGGAGTGGTTGACTTGATGTTTTCGAGCAAAAGACTTGGAGTAGTTGAGCTCGCTATGTGGTTTTGAACTGTTGTCGGTATATGTTGAATACTAATGGTTTATTGGCTTTACCTTGATTTAGCTCACGGCTAGATCGGCTACATGACTTCAAACGGGTTTATCGTTCATTTTAGCTTTCGTTTATTTATCCTCACTAGGCTTTAGCCTAACACTTGTTATTGGTTGTCATGTGTGGCAGGTCACTCTAGCGATGGGATGCGTCGGGATTGAGTGGACGACCTTGGGTTCGAGAGCGGTCTTTTGATGATGTAGTGACCGATATTTTTGGAAGCATAGATTGTTACTTTTGGGAGAATAGCGACACCCGACTTTAATCTTGCTCACTATTGTTATGATAATTGATAAGTGTAATAGTACGTTCCTTGTGTTATTTTTGTGGGTTTGTCTCTCATTTTGTGGTATTTTGTGTGTGGCAGAATCATGGTTAACACCCGAAATCGACCGGAAGGTCAAGAGGCCACAGTATCCACGACCAACCAACCGAGGGTGACTGTTGTGGAAGAACCTCCTCACGTGGTAAATGTGTTGGGCGGGGGGCCCGAGTTCATTCCTCGTCGCAACTTAGAAACGGATGATCCCATTATGGAGGAGGTGACGGCGAAAACAAGGATGATGGACCGCATGATGGTAGTTATGAACCGAGCGATGGCCCAGCAACAAGAAATTTTCCTCAAACTCCTAGAGGATCGTGATATCAACAACCGAAGGTCTGAAGCGGTGGATGAAAACGTTGTTGTAGCGGGGTCCGGAGGTCCCGGACCTATGAACCCTAATGAAGTCACCGCAACCCCTAGAGTTGAGCAAGTGGCAAAAACTTGCACGTTCAAGGCCTTTCTGGGTTGCCGACCACCGGAGTTTAAGGGTTCGGATGACCCGTCGGTCTGTATGAGTTGGATTCGAGAAATGGAACAGGCATTCCGATCGAGCAAATGTGGAGAGGGACAGAAAGTAATTTTTGGCTCACAAATGTTGAAGGGGACGACCCTCACTTGGTGGAATGTGTATTCCGCTTCTCTTGAAGTGACGGTATTGGCCAAATTGTCGTGGGCCACATTCAAAGAGAAACTTCTAGAATAGTACTGCAACGAGAGGTCGATGGACCGAATAAAGGATGAATTTCAAAATCTGAAAATGGGTAGCGGGTCAGTGAAAGAGTACACTCGGTTGTTTATGGACAAGATGGGGTTAGTGGGACACCTGGTCCCTACCGAGAAAGAAAAGATCAAAGCCTACATTAAAGGGCTTCCATCTGACATGATGTCAATGGTAAGGGTATCGAAGACTTCTACACTCAGGGAGGCGATTAAGGAAGCACAATTATTGGAGGACGCTTCTACCTTAAAAAGGGAAGAAGGTTCTCGCCTATCCGAAAGAAGAAAATGGGAAGGAAATTCCTTAGCCTCCAAGAAACCAAGACTGTTCAACAACAACAACTACCACCGGAAGGCAGATTCTAGACCCGATGCTAAATGGTGTTCCAAGTGCCGAAACAAACATTACGGTCCATGTAACTTTGTTCCTGGGGCTTGCTTTAAGTGCGGAAAGCTCGGACATGCGTATAAGGATTGTCCCGTTAAGGGGCGTTTGTGTTACGAGTGTAAAGAGCCGGGTCATATTTGGGATGAATGCCCGAAACTGAAGACCGACGGAAGCGTCGGAAAGAAGACGGAACCTCCAAGAGTGGCCGGAAGAGCTTTTCAAATGTCGTCTGAGGAAGCCAAAGCCTCTACTAATGTGGTATCGGGTACGTTTCTCCTAAACTCCGTACCTACGCGTGTATTGTTCGATTCGGGTGCTAGCTTCTCATTTATATTCGATACCTTTTATCAAAAGATTGCCATGCCTATGAGTAGTTTAGATGAAGCCATTGTGGTAGAAATAGCTAACGGGGGCCAAGTGATAATTCGAGAAGTAGTAAGGAATTGCACTATTGAATTTGATGGTAGAAAATTTCCGGTTAGTTTGATGCCTATGCAATTAGGTGGGTTCGATGTGGTAATAGGAATGGATTGGTTATCGGAAAACCACGCCGAGATTGTGTGTTCCAAGAAAATGGTTCGACTATCCTTAGAAAATGGTGAGGCGACGATCATTTATGGTGAAAGGAGAAAAGGTGAGGTAGCGATTATCTCAATGATCAAAGCGCGGAAATTTCTGGCGAAAGGATGCTCATCCTTCTTGGCTTATGCTATCGACACCAAACTCGAGAAGAGGAAGTTAGAAGACGTAAGGGTGGTGCGCGAGTTCCCCGATGTATTCCTCACTAGGCTTTAGCCTAACACTTGTTATTGGTTGTCATTTGTGGCAGGTCACTCTAGCGATGGGATGCGTCGGGATTGAGTGGACGACCTTGGGTTCGAGAGCGGTCTTTTGATGATTTAGTGACCGATATTTTTGGAAGCATAGATTGTTACTTTTGGGAGAATAGCGACACCCGACTTTAATCTTGCTCACTCGAGTTAGATTATTAGGTTGTCGAGTTTATTCTCTATTTTGCCATGGGTTGTAATTACCGCATTATAGTCCCCGTGTTGGGTTGACATACATTAGTCCGTTTGGTTGTATAATTTATTACAGGTTATTGGATCTCCCGTTTTGGGTAGATTGGTTTATACCATTTGCAGACGTTATATAGTCAAATTTCCAATTTTTTTAAATTGACCCCCATTTTTAGGATGTTACAGGTTCGAATCCCATGGAGTGCATTTAAATGCCAAAGGCATGCTGTGCAACCATTGACTTCTAACGAAGATCTTGTTCGTGCTGGCAGATGCGGGGGAGGGGGATTGTTGGTTCATTGACCAGCATCTTTCTAAATCGAAACGTGACGCTGGCTGCTACGATATAAGGAAATAAAGTTGCGCCTTCTCCATCAGCAATAGATTTTGGCGTAGTGGTAAGCGTTTGATCCTAACAGTCCCTCAACTATTTTTTCAAATGAAAAAACCATTAAACTTTCTAATTTTGAATGATTAAGATCCTAAACTTTTTTTTTTGAATAAATAAACCATCGAACTTATAAAAATTAGTTACTTTTTTAAAGGTACCTGGAACTGACTATGAATGTCTTAAAGTAAAAACAAATATAAATCAATTTTACTGATCTCAAACTATACACCACTAAAAACCCTCACATACAATTGTATTGCTCAACCTCGTCACCCCCGGTTTCCCTAACGTTGTTCGTTCTCCATATCTCCTAACACGATGTTGTCTCTGACAACGATCTCCCTCTTTTTGATCAATTTTTTATCTATAAAAAGAGAAAGAATCAAAAGATAACCGATTACAGGTAGGTTTTTGGGTTAAAATGATGTAAGTAACCAATTTTTAGAAGTTCGATGGTTTAATTTATTGAAAAAAAATGTTCAGGGACTTAATCATTCAAAATAGGAATATTTAATGGTTTTTTCATTTAAAATGAGAAAGTTTAATGGTTTTTTCATAAAAAAAATCAGGGACTTAATCATTCAAAAATTAGAATGTTTAATGATTTTTTCATTCAAAAAATTAGTTCAGGGACTTAACAATTCAAAATGAAATAGTTTGTTGGTTTTATGAACTTTTCTCATTCAAAATTATATATATACACGTATATGTTTTATATATATTATTCTAATCAAATAATGATATTAAAGAATGTACATTAATATTGGAAGAAGAAAAATCATATAAATTAATGGTATAAAAATAGTTTTTGATTGAATATTTAAAATAGAATTTAGAAAAATAATTTTACAACTTCGTTTTAATTGTGAGTCCATAACGCTTATGACTTCATGAGACTATGAGTGATGTGATTAGATAAATCTATAAAAGTGTTAAATCTAAAGATAAAAATGTAAAAACAAAAAAGATAAAAAAAAATTTAAAAGAATTGAAAAAAAGTCACGCCTTAGAAAAAACGCTCGCCAGGGCGCGCCTTAAGGCGTTAGAGCGTGAGTCACGCCTTACAGAAACGTTATGGGTCATTTCGTAACGGTGGAGACGCGTCTTACACCATATCGCGCCATGGCACGCCTTTTTGAACACTGGTTAGACATGACGATAGTTACAATAATTCGATACTATTTATGTAAGTAATTCAAATATGATTTTCAAAACCGATCTCATTCATTAATTCTTTATCATAGTATATAATTAGAAATGTACTTTATTCAAAAAAGAAAAAAAAACTAAAAGTATACTCGCATAATGTCGTTTGATACATCTCAATTTTAATGTTTTCTTTTATTATTTGATTTTTTCGATCTTATAATATGGTTTTATGTGATTTCGAGAAAGCGACAATGTTTTTATATTTAAATAAAATATAAATGTGAAAACCCCATAAAAAATTAGAAAAAAAATATCGATATTATTATCACATTAACAATACTCGTTCTTTTTATATAATTTGTTTAATTCAATTGTTTATTATAAATTAATTTAGATTTAATAATATATTTTTTATAAATATAATAATTATGTATTATGTTAGAGCTAAATGATTATTCTAATTATATTTTATATTCTTTATATTTAAATTGAGATGTTTTATCCTGTTTTTCATTATACATATTAGCTAGGTATAAGAATTAAAACATCCAGTATTAAAAATTGTACTCATGCACTATTACTTGTAATCTTGAATTTTAAGTAATATACATCAATAAATAATATTTAATATATAAAAATAATTTTAAATTTTTTATCTCAAATACTTTATTATCTATACTATATTATAAAACATTTATAAAAAAGTATTAAAAACAATTGTTAAAATTAATGTACCGCTATTTAATGTTAATTACTTAAAACCTCTTAAAAACGACTATTAAAGCTTTATGTACTACATTTAATACTATTTATTAACTTTCAATTCTTATCTCTAACTATTTTAACTCTCTAAAATTGTTTCCCACTTCAACTCCCCTAAATACAGGATAAAAATCAAATTTTAAATATAAAATATAATTAAGAAAATCTAATAGAATATTTAATGTTTATTTTATTAAAAAAACATTATATTATTAAATTAAAATTAAATTACATTATTATTAAAATATCAAAAAAAAACTCTTAAAACAAACTTTTATGCATTAAGTACTGTTTATTGATACACATTACTTAAAATTTAAGATTACAAGTAATGATGCATGCGTATAAATTTCTAAAGCTACATGTTTGAATTTATAACTAACTAATAAACATAATCAAAACAGGATAAACATCTCAATTTAAATATAAAAAATTTAAAATATATAAGATAATCATTGGATTCTAACAAAGTATATAACTTCTTTATATAAAAAACATTATATTGTTAATCCTAAATTAAATACATTTATAACAGAAACTACTATCACTCTCTCAAAATTATCCAAAATTGTAAAAATAAAAAAAAACATTAAAATTATAATGTATTTCGCTGCATTAAGCGAATTGAGTACACTTCTAGAGTAGTTTAATTTGCAACCCATGTAAATCTTACAACTTAGAGCATCTCCAACAACATTGCTAAAATAGAAAAATCTAGGTTTTTTTTTGCTATTCCTCTCCAACAGCTTTGCTATATGGTTTGCTAAAATAAAGAAAGATCAAAAAATCTCTAAATATAGAGAATTCTCTATAATCTCTAAATTGGAGAGAGAAAATATTATTTTATTCAATCCAACCAATAAGATTCAATTTTTAACATTTTATTTTAAGTTTTTTTTAAAAGTGTATTGGGATAATAAATTATAGAATATTATAATAATATAATTAATGATTGATTCTCTAAAATAGAAAAACTGTTGGAGTTAGAAGAAAATGTTTTTAGAGATTTTGACTTTTCATTCTCTATTTTAGAAAATAATTAGCAATTATGTTGGAGATTCTCTTTGTAACAACCTGAACATTTATATAAACAATAAAATAACATTTCTTACTAAATACCGTCTCAGTCTTACATTTACAGAGTACAAGGTTTATAACTATCTCTTACTACACAACTGAGTTCAAAAAGTATAAACTATTGCAGGAAGTCTTATATCTCCTAGAAATAGCTTACATCTTCTCCTTACCCTTATCTGTACCTGCTACCTTTCGATAACCTGAAACAGGATTAAAATTTTGAAATAGCGAGGGTTAGACCAATGGTCTAGTGAGTCCCCTCCAATCACCACTGCAACAGTTCAAATATTAATTAAAACATTTAAACAAAACTTTATATCTCAAAACATAATCTGCTCTTTTAAATCAAACTTTAAAATACTTTATGTTTTGCAGGCATAACTCAATCTACCGGCCATCACTGACCACTTTTTACGCTTCGCAAGCGTACCTTAAGCTACTGACCAACATTTCAGTCAAAGACGGTATGTCTGTCTCGCACTGCCTTATTTTAGGGACACACCCTAATGGCATAAACGGGTCACACTCCCCGGTATGAGTAGGCGGGTCACACTTCCCGACTTAGGTCAGACTTCTGACTCAAATGTATGTATACACCTAGTCCTGACTGTATATAAAACAAGTTTATATAAACTGAGCATAAACATGCCAAACTGATTAAATCAATATTTTGCTGTAATTCTGTATAACTTTCAATACTATAAATGTGCAGTTTATAAAACCCACATTTATCAAATAACTGCTAAAATCATAAAAGATTTAGTTTGAAAGACTCACCTCTGATTCTTCTCGATTAACTCTGACTTCTACTGATTAACACCACCTACGATGGTATTAAAAACAAAGGTAAGCTAACTGGTGACTAACACCCTTTCTTTCTAAAAACTCATCAAATGAAATCTACTGTTTTTAAAACCGGTCGAAACCACTCTGATTAAAACCTCTTAGGACCGATTAACAAAATACCGGTCGAACCACTACACCGGTCGAACACTACCGGTCGAGCAAATACCGGTCGAGCACTACCGGTCGAGCAATATCGGTCGAATACAAACTACCGGTCGACCACAATATACCGGTCGACCTTGG
The DNA here is from genome assembly GCA_954870635.1 of Arctium minus. Lineage (NCBI taxonomy): Eukaryota > Viridiplantae > Streptophyta > Magnoliopsida > Asterales > Asteraceae > Arctium > Arctium minus. The sequence goes on from OX941084.1 coordinate 20,915,317, forward strand.
TCCCAGTCCATTACACTTTATCGATCGATTATACCGGTCCTTACATCATCTTCCCGGTCCAAGTTCATACTTAAGTCGGCGACTAACAGTTCGAACCCAGAAAACTTTTTGATCATTAAATTGATCAAATACACGGTTAAAAGCTTGATTAACAAGACTATTTACCGACTATAACATGCAGATAGAAGTATTAAGCTAAAATCATACCTCTATTTGACCAAAAACGATCGATCCTTCAAGCCCTCTTTCTCTTTTCTCTACCTTCTTTGCTTTCTCTCTTTCTCTCTATAAGTCAGTTCTCAAAACAATTCAGTATGAAATATGAAACAATTATCTGATACTTAGGTTATATATAACCAATGTTTCAATAAATCCCCTGAACTTTGATTCTCGCTTAACTTTATCCCCCAACTTCCAAAATTAATAAAATTTTGAAACTGAACATTACAATCTTCCCCCTTAAGAGAATTCCGTCCCCAGAATTCTATCGCTAAACAAATGGGGATACTGAGCTTTGATGTCTGCCTCTACTTCCCACGTGGACTCTTGTCCTTGGTGAAATTTCCACTGAACTTTTACTAAACGAATCTCCTTGTTCCTCAACTTCTTTATTTTGAGGTCCGTAATTGCTACGGGCTCCTCAATATAACTTAATTTTTCATCTACTTAAATATCTTCTAATGGAACGACTACATCTGTTTCTGCCAAACACTTTTTCAGGTTTGACACATGAAATGTGGAATGAATCCCACGCAAACTTTTTGGTAGATCAAGTTCGTAGGCCACTTCACCAACACGTCCCGTGATGATAAATGGTCCAACAAACCTTAGTCTCAACTTTCCTTTCTTTCCAAATCTGATTACCCTTTTCCAGGGTGAAACTTTCAACATTACTTTATCTTCTATCTGAAACTCTATCGGTTTCCTTCGCTTATCAGCATACATTTTCTGACGATCTTGAGTAATCTTTAATCTTGCTCGAATTTGGTCGACTTTATCAGCGGTCACCTGCACAATTTCTGGTCCCGCTAGCTGTCTTTCACCCACCTCATTCCAACATAAAGGTGTTCTACATTTACGACCATACAAAGCTTCAAACGGGGCTGCTTGTATGCTAGCATGATAACTATTGTTGTAGGAAAATTCAATCAACGACAAATGAATTTCCCACGAACCTTTGAAATCGATAACACATGCACGAAGCATATCTTCCAATGTCTGAATAGTTCTCTCACTCTGACCATCAGTTTGCGGATGATAGACCGTACTCAGCTTAAGTTGAGAGCCTAATTCCCTTTGTAAACTTCTCCAGAAAGCTGATGTAAAACGAGCATCCCTGTCCGATACAATGGATGACGGTACTCCATGTCTGGTTACTATCTCGTCGATATACAATCGAGCCAATTTCTCTAGTGAGTACGTCTCCTTGATTGGTAGGAAATGAGCTGACTTTGTGAGTCTATCCACTATCACCCAAATGGCATCATGCCCCTTAGGTGATCGCGGTAACCCAGTAACAAGATCCATAGTAATCTCGTCCCACTTCCAAACTGGAATTTCTAACGACTGAAGCTCCCCATAAGGTCTCTGATGCTCACCTTAACTTTCAAACATGTTAGACATCGTTCAACAAAGTGAGCAATATCTTTCTTTAAACCTGGCCACCAATAGCTTTGTTTCAGATCTCTATACATCTTGTTGGTTCCAGGATGTACTGGGTAACGGGATTTATGTGCTTCTTCCAACACTTTCTGCCTAAGATCTCCTGCTTTTGGAATCCATACTCTCTTATTAAAGCACTTTACTCCGCGATTGTCAACTATTAACGAGTTAACAATCCCAACTATTCTTTCACTTTTCAAATTTTCTTTTGACGCTGCTTCTTCTTGATACTTTATAACTTCTTCTAAGAAATTAGAAACAACATCAATTCGAAATGCTACGACTTCTGTTATTTCTCCATGTTCCTTACGACTTAAAGCATCTGCTACCATATTAGCCTTGTCTGGATGGTACAAATATCACAGTCATAATCGCTTAACAACTCCATCCACTTACGCTCCCTCATATTAAGCTCCTTCTGATTGAAAAGATATTGAAGGCTTTTGTGATCTGTGTAAATCTGACACTTGATCCCATACAAGTAATGCCTCCAAATTTTCAAAGCAAAGACTACATCTGCCAACTCTAAATCATGAGTTGGGTAATTCTTTTCATGTTCTTTCAGCTGTCGAGATGCATAAGCAATTACCTTGCCTTCTTGCATTAACACACATCCCAGACCCAACTTTAAAGCATCGCTATAAATTACGAATCCTTCCGTTCCGTTGGGTAGAGACAAAACAGGAGCACTACTTAAACTCTCTTTCAATTTACTGAACGCTTATTTCTGAGCCTCTGCCATACAAACTTGACATTCTTTCTGGTTAATGGTGTTAATGGCGTAACTATCATTGAAAAGTCCTGGATGAACTTTCTATAATAATCAACCAATCCAAGAAAACTTCTTACTTCAGATGGTGATTTCGGTGCTTCCCACCCTTTAATGGCTTCAATCTTAGCCGGATCAACCTTAATCCCATCTTTTGACACCACGTGCCCTAAAAACTGAACTTCTTTCAGCCAAAATTCACATTTTGAAAACTTGGCGTACAATTTCTCACGCTTAAGCAATTCTAAAATCACTCTCAAATGAGTTTCATGATCTTCTTTGGAATGTGAATAGATCAGTATATCATCTATAAAAACGATGACATATTTATCTAAAAACGGACTACACACTCTATTCATCAGATCCATGAAAGCTGCTGGCGCACTGGTCAAACCAAATGGCATAACTAGAAACTCATAATGTCTGTACCTCGTACGAAATGCAGTCTTAGGCACATCCTCCTCCCTCACCTTCAACTGGTGATACCCAGATCGTAAATCTATTTTCGAAAAGTAACTCGCTCCTTGCAGTTGATCAAAAAGATCGTCAATCCTGGGAAGCGGATACTTATTTTTGACAGTCAACTTATTGAGCTCACGGTAGTCTATGCACATTCTCATAGACCCGTCTTTCTTCTTAACAAACAATATTGGCGCTCCCCAAGGTGAGGTACTAGGGCGAATAAACCCTTTGTCTAACAACTCCTGCAGTTGAGTCATCATTTCTTTCATTTCTGCCGGTGCCAGTCTATACGGTGCTCTTGCAATCGGCGCTGCTCCGGGTACTAAGTCAATACGAAATTCCACTTGCCAATCAGGAGGCAAAGTGGTTGTTGGTCCCGAAGGTGCTTAACAAGTTTGTAGAAGGGGGGGGGGGTTGAATACAAACACAGAAATTAAAGTTTAATAAATTGTTTATTGATAAATCAAAATACAATTTACAAGTTTGTTGCGGAATAAGATTAAGACAGACTCAATCTAAACAAACTTAAGAAACACTAAGATGGTTGCACAAGAAATTCAGAGAATGGGGGATTTTTAGAGAGATAGAAAACAAGGGTTTCTATTTTGGAGTTCAAGGATTGAGCACACCTTCAGATGAAGGAGTGAGCTTCCTATTTATACCCTATGCATTAAATGCATGGCAGGGTACTTTACACGTGGCATTCATAGATTGGCTTTGGTAGTCTCACTTTTGGAGACATGCTTTTGGCCACTTTATGAACAGTGTAGTTGACAGAGTTGGTGTACGATTTGTGGCAGAGACTTGTCCGTTCTGACACATCGTACTGGTTGTGCAAGGTAAGACAAAAGAAAACTTGAGGCATAAGCTTTGTGATCGTTGATCGCTGAGTATCTCTTCTTCCAGAGATAAAGAAGTTCAGCTATCGCTGAAGCTTTTCCTCAGGCTTCTTCGCGTAAGTAGATTTGTCTGGTCTTCGCTGATATCCGCATCAGGTCACTAGTAGACTTATCTATTGTTCAGTGGCTTCGTCTTCGATTCAGCTATGAACTATGTTGACGCGAGACTTGTCTTCAGGGATTACGTTAACTGTGTTACATAGGAAACTATCAGTGATAACTGAACAGACTCAGTTTGATCGCTGAAAGTGAAACACTAATACATATTAATGTTTACAGAAAGGTCATCAGCGATAACTGAACAGACTCAGTCTGATCGCTGATGATGAAACACTAATACATATAATAACGTAATTTTCACTAAGTATAAAAGAGGGTCGTTATCAAATCACTGAGAGAGTTTGGATCAACAATCTCCCCCTATTTGATAATGACAAAGTAACAAAAGAAAATTACTTTTTAATTCAAAATATAGGAATAACAAGGACTCATAGAATGCATGTCCCAATTACTATTTTGAGGGATCTTTTACAGTACTGATAGGGTTAAGTACATCACTGCAATTTTCATTTAATTCAGGGATAGAATTACAAGATATGAAAATCATAAGTACAAGTGACTAACTAACTACTGTAAGTATAACTAACAGATTACAGATAAGAAAACTAATCTATCAGCTATAAGAAGATTTGGGAGGATTGATCATATACTCAGGTATTTCTTCTCCTTTCTGTCTTCGTTCCAAAGATTCTTGACTGATAATTTCTTTAATTTTTTCAGCGGCAGGGAAGAAGTCACACCATAAGCATAAGAGATCCTTGAGATGATTCAGAGGACAGATAGGAATCTCAGAGATTCTTTGAAATCTGAGTTCCTCATCATCATCTCTGAAGAATATTCCATAAGGCTTGTCGATTACTTGACCAGCTTGGAAGGGACCACCAGGAGGCAGAGATAAGTCCAGAACTGAAAGATCAGGAGGAGGACCAAACAGTGCATCTCTTGAAAATTTGATAGAAGTTTCATTCCTGATGATGGCGACATCTTCAGAGGAGGAGGACCCAATTTTTCTCTTGAGTTTCAAAGATTTGGGAGGAAGAGGAGATGGCAGCTTTAGTACAGAAACGACTCTATTTATGAGGGCTTCAAGGAGTCCTTCAACGTAGCCTCTGTATGTAGATTTGGATTTCTTCAGCGCATCCCAGAACTCTAACCATTCCGTAAATCCGAAGCTTTCAAGTTTTGATACGTACATTGCTTTTTGGGTTCCATCCTCTCTGGTAATCTCCATGGTCACTGAGAGTTGATCTTTCTTCTTGCGACCAGAGATAGTCACGGCTGATATTTGAAGAAGATCAGAACGATAATCCATCTTTTGTTTGCACCATTCGATAGACTTATCGTTGATCTCTTGTTCTTTGAAGCGTTCCTCTTCAATTTCTTTCAGTAGTGCAGCTTGAACTTCCACAGGTTTGCTTTTCAGCTTTTTGTCCTTGACTTGAGAAGATTGAATCTTTAAAGCGAGTTGGGCATCTCGTTTGCATTCAGCGATCAGCTTCTCAGCTTTGGCAGATTCTTCTCTTTCAGCTTCAGTAAGGAAGTCGAGCTCTGTGGATATTTGAAGAGGGATTTTCAGCCGTTGACTTTCTAGTTGAGCGATCATTTCAACTCTTTTCTTCAGCACTTCCTCTGACCAATGAGATGGTCGAGAGGGCCTTCCTGGATGGACCAGGGAATCTTCTTCTTCTTCATCATCAATCTCAGCGATAGAGATTGGGATTATTTCTTCAGCGATAGTCGCTGGTATTATTTGTAGTTCAGAACCCTTAAGCAGGGGTGAGAACTGTCTGGTTAGAAAAAGAAGGAAAGAAGGGATAAGTGTATTTTTAGAACGAGAGAGATAAAGGCTAGAAAGACATAGGGGTTTGGAAAGAGTAGAAAAGTGGTACAATTGAAAGACATACCTGAGAAGGATGCTCCCCCTCAGATTGTGATCCAGTCCTCAAGCATTCTTCAGCGATTGGTTGCTTGTCTTTGCTTTGCGAAGGAACACTTGAAGATGTATCACCTCTCACCCCTGTTTTGACAACCTCTTGCGAAGTTGTCCCTGATACGACGTTCGGCTTAGAGAACCACATAGATTGGTCTTCATCGTCGTCGTCGTCATCGGAGGGCTGATCCTTTTCTTGATCAACAAGATCTAGATCATCTTCCTCTTTATCGTCTTCTTCCTCATCCTCTTCAAAGAGAATGGAGTGAATCGATGAGGATTCTTTTGCCTTCTCCCCCTCAGATTGAGAGGGAGGTTCCTTAGCTTCCCCAGCAGCAATAGAGGTTTCTTCAGTTTTCTCCCCCACTTTGTCATTATCAGCGGTAGGGGATTGTTCAGCTGCTGGAGTAGCTGTTGAAGCTTTTAGCACTTGAACGTCAGCCTCCAGACGCTTAAATCGGTCTTCAACCGCAGGTATGTCGCATGTGGCATCATGAATGAATTCCACAGCGATGTTGAGGTTGGTACGATCATCTTCAGTGAAGGAGGGAGGCAGCGCTGGAGCTGGTTCATTCACTTTCTGTAGAACTTGCTGAAGAAGGGATGTGCAGAGGTCAACCTTGGAAGAGAGACCCTGAACGTCAGCTGTAAGAGACTCAAATCGTCCTTGAAAGAGTCGAGAGGACTCTCTGAGTTGGACGACTTGTTCTTCAAGAGCTGAAAGTTGAGAGTTCTCAGCTTTAGATGAGCAAGTGGCGGTCAACTTCTTCAGCTCCTCACCAGCCTGATTGACGGCGTTGGTGGTTTCATTGATGGTGTTGGTGAGAGCATCCACCTTTTCTCCTAGACTGTTGACATGCGTGTCAACAGTCGCCAAGCTAGGACCTGAAAATAATGTTAGTTCAGATATGGGCTTATTTGGAGAGGGGGGGAGAGAAGTGTTTAGGATTATAGGTGTACCTGACGTATCAAACATTTTGTAGAACTGCATAGATTCCTCAAAAGTTTGATGCTCAGGTCCTATAGGGAAAGAAGAGGTGGCAGGTTCAGAGACCAAATGAGGAGAGAAGGGAAGAGTTTTGGGGATAGAAGTAGGGATGGGGTTAATCTCAGGGAATGAGATAGTAGGTGGGGTTACTGATGATGTGACAGCGAGTGAGATCGCTGACACGGCAGTATGAGTGACTGCTGAAGTTGTGGAGGAAAGACCCACAAAAGCATCTAAGGTAGCTTGTTGAGAAGCTCCCTCAGGTATAGTACTAGAAGGTGTACTTTCCTTAGTCTTTTTGGCCTTTTTGGAAGGACCAATTTGACTAGCTGATGGTCTTTTAGAAGCAGTGGTAGCGACAGGGATAGCAGACGAAGGAACCGTCTGCGTAGTCGCTGAAGATGAAGAAGAATGGAGAGAGAGACGAGAGCGAAGGAGAGAGATACTTACCTCGTCGGCGAGTGGCTTGACCTCCAGTGATCGTTGACCAACCCTGGCAAAGGTGCCATCATCTTTGGTGGGATAGGTGTTGGGATAGAGGAACTTGATGTACGTACATATGAAACGTACGTACGAGATCTTGGGATCTCGTTCAGGCTTCTCTAATCTCGACCTCAGATCTTCAAAGATGGCTGTGGCGTAGTCAAAGTTTTGACCAGCGATAACGGAGTATGCCATCTGCAGTTGTGTTTTGCTGGCTTGATCCAGCGAACCACTCTTCCCACTCATGCACTGAATTATGTGCGAGAAGATAAAGTTCAGTTGTGATGGCATCTGAGCTTTAAGAATCTTGGTGAGCTTCTTGTTAGGAATAGAGGATCTTGGTTTGTTTTCCCAACAATAGCCCATTGCGTCCAGGAAGAATATCAGCTCATCATCAGTGGGGAGGGCGTCAAATCCACTCTTTGGTTTGTCAGGGAATCTTAAAGATTTCCTGAGGCTAAGAGCGGTCATGCTCCCTGGCCCTAATTCCGTGCTGAACGAGATAGCAGGGACTCGTTCGCCTTTCCTGTTTGTAAGTTCAGTAGCATCAGCAGTGAACCAGAACTGCTGAAGTAGAGTCTTGGAGGGCTTAGGATCCACAGTGATCGCGTAAGCTATGCATGACTGCTTGAGGAATTCAGCAGCTTCCACCAGATGTGGGTATTTGTCAGCTTTGAAGTCGAGTCTGGCCAAATGATTACATTTAGTAATCTCAACTTCAGTGAGAGCGAATCGTACATGCTTGGAAGCAACGATTGAAGACTGTGTCATTTCTGTTATGGAAAGAGGCATAATAGAAGAAATGATTTAGATTAAAAATAATATGATTACCAGTTTCCATAGAAGAAGGGAAACTGGAAAATTATCAAGTTATTTTTAAGAGAAAAAAATAGTGTTCTGGGTAGAAAGAATGAAGAACACTTTAAAACCAAAAGGTTTTTATTTAAAAACATAAAATCAGAAGGAATGATCTTTAGTTTTAAAACAAACGTTTTATAAAATCCATAGAAAGCGAGTAGGATTTTAAAAGAATAAAAAGCATATGAACAAAGCATATAAACATGAATTAAACCTGTGTATCTTGAAGAAAAAGAGTTGCAGATTCAATATTCTGGGTTTACTTGCTTGAGTGTTCTTGAGAGAATGTTTCTTGCTTTGAAAGTTTTGAAAGCGTAAACCGTATAAAGGAGAGAAGAATTCCTTTTATACGAAGAGAGAGAAGAGAGATAAGAGAGAGAATGAAGCGGGAAAAGAAATCATCATGACATTGACACGTTCCACGAAGTTGATTGGATAGGAGGGCAACGGACGAACGTGTCAGAAAAGGCATGTCGTGGATTGTCGGTTCAAATGACGTCATAGAGGAGAGAGACTGTTCATTTGTCCGTTCAAATGATCACTGAAGAAAAGTCAGTGATAGATTTTCCTTTTTAAAAGTATCCCTGATTGTAAAGATAGGGATAGATTTTCCTTTTAAAAGATCACTGATTGGAAATATCAGTGATTAATGTATTTTTCAAAAAAAAAGCTTTTAATCATTTGAAGAAAGTTCAGTGATTAAAGTTTATATTTTGAAGAAAAACATCTTTGAGGGAGAGAGAACATACCTGAGAGTCAGAATGTTTATCAGAGAGAATGATGAGGGGAACTTTTGATTACTGACACAATACATGAACGCTGAAGAATTATTCTTCGAGGTTCAGCATTCCAAGCTCACTGATGAGAAAGTTGAACCTTGTCTCATCAAGAGGTTTGGTGAAAATATCAGCAAGCTGAAAGTCAGTAGGGATAAAGTGAAGTTCAATATCACCATTCATCACATGATCTCTGATAAAGTGATATCTGATCTCTATGTGTTTTGTCTTTGAATGTAGCACTGGATTATTTGCTATAGCGATAGCACTAGTGCTGTCGCAATAGATAGGAATCTTTGACAGCTGAAGGTCATAATCTAATAGTTGATTTCTCATCCATAGGATTTGTGAACAACAGCTTCCAGCGGCTACGTATTCAGCTTCAGCTGTGGAAGTGGACACAGAATTTTGCTTCTTGCTTGTCCAGCTTACTAGCTTTCCTCCCAAGAGTTGACATCCACCAGTGGTACTTTTTCTGTCAAGTTTACAGCCTGCAAAATCACTATCAGAATAACCAGTTAGATCGAACCCTGAGTCTTTGGGATACCAAAGACCGAGGTTAGGAGTTCCTTTCAGATATCTGAAAATTCGCTTTACAGCGATCAGATGGGATTCCTTGGGTTCAGATTGATAGCGTGCACATAAACAAGTAGAGTACATGATGTCAGGTCGGCTTGCTGTAAGATACAACAATGAGCCTATCATTCCTCTATAGGCAGTGACATTAACAGGTTTTCCAGATGGATCCTTGTTAAGTGTCAGTGGTGGTGCCATAGGAGTTTTCATCGCTGAAGTTTGTGTTAAATCAAACTTCTTCAGCATGTCTTTAACATACTTACCTTGGCAGATAAAAGTACCTTTGTCAGATTGTTTAATCTGAAGACCAAGAAAATATGTCAGCTCACCCATCATACTCATTTTATATTCTTTCTTCATTCTTTCAGCGAAGCGAGTACATAGAGATGGGTTAGTAGAACCAAATATTATGTCATCGACATATATTTGTACAAGAATTATATGACCTTTTATCTTCCTGAAAAATAACGTATTATCAATCTTGCCACGTTCAAAATTTTCAGAGATAAGAAAAGATGAGAGAGTGTCATACCAAGCACGAGGGGCTTGTTTTAAACCATAGAGAGCCTTATCCAATTTATAAACATAATTTGGATGCTTAGGGTCATAGAACCCTGGTGGTTGTTCTACATAAACTTCTTCATTCAGTTTTCCATTCAGAAAAGCTGATTTTACGTCCATTTGATAAACGATGAAGTCTTTATAGACTGCATAAGCTAAGAATAGTCGAATTGCTTCGAGCCTGGCCACAGGGGCAAAGGTTTCATCATAGTCTATGCCTTCCTCTTGTCTGTATCCCTGAGCAACAAGTCGAGCCTTGTTGCGGGTTACAATTCCATGTTCATCTAACTTGTTTCTAAACACCCATTTGGTGCCTATTACAGTTTTATCAGATGGTCTAGGAACGAGATTCCAAACTTTGTTTCGAGAGAATTCAGTCAGCTCTTCTTGCATAGCGCTGACCCAGTTTGGATCTCTGAGGGCATCATCAGTCTTCTTTGGTTCAATTAAGGAGAGAAAGTTTACAAAGAGACAGATATTACCTGAGCTTCGTCGTGTCTGAATACCTGCATCTGGATTACCAAGAATTTGATCTATGGGGTGATCTCTGGTCCATCGCTGAGCAGGAGCAAGATTGCTTATTTCAGCGATAGGATCAACAATAGGAGCAGTCGCTGATGAAGATGCTTGAGGTTCATCAGCTAGTAATTGTTGAACATTAGATACACCAATGCTTTCAGAAGGGTTTTCAGACGTAGATGGATTTGATGGTAGAAGTGTGTTTAGAGGTTCAGCTGAAATCCATGAGTTGGATTCAGCGGTGGGAGGTATGATACTTGGTTCTTCATCAGCAGCTGGAGTTTCAGTGTGCTGTTGGTTTGAGAAGAAAGGTTCAGTTTCTCTATAGTGAGAGATCATCCAAGTATTCAGTTCTTCATTGTCAGCGATTGGTTTAGAGTTCGCTGAGCGCGTTTCATCAAACGTGACATGAATGGTTTCTTCTACGGTTTGTCTTCTTTTGTTGAAAACTCTGTAGGCTTTTGAGATGGAGGAATATCCTAAAAATATTCCATCATCGGCTTTTGGGTCGAACTTTCCAAGTTGATCTTTGTTGTTTAAGATAAAGCACTGACAACCAAAGATATGAAGAAAACTGATAGAAGGCTTCCTTCCAAGAAAGAGTTCATAAGCTGTCTTCCCAAATCGCTTTATTATCAGCGATCTGTTTTGAGTAAAACATGCAGTGTTTACAGCTTCTGCCCAAAATTGAGTAGGGAGGTGAGAATCGCTGAGCATTGATCTAGCAGCTTCTATGATCGTTCTGTTTCTTCTTTCAGCGACTCCATTTTGCTGAGGTGTTCTTACTGAAGAGAAGTTGTGAGAGATTCCCTTGTTCTCAAAGAAATTGTTCAGGGAACTATTTTTGAATTCAGTTCCATGATCACTCCTTATTGATCGAACAGTAAGATTATTCAGCACTTCCATCTTTTTGACAAAAGATATTAGTTCTTCTGGAGTATCATTCTTGCAGCGAAGAAAAATAACCCAGGTGTAGCGAGAATATTCATCTACAATGACAAGCGTATATTTCTTTCCAGCTATTGATTGGATATTGACAGGGACAAATAGATCCATATGCAAGAGCTGAAGAGGACTTGTTACTGAGGAAACTTGTTTCGACTTGAAACTAGCTCTTGTTTGTTTTCCTTTTTCACATGCTGAGCAGAGAGATTCTTTAGCATATGAGTGCTGAGGAAGACCAGAAACCAGTTCCTTAGATGAGAGAGAATTCAGGGTTTTGAAGTTTAGATGAGAGAGCCTTTTATGCCATAGCCAGTTGACATCAGAAGAGGCCTTAGAGAGAAAACATAAGTTATCAGTGATAGTAGAGTCCATATCTATTACATAGACATTTTCTCTTCTATAACCACTGAGAGCAAGTTTTCCTTTTTCATCTACCACTGAACATGCTTTCTTAGAAAAGCGAACTTCGTAGTCTTTGTCACATAGCTGACTGATGCTTAGAAGATTGTGCTTCAGTCCATCTACATAAGCGACTCTTCGAAAGGTAGTTGTCCCATTGCTGAGGACACCAAACCCACGGGTAAATCCTTTTCCATTTCCACCAAAGGTCACAGAGGGACCTTTCTCTTCCTTGTATTCAGTGAGCAGGTCTCTTTGTCCAGTCATATGACGAGAACATCCGCTATCGAGATACCAGATGCCCTTTGATCCCTGCATACATAAGGAAGATTAAGCTTTGTTTGGTACCCACTTTTCAATGGGTCCTTCAGAGTTAGTGGATAAGGAAGATTCAGCTTCAGTGATAATCTTCACTTTGGTTAATTTCTTAACCTTAGTGGTATTTTTCACTTTGGTGACATTATTTGCCTTAGAGGCATTTTTCTTCACTTTGGCTGTTTTATCAGCTTCGGTGGTATTTGGACACTTGCTCGCAATATGGTCAGTGAATCCACAGTGATAACATTTTCTATATCTGATGGTGGATTTATAACCAAAAGGTTTTGAAAACTTAAGATGAGCAGGTCCAGCTCCAAGAATACCTTTAGCACGAGATCTGGGAGGAATTTTTATTTCTTCAGATTTCACGGGCTTTAGATCAACCTTCAGCTTTGGAGGACAGATATCAAAGATTTCTGTCACTGAGCTAAAAGGTTTATCCACTGAAGGTTTGGAGGGAACTTTCAGTTTGGTTTTCTTGGAAGCCTTCTGAGGGAGAATAGACTTTCCTTTATCTGCAGGCTTAGATCTTGCAGATATCTCCTCAGGGATGGGATTAGAAGAAGAACAGGGATAGAATTGATTATAAGAAGTGTCAAAGAAAGATGTGACAAAAGTTCCAAACTTAAGCGAGGAACTTTCTTCTTTAGGATCATCTTGTGGTGACCAAAAACCAAGACCAGTTTTATCACTTTCAGGAGTTTGAGCATTTATTATCTCAGAGATCTTTGTTGATGATTTGCACCATTTTTCAACATGAGCCTTTTCTGCTTTTAGAGCAGCGATGGCTTGTTCGCGTTCAATGCTGATGATTTCATTTATAATGACTTGATCTTTTAGCTTTTCTTCTAAAAGATTTAGTTCACTGATCTTTTCATGACATTTCTCTAGCTCTTGTGTTAAATAAACATTTTTATTTTCAGCTTGAGTTTTGTCGTTTAGAGCATTATAAAGGTCAATCGTCAGCACATCAACAGCGCGACTTCTCTCAGCTTCAGGCAGAGAGGGATTTGTAGAGATGGATACCTGAGATGATATGTAGCTCATAGAAGGTTCAGATGGTTCTTCTACTTCTTCTTTAATCTCAGCCATGAGGCAAAGATTAGCGACTTCTTCTTCATCAGAAGATGATTCTTCTGATTCAGCCCAGTCATGTTCTTCAGCGATGAGACCTTTACCTTTTTGCTGATAGCTTTTCAGCTTTTGATATTTGTTTTTCAGCTTATGGTATTTGTCATCACTGGATCTTCTTGAGGTAGAAGGTTTGAAGACCTTTTTAGACCTGCATTCACTAGCAAAATGTCCAATTTTTTCGCAGTTATAGCAAGTGGCTGTAGCCTTATCAACCGGAGTTGATTTTGGCTTTTCAGTAAGAGAGAGAGGTTTACTTCTTCGGAAGTTACTCTTTCTTGCAAATCTCTTAAAAGAGTTTGTCAAGAGTGCTAAGGACTCATTAAACTCTGAAAGATCAGGGTCTGATAAATCCTCAGATTCAGAATCTAACTCAGTGATGGTGAGAGTAGATCGCTGGGATGGAATTATCTCCGATGAGACTAAAGCAACAGCAGTGCTTTTGGAGTCTTTAGAATCTTTTACAAGATTCTTCTTCAGGAGATTAGATTGCTCATAGTTGAGCAATATTCCATACAGAGTGCTTAGAGAGAGAGTATGTAAGTCCTTTGTCAGCTTAAGACATATTGAATAACTGTCCCAGCTTTCAGGAAGACTTTCCAAGAATTTTGTTAGGACCTCAGAATTAGAATAGGTCCTTCCAACAGTTCTTAGGTCAATGATCAGGCAGTTAAACCGCTGATGAATGTCAGAAAGAGATTCATTCTTACCAGCGATAAAACTTTCATACTGTCTTACCAAGTTAATCTTTCGGGTCTCTTGGATTTCAGTGGTGCCCTCATATTGAACACATATGGTTTCCCACATTTCTTTAGAAGTTTTTAGATGCATGATGGAATGGAAAACTTCATCAGGCAGAGACATTGATATAATGGTCTTTGCTCTTGCATCTATGCCTACCTTCTTTTTATCTTCATCACTCCACTGTCTTATTTCCTTAACGACATATCGTTCAGGGACAGCTTCAGTGGTGGCAGTAGCAGGAACAGCAGCTATAATTCTAACAGGTTCATAGGGTCCGTTTTCTATATATTCAGGTATAGTAGGATCCGCACCTTCAAGAAATAGCATCATTCGATTTTTCCATAGAGAAAAGTTATCTCTGCTAAATCGAGGAGGTTTAGAAAGTGAACCATTATCATAGTAGTTTGTGTTTGTGTTTAGTGCCATTTTAGAATAGCAAGGAAGAGTATACAGCAAGATCTTGTTTATTAGATTAAACAAACTGCTCTGATACCACTTGTTGGTCCCGAAGGTGCTTAACAAGTTTGTAGAAGGGGGGGGGGGGTTGAATACAAACACAGAAATTAAAGTTTAATAAATTGTTTATTGATAAATCAAAATACAATTTACAAGTTTGTTGCGGAATAAGATTAAGACAGACTCAATCTAAACAAACTTAAGAAACACTAAGATGGTTGCACAAGAAATTCAGAGAATGGGGGATTTTTAGAGAGATAGAAAACAAGGGTTTCTATTTTGGAGTTCAAGGATTGAGCACACCTTCAGATGAAGGAGTGAGCTTCCTATTTATACCCTATGCATTAAATGCATGGCAGGGTACTTTACACGTGGCATTCATAGATTGGCTTTGGTAGTCTCACTTTTGGAGACATGCTTTTGGCCACTTTATGAACAGTGTAGTTGACAGAGTTGGTGTACGATTTGTGGCAGAGACTTGTCCGTTCTGACACATCGTACTGGTTGTGCAAGGTAAGACAAAAGAAAACTTGAGGCATAAGCTTTGTGATCGTTGATCGCTGAGTATCTCTTCTTCCAGAGATAAAGAAGTTCAGCTATCGCTGAAGCTTTTCCTCAGGCTTCTTCGCGTAAGTAGATTTGTCTGGTCTTCGCTGATATCCGCATCAGGTCACTAGTAGACTTATCTATTGTTCAGTGGCTTCGTCTTCGATTCAGCTATGAACTATGTTGACGCGAGACTTGTCTTCAGGGATTACGTTAACTGTGTTACATAGGAAACTATCAGTGATAACTGAACAGACTCAGTTTGATCGCTGAAAGTGAAACACTAATACATATTAATGTTTACAGAAAGGTCATCAGCGATAACTGAACAGACTCAGTCTGATCGCTGATGATGAAACACTAATACATATAATAACGTAATTTTCACTAAGTATAAAAGAGGGTCGTTATCAAATCACTGAGAGAGTTTGGATCAACAGTGGTTAAGTCTTCCGGAAATACTTCTGGATATTCACTGACTACCGGAACTGACTCTAATCCCTTCTTTTCCTTCTTAGCATCTATTACATAAGATAAGAACCCCACACACCCTTTTACTAAACATTTCTTAGCCTTAATCATAGAAATCAAATATGACTTTCTATCCCTTCGATCTCCAAACACTACTATCTCTTCTTTTCCTGGTTGCGCTATACGAATCAATTTCTTATTGCATACTATATGAGCATCATTAGACGCCAACCAGTCCATTCCCACAATAACATCAAATTCTCCCATACCCATTGGGTACAATCGAAGTGGAAATGAATGCCCATCAATGACAATACTACTCCTATCATACACTTCCTCCACTAAGATTTGACTATTATCAGCCACTTCTACTTTCAATTCATGCCTAAGCTTCTTAGGTTTCTCATTCAATTTATGCACAAAATTTAGAGACACAAACGAACAATTTGCACCTGAATCAAACAATACCTTTGCATAATTCGAATCTATAAAGAAAGTACCTGTCACTACATCAGGTATCTCCACCGCTTCTTCTGCTGACATATTGAAAACTCTAGCCCTCACTTTAGCTAGCTCCACCTTTTTCTCACCTCCCTTTTCTACATATCCTCCGACCGATCCCTTTTTCAACTGTGGACAATTGGTCCTAATATGATCAGGAGATCCACACTGATAACAAGACCTCAAATTCTGGCAATCCCGAGCCAAATGCCCAACCTTCCCACATTCATAACAGCCCTCTTGATCAATCTTACATTCTCCTTTATGCCTTCGGTTACACTTACTACAGGGCTTACTTTCAAACTTATTGACAGAACGCTGATCAAACTTTGCAGACTTAAACGGTTTGGAATCACGAACTGTTCCTTCCTATTTTCTTTTATCTCCACTTCTTTCTGTAGCTTTCCTATTCTTTTCTTTTTCTCTCATTTCAGCTGCATTTACTGCCATTTGAAAAGTAGATGGTTCTTTATTCGAGACAAATTCTCGAATATCACTTCTCAATCCAAAGACGAAACGTTTTACTCGTCTTTCTTCATTAGGTACATAAATTCCTGCAAATCGAGACTTTTCAATAAACTTTGTGGCATATTCTCGAACTGACATCCCTTCTACTCTAAACCCAGAAACTCTTCTTCCAACTTTTTAACTGCCGCCAGAGGACAGAACTGTGCTTTAAATCTTTTCACAAACTCACCCCAATTCATTTCTTTAGCTACAGCCGAACTTTGACCTCCGGATTCCACATCCCACCACATTACCGCTTCATCTTTCAGCATTGACAAAGCATAGACTACTCTATCATCTTCCGCACACTTAATCGTATCAAACGCTATCTCCATACCTTTTATCCATCTTAATGCTATCACGGGATCACATTCCCCTTTATAAGTTGGAGGCTTGCAAGCAGCAAACTCCTTAAAACTACATCCTTTCCCAGCTACAGCTTTAACTGACACTATGGGGTTTGACTGAGGGTGACTACCCATTCCAGTTACTGGTGATTCTGCTACCTCAGTCACTACTTTATCTTCACTCTTTTCTTTACTTGACGAAACTTCATTAGTACGTTGATCCAACAAAGCATTCAACGTTTCTTGTAACTTTCCCATTTCTGCAGTAAAGGTTTCTTGTGTAACAAAACCTTGCGTTCTACCTCTACCACGGTTTCCTGTCTATTTTCGACCCCTCACAGAAGCCGAACTTTCTTGATTAGAAGTTTCTTGCTCAACTCTTACCTCTACACTTTCATCCTGACGAATACCACGACTCGTCTTCCCACCTCGAATTCCCACATTGGAAACTCTTGCATGAGTAGCTGCTTTCTAAACTGTCTTACCTTTAGGCCGACCACGACTCTTTCCTTGGATAGCAGTCGGATTGACATCAGTCATTCGCTCTTCAGCAATGACTTCATTATCTGGTTCCAGTTCCGGATTCACTATAGATCTACTCCTGGTCACTCGCTCAGACATACTTCTGATAAGAATAAACATAAGATATTCAATTTAACATACTACACATTATGGCAGTTTAAGCACAAGCATGTACTTGTAAATTCACAATTACACTAGCCAGATGGAATTCCAAATTTACCTTACATGCTAGTCCTTACTACCTTAATGTTATCTTCTTACGGTCTTCCTACTACTCAGTTGTGCTTCTACTATCTCAGTTTAAGTCTAGGCCCATCTGGTCACCTAGATCCCTTAAACTAATGCTCTGATACGAATTGTAACAACCTGAACATTTATATAAACAATAAAATAACATTTCTTACTAAATACTGCCCCAGGCTTACATTTACAGAGTACAAGATTTATAACTATCTCTTACTACACAACTGAGTTCAAAAAGTATAAACTATTGCAGGAAGTCTTCTATCTCCTGGAAATAGCTTACATCTTCTCCTTACCCTTATCTGTACCTGCTACCTTTCGATAACCTGAAACATGATTAAAATTTTGAAATAGCGAGGGTTAGACCAATGGTCTAGTGAGTCCCCTCCAATCACCACTGCAACAGTTCAAATATTAATTAAAACATTTAAACAAAACTTTATATCTCAAAACATAATCTGCTCTTTTAAATCAAAATTTAAAATACTTTATGCTTTGCAGGCATAACTCAATCTACCGGCCATCACTGACCACTTTTTACGCTTCGCAAGCGTACCTTAAGCTACTGACCAACATTTTCGTCAAAGACGGTATGTCTGTCTTGCACTGCCTTATTTTAGGGACACACCCTAATGGCATAAACGGGTCACACTCCCCGGTACGAGCAGGCGGGTCACACTTCCCGACTTAGGTCAGACTTCTGACTCAAATGTATGCATACACCTAGTCCTGACTGTATATAAAACAAGTTTATATAAATTGAGCATAAACATGCCAAACTGATTAAATCAATCTTTTGTTGTAATTATGTATAACTTTCAATACTATAAATGTGCAGTTTATAAAACCCACATTTATCAAATAACTGCTAAAATCATAAAAGATTTAGTTTGAAAGACTCACCTCTGATTCTTCTCGATTAACTCTGACTTCTACTGATTAACACCACCTACGATGGTATTAAAAACAAAGGTAAGCTAACTGGTGACTAACACCCTTTCTTTCTAAAAACTCATCAAATGAAATCTACTGTTTTTAACCCGGTCGAAACCACTCTGATTAAAACCTCTTAGGACCGATTAACAAAATACCGGTCGAACCACTACATCGATCGAACACTACCGGTCGAGCACTACCGGTCGAGCACTACCGGTCGAGCAAATACCGGTCGATCACTACTGGTCGAGCAATACCGGTCGAATACAAACTATCGGTCGAGCAATACCGGTCGACCACAATATACCGGTCGACCTTGGTCCCGGTCCATTACACTTTATCGGTCGATTATACCGGTCCTTACATCATCTTCCCGGTCCAAGTTTATACTTAAGTCGGCGACTAACAGTTCGAACCCAGAAAACTTTTTGATCATTAAATCGATCAAATACACGGTTAAAAGCTTGATTAACAAGACTTTTTTTACCGACTATAACATGCAGATAGAAGTATTAAGCTAAAATCATACCTCTATTTGACCAAAAACGATCGATCCTTCAAGCCCTCTTTCTCATTTCTCTACCTTCTTTGCTTTCTCTCTTTCTCTCTATAAGTCAGTTCTCAAAACAATTCAGTATGAGATATGAAACAATTATCTGATACTTAGGTTATATATAACCAATGTTTCAATAAATCCCCTGAACTTTGATTCTCGCTTAACTTTATCCCCCAACTTCCAAAATTAATAAAATTTCGAAACTGAACATTACACTCTTATGCAACGTATATCTTAACCGTTGGATTCATGATCGACGGTTACAACTTACAACAGATGTAGGCCTAATATTTTCAATTAAAAAAAACAAAAATAAAATAAAAATAAAATAACCGTTTATCACTAATCAAACAATTAAGATATGGGTTGCATGAGTTGTAAGATTTACAAATGTTGCAAATTAACTTTGGCCTACACTTCTAATATAATATAGTTACTGTTTGGTTTTTATTTTTTAAGAACCGTTCATACCGATTTACGCACTTTATAATGAAACATGTACCCTTTTTGTTGTTTCTCACTTTCATGGATGGAAGAATCTAGAGAAACGCCTAATGTCGCCTACTCGCCTTGAGCCTGGAGGTGAGTAAATGATGATGTGGAGTTGTGGACTATTCAATATATATCATAAACAAAAGGAAAAATTGTATTAAAATGGAACCAAGTTTCACCTTATTCCTATTTTAAGAAACCAATTTTTAAAATTATTATTTAAGGGTCTGAATCAAAGTTTTTATATAGGGGGTATGTGAGTGAAGTAGGAGGGGGTGTATGTGAGGGAGATAGGGGGGTATGGAAGTTTTTGTGAGTGAGGAGGGGGTAGGGATAACAACACCCTTTATTTAAGGGTGTGACTGATCATTTAAGTGTTTGTTTTGGTTGATCGTTTAATTTTCATTGCATCAGTTATATGAGATTTGAGTTGATCGTTTTTTTCTTATTGCAGTATTGAATTGAAAATATGTGAGATTTTAGTTGATCGTTTTTTTTATAATTGCAGTAATATATTCATTGAATTGAAAAAATGTGAGATTTTAGTTAGTCAATTTATTAGTGTATAAGATTTTGAGTAAATAGCCAAAAGAATACATCGTTTGATTATAAAATATGATGTGGAATTTTAGCTTTGAAATAAAAAAAATTACATGCCATGTCAGCATTTTAGTCTTATATTTTAATTATAATAATGATGTGGAATCTTAGTTGGCAAAGCACTTGAGCCATGTCATAATTAGTAGAAAATTAGCAGGTCAACAAATCAACTAGACCCTTAAATAAATAAAAAGTTTGATTCAGACCCTTAAACGATGATTTTAACAGTTGGTTCCTTAAAATAGGAATAAGGTGAAACTTGGTTTCATTTTAATGCAATTTTTCCTAAACAAAAACAACAGTTTTTTTTATATAAATAAAATCAAAAGATAATTATATATTAATTAAAAATTCAAGGAAACTAATTATGACGTACTCATCATAACGTATTCATCGTGACGCAATAGTATATATTTAGAATTATTATAACAAATTTCAGTTTTTTAGTTTTTTATCGTGTTCTGGGATTTGAAAAAAAAATGTTTTTTTTGTGCGTGTTTTTGAAAAAAAGGATAAATACATGTCCTTAAACGGGAGAGAGGATATAAAGTCATTTTCATAAATATACATTTTACATTTACAAATTACAAGATGGTATAGATCCTAGAAAACTAAACAACTTCAAAAAAAAATATTCAAACTTTACCACCAAAATAGTTACGAAAAATGGTAACAATGTATTACTATAGATTATGAAAATGACTACGGACATCTGGATATTTAAATTTTATCAACATATATATATTTTGAAAACCTAATGAACTTACAAGAAAATGATTTCGATCGAAATGAGTCAAAAGTTATGGTCCCTCGAATTTTAATACAAAAATTGTTACAGCAAATTACAAAATTGTTATGATCATTTTGACCCAAAATTTATATCATACAGACCAGACAAAATTTAGCAAGTAAAAAAAACATCTACACCCAAATTACGAGTCAAAAGTTATGACCCCAGGGTTTATTATGAAAAATATTATGACATGTTACAACATATTAATAAATCGTTACGACTATTTGAATCCCTAGCATATAGATCTTGAAAAGTGAACAATTTCAAAAGAAAAAAAAACATCTTGATCCGTATTTCGAGTCAATCGTTATAGCCTCCTGAAGTTCACTACGAAAAATGGTTACAAAAATCGTCTTCTTCCTCACTATCAAGCCTGTATCTAATTGTTATGAAGCACTATCGAGCAACTTAATTACATGTGAGACAAGGAGAAGGAGCTTCAGGTATCGAACATTATTGAGTAGGCATTAAACACTATGTAGTGGGGTGACACAGTGGGGAAGTGTGCAAACGTCTGGATCCAAGGATAGCGAGCTTTACAACGAAATGCTTGATAAAATTAAGAGAAAACTTTTAAAACTAGAGATGAAACTCTAAAGATAATTTTATTGATCAATAATCTTAAAAACTGATTTTCTAATGAAAACAATCAATCCTATTTATAGCTAAACTAATTCAAAGATAACTATGGAAATAAATATATCCTAATTTTAAACCAACTATGAAAGTAATTAAATAATTAATAATAATTAAAACTACTAATAATTATCATAAGTTAAAATAATTAAAATAAGGAAGGAAATCAATTAGCTCAAAATAATTCAATGTGCGACGAGACTTGTACCAAGATTTACCTCTCGTGAAACTCTCGGTAGGCATTGGATGGGCAGCAAGACTTATCCCGAGACTTAAGTCTCGGTGAAACCCTCAGTAGTTTCTGTTTGCCTCTTTTCGGATTCCAATTTCCAAGCCTCTTTCCAGTTCGTTTTCTTTTTTTACAAATATAGAAGAAACACCCTGATAGCTCTTGAATTCTCCCTATATCAGTCACCCTCACTTGAAAATAACTCGTCCTCGAGTTCACTTGGAAAACATCTTCCTCCGACCCGTAGAACATTCGTTTCTTCAAAACGTTTGGATTCACAACTTGGACTCCAAAATTCACAAAATTTGACCAATCTTCAAATCCCAACGGAGGTTGTCGCGATTTCTTCCATACGAGCATTTTTTTTATCAAACTCGAAAGGGTAAGAGATTAGAGTAACTTTACCAGGTATTGTTTCGATTTGATCCAGAGCTTTGGGTGCGGGAAGCCGGGAATAATGGAAGTGTCACATTCGGAATCACCGTTCTTGGCTTCTTGTGGCAACGATTTCGTTGGCTCGAGAATGTCTTCTATTATCTTGCTTTCGGTTAACCCGAGATTTGTTGTCGACCTTTTAGGGTCGGTAGAGGTCTTGTGTTGTGATTCTGTTTCAATAGTAACGACTTCATCTTCAACCTTGTCCGCCAATATTTCGTCTTTTTCAGATGGATTTTCCGGAATGGGTGGTTGTTTGACCAGGGAAGAAACCGAACCCATAATAAAGTTATTGTTGTTGCTTTTCTTGTCGGTGCTTTCATCGAAGCTATTAACCGGACTCATGACGATCTTTCGGTTGCCCCAACGGAATAGTACGATGTTGTCTCGGCTCTTGTAAGTGGCATTATTATCGAATTGCCACGGTCGACCCAATAGAATGTGGCAAGCATCCATATCAAGGACATCACATAGTACATCTTCTCGATATTGTTTGCCAATTGAGATGGGTACCCGACAAGTTTGTGTGACTCCAACTTGAAAACCGTTCTTGACCCACCCAAGAGAATAAGGAGCTTTACGGGGTTGAGTGGGTAGATTAAAGTAATCGACCAATTTCCGGGACACGAGGTTCTCACAACTTCTGCCATCGATAACTAGGTTACATATCTTTTTGTGCACCATACAATGCGATCGGAGTTGGCTTTCTTTCTTTGACGAAAGGAGTATTCGTTGGAGTACGATATTGATATTTTCTTGGCGGTCTTCTTCCTCCTCCTCTTCGGATTCGGAACTCGGGAGCTCGACCCGGTTACGATTGCCATTGCATGGCGCCATAACCGGGCCTTCAAACTTGTCTCTTCTCCGACGGTTGTCGTTGACGATGTTGAGTTGAAGTTTGTTGACGATGTTGGTTGAATTATTTTGACGCAGCGTAGGTGTGCGGAAGGATCGACAAGCGTCTGAATCCTTAAAATGAATCGAGAATTACGAATTGTAAAACTCAAACTCAAGAGAAAACTCTTAAAAACGAAAGCTTTATTGATTGATAACTTGGTTACAACTGAGAACGATAACCTTATTTATAATCTAAACTAGGTTCGACCCCGTGTATTACACGGGATAATTTAAAAAATTAAATCATGCCTGAAAACTTATATTACAGATATGAATGATTATCGAAAGTACGATGCTACTTTTCCAAACTTTTTTCCCTTCAGAGTTGTTTTTTTGCAGTTGGTTACAGAACGTCTTTGTTTTAGGCAGTTTTCACAAACGATGTTTTGCAAAAATTTAATAAAAAATATGAATAAATATTAAGAATTTATAAAACAAAATTTATAATAGACCGTAAATGTAAAATGTAGATGTGCTAAATGAACTTATAATGTAAAATGTAGATGTGTTAAATGAACTTATAATGTAAAATGCGTCCAGATACATGTTTGGGCGGGAAAATGAAAAAATGGGCTCACAAGAAGATGACACGTGTTCTTCTAGTTACTTATTTATTATATGTGTATATATATACTAAACATCATAATGTCAAGAAAATAAAATTAAAAATGTTATTTTGTAAAACTTCATGATAGAAATATATATATATATACTAAATATCATCACGACATATTAATTCGTATATATTTATGATATTTAATTATATAATTAAATCCAAAAATATTCAATATTGAACTCATTTCGAAGGTAATGACGAAACGATTACAATGGTATAATTATAAAAAAATAAAAATGTTTTTTTCAATGCAATTTAGTTCATATACATTATTTATGTTTATATGATAAGAGTCTAAAATGAAAAATAAAAAAGTAAGGGAAAAATGTGGATTGCTAAATGAACTTATAGTGTAAAATGCGTCCAAGTTCATGTTTAGGCGAGAAAAAAAATGGACTCATCAGAAGGCGACATGACTTCCTCCATTTACTTATTTATTACATGTATAGATAGACTAAGAATAGATAAATACCAAAATTGAATTTAAACTAAAGATAATTAATAAAAAGGAATTTAAAAATAAAACTAATTATGGAAAATAAATCAAAAGACCTTTAAATGAATAAGGAAGGCATGGTGACATGGGGAATTAACTTTCTGGAGGAATTTGGATGCATGGTCGCATGTGAGCCACCTCATCCACCAACGTCCAACAATGTCTTACGCGAGTATTGTGAGAGTAAAGTCTGTTAACAGTCGTCGTCAGATTAGGAGAGTGTTGCGGTAAATGCCACATTCAACTCGACTAAATCTGCTTTGGTAGCGGGTTGTTGATCTGCCATGTTAGTGAAAAGACAGGCGAATCCTGCTCTGGTACCAACTGATGCAGCGGGGAAGTGCGGAATGGATCGACAAACGTCTGGATCCAAGGTAGAGAGCTTTACAACGAAATGCTCAAGAAAATTAAGAGAAAACCCTTAAAACTAGAGATGAAACTCTAAAGATATGTTTATTGATCAATAATCTTCAAAACTAATTTTCTAATGAAAACAATCAATCATATTTATAGCTAAACTAATTTAAAGATAAATATGAAAATAAATCAGTCCTAATTCTAAACCAACTATAAAAGTAATTAAATAATTAATAAAAAGGAAACCAAATAATAATCCTAATAATAATTAAAACTAACAATAATTATCCTAACTTAAAATAATTAAGATAAGGAAGAAAATCAATCAGCTCAAAATAATTCAATGTGCAACGACACTTGTATCGAGACTTAACTCTCGGTAGGCACTGGATGGGCAGCGAGACTTATCCCGAGACTTAAGCCTCGGTAAAACTCTCTGTAGCTTATGTTTGCCTCTTTTCCGATTCCAATTTCCGAGCCTCTTTCGGGCTCGTTTTCTTTTTTTACAAAGATAGAAGAAACACCTTGATACCTCTTGAATTCTCCCTGTATCACGGGGAGACACGTAGAAGGAGATTCAGGTACGTCAAAACTAGATAAGTGTCAATTGAGGGGAAGATTTCAAAACATGGGGTTAACGTAATAAATCATACGAACGAAATGAATCGAACACATCTCAAACTCACCGTATCCCAAATCCATTAAAACCAATGAAAGACATCGAGAACATATCAAGAAACTATCGAGAAGGCACGTTATTTAGCAATTGGGTAAAATGCGTTAAAAACGACAGTCAAACTATTGTGCATATTTTAGACATTTGGAGTAGCATTAAAGCATATAAACTCAAATTATTCACCTCTAAAAGGAATCAATCATTGGATAAGATTTGAAGTAGGTGAGACCATAATGGGAATTGAAGTAAGTGGGTCAACGGATGGGAAACCCTTCGAAGTATTTATGGTCATCCAACATAAAATGGAGAACTTAGGGAAAAGGTATAAGTTGAAAAAAGAAAATATACTCGATTCAATTATAAACGATGGACTAAAATTAAATATACAGTTATAATTAGATTGGACCTGTTTTAAAATCTTAACATCTAAATTAGATTGGTGAGCTCTTAATCGAATTGATTTAATCCAATTAATAAATAAATGAGTAAATTACATATTTGGTTCATGTGGTTATATGAAAATTATGGTTTGAGTCCCCAAATGAATTAATTACATATATTATCATTGTGGTTTCGATTTTGTTACGGGTTGAGTCCCTTAACCTAACTTCCTTTATTTTAGAGCTATTAATTAAGTTATGGGAAATTTGGTCCCTTTTTTTTTAAATTAAAAACCAAGATAAATATATATTTCTATTTCAATTTCAATTTCAATTTCAATTTGAATACATATATACTATATAATATATATAGAAAAAAGTTCAAATGAAAACTCATTTTTCATTGTGCATGTGAGGACAAATCTCAACCACTCGATCTATTTTGATCCAACAACTCATATTAAATAGAGTTTTTAATTTTAAAATGTTTGGGGTAAAAATGGAAGAAAATTTATACACATACCTACCATATTTGACTTTTTATTTTCTTTTTTAATTAAAACCTTTTTACCCAATTAAAGTTTAAAATAAATTATTTTAAAAATTACTAATATTTTAATCAAACAAATTACATCAAAAAAACGAGAATTTCATGCTCTTCGATATGACATTCATCCCGATATAGTTTTTTTTTGTCGTTTTAACCGTTTTTTACGCGAAATGTTATATATGTGTTATATTCATTATGAATATTTATGTACGTTCAAGTTTGTACAACGCCTCGACACCGTGAGTATGTAACTCGACATCACCTTCTTCAACATTTTCTTCAATGTCGTAAGACATCACGTTTCTTCGGCACCGTAACCCAACACCCATCAAGACAAATCAAGAACCTATCGAGTAATTCTGTTGTGAATCGGGGAACAAAAGAGAGCGCGTCACGTCTCCACATCTTTACAGGTCATTCATGTGCTATTCATCATGAATAATGTATCGTTCAGGATGAATAATACAACATTCAGGGTGAATAATTCATGATTCATGAATTCGTGTATTATTCGTCATGATGTTGTGTAAATTCATCTTGAATACTATATTATTCATCATGAATAATGAATGAACGTTCACATTTGTTATTCATACTGAATGTAGGACATCCGGGGATGCGCATACATATTCATAATAAATTAAACCAAATTTCGGTTGTGAATTAGGAAACAAAAGAGAGTGTGTCATGTGTCTACACCTTTACGGGTCATTCATATATTATTCATCATGAATAATGTATCATTCAGGATGAATAATAGAACATTCATGGTGAATAATACACGATTCATGATAAATAATACATGAATCATGGATTCGTGTATTCGTGTATTATTCATCCTGAATACTGTACTATTTATCATGACTAATGAATGAACGTTCACCTTTGTTATTCTTAATGAATGTGGACACCCGAGGACGTGCATGCATATTCATAATGAATATAACACGTATATAGAATTTCACGTAAAAAATGGTTAAAACGAAAAAACTCTGAATATTGTATTATTCATCATGAATAGTGAATGAACGTTCACCTTTGTTATTCATACTGAATGTGGACACCCGAAGACGTGCATGCATATTCATAATGAATATAACACATATATAGAATTTCACGTAAAAAAACGGTTAAAACGGAAAAAAAACTATGTTGAGATGGATGTCATATCGAAGAGCATAAAATTCTCGTTTTTTGACGTAATTTGTTTGATTAAAATATTAGTAATTTTTAAGATAAATTGTTTTAAAGTTTAAGGGGGTAAATTTTTTTAATTAAAAATAAAAATAAAGAGTTAAAGAAGGTAGACGTTGATTCAAAATTACAATTTTGTCCTTAATCACTTTCCAATTAACCTTATTATGTATTAATCATTGATTAGTTTTCTAAGTTTTGATCAATGGTTAAGATTTGTTCTCGTGTACACAATGAAATATGAGTTTTTATTTGAATCCACCCCAATATATATATATATATATATAGAGAGAGAGAGAGAGAGAGAGAGAGAAAGAGAGAGGGATGATCAAACGAGAATAGTAACTATTTAAAAGAACACGAGAACTAACAAAATCATTAGTGATTTTACATTAATGCACAAAAAAGCCACGTGGACCTGAAGCCGCGGCCAAAGTCTTTTTTTCGTGTGTTAATGTAAAATCACTAATGATTTTATTAGTTCTCATGTTCTTTAAATAGGTATTGTTCTCGTTTGAACCCGACTCTCTCTATATATATGTATATATATATATATATATATATATATATATATATATATATATATATATATGAGAGATCAAATGGAAACCACTCTAATTTTGCAAACAATGGAAATAGTCGATTTCATTGATTAAGTTAATGATATTGATTCATGAAATTGTTTAATTTGATAAATTGTTTCATATATTTGTGTTTTTTTATGTAAAAAATGAAATTGTTTCATGTATTTTTACATAAAAAACACAAATATATGAAACAATTTCATCAAGAAAATAATTATATAAAATAATTTATCAAATTTTACAAATTTATGAAACAATTCCATTAACTTAACTAATGAAATTGAGTGGGCGTTTGGTTCGCATAATGTTTTTGGATGAAATGGAATCTGTCAAAGGAATTTAACTTTGAAGGAATTGGAATGAAATGTTGCCATGTTTGACAACCGTTTGGTTGACAAAATTGGAATGGAATCTGTTAAATGAAATGGAATTTTTCTGTTCAGTTCATAGATTGTAGCTTTAGAATTGGAATGGAGTTTTGGTAAATGACCAAAATACCCTTTTTGTTTATTTTAATTTTTTTCAACAAAAATTACTTTAATGAAATAGTCATTAAATAGTTTAATTTTTAACTAAAATTGCTTTGAGTATTTTAGCACACGAATGATGAGGAGAGAGAGAGGGATAGAGATAGATAGAGAAGAGAAAGAGAGGAGAGAGAGATGAGAGGAGAGAGAGAGAGGAGTGAGAGAGGAGAGGAGAGGAGAGAGATGGAGAATAGAGAGAGAGGAGAGAGGATAGAGAAAGGGAGAGAGAGATAGAGGGGGTAGAGAGAGGAGAGAGGGAGATGATAGAGATAGAGAGAGGGAGAGAGGAGAGGATAAATTAAGAGAGAGAGGGTAGAGAGAGAAGAGAGAGAAAGGAGAGGGAGAGAGGATAGATTGAGAGAGAGAGGATAGAGAGAGAAGGGAGAGAGGAGAGAAAAGAGAGAGCGGGAGAGAGGAGAGAGAGAGTTATTGTCTAATGATAATGTTGAACGGTAGTGGTGGCGTTGGCCGATGGCGGTGGCCGGATGTGGTGGTGGTCAGTGTTGGTAGTCGGATGTGGTGGTGGTCGGTGGTGGTCAATGGTGGCCGGAGGTGGTGGTGGTGGTCGATGGTGGCTGGTGTTGGTAGTCGGAGGTGGTGGTGGTGGTCAATGGTGGCCGGAGGTGGTGGTCGGAGGTGGTGGTGGTCGGAGGTGGTGGTGGTTGGTGGTGGTCGGTGGTGGTCAATGGTGGCAGGAGGTGGTGGTGGTCGGAGGTGGTCGATGGTGGCCGGAGGTGGTGGTCGGTGTTGGTAGCCGGAGGTGGTGGTCAATGGTGGCCGGTGGCGGTGGCCGGAGGTGGTGGTCGATGGTGGTGGCCGGAGGTGGTGGTGCATATTAGGATGAGGGGCAATTTTGTCCAAAAAAAATATGACATTCCATTCCAATGAAATACCACCTCCCCCCAAGAAATGTTGAATTCCTTCATTTGTGGA
Organism: Arctium minus; assembly: GCA_954870635.1. NCBI lineage: Eukaryota > Viridiplantae > Streptophyta > Magnoliopsida > Asterales > Asteraceae > Arctium > Arctium minus. The sequence goes on from OX941084.1 coordinate 20,944,877, forward strand.
ATTCATTGGAATTCAACATTCCAATTCCTTAAAAAGAATGAACCAAACGATGTAATGGAATCTGGTCAACGAAATTCAACATTCCAATTCCACGTTCAATCAGGCTAAATCGACACCCTTGTTAATGTATATCTCCCTCTTCCTCCCACGTTTCCTTCCTATATCTCCTCTATATGTATCTCTCTCCCCATCTCACTACGTCCGGCCTAATTTCTCTATGCTGCGCCTCCATCTCGATTTCTTTCCATAGCCAAGATATTGTCGTTCTAAATTGAGCAATGAGTGATGGGTTATCTCACAATGGATTGTTGGGTGTAGAACCAAACTCAGCAATTTACCTTGTTCGCCTTATCTGCAATTAGGTAAACTTCATCTCTTTCATTTCATTTTAATCGGTTCATGTTGGAAAACACATCAATTCAATGATTTCATTCATATATTTCTTTTAATTTCCTTAAAAACTCGTTTGTTCATGCCTAATTTCAAGTTGATTTTGGTTTGTTTCTGTTTTTCTGTGAAATTTGATGAAAATTTGAGGATGCACACATATACTCATGAATCTAATGTTAAAGGAATTACAGGGGATATGTCCACAATTTTTCATGCAAGCTTTGTAATTTCATATATTTTCTATCTCTAGAAAATAGTGAAGTTAATGCTTGTATTAACCAAGTAGCTTTTGTTTTTCTTTTCCTGGTGTATTGATAATGCCATGATGCTATAAGTTAAACTTTATATATTTGTACTTTTATCTGGTGTAGCCTAAGGTTAATGTTTTGCTTTTTTCTTATTGTTTATTGATCTGAGCCCTAAGATCAAAAGTCTCACTTTGTGTCTTACTTGCAGTCTATTGCCTGTAGTGTCGGTGCTCAAATTATCAGTGAAGAAATTTTGGCATCATGTTGGGGGGGGGGCTTTCGGTTATGAATTGTTTGTGTTGGAGATGATGTTGGTTCTTGAAAATAATCATGTATCAACTATTGTGATCTTTGATAGGCTTTAATAAAATAAAAAAACAAGCTTGGTTTTTATAATCGTGTTTTGAAGTTGATGCCCATATTTTGAATCAAAAACTTGTATTTTTAAATTGAATCAATGATATTGATTTGTTTTTTCATTAGTATTGCTTAATGTTTAACTTACACATGTCATTGTTCTTGCATATTTAATGTTCTGTATTTGCTCAACTTTGACATTCATCAACTAATAACGAAATGATCAAGTGTGTATTTGCTCAGGTTGGTTGCAAGATCAATTACTTCGAACCTTGCAATGTCTCCACCAATTTTCTCTAAAGTGATTAATTTGTCCGGATGAAAAGGAGAACCCTGAGAAACTGAGTCGTGAGAAGGAGCAACTTGAAAATCAAAAAGGAAAGGTTAGACAGAGTTTTTAAGCTTGCAAAGGTGAATTGAACATTATTATCTAAACATGGTTTTTTATCTATAAATAGAAAAAGCTTGACTACAAGCAGAAGCCAAGGCAACAGAAGATGCTCGAAGGTGAGTCGAGGCAGAAGTTGTTGCAGAAGCAAAATAGAAAAGAGACCTTAAAGCGGGAAGCAGCTCAACATGCATTATTGAAGGTATTTCAGAAATAATATCACATTTCTTTATTTATTTTATGTGCAACTTAGATGGAAAAGACTGTCGAGATCGATCAGACATCTAGGTTTCTTAAAGACTTAGAAATGCTTAGAGGAGTTAATTTTGAATATGATGATGGGTTCAAATTTGGATACAACAATCCTTTGGAACAACTGGGGTTGTATATGAAGAGGGATGAAGATGAAGAAGAGAAAGAAACCAATGGGCATGATGGTGTAGATGTGGAGGAAGAAGTAATGAACTGATGTATGCTTTTATGGTTTTCTTTATGTTCTAGATTAGAAATTAAAAAAAAAAGCAATTTTGGTTGGTATGATGTTGTATACATGATTGTTTTGTATTGAGCTTAACAAAAGAGCTATCATCAAACAACCATTTATTCCCTTTTCAATTAGAATCTACTGCTAATAATATATACAGCTCAAGAATGCATGTCATCATTAGTCTCTCTTGCTTCTTTTATGGATCTGCTCAAATTCGGTGTTATACGAGGTAATGAGTTCCCAAAAATTGTGTTCTATTTTCAATGCATCCTAGCTTCATCAAAAGCTAATTACCTTATCTGTAAAATTGAAATTTTTATTTGATTTGATTTTAATGCATTTTACATTACCCATCAAGCTTAATCATTGAAGCCTACCAAAAAGTTCAATCGGGACGGAGTCTACACATCAAACATGGTAAAAGATTTGTTACAATTTTATCATAATAACTTAAACATCTTGAATTTGTTCATAGTCCAATAATTTAAATTACCATGATGTAAAATGTTAACCTTAGGTGTGGCTTCTAGGATTCCTTGAAAAAGTTAATTAGACGTGGTTTCCTGTATCATTTAAAAAAAAAACAATATGTGGTAAGATTTGGGTTTTCAATCTCAAGAGCTAGATGTGGAGTGGTGGGCTTTTGTTGCAAAGGAATCATGTGCCACCTTTTTGCTAAAGGAGAGTCGTTTGGTTCGATCAAGATTGCAGTTCTACCCATAGCCAAAGTTTTCACCATGTGTTTCTTGGGGTTTCTTATGGCTTCCAAATATGTTAACATTTTACGTGCAAGTGGAAGGAAGCTTTTGAATGGGGTAACTATTGAAATTCCTTTTCTTCTTTTTTCAATTGAACGATTGGTTTGCATATAGTAGAAGATATTTTATGATCAAATGGCACAGTGAATCTATCTTTCTGGTTTTTGTTTAATCTCTTTAGCTCTGAAGGGTGTGGTGCATCTATGCCTCTGTTATGTGTTTCCATATTTAGTTAATCAATGAGCATGAAAAAGTAAGAAAGCAACTCAAATTGTGTAAATCCTGGTAATGTTAAGAGTACAAATCCAAAGCTGGTTTGAAAAATTGTTGCTTCTGATCATATTCCCGCGACTTCCTCCATGGTTATCTAATTGATTAACGAGCATGGCTAAGTTCACTTTCTCTACACAAGGGGCAGTTTCATATGAGAACAACTACTTATGAATTATTCATAATGAATATCGTGGTAGATATGCATGATGAATATCATGAAAAGTGAAAATGCATGATATTCATGAATATTTATATATATTCATTTTGAATAATTCGTAAATAGTTGGTTCTCATAGTTGTCAAAATATTACTGTTCTTTCTATTTCCGTCACGTCATTGGAACTCTGTACCTTGACATAATTACTTACCCAAAGAGCTAAATTTTCATTTTATTTCTATCTTAATTGCCAAACTTCTTTTAGGAATAATTAATCAAATTAACATACATTTGAAAATTAGGCATGTTGAATCCAAATTTCCGTTCTCTTTATAACTTTCAACAGGGTATAGAATGAATAAGTTATAATGAATATTTTGGGAGGGTTAGGATCGAGCAATCTTTATCATACTTTGTATATATTTAAACCTGATTTATGGCATAAACTGATAAATTGTATTTGATCCGGTTGGTCTTTTCGCTTCTGCTTCCATGCTTGATATTCTCAACAAGAGGTGATATTGGAATTGCAATGATTATCATTGTGCCATTACCTTTTTCCCGTTAGAATAGTACTGCAAGAATTTGCAACAGTGATAGCATCTCACATTTTAATATCCAAATGGAATAATTTGGAGTATATATATTTTTTGTTTGTCTTTTGTCCTTGTGAACTGTACATGTATGCTTGATTTACATTTAGGAAAAAAGGTTTTGTGTGGAGGTGTCAACCTCGTGTCATGTCACATTTTTGCATCCAGATTGTGAACATATTCTTAAGTTATTTGACTTCATATATTATGTCATGTATGAAGTCGACATTCTTAACCAATGATCTGTTGGAATTGTTGGTCCATATACATAGTTACCATATAACTATAGTGGTAAATATATTAAGTACTCATTAATTATTTGGTCTTATTTATGCATGATGGTTCCTAAAGATTTTGAAGATCCAAATTGGAAGTATAATCGAGATTCACGTTCCTAGCTAAGCAAATGGAAACAAAATGGCATTTCCACATGAAGGATTTTTGCTTTGATGCACACACATCAACAACCATTCTGATGGAGTTGCATATTATTTCCTTTTCAACCCTAATGAAGTAGATGCTCAGGTATTGAGAGTGAAAAAGAGGATACACATCTCCAACTGCCGATAACATTAACCATTTAGCGAACTGTTTGACGAGAAGTTCAATTATATTTATTTAATAAATGAACAAACATGAAAACATTCTTTTGTTCGTGGACATGAACGATGGTCTCGTCCGTTCCTTTACGTTTGTAAACGTTCAGTCATTTAGGTTCGTTTATGTTTGTTTATACACAAATATAGTTATATTATGACATAAAAATTAGCATCAAGGTGACAAAGAATATAGCTAAACATGAATGCTATTTTGAGTTCTTGGCTTCAAAATGAAGATTCTTCGCACAACATCGTGCGCGGGTATATGCCTAGTATATATATATATATATATATATATATATATATATATATATATATATATATATATATATATGAAAATATATTATATTATCTTTTACTTTTTAAAAGAAAACCAGCCATTCTTTCAAAAAAAATCAGTCAAAGGACCAAAATGTCCTCAATTTAACTAAGTTTAGGTTAACTGAGTTAGGTGAGGGGACCCAATCCATAATGAAAATGAAACCCCAGTGACCATGTCTGTAATTACTTATTTTGAGGGACTCAATCCAAAATTTTATATAACCACATAGTAATTTATATTTATCATTATTCTTCCATTTGATTATTATTATTATTATTATTAATAGCTTATAAAGGATGTTGGCATGGAATATGGATATTTATTTGTGTTTGATATCTTTTTTTAAAAGTCGGAAAAACATATGAACGATTGGTCAAAAATTGGGTGAATTTAATCCAATAAAATGAATAATTAATAACAATATCTAACTGATAGAACTGATATGATCCGGTCTTCTACTGGATTGTATCAGATATCCAATATTAAATAGACTGGGTCTACTGATAAGATCCAACATTATAACTAAATTGGAGCGGTTTCACATAAATCAATTTGATTTTAATTGATAAACATCCATGTACGGGTCATTACATAGACTTATAGTTTATTTTTTGGGTAATAATGAATAATTAATTGTATAACTTAAATCAAAATGTAAAACTATTCGTAAAACGGAATTACCTATCAAATATATATTTTAAACAAAATTAATTGTAAACATTTTAGACTTGCAAATAAACAAAAATTGCAAGAAGACTTCTAACAATTGCAGGTCAATGCTGTTGTTGCACTTTGTTGTGAGGCCCATTTTAAATATAGTTTATTTTACATTTTTAATTTATATAAAAATATTTAATTTACGATTTTCTTTTTTAAAATAATATTTTAAGGAGACTGTTTGGTACATGTAGGGAAATAAAAATGAAAATGATAAAGAATGAAAATGAGAATTAATTTGGAATGAAAATTTGGGCCTTTTGGGGACCCATTATATTAGTATATAAAATCAAACATTTTTTATATATTCAATTCTATAAGTGACTATTTAATACATCTAACCAAAACACCTTATAAATTATATGTTAATTATTAATTAACTAGTTGTGTATCCGTGCAAAAGCGGCGAAATACATCTTGATTTGGAGGTTGACAACTAAAACCCATACATCTTAATCCACCACCTAAAAGCAACTGAGGACAAACATGACTTAAATTCACACGGCACATTGAATAAGATTGTAAATCCATGACCTTGGCAGGAAGCTTGATACAGAGCTTGTTAGATTATAAAACATGACTATTGGGACTGACACGTCCATTAACCTTGTTAGATTACTTGCATCAATCAAGAACCACAAAACATGTCAAGTTAAAAACAAGAGAATTCCATATCAATTTTAATGCCAATATTTATACGGTCCTATATGAAGAAAAAAAAAGCTTTAGAACTTACCTCTTGTATATGAAGCAAAAAAACAAAACCAATATATGGAACTTGGAAGTATAGAATTGTCCTGGTGCCTGGGTCGTTGGAGATTTGGAGTCTTGGTACGAACAATCAAAAGGAATTGCAGAATTAGTGTTGTTTATCATGGACTGATGGCGTTCAATTTATAGGTATAGCAGAGGAATGAATGGGTTGGGATTAGGATTTAAGATGCATAAGATAACGATTAGAAGGAGAATATATCAATTAGCAAGGAAAATATATCGAATAGCTAGATAAAAAGACTAAGAAGTGATTCAATTTTCTTTTATTAGAGGATGAGAAGATATCGACTAATAATCAATTCCTTAATTAAAAAAGTATGATTTTTAGGAACAAATTGTTGAAATACAAAATTTGGAACAAATTTTTGAAATACAAATTATTTTTGGTAATACCTTTTGAAATACCGACACTTTGGAACAAATTAGTGAAAAAAGATTACTTGGATGTTGCATTCTAATCATGCATATCTAGAAAAGATATAAAATACAAGCCAAAATCATGCCTTATGTTTAAATTCTGAAATTTAGAACAATATATCAAAAGAATTTTCTTTAGATTCTAATTATGCCTTATGTAACATCTATTATATCTATTCCAAAGTTTAGAAAATCCACTTTCCAAATAAAATAACGTCAAAAGAAAAAATAAATTCCAATTTTACGGCAAAAAACTAATCATGTCTTATATTTAAATTCTGAAATTTAAAACAATATATCAAAAGAGATTTCTTTAGATTCCACTTTCCAAATAAAATTACGTCAAAAGAAAAAACAAATTCAAAATTTACGGACAAATTAAGTGGGTAAAACCTCCATATTTTGGGATGACAACTACAATACCAACAAATGCACAACTACAAGAAGCAAAAAATGAAGATGTATGGAAAGTTGCAGATCTATGGATAAAGAACACATACCATATTGAAAAAGATGTGTGTTATTAGAGAAACAGGAGAAACAAAGATAAAAGCTTACCTCAAGATATGGAATCTTCCTTAACAAAGATAAAACCTCACCAACGCGTTTAATTTTATTACCAAGTACCAAAATTATATCAATGAGAATCTTAGCATGATAGCCCATAACATGGACTTATGGTATTCACAATCAACCTATTGTATCATCTAACTTCCTTTTACCAAACACATTAAAATATAGGCATTAGATTGATTGAAGAAAGAATAAGCAATAAAAATGAAAAAAGTAAGTTGCAAGAAGAGGGGAGTAGGAGAGCATCTACAGAAACCAACAGGAAGTAAAGACCGTATTATGATCCCATAACTTTTTTATTTCTCAAAATCAAAATCACGAATTAATCATCTTCCAATTCAAATTATTACGATATTAACTTTCAGGCAACTTGAAACACCCTAAAAACCAGAGTGAACTTAAAACGCGGAAACTGGACAATTAGACATCATCACCTGGTATAAACCTCCCAAAAAGGGGAAATGTACTAATCCTTTACAAAACCTGCATACTGATATGGAATTCAACAACAACTAATCTAAACATAAACTATCTAGATTACATCGGTTGTTAATCCAACATCACCAAAAGAATGGGACATAAACAATTGTCCAACATCAAATACTAGTCATCTCAAAAGCCCCCGAGACCAAGCTCGTCACTCAAGCCCTTGGCAACCCACCGCTAATGGGAACCTGTTATACATATCATTTGAGAAAAAGTGTTAGGCTTAAAGCCTAGTGAGAACATACAGTTTATAAATTTCAAGAGATATAAACAATTGTATCATAAGGAAATCTTTTCAATAAGATTTAGTTTTGAAAAGAAACCTTTGCCACAACCGGGCCTTTTCAATGTAAACTCATCATACGATGACAAAGATAACCAGTTTTACCAAGGATTGTAGCGTAACACAAAGTAGGTCACAATCCGAGTTTGAGTCGAAACACTTGGAATCCATGGCCACGAACTACCAAGGTTCGTACTACGATGTGAGGGAGGGCCCCCGAGGAAACCAATTCGAAAATCGTTCACTAGGACTACACTATGACCCATGGCTAGTAACCGGTCTCACATAACCGTACCAAATGGCCCCCGAGGATCATATGCATCCATAGCTACAAATAAGGGAAAATATGATCCATGGCTAGTAACCGGTCTCACATAACCGTACCAAATGGCCCCCGAGGATCATATACATCCATTTTACAAAGAGGGGAAAAGACATCCCAAATATAAGTCGACTCAATACCTAGGGATCCACTAGTAATGGTACAGACTCGTCACAATAACATATGTGACCAACCATAGATAGTCATATGGTATAAAAACATTTTATAAACAAAATGCTTTCTTTCAAGTTTAACTACTGGTAAGAATGAAAATCATAAAAATGAACTTTAAACATTCTTTCAAGTAACCCACATAAATATGCAAGTAAAACATCCCTTTTACTTCAAATAAGATGGAACCCATCATTTTAGTCGAAAATGATCGGGAACCCTAAAATCTCCCAAAACTCAAGTTATGTCAAATATGTAGTAAACTTAGATCCAAAACCATGGAGATATATAGGAGTTCAAAATGTAACTTTTGACATGTATAAAGTTTATAAAAAGGTAGTAGGAACTCACCAAATAGGTTTTAGACGAAACCCGAAAAACCAGATATCGACCACCGAGAGAAGATGAAGTTTTCTATACCGAAACCTCGGATGATGCACTTAACACTAGCAACAACCGACAACCGAAGAAACCAAACAAGAAAACTAAGAAAGAGAGAGAAAAGAGAGAGAGAGACTTGAGATATTTCTGAAAAAATATCTTACAAGATTAAGGCTAAAAAAATAACTCACCCGCTAACACAAAACCCAACACAAACAGGGGGTTTCGTGGGTTGTGCCGCGACCTCAAGTCGCGGTGCAACTCGCGCAGTTCACTGTGGTTTGTCCAAAACCACCAAAATCCAAACTCAAACTTCCAACCAAACGCGGTGCTAACGACAACGCTTAAACACAAAATACCAAGATTACATAACGAAAATCCGGGGTGTTACAATCCTCACCAACTTGGGAATGATTTCGTCCCCGAAATCCCATCTACTCGAAAAGATGAGGATATCTTCGCTTCATATCCTCTTCCGCTTCCCACGTCACGTTGGCTCCCCGATGATGCTTCCACTGCACCTTGACCATAGTGACCTCTTTGTGACGCAACTTCTTAGACTTTCTCTCTAAGATAGCGTCAGGCTCTTCTACACAACGGTTACCTTCGTCCACTCTTAACTCTGAGAGGGGAATGACGCTTTCTTCCTCCGCCAAACACTTCCGAAGGTAACAAATATGGAACGTGTTGTGGATTCTGCTCAACTCCGGCGGCAGTTCCAATTGGTAGGCTTGCAAACCTACCCGCTTAAGCACTTTGAAAGGTCCAAGGAAACGGAGACTCAACTTCCCACGTTTTCCGAACCTGATAATGCCCTTCCATGGCGACACCTTAAGCAACACACGATCGCCCACTTGAAACTCCATCGGCCGCCTCTTCTTATCGGCATAGCTCTTTTGCCGATCCTGAGCTGCTTTCAACCTTTCACGAATGTATTTGACCTTATCGGCCGTCTCTTGCACGATTTCAGGTCTGACGAATTGCTTCTCTCCCGCTTCAAGCCAACACACAGGAGTTCGACACTTCCGTCCGTACAATGCCTCAAAAGGTGTCATCCCAATACTCGAGTGGTAGCTATTGTTGTAAGCAAATTCAACCAAAGGTAGGTGAGAGTCCCAACTACCCCCGAAATCGATGACACAAGACCTCTACATGTCTTCCAATGTTTGGATCGTTCTCTCGCTTTACCCGTTGGTTTGTGGATGGTAAGTCGTACTCAAATTTACTCGCGTACCAAGCTCTTTCTGAAACCCATCCCAAAAGTTTGAAGTGAACTGACTGTCGCGATCCGACACGATCGACAAGGGTATTCCATGCCTCGAGACCACTTCATTGATGTAAAGCTTTGCTAACTTGTCCATCGGTAAAGTCTCGCGCATAGCCAAGAAGTGAGCGCTCTTAGTCAATCTATCGACTATTACCCAGATGGTATCGTGACCTCGAAGAGTTTTAGGCAACTTCGTCACGAAGTCCATGGTAATATGTTCCCACTTCCACTTGGGAATCTCTAAGGACTGAAGACTCCCATACGGACGTTGATGTTCGGCCTTAACTTGCGATCACGTCACACAACGCTCCACGTAGCGTGCCACATCAAGCTTCATTACTGGCCACCAATAATGCAACTTCAAGTCCCTGTACATATTTGTACTTCCCGGATGAATGGAATACTTGGACCTGTGAGCATATCAAGCAATAGATCACGGTTACCCCCAACTTTGGGCACCCACACACGGCCGCTAAACAGTTTTACCCCACGACTATCTTCCGTTAAGAGCAAACACTGCTTCGTCATGACTTCCTCCTTGAGATTTTCCTCCAACAAAGTTTCAACCTGCGATGTCTTGATCTTTTCAACAAGGTTAGACACTAACTCGATTCTCGAATAGGTAGCCCGAATACTTCCGCTATAGTCCTTCCGACTTAACGCATCGGCCACCACGTTCGCCTTACCGGGATGGTAAAGCAATTCACAATCGTAATCCTTGAGCAACTCGAGCCACCGCCTTTGCCTCATGTTCAACTCCTTTTGATCAAAGACGTACTTCAAACTCTTATGATCTTTGTAGAGCGTATATTTCGTTCCATAGAGATAATGTCGCCAAAGCTTCAAAGAGAACACCACCGCTGCTAACTCCAAATCGTGGGTAGGATAGTTCTTCTCGTGTATCTTAAGTTGTCTCGAGGCGTAAGCAATTACCTTGCCTCTTTGCATCAACAAACATCCTAATCCCATCTTCGAAGCGTCGCTAAAGACCACGAAGTCTTCTGACCCTTCAGGCAACGACAAGATTGGAGCTTCGCACAACTTCTTTTGTAGAATCTGAAACGCCTTCTCTTGCGTTTCGGTCCAATCGAACTTCACATTCTTCTGAGTTAAAACTGTCAAGGAATAAGCGATCTTCGAAAAGTCTTGAATGAATCTCCGGTAGTACCCCGCCAGACCCAAAAAAACTGCGGATCTCTGACGGACTCTTGGGAGGCTCCCAATTCATCATAGCTTCAATTTTGGAGGGGTCTACTTTTACTCCGTCTCGAGTGACCACGTGACCCAAGAATTGCACTTCTTCAAGCTAAAAGTCGCATTTGGAAAACTTGGCGTACAATCTTTCCTTTCTCAACACATCAAGAACTTCGCGTAGGTGTTGCTTGTGCTCTAACTCGCTTTTAGAGTACACGAGTATATCATCAATGAATACGATGACCGACTTATCGAGGAATGGTCGACACACCCTATTCATCAAATCCATAAATACCGTTGGTGCGTTCGTTAAGCCAAAAGGCATTACAAGAAACTCATAATGGTCGTAACGCGTTCTGAAGGTTGTCTTCAGTACGTCTTCTTCTCTTACCTTCACCTGATGGTAACCCGAACGTAAGTCGATCTTGGAAAAACACCCCGCTCCTTAGAGTTGATTGAACAAGTCGTCAATCCTGGGAAGCGGATATTTGTTCTTCACTATAGCTTTGTTCAACTCACGATAATCGATGCACATTCTCATTGTGCCATCCTTCTTTTTGACAAACAAGACCGGAGCTCCCCAAGGAGACGAGCTCAGTCTTACGAAACCCTTCTCCAAAAGCTCTTGGAGTTGCGCCATCATCTCTTGCATCTCTGATGGCGCTAACCGGTAAGGGGCCCTAGCAACAGAAGCCGCTCCCGGTATGAGATCAATCCGAAACTCCACTTGACGATCGGGTGGTAACCCGGGCAAGTCGTCCGGAAAGACGTCTGGAAACTCACGCACGGTCTTCACATCTTCAAGCTTCAACTTCTCTAGCTTGGCGTCGATCACGTAGGCTAGGAAAGACGAGCATCCTTTCACCAAACACTTGCGTGCTTTAGTCATGGTGATTATTGCCACATCTCCCTTCCTCTTCTCACCATAAATCACAACAACTTCGCCACTGGGATTGGAAAGTCGAATTAATTTCTTGGAACATACAAACTTGGCATGGTTGTTCACTAACCAATCCATGTCGACCACAACATCAAAACCCCCGATTAACATCGGCAACAAATCGATTGGGAAATCTCTCCCTTCGATTCCGAGAGTACACTCCCTCAAAACATCGCTGATCAGAACTTGACTACCATCTGCTATCTCAACCATTAACTCATCCTCAAGACCAGTAGTGGGCATAGCAATCTTTTGAAGGAACAACTCAGATATAAAAGAGAAACTGGCACCCGTATCGAATAAAACACGAGCAGGTACAGAGTTTATAATAAATGTATCTGATACCACATCAGCTGATGCCTTGGCCTCATCGGCCGTCATCTGAAACGCTCGACCCGGAACCCTGGATGGATTCTCTTTCTTCACTGGCGCGCTACCCGACATGAGCTTCGGGCAATCTCTCCTCATGTGCCCCGGTGCCTTACACTCGAAACAGACATTCCCTCTGATCGGGCAATCCTTGGCGAGGTGATCAACTTTCCAACACTTGAAACAAGTTTGGGAAGTGGTGTTACAGTTACCGTGGTGCTTGGTTCTGCACTTCTGACACCACCTAGCTTCTTGATAACTGCTGAAGCTTCGGTTTCCGACAAAAGGTCGGGTTCTCTTGGGAGGTACTGAACCGCTCTCCCACTTTCTCTTTTCAACAACTGCCACAGCCTTCTCCGGTTTACCTCTCGCGTAAACCTCTTCCATAAATTGTGCCTCTTCAATCGTCTCCCGAAGGTTAGAAGCCTTCGAGTTTCGGACCATAGACATCATGTCCGACGGTAGACCCTTCAGATAGGCCTTAATCTTCTCCTTCTCAGTTGAGGCCACATGCCCCACTAAACCCAGCTTTTCCATGAACTGACGGGTATACTCTCTCACCGTCAAATTCCCTTTCTCCAGCGCTCGGAACTCTGCCTCGATCCGATCCACGACCCTCTTATTGCAGTATTCCTCTAATAACTTTACCTTGAATTCGCCCCAAGTCAGTTGGGCCAAAACAGTAGGAGAGAGGGTGGACTGGATAACATTCCACCACGTAAGTGTCGTATCCCTGAGCAGTTGGGTACCGAATCTTACCCTCTGGTCATCCCCACACTCGAACGAATCGAAGGCCTGTTCGATAGCTCGGATCCACTTAACACACGCAACTGGGTCTTCGGAACCAGAGAACTCTGGTGGTCCGCAACCCAGAAAAGATTTGTAGGAATAACTCTTCCCACTTTTCGGAGCACTTACAACCCTTTGTTCCTCAGATCAGATCCTGTTCCCGGTGCCCCCAGAGCCAACCAACACATTCTCCTCCACTGCCTCATGCCTCCTGAGGCTCGTGTCCCGATCCTCCAACATCTTCTGAAAAACCTCTTGCTGTTTCTCCATGGCCGACGTCAACATTTGCATGACGTTGGCCATCATATCAGCTTGAGGGTTTGCCACATGAACAACGGGGCTGGTGGATGCCAAATGTACTCTTGGCCCCAGCTCCATTTCCCCAGTAAATATCGGTGGCATGCCCGGAGGAACGACTGCTGACACTCTAACCACAGGATTCAGCTCACGCGAACTAACATCGCGAAGATCTCCGCCGCTCGACGGACGACCACGTGTGTTCACCATACCTAAGTAATGGTTGCCACACAAGCACGAATAAAATAAGAGACAAATCAACAGAATAAACACGAAAGAACGAATACCACATTACCAATTGTCATAGTAACGGTACCTTAAGCACAATCACGTATAAATATTCTCATAATAACATTAGCTAAGTGAAATTATGAACATACAATACATAAAGGTTCTTAATACCATCGCTACAACGTTCGATAACTATAATTTTCGTCGACTCTAAGACCAACCAATCTTAGAAGTTCTACCCAAGCTCACGAATCAATGCTTAACATACTCAGTCTAAGTCTAGACATCTTACATTCATGCCTAGATCACTTAAACTAGGGCTCTGATACCAACTTGAAACACCCTAAAAACCAGAGTGAATTTAAAACGCGGAAACTGGACAATTAGACATCATCACTTAGTATAAACCTCCCAAAAAGGGGAAATGTACTAATCCTTTACAAAACCTGCATACTGATATGGAATTCAACAACAACTAATCTAAACATAAACTATCTAGATTACATCGGTTGTTAATCCAACATCACCAAAAGAATGGGACATAAACAATTGTCCAACATCAAATACTAGTCATCTCAAAAGCCCCCGAGACCAAGCTCGACACTCAAGCCCAACCCACCGCTAATGGGAACCTGTTATACATATCATTTGAGAAAAAGTGTTAGGCTTAAAGCCTAGTGAGAACATACAGTTTATAAATTTCAAGAGATATAAACAAAGAATTCACATTGGTGCTTGATCTTCCTTCTTCAGCCATTTCAGCGCTTTTCAAACCGACAAAGAATTCACATTGGGGTAAATGCTATTTAAGTGTGTGCAAAAGAAGGATTTACTATATTGGGCAATCCTAAACAAGCGCTTAAAATAGAACTTGAATATTTGAATCCCAAGATATGTCTGACCATGAAACAAGCGAATGTCAGTTAAGCAAGTATACATCATTGGCCTAAATGTCATTAGACGGCCTGAAATCTCAATGGAAGATTAGAAACAAAAATATTAGAAGATAAGATATACAAGTCGATAAACCAAAATATTAGAAGATAAGATATACAAAATGAAAAGATAATGAACTTATATGATTCCTTACGTTCATATTTCTTCTCGAATTCTCTGGTCAAATGTCTCTTCACAAAAGTAGTTTTCCCTAAACAACTCAAACATCAAACAAAGATTCAAGATCATGTGTCACAAGATAAGATCAACTAAGAAACCTATGAAGCCCATATCATTAAACATGTTTAAGCTACAAACATTTCCCAATTATTTAGGGTTTGAGAGAAGTAGTTAGTTCCTTGTGAATTTATAATGGGAAACACACATTATAATGAAAACAAACAATTCACACTTCATTTCATCCTACACCAACGCAAATCCCTCTTGCCTTTCTGGAAACAGAGATAAACTAATAGATCATCATTAAAAATTAATATACATAACAAAAAACACGAATTAAATGAAATCAACAAAAAAGGAATTTAGATTTTAGATTTTAGAAGAATAACTATGAGATGATTACTTCGTATGCTTTGTTGCAGAACAAATAACAAATCAAATAGCATTTAGCAATTATGATTTCCTTTTTTCTCGTTCTCCACCATGATTTAACTATTATTCAATTTCATCTCTTACGATTTACGAACTTCACTTTGAGGCAAACTTGTTACAAACCGAATAACATCAGATGCTAAAATCATCATTCTAATTCAAACTAAATAAATTATAAATAACTTAAATCTTCAATAAATCCCTTCTATTCTGCATCAAAAAACACAGAGATACAACTGATGCAATCAGACCAACCGAACTCCTAACAAAAACCAAAACAAAATATAATTAACACTTTGATATTTAATCAAACAGAAAATAAAGACAGAATATAATTAACAAACTGTAAACTTGTATTCAATGCTTTGAAGTTACAAGTATTAACTACTAGCAGTATTAACTGAAAGCAGTATTAACCACTAGCAGTATTAACTGAAAGCAGTATTAACCACTAGCAGTATTAACTGAAAGCAGTATTAACCACTAGCAGTATTAACTGAAAGCAGTATTAACCACTAGCAGTATTAACTGAAAGCAGTATTAACCACTAGCAGTATTAACTGAAAGCAGTATTAACTGAAAGCAGTATTAACCACTAGCAGTATTAACTGAAAGCAGTATTAACCACTAGCAGTATTAACTATACTTACTCCTTTTAAACTTGCTAAACACTGAGTACTGCTATGCATATCCTGAAAAAGAAGATTGGTAACACCAAAAATATACAGGTATAAAACCACTTTTTGAGAAGAAGATTATTCAGAGTTTATCATTCCCACACTTGTTACCAAGAAAGTGAATCTACCCACATCAAAAGCTTTAGTGAACAGATCAGCAAACTGATTATCAGTGTGAACTTTGACAACTTGAATAAGTTTCTTTTCATTACAATCTCTTATAAAGTGATACCTGATTTCAATGTGCTTTGTCTTTGAGTGCTTGACTGGATTATTTACAATGCTAATAGCACTGCTGTTGTCAATAAAGATTGGAGTGTGTAGAAAGGTTACCCCATAATCCAACATTTGATTCTGAATCCATAAGACTTGAGAACAGCAACTTGCAGCTGCTATGTACTCTACCTCTGTTGTAGATGTGGATACTGTGGTTTGTTTCTTGCACTGCCATGAGACTAGTCTAGCACCCAAAAACTGACATCCTCCAGAAGTAGATTTTCTGTCCAAGTTTGCCCCACCTAGATCACTGTCTGAGTATGCTATTAGGTCAAAAGGTGAGTTATGAGGATACCAAAGTCCCAATCTGGGTTGCCCTTTGAGATATCTGAATATCCTCTTAACAGCTTGAAAGTGAGATTGCTTTGGCCTAACTTGAAATCTTGCACATACACAGACTGGAAACATTATATCTGGCCTTGATGCTGTGAGATACATGAGAGAGCCAATCATGGATCTATAATAATGCACATCCATGTCCTCCCCCTCAAGATCTGCTGTGATCTGCTTGTGTGTTTCCATAGGTGTGCTGGCAGTTTTTGATTCTGAGAAACCAAACTTGGTTAGAATATCCTGCACATACTTGGATTGACATATGAAAATGCCATCTGACTTCTGTTGAACTTGGAGTCCAAGGAAGAAAGTAAGTTCCCCCATGGAACTCATTTTGAACCTTTGATGCATTAAATCCTCAAACTCCTTGCACATGTTGTTTCTTGTAGATCCAAAGATAATGTCATCAACATAGATTTGGACCAGCAAGATATCCTTCTTCTTTCTTTTGATAAATAAAGTCTTATCAATGACTCCTCTTTCAAAGTCATTTTCCAAGAGATAGGATGACAGAGTGTCATACCATGCTCTTGGGGCTTGATGTAGTCCATAAAGTGCTTTCTTTAATTTGTATACCCTGTCTGGATAGCTTGGGTTTTCAAACCCTGGTGGTTGACAGACATATACTTCTTCTTCAATTGATCCATAGAGAAAAGCACTTTTTACATCCATTTGATAGACTTTGAAGTTCATGTAAGAAGCATAGGCTAGGAATAGTCTGATTGCTTCTATCCTAGCCACAGGTGCAAAAACTTCTTCATAATCTATACCCTCTTCTTGAGTATAGCCTTGAGCCACCAGCCTTGCTTTGTTTCTTATGACAATACCTCTTTCATCTCTCTTGTTTCTGAAAATCCACTTTGTGCCAATTGCTCTGTGACCTTTAGGAAGGTCTACTAGATCCCATACATCTTGTAGCTTGAACTGTAACAGTTCCTCTTGCATTGCTTCTATCCAGCTGGATTCTTTCATAGCATCATGTGCCTTTTTAGGCTCAAGCTGTGATAAAAAACAAGAAAGCACTGTATGCTGTTGATCTTGCATTTCCTGAAGTCTGCTTTGATGTCTAGTCATCATAGGAGAAGAGATATCTCCTATTATCAACTGTGGAGGATGATTCTTTTGAACTCTGGTGTTGTAACTAGGTTCTTCATTTAATCCAGCCTCAAGATTAGATTCATGCAACTCAACTGAAGTGTTTTCAGATGCCACTTCATTGTTTTCTTGAGTCTCCTCATCTCTAGTGTCTTCTTCACTCTGACTTGGTTCAGTAAATGATTCCTTTTCACAGTCTTCAACTGAATTTACTGTGGGTATGGGAAAAATCACAGATTTAGATATACTTTCTTGAACTTGTGTGATCTCTGATTCGCCACTACCTGTTCCTGTATACTCATTACTGAAACCAAAAGAGTTAGTTAGTGAGTCAATGTCAAATAGCCACTGAGGTCCAGACCCAACAGGATTTGGTGTGTTCTCATTGCATTTGACATTGTCACTTTCTTCAATTATTCTAGAAGAAGAGTTAAATACTCTGTAGGCCTTACTCTGAGATGAATATCCAACAAGAAATCCATCATCTGCTTTGCTATCAAACTTACCTAAGTGAGATTTGGTATTTAGAATTGTACAAGGACACCCAAACGGTTTAAAGAAACCAATAAAAGGTTTTCTTTTATTTAAAAGCTCATATGGGGTCTTGTTCTTTTGCTTGACCATTAGAACTCTGTTTTGGACATAACAAGCAGTATTAACTGCTTCAGCCCAGAAGGTAATTGGCAATTTTGAATCAGCCAACAGAGATCTAGCAGCCTCTATTAGTGTCCTATTTCTCCTTTCAGCAACACCATTCTGTTGAGGAGTCCTAGGAGCACTATATCGTCTCTCAATGCCTTTTTCTTCACAAAAGGTGTTTAGATTATTATTTTTAAACTCAGTTCCATTATCTGATCTAATGACTTTTACTCTTTGATTAGTTTGGTTTTCAATTCTTAGAATAAAGGATTTGATAAGACCACTTGTTTCATCCTTAGTCCTTAGAAAATATACCCAAGTAAATCTGGAGTAATCATCAACAATAACCAAGGAGTAAGATTTCTTGCCTATACTCATAACATTTGTAGGACCAAACAGATCCATATGCAATAACTGGAGACAAGTAGAAACAGAATTTAACTCTTTGGTCTTATGAGAAGTTTTGTGTTGTTTGCCTTTAAGACAAGCAACACAATGATCATCACATGAAAAGACTTTTGAAGGTAAACCTCTTACAAGGTTATTTTTAACAAGATTGTTCATAGTCTTGAAATTCATGTGACACATCCTTCTGTGCCAAAGGGAGGATTCATCTACAGAAGCTTTTGAAACAAGACAATTTAGAGATGAATCACTATCAACATTGTCCAAATCAAGACAGTAAACATTGTCCTTTCTTGGAGTTCTAAGTAGTATCATGCTTTCATCAACTACCTTGAACCCTGGAGCAAGAATCATACACTCAGTATTAGTAAATAATATACTATGTTGTTTGTCACAAACCTGTGATACACTTAACAGGTTGTACTTTAATTGATCAACATAGTAGACATCCTCAAATGTCATCTTACCTTTGGTGACATTACCTTTTCCACTTATCTTACCACCAGTAAGATTGTCTCCAAATGCAACATGTCCTCCATTAATATGCTTGAAATCCTGAAGGCATGACATGTTGCCAGTCATGTGCCTAGAGCAACCACTATCAACATGCCATATGCTCTTTCCCTTGAGCTGTTGGTTGCCCTGCACATTAAATAAATCAATTAGTATGATTGGGGACCCAAGCAAAAGTGGTCTTGGGTCTCCCTTTCTCATCAAAGTATTTACATTCCTTTTTAATGAGGTTTTTAAAATCAGAGCACTCTTTATTAGAATACTTTGTCAATATGATTGGCTTAGCAGAATCAACACTAGAAGCAGTACTAACCTTAGAAGTACTAACAGAGTTAGCAGTACTAACAGGTTTAGCAGTACTAACAGGTTTAGCAGTACTAACCTTGTTAGCAGCATTAACATTGTTAGCAGTAGTATTACTTCTAGCAGCACTATCATTGTCAGCAACACTATTTGTGGTAGCAGTACTAACAGTTTTAGTGCTTTTAGGAATCCACATATTGACACTTTCTTTAACAGACTTTTTCTTCATGTGGCTTTTAGTTTTAACAGTTTTCTTTGCCACATGGTTCTTTTCAATTTTGTTATAATCAAAGGGTTTTTGCATGGATCTTTGGAAATTCATCCTTTGTTTCATAGGATTGAAATAACAGAATTTTGCAAGATGATTCAATTTGCCACAGATAAAACAAGGTTTTGGTCTATTGATTTTACTCAGATCAACCCCTTGTTTTTGAACCCACTGATTATTCCAGTTTATTTGATTTCCCCTCTTTTTGTCCTGTTTTTGGGGCTCATTCTTCTTACATGCACACTGTTTGCAAGGACCTGGATTCACAACTGTGGTCTGTTTGTAATGGACCTTACCAGACTTTCCCTCTGTCTTCTCTATGTCCTTGGATTTGATCCAAGCCCTTCCACAATCATCATTGGTGATAATGTTATTCTCTAGAGGAATCTCACCACTCACCTTGTTCTCCTTACTCTTGCCAACCTCTTTCTCAATCTTATCCTCAACATCTACCTCATCTAAGGGATCTATTTCAGTGGCTCCCTCAGGCAAGTCCTTCCTATCTTTGGTGTCTAACAGGTCTGAAGTAGGAGGAATGTAATTGTTGTTATATGGTGGAGGTGTTGCATTGTATCCAATTCCTCTTCTCAGCTTATCATGAATCTGATTTTGTAGTAAAGAGTCCATTGCTTTAGAAGCATTGGAAAACTTTTCTACATCAAGCTTAACCTTGGTTAGCTCCTCTTTCAGTTTTTCACTCTCCTCTTTAGATTTGGTCAGTTTAAGTTATAAATCCTTTTTCTCCCACTGCCAGTAATTGGTGTCATATGAGTGTTGTAGTTCATTGGCTTGAAAACCTTTGATCTGATCTTCAAATCTCTCTACAATCCTTACATAGTCTTTTATATCTTTTTCTAATCTCTTAAGGTCATCACTCATCTTCTGATTGTGATCCCTGTACCTTTTAACAGTGTCTATGCAAGTTTTAGAACAGAGATTAGAACTTACCTCAGATGGGAGATCAGATACTTTAGCCATAAGAGCTTGATTCTGAATAGTTTCTTCTGCTTGATCACTCCAATCAAACCCCATTCCTTGTTGAGAAACAAGGGCTTGAGCAGAGTTTCTGTTGTTATTGAAGCTTCCAGATTGAGCTTGTTGATGGTTGTTGTTGTGAGACATTCCACTTCTGCATTCTCTAGCAAAATGTCCCTTCAGATGGCATTTGTAGCATTCTACCTTTGATTTATCAAAGCCTGCTCCATCTTCTCTTCTTTGGGAGAAGTTGTTTCTTCCAGTCCTCTTTATAAACTTCTTAACCCTCATGGAGAGCATGGCCATCTGCCATTTAATATCCATCTCTTCCAGATCATCGGGATGGAGTTGTTCTAAGTCATCATTAATCAAAGAGGAATTTCCATGATTAGAAAGAAAAGCTTCAAACACAGAATCAGTGCCTTTATCTTGATTTGTTCCATTAGCAGCATTAACTGATTCAGGGTTAGCAGTAGAATCAATTGATGCTGATAGGAGTGCAGCATTATGAATATATCCAGAAGGCTTCTTCTTTGCCTCCACCTCAGCTTCAAATACTCTAAGATCATTGTACAGATCATCAAGTTCTTTTTCGTCCAACTGATCATTCTGTCTGAATGACACAGTGTACATGGTCCATTCATCTCCAAGGGACCTTAAGAACTTTCTGTTCACATCATCTTGATCAATCTGTACTCCCATAGTAGCTAGTTCACCAATTAGTTTATTAAACCTATCAAAAGTTTGAGTCATGGACTCATTCTTAGTTGAGATGAAGTTTTCATACTGTTGCTTTAAGATTGCCTTTTGATTTCTCTTGGTACTTTTGGTACCTGAGAATCTCTTCTCTAGAGCATTCCAGAGCATCTGTGCATCAGTGCAATTGCAGAATTGGTGTTGATACTCATTTGGAATGGCCAAGAGCAGTGTGCTCAAGGCTTTCATCTCTGTCTGCCTTGTCTTCCTGTCTGCATCTGTCTTTGGAGGGGTTCTTTTGCCATCTTCACCAATCTTTCCTTCATCAGATGGGCCATTCTCAATGATGTCCCACATAGAGTAATCTGTGAGGAGAATATATTGCTTGATTCTGATCTTCCACATGTCAAATTCATTGGATCTAAGCATTGGAACTTTTGAGACCAAAGTACTGCTTGATTCTGTAAGATTTTCCATAATGAATAACTGTTTCTGAGAGAGTTTGGCTCTGATACCACTTGTCAGGATCGAATTCTCAACAAGAATTAATTCTCATAAAACAATATCAAAGAAGTTTGCGGAATAACACTTTGATATTTAATCAAACAGAGCATAAAGACAGAATATAATTAACAAACTGTAAACTTGTATTCAATGCTTTGAAGTTACAAGATTACTCACTCAACCTCAATATTGATGAACAGGCTCACCAATACGAATTCTACTTCTCTAGAATTAGGATCTATGCCTTGAGGTTGTTTTTCTCTAAAAGAATGAAAACTAAAAATTTTCTAACTATTCTAAACAATTCAATATATATACTGAATACAAAGATAATTACAATAAATAAAATATCTTCAGTATATCTTCTATGTATATCTCTAAGCTTCCATGTATATCCTTTCATACGAATCTTCATCATATAAGCAGTATTAATCTTCAGCAGCATTAACTTCCTTCTAGCAGCATTAACTACTAAGCAGTACTAACCACTAGCAGTACTAACTAGCTAAGCAGTACTAACTTTGTTTAAGCAGCACTAACTTTGACTAGCAGTATTAACTACTAGCAGTAGTAACACTCAGCAGTATTAACCTTTATGTCTTCTAGCAGTATTAACTCTGAACCAGCAGCATTAACCATACTTGAGTTTTTCTTCAGTTCCCAACAAAACGCAAATAAATTAGTAAAAAACGTACCGTATAGCAACAGGATCGGGGCAAAAACAGAGAGGAAAAGCAGAGAGAGGATGCATATCCTCGTACGTCGCAGATGGTGGTAGGGTTAGGGTTTGGAAGTGTGTTATTGAAGCAAGAGGAAGAGTGGCGTGAGGATAATGATGATGTGAGATATTGTTCTTGGATAAGTTGTACCAAAGCATTATGAAATTGTAAATTAAGTAATTGGCTTTAATTAGCTGTATTTTGTGCTTAAAATGTTGTAATTAAGAGTTTTTTATGTCTCTTTTATAATATAGTATAGATATAGATGATGTATATTGTGCAAGTTACTAATCCAGAGCTAAACTTGTTTAGATAAGTATTCGTAATATTTTGAGCAAATTATGTTTTTAGTCATTGTGGTTTGTTGAAAATTTCTAGTTACGTCTTTATGGTTTTAAAATTATGATTTTCATCCTCATGGTTTATAATTTATTATTTTTTTTTGTTCTTATGATTTAATTTTTTTGCTTTTTTCATCCCTATGGTTTATACTTTATTTCTATTTTAGTCCTTCACTTAAAAGTAGTCTTTTAGCATAGAGGACAAAAATAGAAATGAATTGCAAACCATAAGGACTAAAACCAAAATTTTGAAACCAAAGGGACTAAAAACGTAATTTACTCTAATATTTTTTTATTGGATGTATACATCTATGTATATGAATTTGGAGCATTTTGTATATTGTTGATAAACATGTTATCAGCTATCACACGTATGAGGTGTTTGTAAGGTGTTATGTATGTTTATTATTTTGAAAATCATATTAGCATGCATATAAGGGGTCGGTTTTTTGTGTTTGCAGAAAACGACGTTTTTTAATATGTGTATTGAATTACGACTCGACCGCTAGTATACGTAGGGAGGTGATCAAACATTTGAATCCAACTTAACAAACATCACCATAAGTTTACTACTCCCCACCTTTATAAAAGATTATTTTTGTCATTTATCATGATTTCATTACAATTTCAAAGTTATATTTTGCAAATCAAACATATATAAAGATTACAATTCATTTAACATATTCCATTATTTTCCATGTCAACCAAATATATGATCAAACTTGATTTGGTTCTATTGTAATTCCTTTGATACATTCCATCATTTAAAAAAAATCTATTTGAAATGATACTGACAAATTTTGAAATAAAATTAGTTAATTTTTTTAAATCCGACTAGAGAAAAAGTAATCATATCCATAGGTAGACCTAGAAATTTGTTTGAGTGATGATACTATTTGACTATAAGAAACGAATGTATGGATATTTTTCAAAAATTCATCATTGGTATGTTGCTTAGTTCCTTGATTTTCGCATGTGAGGTCTAGTATAAACTCGAAATTGACAGCTAAAAACTAAGAAAATGATTGAAACAAGATTCAAGCCTGCACCTCGGATCTGTCCATACCAACTCGATGGCTGGATCTCCAAGTTTTTGGAATACTCCAAATTATACTTGAGCATTCAAATATGAGTCTATTAAAGTAAATACATTTCGTTCGAGCATCATGTAATTGCATATTAGCATAAAGAGCCACCCTATGAATTATTCATCAACTAAGAGAGTGTATAAACAAATACAAATCCCATGTATCATCATTGATATTAAGATATATTATAAGACCAACAAGTTTATTTGATATCTCATTATCAATCTTTTGACATTAAAAAAGTAATTTTTTCGATAAAATCAGTTAATTATAGTCAATTTAAATCCCTACTCAACCCGTGGCTTTGATGCATACGGTTCAAAATTCAAATCATTAAAACATCAAGATGAAATTTGGAATTAATAAATGTTGTTTACAATAGTTTGTAAATTAATTTTCGTTTTGAAGAAACATAAATGTTCCACAGGTTTTAAGCAAAAATAAAATAAAATTCAAATTAAATAAAATTTAGAGTAAATTACATATTTGGTCCCTGTGGTTTATTGATTTTTACACTCTAAGTCTCTACTTTGAAATATCTATGAATTGCATCCTCATGGTTTGCATTTTATAACGCACTGGGTCCTTAAAACTAACTCCCTTAATTATTTTTTTTTGTGTTAAATAGGTTAAATACAAGAGTATTTTAGTCATTTTATTTCTTATTAAAAACACAGGGACCAAACATGTAATTTACTCTAAATAATAAAAACCCCAAGACCAAACCTAGCCTCTCCATCTATGTTGCTCCCCCTTCCCCCTCCGGTGTACCCCTCCCCCTCTCCCAGTCCCCAGTGAAGCAGATCCCTTCGCCACCTCCTACGACCACCGATTCCTTCACCGACCCACTCCGTCGCATCCCTCGACCAGATCCAGATCCCTTCGCCACCTCCCAGTCCCTGGTGGTGTTCTTCATCTCTGGAACGATGACCAACGTCGACCAAACCAGAGAGGTCCAAGCTTCTGTGTTCTTCGTCTCTACGACACCACTGCCGACCAAGTCCAAGCTTTGGGTTCGATGTTTTCGATTTGAAGGTTTTGATTCAAAGGTGTCATATCTAGGTTCGATGGTTTTTGTAACACCAATTTTTTTTCATAAGTGTTACTTAATCTAAAACAATTCTCCAAATTACTCCAAAATAACGGCTAAATTAAAACCGTTTACAGCGGAAGACTTTAAAATAATAAATATGTAACTTAACTGCTAATCCGTCCCATACCGGATTGCGCTACAAATTCATCTACCATAGACGCCGCAACATAAATATTGAACTTAAATAGGCTAGGCAAGTCTCTATGTGTGCCAATTTTCCCTCGTCCAACCTGAAACCTTCAATCCTTGAGATGCATACTATAGTCAGCTTATAAAACTTAGTGAGTTCATGGTTTGCGTGAGTGAAATCACATCTTGTCACACATATCAAACATGCAAACTTCGTATAAAATAATATTCATTTTCTGAAATATGCAACACTAAAAGAAACGAGACCTCATAACTGTCTCCTCAAGTAAGGATTGATAAGTTGCAAGCATTCCCTGGGTGTGTACGACTCACCTATATCCAATAACCCATTACGGGGTCGTGCTGCCATGTCACAGACATTCCCTGGTGTGTACGGCTCACACAGAGCCAGTAACCCATTTCGGGGTCGTGCCTCCCCTTAAGTGTGACAAATCAAACCGACATCTCATACTCCAAACCATGCACCATTTGTACAATATAAACCAACTGAAAATCCAAGCATGCTAAATACGTTAAAAACTGGAAAACAATTAGCATGCATGCTCCACCAAACTCCACATACATGTAAACATATACTAATGGCATTATTTAAATCATCATCATGCATAATATTCACCACCACAAAATCATATAATGCTAAAAAAATAATTTGTACGT
Organism: Arctium minus; assembly: GCA_954870635.1. Taxonomy (NCBI): domain Eukaryota; kingdom Viridiplantae; phylum Streptophyta; class Magnoliopsida; order Asterales; family Asteraceae; genus Arctium; species Arctium minus. The sequence continues at coordinate 20,970,940 of OX941084.1, forward strand.
AAGTATGTATCCAGTGTAAGTCTCATGAAAACTCACTTGATTACGTGTAGATCGGCTACTGATATCTCTTGATTAAAACCTACACATTCCATACCATCATATCCAATTAATGACTTGTTTTCTCCAAAAGTCAACAAAAGTCAACTATGGTCAACCTAACCCGACCTAAAGTCAAACTCCAAAACCGGGTCTCTTAATTTCTCAAATATCTCCATTTTATCTTATCAATAAAATACTTTTGTGTCAAACGAGGTAAAAGTCGACCATTGGTCAACATGGTCAACCCCAACTAACTTTAGTCAAAACCGAAGTCTAAAACTCGACGACGTCCTAAAACGTCAAAATAATCATTTTACTACCTTATAAGCATATCTCTCCAAATTAAAGCGTCCAAATAAATACATAATTTAGTTTACGACGATTTAATCCCATTATTAAATCATCCAAATTATTTAATAAATCTCTAAATATTACGCTTGATAGTGACTCTTAAGCCGATATGTCACTTTAACAACTAAAGGAAACATTTTTTTTCCATCTTAATGTGTCCTCCAATTGATATTATCATATTACGACGTCTTAAAGCATTTATTAAATTACTAAATAATTTAATAAACAATTTAGAAAAAGATCAATTAGTTAATATTAATTTTCTAAAATAAATTAATATATTATATAAATAACATACTAATAAATTTAGAAATTAACTTAAGTACTAATGCAACTTGTTCAATATAATAACATTTGAACTTAATTAATCTTATTAGGGCCAAAAAAATAATAACCTAATTAAGATAAAATAAGTGGCCCAATAATAAACTATAATTAGATCCAAAACTGAGCCCAATTTCTTTTAATTCCTAATGAATTAGGAAGCCCAATATGATTATTGTTTTTTAAAAAAATAAGGACAACCCATGCCTTTGTGCAGCCCAAACGACGTTTAAGTCCAACAACAGCTGCAACATTTCATTAGCGCCGGCCACCGGAAAATGGTTCGATTGGCCTCGTTTTTTCGTCTTTTTCGACGATTCTTTTTACTAAAACTCTAGATAATCATTTTCCTTAACCATAGGAATAAAAATCAACGAAAACTATCAACTATTGAGCTCCATTTACTCATTTAAAGTTTCAGTTTTTATATAACTCGAAAATATGTAAAAAAAACTCGAAATCGGACCTTGTAAACTAAAATCTGAGATATAAGACAACTAAGGTTCGATAAAGAACTTAAAAACGAAGCTAACCATATAAAGAACTCGAAATTTGGTTGAGTATTTTACCTCCAATCGTCAATAAACCGAAATTTCGAACATGGACTTTCGAGCTTCGATTTCTCCCTCGTTTCACCGTGTTTTCTGAAATTTCTTGAACTAAAAATGAAGAGGCCGATATTGGCTACTTAAATCTGTACTTCTTTAGCTTATTCGTTGACTACACAAGCCAATAGCGTGCTTCAAAGATGGGTATTGAGTTGTCTTTTTCAACTTTCAGATGTGACCTTTTTACAAAACAGGTCCTTGAACTTTTGGACCTGTTGACACGTGACACACCCCTTATACTTTTAAATAATAACATTCGGACCCTTAACTTCAATAGTTTGGTCGAGTTTACACTTTTCACCCCCAATCTAACATTTTCTTTCGTTTTTGATCCAATTGAACGTAAACTCTCTTATTCACTTCTCACTTTCATTAAGTGACATAATTCATTACTTTTCCATGTTTTCCTTCACATTTTTGGTCCAATAAAATAAAACGCATTTCATTTTATTTTTATTTTTCTTTTCTTTTCCTATTTATTTATTTATTCCCATTTTGGGATGTCACAGTTTTAATTTGAAGGTTTCGATTCAAACATATAAAATTTGGGTTCGTGATTCAAAAAAGTTTGATTCAAACATATCAAATATGGGTTTCGTGATTCAAAAAAGTTTGATTCAAAGGTATCAGATCTAGATTCAAGGGGTTTCTCTCTAAAAATTTTAGATTTGGTTTTGAAGGTTCTAATTCAGATATTTCGATTCAAAAGTTTCAGATTTGGGTTCAAGGGGTTTTGATTGGAAGGCTTCGATCCAAAGATTTTTTATTTCGGTTTCAAGTTGTTGTTGTTATGTTTTTTTTTTCCTTGGGTATGAAGAACCAAAGCAAGAACACATTCTTGAGGATTTGTTTGTGTTTTTATGTAATTTCTTCTTTTTATGTATATGAATATGAAGCTTGGTTAAACTTTTTAAGTTTTCGATTGGTGTTCATCTTCTTTTGATTTTACATGTTCTATCACAAATCTATTGACAGGGTCGGTCCTATGGTGTCGGTCCTATGGTTTTGGATGCCCTGGGCGGGGAGTAAAAAATATGCCCCTAATCCAAGAAACAAAAAACACAAACTTTTAAGAGGATTGCAACCTAGTCAAGCTACGCGGTTCATCTCCATGTCGATTTTTATTGTAAAAAGGATAGCTAGGCGGCTCATCCCAACAATTTTCTAGCTCTTATGGACACATGTTTTGTCTCTCCTACCTGAGCATGCTCCTTATAACGAGCCTAGAGTTACACATCTCCATATGACTATCGATTGTACTAAACAATTGATTATGCGTTTCCTTTTCTCCCCAAGGTCCTTATAAGGATGGTATGGATGCACAATAGGACAACTTGCAGTATGCATAACTGCATAATTTCTTTGTTTCAAAATTGCTAGCAATTGACCTTAATGAGGAAACTTTAGATGTTTAAACTTGAGGAGATTTTATTTCGGCAGTTCTATGTGCTCAAATTGGCAAATTTGCTAATAATCAAATACTACAATAACCTAATATTTAATATTCAATAAGCAAATAATCAAATACTTAAACTCAAATAGACAAATAACCCAAATAACCTAATATTCTAATAACATAATAGCCTTTTTTCTGAAGTAAATAACCTAATAACCTTATTAGGTTAATCAGTAATCAATTAATTAGAAACCAAAATACATGGCCTTGAAGAAGACTAGGGCAGAAGGTGAGAGATCGAGAGCTTGAGGGGCAAAGGTTCAGAGATGAGAGATCGAGAGGTTAAGGGGCAAAGGTTCAGAGCAGAGCGGGTGAGACCATTAGAGAATGAGGGGAAGAGTCACAGAAGTGCAGAACGAGAGGCTGAAGCGTCACCTGTTGGGTAAATCGAGAGCAAAGTCAAGCAACGCGGAGTCGAGACTGAAAAGAAGAGCATCGAGAGGCAGATGAGAGCGCATTTGGGTAAATTTTCTGAGAAATTTTTGAAAAACTGAGCCTAGTATAACAGTATTTAAGGGTTGGGTTTGATGCCCCTTGGGCCTCTGCTGCCCTGGGCCACCGCCCATCTCGCCCTGCATAAGGGCCGACCCTGTCTGTTGAATAATTTAGTACAAACTTCTTGTTTATTTCTTGATGTTCTTGAGTTTGGATTATTTTTCATTATATGGTGATAGTGGCAATGGTTGCTGGAACAATTGCCGGAACAGTTGTAGGAAAATCTTAATCAACGGATGGGAAGAAGGAAAGGGAAGAGGGACACGTGGCAATATATCATTGGTGCGTTATTTTGATTGTTCTGATTTTTTTAATGTAAAACGAGAAAATTGTATAAAATGACAAAAATACCCATCAATGTGCCATGCACATGGGGACTTTAACAGAGATAAATCAAACGGAGTTAGTTTTAGGGACCCAATGCGTCATAAAATGCAAACCACAAGAATGCAAACCATAGATATTTCAAAGTAAGAACCCAGAGTGTTAAAACTAATAAGCCACAGGGACCAAATATGTAATTTACTCTAAGAAATGTTGAAATGGTTTATTGTGCTGAAAGAAAAAAAGAAAGCTAAAAAATGCGAAAGAAAATTCTGGTCTCCTTTGGCCCGGTCATCTCAACCTTCACTCCTACGTTTGTCCGAAACGCATCAACCACGGCTTCTTTCTTCTCCCAGCGATTCGACTCTTACTTCCAACCCAATTCTCGAGACAGGGTTTATGCCTGTAACAGAGACATTGAAGCTCATATGAAACATGGATCAATTGAATCTGCACTCAAACTGTTCGACGAAATGCCTATACGAGACATAATTACATGGAATATACTTATTTCCGGGTGTAAGCGTAATGGGTTTTCAAGAGAAGCCCTATACTACTATGGTCAAATGGTTTCTCAAGGATTTGTCGAGAGTTCATCTACGTTTTCGACTGTATTGGGTATGTTTAGTGATGAAGGGTTACATCAAGAAGGACATCAAGTTCACAGCAGGGTGGTTGTTCTTGGTTTGAGTTTGAATATGTATGTGGGAAGTGCATTGATTGATCTTTACATGAACATGGGTCTTGTCAATTTTGCTTTGAGGTTGTTTAATGATTTACCCGAGAGGAATGTTGCAACATGGAATCAGTTACTAAGAGGTTTTGGTGAATTTGGAATATCACACAAGTTGGAATTGTATTTTAGGATGAAAAGGGAAGGTGTTGTGCCTAATCAACTCACCTTTTGTTATTTGATTCGCGGGTTTGGCAACGAGAGATTTGCTAACGAAGGAAAAGAGTTGCATTCTTATGCAATTAAGATGGGATGGGCCGAATCAGACGTGTTTGTTTCGAATTCATTGGTGGATTTTTATTGTGCCTGTGGGAGTCTAATCGATGCCAAGAGATCATTTCAAGTTATTCCAACCGAAGACGTGATTTCTTGGAATTCTTTAGTTTCTATCTATGCATATAATGGGCTTGCAAGCAATGCTCTCGAGATCTTTTCTATGATGCAAGTATGGGGAAAGAAGCCATCCATTCGTTCGTTTGTCGGGATGTTGAATTTGTCTAGCGGGAATGTAAATATTCTCCTGGGGAAACAGGTCCATTGTTTTGTCTTGAAGCTGGGGTTTGACCATGGTAATAGTTACATTCAATCTGCTTTGATTGATATGTACGGAAAATGTGGTGAAATAGAAAGTTCAGTGTCGATATACGAAAATGTTCCCAGAAGAACTCTCGAGGTATGCAATTCCTTGATGACATCATTTGCATGGTGTGGCATTGTTGAAGATGTGATTGAATTGTTCGGTTTAATGGTTGATGAAGCCATTGGGTTCGATGAAGTTAGTCTATCAACCACAGTCAATGCAATGTCAAAGTCATCTTGTGCTAGCTTGAAAAGCTGTAAGTTGTTGCATACTTGTGCTGTGAAATCAGGTTTTGATCTCAACCATGCAGTTTCTTGTTCTCTAATCAACAGTTATTCAAGATTTGGACATGTTAAATCGTGTTGTCAAGTTTTCGAACAGCTTTCTTCACCAAATGTTATCTGTTTTACATCAATCATCAGTGCACATTCCAGAAACAAAATGGGAATGGAATGCCTCAAATTGCTTGAAGTAATGATTAACGAAGGTCTGAAACCAGATAAAGTGACATTCTTCTGTGTGTTAACCGCTTGCAATTACTCGGGAATGGTTCAAGAGGGAAAGATGGTGTTTGACTCAATGAAGAGTGTACATGGCATTGACCCTGATAGGCAACATTTTGCTTGCATGGTTGACCTTCTTGGGCACACAGGTTTACTTGAAGAAGCCGAAAGATTGCTAAAACAAGTACAATTTAACAATGACTCTCTCATTTGGAGTTCATTGTTGCGCCATTGTAGGACCCATCAAAATGAAACAGTAGGAAGGAGAATCGCACAAATAGTAACAAAGCTTGAGCCTGAGAACCCTGCAGTTTGGTTACATACTTCAAACTTCATTGGAAATTGGCAAGAAAGATGCAATTGGAAATACATATAGTTTGACTGATGTTAACAATTGCACTTGGCAAGAAAAATTCTAGTTAAATGTGGGATCTACATGGAAATACTGCTTTCATCCTAACAAGGCGGGACCTTTAGGACATATTGTGTTCTGTTATGTTCTCTGAGACGGTTAAAAGAAGAAACTTCAAAGAATGTTAATCTAACGACATTGTGCTAGACGCGGGCCAATATAATACACTTTATCGACATGTGAATGGTAGTGCTGAACTAAATAGATGTTTGATGAGTGAAGCAAAGGTTTCCACACAATGCATAGTCTTACACTTGAAGTGTTGGGCATGTGGAAAATATTGCACCTTCATGTACTTTAAAGCCAAGACAGATTTATTACCCTCAAACCGACCCTTATAGCACTAATCCATGACTATATGACTATATCTATATCTATATTATATATAAGTAATAAGTTAATATCTCATGTCATATTTTATTTAAAAAACATCAAGTACTATTCAGAAGCTGTTAGAACTCATAAATCATGAGCAAGTTCCTCTTCATTTCTTTTCTTGCTCTGTCATTGGTTTATGGAGCTGTGGGAAGCAGTTTGTCTGACTCCTCTGACATGCGTAAGATTAAGAATATAGAAATAGAAGACGATGAAAGAGAGTTGTGGGACTTACCATCATGGTCAAGTGAACGTGGTATCAAGGTTCTCATGAATGTTGATAGCTTTGGTGCTGTTGGAGATGGAGTTTCTGATGACACAAAGGTGAATATGCTGATCTTTTTCAAGGAGGACATTCTTTAACTGTAATCCACTATGTTGACCTGCTGCATTATTAGTTTAGCAATTCATCGAGGATATTCACCCTGTTATATAATAGGCCTTTGAAAATGCATGGAAGCAAGCATGCTCTACAGCAGCAGCGGTGCTTTTGGTTCCTTCAGATCGCACTTATCTTGTTAATGCAACAAGATTTAAAGGACCTTGTGCTGAAAACTTAATTGTTCAGGTAATCTCCACCATTGCATTTCTTTTATAATGTATTCCATCTGTCCATGAACATTGCAACGATTCCTTTTATGGGATGTTTATATTCAAGTGCTAGAGGGCATTTAAGACATTTGACAAATAGTTAAAGATTCATTTGTGTCCAGTTACACATTACAAAATAGATAACATGAGCATTGAGAGCTTTCATATTGTTTTCACTTGCATTCCTGGAAGAAGAAAAAAAGATTTACCAATTGCATACCTAAGTTATCACATGAATATGACTTACAACATTTGAGCCTGATTGAGGAGATATCAAAAATCTAAATATTCAATAGTTTGTGGTTTATTCTTAATTCACAATCAAGTGATATTTTCTAAGTTCATTTTAATATGAGCATGGTGTGTTTGATTTTTTTTTATAGATTACAGTTGCATCTAATCAAACAATCTAACAACTGAATACAGATTGATGGAACAATTGTAGCACCAGATGACCCCAAAAAGTGGGATCCTAGAAACCCTCGAAATTGGCTCTACTTTTCCAATCTCAAGGGAGTCCTTCTCCAAGGACAGGGAGTTATCGATGGATCAGGCAAGAAATGGTGGGCTGCCTCTTGCAAAAAGAACAAGACAAATGTAAAACTCTTCTTATTTCTCATTATGTCCAACTTAACCAGTAAATAACATATTAATACATATTTTTTCTTTTTCTTTTTCGGTACTCTACAGCCTTGTGTAGGAGCTCCCACGGTAAGAAATTGATTTTTTCCTTTAGAGTTTATTGAACTTCGGTGAAACTAATAAACATTATGAATGAAAGCAGGCAGTAACAATTGACCAAAGCTCATCTATAGAGGTGAATGGCCTTACCATCCAGAACAGCCAACAGATGCATTTTGCTATCTCGCGGTCTCAATCTGTTCGCATCTTCAATATTGTAGTCTCGGCTCCTGAAGACAGTCCAAACACTGACGGAATTCATCTTACTGCATCAACAAATGTAGTCATTCAGAACAGTAAAATTGGAACAGGTTCTTGGTTTATTTTGTATCTAAATTCTTGCTCGTCTTCAAGGAAGCACCTTGAGATTGAATTCCATAGTAATTACTCTGTTTAAAAGGGTACTTTTTGACTTTGAGGTCAAGCAAACCACTTTTCAAGTTCATACCACAATAAACTTTATAGAACATACTGCAACTGTAAAAAAGGTTTGATGTTAAATTTCTAATGGAACCACAACACAATAAACTTTATAGAACATACTGCAACTGTAAAAAAGGTTTGATGTTAAATTTCTAATGGAACCACAACAGTTTTGAATTTGGCAAGTAATCAATTTGGCCTCGGAAAAAACATACCTTTTCTTTTTAACTAAATAAGTATGCCCTTCTAGTATAGTACCCGGACATGCGTTTTTACTAAGCCGTTGCGAATTTCATGTCATGGGGTAAATTGCTATCCAAGTTTGGTATTAACTTTGGCTTTGCATTGCAAAGAATCCCACTTTCTTGCTATAATGCAAAAAAAGCATTATACTTTGCAAGAATTAGAGATTTTGGACAAATAGTGGCTTGTACGATTGTCATCTTGTATTTACAGTTCTAGAACTTATCCCAAGTGGGATGTATTGAGTTCGTTAGGTTTGGTCAAAGAAAGATGGTTTTGCAACAACCCAAGTACGATCATCGTGACTCATCTAGTTTTGCATGTGATACTTAGGTGATGATTGCATCTCAATAGTGAGCGGTTGCTCTAATATCAAGATGAAGATGATATATTGTGGGCCTGGTCATGGAATCAGGTGTTTTTCTATTTAAGATCGTTAATTAGTTTTCCGGCAACAATATTTAGTGATTAGTAGACAAGCACGAAAAACTCATCCCAGCAATTTTGCACAATTTTGGTTCTGCCAGTATTGGAAGCCTGGGACAAGACAACTCTACAGGCTTTGTCACAGCAGTAGTCCTGGATACGGCATTCCTCAGAGGCACCACAAATGGCCTCAGAATTAAAACATGGCAGGTACTTCTTTCGTTCTTAGTAAACATACATATTCATTGGACAATTTTTGGCTGTTTATATGGGATTTTGAGGTGCTTGTGGTTTTTGAAGCAAGCCTAGATACTGTTACATCTGTGGCATAGATTTCCGTTTGCAGGCACCATGTTAGATGCTATATGTTACTCCTATTGTCCTGTGAAATTTGCAACATCTCTTTTTCTAGCAACTCCTAGAGTCCATTATCTTGTAACTGTTTTGAGGGTATTTATGATATTTGATCTAATAGTTGACCTTGCGGGTCTCATGGAATGGAAGGAGTTTAAATTCAAAATATTAATGAGTTATTATCTCAAGTCTACAAAACCAACTCTCTAAATTCAAACACCAAGGCCGAACAGATTCTTCTTTAATGGAACGAACACTTGCTAACTTGTTTCTGGCACAGGGAGGATCTGGTTACGTTAGAGCTGTAAGCTACAAGGACGTTACAATGGACGATGTGGCCAACCCCATCATTATCGATCAATTCTATTGTGATTCACCTAAAAGTTGTCGAAATCAGGTATACTCCCATTCTGTTGTCCACACCCTTCAATACTTGGATGGTCAGATCGTATTCATGTCGACCATCTAACAATTTTCTTTTATGGGTCCCGTTTATATGGTGTCATGATTTTGGGTCTTATTTACTTGATAAGAGAAGAAATGGTGGTGAACGACGAAATGGATAATGGAGAATAAGATTTTGTGAAATTCATACCATCTTCAAAGGATAAAGTAATGATGGGCCATTTCGGGCCAGGACCAGGACAAAAATCTGGTCTGAACGGGCTTTGAGGCCTGGTCGGGATCAGGCTTTGTGTGCATCTTTAGACTAAAACTATTAGACACTTAAATTGTGAAAATCTAAGTATGCTATTGATAGATCTTCATTCAAGTATCTAATAGAAATAACCAGGAAAGTTTAATGATCATTTTATTTATTTTGCGGTCTTTCAAAGAAGAAAACATGTGCTGTCGAACATACATTCATCTTTTTTCCTATTTACAGACATCGGCCGTGAAGATAAGCCAAATTATATATCAGAACATCAGTGGGACGTCAAAGAGTCCACAGGCAATGAGGTTTGCGTGCAGCGACACAGTTCCCTGCAACCACATCGTTCTCAATAACATCAACTTATCAAGAAGCGATGGAAAACGAGCTGAAACTTTCTGTAATTCCGCCAAGGGCTTTAACTACGGCTATGTTCAACCGTCTGCTGATTGTTTGATGCCCTCTAACGACATCTCGTTCATCAAAGCACCCGAAGAAAATGAACTCGAGCACGATTACTTGATTCACAGTGAACTTTAGTTTGTTTCTTTGGTTCCTAGTTATTCTAGAGATCGCCTCGAGATAGTATTTGGACGTTATTTGAGCATTCTAGTGTCGTGTGAGTGTATCAGGTATTTATTTTGAGTTTTACCGAGTATACGTAGATCTTATATACAGAGCCGTGCGTGTGGGTGTTCCAAAGTGAGATATGGAACATAATGTTTTAGACTTTTACTCTTTCGGCCGATTTCAGATTGCGGCTTTTGAATATTAGAAAAATGAGTCAAGTGATGTTATATAATATATATATATATATATATATATATATATATATATATGTTACTTTGTCATTTTAAAAAATTATTGTTGTTTTAATATAATATAATATATGGTATGAATTTTTATAGTTTGTTTTATTTATTACTTATCCAGTCGATATATTACATCACTTTTGTACATATATTTGGTTCTTGTTCTTGTGTATTATGTTTATCTCCTCCAGATGCACCTACGAACGTATCCAAGACAAGAGAGAACTCATAGATTTCATGAAAATATCAAAAACATGTACATTAAATTTAACAAACAATTGTTTATATTATGCTTTTAGACACACACACACATATACAGGAAAGGGGTGAGATTGAAAGAGAACCCTTAAAAAAGAGTCGAATAACTCATTCGAACTGTTAGATTGATATGATCCAATGAATATGGTTAAAAAAAGTGGTTATAACCATCTTTAAAAAATATATATCTATACTATATTATAAAACACGGATAAAAAACTCTTAAATACAAATTATTAGGCACAAGGTACCATCATTTATGCAAGATTTTAAAAATCTCTTACTTTACAAGTATCAAAGCACAAGATACATATTACTATTGCACGCTTCTAACACTCACCAATTTGGTATGTACAAGACTTCCTTTTATGCAGATCATTTCATTTATCACTATTAATTAATATATTATATTACTATAAATTTGTTTTAATTATATTATTAAATATTTAATTGGTTATTTTTTTTAGATGTCATTAAAATATATAAGATAATCATTGAATTCTAACAAAATACTTAATTTTTTTATATAAACAACATTATATTATTAAGCCTAAATTAAACAAATTTATAAAAAAAATATCACTTTCTCAAAACAATCCAAAATCGTACTGTAAATCGACAAAAAAACAAAAAATAAAATGAAACATTAAAATCGTGATGTATCTCGCTGCATTGCGCGAATACGCTTCTAGTATATATATATATATATATATATATATATATACTACTATATAAAAATTCTAAAAATGTTATTTTACAATCTTTTGTATAATAACATTTACCACTCTTACAATGTTACATTTATCATCCTTACAATTACTTATTTAATTTACTTTATATCCCTTACTTTTTCATTTTTCATTTTACACCATTATCATTAGACCTGGCAAAAAATGACACGACACGCTAACCCGACACGAAATAAACGGGTTTGGGTAATACATTTCAACCCGTTTAAGTAAACGGGTTGACACGACATGACACGACACGAAAATTAAACGAGTAAGGTCAGGGTTAAAAATTTTAACTCGAAAATGATCCGAATAACCCGTTTATACATATATATATATATATGTATATATTATAAGTTTCTTTTTAATGTTTGGATTTTTAATGTTTTTAGTTTGGTTAGAACTTTTAAGTTTGAACTATAAAATTTGGATTTATAATTCTTTCATTTGAATTTTGGATTTGTACCTTTTTGTGAATTTTTAATTTTTAGTTTTATAAATGATAAACGGGTTAAACGGGTTAGGCGGGTCAGGTTAGGGTTGAGATTTCCTGACCCGTTTATTAAACGGGTCAGGTTAGGGTTAGACACTCTCAACCCGTTTAACTTTGAACCCGACACGACCCGACACGTTTGTCAGGTCTAATTATCATATTAAGGCTATGTTTGGCAAAAAAAGCTAGCTTATCAGCTATCTTTTTTCCTGGTACATTTTTGGATGACCATAAGCTAGCTTATTGAAAAGCTACTCATAGTAGCGTTTTGAAAAGCTAGCTTATCAGCTACCAGCTAGCTTATAAGCTAGTTTGCCAAACAATGCCTAACTCAAATAATCGTATATGAACAAAAATGCAATGAAAAAATAACTCAAATGAAAAAATATTTCTACAAAAAAATATGAAAAAATGCAAATGATAAAATATGAAAAAATATTATAATCGTCTCGTCAATACCTTCAAAACGAGCCCAATATTGAATATTTTTTAATTTAACCGTACTATTAAATATCATGAATATCTACGAATTAAATTGTTTTATATACATACGTTTTATTTATTTTTTTCACCGTTAGCACATTAAAAATACATAATCATAAAATATATTAAAAATACGTTTCATTCTTATTATAAACTAGAAGTGTACTCGCGCAATGCAGCTAGATACATCACGATTTTAATGTTTCATTTTATTTTCTGTTTTTTGTCGATTTACATTACGATTTTGGATGGTTGTGAGAGAGTGATAATGATTTTTTTATATAAATTTGTTTAATTTAGACTTAATAATATAATGTAATTTATTTTGGTTTAATAATATAAATTTTTTTATAAAATATTCTGCAAGATTTTTTAATTATATTTTATATTTTTTATATCTAAAATATGTTGAGAGTTATTTTAGGAGAGTTAATGTGGGAAATGATTTTAGGGAGTTAAAATGGTTAAAGATAATGATTGAAAATTAATGAATAACATTAAATGTAGTACATACAGCTTTTATGACTGTTTTTTAAGTAATTAACATTAAATAGCGGTACATTAAGCTTTAAGACTTGTTTTTAAGAGTTTTTATGTCATCTTTATAATATAGTATAGATTACATCACTATAATCTCTACTATATTATAAAAATTATAATACAGTTTTTTACAAACCTTTGAAAGCCAAAATTTTCTACCTCATGTTCCACTTCCTAATTCAATTAAATGTTATGTTTATCACTGTTACAATTAGTTATTTAATTTATTTTATATCCCTTGTTGTCTTATTTTCCATTTTATACCCTTATCATGTTACATAAATAATCGTATACGAACAAGCCCAATATTGAATATTTTTTTATTTAACCGTACTATTAAATATCATTAATATCTACAAATAAGATTGTTTTATATTCTTACACTTTATTTTATTTTCATCTTTAGCATATTAAAAATACGTAAACCAACTAAAATATATTAAAAACACGTTTCATCAATTCATTTTATTTTGAAAAAGTTACATTGTAACACACATAACAAATTATTGAAATAGTTCACATAAATCACCAACTAGCGAATTCCGTATAGCGAAGTGATATTTGTTATCCTTGATTTGATTATACTATAAACATGAAATTATTGAAATTTACAACTATCTTCAAATGCCCCTTTTGCCCTTTATTTAACTTTTTAAATAAATTTGGAAGATAAAAATAAACTTTTACACCCGCCGTATTGCACGGGCATATAACTATATATATATATATATATATATATATATATATATATATATATATATATATAGGGGTTGTTTAATTTGCAGCCCTTAAAAAGGTTGCAAACCTTGCAACCCACATCTTAACCGTTGGATTCATGATCGACAGTTACAATAGATATGGGGCCCAATATTTTTAATTAAAAAAAACAGAAAAATAAAAATAAAATAACTGTCGATCATGAATCCAACGGTTAAGATGTGGGTTGCAAGAGTTGCAACCTTTTTAAGGGTTGCAAAATATCCTTCCAATATATATATATATAGGGTCAGGTTCACGTGAGACCAAGCTGTTTCCGTGAGACCGCGTGAGACCAAGCCTTAAAACATTAAACTTCACACCGAAACACTGTGAAGGTAAAAAACATTCGAACATTCATAATGTAATCACACTATGAAGGTAAAAAAACATAAACGAAGTTAAAAAAAATCAAACTTTCACAGATAAAAGACTGTGAAGGTATATCCGAACCTTCACAGTGAAGACGCTGTGAAGGTAAAAAAAAGAACATTCACAGCGAAAAACACCGTGAACGTAACATTTACGGTGTTTTCCCTATGAAAAGTTCGATTTTTTTTACCTTCACAGTTTTTTGGTGTGAAGTTTCATACTTTAAAGCTTGGTCTCACCGGTCTCACGGAAACTGTTTGGTCTCACGTGAACTTAAGTCTCTCTCTCTCTCTATATATATATATATATATGTAAAAATTTGATAAATTGTTTTATATAATTTTTTTTTGATAAAATTGTTTCATATATTTGTGTTTTTTATGTGAAAATGAAAAAGTTTCATCAGATTGAGAAAATGCATGAAATAATTTCATCAGAATGAGAAAATACATGAAACAATTTCATTTTTACATAAAAAATACAAATATATGAAACAATTTCATCAACAAAAGAATTATATAACACAATTTCATCATATGAAACAAAAGAATTAGAGTGGTTTCCATTTGATCTCTCCCATATATATATACATATATAGGGGCAGGTTCAAACGAGAAGCTAAACATTTTGCGAGAAGGCGAGAAGTGTTTAATCATATATGATTAAACACATGTTATATTGGCAATACATAGACGTTTAATCATACATGATTAAACACACCTACAAGCCGTGTAATTATATATGATTAAACACTTCTCGCCTTCTCGCAAAATGTTTAACTTCTCGCATGATCCTCCCTCTACATATATATATATATATATATACTATATTATAAATATTATAAAACGGTTATTTGTACAAAGTGTTTCTTGTACAATATTAAATTTACTACCTTTACACTTACTTATTTAATTTATTTTATATCCCTTGTTTTTTCATTTTACACCGTTATCATATTAACACAAATAATCGTATATGAACAAAAATGCAATGAAAAAATACGTTTCTTTTTTTACAAATTATACCATTATAATCGTCTCGTCAATACCTTCAAAACGAGCCCAATATTGAATATTTTTTAATTTAACCGCACTATTAAATTTCATTATTATCTACGAATTAATTTGTTTTCTATCCATACGTTTTATTTTTTTCCACCGTTAGCACATTAAAAATACATAATCTTAAAATACGTTTCATTCTTATTATAAATTATATCATTATAATTTTTTCCGTCAATAATTGTAATATAAACCAATTATTGAATATCTTTATGGATTTAGGGTTTAGGGTTTCATAAATTGTGATTCTTAGGTCATGGTTGATTGTTGATAACATGTCTATAAGAAAGTAACATTAATTGTTCGTTCTTTACTTACATTCTGATGCATCGCACAGATATATGCCTAATATATATATATATATATATAGAGAGAGAGAGAGAGAGGGGATCATGCGAGAAATAAACTAATTTGCGAGAAGGCGAGAAGGAATGTGTTAAAAAAACATAAATAAAAAATAGTTTTAGAAATTAGGATAATTATTATTTTAAATTGGATAAATCCTTAAAATTCTCATTATATCTTTAAGATTTATTTATTTTTTAATTTCAATTATTTATTAATTTTTTTATTAATTTTTTTTTCTAAATATACTTTTAATAAAAAATTCACAATTTTAACCAAATATCACATGTGATATCATTATATGAATATTTATGCATATCACATATCATATTATCACATGTGATAATTGTATATATTTTAGTTAATCATGTGTGATTATGTATACTTGTATTTATAGATCTTTTTGTGCTGTAAATATTATCACATATGATAATTGTATATGTTTTAGTTAATCATATGTGGTTATGTATACTTCTATTTATAGATTTTTTTTGTGATGTAAATATTATCACATGTGATAAGTATATATACTTTAGTTAATCATATGTGATTATTTGTATTTATATTTTATAGATTTTTTTGTGATGTAAATATTATCACATGTGATTATGTTTCATTTATATTCAGACATATATTATCATATGTGATATTTACAAAAATCCACCTAGTGGGATCATATGTGATACATAATAATATATCACATGTTAAAAGAAGTTAATCACATGTGATTCAAACCGTAAATCTAAAAAATAGAGAAAAAAATGGTGAAATAAATAATGAATTAGTTATGGATATCACATATGATATTTGATGAAAATTATGATTTTATCTAGAAAATAATAATATAAATTTGATAAAAATATTATGAATTTATTAAAATTAAAAAATAAATAAATTTAAAAGATATTATGAGATTTTTAAGGATTTATCCAATTCAAATTGTAATTATCCTAAATTTTAAAAAAAAATTATTTATGCTATTTTTTAATTAATAAATTATGTGGCTCATATTCCTTCTCGTCTTCTCGCAAATTGACTACCTTCTCGTTTGAACCTGCCCCTATATATATATATATATATATATATATATATATATATATACTACCTTAATATGCATTCTAACTAAAAGTCTTAAATACTACCTTTAAAGCACAAGTTACAACCATTTTATGCTATAAATTCAAAAAACTCTTAATTACAACTTATTATGCATGATGTACAAGGTAAAAGGCTTTTTTGTTTTCCACGACCACCAAAGACCCCTTCTACCTCTTCAGTCTCAACCCATACCTCCAATACCACACGCCTCCTCCTTCTTCTTCTGCTCTTGCAGGTCTCACACCATACTGACAGCAAGATTTCTTCACTTCCTTCTACCTGCTACTTGATGGCTCCCAAGATTTCTTGCATATAAAATTTGGTATTTACAGATTACTCATCTAAGTTTGGTATTTACAGAGTTACTTTCTTCGTCTGCAGAGTTTTTCTTTCTCCTCTTGTGACCATCCAAACTTTCCGGTCCAATTTGATTCCTATATGCGATTCAAAATTCAAACTTGAATCTGAATTGTGAATAGCCTTTTTTTCTCCATTTCCCCCCTTTCTATTTGAGTGTAGTAAAAAAACATCGGTTCTTCTTTGGTACTTTTGTTTGGTTCTTTTTTGTTTTAAATCATTTGGTTCTTTTTGTGTTTGCAGATTTACATCATAAACATGATGTACAACACTTTTAATGCAGCCTCTTTACTAATGTCTTCCCTATCAAGATGACGGTTCAGGATTCTCCTTCTTCCAAGGTGATGCTTCGATTCAGGCTACTCCCTCTTAATCCAATGCAAGGCTTAAAATACATCATCGGCTACTATTACAATCGATTCGTCTCTCGATCGTCGACCACTCTCAGGTACTTTTTCATTTCTTCAACCCTAATCTAATTTCCAACGGTTCTGAGGTAACAAAACTTTGTTTTTTTCTTTATAGTCTGAATTCTCATCTTAATTTGCTTCTTTAGATTTTTGCCCATTTTTCTTATATCTATGGCTTCAATTGGGTAAACTTTTTAGCTGTAATGATCTGGATGGGAATTGGATTCATAGGACTTGGCATCCAGCAAAAACGGGAACCAAAAGATATACATTCATGGGATGAAAATTTAGACTTATAGCTGATTTAAAAACTTTGTAATTTGTATAACTTAAACTAATATAAATGTTGTATCTTGGGGACATAGAATTAAGTTTCCTCAATTTTAGAAGTTTTATTAGTTTTTAGCAGTCTTGGGTAGTGCTTTAGGTGTACTTTTGTGCGATTCTATTTGAATGCGTTTGATATATTTTTAGAGTTGACTTGGAATGCTATATATATATATATTGCCATGGTTTGAAACTTCTTTCTTATATTATGTGAAAACAGAGAACATCCTCACAAATGATGGACATCGGCCTCAATTTTTTTAATATATTTATTCATGATATAACTAATGAGATACATGTTCTTGCATAAAAGTTGTAGTAATTGGCTTTTGCATGATGGTTATGCATGCCATTCATTCTTTTTTGAAATGCTAACTTTTTTTTTTCAAGTAAGATGAACTCACCAAAATTTCCAAAAAACATTATTATTGCTTAACTGATTCTTTGTTTGTATGATTAAAGTTTCACATTGCATAATGTTTTTCCTAGGCTATACTTTGTTGGGATTTCAGCATATTGACGCAACGTAGGTTTGCGGAAGGATCAACAAACGTCTAAACCCTTTTGATAACCAGAATTACAACCGTAAAACTCGAAAACTCAAGAGAATACTCTCTAAAGACAAAACTTTTATTGAATAATTGAACTTGATTGAACTGCTTAACAAAGATCCCTAATAGTCCTATTTATAATCTAAATTAAGAAAAAGATAATTACGAAATTAGAAAAACAAATTAAGATAATTACTAGCTAACATAATTATTTAATTAAACTAAACATAATAAGGAAAGCAAAGGAATTATAATGTCACGTGGATGATTAAATCATGGATGAGAATTGGTGGCTTGTCACGTGATGATTAAGTTGGAAAACAGTGACATTTGCGGCTTATCATGTGGGTGAAAGTCGCCAAGAAGTCGCGAGAGGCACTGTTTATGCGGATGTCATGCAGCTCAAGTCGTTTGGCACTCGCATTCGCTTCTCTTTGTGATTCTCGACTTGTTTTTCGGTCTCTAATATATTTGGCGTTTTCTCTTTGCCTCTTTTTCCGATGCCAAATTCCGAGCATCTTTCGAGCTCGTTTTTCTCTTCGTGCTTGTTTCTCTTTTTTCCATCTATTCCCGAAAATCCTTATTAACTCTCGAATTCTCCCTGTATCACATATTCATATCAAGCTTAAACTACTATAGTATGAAGTTTTGTTCAATGGTTACTATTTCTCAGCATCTAAGAAATATGTGGTCCTTTCGTTTTGGCAGTGGTTCTGTTTTCTTTCTTCATAGTTCTTAGCTCAGGACTACTGTGTTTACAATAATTTTTCCGTTTACAATAATTTTTCCGTTTAAGCAGGAGGTTGATGAATTTCTGGATTTAGAAGAAGCCTTAAAAATCTGGAATACAGTTGTATTTGAAAGGTAAATGCTTTGGATGTTGTCATGAATGTGTCATGTACTAAAGTCCATACTAAGAAATTTGATGAGGTAGATCAGGTAACTAATGAAGAAGACATTTTATCTCAAGTTTTTTTTTCTTTATCCCTATTTTTTCAACAAAAATATAGTGGTTAATATATATATATATATATATATATCGATAGAAAGATGAAACTATGTTTAGCTTATGTAGCTTCCAATGGTTTTTATCAGGCATTTTATGGTGTATTCGATGAGCAGTTTGTTGTAATCGAAACATTCTTATTGGTAAAGAGTCATTTTCATGCCTTGTACAACGTGAACTATAAATAAGGTCAATGGGATGTTGAGAATTATCATACGAAAGTTACAAAGTGACTATTACCCATCTAGCCATTTCATGTTGCTGTCTATGGTAATCTAGGAGTGACAGGTTCAATTAGTTAAGGGAAAACCGAAAGGGATCTATTAATACAAAGATGTTTTTAGGAATTAGTTTGACTAATTGAAGCAATCACCAAATCATGTTAACCATGTTCATACAAATCAAAATAAAAAAATACAACTATAACATAAAAAATGAAACCACCAAAGCTTATATGCGCAAATGTATTTAGAGGCTAAACGCAAATCGTATCATTGCATTGTGAGGAGATTTTCTTCCTAGAGATATGGTTAGTTGTTTATTGCATATCATGTATAAATTTTTTTCTTGGTCCTATTGTTTTTTTACTTTTTGGTGTTGCTTCGAGGTAGGAATCTCTCATATAACAGCTTCACTGGAGATCTACCTAATTCCATTGTCAAACATGTGTACACAGTGAAGTGAAGGGATACTTGCTCGTGGTCAAAGCTTCATGTTGGTTTAATCTGTACGTCTCTGTTTTTTTTTGTATTTGATCAGATTTTGGAGGTTCAAGACTTCAAGTTTGAGAATAATATTGTTGGTTCCATATCCTTGTGCCTCTGGTTTGTCTTGGCCATGAGTCTACTCAAATTTGTGGAGTTTAAGCCACTTGATAACCATAGATTTATTTGAAGTCTTTATGCCTAATGATTACATTTATGTGCTTGTGAGAAGAATGGTTTGCTTAATTTTTTTTTTTTGAGTTTGTATTTTATTGCTTGAAGTTTGGTTTTATTTGGGATTTGCCCATTTTAACAGCAAATGCACTCATAGGTGTCCATGAATCAATGATCTATTTGAGAGTTTCTGCAACTATATGAAGTCTTCTATTGATGGTAAGAGTGGTGATAAGAATGGAGAATCTTAACTGATAAACTCTTACCAGGTAAAATTTTTCACTCTTATCTGTAAACATTCACCGGGTAAGTGTCTGAATAAATGGCTCCTCCTTAAGAGGGCATATTGGTGTTTCTATGTTATGGACATGGTCATGTTTAGGTTCTAATTGGTCAGAGACATTGTCTGTTGGGATGCCAACTTCATGATGGCTTTGAGGCTCTTCTCTGCTTGTTGCTAAAGATGAAATTTGACGATTTGAAGATTTTTTAGATGACAACTTAGGCTGTAATACTGATGGTGTTTGTGGTACTACTATTGGCCATAATGATGATAACTACGATTTTACAAGATTCGAAGAAGAAACATTTGAACTTGTACAAATTTGTCCATGATTTCTCTTGTTTCGGTTTTTGTAAGTTGGATAAGTGGGTTTTATTCTCTATTATTGGTTTTAGAATTAGTCCCTTATTTTTTCCTCGAAGCATTTTCTTGGCCTGTGATTTTGTATTTAGACGGGTATGTCCTTCTTAGTGTTGTCTCTGTTTTTTTTCCCTATGAATAAAGGGTTTCCTGGCGTTCCGCCCTCTTTTGACAATAAAAAAGAAGAATACAATAAGTTGAAAATCGATCATTTGAGCATTTATCAAAGCACATAGCATGTGAGTAAAATCGTTCAACCTCTTTGCGTATTGAGTTACATGTTCGAGGGCCTTTCATTTTTCATCTACGATGAGAATTTCACACCTTGCTCACCCGGTGTATTGCACGGGTACACTGCCAGTGTATATATATATATATATATATTTGTGGTTTTCATTTGATTTAGCCCCTATATATATATATATATCAGGTTCAAGGGAAAACCTAAAAAAAACGAAAAACTGAGGAACACCTGGTAACCTTTAATATGGACGGTATGCACTTGTGCATACAAGTAATTAATTTGTTTTTTGGTTTTTATGCACAAGTGCATATGCACGTGTGCATGTTCTAAATTACTTGTATGCACAAGTGCATACAGTCCAGATTAAAGGCTACCAAGGTGTTCCTCATTTTTCCATTTTTTTGAGGTTTTCCCTTGAACCTCCCTTTATATATATATAGGGGGTCATTCAAGGGAGAACTCAGTTATATGTGGTAACCGTGAGATCCAATCTTAACCACAAATCAGAAAATAAATTAAGAAATCAATAATTTTGGTAATTTTAATTAAAAAAATTAATTAAAGGAATTTTAAGGCTATGTTCGGCAAACTAGCTTATAAGCTAGCTTTTCAAAACGCTACTTTGAGTAGCGTTTCAATAAGCTAGCTTATGGTCATCCGAACGTGTACCAGGAAAAAAAGCTAGCTTTTTTTGCCGAACATAGCCTAAGTATTTTTGAGATCTCCTCTCTCTTCTCTTCTCTCTCCTCTCTCTAGCAAATATTATTCCAGCGAATACATGATGTCCACTGTGATACACTTTATAAACATCGAAAATACATGCTGCACACTGTGATACATTGTGTAAAGATCGAAAATACATTATAGCACACTATGATACCCTTTTGTAAACATCGAAAAAACATCAAAAATACGTAATAGTACACCATGATACATTTTGTAAAGATCGTAAAAACATCGAAAATAAGTGATGCATACTGTGATACACTTTGTAAAGATAAAAAAAAACATCGAAAATAAGTGATGCATATTGTGATACACTTTGTAAAGATCGAAAATACATGATAATACACTATGATACCCTTTTGTAAACATAAAATACGTGATAACACACTGTGATACCCCTTTATAAAAGGAAATAAGAAAATTTAGGAATTAGGTTATATTTTAGGAATTAAACAAATTTACTAAAATATCATTTTCTATTTATTTAAAATTAATATTAATTATTTTAAATGCGTGGCTCATATTGGATCTCACAGTTATCACAAACTACCTATATATATATATATATATATAGGGGAGGGATCAATTGGAAACCGATATTACATTGGAAACTTTGGAAACCGAAATTAACCAATCATTGAATTACCTTTTTTTATTTTTATTTTTAATTGATAAGGTTATTTTAGTCTTTTACATAATTTCATAATATATATGGTAAGTGTTATTATTATTATAATATTAATTATTTAATTTTAATGTATTTTATATATACTAATATTGATCCTTTATTAATTTAAAAATGAAACATTTAATTTAGGTAAACACAAATTGATTCATACGCAAACTACAAATCAAATTATTTTTTCTGATTCTTATGAATCAGTGATTGATTCATCCAATGAATGAAAGTTTATATTCATATGAAATCTTCAATATTACCTCCAGGCACAAAATATTAATATAGTGAAACATGATGGATTTGATATAGTGAAACAAAATATTAATATAGTGAAACCTGATGAAACAGATTTGATATAGTGAAACATAATGGAAAGGTAATGAAACAAAATATTAATATTGTGAAACCTGATATAGTAAAACAAAATATTAATATAGTGAAACAAAATATTAATATAGTGAAACCTGATGAAACAGATTTGATATAGTGAAACATAATGGAAAGGTAATGAAACAATAATGGTAATGAAACTTAATTGAGTTTTTACATACTGCATATTGATGAACAGATAACAAAAAGGTAGTCTTGATATATTATTGTTATCTTTTATTAATAAATTAATTAATTTATTACCATATATAATTATTATCTTTTATTAATAAATTAATTAATTTATTACCATATTTCATTTTTGTTGCCAAATTTGAAACACAAAAGGAAAAAACACATTTACCCTTTTGACATATTATTATTACATTTTATTAATAAATTAATTAATTTATTACCATATATAATTCAAATGAATCTTGACCATTGATTAAAAAGATCAATGGTTGAAATTTGGTTTTCAAAGTTTTCAATTGAAACCACCCCTATATATATATATATATATAGAGAGAGAGGTGAGCTATTGTGCAACTTTTTTAATGGTGCAACCCATGCAACCCACCTATCTATCACTCATTTTATTTTCACATTTTTTTAATTAAAAAGGTAAAAACAAAATGAGTGGTAGATAGGTGGGTTGCATAAGATTGCACCATTAAAAAGGGTTGCATTTGAACACCCTTCTCTCTCTATATATATATATATATATTGAAATCAAATAATATTGAAAAAAAATGTCTTCCCCTTGTAGCAAAAAACTAAATAATATATAAGAATTTTCTATATAAATAATTTATTTATTATGTTATAAGAATTTATAACTATGTCACGAAAAGATTCATTTCTTTTTCTACATATAAAATATAAAGTTCTGGATATTTATCCAACTCATCTCATTATTCTTTAATAGAATAATACTTCACTAAAATTTTTGCTTTATTTCAAATTCAGTTCATTTTTAGTTTAGGTTTATTTTGTAGAATGAAATTTTATCAATAATAATTAATAATTAAATATAAATAAGAAGAAGGAACCTTTATGTCGCGTTACGGAGGTCCTCGTTTCAAAAACACGCCGCTTGTGGGCTTTACCAAGGTCCGAAGCTAACTAATAAAAGGCCCAAAGTGGGAAGTGATCTTAAAACCAATCGCTAATTAAAACAAATTACACAAGAAAAGATGACCACTTTATTATCTTTAATTTGAATTCATTTTGATATATTTTTCATCCTCTTTTTTATGGTTATTTGTTTTTTTTCCAGGTTCTATCCGGATCTTTTCCATATATATTTTATAAATGATTCATGCATTCAAAGTGCATTTCTAACACGATTTGTTGGACCTTCTTTTTGGTTGTTGTCAGGGGCGGACCTACCCTTCCCCGAGGGGGGGTCCCGTGCACCCGCTCAAGTTCGTTTCGTAAGGGCGAAAAAAAATTCGGTGCATAAGGTGCACCCGCTCAACTACAGGGGTTCTCTGTGATATATACGTTTTTGAGCGATGAAATGTGCACAAGTCCCAAAAACACCAAAATTTACTCTCGAAATCAATCAAAAAAAAATCTCTTGAAATCAATCAAAAAAACCCAAAAAAATATCTCGAAACAACACAAAAAAACCAAAAAAGGTCGTCGAATCAACACAAAAGCTTAAAAAATCTCTCGAAATCAACCAAAAACATAAAAAGTCTCCTAATAGGGGAATTCGGCTAAAAACACATCGATAACAATTTCTTAAGTTTTTCATTTGTGCACCCGCTCACCTAAAATCCTGGGTCCGCCACTTGTTGTTGTTGTAAAAATGAATCCGTGTAACTAACGTAAGAAGCAAAAACAAAGTGTCCATAAACATATCCATAAACACACGACTTTCTATATAAAGTTATGAATAATACCAAGTTAATTGTTTGCGTAAAACAACATCTAAATTAAACCATGACCACAAACAATTGATGATTAATTAACAAGATAAAATAAAGCTATTAATAGTAATAGTAATAGTAATCCAATTAGTCGATTTGGGTCTATACGTTTTATGAGTACATATATGTTTATCGAAAGGAATGAGATTTATAAAATTCAAATACTATTAACGTACAACACAAAAACACGTGATAAGATATGTACCTAAAGGACAATATATCAAAATCAATAAACATAATAATGCACCAACATATCTTTTCGACAAGACTTTCATCGTCACGAATGACGGTGCGGGTTCGACCACTTGCGGTAATCTAAGTGCAATGGAAGTAAGCAATTCTTGGTCATGGGGACATCATATGTTTTACTCTTTGTTACCCATTTTTCTATTTCGAGAAAACATTATAATTGGCTTTTAATCACTAAACAACAACTTAAAAAAATTGAATTCAGAGAGATCATGAGAACGACTCATAACGTATATATTCTGATAATAGAAATTAAAAAAAATCAATATATTTACAACAATTTTAAATTCATAAAACAAGATATAATATATTTTTTTAGCAAGTGATAAGTTAATTCTTTTAAAAACTACTTAAGATGTTTAAATTTCTAGATGGAGGTTTCAAATAGATAAAATGATCCGATAATTTAGGTTGCGTACGATCATGTCCAAGGCTAAGTTTTGCTTTCGAGAGTGAATTTCTTGTGGAATATTATATATCGTTTTATACAATAGGTTGCGTACGATCACGTCCCTTTTTTTAGTGAGACCACATTCGAGTCGTCGATCTCTTGTGATCTGACGAAGATGATTGCACGTGTTATTTGTAAAGTAGGGAACACTTTCGTCTTTTGGTTTCTCCATTTGGGCGTGATCTGTTAATGTATGTAAAGGTTTGATGTGTTTATAATTATGTGAAGGTCTGGTTTCCATTACAGTCATGTCACTAAAGTTTCACTTAATTACGACGATGTCACTACAAGAAGGATCGACAACCTTGTGATAAAAGAAGAGCTCAACCAAAGGCTCCAAATTTGGTGTCAAACAAAATGGATGATCTCACGTAATCCCAAATCTACATATTAATATTATTCGATGAAACATAAAAGAGATTCTCTATAAGGTTTACTAAAATATCATATCAATTTATATCATAATTTTTATAAATTGTCGATATTTCACTTAAAGAAAAAACGATACAACATAAAATGATGGTAAATTGCGAACAAATCATGGAGGCTTCAAATGTTTCGTACAATTTATTTGCTTTCATATATATGTTTTCCCTCAATTAATGAACTAAAATTGGGGTTGTTCTTGGATCATTTGAAATAGAAAAAAGACAATTTCCTGACGCTAACCTCTAAAATTAAAATCCAATACATCAGAATAATGGGGAGCAAGGGAGAGGTTGCACATAAACTTACGTTCTGTTTACCAAATTTTTCATTAAGTCCTGTATGGATAAATGTGTCTATCTGGGTAAATTTGTCTGTCTAGATAAATTGATGTTGTTGTTTACTTTTTTATCTGAATTAACAGTATGAATAACAGAAATGACCAATTTACCCCTGAATATGAATTTTAAGTTGTTTTATAAATTGCTGTTTATTTTTTAAGCCATAAATTTATTGATATAATCCAAAAATCAAACAAAAATTTATTAAGTACTTAAACTTCCAAGTTCAAACACAATGTAGCCAAGTTCAAACAAAAAGTAGCAAGTATGAAACAAGTATGAAATCGACATTGTAGAAATCATGGTTACAAAAATCTATATTGCAGAAATATCGAGCAACTATGGAGAAGAAACAAGTATAGAACAAAAATCGACTGACAAAACAAGGAACAACAATTGACTAAAGAAAGCAAGTATGGAACAACAATCGACTTAAGAAATAAGTATGGAACACCAATCGACTGAAGAAAACAAGTATGAAACAACAATCGAGTATGGAGAAGAAACAAGTATCGAAGAATCAGTAAAATCATTACCTTTGGAGAAATCAACCAAATAAAATTATTGTCTAGGGTTGAAATCGAACCAACAGTGAATTGAAATAGTGTAATCGAACTAGCAATGAACTCGAAGCAGTAAAATCGAACGAGCGGTAAAGGTGAAATCGAAATCGAACAAGCAGTGAAGGTGAAATCGAGCATCTAGGTTTTTATTGCGTGATTATTGAGTAGGAGGGTATGCATGTCTTTATTTTTAAAGGGTAGAAATGTCAAAGATGTGTCTTAATGGGGACAACACATATTTTCCCTACTTAGTGAATAAGCCAGAAATGTCTGCGCGAATAAGCCGGTTTTGTCATTAAGCTCCAAGTAAACACTCCAAACGTCTGCGCGAATAAGCCGGCCGGTTTTGTCATTAAGCTCCAAGTAAACACTCCAAACGTCTGCGAGAATAAGCCGGTTTTGTCATTAAGCTCATTAAGCCCCAAGTAAACACCCCTAAGTTCTTATTAAGGGTTGTTTACCCAAATGCTTAACCGGTAAGTGCTTATCAATAAAGTCAATACTCTAACTTACTTTACTGGATAAGATTGTAGTCTATCAAAACGGTATCACATGCAACAATTTATCACGGTAAGCACTTACCGGGTAAGAGTTGTCATCCTCACTTACCGCGTAAGACTCTCCATCCTTATCATCGCTCTTATAAAGTAAGATTCTTGGTCTTTATTATGTTTATCCGGTAAGGTAAAACACTTACCAGGTAAGCGTTTAATAAACGACCCCTAAGTCACATTGAACATGGTAAGGACCGTGAATCTTATCTGTTAAGAGCGATGACAATGATCAAGAGTTTTGTCTGGTAAGTGAGGATGGAGACTTTTACCCAGTTAACGCTTACCGGGTAAATTGTTGCATAAGATGTCGTTTTTATGGACTAAAATCTTACCCGATAAGGCAAGTGATAGTGTTTAATCTTCCCGGTAAGTGTTTGGGTAAACGACCCCTTAATCTTATATATATATATATATATATATATATATATAGGGTCAGGTTCAAAAGAAAAGTTAAGAAGTTTCAAGATTATATATGATTACATGTGATGGGTTAGGTTGGGTTCCGGTGAGAAGTTGAGGTTAACGTGAGAAGCGTGAGAAGTGGTTATCAACCGTTGGATGAGAAATGAACGCACATTAGGATAAGATGCACGGAAATAAGATGCACCGAGATGCACCAAAATCAATTCCTTTCTAAGCCGCAATTCATGGGAGGGCTTGAGATTAAAAGAGATTTACGATTCAGATCCACTTCTCACGCTTCTCACGTGAACTCAACTTCTCACACGATCCTTTGCCTACATGTGATATACACACTTGAATATATATGATTAAATGCATGTTGCGTTGACCATCACATAACCACCGACCTTCCCTCACAACCTTCTACCATTGGTTGCATACACCTAGTTGTCCGCATCCCTGTTGGATGTGTTTAATCATAATAATTAAATGTTTGTATCATGTGTAATCATATATGATCTTGAAACTTCTTGCCTACTTGTAAATTGATCAACTTCTCTTTTGATCCTCCCTCCTCTCTCTCTCTCTCTATATATATATATGTGTGTGTGTGTCTTACAAAAATGAAATATTTCGGTCTAAATAATTAAACTACACTATAAAAACAAAATAAATAAACAACATTATGTTTTTTAGATACATATTTACATAGGGGTCGGTTCAAATAATAGAACTAAATATTGTGAGAATGTAAAAAATTAGAGTTAAGGAAATGTTCATATGTGAATCACTAAAAAATCTGAAAAAATCTATTTGAAGGTACATATATGAACCAACCTTACAAATTATTTATTTGAGTTCACACATGCATCTTCAAATAGATTTTCTTAATGATTCTCATATGAATCTTCTCTTACCTTCTGACATTCTCACAGTATTTAGTTTTCTTATTTGAACATCTCACTATTCACATAAAATCGATTACACACTTATACAATTGCATCATCTTTGTTTATACCCGATCAATTAGTACGTAATTCATTCCAACTCTTTTAATCGGTCAATGGCAGAGTTTTGGGTCAAACCCAAATATCAAAATACCATTGTGCGTTTTTCCTATATAACCCAAAACTTACACCAGTATTCTCGCTTGCATGGACCACTTCTTGCCCGTAAAATACGAAGAACAAACTATTTGACTAATATTATGATCACCAAATATGATCGCTCTATGTTATTCGACCCCACTAAACTTATCATGAGAAACAAAACGTAATAAATGAAGTCATTGATAACCTATTTTAGTAAGACCATTTCACTTGAACAAACTCTAACAAACTACTAAAGGTTTCTAATTATTCTGCTCAATTAATCACCAAGGTTAAGCAACAAAATGGATTACCATGATGCTACCTTATTGACAAAGTGAAATGACATATATACCACATTAATTTGCTTCACAAGGTGGCCAACTAATAATCAACAATCACATATTGCCATTTGGAAAAATGGACCATATACAGATAAAAATGTAAATGATCATGTCAGTTACATTATTTTCATTCAGTTAACATGTAGGTGTCGTTTGTTTTTTAAGAGGTCTGAAATCTTATTTCACTTCTGATTAATAAGAGGTGGTGCTAAAGTCTGAAATCTGAATCAGTAAGAGTGTTTGTTTTTGTAACATATGTAGGCGTCTTGAGAGAAAGGAGAACATATGAAATGAGGTGGCGATAAGAGATTTTAAGAAGTTAGGTCACCACTTTTCTTATTTCAGATGTATTTAAGAGTTAAAAAGTTCTGAAAACTAGAAAACAAACAAATAATCTGAATGTCAAAAGGTCTGAACGATTCAGATTTAAGAGTCATTGAGAGGTATTTTAAGAAAAACAAACAACCCCGTAACTTCATACAAGTAATTGGTCATAACCCGGGGTGGATTTAAGCATGGGATAGGGGGTGCTTGTGCCCCATTCTATCGTCTTAACGCAATCGGAAAAAACAAGTTAGGGGTCTTAAAGATGTACACGTTTTAAAAAATTAGGGTCCTATGCTTCATAAAGTTAACCAAAAGTGGTGAGACCCTACTAGCAGTGTCATTGCATGTAAACATTATAGATTGTAATGCATGTAGCATTTAGTGAAGTTTCACTTTTTATAATTAATAGTTGTTTTATTTTATACAATAATGATTACTTTGTATCCTTGGTAGAAATTTTTCTAAATCTATCTCTGATATATTATCTGTCTTTATTTTTTAATTTAAAAAATAAAAAAAAATGTGACTCAGCACAACATAGAAAATGGAAGGAATGTCAAACAATCCTTTGCTTTGCCTATATAAACACCAATTCAATCCTCATTTTTTTTATAAGCACAAATACACCTACTTATAAACATGAGTGGTTTTAGTTCAAAAAACTTGACATTTGTTGTTCTAATTGCTACCCTTGTGTGGTTTTCAAGTACTCAAACTTGCTATGCCACAAGGAGCAAACATTGGAGGCATAGTAGAAGTGCCTTTGGTTCTATGTACAAGAAGAAAGGAAAGCATCATGGAGAAGGTCAACACCAAGTCATTGTTGATAAATCGGAACCAAAACATCCACTTTTGCCGCTAGAAGAACCGCAAGCTCCTCCACACGAAGGTTCGAGGTTTAATGTGCTCGACTATGGAGCTAAAGGGGATGGCATATCCGATGATACAAAGGTGAGCTACATGTTCATGTTTAAATACGTAATAGTCTTAAAAACAATATATTAAGCATTAGATATTGCTTTTAGTAATGCATAATCCCTTAAATTTCAAGTTAAAACATAATTACTGTATATATATAATGTTTTAGAACTCTTTAAATTTCATAAAACTAACAAATAAACACCCTTTCATTATCTTTTTTCACAAAAAAAAAACAAAATACTTCATCGTTATTTTTATCCAAAAAAAAAACTTCATCATTAAAACTAAAATAAATCACATTTGTAATTTATTTTAGTCCTATAAAGCAGTTTATTATGACACTTAGGGGTTGTTTGTTTTTTAAAAAATATCTCTTAATGGCTCTTAAGTCTGAATCATTCAGACATTTTTACACATCACCTCTTATTAATCATAATTAAATTAAGACTTTAGACTTTAGACCTCTTAAAAAACAAACGACACCTTAAACATTGTTAACGTTCTATAAACCCGATTTTGTAGTAATGAGACTTCCTTATTCCTATGCAGTTTGCATGGTTCAAATTAGTTTAGGTTCCCAATAATAATAGTATAAAAAGTGCAAATGACCAGAAGTTAATACCACAAATTAAACTTCAAAACTTAATAAAACAATTCTATTTGTCTATTTGTATAGGAAGATATATTATTGACCAAGGTGAGTAACTAAGTATGATTGAATGTTGTACAACACAGGCATTTCAAGCTGCTTGGGAAGATGCTTGTAAAGTTGAGGCATCAACGATGATCGTGCCATTGGGTTACAAGTTTCTAGTCGGACCCACTTCGTTCTCTGGTTCACACTGTCGTAAAAATGTTCATTTTCAGGTAGATCACACGTTCATACATACTTTCCTTATTCTTACAGTGTCAAAATTAGTATGCATACGTTTAAAATTCAACGAAAAACAAGCAACTATACATTGGAAAGTATAAGTCCTATAAATAGAGAAATGGTTGGTATAAAAATGCACAAGAATATATATAAAATGTAAATTTATCAAATGCATGTTTGATGTCTTGGACTCAAAAAGAAAAGAAAATGGTAATAGATTTATGCCACCAACTTATCAAGCATTATCAACAAGAATAGAAGTATAACAATAATAATTTCATAACTAATATAATCATCATTTTATCTAAAATATTAAATATTTTTGCAGCTTGATGGTACAATTTTAGCTCCGACGAACCCCGAAGCATGGAGTTCTGGTCTCGATCAATGGATCGAATTTACAAAACTTGTTGGATTCACAATCAAGGGAAAAGGCGGCACCCTTGATGGAAGGGGCTCGGTTTGGTGGACAAAATCTATACTTGATTCTATCGACAACGAAGAACTAGTTAGATTAAACAATTTCACGAAGACAGAAGATCTACAGGTACATTTAACTCTCACAATTTCATCAACATATAGACCACTTGATCATATACCTTTTAATGCCATCATTTTTTCTCCCAATTGGCAGGAAAACAACTTGGTGGATGGAAAAATGCCGAAAACCAGGCCGATGGTAAGCATCAAGTGAAGTCATAAGTGTATTTTGTTAACTATGAGTTTTGTGTAATATGATACATGTGTACTTTTTCTCATACAGGCATTGAGATTTGTTGAGGGTGCTAATGTGACAATCACAGGGATAACAATCCGAAACAGTCCCCAATTCCACCTCACGTTCGACAATTGTGACGGAGTTTTAGTACACAATTGCAACATCTCATCTCCTAGTGATAGTCCAAACACAGATGGCATTCACTTACACAACTCCAAGAATGTGATAATCCATAGTACAGATCTTGCTTGTGGTACATTTGTGAACTATCGATAATGCTTCAATTTTCCCTTTTAAAAATTCCAAATTTGCATAGGAATTATATTTAACTTGTTCTGATATATGAATTTATGTGGTGAACAGGAGATGATTGTATATCTATACAAACAGGATGCACAAATGTACTTGTACATGATGTCAATTGTGGACCAGGGCATGGAATAAGCATCGGAAGCTTAGGTTTCGATGGCACAACATCATGTGTATCGAACATCACTGTTCGAGACATCAATATGCATGACACAATGACTGGTGTTAGGATCAAGACATGGCAGGTATAAATAGCATATGTATACTATTTTTATGTTGTAGATTTGTCCTTGTTTCGTTTAACACATCAAATTAAAAAAAACGTTATTTAGGTCATTAACCTTAAAACGAGAATTTTATTCACAAAATAACCTTCAGACAAATTTACTGGCATTCTTTTGTTAACCAGTGTCATTCTCAAACCTGTCATAAGCTCATTGATTTAAATGCAAGTTATAAGATGGTCATTTAACCAAAGGACGCGTTCAAAAATATGTTTTTACTTATTTTCAAATCTTACATGTGCAGGGTGGGGCAGGGTTGGTAAAAAATGTGTTGTTCTCAAAAATTCAAGTTTCTGAAGTTGAATCTCCAATTATGATTGATCAATACTATTGTGATCATAGCAACTGCAAAAACCTTACATCCGCTGTCAGTATAACAAATATCGTGTACGAAAGTATACGGGGAACTTATACTGTACAACCCGTGCACTTGGCATGTAGTGACAATAAGCCTTGTATGGATTTGGTATTGTCTGATATTCAACTCAAACCAAAGCCAAAAGATCAACAAATGTATAAACCATTTTGTTGGAAGGCTTTTGGAAAGTTGAATGCTCCAATCAACCCTGAAATCGATTGTTTACAGGAAGGTCGACCGTCAAGTAGCTCGGATACCGATGATGCTATATGTGCAACATAATCTAAATACAATTTGGTGCATCTACTTGTGACTGATGACCCATTTCATGTCATGTATACAAGATTGGTTGTTTTCAAGGGATTTCTAGCTCTTATTGTGTAAAGTTTATACATAGAAGAAACTAAAGTTGTGTCATAGTATTTATCTTGTTGTTAGGAAATAAGGTTGCCTCGTTTCGTTGTTGATGGAAACAAATTATTAGTTCCTTGTGTCGTAGAATATAAAATGTTTCTACTATAAGTTATCACAGTTGAGTCATGTACCATTGTATTAAAAACTGTATAATTTGTTGTTGATAAAAAAATATTTTGTGCAACTCATGTTGTATATACAATTAAATAAATCAAGATTGAAGTGAACCATTAAACATATTATATATCATTGGCTTGCTTCTAGATAGATGCTCTTTAAGAGTTGTTTTTCCATCCTTTTATTTTTGTTTTACGGTTCATTCTAGATTTAGAATTAGAACCAAATTGGATCAAAACCAAACCTTGATTGGACGTATATTTTGAAAGGAATCATCATAGGTTGTTTTGGAAAATCATAGTTAAATATGCAATTGATCAATGATAGATAGGTAATAGGATGCGGTGATTATTGATGTTCTGAAATAGAGAATCAAAAGTCAAAATTCTCAAGAAAAAGTTAAGTTCATCTCCAACAGCTTCTCCATTTTATATTATTAAGGACAACATACGTCATATGGAGATCGAGGAATACATTGGTGTTTGCATACTCTTCCGTTACCGTCAAGACCTTGGCTGTCGTCTTTTATATCTTGCTTCGAGTTTTGCATTCACCTTGGATTTTTTACAGCAAAAGAATGTATATTATCTTCATTGTCTTGCGGTTTTTGGGGTCGTTGTTGGTTCTTTCTCAGACCATTTCTCGACTCGTTTTGGGTATGCCTACTCGATTTAGCGTGGTTCTGTTTCTTCCTAAGGTTGTCTGACTTCCGGGTCTTGTGCATGTCTTCGGGAACTTGGGCATTTGATTTCTGTTAGTGTTTGAGTTTTTTTTTGGTTCTGCAGCTTTGGGCGTGTGGTGTTAATGGCTTTTGTTGGGTTTTCTTATTCCTGTTTTTGTTTCTTGTATTCGTGTTTGGGATTTGGTTTGCTTTTGTGCTTCCTTTCTACTCTTTGCATAATGGTTTTTTAATAAATTGTGGCTTTCAAAAAAAAAAAAAAGAAGAAGAAGAGGAAGATGTACTTAAATGTTTGCCGAGACACATTTTCAACAACAAAATAAGGATCTTAAGGTTTTGTTTGGCAAACTAATAGATAAACTAATTACGTTTTGCAAAATACGAACTAATAAGCTAATTAAAAAATGTAAAAAATCAAACTATATTTATTTTTTTGACAACAAAATATATTGCCTAATAATAATAATATAAAAATAATTGATAAGACTAAATAAAAAAATGTAAAAAATCAAACTATATTTGTTTTTTGACAACATAATATATTGCCTAATAATAATAATATAAAAATAATTGATAAGACTAAATAATAATTCCAAATAATTTAAAGTAATGAATAATTTACAATTAAAAATTAATCATAATAATAATAAATATTAATCATAAATATAATTAAAAAAAAGTGTTAAAAATCTCATAGATCTTATGGAAACGTTATTCAAATAATGTTTTAATAAAATAACTTATAAGTTACTTTTTATACATCTAAATTATTATTTTTTAAATAAACTAAAAACTTCATTAGACAAAAAGTAACAATGGCTTGTGTCTAAAACACTATATGAACTTAGAGTATCTCCAACAGCATTGTTAAAATAGAAAAATTGAGTTTTTTTTTTGCTATTCCCCTCTAACAGTTTTGCTATATGGTTTGCTAAAATAGAGAAAGATCAAAAAATCTCTAAATATAGAGAATTCTCTATAATCTCTAAATTGGAGAGAGAAAATATTATTTTATTCAATTCAACCAATAAGATTCAATTTTTAACATTTTATTTTAAGTTTTTAAAAAAAAAGTATATTGGAAAGATAAATTATGGAATATTATAATAATATAAATAATGATTGATTCTCTAAAATAGAAAAACTGTTGGAGTTAGAAAAAAATATTTTTAGAGATTCTGACTTTTCATTCTCTAATTTAGAAAAAATTTAGCAATGCTGTTGGAGATGCTCTTATAAAATTAGAAATTATATTAAATATATTAAAATAATATAAACAATTTAACCAACTATACGTATAATAATAGATACAGTATACTATACGGTTTCTTTCCCTTTGATGCAGTCGCGAGTCTTCTCCCTCAATCAGCCTGTAGTACAAGTGAAGGCACCAAATTCGTTCTAGCTCACATGTTGAAAACAATCTCGTGTATATCAAATTGGCAGAACCTTAACTGTTTGATGATGAGATTATTTTGATTTGATGAACCTTCTGAGAAAAAAATAATGACTGGGAACGAGTTTCGGTTCTTCTTGTCTTGCGACATCAATCTGCCAGTTACTTTCAGAATCGAAAAGTTAGAAGGACATTTGCCTTCAACTAATTCCTCTAATCCAGGTGAATTCCATTCCTATTCCCGTTTTTTTTTTAATTTCTAATTTTGGTGTAAATATGAAACCCTAATTCGATACTTTAGTACCTGTTAGTTTACTGTTTCTTTAGTTTTGTTCTAATTCAAGGAACTAGTGGTTTATGGCGGACATCTTTTTTTTAAGCAGTTCATAGTTCTGAATTTTTCATTATTGACAACGATACGATAGATGTAATCCAAATGCTGTGGAAAAACATTCAGTGGTTACGGAGTATAAATGACGTGGCAAGGCTATAGCTTCAACGAATGTTACCACCAAACTTACCACAATTCCTCTTTCTCCAAGTAAATTTTATACCATCTTGGCATCTTCTAAAAAGGAAAATATGGTACTTTTGGTGGAACATTGGTGGTAGTCATATATTTACTCTAATGATTTGGCCGATTACTTCGACTGTATTATTCAATAAATACAAATGATCTGATGTTTCCATGATCATGCATCCACTAAAACCAATAGCTTAGTATTAAGTACTGGTACCCCAGTGCTAAATATCTACTGAAATTCGAGATGCCCAATTATTAAATTTGGGGTATGATCACGTATCTTCTTAATTCTTTTGTGTTGGTGGTTTAATGGTATATCAAATGCGTTATTGGTCATGGGATGAAGTTATTTTCTAATGTCTACTGTCTTAAACTTGAAACGATGTAAGAAATTGATCATCATGTTTTCATTCTATTATTTTGTTAGTATGTCAAGAAAATAAATTCTGAATAATTAAGTAACTTATTTGATGCGCATCAACTTGAGCACCAAAATCTACCCACACCCACCAAACAAGTATTTGTATGTCAGATTTTTTTTTTGTATGTCAGATTTGTGACAAGTCTTACTTTAATGTTCAGCGGATATAGGCGGCATTGTCGAGGACAAAAAACCGGAGCTGTATGTTGAGTGTGCATTGTACATTGATGGTGCTCCATTTGGGCTTCCCATGAGAACAAGGTTTCTGTAGCACGCCTTTTTAGTGTGTATTTATCCCTTTTCTTTTCCAGAACTATTTTCAGTTACTAATGAAATTATGTTCAGGCTAGAGTCTTCTGGCCCACCTATTTGCTGGGGTGAACTTATTACATTGAGTACCAAATATCGGGACTTGACTACAAACTCTCAACTTGCATTGACGGTAAATTACCAGTTTTGCTATCTAATAAATCCACGTGCTTTGCTTTCCCCTTCTCTTCTTTCCTATCTGCATTGAACTGACATAAGGAAACATGATTTTTCCTATTCCAATTGTAATTTTATTCCTAGAGCCCACAGTATGAAGAAGCTGTTCTAGACTGTTCCCTCTTGACGATTTTTACACAAATAGAAGCAGAACCCTTGATTATTCCTCCAGCCTTCTGGATTTATCATGTCCTAGAAGAAAGTTTTTCCCTGTTCTATTTTCATATGACTTCCATGTCATATTAGACATGTTACCATACAATTCATTGCAATAACTACCTTTGTCAAACCAAGATTTTCTCAAATCACACAATGCCATTTACTGTAGGTTTGGGATGTTTCATGTGGGAAAAATGAGGGTTTGATTGGCGGAGCTACTATCCATCTCTTTAATATGAAAAAGCAACTGAAGACTGGGAAACACAAACTTAGGCTTTGGCAAGGCAAGGAGGCGGATGGATCGATTCACTCTAGTACTCCTGGAAAGGTTTTGTGTTTCTTTTCTTGACCATCAAACACATCACGTTTCTAATTTTTATACTGTCTGCTTGTTTACCAATCACCCATTATTATGTGTGTAGGTTCCTAAAGAAGAGCGTGGGGAGTTGGAGCGTTTGGAGAAGCTTGTGAATAAGTATGAGAGAGGGCAGATCCAGCGAGTTGATTGGTTGGACCGCCTTGCTTTTAAAGCTATGGAGAAAATCAAGGATCTGGAAAGCAGTAAAAATGGAAGTTCTCATTTGTATGTGCTTGTTGATTTCTGCAGTTTTGAACATCGAGTTGTTCTACAGGTGTGTCTTATCAATTCTTTTGTGTAAGACTACTTTTTCCCGTTTTCTCCAGCTCTCTGAAGTCTATTAGTATGTTGAAAACATTAGTTCTGAAGTATGTTTTTTTATCGGAGAAAGCCAAGCATAAAATCTTGAATGGAAGTTCTATGTTGTTATGCTGTGAATTCTATATTCGTCTGACCCGAAACTATGTTGGTTGGTTGTGACTCTTGTGTTCTGACATGTTAGGAATCCGGGCCAAATTTATTAATACCAGCGTCTATAACTTCAACTAATGAACTAGTTACTGTATGGGACCCGGAAGTGGGGAAAATCAACCCTTCTGAGCACAAGCAATTGAAGCTTGCAAGGAGTTTGAATCGTGGTATCATTGATAGAGATCTTAAGCCCAGTTCTACTGAAAGGAAGTAAGTTGTGCTATAAATCATTTAGTTTTTTAAATGTATGTTAAGGTATCTGTATCCACTTTCTTGTATCACAGATTGCAGGCTGAATGATCCAATCATTTGAGTCTTCTCTCAAAATTAATGTTTTATATTATATGCTTTATATAACATTGATATCGATGGCATATACTGTATTCATACATATATCTCTCTCATCCTTTGGATAGTTTGTGCTTGTCACCGCCGATACGAGACGTCTGATCTCTCATTCCAAAATGATTGGGCCAACACACTTTCTGGTTTTCGTTGAACAACTTTTGCATCATCTTTTTGTTGCTCTTCATTTGACAAGACTATGGTAGGTGTTGATACAAAAAATTGGAGGAGATACCTTGGAATCTAAAAGAATAGAACAGAGTAAATGAATTGCAAGTTAGTGGTGTTGATAGGGGAGTAGAAGTTTAGGTACACAAGTTTGGGCAAGATGAATGATGTCTTCATTAATTTGAGATCAGTTTTAAGAATCGAGGAGAGACTAGAAATAGGATAAGACAGGGCAAATGAAACGTTGAGAAGATTCCAGAGTCAGCGATAATTTTGATTAACGCTTAAAAGGCTAGTTCTTTAGGAGGTCTGTAAGACCTACTATGGTTTATGAGGGTGGATTTTAGGCCACCAAAAACAACGTTACACAAATAAATGTATGCGAGTGTTGAGGTAAATGTGTGGCCATACAATGATGGCCATAATTAGAAAAAAGGATATACAGTTGCTCCAGCAAAGTACAGTATTCAAACAAGTTGAAAGTAGACCTATGAGTGTTGAGGTGGATGTGTGGCCGTATAAGGAAGGACAAAATTAGAGAGGAGGATATACAGTAGAAGGTGGCGGTTGAGGAGAAGCTAAGGATAACACCATTTGGGTTGATTTGGATATCTCCTAAGTAGACCTTTGAATATATCAATTGGAAGAGGAGAATTGTATCCAAATGAGGTTTTAAGAGAAGTAGATGCCAATCGATAGTGGCATGGGGAAGTAATGAATCGAGATATACGTGAGTTGGGTGCACCAAAGTAGTTGGCCTTGAATAAAGTCTGTTGAAGGACACCATCCACATTGCTGAACACCTAGCGGCCAGCGGGTTCAAGTCTTATGTTTTCCTCTAGGTTTCAGTGCTTCATGGTCTCTTTTGGTTTCATTGTTAGCCTACCCCTATTAGTTTGGGATATAAATCTTGTTGGCTTGTGTTAGTTGTGTTATGTTATTGAATGGGAACACAATTCTATTTTTATTTTTAAAGGTTTTTAATCATCAATATTTGTT
Source organism: Arctium minus (assembly GCA_954870635.1). NCBI lineage: Eukaryota > Viridiplantae > Streptophyta > Magnoliopsida > Asterales > Asteraceae > Arctium > Arctium minus. The sequence goes on from OX941084.1 coordinate 21,010,331, forward strand.
GTTTCAGTCAGTATTGTTCAATAGACATGTTTATCAGAGCCCCATAATTCTTTATTTTTGCTATTAAAAATTATTTAAACCCAATCTTATAAGTTCAAAGCTGTGTAATAAAAGATGAATATAAATCATGGTGCTGAATATACATATAGACTATTTGCTTCCTCTGATTTCTACCTGAAAATGTAAAAGAAATTATTTCTTATTTGATCGGCAAAATCTTCTTTTTTTTATTTGGGGTGGAGGGAGTCGTACACTTCATTATCATTCAGGATCCCAGATCTTTTGCCTTTTGGCAATGCATTCCTTCTTCATCTCAATACGTAGAACTAATAGTCCTTTCTCAAATGAAATAAAGGAGTATTCAGTAGAAAGTGTCATCATCATCATTTCTTACTTGGTAACATGGAGTGGCAGGTTCATTAGATATAACACTACAATGACAGACTTCCAATTATTGATATCATGAACTTATTTTAAATTGTTGAAGTTTTAGCATAGACACTTGTTTGGACATATTTGAAGTCTGTTTGCCTGTAGTTTTGTGCAATACATGAATAATCTGGGATCTTGTAGGTTGAGCTCACAAATTGGCCTGTATCTTCATTAATCCTTATTCCTTAGCAAAATCCCACAGAATATGTTCTCGCATTAGTATATATATTACATGAATGGTATGTCAACTTTCCCAATAACTTACTTTACAGTAGTAATATGGGTTTTGAGGCGGCACTTTTCAGTATAAGCAGATAACATACTTTTCCCTGATCTTACTAACTGATAGTATATCTAGATAAGGTTGTTTTTAACTGTTTATCTCTAGTAATTCAGCTAATTCCATATTTCATTACCAAGTTCTAGTCTGGAATATCCTTATATCCTGCTTATTAGGTCAATACAGAGGATACTCAAGTACCCACCAACACGAACTTTGAGCGGAGATGAGAGACAGTTGCTGTGGAAATTCCGCTTTTCGTTAATGTCGGAGAAAAGAGCTCTAACAAAGTTTCTCCGTTGTGTTGAGTGGAGTGATGTTCAGGTACATATGCAAGTTATTTTCTCTGCTTCCTCATGCACATGCGTTTTCGGCGGTGTTCTTTAGTTGTATTCTAACTGTCTGGTTAAATCAAATATGCTGAATAATCCCATTTTTGAACTTAATCCATGACCATTTCCCAAAAATGAGGTATTAAGCAACACTGCTAATTAGACTCATGTGATCTCTGATTCTTCTCATGTCAATCTCAAGAAGTTTCACCCAGTTGGTCGCAGACCCGCGGTCCCTTCCATCTATCAAACAACATAATGATTTCAGTATACTTGTATCTTTCTGTATTTCAGGAAGCAAAGCAGGCAATTGAACTGATGGGTAGGTGGGAAATGATTGATGTATGTGATGCATTAGAGCTTCTGTCTCCTGTTTTCGAGAGTGAAGAGGTATGTTTTGAATAGACACACAAGTCCATATAGTTCTGCATAACTGCACACTGTACATTGAAGCAACCCTCGTAACTAGCTGTTTGCTGTTCAGTACAATGTGTTGAGCTTTTAGTATTTACATCAAATTGTGAATTAGCCATACAATTTCCTTAATAATAGTATGTAAGTCCACTGCCTAAAAGATATTATGGTCAAGATGTATCTGTAAGTAATCCCTTCTAGTATTATTACTAGTCAGTTTGAATAGGCATAACCAAGAAACTTTCCAATTCAGAAATAGATGTAGCAGAGACTAGAACTCTCAGAACATAGACTTTCTATTATGCATGCATAGTAGATCGTAGAAGTGGCCTTGTATCCTACAGAAAATATGAAAAGTTAGGAACATTTTGATTGTTATGTAAAAATACATCGTCACACATTACTATGAATGTATCATTTATAAGCAAAGACTGTGGTTCACCAAACATCAAAAGAGATTGTCCTTTGACCTAATTTATGTAATAGATTGAGCTATTATTTATGGGTTACATAAAAATGTGTTCCGGGCAGCACTCATTTGCTTAGCTATTGACAACAATGAGAAAATATTTATTTAAAAAATTAAGTTGTAGTTTATTTTATTAAAAACCACAAAAGGATGTGAATATTGTTTAAAAGTTTGCAAAAACGAAAAGCTTGTTTGGCTTGGGGAAAAACCAAAAGCCAAAGCTAAAGGAATCCTTCTGCTTGGGATGAACATAATATTTTATAAGTGTGAAAGTTGACTAATCAGACCCCACATGATTTCTCTTCATTATCTCTGTCACTTGCTCTTCTCTCTCTCCCCTGCAGTTCTTCATGCAGCTTTACATACAAATACAAGGTCGACTATCAAGTATGCCAGTCTCACCTGTTGTGAATATCAATACAGGGAAGACCAAAATATCACAGGCAGCACTAGTTATGTAGGATATAATAACTTCCCTGTAGGCTTAACAGAATGTATTGCTTTAGACAGACTCAAATGATAGAAACAAGTATTTATTTCTTTCAGTTGAAATGAAAGGGATAAAAGGGTACCTATAGTTTTAGAAATTCTTATCAACTGTTAAAATATCTTAAGCTTTTCTGTAATGAGGAAGGCCATTATGAATCTTAAACGAGGGATTTTTTTGCTTTCTTCTTCATGTTCTTTTCACTGAGATCAATATGTATAATTACCAACTTTTTAGCTTATGTAATTAAATTCTAGCACGCTGTGTGTTATGAAGTGTTCTACTTTGTTAAAGTTTAGTTCTCACCAGGTGTACTTTGATTGCGACTTATTGACAGGTTCGTGCACATGCTGTCCGTGTTCTTGAAAGAGCCGATGATGAAGAGCTCCAATGTTATTTACTTCAGTTGGTTCAAGCTCTGCGGTTTGAGCGCTCTGATAAATCTCGTCTTTCTCAGTTCCTCGTGCAACGCTGTATGCCTGCTGTAGTATCTATGAAAAACAATCTTTAATTTACCTCCCAACTTGTTTCTGTAATCCACATTTTCTTTGGATTTTGCAGCATTGTCCAACATTGAGTTGGCTAGCTTCCTCCGGTGGTATGTCGCGGTTGAACTTCACGATCCTGCATATGCGAAACGTTTTTATTCTACCTACGAGATGCTGGAAGAAAATTTGATAAAGGTGGGTTCTGTTCAGCAACTACTGTAGGCCAACTTATAATCTAATCACATAGCTCATGCAGGTGATAAATCAATGACTTATCTTTGGGCTATCAAAGATGTCTTAGACTAGTCTTTGAGTTCAGTTGTAACCCACATTTTCTGACAACTCCATGTGCAAATTTTAGTTATAGGCATAGTTTTAAAAATCCCAATCGGGACTCGAGGCGTTTTCCCTTCGCGAGGCGAGGCGTAAGCCTCGAGGCGGTCCGAGGCGTAAGCCTCGAGGAGTGTATGTAATATATATATATGTGTGTGTGTGTGTGTATGTATAATAAAGAATATATATGTCGAAAACATGATTCCATACCAAATAAAATTCATAAATACTAATAATAAGCAAAACATAATTCCATACCAAATTTAAATTTCACAAGTTCATAAAATTTCTTCTAGAGAAGAGGAAATGACACCCCAAAGTGGGTTTTTGTACTTTTAAATTACTAAAAGTACACTTACTTTTGCTTTTGTAAATAGAAGTACAAGTTATTTTTTTTAAATAAAAAGTCATGAGTTTATCACCAAATTCTCACAAAAAAACAAAAAGCATCCGAGGCTTGCGCCTCACCAGCGCCTCACGCCTCAACGCCTCGAGGCACCGCCTCACTGATTGAGGCGTAAGCCTCGTCCAGGGACCATGAGGCTTAAGCCTCATGAGCGGTTTTGGACCGCCTCGCCTCGAGGCGCGTCAAACGATTTTTAAAACCATGGTTATAGGCGAATCTTGCCTAACCTCTTCTCACACCACCAATTAATCAACAAACCATTATCACTTTACTTTTGATTTTATAGTTGGGAGCTGGGGCCTGTGATGGTGGAGATGGCTTTAAGTTGTGGCAGAGCCTGGTTCGCGAGACAGAACTGACAGCTCAGTTGTGTTCTGTAATGAGAGATGTACGAAATGTACGAGGAGGAACTCAGAAGAAGATTGAAAAGCTCCGGCATCTCCTCTCTGGCCTTCTTAGTGAACTTACATACTTTGAGGAGGTAATATATGATAGAAGGTCTAACGACCGTGCTTCTATGACCTATCTTTAACTTGTTGGTAAAATGCTTACACACATCTTGATCTGTGACATTTTTAGCCTATACGATCACCTTTGGCACCAACTGTTCTTATCACTGGGATTATTCCGTCAGACTCGTCAATATTTAAAAGTGCACTGCATCCTTTGCGCCTTGCGTTTAGAACAGCCAATGGTGGGTGTTGCAAGATCATCTTCAAGAAGGGGGACGATCTTCGACAAGATCAGTTGGTATGGGACTGAATATTCTCTTTTTCAGTTGAAAGGCCGTAAAGATGTTGTTCTTTTTTTTAAATGTAGTGTAGTCTCTCTGTTTCTTTATTACATAGAAAAACTTATGCATATTTGTTCATTCGTCTAGGTCGTTCAGATGGTGTCACTCATGGATCGTTTGCTTAAGTTGGAAAATCTTGATCTACATTTAACGCCATACAGGGTGTTGGCGACTGGACATGATGAGGGCATGATGGAATTCATACCATCCAAGTCTTTAGCTCAGGTATGTTTTCTATCTGTTAGGCATTTCAATTGTCCCTTGTGCTGTTTCACAAAAACGATTTGTTAGGAATACCTTGAAGCTGTGATGCCAATATATTGGCCAAGTTGTTGGATACTCAAGTTATAGGTACCGTGTATCTAGTCATCTGACAAGTGGCAATTATTAATGATCATTTGACACCTTGATTGAAAGTTGAAAATTTTTCCATGGATATGCTTCAGTTGAACTGAAGTGCTTATATCGACCATCATTCTTCGTACAACTGTATCATGAGTTGGCTGTAATAGTTCATCCCTATCAAAAGTTCATTCTTATGCCTCATTTTGTTGAACGCACCAATATTCTTCTGCTTTAACCTTGGAAATGTCATGAATCTGGGAAAGAAGTTTCTCCGGACTCATTCATTTACTTGTGTCACCTGCTGTGATACTATCTCAGTACTTTTTGTATGCAGATCCTTTCAGAGCACCGAAGTATTACAAGCTACTTGCAGAAGTTTCATCCAGATGAGGAGGGACCGTTTGGGATTACAGCCACTTGTCTTGAAACATTCATCAAAAGTTGTGCAGGCTACTCAGTGATCACGTACATACTCGGCATTGGAGACAGGTGAGTATTTATACGATACCAAGTCCTGCTTTGGATATTTTTTGGTGTCCTTTTGGATTTCAAGGCTGCTTCATGTGTACTAAATTTATAATTATTTATGTTTTCAGTTATTCATTGCTATACACTTGCTGGAATTTTGGCTGCTTCTTACGTTCCAGTTCATTTTTTATTTTATTTTTTATCAACAGTCCACTTATCATTGTATCTGTGCAGGCACCTTGACAATCTTCTACTTAGGGATGATGGCCGCCTCTTCCATGTTGATTTTGGTTTCATTTTGGGTCGTGACCCAAAGCCGTTCCCTCCACCTATGAAGCTTTGTAAAGAAATGGTGGAAGCTATGGGTGGAGCCGAAAGGTATGACTCGTATTGAGAATCACTCGATAAATTCATCGCATTGCAATGTGTAGTGTGACTTACTTTTCTTCTCCTGCAGCCAATATTATACAAGATTCAAATCCTATTGTTGTGAGGCATATAACATCCTTCGGAAATCAAGTAACTTAATATTGAACCTCTTCCATTTGATGGCGGGCTCTAACATTCCCGATATAGCTTCTGATCCTGAAAAAGGCATTTTAAAGGTGAACCATGTTCCATCTTTGGATGATTTATGCTTGTAAATATAATTATTCAGGTTCAATTCATGTATGCTATTTTTCTCCACCACTTACATTTTAAATGGGTTAGTTTTCATTTTTATTTTTTTGGGTACTATGTTGGTTAATGTGATGTTTGTTGATCCTTGTAGCTTCAAGAGAAATTTCGGCTGGACTTGGATGACGAAGAGTGTATACATTTCTTCCAGGATCTCATCAACGAAAGTGTTAGTGCTTTGTTCCCGCAAATGGTTGAAACCATTCACCGGTGGGCACAATACTGGAGATGATCGATCATGAACCATTTACTCGCATAATCGCATTGTGGGGATTCCAGCGGTATACAGGTTTGATTCATCATTCATTGTCTAGACTTTCCTTTTCATGATCTTTCCTCTACACATGTTGCCTGGAGTGATGTTATATCTATATGAATTTATTAATATCTGAATCTCCCTTTTTCCTCAGATTGCAAAGGGCTTTTGGAGAAAGAAATGTGTATAAAGATGTAAATAATAGTACTATATTTGCTGTCATCTTTACATATATTGGTTTAATTAGTTTGTAAAAAGTTGGCATATGATGTGTTAGATTGTAAAGAATCAGGATTAACAACATTATATCCATAAAATATGCAGGGTTTGCTGGTTTTTTATTTCCTTGTTGAAACAAGACTTTTCAAGTTGGAGCAAACACAGTTTTGTTTCAGTCCTTTGAATTGAGCCAGCATTCGAGATCACTCAACTAATCGAAAACCATACTTTTTTCGGTTTTTGGGCCAGTTTGCGAATAGTCGGGAAAACTCAAACCGAGGACCGATAAGGAGTCTTGAGGTTTAGTTTTTATTTGTCAGTTGAGCTGGTGTTGATTATTGTCATTTTAAGATGCAATGATTTGGAGATATAGGTAAAGGAAATGTTGCAATAGAAGTGACTTTTCACGCTTAATATGACATCTATTATTTTGTTATATTTTTTATTAATTTGCAATAATTACTTTCAAAATGTCGATCTAAATATCTCTTTTGACAAAAGTAATCCAAACGAACGAATTTTAGGTCTATAAGTAGACAAACAGTGCGTTAAAAAACATTACACGATTTTGTTTGAAAATGTAACATCTATCATTGAGATTCCATGTATAGGTATTCAACAATGTTTATACCAAGTCTTTTTTTAATATCAATTGTTTGTTCAGTAAAACAATAAATTATAAAGAAATTGAAATAGTGACACCCAAACTTTAACAGCGTCTATTCTTTTTGTAGAGGAGTTGTACTGATTTTGGATCGGCCCCCTTTGCATGATCTAGACAAATCGTTTATTAATAGAATGCCACTTTAGTTTGGTGTTCGGTTAGTCTCACGTCTCTTGTAATTATTGGAGTTTTTAAGCCTGTTTTATCGACAAACATCATTAAACTTGATGTAAGTTATAGAAAACTAAAAATGTGTTGCTGAATAAACTTTTTTTTAGATAATTCATGTACAAAAATGTACAAAAAAAAAAAAAAAAAACTTCTGCTAGAAGCATGTGAATGTAAAATTAGCCGTGGAGTTAGTTTAACTAAATAATCCTACAAGAAAATACTACACTGAAAAATATGATGAAATAAAAAAAAATTGTGATAATCACTGATTCAATTGTCACAAAGGGGCTTTTTGGCAGTTGCTGAATGGTTTGGTGCAGAATGATTAAATAGTCAGAATGATTAAAAGACTCTTATGATATAGTACAAAATGAAATATGGTTGTTTGATAATTGTTCATAATGAAATCAGGGCTTTGGATTTTGTCAAAAAAATATTCACCTCTTAACGATTCATAGGTTGTCTCTTAATGTTTAATCATTAAGAGGTAAACAAACAACCCAAAGACATCATGGGGGGTCAATGGATGGTATCCCTGACTACCCGGGTTTGATTTCCCGCGGCAGCAAGTGGCGTTACCTGGCCATGGGTCGACTTTCGGGTCGGTTCATGGTCGCCGAGGATTAGTCGGGTGCCCGTATGGATCCCGGATACCTCGTCGACTTCGTGTCGGGACGGGTGCGTGTGTTAAACTACCGTTCAAAAAAAAACAGCCCAAAGACAAATAGTAAAATGATTATTATTCTATTTAATCCAATTTCTATTTTCAAACAATATTAAATGAAATTCAGTATAAAGTTCAAAAGTATTTTTGTAAACCTATATAAATTTATCTTCTTATAAACATGAACATTAAAATTTTATTTTATATTTTTAATGTTCTGAAGTAAATAAATGTTTTTTTGGAAATAACACCGCCCCTTAACCCCTTTCTTTTAAGTAATTGAATAAGCTTATTTCAGTTCCTTTCAAAAAAATAAAAAAAAAATGTTAATTAATGGCAATCAGCAATGTCCGGGGGTTATTTAACCTCAATTTCGTTATCGGTTTTCTCGCCTCCTTATTTCACAGACTCCATTTCTCTCTCTATCTCTCACTTCAAATCGATCGATTGATCCATCTCCAACAAGCTTTTCTCAGGTAAATCTAGATCCAGATCTTTGTTTTCTTAATATTCGTCTCAGATCTCAACGTTTGTAAGTCCGATTCAAACTTTGTGTCTCATTTGTATTAGGTGATCGCCTTATTTGTTAATTGCTTGAAGATTGCCTGTAATTCTGTGTTCTTTATGCAATCGATTAATTTATGGAAGAGATTGTAGTCTTGATTTAGAATTTTATGGTTTTTGATGGAATTGGGATTTTGTCGATTCATTTTTGAGATTTCTTTCTCTGATCTGGATATATACCAATGTTATAATTTATCAACTCTGATAGATCTGTTTTGAGCGCGACTCTCGTCGTAGATTCCGGTTGTGATGTGATCGTAGTTGGTTTGTGAAGTTTTCATATGGCCGTACCTGCAAATCCATTTGGTTTGATCTCATTTGGTAGGAAAGGAAACAGTGGTTTTTTGTTTTTAATTTACGTGTCTAGATAACGGACCTTCTTTGTATCGATTATAACATTATTTTACTGCTGAATGAGAATTAATACATGTAATTCGAAACATTTTTCTCAATATATATGTTTTTCTTCTGCGTCTTCCTTACTTAAGGTCTCTGGTTATGGTTGTCGCCTTAACTTTTCTAATCGATTGGATAGGAACAGCACCTTAAAAACGTCATGCATTTTCTATGCATGATCATGTTTATTGGAATTTTACTATAGGTGACGATTTCTGTTTCTTAGGTTCGGTGATTTCATTGTGCGTATAAAGTTTGAATTTAAGATTTTATCATGCACATTGGCTTCATGTTTGGGTTGCCTCCTTAAATATTCTGTTATATATGTTTTGATCTGAATATTATATCTTCTAGAGGTTGATTTTATGGCTTTGTTTATTTGAAAAGTAAGTCTTTGAAGCTTGAATGTAGATCTGCTTTCATCTTTTGATGAAGTCTTCTGTCAGTAATATATACGTGATGATTTTTGTTGGATCTGTAGGTCCACCAAGTCTGGTTTTATATTTAAAATATGGCTTTTACACACGTATCCTTCTTCTATTCTATTTTAAGATTGTTTTTCTGATAAATGAGTGATTTTGTTAGATGGATTCTACACGGACCAGCCTGAAATATTTTAATAATAAAATATGTCAGATGCAATAGGCCACATTACATCCTGGAAATAGTTATGCTAAATTTTAATTGCAATTTTGAACTTTGTTGTAGATCTTTCACTTTCAACTAAGAGGAGTTGTTCTTTGTAGGAATCCTCACCAGCAAGAGGATGGGGCTAACTTTCACCAAACTATTCAGCCGGCTCTTTGCCAAGAAAGAGATGCGCATATTGATGGTGGGTCTCGATGCGGCTGGTAAGACAACCATTTTGTATAAGCTCAAGCTCGGCGAGATTGTGACCACGATCCCAACCATAGGTAATTATTTCTTTAACTGTCACGGTTTGTTTTTATTACCATGTCCATAGCTTTATAGCCATTGGTGGACTTTACAGCATGTGGCATTACCTTTCTGCCGGTAAAATTGCCATTTGAGTTGCAAACATGGAAATGCTTGTCAACTCATTGACGGGATATGCTATTAACTACAAGCGTCCTTTCTAGTTTTAACAGCTAAATCTGGTTACTCTTTGCAGGTTTTAATGTGGAGACTGTTGAGTACAAAAACATAAGCTTCACAGTGTGGGATGTTGGAGGTCAGGACAAGGTAAAAATGTCTTCTTATTTCCTACTTATGAATTTTTATGTTGCAGGCCTTCCTCCCGTCTAAATACAGTGTCCTAAGGAAAAGTACATATGTGTACATTTATGTCTTGTATATGCAGATTCGTCCACTATGGAGGCATTATTTTCAGAACACACAGGGGCTTATCTTTGTGGTCGATAGTAATGACAGGGACAGAGTTGTTGAGGCAAGAGATGAATTGCACAGGATGTTGAATGAGGTAAGTTTGCATCTGTCGTAATATACTGTTTTAATGCCTTCTGTCAGGAAAGGTAGGTAAACTCAAACCTTGGCTTTATTCATCTTATTTAATATATACAAAGTGGAATTGCTCATCTTTTGTTTACCTCTTCTTGAGCATGTTTGTTGGTTTCTAGCCCTTGTCTTATTGTTTTGCTCGAGAGTGTACAGTACTCACTCCTTTTATCATGTTGCATTGAATTGAAATTACTTTTTTGTCTTATTCAACAACAACAACATGATACTGCTCTGTCATTGCGCCTTCCAAAATGGAAAACAATTTTTTTGAGGCTTGATTTACTTTTGCTCTATCAATGACCTTCCCTATAAGTGATTTTCTGATAATGTTAGAAGGTAGATTTCTATTCAAATTTGCTGCAAAATACTGTACCGCATCCCAAAAGTCCGCTTTCAATGTGTTTTCCCCCTTAAAATTTGCATTTAGATAAGTTGGATGCTCTGATGCTCCTAAAGTTTTGTTACTTTGCTTAAAGATTCAATAGTCATTTTGTGAACATTACTTGGTAATGTGAAAAGTTGTACAAAGAAATTGTCAATAACTTTCTTGTAAATTGGACCAACTAATCAATGTGCTTTTCCAAGGTCCAATATAGAGAATCAAGATTTGACCCGGTAGGGAATGGATCATGATCTGATTAGTGATCCAAATAAATGAATCATAACCCCATTCATTACTAATTTTTCAACCAAATTTTTGGGTAGAATTTCCAACATAGATTTGTATCTGTTTCTTACAAGTTGAGTTGACAAAGAAGCAATTTGCATGTTAGTTATTGAAATGAATTTGATCCAGATGGGTTGGGTGAATGCAAGTGGTTGATCGGCTTAAACGTGTTGATATGTTGGATCACTCATTGGATTGGTAGAACAAAATATTTGATTCTTCAGTACAATTAATTTGGGTCAGAGCAGAGCGAATATAGAACATGATATGTCCTATTGATGATCTAAGAGGGGGGGGGGGGGGGCTATGATTTAGAGCCAGTCAAAGTTTTGTTATTGGTACAATATTGCGTGAAATTTATTTTATTGCTACCATTAAGTAGTTCAACAATGACTAGAGTGCTATGTTTACTTATTTATGCCAGGATGAGTTAAGAGATGCAGTTCTCCTTGTCTTTGCTAACAAACAAGATCTCCCAAATGCAATGAATGCTGCTGAAATCACTGATAAGCTCGGTCTCCACTCCCTCCGACAGCGCCACTGGTATTAAATACTGAATTCTTGTCCATTGATATAGTTTGATAATCATTATATTACAAATGAATGAATGAACGAGTTTTATTTGCAATACAAACTAACCATTGCATTGCATTGCATTAAAATGTTTAAAAGCACCTATGTATGCTGGACTGAATGATATGATTCTAACCATCATACGGTAGTTTCGTTGCAAAAAATTCATTGCAGATGATGAGTATGCAACAAAACTAGAAGTATGATTGTTAGAAAACTAATTCCCTCTACTATAAGGTCATTGTTTTCTTTTGCTCAGGTACATCCAGAGCACTTGTGCAACCTCTGGAGAAGGACTTTATGAGGGATTGGATTGGCTTTCCAACAACATAGCGAACAAGGCAAGTACTTTTGAGTAGAAAAAATATTTGTATGGCCCCTCTACACTATCAAGTAAATAAAATTTCACAATTGTAGTATACGAATTATTTATTTAGCCATTATACCTTAATCCACTGAACCTACTTTCCTAGCGACAAAAGCAAATGATTAACCAGTTTGGGGTTCTTAAAATGATTTTACATCGACATCCATCAAGGGTCAATCTGTTGAAAAAAAAGGTGTGTAGTTGAAGCAGGAAAAAGATGGTGGAAACATGAGGTAGAATGGCCCAACTAAATAGTTTAACAGTAGAGTGGCCAAACAAACATTCTTTCAATGATCGTATGATACTACAACAGAAATTGGTTCTCTAGTTGTCTTTATTTTATTAATATTTATTGTGTAAGCATGTTAATTTCCATCTTCATTACAGGCATGAGGGATGATTGATTTTGTTGTGAGGGTGGATGCAAGTTTTGCTTCTAGCTTGGCCAGTTTATCGCCTGTGGTTTTGGAAACATGTTCTTTTAAAAAGGTCTTTGGCTGCTTTTGATATAGATGTCTAATTGAATATATATTGTTTGTTTGTTTTGTTTTGTTTTGTTTGGATTGCAAGTATTATTATGTCTTAGAAGTTGTAAGAGATTATTAAGTTTTTAGAAGTACTATGTAGTTTGCTGGTACCAATTGGTAAACATTATTATTATTATTATTATTATTATTATATGATGTCAAGAAATGCTTCATGCTATTGTACTCACTCATCAGTGGTGCCTAATGTGAAACAGCTTTATTTGTAGTGTCTGTCAGTTGTATTATAGAGAGAAATTTATTTCTAGTGGTAACGTCTCCTCCAACTGATACCAATAAAGAAGCATTATTACTCCACTGACCATTATAGATAATAGATAGTAGATATATAAAACAGCACAGCTTTTTTCTCTTTCCAAAAAAGAAAAGAAAACACTCTAGTCAACAAAACAGAACTATTCCTTTTCTCAAACCCCCATCCCTGCCTTCATTATCTCTCATCTGATCAAAGTTGTCTTGTCTCTTTCTATTCTTTATTCTTGTAAGGTTGATGATATGATAATGGTTCACATCCTAACCTTCTCAATTCATAAGAAGAAAAATATTGGAATACCTTCACATCAAGGGTCCATTACCATGTTACTAGGAGCCATTCAGAACATAAACATCTGGACACCTTTTAGTGCATAAATAGGCTATATATATATATGGTGAAAGCTCTAATGGACAAGTCTTCAATTCTAACCTTTTATATTATATCATGAACACTTGTTTTTATAAATTTATTTAATAAGTTTTCTAACCATTGTATTTTTAAAACAAAAATTAAAGTAGACGAGAATGAACCATGTTATTAGGGTTTTTTTTAGAACGGATGCACCAAATAAATTGCCGGATGTCGTCATATGACGGTTTCAAGGGAGCCACGCCCTCTTGCAAGGTCTTAGGGGTAGCGTCCCTAGTGGGGTCAAGGGGCAGATCCGCTTGCAAGGTTCGAGGCAGCGTCACAAAACCTAAATGGTATATAAAAGGAGCTAACACTGATGATTTCAGTGTTTGATAAATATATTGTTATAATTCAATGTTTTTCCGTTAGTGCATGATTGAGTTTTCAAAAGGTTAATAGGTCGGTTTCTAACATTTTATAGGCCCTGAGCGAGATGTAAAAATGGGCTATCGATAACTACGAAATTATTTTCATATAAAACCGTTTTTCTCGGTATTTTTAGCGCAAGATTAATCAATAATTATTTTTAAATTAATATTATATACAATATCATTTTTACATAACAACGTCAATCGGTTCCACCATCAAAGACATCTTATGGTATACCTTTATTATATAGATTGAAATCATTTAACGTCACTATGTTGACTATTCGAAGTAACACTTTAAGTAAATCAATATAAATCAATTGATATTCCACATGTTATCTCATGTTAATGTTTTTCATCATCATTTTAAACTTTTAGAGTTTAAACAAACTTTTTAAGAACTATCAATCTTAGAATCAAAAATCCATGTTGGTTATAGTTTTAAATCTTATTTTTATTTTAGAGATTAGAGAGTACTTAAGATTAATGCACCTAATATTTGATAATAAGGAATCAATAATGTATGAAAAAGAAGTATCTTTGAAATCTTAAATATAGATATATGTTGGGTCGTCTCATATAGTTTGGTAATTGTTTTCACAATAATGTATGAAAAAGAAGTATCCTTGAAATCCTAAATATAGATATATGTTTGGTCGTCTCATATAGTTTGGTAATTGTTTTCAAAAGGTAGGAGTTTTTTAGTTAATAACAAGAAATCTACTATATTCTAACATATGATAAAATTAATGCGGATCGAATAATGAAAAGAGTATGTGGAAGATGAGTAATTGAATATATATCAAGGATTATAGGCAAAACCAATTTTTAGATATTAGTACTAGATAAAAAACAAACTTAGAGAAGCAATAAACAATACTATAAAATGAAAAACTAAAATAACTTTTTATAAATTTTCTTGTCCAATGTTATTAATTAATACATGTTTTGGCTCTTAATATAATATTAAATTCTTTTTGGGTCCTATTATATACTAATTTTTTTGTCTTTAAACTACTAAGAGGCAACCTCTTAATGGTTCTATTAAGAAGCAACATCTGAATCGCTAAGAGGTGAATCATGTTTGGCAAAAAAAAAAGTATGCCTCTTAATAGTTAGAAAACCCTCTGATGATTTTGTATCCTGGGTCTCCCTTGACCATTAAGCGCGATGATTTCATTCTGAACAATTATCAAACAATCATCTTTCATTTTGTACTATATCATAAGAGACTCTTAATCATTCTGCACCAAACCATTCAACAATTGCCAAACAATTATATGTTAAAAAATTTGAGCCATATTTCCTTTGGGTCCTGGGCATGCGCCCGACCCGCCCTCTTCCAGGGACGGCCCTAAAAAAGTATTCTCATTCTCGTTTTTGACATGTGAAATCAATAACTTGTCATCGGGGATTTATTTCGGTGTTTTTTTGTTTGTTTTATAAAAAAACTTGAAACGTACTCGCGCAATGCAGCGAGATACATCACGATTTTAATGTTTCATTTTATTTTTTGTTTTTTTTGTCGATTTACAGTACGATTTTGGATGATTTTGATAAATTGATAATTTTTTTTTATAAATTTGTTTAATTTAGCCTTAATAATATAATGTTTTTTATATAAAAAAAATAAGTATTTTGTTAGAATTCAATAATTATTTTATATATTTTAATGACATCTAGAAAAAATAACCAATTACATATTTAATAATATAATTAAAACAAATTTATAGTAATATAATATATTAATTAAATGGTGATAAATGGAAAAGTATGCATAAAAGG
This sequence comes from Arctium minus, assembly GCA_954870635.1. NCBI lineage: Eukaryota > Viridiplantae > Streptophyta > Magnoliopsida > Asterales > Asteraceae > Arctium > Arctium minus. The sequence goes on from OX941084.1 coordinate 21,025,641, forward strand.
AATGTTCTGTACATACCAAATTGGTGGGTGTTAGAAGTCTGCAGTAGTAATATGTATCTTGTGCTTTGATACTTGTAAATTAAGAGATTTTTAAGATTTTGCATAAAATGATGGTACCTTGTGGCTAATAATTTGTATTTAAGAGTTTTTTATCCGTACTTTATAATACTAGTGTTGGCCCCGTGCATTGCACGGGAGGATAAATTTTTTGTTGGAATATTGAACCAAGTTAAAATGAAACGTAATTTCTGTGTTAACAATTAATGAAATACAATGTGAAAAACGAATGTATTTTCATAAGTGGTTAACTTGCATATATTCTTAATCGTTTGTTGTTATGACTTTGTGCAATAATATTGATAATAGTTTTGTATTATATTATTTAAAATTCAAACGACATATCTCACAACATATTTATCTGACTATTGACTTTAAGACTTCATAGTATTAGTCGATAAAAATAAAGATATGTATATATATCTTATTCCCCTACTTCGAAAAATATGACTGTGGGTTTTGAAAAATATAAACAAATTCTTAGTAAATAAAATAAAATATAAAAAAGTAGTTTTTCAAAGAAACAAAAATATAGTGGAATACATTTTGTTCAGTTGCAGGTTCCGCCATTGACACCCGACCGTTCGTCTTCTTCTTGTACTCGGATGATACATAGAGAAGCTATATATATTTATAGTAAATGTAGAGAATATTTTAAAATCTTTTATTTTTATTTTCGATTTTACATTTAAATGTAAATATATTAAAAATATGGAAGAATATTTTTATATCTACATCGTTTCTATTTTATTTTCTTTACACTTGGTTAATTTGGAAAGTATTGCGGAATATTTTTATTTTAAAGAATACGATAATTTATTAGTGTATCTCGTTATTTTTTATTTTTAACTCATATCAACCTTCTTTTTTCTTCTTTTAATGCTCGTGAAAAAAAATACGTGTAGATTTTATATCATCAAAAAAAAAATGTGTAGATTTTATATTATGCTAATATAAAATACGTGTATATTTTATAAAATAAAATAGATTTTATATTAGTAAAAAAAAAAATACGGAAGAAAAAAGAGTTTATATTACATCTCATTATGTAAAAAGATTTTATAAAAAAAATATGGAAAAATCATTATGAGATGTAATATAAAAAAATACGGAAGAAAAAAGATTTTATATTACATCTCATTAATATAGATTTAAATGTAAAATCTACATTTAAAATAGATTATACTAATATAAAATATGTTTTATAAAATGCTCCACCAAAAAAACAAATAGTTATATTAATAAATGAGTATCCATTCCACAAATAGATGATTATGTGAGATACTGTGTTTGGAAAGGTTGTACCAAAGCATTAAGAAATTGTAAATTAAGTAATTGGCTTAAATTAGTTATAACTTATGCTTAAAATATTGTAATTAAGAGTTTTTTATGTCGTTTTTATAATATAGTATAGATAGTATATAGATTATCGAGTTAACAAGCCCTTTTATTTTAAGCATTTCAATTCAAAGCAGCTCTTAGATTTATAAAATTTCCAGGGTACCCCTCTAACTTGAGAATGCACCCTAAAGCACCTCTTCCCCAGGCCCAGGTGTAGATCTGCCTTGCTTGTATTTTCATAGCAAAAAAGACCATTAATGTTTTTATTTTAAAGTTTAACTTATATAATAATAATAATTAATCTACAATCAAATTACGTTGAATTCTTTATTACCATTAATGTTTGTGCTTTGGATCCAATGCTCACATGAAATCAGAAATACGAAATAAACTTCAATATATTTAAGTATTTGAAGAATCAATTTATGCATTTTTTAGTGATGCATAATTTGAGCACCATGAATTCAAATCATATCATATCACCTGGCGGATGCTTCATGCGGGAATTCAGCAACGCTTTTCGGGATATTTTGACACAAACATCAATGTATTATATGTGTGCATTTAAATGTTGATCATATTGAATTTTTTAATCATTGGATTTAATTTTATTAGTATAAAATAACATATAAAGAAAGATGACCGAAAAAACATTATAGTTTACATTTTGCAAGAATAATCGATTCAAGACAAACTGTAAATTGAATGAGCAAAAAGAAACATTATAGTAATTGGTTTTGATGTTCAAACTGTTTGTGATAAAGTGTACGCATTTGCATTTCATATGAACAGTCACTTATTAATAATAACAATTCAAATAAAGTGGTTTGAAAATGCAGTCATTTTAATTAGGTTTTGTGGTCGAGTTTAATTTGGTCAGGTTCCATCTATGACTTTTCAATAACTAGACTTTCACTGTACAATGTTTGGCGATTTTTGTTTTCGATGTCAAATATTTTGTTCAATTTGCTTGTATCAATTTACAAGTATTAATCTTTTCTTTATTTGGTAGGATGATCACCACTGGTTTATAGTTTGAAGGTATAATACTATCGATATATTTCGATAATCAATAAAAAACAAGAGGTGTAACATATATTTATCATTATATCTAAATAGACTCGTTCAAATTTGTTTTTAGAAAAGCTATTGTAACTGTAGAAATTTCAAAACAAAATTTAAAAAACCTACTTATTTATAATTAAATATCAAAATGAGAGATATATTGGTGATAAAATTGATGATGGAAAACATCTTTAAAAACAAATCATAAAAATTAATTTTTAATTACATACACATGTATATATATACTAGTCATATACTCGTGTGATGCAGCGGAATGTAAGTAAAAAACGAACAATTAATGTTACTTCCTTATATACATGTCATCAACAATAATCATGACCTAAGAATCACAACTTATGAAACCTTAAACCCATAAAGATATTCAATAATTAGTTTATATTACAATTATTGACGAAAAAATTATAATGATATAATTTATAATAAGAATAAAACATATTTTTAATATATTTTACGATTATGTATTTTTAATGTGCTAACGGTGGAAAAAATAAAACGTATGGATATAAAACAGATTAATTCGTAGATATTCATGATATTTAATAGTACACTTAAATTAAAAAATATTCAATACTTGATTCGTTTTGAAGATATTGACGAGACGATTATAATGGTATAATTTGTAAAAAAATAAACATATTTTTTCATTGCATTTTTGTTCATATACGATTATTTGTGTTAATATAATAATGATGTAAAATGAAAAATGAAAAAAATAAGGGATATAAAGTAAATTAAATAAGTAAGTGTAAAGATGATAAATGTAACATTGTACAAGAAAGTACAAATAACCGTTTTATAATCTTTATAATATAGTAGAGATACTTCGTTTAACATGTGATATATTATTATGTATCAAATATGATCCCACTAGATGGATTTTTGTAAATATCACATATGATAATATATGTCTGAATATAAATGACGCATAATCACATGTGATAATATTTACATCACAAAAAGATCTATAAATATAAATATACATAATCACATATGATTAACTAAAATATATACAATTATCACATGTAATAATATTTACATCACAAAAATATCTATAAATAAAAGTATATATAATCACATATGATTAACTAAAATATATACAATTATCACATGTGATAATATTTACATCACAAAAAGATCTATAAATAAAAATATACATAATCACATATGATTAACTAAAATATATATAATTATCACATGTAATAATATTTACATCACAAAAATATATATAAATAGAAGTATATATAATCACATATGATTAACTAAAATATATACAATTATCACATGTGATAATATTTACATCACAAAAAGATTTATAAATAGAAACATACATAATCACATATGATTAACTAAAATATATATATATATATATATATATAATTATCACATGTAATAATATGATATGTGATATGCATAAATATTCATATAATGATATCACGTGTGATATTTAGTTAAAATTGTGAATTTTTTTTTATTAAAAGTATATTTAGAAAAAAAATTAATAAATAATTGAAATTACAAAATAAATAAATCTAAAAGATATAATGAGAACTTTAAGGATTTATCGAATTTAAAATGATAATTATCCTAATTTTTAAAACTATTTTTTATTTATGGTTTTTTTAATTAATAAATTATGTGGTCCACATTTTTTATCGTCTTCTCGTAAATTAGTTTGCTTCTCGCATGATCCTCCATATATATATATATATATATATATATATATATATATATATATATATATATATGCAAATACTATCAGCCAATTTACACAAAAAAGGTTGCACACCTTTTGCATATATTCCGTTTTTTGCATTTTTAGTTGTGAAAAAAAAATCATATCATGAAATTGAATCAAACTTGATCAATTCAATTTCATTTATTATGAAATTATTTGCATTTTCAGTTGGTTTCGTAAAATTAAAATGATAGAATAAAGAAAACAACAAAAAAGAAAACTCATGTGTTAACCGCCCTTGTGTCATGATTAACCATGTGCTAACCGTTATTGATACCTGACCATCCATCAAAACAAAGAAACCAGTTAAAAACTTCGAATCTTGAGGTAACATACATAAATTATGCATTAAAACAAATACAATTTATAAGTCGTTCTAAATTGTGACAAGATGCCATTTGAAAAAGGCAATCCTTCAACCCCTTTAATCATTTGAAAAAATGAATAAAACAAAAGGAAATAAACCACTTTTTGTCATTTAACATACAAGTTCCGTCCGCGATACGTGTTTTAAAAAAAATATTCTTGCTTTGTAGCGACCTCCACTACTATATGGTATATATTGTGAATGTTCAGTGCAAACGATACAAAAACCGGCAAACAAGAAACGGCATGGAACACACAATTTACCCAAGATGCCTACCACGATTGTTGTAGCATTTGTCGCTATCATATTGTGCATGCGTTGCACCATCAAGTTTTGATGATTTGACAAAACGTCTCTTGTACTAACAAACTATTTTAATATTGTGAATTTTAGATTACATTAAATTATGGATATTCACAACTTGTGTTTAATTTGAAAACACATAATCTAACCTCAGGAAGTATGCCAAAAAGAAGAAATTTTAGAAATTTTCAGTCGAAGATGAATTAATTTGAAAGCTCAGAACCCGACATTAGGAAGCATGCAAAAAAGACAATATCTTAGAAGCTTCTAGTCGGTAAATTTGGAAGACTAATTCGCGTTTAATATAAACGAGTGACTCAAAATGATTTCGTCATTACACGAACGAGTGTGTAACATTATCACGTTCAAGAAAAATATTTTGGTCTTTCTAGCGTAAAAATTTAAACCGACGACAGTTTTTATAAGAGGGTATTATATAAAATAATCTTGAAATTTTTAAATTTCAAATATCTTGGTAAATAGTCAAATTGGACTTCAAATGTATAAGGTTTGTCCAAAAATCTTCTTGAGAAGAAAGATTGATATATATATATATGATGAAAAGTCATATTTTTGGAATTTGTTGTGCCAAAAATTGCCAACCTTTTTGAGAAAAAAAATTCAAAAAAATTGTTCGGATCCGGTTTCGAACTTTCACAAGCTCTCAATTCAACCATCCATGTCGTTAAAGGTTAGAACTTGTAGTATGAATCATTATAGAGCCAAATAGTCAAATCCCAGAAAAATGTCATTTCAGACTCCGCACTAAGCCTCTTGCGGACGTCCAGGATTGTCGAGACAACTTTTTATGTTCGAGTATAAAAATCCTTCCAAACTCATTTTTGAAGTTAGAACACCTTTTTTCTTCTTTAAGCGTACTTCTCGTATATAATTTAAGACAATAGTATGAAAAACATGTTCTTATAAAACGTGTTTCATGATTTACATTCGTCGTTGTGTTCACGATGATGATCACTTGAACTATCTTGATTATCTATGTAAGTGCTCTAGTTATATTTCAAGACAACATTTTATAATGTTGATATGAAATATCAACTTACGTGAAATGTGAAGTGTCATATATTGTGTCATCATAAAATCATTCTAGTGAGTGGTTTTTTGACATGTGTCTCATGGAAAGTGGATTGGGACAAGGTTCTGAACCACTCTAATAAGTCGTTTACCAAGACGCTTACTGGGTAAGTGCTTACCAACAATTACCGTTAGAGTCACGACCTTCACTTACCTTGTCATGTAGCATTTTCGGCCATCAAAATGGATTGTGCTTACCGGGTAAGAATCTTTCCCTTCACTTACCGAGTGGTCCTTGTTATGTCTCTTACCGGGTAAGATTCTTGGTTGTTGTCAAGCTCAATCGGTAAGGTAAGTGATGCCTAATAAGTGCTTATGCGGTAAGAATTTGACAAACGGCCCCTAAATCTCTTATTTCTTAAAAACAATTTATGTTTTGTAAGTTATACTTTGTTTAATATTTCCAAAATGTAAAATCATCAAAAATCGAAAAAACATTGTAAACAACCTTTCACTCCCTTCTAGGTTGTCTAACAATATTCGTGAATTCATTTAACAACAATGACCAATTTTGAAAACAAAATCATAAAATAAAAAACATAATAAGTGATTCACCAATAATTCTTTTTTCTTCACAAACAACTAAAAACCTAAAAATAACCACAAGGTTGTGGCGTGGTGATAAGAGATTGGGGACTTTATAGCGGTTGTCCGGGTTCGAGCCCCACTCGCAGCATTGTGGCCACGGGATGAATGCCCGTGGGTCATAGGTCTGTTTTCTAGGAGATTAGTCCGGACCCAAAGTGGTCTGGGATACTCCTTTACCAAAAAAAAAAAAAAACTAAAAACCTAAAATGAGGCAACTAAGTTTACTTGGTTTTCTTTTTCGCAAAAAAAATCATAAAATACTAACTTCTTCAAATATAACAAATGAATATTCTAGCATTATATGGGATGTTCTTGAAGCAATAAAAATGACATAGTCAAAAGAAAAGTCCTAATCAAGAAATGGCACAAATTAGATGGCTTCATTGGGGGTCCAACAATCTTTGAAAGATATGATCACATTGTATCTAAAATTCTAAGTTGTCAACTCCTTCAATTCAAACCCTAGATTATGCAAGTTACCAATAGAATGGAATCCAAATAGTGGTCCTAGGGATTGCAATATAATGAACATTTGGACAATCTTTTTTTGTATTTGTACACTATTTATGTATGTATTTATATTTATTTTGTTTATATATATTTATTTAATTTTGACTGAATCATATACATTTCTTTATGTACATATCTTAATTCGTTCTTATCTTATTGAATATTAAATATTGGTGTACAATATATGAAGCAAATGGATGAGTATGATAAAAGATAAGGTGCCAAATGGATGTTTCATGAAGAATTATCGAAAGGGGTCATAAGTTAGGTATGGTTGAGTTGAGCTGTTATTTTATAAACCCGTTTTTCTTTGTTTTCTTTTCAATTGTATCTTTATTTTATTGAATATTGATAAGAAAAAGTTTTTGACATGAATAAATATAGCATATAACAAGAAAATACACCATAAACTAATTGAAAAAAAGTGATTGGTTGGCTAATATGTAGTCGGTTTAATTACAAACAATTGTAATCAACTTTCTTGCAATTTCTAAATTTGGTGACCAAAAAAATAACTTTGCAAAAAAAGTAACGTTATAAAGGAAATCTTGAGAGACTATTGTTTTGATGTAATTGTAACATTGCAAGCCTAAAGCAGTAAGATAACGTAATATCATTCAAATCAATGTAAAACAATGATAAAAGTTATTGATAACCAATATATTAAAGTTTATAAGGAGATCAAACTTCTCACTCTTTATCAATGTGAGCAGGGGCGAACCTATTAAGGGCTGAGCGGGGTCCCGTGCACCCGCTCACTTGATTATCGCAAGAGGAAGAAAACGAAATGTCAACACCCACTTAATTATGAGAGTGCCCTTAAATATTTGTAAACCAATTTTATAACAAGAATTTTTAATCGGGTGAGATGGTTGTTTGCGTCTCTGATAAAAGCGCTCCTTCCAAAGAGGATGTACGTTCAAAACTCATTGAAATAAAATGTTTATTTTTTTATCTTTTAAATAGTTCATGTTATTAAATTTTCTAAAACAGAAGGTTGTTCTGCAATATTTTGAAACTAAAGGAACTAAACCAATAAATTTAATAAAACTTATCTAAACGATAAGTTTTTGTTCCTACTTTTGTTCTTCAATCCTCACGCATGAGGAATTGTCCATCTTCTCCACTATTTGTATTTTCCGAGCATATTATCTGTTACAATTTACTTATTTGTGCTAAAATGTTTTAATTTCATTATTAATTTGCCTTATTTACTCTAAATTCTATGTTTGCTCTAAGGAAACAAAATTGGAAGCCTAGGAAAAAAAATAGACAAAGGACATTTAAAATGATGGAACTCGGCAAAATCCTAAAAATTAGAAAATTTTACGAAGTCAACTAAATAACCTAAAACGTCGTTTGTAATGATGGAATTCGGTTAAAAACACGTTGAACGTAAGGCACAGTTTTGCGTCTTGCTCAAAAGGTCAACGTCGATTTCGTTTGAAAAAAATGAATTTTTATTTCCCAAATCGTAATTAACTTTTTACCGTGTCAAATCGCTGACTCCCCCCTCCCCCCGCACACCAATTGTGATTCTGTGGCTCTTTGATCAACCTTAAATGTGCACCCGCCCATAATTTTTTTTGGGTCCACCACTGAAAGTGAGATTATTGTCACATATACACCTGAACTTTTTACCTGTTTGAAATACGATAAACATATTGATGTTTCTAATTCTAATCTTTAAAATACAAGTTAAAAGTATATATGTTCAAATAATGTCGATAATTATAAACAATAAAACATAAAATATAAACAATCACAATATAACAAGAATAACCACAAGGGCTGTGGTGTGGTGATAAAGGCTTGGGGAGTTCATAGCGCTTAACCCGGGTTCGAGCCCCACTCGTAGCACTTGTGGCCACTGAGGATAAACTCAGGGCTGCACGCTTTAGCAGCTGGGCCAAAGGCCCTAATTGTCAGGGATTAGTCTGGGTCATAGGCCCAGGATACCCTTTCCAAAAAAAAAATAATAATAACAACGAAGGCATATTATGCATTTTCATGAAATGATATGTATAGGGGACAAAAACAAAGGTTTTGGTCATATATGCTCTAAATGTGAAATGAATTTACAAAATCATCCTCATATAAAACCGGCCACTTGATTGTTGACAACCCAAGCCGAAGGTAAATACGATGTGATTACACCTTGGAAAAACCAGATCCATTGTCATTCCCAACTATTTCTCTTTTTACGAAACTTTTTTAATTTTAAAGTGTATAATTTAACGAAATATACAACTTTACCTAATACAACAATAATGTCAAGAGTTCAATAATACAAATAGCTCACCAAAAATGTGGTTTATTCAACTACACTAGATGTTTGGGGTTGGGTTTGAGTTTGGTTGGTCTAATTGTTGGTGCATAATTTAAGTAACTTATTTAAAGAAAATTTATTTACAATTTGCCTCCCAAAGTTTAAGGGTAAGTAAATGTGACCCTCAAAATATTTGAAACAAAACAAACACATCCCAAAAAAGATTCAGTTAACTTATGCAGGATGATAATTACAAAAGCGGATAATACCATATGTGATCATTGCATAAAGAAACAACAGAACTTTCGCTTTTATATCCCAATGGATTATGTCGTTACCTTTTTCCGTAGTTCCATTGTCATTGCAATACTGTCATTAGTGTTTTGTGATGCATTTGGTTGACATGAAACGAGCTTGTATTTAATCAATAGTACACTTGTTGAGCAAATTATATCTTCAAGATCAAAATAAGAGCTTTCCAATGGACCATTGAAGCTAAGTTCATCAAGGACATGCATTATATCATCGGCCTTGGGTTTTCCCCAAGCATTATGATACTAATGTATGATTTCATTTTCCCACACCGACGTTTTGTTTGAGAGATATATTTGCTAGTAGTATACAATATTTAGGTTGGGATCTCAAAATGTGCAAGTATATATTCTCGTTATCAACACTTATTATTGAAACTTTATCGATAAAAAGCTTCTTATTATTTTGGGAGAAAAAAAAACGGAAATTGGAAACATATCCCTGTGACATTTTTTTTTTTTTGAAAGGCATTATTTATTAATAACCAACCGTGCAGTTACAACCTTAGACCGAAACCGAAAACTCATCAAAGATTTCCCGAGAACCCCCTCCAATACACCCACGGACAGCACAATGACTGAATTTAAAACCAGGTGCAACTAACAACGACCCTACGAAGCTCTGTCCGAAGCAACAGTCGGAAAAATTAGTTTGCGAGGTTTAAACTATCCGCTGTCGGCACCGAGTAGCTTCTACCTTCGTCCTCTTTTTCCCTGCCCCCACCTCGTGTCGATTGCTCTAAGTGATTTGCGTTGGATCCAAGAACCAGATTCTACCATCTACCGTATCGTTGAATTTTCGTCTTTTGAACCACTCCAACATGATTGATTGAAACACGTACAATTGTTCCGCAATGTTGTTTTGACCTCTTCTAAACACCAAACTATTTCTATTCTCCCATATCAAATACAGTGTAGCCCAAATAACTCCATTCCACAACTATTCGGTCGAGTTGTTATTTACCGAGTTTGCTCCTTCTTGGATGATGTCTCGTACCGAATTTAAACCCTCCAAATTCTTTCCCCACCATATCCTAACTAATTTCCAAAAAAATTTTACATCCGGACAAGAAACTAGTGTGTGGTCTACCGATTCAATCGAATCCCCACATCTTGGGCACAAGACCGAATGTAAGTCGATTCCCATTAGGTCTAGGACCGATCGACATGGTATTCGATTTCTTAAAGTTCTCCAAATGAACACGCATACCTTTTTCGGGACCAATTTCATCCAATTTGTGGGTTCCCTTGCACCATTCGGACTTGGTCTTCCTTCTTCAATGGACTCTCTTAGTTTCTTAACGTTGAAACCATTCACTTCGTCTAGTGTCCACTCCACTTTGTCTTCTCTATTTCTTTCAATTTGAATAACTTCTATTCTTCGATTTAAATTGTCCAACTCTCCTAACTCCCTTCCCCTTGGAGCTCTACGTCATTTCCATTCCCATTGCCACGTTTCTTCCGACCATTTACCTCTTTCCGCGACTTTTGCTTCTTGATCCACTTCCAATCGATACAATCTTCCGAATTCTTCTTGCAATGTCTTCAAGCCCGACCATCTTTCTTTCCAGAAACTTGTGCTCTTTCCATCGCCAATTTTTTTCGAAATGAGTTAGTGAATGCCACCCCGTTATTATCCATCACCGTTCCGATCCGGGCAATATTTTTCCATACCGTACCTGCACCATACCGAAAAGAATGGTTACCAAACAACCCCCCCTCCCCATAAATACTTTTGATTACTTTTGTCCAAAACGCATTAGTTTCGTTTTTGAACCGCCACCACCATTTCGCTAACAGTGCCTAATTTGCCGATTTCAAGCTACCAACATTTAGACCCCCTTTGTTTAGACTCACCACTGTTTTTTCCCAACTCACCCACACTAAACCTTTCTTTTCGCGCTCTCCGACCCCTCCCCCCCAAAAGAACCTACATCTCAACCTTTCCATCTCTTTTAACACTCCGCTCGGGGCTCGATATAAGGAAAAAAAGTACAAGGGAATGCTTCCCAAAACCGACTTTACCAACGTCAACCGACCGCCATAGGAGATCACCTTTGTTTTCCACGATGCCAGTCTATTTTTTACTTTCTCTATTGCGGGGAACCAATGTTCCAATCGATTCATTGTAACGCCGATCGGTAGTCCTAAATATGTTGGCGGTAAAGTGCCCATACCACATCCAAGACTTCTTGTCCACCTTTGAATTTCTTCCTCCGATGTACCCAACCCATATATTTTACTTTTGCTAGCATTTATCTTTAATCCTGACATCAAGTGGAAACACTTGAGAATATTTAACAAGTTCTTGATATTACGAATGCTCCACTTTCCGAAAAATATGACGTCATCCGCATATTAAAGATGCGAGATTGGAATGTTATTAGCCCCCACTTTGATACTTTCGAATAACCCTTTTTTTCCGCTTCTATCATTAGCAAGTGAAGACTTTCCGCCACTATAAGAAATAGAAACGGTGCCAACGGATCTCCTTGTCTCAATCCTTTTCCCATCGCGAATTCCTTAGTCGGGCTTCCATTGATTAGAATTGACATCGACGCCGTTTGGAGGCAAGCCTTTATCCACTTGACCCATTTTTCACCGAAGCCATTTTGTGTAAGCTATTGATCAAAAAATCCCACTCCACACTATCGTAGGCCTTTTCAAAGTCCACCTTGAAGATCAACCCCTTCTTTTTCTTTTTTTTTCATAAAATCGATCACCTCATTTGCGATGAGGATGCCATCTGAAATTGATCGACCTTTCATGAATACGCTTTGAGTGTCGCTAATTACTTTTGGCATAACCTTTTTCAACCTTTCCGCTAGTACCTTGGAAATTATTTTGTAATAGATACCAATTAGGCTAATTGGCCTAAATTCCCCGAGATTTACCGGGTTTGAAATTTTGGGGATCAAGGTGATAAACGAGTTATTACATCCTCGGCTAATCTCCCCCTTTTCCCCGAACCATCTTATTGCCGCCATAAGGTCTTCTTTTATTATTACCCAAAATCTTTTGATAAAACCGCTAGTAAAACCATACGGACCCGGTGCTTTATTTGACCCACATTGTTTGATTGCTTTCAATATTTCTTCTTCTTCAAATGGACGCTCCAATTCATCCGCTTCCTCTTTCGAAATTCTTTTGTACTTTTCTGCTTGTAGACACGGCCCCTTTTTATTTCTAGATTCGAATTTTTCTTTGAAGAACTCATAAGTAAAGTTCTTGATTGCATTTGGTTCGTCCGACCATCCCACATTCGTATTCAATCCTCTAATCGCATTCTTTCTCTCTCTATATTTCATAGCCATGTGAAAGATCTTTGAATTTTCGTCCCCTTCCAATATCCACTTCACCTTAGCCTTTTGTCTTGCCATCCCGACCTTCTTTTCTTCAAGATCTAGCCACTTTTTCCGCGCGTGCCTCCAAATTTCCCTATTTTCTTCGGTCCACCCTCTTTGTTCTGCCTCTTCTTCCTTTTTGGTTGCCTCATATTTCCATTTACACAACTCCTTTTCTAGGTTGCCGAACTTTGATTTTGCCCAAACTTTGATATCTTCTTTTACATTTTTTAGCTTATCTCTGAAAACACAATCCGACCGTTCTAAAAATACCCTTTTATTCCACGAAAATTTCACCAGCTCTTCTATCCCGTCTTCTTTCAACCAAGAGTCAAAAAATTTAAAAGGTTTCAGCCCGAAGTCATTTTTATCTTCGAATAGCATAATAGGAGCATGGTCCGACCACTTTCGATCCAAGACTCGTACCCCCAAAACTCTACCTGTTACATTATACATTTATATAGCTTGTTGTATTTTATCTTCATAGTAGAGTTTACTTTAACATATAAAAAAATCTTAGATTTCTCTAATATTCATTGTATTTAAAGTCAACCCAAAGTCACAATATCCGAAAACGAGAATCAACAAAAGCACTAATTGTGAAAAAAAGTAATACACCATAAATACAAAAATTAAGAAAGTATAAGGACCAAAGTGTCAAAAGATCATAGGTGAGGGGGGACTTTTGACTTATATAAAATATTATCCAGAAAAAAGGGTATAAAAGAGAAAAATAAAAAAAGAGGCCAAGGCCAAGAAGTCGTCGTTTTCTCATCCGCCAGCATTTACCCGCCAAAAACAAAGAGGGTGGGCCCCACCGATTCCTTCCTTGTGTTCTGTTCAACGTTGTACATCCGTTCCCGGGCATCGGACCGACCACCGCTATTTTCTTTAAATTGACATAAATACCCCTCACACTACTTCAATTGCTCTCTTCTTTTTCCAAAAAAAAAGATTTGGATTAGATTAATTTATTATATTAATCTATATACTATATTATAAAACACAGATAAAACTCTTAAATACAAATTATTAGACAGAAGGTACCATCATTTTATGCAAGATTTTAAAAATCTCTTAATTTACAAGTATCAAAGCACAAGATACATATTACTACTGCAGACTTCTAACACCCACTAATTTGGTATGTGCAGGGTCTTCCTTTTATGCAGACCTTTCCATGTATAACTATTAATTAATATAATTTTGTTTTAATTATATTATTAAATATGTATTTGGTTATTTTTTCTAGATGTCATTAAAATATATAAAATAATCATTGAATTATAGCAAAATACTTGATTTTTTTATATAAAAAACATTATATTATTAAGCATAAATTAAACAAATTTATAAAAAAAAAACATTATCACTTTCTCAAAATCATCCAAAATCGTACTGTAAATCGACAAAATAAAATAAAATGAAACATTAAACTAGTGATATATCTCGTTGCATTGCGCGAATACGCTTCTAGTTAATTAACTATAAAAGTATAAAAATATTAAACTATATCAGATTAAACAATTTCGTATTGTTTTTTTTAAGGATAAAATTGTAAGTATAATAGTTACAAATAAGATGGTTAATTTATAACTAAAGTATATGTAAGATCTTTTAAAAACTTATAGAGCTTGATTTTCATCAAATCCTATTTCCTTTGTACCACGTATTCATATCTAATCCAAATTTATATATTTCCTTATTAATGTTCATTATAAAATATAAGAATCGGTTATTTTGTTTTCATTATAAAATATTTATAATCATTTAATTGATAGTTAAATGTTATCATTAAGTTATATCCATTCTGTTTAATATGATAAAAAAAAACATTTTTATCATTTAATCTTACCGATAAACAAGAAACTTTTTAATGCATTATCAAATATATTATCCTTTTTATACAACCGATTTAAAATCTTACCAGATTTATAAACTTCATATATCCAAACGATTTATGCCTTTTACTTTTAAATCCAAAATAAATTACTTCCCAACTTAAATTTGCTATAATTATCTACACCAACATGAATAAAAGTCATATACATATACATATATAAATAAGAGTAATTGACGGTTAATTAGAGAAACAAATTTGGAATAAAAATAGAAGGATATTTAAATGAAATTAATTGATTGAAAAAGAAAAAGAGAAAGATCGAGTGAATCTCCAAAAATAAAAAATTGAATAAATCCAAGGGCAATAAAGTAATTTGGTGGGGTGGGGGGTGGGGGGGGGGATCTGATGAATCGAGGAGTAGGGTGCGTGATTCCAGAAATTTGCTGGGTCGCGTGTTTAGTGGGGCCCACACTATACGTATTTCCCCGCCTTTACTTTATTTTCTGTCCCACTGTCAGAAATAAATAAATAAAAAATAAAATAAATAAAAAATAAAACGTTATAATAAGAAGACGCATTTTAATATTTATGTCTCAACGTCCATCCATTCATCCTCTCCCCGTTTGCGTAACCACCACCACCGCACCGCACCTCACCTTTCTCTTCTCTCTCATCACTCATGAACTCCAGGTATATTCTCTTTTTCTTTTATATTTTCTGGAGATTTGTTGTTATTGGATTGAGTTTTCTGAAGTGATTTGAGTGATGATACATCGATTGTTTTTGGTTTTGTGAATTTGCAGGATCGAGTGAAGTTTTTCGTTAGCTGTGGTTGTGATTGAGGTAATTGCTTTGATTGTTTTCGATTGTGTGTGTGTTTTGTTGATTGATTGATCGATTTGCTTTTGTTGTAATCGGTGACATGTGTAGATTCGTCTTCTTGTTGCATTTCTTCGTACAAGTTACAACACTGTGTGCTATGTTTGTTTTGTTTCAATTTTGAGTTTTAGGCGGATTTAAGAATTGATTTTTTTGATTTTTGCTATGAGCAATCTCCGATCATGAGTTTTTTTTTCCGTTATTGTGAGTGTTCTGTATTTTAGATTTCTTAAGTGACGAATGATGATAAATAAGTTAGTTTCTTGTGGCTGGAGAGAGTGTTTGAGGGATGCTGAATCGACTAAGTAAGATAATTCGCTTGTTTTGAATGTTTTCTACATGATTGAAGTGCTTAACTTCGAATTTTAGATGGTTAATTGATAGGTCATAGGATTGTAGGGGGTCATATTTGGGGTTTGGTCCAAGAAACTGTTCAGAACATAGTTGATGTGTGCGCGAATGTGTTTAGCATGCCTTAGCTAATAGTTATTCCATTAAAGCATGAGCCTGCTGATCATCATTTCGGTTTCCATTCAAGGATACATGACTGTCGGTTTCTTTAATCGTAGACTTGGTCATCTATCTCTTAGGGGCTGTTTGTTTTCTTTTTTTCCTTTTTTGTATTAATCCCAGTTAAGCCAGCTGCATGGATTAAAAAAATTGTTTGTTTTTTTGTGGCGAGGATGGCACGAATAACAAAAATGGTCATTTTAACCCTTGAAAACACAAACAAAACCAGCAATGCCAGGGTTTTGGCAACAGGACAGAAATTAATGGGGATATGGTCCAAGATTGCTTATGTGTTTATTGGTGCTCCAGATGATGAGTTTGATGGAGGTGCAGCCGGCTTTGACATGAAGTAATTTGCTGATTGCCTTTGAAATCTCTTCATGGAAGTCCAAAAAGGCTGAGAGTTTGAATATCTGGAATTACAGGAAAGATGAATTTCATAAAGGTCGGACGAGGAGGTGATGAACGTTAGTGGATTTCGGTGATGAAGAAGGCCAGAAGAGGACAGAGATGTACTTAGAATTTTTTTTCAAGTGGTGGCACTGTTGAACCATATTTAGCTTTGTTGACTGGTTGCTTGCATTTGCAAAAGAAGGGTCATGGGTTTGACCCTCACCGTTGCTTTCCTCCATTTTTTTTTCACAGAAGCTATAAAATAAAACTGAAAAACAGGTATATTGCCAAAAGCGGGATTCGAACCCATGCCTTCACGGGCAACACTTTAACCCGAGGGCTTAGACCTACACAACCACCACAAACCCATGCCTTTATTTTAATAAACAAAGGGCATTCAACAAACCATTACGGTGGCATCCTTCATAAATGTAATTTTTTTCCACTACGACCGAACCATGAAGTGGTGGCACGTGCCACCATATGCTCCCATATACGTCTACCCGACGAGGAGGTGATGAACGTCGCTAAGCATTAGGCTTTCCAAGATGATATGACGAGGATCGAAAACAGGAGTAACGGGGAGCAAGATTAGTTCTTAAGCCTTAGGGTGATGAACACCGATGAGGACAGGAGGAAGGCGGTGGTCATAGATGCCATTGACGCAGGTGGGGGAGCTAGTTGGTTTCTTCAGAGGAGAATTTGGGGAAGAATGAAGGGGTGTTTTAGGACTAAAGGTGCCTGAATCATTTAGCAATGGAGAGGTGGGCTGACTGTATTAAACCAAATTGGCCTAATCCCTTAATTGTTAAGCAGTAATCATATATAGCTTAACTATTAAGCCATAAAGTGTGTATAAAAGCTCTAAACAAACAGCACCTTGGTTGAAGTTGCATATTGGTTATGAATAGGGTTGTGGAGCGTGTGCTGTCAATGCTTGTCGTTTGTTAGTGCCCCCCTCATTTATGCCTATTTGTTGTGTGGTTATTCCTTCTTCTTGGTCCTGTGCCAATTGAGTTTGTCAGCATCATTGAATTTCAACATTATGAATATTTGTGGTAAATTTACTTCCATTGAATTTCAACATCATCTTTGGTAACTTCGGTTTTTTTATGCATTCATCCTTTAGGACCTTATTAGTAATTTTATACAACAAAAAACAGCATCATGTCGGAATCGATAAATTGCATTATTGCTCCCATTCTTGGCTTGGTATCCTTTTAAATTCTTTATCATATGTCACTAGTCTTGTTTGGAAACATATTCTCTGAATTGGTGTGGGAATCTTATGTTGCTGGGTGCATAGATTGTTGGATCTTGTAAAGGCATTACTTTTGGCATCGGCAACTTGTGGCATTTCCAAATCTAATTCTTTTTGCCATTATTCTTTTGTAGGTGGACTGCCTTTGTATAAATCATTTATAGAAGATGTTGGGAGGAAGCAACAACAATTCATTAGTCCCTGTCTTTGTTGATGAGAACCTTTTCCAGTATCCTTCAAACGCATCAAATCAGCTGCAGCTATTTGGAAATGGTGAATTTCTATCCTTCTAAAACATTAAACTACTCTTATTCTCCTTGGATTGACATTAAGATCTATTGATTTTCATGTGAACGTTGTGTTTGCTCTTTGTTTCTTTACTTTTTGACCACTACCTTTCTGAGATATTGTTGTATATGTATCGGTTGTGTTAGTTGATAACAATTCTATCTTGTGGGTACATAAAATTTGGTACTTCTGTCCCGGAAAAACAACTTGCCTCTGGTTAGTATCACAAACTTTCTACTTCCAGGAATAAGATAAACATGAAAGCTTTTAGACCTTTTTTAAATTTAAAATTGATTAATTATTATAATATTCTTTTATAACTTAAATTAATAATCATTTTAAACACATATGACCAAAATTTTCTATTGACTTGTCAAGTTTAAAAAAAAAGTAGTCCGTTTGATACTCAAGCGTCGAGTGTTGACCATTCTTTCAGATGGAGGTTGTATGAGTAGGGCTCTGATAAATTAAAAGGCTAGTAAGGACGCTTCCTCTCTGTAACACAACAGTTTATTAATCCACTGCCTTGTAAAGTTCCAGGCCTTCCTATCTTGTGAATCATTCAATGATGACTTTGGTAAGAAATGGTTTGTACTCTTCTTAATTTTGTATCATAAACCCACGACGTCCATTGCAGTTATGTTGAAATAGCTGTAGAAGACATGATATCATTATATGGTTGTCTAGATGGATACCATATGCTTTTGCAGGATTGGTCACTCCTGAGCGTTGGTCAACAAATTGAAAACCTGCAACCTCTTTTTTTCAAGTTTGAACTTGTTAGTTAATAGATTTGAGATGAAATGGAAGTTGAAATGTGTTTAGGGTCATTTACTTCTTGCGATTTTTTGTTTTTGTGATCATGTTGAAACTAGAATTAATTCCACACAATGTACATCTTCCATGGGCAGAAAAAAATATCTTTACCTTGTACATGATGGGAGATCCCATTTTCAATGGCAGTTGTAGACAACTCTTTTTTGTTTGGCAACTTCACTCTGCGTAATGAGTTTTGTTTGGTCAATTTGCTTGTTCTAGCAGAGTTTCACTATTGCTTTTTATCAATCTCAAGTTCTAATGGTATTTGTTTTCTAATTTGCATTAACACCGTTCGTAGCTTTTTATGCAACCATGAAATGGAATGATATGAATTTTTTTATCTTCACTCTGCGTGCACAATCCCTCCTGGTCAGAAGATTGTAGTCATTTAGGATTCTCTTCTTGTTCGTTTCATCTTTCCAGTCTTTTCAACATAAAGTATATGTTGGTTTATTACTTTTTTTTCTACTGGATAAGTTTTTACATTATTCTGATCCTTGCTTTGCCATATTGCTATTGTTGATACAGTACCAGCTGCATGTAATGTTGATCCAGTAAACTATTCTGCAAGAGAGCATAATAGTCCCATCTTTCGGCCCAATAAACGATTAAGGGAAGCTGAGGCTAATTTAATGCAGAAGAAGCTTCAGATATCATTGAATCACAACTTTTATCATGACGATTCTGATCGCCCTTCAAGCATTCCAAATACACACCATGTATCAACTGGTTTAAAGTTATCTTATGATGATGAGGAGCGCAACTCCTCCATCACTTCAGCAAGTGCAAGTATGACATTAGCACCATCAATTATGTCTTCTTTTGGTGATAGCATTACAACCGAACTTGATCGTCACAAAGAAGAGTTTGAAAGATACATCATGATTCAGGTACTACTTATTCTCCCCTCCAAATGATCTATCACACATGTACATGATTTTTCATCTTTATTCATCTTTTGCAATATATGAGGTCATTATGGACATGGTTTTATTCCTTATTCAGATTTCTTTGAAATTTCGTCACAAGCTTGTAACACATTAGTTCACCAATATTCCATTAATATTGCACAATGTGTTAAGATACAGAAAATATTTGGGAGTTTCCTTAAGCGACAATTGTCTGCTCATGTAGTTGTATATCAATTAGGGTACATCAATTATACAAGTCTTGCACTTGGTTTTGCAGCATAGAATGATGATAATTTGCCTTGCTATTTAACAGGAAGAAAACATGTTGAAAGGGATGAGGGACATAAGGCAGAGACACATGACTTCTTTCCTGGCTGCTATCGAGAAAGGGGTAGACCATAAACTACACGAGAAAGACCTGGAGATAGACACCATAAACCGTAAAAACAAGGAACTCATGGAGAGAATAAAACAGGTGGCGAACGAAGCCCAGAACTGGCACTACAGAGCAAAGTACAATGAGTCAGTAGTTAACATACTTAAAACAAACCTTCAACAAGCACTGGCTCAGGGAAACGACAACCAAATGAAAGAAGGATTTGGAGACACGGATATCGAAAATGACGCTGAATCGTCTATGGAGCCTAAAAATCAGCTTGGGTTGGGCACCAGTTGCAAAGCATGCAGGGCAAAAGAGGTGTCGGTTTTGGTAATGCCGTGTAGACACCTGAGTTTGTGTAAAGATTGTGATAGGTTTACGAGTGTTTGTCCGGTGTGCCAGATGGTGAAAACGGTTAGTGTGGAAGTGTACCTGTCGTAAAATAACGACAGTGAAGGGTAAAGTTTTTAACTTATAAGATGAAGAAATCACCCATACGTTTTGGTACATTTATATATGGAGTGTTTTGAGGGAAAAAAGGAGATGTTGATATCTGATCCTTTTTTTGTTTTTTACAGGTTTGGGTAAATATGGATATTTGTGGCAAGATAATGGTTTCTCAAAACTAGATTGATTTGATGATACTTGAAAATTAGAACATTCAAACAAGTTGGCAAAGGCCATTTGGATTGAGGACAGTTGAGATTCCAAAAATCACTGGCTCAACCCACCTACATAGGCTGATTCTTTGACTGATTATGCATAATCAACTACAATTAAAGCTAAACCACCCAAATACCACACTTGTTCTTATCAAGGTTTTAAATTAAGGTCAAATCTCAAGACACTCGCAAATCTAGAAACTTAGGTGACTACGGGCTTTATGATATATAAAATAACCGGAAACCGAATAACTTATCCGATGCAAAACAGTTTTGGGTTATTCCTTTTGTGGGTTAAATTGTTCGGTTAACCGATTAAGATAAGTTTTGGTTTTGATTAAGTGAATAGCAAATTATACTATTATTTTTATATAATTAACTTGTAGATGAATTGGTTTGAACATATATATAAAGTTACATGTAAATGAATTGATTTATCTTTTAACTAAGAGAACAAGAAACCTTGGGGTTAGCTCTACTTTGGGCCTTTGAAGTTCTAGAGGCCACCGGTTCAAGTCTTGCAAAACTACTGTGGATTTTTCTGGTTGTTCTCTAGGGTCTCTGGTAGGGGTGTTCATCTAAACCGCACAAACCGCCCACACTGCACTGCAAGACGCGGTTTAGAACATTCGTGGTGCGGTTTGTGGTTTACATTTTTACCAGACCGTACTATGCGGTGCGGTTTGCGATTTGAGTTGTCAAGCCACAGTTCAAACCGCATCACACCACATATTTTGTATATTTTTATTTCTACTTTTATGTGTCACTTATATTATTATTATTATTATTATATACAATAATTTAATATTTAATTATTTATAACTTTATGTAATATTTTTGGACTTGAATAAATAATTTTGCCAATTGGGAATTGAGGCTTAAGGATCAAGATGAATAAAAAGTTGGACATGCCACAACTCACACGTCTAATTTAGTTTGAAGTTTATTTTTTATTTTGTAACACCCCGTTCTTTCTTAGTAAGTTATCGTATCGCGTTTTGATGCTTTCCTTATCGAGTCTATGGCAACTTTATTTTGACTTAAGGAACCATTGATTGTTCATAAACTCTTTATATGCATTTGCATGACATAGTCGTGATGATAGTATTCTTATATGGGGTGTGCATGTGTATATGTGTTTAATATGTGCAAGAGTGTGTGCATGGACAATTGTTAACCACATGAATTTGTGTATTAGTTTACCGTGAGGAGTTTACACCTTGGTCTACCACCCTCGATCATGAGAAACACCATCCGGAGACTTTAGCAACCAAAAGAGTTCGAGAGGGGATCGGGATTTGGCCTATTGGCACTTTAGCGTCGAACAAACAGCAACCGGGAGGTTATGGGTGACAATGCCCAGCGACAATGTCGTGGCAAAGTCGCCGGCGGCACTGTCTACTACTGTACCGTAGCATGGTGAGGACGGACGATTGATCTCTACGACATTACCCAGGGCATAGTCGCAGGGTCAAGGTCGCATTCGGGGGACGAGGATCTGTCTTTTAAGTCGATTTTCAAGGCCAAACACACAACACTCCAACCCTAAAACCTACAGATCGATCCCTCTCTCTCTAGGCGATTTCTCTCTCTCTCTCTCTCTCTCCCTCCCCTCCCACCTCATTTAATGTTACAAGTAAACCTAACATTTAAGGGACTCAAGAAAGGTTGTTGAAGTGAAGTGATTGATCCTTGTGTCTTTAAAGCTTCAAGGAAAGAAAAACAAGTCTCTTAAATCTACCCATTTTTAGGGTTTTCACTTTACAAACCCTAATTTGTGAATTTCATCTATAAACCCTAACTCTTTTACTTGTATGCTTATTAAATGCTCTTAGGTCTTCATCTCTATACTTGTATGATTAATACATGAGTAAACCCTTATTTTATGGGTTTGACTTAGTAATCTAGGGTTTCATGGAAAATGTGGTAAGAGTAATATAATCATTTATCCTAGTACTTAATGAAAGCATGGTAGATGTATTATTTGAAATGTAAGGATGGATTGTCAATATTGAAAAACATGTTATCCTAACGATATGGAACTTTGATTGATGATTATGGTGTCTATGTGTTGAAATGTGGAATGTACATAGTTGTGGATATTTAATCCGTATGTGCTCACCTGATAATTATGAGTTTCCACTTCCTTGTGCATGAGGATGTGGTTACATAATAATGGATAAATTATTGTGGGTCATTGTAGTCACTAGCGAGTAGGCAATGGGGGACCCGATAGTCCTTGAGGTGCAACTCGTCTAGATTGGATAGGCAATAATGTCCCATAAGCCCTTGAGGTGTAACTCGACGGAGTAGGCAATAAAGGCATGGAAATGGTTTGAGGTTGTGATGTCTTGATGGCATATGAACTAGAACCGGGACATGAGGTGTAATCCAATAACATCACGGATGACTCCACTCCCGTGTACTTGTCACCCCGATGGAAACGGGTCTCCCCCGTATTTTGAGAGTTATCTTTCGTATGTTCCATGTTCATGTTTGAGAACATCGTTGCAAGTGGGACTTTTTATTGTGTCGCAAGGAAATCCAGTAACACAAGTCTTACATTATGACAATTCTATTGTGAACTGTATATTTTATGAAAACTGTAACACCCCGATTTTCGTTGTGTAAATTCTAGCGTTAAGACTTCAAGCCTTGTGTATTGTTAGATCTTAGTTATCTTGCGTTTACCTTGTTTATGTGTATCGTGTGTTTAGCCAAATTCGTGTGTTGAAGCTTGATTCTTAGACTAGGAAATTGTAACACCCCAAAATTGGGATAAACAAAAATTTCCATAAAAGGGAAACATGATAATCAAATATGCCATAGCATGAGCTCTTCCCAAAAAGGGAGACAATAACGCTTGTTAAAATTACAAGTTTGTAATGAATAACAATCTAAGGGAACACAACCCTTTAATCTAAATCCTAACTAGGAACAAGATTAATACAAGTTGTGATCCAATCCAAAAATAAACTTTCTAAGCAAAGCGTCCCAAAAATGTCCCCAAGCTCGCATCTAAGGCACCTATACCTTCTTGGCGCTCGTGCCGCTAAAACCTGAGATACATATCAAACCAAACAAGTGTTAGGCCAAACGGGCCTAGTGAGTTGTACAAAAGCATGGCATGACATTCGATAAACATGAAATAGCGTAATTAACGACTCGGTCCACATGGTCATACTGGAATCAATGGGGGAGATCCATCACACCAATGAGTTTTACCTCAAGTAAATATACCTTGATGTTTAGTTCGTATGAACAACATCCCAAAGGCCCGGCACACCGTCCCGGTGGCGGGGGCATTAGGCGCATACCGTCCCGGTGGCACCTAAGGCTACATCCTCCTGGCACATACTCACGGTTCCCAGGGGCGGAACACAAGCCTTCCAACCGCAGGGGCCGGACTCCATACGGTTTTTATCAATGTGTCATATTTTACCAACGTTTAATATCGCCCAATGTGTTTTTAGCCCGACTCCACCGTTTCGAGAGATTTTTATAGTTTTTTTTTGCTTGATTTCAAGGATTTTTAAGCTTTTTTTCACCAATTTCGAGAGACTTTTTCGGTTTTTTTGGTTGGACCTTTTGGTTTTTTTTGGTTGATTTCTATAGTTTTTTTTTTTTGTTTTTTTGGTTGATTACGGTTGTACTTCTAAAATGATACAGTTTCAATTGGGTGCAAAGGCTAAGGCACATCACAAATTCACAGATAGGGCTAACCGGCTAACTAAAATCCTAATTGCCTAAAGCCTGCTGCCCTTTTAAAAATCAAAAACCCTTTTAAAATAAAAAATCCATATATTCCCAAATTTGAAATTTTCAAACCCTAATCGGCTAATCCATATGACCATATCATCCAGACATCCATATAATCCCAAATTGGCAAATAACAAATTCCCAAATTCCTATTTCCTATAATCCATATAATATAATCGCAATTTCCCAATTCCTTTCAAAAACAAAAAATCAAGAATCAATTTTTAGGAAAAGTGGAAAACTAATTTGTAAATTGGAAAACTAATTGGGAAACTTACAGGCTACAACTTACTGGAGAGGCAGGAGAGCGAGAGTCGTGAGACGAGTCGTCGGCGGTCGGAGTGAGAGTCGCAGGCGCCCGTCGGAGAGCGAGAGTCGCGGTCGCCGGTCGGATTCGATGAGACGATGAATGATGAATCGATGGAGACGCAGGGGAGTTTGAATGTTCGATCACTTCGATGGTTTTGATTTTAATGGAGAATTCGATTTCGATGAATGATTTTGATTTTAATCGATGGCCTTCTGGAGTTGAGGAGATGGAGAATGCCGGACTGACTATTGGACTGGGGGGGCCCAAATACATTTTTTTTTACATTACAGATTAATAGCTCCCTTCATGAATTTTTTTTAAACCACAGGGGCCAGGGCCCCTATAAGCCCATATGGCCGTCCGCCCCTGACGGTTCCTCCAACATACATACATATATATATATATATACATTTTTCATTTCCATACATATCTCGCATCAACAAGATATATACACATATTAACCATCCCTATACATATCTCGCATCAACAAGACACATATATAAGGATTTGCATGACTTCAATCCCATGTTAGGCCCAAAACACCCAAGCATGTAGGTTTAATCAACAATCTTCACATAATCTATGATAGTAACCATAATAACCAATAATAACGATGTTAACAACACAATGACTCCATATATATACCTCAATAGTCAAAACCCCCAAATACTCATGAAAATAGCATTTAGGTCAAACTTATCAGGTGATCAGATTTGTGCATACATAACAAGTAGTACAAGTAAACACTTAAGATATGTATCCCATTTAAAGATTTTGGTAAATAAAACTCACAATCTAGGTTTTATAGCAAAACCCTAGAAAACTTGGAAGAACCCTAGAAAACTTGGAAGAAGAAGATGATCTTGAAGCTTCAAACCTTGGGTTGAAATCTTTGCTTGGAGGTTGCTTGATTCTTGCAATAAATGAGGAAGATTAGTGGTTGAAAGGTTTAGGGTTCGGTTTTGGGAGGGAGTAAATGAAGAGAGAGAGAGTTTGAGAGAAAAGAGATTGAGGAGTCAATGAGAAATGGGGCCGAAACTCTAATAAATCCGTCAGACCAATGTAGCGGGTTGTGTCGCGGGTGTAACCCGCGTGGCAAGTCGCGAGACTCACTGTCTTACCCGCGGACAGTGCACTTCGCGGTTTATGCCGCGGGTGTAACTCGCGTGGCAAGTCGCGAGAGCCACTGTTTCTTGCCTTTTTTTCTTGAATCAAAATTCCGAGTGTTACAATCCTCCCCACCTAATAAGAATTTCGTCCCCGAAATCACGACTGATCAACACAACTGAGGGTACCTCCTTTTCATATCTTCCTCCGACTCCCACGTCACGTTCGTTCCCCGATGATGTTTCCATTGGACCTTTACCATAGTCACTTTCTTGGGTCGTAATTGTTTCGTCTTAGC
The DNA here is from genome assembly GCA_954870635.1 of Arctium minus. NCBI lineage: Eukaryota > Viridiplantae > Streptophyta > Magnoliopsida > Asterales > Asteraceae > Arctium > Arctium minus. Next base: position 21,052,063 of record OX941084.1, read on the forward strand.
CTCTAGTATGGCTTCCGGCTCCTCCACGCATCGGTTGCCGTTGTCCACCCGAATCTCTGATAACGGTATAACGCTCTCCTCTTCCGCCAAGCATTTCCGAAGGTAGCATACGTGAAAGGTAGGATGGATCCCGTTCATCTCCGGCGGCAATTCTAGTCTATAAGCTTGGAGCCCAATCTTGTCCAAAATTGTGAAGGGTCCAAGGAAATGAGGACTAAGTTTCCCGCGCTTCCCGAATCGAATGATCCACTTCCATGGTGACACCTTCAACATGACCCGTTCTCCCACTTGGAACTCGACCGGTCTCCTTTTCTTATCCGCATAGCTCTTTTGACGATCTTGCGCCACTTTCAAACGTTCTCGAATGCCTTTGACCTTGTCCGCCGTCGCTTGAACTATCTCCGGTCTCGCAAACTGTTTTTCTCCCGCCTCGAGCCAACACACCGGGGTCCTGCATTTTCTCCCATAGAGTGCCTCGAATGGTGCCATCCCAATGCTCGAGTGATAACTATTGTTGTAAGCGAATTCCACTAATGGCAAGTGGGAATCCCAGCTTCCTCCAAAGTCTATGACGCAAGACCGAAGCATGTCCTCAAGAGTTTGGATGGTCCTTTCACTTTGTCCGTCGGTTTGAGGATGATAGGTCGTGCTCAACTTGACTTTCGTACCCAATTCCCTTTGCAATCCATCCCAAAACTTAGAAGTGAACCGACTATCCCGATCCGAAACTTTGGATAGTGGAACACCGTGCTGCGATATCACCTCATCTATGTATAACTTGGCCAAATTATCCATGGGCAACGTCTCCCGCATTGCTAAAAAGTGCGCGCTCTTCGTGAGTCGATCTACTACCACCCAAATAGTATCGTGACCTGTCAAAGTCTTCGGCAATTTGGTGACGAAGTCCATTGTGATGTGTTCCCACTTCCATTCTGGGATGGCCAAAGGTTGTAAACTTCCATAAGGCCTTTGTTGTTCCGCCTTGACTTGAAGGCATGTGACGCACCTCTCCACGTACTTGGCTACGTCGAGCTTCATTACCGACCACCAATAATGAAGTTTCAAGTCCCTATACATCTTGGTACTACCGGGATGTATGGAGTACTTGGTCTTGTGAGCTTTCGCCAAAAGTAGCTCTCGATTCCCTCCAATTCTCGGTACCCAAATCCTCCCTTGGAAAAGTTTAAGGCCGCGACTATCTTCCGTTAAAGTTTCCCGTTGCTTCACCATGACCTCATCCTTAAGATTTTCCTCTCGAAGTGCCTCCACTTGACTTCTCTTGATATCCTCCACTAGACTCGACCTTACGTCAATTCTAGTAAGAGTTACTTTGGCTTCACTTCCGTAACTCTTTCGGCTCAAAGCATCCGCCACTACATTGGCCTTACCGGGATGGTATAACAGTTCACAGTCGTAATCCTTCAAGAGTTCTAACCACCTTCGCTGCCGCATGTTGAGGTCCCTTTGGTCAAAGATGTACTTCAAGCTTTTATGGTCGGTAAATAGGGTACACTTCGTCCCATAAAGGTAATGTCGCCAAAGCTTTAAGGCAAATACCGCCGCCGCTAGTTCCAAATCGTGCATAGGGTAATTTTTCTCGTGATCCTTGAGTTGCCGTGAAGCGTACGCGATCACTTTTCCCCTTTGCATCAATACACAACCAAGACCCAATTTAGAGGCGTCGCTATACACCACAAAGTCTTCGGAACCTTCGGGCAAGGATAGGATCGGTGCTTCGCATAATTTTCTTTGGAGGGTCCGGAAGGCCCTCTCTTGAGTTTCAGTCCACAAGAACTTAACATTCTTTCTTGTCAGCGATGTGAGCGGAGAGGCGATCTTCGAGAAGTCTTGAATAAATCGTCGGTAGTATCCAGCCAAATCCAAGAAACTCCTTATCTCTGATGGACTCGTCGGTGGTTCCCAATTCATCATTGCCTCGATCTTTGTCGGATCCACCTTTACCCCATCCTTCGACACCACGTGGCCCAAGAACTGGACTTCTTGTAACCAAAATTCGCACTTTGAAAATTTGCGAACAACTTTTCCTTTCGAAGGACTTCCAAAACCTCTCGCAAGTGTTGTCGGTGCTCCGCTTCGTCACGAGAGTAAATCAGAATATCGTCGATGAAGACTATGATAGATTTGTCCAATAGAGGTCGGCAGACACGATTCATCAAGTCCATGAAGACGGCCGGTGCATTAGTCAACCCAAAAGGCATGACTAAGAATTCGTAGTGGTCATATCTAGTCCGGAACGCCGTCTTTGGAATATCGCTCTCCTTCACCCTCACTTGATGGTAACCCGATCGCAAGTCTATCTTAGAGAAGCATCCCGCTCCTTGGAGTTGATCGAAGAGGTCGTCGATCCGGGGAAGCGGATACTTATTCTTCACAGTAACCTTGTTGAGTTCGCGGTCGTCGATGCACATCTGCATCGACCCGTCCTTCTTCTTCATAAATAGGACTGGAGCTCCCCACGGCGACGAGCTCGGTCGTATGAATCCCCTCTCGAGAAGTTCTTGAAGCTGCGTCATCATTTCTTGCATTTCTGTCGGGGCTAGACGGTAAGGAGCACGAGCTATCGGAGCTGCTCCCGGAGTGAGGTCGATGTGGAACTCTACCTGTCGCTCCGGTGGTAGTCCGGGTAGGTCTTCCGGAAAGACGTCCGGGTATTCTCGCACCACATCCACATCTTCTACCTTTCTCTTTTCCAACTTCGCGTCGATTACGTAGGCCAAATACGATGCACATCCCTTGGCTAGGCTCTTTCGTGCCTTGAGGGACGAGATAATCATACTGGATTTTCGGTTCTTCTCCCCGTAGATAATCACCTCGCCACCAAAGGGCAAGGGTACTCTAATCAGCTTTTTGGAACATAAAATACCGGCGTCATACTTGGATAACCAATCCATCCCGACAATTACGTCAAACCCCCCGATGTCCGCCGGTAACAAGTCTATTACAAATGACTCGCCATCTAAACTTAAGGTACACCCAAAGTAGCATTCCCGAACTATCAACTGTTCCCCGTTGGCTACCTCTACTACTAACGCATCACGTAACAGACTAGGAGGTGTAATGAAATTCTTGCAGAAAGATGAAGATACAAATGATCGGTTCGTACCCAAATCAAATAAAACACGGGTAGGTAGAGAGTTTACTAAGAACGTACCCGACACTACGTCCGCCGTCTCCCTCGCCTCGTCGGCCGACATTTGGAAGGCCCGACTTGGCGCCTTCGGTTGGGTTTCCTTCTTCGGTATTGAAACACCTGGAGCTCATTGACGACCCATTGCTAGTTTCGGGCAATTCCTATTGAGGTGCCCCGGTTCTTTACACTCATAACAGGCTCCCGGTCGGGAATAACAATCCTTACTCGAGTGGTCTTTCCGACCACAGTTGGAGCATTCGATGGGGTTGGGCAAGGATCTCTGACTGCAGGGCCCGAAATGATTACCCTTACACCTAGAGCACCACTGTGCCTCGTGTTTCGGCTTTACACTCCTTCCCCCGATGAAGGGTTTGGATGGTCGCACGGGCCCGGTCGGCCCTTCCCATTTCCTCTTCTCTCCTTGTTGTTTCCTTTCCTCCTTGTCTTCCATCACGTCATCCTCTACCTGCTGGGAGGCCTCGATCACATCTTGCAAGGTGGTCTTGTGGGCGTTTCTCACGTCCATCTTCATATTCGCCGGTAACCCCCTCATAAACCACTTTATCTTCTCCTTTTCATCCCTTTCCACATGCTCCACTAGGCTGAGCTTGTCCATAAATTGCTTCGTATAGTCGGCAACAGTCAGATTCCCCTTCTTTAGATTTCGAAGCTCTTCTTCTATCTTATCGAGCGCTCTCGCATTGCAAAATTTCTCCATAAGCTTCTTCTTGAAGGTTGGCCAAGTGAACTTGGCCAAAACCTCCGACGCCAGCACCCTTCTAGTGACGTTCCACCAAGTCAGCACGTCCCCTCGGAGTAATTGGGACGCAAACTTGACCCGTTGAGTATCCGCGCACTCACTCGCCTGGAAAGCCATTTCTACTTCTTGAATCCATTTCATATACGCAAGCGGATCGGTTGTCCCGGAAAATTTTGGAGCTCGACTACATAGGAATGACTTGAAGGAACAACCCCCTTCCTTCTTCTTCTCAGCCCAGATAGCATGTTCTTCCGTCCCAACTGCATTATCAACTCCGCCCGATCCCATCACTGCATTGTCCCCCACCGTCTCATGTCTCTGATTGCTTGCATCCCTGTCTTCTAAGACTTTCATCAATTTCTCGTCCCGTTTGTCCATTGCGGAATTCATCATCTGCATAATGTTTGCCAATAGAATTGACTGAGGGTCCGCTTCTTGAATGACCGGTTCCTCGGTTTCCAAGTTTACTTGAGGAATTTCGTCTACGATCCCCGCCAGAATTCTGGGAATCGGTGGAATAACTTGGTTTACTGTTGGGTTTGCTTTCCTCGTAGTTCCCGGGGTGGTCACACTTGCCTCATTCGCATCCTCGACCGCTCCCACCCAACTCCTTGTGTTTACCATGGTGAACTGTCACACACGATAAGGGTCGTACCGGTTAATTCTTTAAAAGATAAGCGGTTCAATACGTACTACTACAATGATTAATCATCATAACAACAATTTCAAGCATACTCATGTAATCATAAATTCATAACAACACTGGCCAAGTGAGATTGTGAATGTATCTTATATAAGAACTCTCGTTGCCATCGTCATAAATCTTAATCAATGCAATTCCGTAATCCTAATACTCTCCCCACCTAGAAATGCTCTACCCATATGGACAGTGATACTAAAGGCTCAACCAGTTTTAGTCTAGGTATTCTACAGTCGACACCTAGTTCACTTAAACCAGAGCTCTGATACCAACTTGTAACACCCAAAAATTGGGATAAACAAAAATTTTCATAAAAGGGAAACATGATAATCAAATATGCCATAGCATGAGCTCTTCCCAAAAAGGGAGACAATAACGCCTGTTAAAATTACAAGTTTATAATGAATAACAATCTAAAGGAACACAACCCTTTAATCTAAATCCTAACTAGGAACAAGATTAATACAAGTTGTGATCCAATCCAAAAATAAACTTTCTAAGCAAAGCGTCCCAAAAATGTCCCCAAGCTCGCATCTAAGGCACCTATACCTTCTTGGCGGTCGCGCCGCTAAAACCTGAGATACATATCAAACCAAACAAGTGTTAGGCCAAACAGGCCTAGTGAGTTGTACAAAAGCATGGCATGACATTCGATAAACATGAAATAGTGTAATTAACGACTCAGTCTACATGGTCATACTGGAATCAATGGGGGAGATCCATCACACCAATGAGTTTTACCTCAAGTAAATATACCTTGATGTTTAGTTCGTATGAACAACATCCCAAAGGCCCGGCACATCGTCCCGGTGGCGGGGACATTAGGCGCATACCGTCCCGGTGGCACATACTCACGGTTCCTCCAACATACATACATATATATATATATATATATATATATACATTTTTCATTTCCATACATATCTCGCATCAACAAGATATATACACATATTAACCATCCCTATACATATCTCACATCAACAAGACACATATATAAGGATTTGCATGACTTCAATCCCATGTTAGGCCCAAAACACCCAAGCATGTAGGTTTAATCAACAATCTTCACATAATCTATGATATTAACCATCATAACCAATAATAACGATGTTAACAACACAATGACTCCATATATATACCTCAATAGTCAAAACCCCCAAATACTCATGAAAATAGCATTTAGGTCAAACTTATCAGGTGATCAGATTTGTGCATACATAACAAGTAGTACAAGTAAACACTTAAGATATGTATCCCATTTAAATATTTTGGTAAATAAAACTCACAATCTAGGTTTTATAGCAAAACCCTAGAAAACTTGGAAGAACCCTAGAAAACTTGGAAGAAGAAGATGATCTTGAAGCTTCAAACCTTGGGTTGAAATCTTTGCTTGGAGGTTGCTTGATTCTTGCAATAAATGAGGAAGATTAGTGGTTGAAAGGGTTAGGGTTCGGTTTTGGGAGGGAGTAAATGAAGAGAGAGAGTTTGAGAGAAAAGAGATTGAGGAGTCAATGAGAAATGGGGCCGAAACTCTAATAAATCCGTCAGACCAATCTCGCGGGTTGTGCCACGGGTGTAACCCGCGTGGCAAGTCGCGAGACTCACTGTCTTACCCGCGGACAGTGCACTTCGCGGTTTGTGCCGCGGGTGTAACTCGCGTGGCAAGTCGCGAGAGCCACTGTTTCTTGAATCAAAATTCTGAGTGTTACAGAAACAGTGGACTAAGCGAGTAACGTCGCGGCACAAGCCGCGTGATCCACTGTTCGTTTTCCATTTCAGGAACACGGGCGACTTATGCCGCGACATAACCCGCGAGATCCCCTGGACGCCCAAATACGGGTTTCCTCCTTTGGTTCTCATTTAATTTCTTCAACTACCTTCTCCAACTCTCTCTCAACCCTCATAACTTCCCCATCCGAAAATTAGGGCTTCCTAACCCAAATCTACATCATTTATTGCTAAGAAGTTGGAGTTTCAACCAAGGATTCGAGTTTTGGACTTTGAACCAAACCTCCATTGTCATCTTCTCCAAGGGTTTCAAACTAGGGTTTGGGTTTTCTTCAAAAACCCACTTGGTGAGTTCCTACTACCATTTTTCTAAACTTTATACATGTCAAAGCTTACATTTTGAACTCCTATATATCTCCATGGTTTTGGATTTAAGTTTACTACAATTTGACCTAACTTGAGTTTTAGGAGATTTTAGGGTTCTCATTTATTTTGAACTAAAATGATGGGTTCCATCTTATTTGAAGTAAAATGGAGTTTTACTTGCACATTTATGTGAGTTACTTGAAGGAATGTGTATAATCTCGTTTTATAATTTTTCATTCTTATCAGCAGTTAAACTTGAAAATGCATTTTGGATATAAATGTTATTGGAACCATATGACTAACTATGGTTGGTCACAAATGAAATTGTGACAAGTCTAGACTATTACTAGTAGATCCCTAGGTATTGAGTCGACTTATATTATTGGGATGTATTTTCCCCTTTTTGTAGCTATTGATGCATTTGACCCTCGGGGGCCTTTGGTACGGTTATGTGAGATTGGTTACTAGTCATGGGTCATAATGTAGTCCTAGTGAACGAGTATGACTTGGTTTCCTCGGGGGCCCTCCCTCACATCTTAGTACGGACCTATGTTGTTCGTGGCCATGGATTCCAAGTATTTAGCTCACAACTCGGATTGTGACCTACTTTTGTGTTCTGCCACAATCCTTGGTAAATCGGGGATCCCCCGTCATCGCAAGATGAATTTTCAGACCGAACGGTCCTTATGTGACAAAGATTTCAATTGTAAACTAATCTTTCTTGAAAAGAATTCCTTTTGTTACAATTGTTTATATCTCTTGAAATTATAAACTGTATGTTCTCACTAGGCTTTAAGCCTAACATTTTTTCTCAAATGATGTGTATAACAGGTTCCTTTAGCGGTGGGTTGCCAAGGGCTTGAGTGACGAGCATGGTCTTGAGGCATTTTTGAGATGACTAGTATTTGACGTTGATCATTTGTTTAAGTCCCATCTTTTGGTGATTTTGGGTCGACAACCGATGTAATCTAGATAGTTATGTATAGATTAGTTTGTTGTTGATTTCCATATCCGTTCACATGTTTTTGTAAAGGCTTAGTATTTTTCCCCTTTTTGGGAGGTTTATACCAAATACAAACGTCATATTGCCTAATTTCCGAATTTTAAATTACTCTAATTTTTAGGGTGTTACAAAAACTCACTAGGTGTTGTTCTAACACTTGTTTGGCATCGTGTGGCTCACAGGTCCTACTAGCGGTGGAGCCTAGGATGTCGGGTTTGGCAACCGTGCACGTAGGGGATCTTGAAGTGCTGGTCTTTTGGGGATTTTTGTGAAGAGAGATTAAGTTTGAATAGTGGAATAGCGACACCCATTTTAATCTAGTTTGAATTAATTCTAGATTAAGTAGGTTGTTGTAATCTTTATATCCCATTCCTTTGCAAACATTTTGGTGCAAACTATACCAACTTAATTTGGGATTTAGTTGTCATGAACTTGGAGAATTGCTCTTATTTAGTTATTCTATTTACAGGGTATATTGAACCTCCGTATTTTAGACGTTATATTGCCAAAATTTCGAATTTTTATTTAGTGTTACATATTTCTTAGACTATTTTTAATTATGCAATATATGCAATATGTATTTGGGAATCGGATGTATTGAAACTCTTTATTTTTTTAGACTACGATCACTTTATCGTTGATTTTATAATGTATTTTTAAACTTATAAATTTGGTTTGTAGGCATAAAGTACGATAGAGACAAACCGCATAAACCACACCACACCGCATTTTGCGGTGTGGTTTGGTGCGGTTTGGGAAAATTCTCAAACCGTATATGCAATGCGGTTTGCGGTTTAGCCATAAACCGAACCGCAAACACCTAGAGGCGGACCCAATTTTTTTTTCATACGGTGACATATAGAGAAAAAAATAATTACAAAAAGCATAATCGATGTGTCTTCGTCTTTTTACCGGCGTTTAATATTGTTTAATGTGCTTTTAGTCTACTTCCAGTATTTTGAGGGATTTTTAAAGTTTTTTGCTTGATTTCGAGATATTTTTTAAGTTTTTTTTTTTATGGATTTCGAGTGATTTTTTCGGTTGATTTCCAGAGTTTTTTTTTTCGGTTTTTTGGTTGATTTGAAGAGGTTTTTTCGTTTTTTTGGTTGATTTCAATAAGTTTTTTCGGGTTTTTGGTTGATTATGAGGTACAGTTGCACTTTCTTAAAACTTTCAAAATAATACGGTAGCACTTTCCAAAACGATACAGTTGCACCTTTCACGAACCTAAATCTTTTTACCCTTTATCGGAGAAATTATACGGTGGTACGTGCCATCATAACCACCAAGACAGGTCCATCCTTGATCATTTTATATTTTAAAAACTACAAGACGAAAAGTATTTTATAGTCGACAAACCATAAGAACCAAATTTCTATTTTACTCATATTTTTTAAAGCACACATGTTATAATGACTAAGAAAAAAACAATCTATATTACACTAAAATAACATGACTTTTTTTTATAAATAAAATAATACTACTTCTAATCATCATATAGATGGTGTATCTAATAAATTAATAAATAAAATAGTAAAACTCAGAACAGGATATATATTAAAACAAACCTTGGCAATGGTTTTGGGCGGCACACCACCACCACCGCCACTGGAATCGCAACCCACAGCTTCACCTGCCACCTCCCCTTTTTTCCATATTTATATTATCAATCCACAATCTTGGATATGCCCATCTTTCTATTCTTGCATCCTTAAATACCCTTCTCATTACAAATCCAAAAACCACTTCAATTTCAAACTGGCATTTCCACGAACACCTTGTGTGCACTTTTTGAGAACAATGAATCCACCTGAATCTTCATCACCTACAACTTCTCCGGTGGTTACCTCCTTCTCTAAATTCTTCCGGCGGAAGAATTGAAGAACAAGATTCGGAGGGTGGGAGGTGAGGAACATGTGTTGTCGGGGGAACAAGTATAAGGTTTTTGGGGCGTGGGCTAAGGGGTTGTTTGGTTCATGGAATTGGAAAAGCCAATTCCATTGACCAAATTACAAGTTCATGTTTGGTTCATGGAATGAAAGCGATGGAATCCTTCCAATTCTATTGAATTCCACAATTTAAGGAATTCATCATTCCTTTGCTTAACAGAAAGAATTGAATTCCTACCAACCAAATGGCGTGGTCAAATTCCATTCCAATTCATTCAAAGTCAAAATTCTTTGATGGATTCCAATTCCATCAAATTCCATTCTGTGAACCAAACGCCCTCTAAGTAAACCAATATCAACATAACATCTTGGGCCTAGGCTTTCACCTTTTAGATTTGTACAAAGGTATTACAAGTTTACAACAGGGCTATCAAATTCAATTAGTGAACTTGGGCTAGAACATAACTTGGGCTTTCAGATTAGGATTAGGTGCACCTTTTGAAGTTTCGAAAATAATACGGTAACACATTTCACGAACCTAAAAATTTTGCCCACCTGAATCAAATTTAATCCATACAAAGATTATTGAACTTGGGCTAGAACAGAACTTGGGCTTTCAGATTAGGATTAGGTGCACCTGTTGAAGTTTCGAAAATAATACGGTAGCACACTCGAAAACGATACGGTTGCACGTTTCATGAACCTAAAAATTTTACCTTTCGTCGGAGAAATGATACGGTGGCACGTGCCACCGTGGCCACAATGTTGAGTCCGTCCCTGCGAACACCCCTGGTCTCTAGGATTAGTCGAGGTGCACGCCAGCTAGCCCAGACACCCACGATTAACACACACAAAGATATATATATATATAAATATATATATATATATAGAGAGAGAGAGAGAGAGAGAGAGAGAGAATTGAGATGTATTTAACAAACCTATCAATCAATATTAGCATTGTAGCATGATTGCAAGAACTTGCGGTAACAAAACAATCAATGTGTGAGGGGAACGACTATCAAGCGAGAAAGTGAGAAGTTTCGTCGAAATATATAAGGCCACTAGGGGAAACCGTCATAAGTGACTGGGAGGACTTAGTCTATAAGAGTAGAAACAAACTTTTTTTTTTCTTTTATCTTGATTACTTAAAAAATTAAACTTTGATTGAGGGTTTCCCTCCCACACTCCATATAAGTCAGTCTCTGCCTTAAACCTTATGAGTCATAGTGTTATCGAGGTGTGACTTATAACATCATATTTGTATATTATATATAATCATATATATAGTATATATATATATATATAGGAAAGTTCAAATGAAAACAGTAACTAAATAAGAGAATACAAAAATGGTCAAATCACGTACAAAATCACATATGATTTTACACATGTAATTCAACTATTTTATTATTATCTTATTTAGTTAATGTTCTCATATGAACCTAACTCATCTATACATATAATAAATAAATAACTGGAGGGATACGTGTCGCCTTCTGGTGAGTCCATTTTTTTCATTTTCCCGCCTAAACATGAACCTGAACGCATTTTACACTATAAGTTCATTTAGCAAATCCACATTCATTCCTTATTTAATCTTTCCTTAATTCGATTTTTTTAATTTATACATTACATTTACTATTCTTATAATTAGATAGGTATTTTACTTTTAATCCTTTACTTTTTTATTTTTCATTTTAGACTCTTATCATATAAACATAAATAATGTATATGAACTAAATTGCATTGAAAAAACATTTTTATTTTTTATAAATTATACCATTGTAATCGTTTCGTCAATACCTTCGAAATGAGTCCAATATTGAATAATTTTGAATTTAATTATATAATTAAATATCATAAATATATACGAATTAATATGTCGTGGTAATGTTTAGTATATATATTTTCTATCATGAAGTTTTATAAAATAACATTTTTAATTTTTACATTTATTTTCTTGACATTATGATATTTAGTATATATATATATACACACATATAATAAATAAGTAACTAGAAGGACACGTGTCATCTTCTTGTGAGTCCATTTTTTCATTTTCCCACCTAAACATGTATCTTGACGCATTTTACATTATAATTTCATTTAGCACATCTACATTTTACATTTACGTTCTATTTTAAATTTTGTTTTATAAGTTCTTAATATTTATTTATATTTTTTATTAAATTTTTGCAAAACATCGTTTGTGATAACTGCCTAAAACAAGGACGTTTTATAACCAACTGCAAAAAAACAACTCTGAAGGGAAAAAAACTTGGAAAAGTAGCGTCGCACTTTCGATAATCATTCAGATCTGCAATATAAGTTTTCTGGCATGATTTAATTTTTTAAATTACCCCGTGTAATACACGGGGTCGAACCTAGTTATATATATATATATATATACACACATGTTTTTTTTATTATTATTCAACGAGTCGATACTTTAAACAATTTAAATTATGTTATATGCTAAAAACTAAAAAGGTAAAAAGGAGCGAACATCGCATTACAAAAACCATACATTAGGCCAAAATGTGTTATAGGCTTAACGTGACGTCAGACACAATCCTTGAGACACGACATATCATGACAGCTACTGTGACCGTGTTTATAACAAATTAAAGATTCACAATTTACTTTTGAATAAAAGGATTTGGGTAGAGAAAAGATACAAAATTTGCCCTTTTCTTCTTCTTATAGTTACCCATCTTTCCTTCTAGATTACATAACAACCATATTTCACATGTCTTCTACCTTATTTAATAAAACATGTCTACCTTAATTAAAAAACTATAAAATGGTGATGGTATTTTTGAAAGTGTTGCAATATTTAAAAGTTTATAAAATATTATTTTCAAAACTAAAAGATAATTACCTCATTTTTTTACACTAATGAATTAAAAAATTATCACAATTGGGAACTAAACCACTTGGATAAAAAGGCACATTTTTTTTTCTTTTTAGTTTGACACTCACATTGCTATGTTTTTCAATCCATTTTTAATCATATATTAATTGTTGTGTATTGACTATAATGTTGTATATGATCACATGTGATTGTGCATAAGATAACATAACAGCTTGTCATCATGTACAAACACATGTCTTATGTACACAAATACACAACATTAGTTTGTGGATATAAAATGTATCAATCCACCTACACATAATATGACATCATTATTGTGTGTATGTTGATAATCTTATGCATGATTGTATGTGATTGTTTATATACCATAGTATTGGAATGTATACATGATCAAACGTAATCACATATAGAACCACTTCTGATCCTATATAAAATCACAAGTCCGTGTATACTATATGACATTCTTTGTGTGTATATACATCATCAAATGTAATCATAAATAGAAGCACTTCTGATCCTATATACAACATGATTGTGTACATGATCATAATATTGATGTGTGTATCTTAAACACAATCATATCAAATGTCATTATGCTAAATGTATATTGAAACAACATATGGTTGTGTATACATATGATCATCATTAGATTGATACATTTCGCATCTACAAATGAAAACATAATGTTGTTATAGAAAATCATTTGAATGTATATTGTAATAAGAAGAAAATGAAAATACAATGTTATAATAAAAAAATACATTACTATTTCTCGCAACCCTTTTTTTATATCGTCTAGTTCCAAAATTTGTTGAATTTTAGATACTTTAATTTTATAAATAATGGGTAATATTGCCTTTTAATTTAAAAATAATTCATCATTATTTTTAAATATTGCGCAAATCCTAGTTAGTTTAAATTACAATCATACATTTATTAGTTTTAATTTCTTTTTTTTTTAATATTTTTAAGATATAATTAAATAGATGACCCAAATTATTCATTCTCACATTTTGTATTTTGTCTCTATTTTAGAGATCGAGGGAGAAAAAAGATAGTATTTGGAAGACATGGACAATGATTAAAGAAACATAAAGACACGTGACTTGGGAGGTTAAAAATGGATTTATCTTATCTCCAAGGAGATGATGTGATTCTCTTATTTGGATTCCTCCTGCTTTTTGGTCCCTTCACTTGGATATCTCTTAGATAACATGCACACATTTATATACATAACATATATATATAATTTATTTCTGTTACATATATATCCAATCTTTTGTTTTAAATTGGAAACATCTTGTTTCATTCTTTTTGTTTCTTGGATCCATATTATCTTGAATTAAAAACCAAGATCCATCATATCATGCAGTCTCATAGGTGCCAACCCTCTCTACCATGCTTCCATTGTCACCCCACTACTTATATCAGACTGGTATATATATGTACATATCCTCTCTTTGTGATCTACACACACTTAAATACATACATGCATTATTAATTATATATATGTACATATGTATAGTAAAATATTAGTTGATGGAGGTGAATAATATATGAATTATACATATACGTAGGTTCAACATCTCATAGAGAGGTGTCTACTGCTGCAAATGGACCGAGATGAGTGCATAAGGGCTCTCGCCAAACATGTCTGCATTCACCCTACCATCACACTTACAGGTTTTCTTTCCATCTCCTTACATACCCCGATCTCTCACTTGCGTGCATGTATGTATATATATACATTTCCAACCAAAAGGTCTAACAAAAATTTCCAAGAAATGATAAATATATGCTTTGTGTGTTTGTATATTTAGGGTATTGATTTATTATGTTTTTAGAATAACCAAACGAACCCAATTATGAATTCTACAAGAAATGCGTCTAAAGAGAGTAAGATATACGTAATCTTTCATGTGTTCAAAAAGTAAAGAGATTGTTTTCTTGAATAACAGGACTCATCTTGCATATGCTTTTACTTTTTAGAGTATAAAAACATATTTTTGAATAATTAATTAGTAAGTAATAATCCTAATGAATTTATGGTTTTGTTCATCGATAATTGGTTCCCCATTGGCATATGTGTATTGATGTAGATGGTTGGATATTCTACTATTTGTTTATATGATGCAATTCATTTCTGATGGTTGTAGCTACCTACCTCCCTATATATTCATTAATTAAATGGTAGAATTGTTTTTTTTTTTTTTTTAATTCTTGTATTTTCTACTAATATGAAAGATATATACAATTATTTGTGAATGAATCATCATACACAGTGTGGAGGGGACTACAGAAAGAAAATACAGAATTCTTTCAAGCATATTTCCATGCTCCTTCTCCAAGACCTTTCATGAGTAAGTTTTTCAGGCTCTAATATTTATTTAATTTTCTTTTAATTATATTTTTTTTCTTTAACTATTTCTATTAATTGTTTATAGAAATTAATTAATTTTGTAAAAGTTTTGATTAGGGTTGCTTTTGATTTACTATTTTTCAGGGTACATGCCTAAAGCACCAAGATTTGGAAGAAGGAACCGTTTACGACGGTGAACAGACGGGTTATTATAACTAGGGGTATTTCCTAAAATGACCATAATACATAAAGAAAGTGAAAAAATAACAAAGATTGTAAAATACCGAGCTAAATCGTCAAAGAAATTCATTGTTGACGATTTTCCCTTTAATGTTAAAGGTGGGGCCCACTTCCTTAATTAAAGATATGAAAATCTCCATATAAAATGCCAAATTGTTAGGTTCTTGGCTATTTCAACACAATAACAAAGTTGACGAATTATTTTGGGGATTTGGATGGTTATTTTGTGCAAATACAAAAAAAAACATGTCATTTTTCATTTTTTTAATGTATTCCGGTCATTTCATAGGATTACTCGTTATAACTATAACTATAACTATAACTATAACTATAACTATATATATATATAGGGGTAGGATATTTTGCAACCCTTGAAAAGGTTGCAACTCTTGCAAGCCACATCTTAACCGTCAGATTCATGATCGACGGTTACAACAGATATGAGGCCCAATATTTTTAATTAAAAAAAAGAAAAATAAAAATAAAATAACCGTCGATCATGAATCCGACGGTTAAGATGTGGGTTGCAAGGGTTGCAACCTTTTCAAGAGTTGCAAAATATCCTTCCACTATATATATATATATATATATATATATATATATATATATATATGTGTGTGTGTGTAGAAGAATCATACGAGAAGTTAAATATTTTGCGAAAATGCGAGAAGTGTGATATCATATATGATTACACGGCATGTGGACGTGTTTAATCATATATGATTAAATGTCTAAGTATTGCCAATGTAACATGTGGTTAATCATATATGATTAAGCTTATGTATTATATATAATATCACACTTTTCGCCTTCTTATAAAATGTTTAACTTCTCGTTTGAACCTGCCCCTATGTGTGTATTTGGGGTTGGCAAATAAGATATTTTCTTTTAAACTTAATTAACCTGAGTCACATCGCACATATAAAAGAACTCGGCTCACATGAACCCGATGAGCCATCTCAACCACCTCCTGGCAACTGTTTTCATGTTTAGTAATTGATATATATATAATATTTATTTTGGGTTATATATCTTGATTCATATATAACAAGAGTATATATTTGTTTATTACTACAATATATTTTGGCCCCATTAGCCTCAGCCCCGCTGAGTAAGCCAAATAAAAAATGGCCTATTACATCATTAGTGTTTTTGGAGGCGAGTTCCGTGTAAGGCCGATTGGAATTGCTGGTAATCAACTTTTTGCCCAAACATTACAATATAATTCTAACGTTGGTTTTCTAATACAAGTTTTCTTATCGTCAAAAATAGCTTGTTTTGCAACGTAGTACCTCATGTACCAGCAATATAGTTAATACCATAACTCGATCGTTGGTACCTCATGTATCAGCAATTGTACATATACTTCTAAATTATCCTGAACTGAAAAATTCCCTCTTTAATTAACTTATCTAAATGCTTAATGTTATTACTTAATCGAAACAGTGGGGCAAGCACAACTCTTAAGTGGCTGATCATTAAGGGGGTGTTTGGTACGGAATGCATTTGAGGGATTTGGATTTCGTGAAGTATCTAGAATCTTTGGTGTGTTTGAATTGCTAGATTTGAAATTGAATTGAATTTCATTCTTTATAAAAATAAATTATAAAAGATAATTAAATAAACTTCTATTAATTGATTATTACAAAACCAATGTTTTTAAACATATTCTAAAACATTATTACAAACAAATTTTATGAAATCCCATGAAATACTAACTTAATGATTCCGGGATTTCATTGAAATCCCAAAATTTCAGTTCCAAACGTTTCCTCCTTTAAATCAGACACGGAACTAATTCTTAATCCACCAAATAACACAAACCAAACGGGCCTAAGTATCTCTAACAAATCAAAGTGGCAAAAGAATGTATATCATCTAGGCAACAGTACAAAATTAAACAGTCTTAATTAATTAACAGGGATTTTTAAAACACTGGTAATTAATTACTGAATAAGCAGCAAAGTTTGCTTTGACTTGCAAATTAATGGCATAAATATTAGAAGGTGGTGCTTTTGTCAATCATTTGTCACTCTTAAATGAAGAAGTGAAGCTCTTGGATCACAAGTACTTGAAGAGCATCTAGCCAGCTACTACTACTACACACACACACATATATATATACCTCAGAAACATCAATGATGTAACCATTATTGAACCCAAAACAGCCTCTTAAAATAGAAAGAACAACTCATGGTTCTTAACTCAATGGGGTCAGTTACACATATGTACTCTTTTAAGCCATTTTTTTGAGCCAATAAAAAGTCTTGAATCCTTGCCTTTTCAAGAAACCTTGCCTTGTGAAGGAACCTGCAAGTTCTTGCAACAGAAAGCCATGCTCCTATCTCTGTGGTATAAATTCCTACTCATGTATATACTAAGCTTTAAATATGATCATCTTCATCTTTTCATACTACACTAATATATAGTAATGTGTCACTAACTTCACATTAATTAGTGGCTCGAAAACGACTAGGTATTTTGTAATTTAATCACCATAAGCTAGCTCAAGTAATTTACAAGTTTTTTTAATGGTAATTGTTTTTTCACCACAATCATGTCATGTAAATGAGACTCACCAAAGATAATTTGCTAAATGGTCAAAAGGAATAGAGCTTAGCTATTTGTAAAAAACAAATATTTCAACTCCTAATTAATCCCTCCAAAAGAAAAGAAAAATGGTTCATAAACATCACAAGACATAGACATTGGCCTGTTTTTAGGGTTAGCGAGTCGTATTGGCTAGGAATATTCGTGCATCATATCCGTGGAACGTCTTGCACGCACACAAATTACTTGTATGCACAAGTCATACCGTCTAGATCAAGGGCTACTAGAGTGTTTTTTAGTTTTCCATTTTTTTGAGGTTTTCCCTTGAACCTCCTTATATATATATATATATATATATATATATATATATATATATATATATATATATATATATATATATATATATATATATATATATATATATATATATATATACAGAGAGAGAGAGAGAGAGCAATGATCATTTGTTAACCAACAATTTGTTGTTAACTTTGTGAACCTATTCCAACCAATAGAAATTCATCTTTGTTTGTTGTTTTCATTGTTTGAATATTTAATGCTAAATGGTAGATACGTCAATTCTTAATTAGTCAATATTTTTTTTGGGTTACAAGAATAAAGTCTCCTTGATTATAGCTTATGTTACGATTTCAAAAAAAATTCCAATTTCAACTTGGTTAAAATCATATGAACATTTTCCATGTCTGATTTCACATATTTTCTCAAAATTGTATGGTGGTTGTTTGCAAAAAATTTATCCGGTATTCATTTTAATTCAGAAAATCTCATGAACATTCTGACAATGAACGCAACAACGTCCTCCGACATTATGAATTCCGGGCTCCATAACGACGTCGATAGAGGTGCGATTGATGAAACTTTTTCGAATCCGGAAATCATAGAATATGGATGAAGGAAATCAAAGAAGATTAGCTGTGGAATATCATATTATGCATCTCTAGCAAGCATTGTATCAAAGATAAGGGTTTGCAGCTGGATGTAGGTGTAAAACTTACTGTATTATGAATCATAAAGGGCATTCAATTGTTGCACATGTTAATTTAGGAGGGATATGTTCAATCATATCAATATAGTTCTTTTTGTTGTTTTTAGAACTGTTACTCACTTTGTTACTTCATTATGAACATTGATGAACACACACATTCACATAAGTTACACACCTTCACAAAGTTGAACATTGATGAACATACATTCAAAATCTACTACCCACCTTCACGGAGGTGAACAATTTTACATAGATGAACACACAATGATTTTAAGACTTTCTTTTTGAGTGTCACTCATTTGACATGAACATATATGATGAACAACCCTTGAGAACATTGTCAAATATGTTTCACATCGTATCAGACATGAACATTGATGAACCTAATCTCAAATCAGTTACACACTTTTTAAAAGATGAATACTGATGAAACAATCGCTCAAGAATCTTCGGTTACGAATGTTGTGTAAGGAAAACATTAATTAGACATTTAATAAGATTTAAAAGAATACGAGATTTAATTCCCCAAATTACCTTTAACCACATATGTTCACATAACCATCTAAGAAATAAAGTTTTTTTTATTAATTAAAAATTTACTCTTAATCACAACGATCCAATGTGAAAATGGATGATTTAGATTAGTTCATAAAGTTAACAACAAAACTAGGGTTAACAAAAGGAGCAAAGGGCAAAAGAGAGAGGAACATATATTGATTTTTTGAGGTATCTAATTAACAGATGATATTATGTTAATTGGTTATATTAATTAAGGAAATAGTTTCAAATCAAATGAAATTATCACCATAATTAGAACGATATATATTTTAGCTACTAATTCGTTAATTACTATCCCTCTAATCCGTAACTCTAGCTAGCTAGCTAGCAGCCTATATATCAATTGTGTTAACTTAAGAAGGCTGATCAGAACCAGGCTCCTGGATCATCAAGACTGTGGTGGATTCATTACCTGATCCCTTTGATTTCTCTCCTTCATTCTGTTGACTTGGTGGTGAATGAGCCCACTGAAAACAAGAATCAAACTTAATCTATCAAGTTCATGGTGATCGATCATCAGATGATGTTTGTGTGTGTGTGTGTGTTATATGAACTTTGTTTAATTTCCTTAAAGATATATATATATATATATATATATATATATTTGTATTTTGAGAAGACATACATTTTTGGCAGCTGTACTAAAGGCTTGCTTATGAGACATGTTGGGATGTTGTGTCTTCAGCCTTCTGATCTCTTCTCTGATAATATAATTAATGTATATATATAGAGAGATGAGTTGAGAATCATTAATTACTTTTGTTAAATAAATCTCCCCAAATTCTAAATAATCAGCTTAATCAAATGAAAGGCTTTACTTGATGAATTTGTTATATGCGGATGGAGCGCGTTGCCTCTTCTCCGGGGCTGCAATTACAACCTTCAATCAGTCCATCACGAATTAAGGTATATATATGTTGATCGATGCATATAATTAGTAAGAGATTAATGTTTTACGCTTGTTGACGACGTGGTTTACTAGAACAAGATCATCGTCATTGTCTTCATCCGATGAGGATGATGAGATGAGAGGGGAAGAGCTATGCTTGCTTAAGGGTACTACTGCTGGTTTTGGAACTTGTACATCTTCTCTACAAACTTCCACCCTTGGCTGCATGATCATATATATATATATAACATAACTAATGATAAAGATAGTTATTGTATATATATATATATATATGTATGGAAAATTAATTAAGGAATTTAATTAAAGAACATGTACAGTACCTCTTCTTGATTGTTATCACGAGAAGAAAAGAGATGAAGAGGAAGAAAAGAGGATCTCATCATGTTGACCGAAAGGAGGCTTGTACAATGCCCACATTTCACTGTCACCACCATAGATACGCAGCTACATGGGACACTAACCTACAAACATATATATATGCACCAACCAATATATAATTAAATTTATATATGAGCAAAATAGGAACCCAATTGAAAATGCAACAGTAAACCCTAATTTGGTAGAGTTAGTGTGTATATATATATATATATATATATACAAGAGTTTACCAGTAAAACTGTGGTGCAGAAGCCACATTGCACATAGCAAATCTGTTCGTCTAAAAGATGGTTCAATGCTGACATATCTTAGCGAGAGAAAAGAGATGTCAAGTTGGAGGAGGGGTGTACTTTGCATATACATGGAGATATATATGTGCAAAAATGGGAGTGTGAAAAACACATAGCTAGCTACACTCATTCAGTCTTAATTTCACATTTAATGAAACAATGTAGCCCTTTAATTTTCAAGGTATATATATTAGGTCGTATATTTTTAGTAAATCAAATCAAGTGTCGACCATTGTGCGTCTTTTGGTTTAATTAGCAGGATTTATGTGTTCAATATATATATATATATAGAGAGAGAGAGAGAGGTGAGTTACCCACCTATTTACCACTCATTTTATTTTTATATTTTTTAATTAAAAATGTAAAAACAAAATGAGTGGTAGATAGGTGGGTTGCATGGGTTGCACCGTTAAAAAGGGTTGCATTTGAACACCCCTATATATAGGGTGCGTTTCTTTTGCAAACCAAGCAATTTGTACAAAATATGCAAACCACTATTTTAGGAAACAATAGATATATTTATGGATAATGATTATGATTCATTAATAATGATTGTGATATATATGAAAAATGTTAAGTTTATTAATTATAATCATGATTTTAAATTAGGAAATGTTAAGTTTATTCATTATAATCATGATTTTAAATTAGGAAACATAATAAAATCATATATTCATTAGACTTGATGAACGGCTAAGATTGGTTCACAAAGTTTGCACAATCTGACTGGTTTGCAAAAGATACATCCCCTATATATATATATATATATATATATATATATATATATATATATATATATATATATTTGGTGATCGAGTGTTGGAGGAAGTATGGGAAATGAATGGATATTTGTCCTAATTGAGAATAAAGTGCCGATTAAGGGGCTGTTTACCCAATCACTTACTCGGTAAGTGCTTACCGGTAAATTCAACACTATCACTTTCCTTACACGTTAAGATTTTAGTCCATGAAAAACGGCATTGTACGCAATAATTCATCCGGTAAGCGCTAATCGGGTAAGAGTCGTAACCATCACTTACCGGGTAAGTGTAAGGTAGACGGCCCCTAAATTTCAAGATTGTCTTTCATTGTAGGTTACACAGCATTTGCAAAACTTAATCTCCATTAATGAAAAGCATTGAACGAACAAAGGGTAATAGCCAAAAGATAACGATATATAGGGTGATAGAGGACAAATCAAATATTAATCATATAAATGTTACACACCGTACAAACAAATCTTGACTTTTGATTTTGTTGTTGGGATTTTAACCGGGGAATTGATCCCACGTAGGAAGGAAAGGAAACTTGAATAAGCTTATATGGCTAGTTCCATAAGACTTATCAAAATGGATCAAAGCCCATCTAAGGGACTTGGTTTGGCTTTGTAGCTTGACACATAAATATTCAAATGGAATTTTTACGAGTTGAACAGAGAATCCCGGGGCCTTTCTGCACAACTTGTTGTATGTTTTGACAATGCATCCCACAGCTTCCCATGTGGCCCTTAGTCGAGGGAAAACCCATGTAACCTTATGGAGTTCGAAACAGTGACTAGTGTCGCGAGCCTACCCGCGGGAAGCCCTTGCACAGGACAAAATTTTGTTTAACTGCCATTTAACCGTCAAAGTATATATATATATATATGTCATAGTTTCCCTCCAAATTCGACTGAATCATAATTCCTTCCCTTTTTCTCTAGTTTTCTCTTCAAAAAACATTCCATGAAAGCATAAGGAAACTCGACAGATTCACGTTCTCGTGCAAGAACGCGAATAGATAGTTGTATCCTCTAAATAGACGTTCAGAACTACACACGAGTTGGGGTCATGGGAATGGGGCGGGGATGGGGAGGGGACCTCAATCCCCATCCCCGTCCTCAATCCCTCATCTTCATCCTCGTCCCCATCCCCACCGAGTAATATGATCACATCCCCATCCCCAGCGGGGAACGGGGATCCCCAACGGGGAAAGGGGGATTTTTTTCCCGTTTATGTAAGCTATTTAAATCAAATATATGAGACACTGAACATATTTAAATCTCACATAATTCCAATAAACCTAAAATTGAAATAAATTTAATTTAGTACAAAAAAATCACAACATCATATAATAATTAATAACCAAAACCAAAAGAAATTCAACCTAAATCCGAAAAAAAAAACTTAACGTCACATGTACCAAAAGATATTGACTAATATCTAAAACCATATCGAGTAATTGTATTTTGATTGACATCCAAAATACATATATTAACATTCAAAAAATAACATTTTTATATTATAAATCTAGTTAGCCAATACGAAATTATGAATTATCGATTTAATTTAAATAAATAACATATATTTAATTATTAATTAAAATATGTAACGGCTCGGGACGGGGCGGGGAATATGATACCTGTCCTCGTCCCCATCCCCGGTTTGAGACAAACGGGGATCCACGTCCCCCATCCCCGGTTTAGCGGGGAATTCCCATCCCCGACTGGGGCGGGTGGACCGGGTTCCCCGATGGGTTGGGGACCATTCCCATGCCTAGGCGAAGTTTTGTTTAAGGACACTGCGTTGCAGGCCCCTATCTAGTCATCTTCAAATCATCGATTTCACGTTAGTCTCTCTTCTCGTCTTGATAAGTATTTCGGTATATACATACTCATTTTTCTATTTTCTTTGATAGATTTCACACGATATTGCACATATTCATATACACAATTTCTGGATTTTTCTGGATCCATAATCTTGGTTCTAACATTTATGTGTTTTGAAAATTTTAGGTAGTTATCAAATCAGTTGCAAATAAGTTTGAGAGTATATTTTGGAACATATTAATCTACATCATTGACAGCGATTTGATAATATGCACGGACAATTGAGATTGATTTATAAGGTGTGTAACAGTTACACGGTTTGTATTTGATGGGGGCTCATAGGATATATATATATATATATATATATATATATATAGAGAGAGAGAGAGAGAGAGAGATATGTTCAAATGAGAAGTGCTAAATGTATGAAAAATAGAGAAGTGATTCTAGTTCTTCGTCTGGTCAACATTTGTGGCTTTGACTTTGAAGCACCGAATAATTATTCGCATGGTCTGCAGAAGATAAGGGGTGGTTTCGTAACTTTTACAATCGGTTAATTATTTCATATGTGAATCACAAAAGTTCATAAGTGAATTACATGGGTTAAATAGTTCATATGCGAATCACACAAATTCACATACGAACCTGTTTGCCGCTTATTTATAAAAGTTACGAAACTACTCCTCTATTTTTGGCATAGCCGCAATTATTGACTATATAGCTTCAAATCCGATCTTGACCGTATGAAGGGTTAGAATTACTTTTCTACTTTTCATATATTTAAAATTTCTCATTTAAACAAATATATATATATATATGAGGATGGGTTCAAGGGAAGTAGGGAACCCTTAAAAAATTGAGAATGGAGAACCTTCCATTAATTAACCCAGTTTTAATCCAACAGTTGTGAATAATGTAGACGATTATATTTTAATATGAATCGTCTATTATTTTAATTAGATTTAACGGTTGATGAAGGGTTTATGTTCTCGTCTTTTCTTGGTTGTGTGTGTGTGTGTGTGTGTGAGTGAGAGAGAGAGAAAGAGAGTTCAAATGCATGAGAACACTACCATTTTTCGGAAACGCAAGAACACCCAAATTATATGTGATACTAGCTATTCTCGCATTCTTGTAAAATGACAGTGTTCTCGTTTTGCATGTTTCATATGTTTTGGTAAAATAATATTGTTCTCGTTTGAACCTCTACTCTCTCTTTATATATATATATATATATATATATACATATAAATATACAAATACATATAGGATCATGTTCAGGAGGAAAACCATAAAAAAAAATAAAAAACTAAGGAACACTCTAGTAAAATCATTAATATGTACATCACATACCGTACACATAAATAGTTATTATAGTGTTGCTTCATTTTTCATTTTCTTAAGGTTTTGCCCTAAACTAGACCTGACAAAAAATGACACGACACGCTAACCCGATACTAACTCAACACGAAATAAACGGGTTTGGGTAATACATTTCAACCCGTTTAAGTAAACGGGTTGACACGACAGGACACGAAAAATAAACGGGTAAGGTCAGGGTCAAAAATTTCAACTCGAAAATGACCCGAATAACCCGTTTATATATATATATAGGGTCCCCTTCATTTGTTAACCGTGACATTGATGTTAACCGTGCTAACCAAATTTCGACCAATCAGAAGCTTCCTAGAGTTTTTGTTATCCATGAATGTTATTAAATATGAAAGGGTAATATGGGAATTTGCTAAATATCGTCCATTTAATCTGTTACCATATTTAAAGGAGTTTTTTATTTTTGTAGTTATCCTGATATTAAATACATTAATTAATTAAAATTTTTATTTTGATTTGTATCTTATTAATTTTGGAAGTTATCTTTTACCTTTTTTTAAGCATTTTATTTATTTCTAACTGCACAATCAGTTTACCCATCGATCTAGGTAATTTTTTTGACGTTTTGGAACTGTTGTTGAAGAAAGTTGTTCGTTTATAATGATTAGCACTATGCATATATGCATTTGGGAAATATGTCAGTACCTTATCCGATAGTTGTGCACATGCATGTATGATTATAGTACATGTATGAATTTCCACAAAAGTGCACATATGCATTTTTAATTATAGTGCATATATGCAGGTATATATGCCAATATGGACATGTGCACTTCATTTTCATTATGTAATTTCCAAATATGAGAAATGTGCACATAATAATCATGTGATTGAAAATTATGTATGGATATACCCAAATATGCACATATGCATATGTGCAATGTGTATATGTTAATTCTATATGGACAAACACAATCATATACCATATAACCACATATGCAGTGAGGACAACCACATGTTTTTGTTTTCCCTTTGTGTTTTGATGGTTACCTAATGATTCTAGGGGAAGAAATCCCTAAATGTTAGGGATAATGTTTCTAGGGGAAGAAACCCCTAAATGTTAGGGATTTTACAATTTTAAAACGTGTTTCCGTAAATAAAGTTGGATTGTTATTTTACCAAATTAACCCTGTGCACTTGTGCATTGTTTTAAATCAATCCTTATGTATAATAATTAATTAAATGAAAATTCAATTAAATATGGGTCGTTGATCATCACAATGGATGGTTGAGATTGGTTAGCACGGTTAGCACCAATGTCACGGTTAGCAAATGAATGGGCCCCTATATATATCTATACTATATTATAAAGCATGGATAAAAAACTCTTAAATACAAATTATTAGGCACAAGGTACCATCATTTTATGCAAGATTTTAAAAATCTCTTAATTTACAAGTATCAAAGCACAAGATACATATTACTACTGCAGACTTCTAACACCCACCAATTTGGTATGTGCAGGGATTTCCTTTTATGTAAACATTTCCATGTATCACTATTAATTAATATGGAGTATTATATTACTATAATTTTGTTTTAATTATATTATTAAATATGTAATTGATTATTTTTTCTAGATGTCATTAAAATAATAAGATAATCATTGAATTCTAACAAAACACTTAATTTTTTTATATACAAAATATTATATTATTAAGCCTAAATTAAACAAATTTATAAAAAAACATTATCATTTTTTCAAAACCATCCAAAATCCTACTGTAAATCGACAAAAAAATAAAATGAAATATTAAAATCGTGATGTATCTCGCTGCATTGCGCGAGTACGCTTCTTATATATATATATATATATATATATATATATATATATATATATATATATATATATATATAATATTATAAGTTTTCTTTTTAATGTTTTGAATTTTAAATGTTTTAGATTTTGTTATAACTTATAAGTTTGAACTATAAAATTTGGATTTCTAATGTTTTCATTTGAATTTTGGATTTGTATTTTTTTATGAATTTTCGATTTTTAATTTTTAGTTTTATAAATGTTAAACGGGTTAGGCGGGTCGGGTCAGGTTAGACGGGTCGGGTTAGTGTTGAAATTTTATGACCCATTTATAAAACGGGTCGGATTAGAGTTAGACAATCTCAACCCAATTAACTTTGAACCCGGCACGACACGACATGTTTGTCAGGTCTACCATAAACTCCACTCTTTATGGCTTGTATTAATTTTAAAGTGCATGTGCAATCCTGGTGATTACAGCCCCAACATTTTCCAGGTCTCTTGTGTTTAAATATTACTTATATTGGTGTTCCTATCATGGTATCTTTATATTTCTAAGTTATATATTTGATGTTGAAATAGAGCCACATAAATGAATGAGCAAGTAAAGCATATGGTCATTTAATTTTTATCTTTGGATTCCTCTCAAAATAGATGACTCTTCATCTTAGAACGGAGTTGATATATATCGAGGGAGGGTTCAAATAAAAAATCATAAATGTTAAGAATATGAGAAGAGATTTTATCCATTAGATAAGATATTAGATAAGATTTTTTAATGGTCAAGATTTTAAGGCAATACATGTAAATAGAGATAAATTGGTGACTAATTATACAACCTAAGAATGTTGAGGGGAGCATTTTGAAATTTTTGAGCAACTAAAATTATGTTTGGCAAACTAGCTGATAAGGTAGCTGATGGTTAAGTCATATTTGGTAAAAACTATCTGATAAACATGTAAAATTACTAAAAAAAACATTTTGAAAGAAAACAAATCAATTACAATATTTCATAATATAATTAAAACAGACTTTTTTTTTTAAAGACAGGGCAATATAATATGTTAATTGATACTAACAAGATAATAAAGAAAAATTATATAATATAATGTGTTAATTAAAAGAATTTAAAACTTATTGTTATATATATATACTATAAAATTTGAATTTATTAAAATAAATTTTAGAAAAAATTTACATTAACTTAAGACATATAATATATATATATAGAAATAAATAATCGAATAATAATTAAAAAATAATAGTAATTAATAACTAAAATATAATGACTAATATTTATATATATAGAGGGAGGTTTAAGAAAAAACTTCAAAAAAATGAAAAACTGAGGAACATCCTAGTAGTCATTCATCTGGACAGTATACACTTGTGCATACAAGTAAATTAAGGTGTTTTTTGGTTTTATGCACTTGTGCATTATAGGCACTTGTGTATATGCACGTGTGCATGTTACAAATTACTTGTATGCACAAGTGCATACCGTCCAGATTAATGGCTATCAGGGTGTTCCTCAGTTTTCCGTTTTTTTGAGGTTTTCCCTTGAACCTGACTCTCTCTCTCTCTATATATATATATATATATATATATCTACTATTATATAAAAAAACTAATATAGTTATTGTACAAAATACGGTTATTGTACAAACTTTTGTACAATAACACTTATCACCCTAAACTTTTGTACAAAAACACTTATCACCCTTATAATGTTACATTTACCACCCTTATAATTACTTATTTAATTCATTTTATATCCCTTATTTTTTCATTTTTTTATTTTACACCATTATCATATTAACACAAATAATCGTATATGAACAAAAATGCAAAGAAAAAATATGTTTCTTTTTTTACAAATTATATCATTATAATCATCTCGTCAATATCTTCAAAACGAGTCCAATGTTGAATATTTTTTAATTTAACCGTACTATTAAATATCATGAATATCTACGAACTAATTTGTTTTCTATCCATACGTTTTATTTTTTTCCACCGTTAGCACATTAAAAATACATAATCGTAAAATATGTTTCATTCTTATTATAAATTATATCATTATAATTTTTTTTTTGTCAATAATTCTAATATAAACTAATTATTGAATATCTTTATGGGTTTAGGGTTTAGGGTTTCATAAATTGTGATTATTAGGTTTAGTTGATTGTTGATGACATGTCTATAAGGAAGTAATATTAATTGTTCGTTATTTACTTACATTCCGCTGCATCGCGCGGGTATATGCCTAGTATATAATTAATATTATTAACAACTAGGCATATACCCGCGCGATGCAACGAAATGTAAGTAAAGAACGAACAATTAATGTTAATTTCTTATAGACATGTCATCAACAATCAACCATGACCTAGGAGGAAGCTTTGGGCGCATGAGAAGCATCCCAGACTCTAGGTCGGCCTTCGGGTCGGCTCAGGTCCAGGTTTCCGGGCAACCAGTCTATGGGTTGCGGGTTCGGTCCTTGGGCCAGGTTTAGTCGGCGCCTGGACGGGTCCAGTCCAAAGGGCTGGGCTGGGTCGCCGCGGATTAGTCGGTGCTGCCGTCGGATGCCCGGATACTGCGGGAACGTGTGTGTGTTATCTGTCGTTCAAAAAAAAAAAATCAACCATGACCTAAGAATCACAACTTATGAAACCCTAAACCCATAAAGATATTCAATAATTAGTTTATATTACAATTATTGACGAAAAAATATTCAATATTTAGCTCGTTTTGAATGTATTGACGAGACGATTATAATGTTATAATTTATAGAAAAATGAACGTATTTTTTCATTGTTTTTTTGTTCATATACGATTATTTGTGTTACTATGATAATGGTGTAAAATGAAAAATGAAAAAGTAAATGATATAAAGTAAATTAAATAAGAAATTGTAAGGGTAGTAAATGTTATTGTACAAAAGATTGTACAATAACCGTTTTATAATTTTTATATAGTAGTATAGATAGATATTCATGATATTTAATAGTACGGTTAAATTAAAAAATATTCAATATTGGACTTGTTTTGAAGGTATTGACGAGACGATTATAATGGTATAATTTGTAGAAAAATGAACATATTTTTTCATTGCTTTTTTGTTCATATACGATTATTTGTGTTAACTAGTTGGGTACTCGCGCAATGCGACGGGATGTCAAACGTTTTTGTAAAGAAACCAATTCTTTTATGAAGGACAACTGTCAGTTCTTCTAACCTTTGTTGTAACACCCTAAAAACCAGCGTGAATTTAAAAAAAAATGCGGAAACTGGACAATTAGACATCATCACTTGGTATAAATCTCCCAAAAAGGGGAATGTACTTAACCTTTACAAAATCTGTATACGGATATGGAATTCAACAACAAACTAATCTAAACATAAACTATCTAGATTACATCGGTTGTTAATCCAATATCACCAAAAGAATGAGACTTAAACAATTGCCCAACATCAAATACTAGTCATCACAAAAGCCCCCGAGACCAAGCTCGTCACTCAAGCCCTTGGCAACCCACCGCTAATGGGAACCTGTTGTACATATCATTTGAGAAAAAGTGTTAGGCTTAAAGCCTAGTGAGAACATACAGTTTATAACTTCAAGAGATATAAACAATTGTACCAAAAGGAAATCTTTTCAATAAGTTTCGGTTTACAAAAGAAATCTTTTCCACATAAGGACTGATCGGTCCGAAAATTCATCTTGCGATGACGGGGGATACCCGATTTACCAAGGATTGCAGCGGAACACAAAAGTAGGCCACAATCCGAGCTGTGAGCTAAATACTTGGAATTCATAGCCACGAACAACAAGGTCCGTACTAAGATGTGAGGAAGGGCCCCCGAGGAAACCAAGTCATACTCGTTCACTAGGACTACATTATGACCCATGGCTAGTAACCAATCTCACATAACCGTACCAAAGGCCCCCGAGGGTCAAATGCATCCATAGCTACAAAAAGGGGAATAGACATCCCAATAATAACAGCCGACTCAAAACCTAGGGATCCACTAGTAATGGTACAGACTTGTCACCTGAAGATTGTTTGAATGGTTTTGGAAGTCTGACTTTGGGAGACATGCTTTCGGCCGGATTATGAACAGTGTAGTTGACAGAGTTGTTGTACGAATTGTGGCAGAGGCATGTCCGTTCTAACACATCGTACTGAGTTGTGCAAGGTAAGACAAAAGGAAACTTGAGGTATAAGCTTTGTAATCATTCGATCGCTGAATATCTCTTTCTTCAGAGACATCAAGAGTTCAGCGATCGCTGAAGCTTTCCTCATGTTCCTTCGCGTTTAAGTAGAGTTGTCTTTACTTTACTGATATCCGCATCAGGTCATTAGTAGACTTCTCTTTGTTCAGCAGCTTCGTCTTCGATTCAGCTATGAACATCAGTTGACGCGAGACTTGTCTTCAGGGATTATGTTACTGTTTACATCAGAACTATCAGCGATAACTGAACAAACTCAGTTTGATCACTGATAGTGAAACACTAATACATATTAATTGTTTATAAGAAAGACTATCAGCGATAACTGGACAGACTCAGTCTGATCGCTGATGGTGAAACACTAATACATATTAAACGTAATTTTCACTAAGTACAGAAAAGGGTCGTTATCAAATCACTGAGAGAGTTTGGATCAACAATAAGTAATTTGTAAGTTAGGTGGTTTCAAGAGGTGGGTTTCATGTTGGCAATGGCATCAATTTGTAAGTTAGATGGTTTCAAGAGGTGGTTTCAACAGGTATGAAAACACACTGTGAAAAGTTCGTATTGCCTCGCTTTCTACAAACACTATGGTAAAGTATGCTAAATAGTTATTGTCACACAAACATACCATGTTAAAATATAATGTTTGTAAAACACACTGTGAAAAGTTCGTATTTTAGAATCGTATTTTCCCGGTGAAGGAAGTGATGAAGAGAAAAAAAGGGCGAAATCATACATTTATTTCCATTTCGGTAAGCATGGGAGGCGGTGTAACGGATCTAGGGTGCACTATTTCTCCTACAAAACCACAAGGGAAAACATCAATAAAAAAGCAATTACATCAAGCTTATAAAAGTTCCAAATAAATACAAATACTAAACCTTGTGATAGGTTGCCTCTTGAAGATGTCGGGCTATCCTCCCTACGCCCACGTCCATGGTTAACGGGTCTAGGGTGCACCATTTTTCCTACAAAACCACAAGGAAAAACATCAATAATGACTACCAAAAATCCAAGAACCAAAAATGAAAATTAAATCCATCGATACAATGGTGAACTAATGACAACCAAAAACCCAAGAACCAAAAATGAAATGCGATTTCAAGTGGTGAACTAATAACTACCAAAAACCCAAAATGAGGTTGACAGTATAACACTCCTAT
Organism: Arctium minus; assembly: GCA_954870635.1. NCBI lineage: Eukaryota > Viridiplantae > Streptophyta > Magnoliopsida > Asterales > Asteraceae > Arctium > Arctium minus. Next base: position 21,083,961 of record OX941084.1, read on the forward strand.
CCAAACTACCATTCACTTTGAAGAGTTGATCAAAGTGAGGTCGACAATATAACACTCCTTCAAAAGAACTGTAATGAAAAGATCAAATTCATAGTTATGAACCAAAGAACACCTCAAATCATATATGTCTTTAAAAGGAGATGGTTTGTTTCTTGTCTTACTTGCTCTTTTTTCTCTCAACTACAGTGGAACTGATAGTTGAGTTCTAGATGGAGTATGTTTACCTAGCTTTGGCTATATTGATCACAATACCTTGGTATTTAGAATTTTATGCTCTAGGATAAATTGTGTATGAACCAAAGAACACCTCAAATAACTCTCGAATAAATTCATAGTTATGAACCAAAGAACCAAAGAACACCTCAAATAATTCTAGGATGAGTATAAATTCATAGTTATGAACCAAATAAATCTGTATCAGACGAACAAAAGATCGAGCATAAGAGATAATTATAGGATGAGTATAAATTCTAACTAAAATCAAAGATAATCAAAGATCCAAGGTAATCAAACCCAAAGGATGCAATTGAATGTTTTTCAAACCCAAAGTTTTAATGTGCCAAATTGAACCCAAAGAATGCCAAATCAAAATAATTGTAATGAAAAGATCGAATGGATGAATCAATAAGTTCTGTTTCTAGTTATGAACCAAAGAACACCTCAAATTTTCAAGATGAATCAATAAGTTATGTTTCTAGTTATGAACCAAAGAACACCTTAAATTTTCAAGATGAATCAATAAGTTCTGTTTCTAGTTGTTTAAAATCAATAATTACACAAAACCATGTACCACTTCAAGTAATGTATCCATTCATTTTTTTTTTCAGGTCTTATCCATGTAAACTGTGTTTAACAGGAAGAGACCTGTGTATGGAGTCCAACCTACTTCCTTAATACACCTTGGGAATTATTTTGGTGCAATTACACAGATTGTTTGAAATCACCTAAAGACTGCAATTGAATGTTTTGAAATCACCTTAACACTGCAATTACACAAATTGTTTGAAATCACCTGAAGAACTGTAATGAAAAGATCGAATGGATGAAATCAAAGAAATCGATTACCTGAAGATGTTAATCAATTACACAGACCCAAAAATAGAAATCGACCCAAAACAGATTGTCGATTACACAGATTGTTCAGATTGTCGATTAAACTGATTTGGGTTTTAAATTATAGAAATCTATTACCTGAAGATGTTAATCGATTACACAGTTTGTCGCTTCAAACCCAAAAACAGAAATCGACCCAAAAACAGATTGTCGATTACACAGATTGTCGATTACACAGATTGTCGCTTCAAACCCAAAAACAGAAATCGACGAAATTGATTACCTGAAGATATTAATCGATTACACAGACCCAAAAACATAAATCGACCCAAAACAGATTGTCGATTACACAGATTGTTCAGATTGTCGATTAAACTGATTTGGGTTTGAAATCAAAGAAATCGATTATTGTCGCTTCAAACCCAAAAACAGAAATCGAACTGGCCTTGAGAAAAGAAATCGAATTGACCTTGAGAAATCGATTACCTGAAGAACCCACTTGAGAAAAACAAACCCTAAAATTACCAGAAGTCGGTGTATGAGTGTAGCAGGAAAATGACCGGCGATGGACATTTAAGCATTGCATGGGAGGAGGACGAAGCGTCATCTCAAAAGGAGATAGCCTGAATCGACACCTTGAGGGAAGCGGTTAAGAAATTCAAATTCAAATCAAAGCGTCATCCCAGTTGCTTCCTTGAAGTGAAATGCATTAAAAGTGTTGTACATAATGCTTTAAATGGTAGTAAAGTTGAAATTTAAGTAATGTGCTTTAAATGATGGTACATAAGGCTTAAAAGGTTGTAATTAAGAAAAGCAACCCAAATGCTTTATAAAGTAATATAGATATGATAATGGTGTAAAATGAAAAATGAAAAAGTAAAGGATATAAAGTAAATTAAATAAGAAACTGTAAGGGTGATAAATGTAACATTGTAAGGGTGGTAAATGTTATTGTACAAAAGATTGTACAATAACCGTTTTAGAATTTTTATATAGTAGTATAGATAATTCTAAATAACTAAAAATTAACATTAATGTATAATTAAAATTTAATTAATAATTTTCAATTAATATTAATAATAATAATAATAATTAATTTTTAATAATTAAATTTATTTATAATTAATAGTTAATAAATAATAACTAATATTAATAAGGTATAATTGAAAAAAGTCACAAAAACCTATTTATAAGCTACTCCAAGTAGCTTGTCAATAAGATAACTTATAAATAAATTATAATAATTAATTATAAGTTGGTTTATATTCATCCAAACATGTACTTAAAAAATAAGTTAAGCTAACTTATTTTTGCCAAATAATGCCTAAATCACCAATCCAAGCCACCAAATGACTAATTCACTCATTTTTTAAAATTTCCCATTTTCTTTTAAATTAAATTATCTAAAATATAATCAATATTTTAAAATTTATAATTTATACCAAAAAATGATAATTTCATTATCTATAATTTAAGATCGATGATAATATACACATTTTTTAAAATTCACATATGAATCTAGGTTATAAGTTTAAATTAATTCATGTACAAGTTATGATTAAGATTCACATATGAATTTATGTTATGATTCATAAGTTCATATATGAACCTGAGTTATAAGTTGTAACTTGATTGACATACAAATTATGATTCTAATTCACATGTGAATCTATGTTAGAATTCACATATAAACTTACATACACCTGACTATCACCGTTTGATAATGGTTTCTTGAGATCTTTTGCGTTTACTTTTATTTTCAAACGATTAAGAAGGAACATCGATGTTCGTGTTCACAGATGAAACTTAAGCAAATAAGACTTAATTTGATTTCTGGATTGTAAAGTGTTCTATAATTTTATGGCGGAAGATTGAAGCAAAAATTGATTGTTAATAATATCTGAAAACAACATTGGAAAAGAGAAGCGATGAATTAGGTTATTTGGTTTTTTCCAAAATTATCTTAATTACTATATGGTAGATATATGTTTGTCACTTTAATAAAAAGTCTTGTAAATAGAAATTATAATAGATGCGCTTATTCTCACACCTCCCCCCCCCCCCTCTTTTTTTCTCTCTCTCTATCTATAGACGAAAGATTGTGTGAGAAGAAGAGTTAAAGTGAAAAAGTAAGAAGGGATTTCGACCCTTGATCATTTTTAATCTCAAACTCACTCATTAATCGTGCTTGATATGGGGATTGATCATGGTGCATCTCATATCCGTGCATCTCATCATAATGTGCATTCAATGGTGGAGAATCCTTCTCACCAGAACCTAACCATATATATATACACACACACACACACAGACATACATAATTGAATGAGACTTCATATATTGTGATAATCGTGATAACTTTTACCTTATCTGTTGTTTCACGTGATTTTTTTTCTCCATTTAAGGCTAATAGTCAATGTATTGATTAATATATATTTGTTTCAAACTATGTTTGTTTTGGTTCATAATGTGTAACTTTTGTTTCACAAACAGGTCAAAATGATCCACATTGTAAAACAAATATAGGTTAATCAATGTGTAACATCCTGATTTTTATCCTAATGGAGGAAAAGTATTGAACTGGGTGAATCGGTAAATGAAGAACCAAATATGAAGTATGGATATAGTGTCATGTAGTCGTGACATCTGTCACAATAGCACAAATGGTAATGGAAGTGTGGTAGTCCCGGTTATAGTGCCATGCAGTTGTGACATGCGTCACAATGGCACCGGCATTACCGAGTGTTTGGTCGTCCCAACGAATGTGCCATGAAGTTATGACAATGGCATGATAACTGGAATAATGGAATCAAATGTTCCAAGAGAGGGTCGAGAAATGGTTGGGAAAAGGTCGAGGAACGGCGGGGAAAGCCGTCGAGAAAACGGGCGGGGAACGGTCGAGAAAATGGACGAAAATGGCTCTCGGTACCTTTTGGGCGAAAGTGCCAAGCTAAAGTGACACTAGCACTTTAGTCGGGCACTTTCGCATGGAAAAATTGGCCCACGGTACCATCCTGGCGAAAGTGACAGCTAAAGTGACACTGTCACTTTCGCTTGGCATTCTCGCGGTCGGGGTGAAGTGCTTAAATTCAGCCCTAACTTCATTTGGTCATATCTTTCTCATTTCTACTACGTTTTTGGTGATTCAAATTGCTATGGTTTCGTATTTGAGAGCTTTTCAAGGATAGATTGTTAGTTTTGGTAATATCCAAGAGTATTTGGTGGTGGATTGGAAGCAAAGATCAAGAGCTCATCATCATCTTCTCCATCTTCAAGAAATTTAGGGTATTTTAGGTTTTCACCAAAACCTAAGTGGTAAGTTTATCCCTTTCTTTTCTAAACCTTAATAGGTGATGTAAATGCTTCATTGATGATTTTCTAGTGTTTGACTCCTTCAATTTCGGTTTGTAAGATTTTAGAGGAGTTAGGTCAAAATTAGGGTTTTGGGTATAAGTTGAGGTTTTGATGTAAAATGTTTGGGGAATGTTTCTATATGGTTGAATATGGTTATTTACGGTTGAAAATGTTTGGATCTAGGTTTTAGAGGTTTTGGCTTGGAGGATTCAAGTTTCGTCAAGGAAGCTCAAAGTGGGGTAAAATCTAGATTTAGCCTAAATCTAGCAAGGTGAGTTCAAGTTGATTTGTGAAAATGGTGTACATGCCAAAATGTTCATTAAGGTTTTTGTGTTCTACGTGAATTTGTTAACTGTTGATCACCTGATAAGTTTTGGTTATTTTGAAATGTTTAGTTTTATAAACATGGTGAAACACCCATTTTGGGACTTTTGAGGCATTTTGATAAATAAACCATTAAGGAAAATGTTTTAATAATACATTGCATAAATGGTGATTATTTGGTAAAAATGCACTTTTGTGTTGTTGGAAATATGCATAGTTCGTGTAATGAGATGTTTTGAAAGTATCAACGCGTGAGTTATTGGGTTTTGGTCATTCCTAACCTCGTGAATATTTCGGACGTTGTACTTCTTTTGGTTTTGGGGAAAAGACGCATCCCAAGGATTTTGATGGGCAAATCTTAAGCACTGACAATTTTAACGAGCTATTTTACGGGTATAAGTCATTTGGTGTAAATGCTCTTTTAGTGTGTTTTGGGAGAAATGTTTAACCTTGTATTATGAGACGTTTTGAAAGGGGTTAATGGTATAAACTTCTTTTTGGGAAAATGATCCGTTTCAACTTAAGTGGTGTTGGAGTTTGGCCGTGTGCATTTTATCGCATTGTACTGCTTTTGGCAATGAGTCATTTGGTTGTTTGAGCATATGGCTTGGTATTTTATTATGATTGGGTTTTAGGATATTTGTCCAGTTTTGATAACTCGATTTCGAGCTTTGGTTGCGATATTGGATGAGGGACTCAACGTAAGGACCTTTCGCGGTTGAAGTTGATATCCCGTGGGTGTAAGTTTTAAGCCACTGAGTCTGACATCCCTTGCGCTTGGAATCATTACGTCCAATGATGGAACGATAGTTTTCCACATTGAGGCACGTTTAGGCATCAGATTGGGCTATAAGTCCTACGTGCTAAGTATTACGATATTGGATGAGGGACTCAACGTAAGGACCTTCCGCGGTTGAAGTTGATATCACGTGGGTGTACGTTTAAAGCCACTGAGCCTGACATCCCTTGTGTGTACTTCTGTTTATATGACTAGTCTTAACAACATAAAATGGGCTTACTTTGTGTACCGTCACATTTTATGGAATCGGGTCTCCCCCGTCACTGAAAAGTGTTACTTTGGGTATTGAGTTTTATTATCCTAGTTTTGGTGACGTTTTGTATAAATGGATTTTTATCCATGATTTATGGGTTGAATATTACGCCCCACCCGTGTTTTAGGTGTTTTGGGATATAAAGTTTTATTCGCTTTTCTCCAGTTGGGAGTTTGATTTCTATTCTCATTTAGAGTGAGTTTTGGGTTTAATTTAATTTACGAAAGAACGTTATATGTTGGAATCTTGTCCCCGAAGTAGTTTGGATTTGAAAACGTTTATATTAGTGTTTCCTTGCCCAAAATGCATATTATTGGAAAAGAGTCGTTTTCATGTCCAAACATATCATATTGAAAGCTTATGATTTAAACTACATTACCTCTTTTCAAAGATATCTTATTCATGTTGAAAACTTTTGAGCTCATTAGGCGTTAAGTCTAACCTTTTTATTTGTCGGCATGTGCATCAGGTTCCAGTTGGGGTTTGGTTCTAGAAGCTATGAATAATTGAGTCTTAGCTTTGTGCAAGTGTAAGTAGTTGGTGAAGTCTTCCGCAGTTTGGAGATAGTGACTATTATTGGGTTTTAGTAGCACCCGTTCTTATTGTAGACTGTGTGTATAGAATGAAATGTGTGTATTGGAGTTAAATAATAAATTGTGATTGGAGATGTATCATTTATCGATGTATTTAGAAAATTTTAAATCGGTTGCTATTTCCAGAATTTAGGGTGTTACACAATGTCTTATATATTAGTCTTAGATAGAAAAAATCATATGAAATAACACATGATACCATATATTGTTCTTAAGGTTCTCACAATTTCATAAGTTCTCAAATGATTAAACCCCTATATAGTGTCATATAGAGGGAGTTTCAAATACAAACTTTGTAGTTAGTACAAATCAATCAATTGACATATTAGTTTATGAAATTTATGTGGGTTCATTTGTATTTTATAACACACTAGTATTCATCATTTTATAACGATCATTCATGTTAAATAATTTGGTTACAGATCGAGAATACGGGGCCGTTTACCCAAATATTTACCCGGTAAGCACTTACCGATTAAATTCAATGATATCACTTATCTTATCGGGTAACATTTTAGGCAATTAAAACAGTATCGTAGGCAAAAGTTTACCCGGTGAGCGTTAACCGGGTAAGAGCCGTCGCCCTCACTTACCAGGTAAAACTCTCGTCTCGCCATTGTTTTTCCTCTTACCCAGTAAGATTATTGGTCATTGTCATATTCATCGACTAAGATAATATATATATAACTTAGTAAACTTGATAAGTGTTTATCCAGGTAAGTGTTTGGTAAACGGTCCTACCATAATTTTTGGAACGTAAAGGTTTTTAATTGCTTTATCGCAAAGATAAGATGGAGTAAATTAATGCAAGAAAGTTACAACCTGCCATCGATCACTTTCATCCTTAATAACTATTTATTATTAACCCCATTAATTTTTTAATGCAGCCTCACCTACTTAAACACTGTGAAACCACGTACCTTCCACTCACCCATGTGCATGCACGTGCGTTTTAACACCTATCTTCGCTTCCACCCTCATGCAAGTTACTTTTCTAATTAAACCAAGTAACCTAAGAGCATCTACAATGTATTAATGATTTTTTATTTTTGTCATATGGATTTTCACTTTTTTATTAAAAACGGATTTCTAAAAACTTTTCCAATGCAAAACCTTTTTTTATCAACATTTTTACCAAAAAGTTAATGCAATAACAGGTTGGTGTATACCAACCTTTTTATCAAAAAACTTTTTATTCCAATGCATAAAAACCCTTTAGAAAACTTTTTATAATAATAAAAGCTACGAAAGAGTTATACATTGGAGATGCTCTAACAACAAAATTAACTTTGTTCGTTTCAAAATAAGTTTCTATATTTCATTTATGTTTGTCATAAAAGATAACTAAATTCTTGAATGCACAAATATTTAAGATTTGTGAAGATAAAGAAATTAAATAAAGGTAGTATTGTCATTTAATTAACAAAAAGTGTAATAATTACACATGTCCAAAATTATGTGTCATTTTAATTGTAGACACTTATCTTGGAACGGAGTGAGTAATACATTGTGAACACAATAACACCAACAACAAAACTATAGCTCCTAACCACAAGGATTGTGGTGTAGCGGTAATCACCTGGGGAGTTCATAGCGCTCAACCCGGGTTCGATTTCCTGCATTCGCAACTTTGTGGCCACTGGGTATAACCTCAGGGCTGCATGTTTTAGCAGTCGGTTTCACAGGACACCCTTTTCCAAAAAACAAAACTATAGCTCCTTAAAAATATTGTGTAATGACTTAGATATATATTACTCCCTCCGTCCCAAAATAAATGTCTACATTTCTATTTATGTTTGTCCCAAAATAAGTGTCCACTTTCAAAAAGTAGATAGCTAAATTATCACATTTACCCTTAATTAATGCACAAATACATAAGAGTTGTGAAGAAAAAGAAACATTAAATAAGGGTAAAGATGTCATTTGATACCAAAAAGGGGTAATAATTATGCATGTCTAAAACTGTGTGCCAAGTCAACTGTGGACACTTATTTTGGGACGGAGGGAGTATGAATAAAATCAATAATCAAATTTGAACATCCGTCAAGTATTTACGGTGAACCCAGAACCAAAAACCTATATTATCTGCACGATATGAATCACTATCAAATAAATTGATCCAATTAAATATTATAATCACCCATTCTTTTACACAACGTGACACAACTAACACCAAGAACAAAAAATAACTAAAGATCCCTAAAAATATTGTGTAAGGAATTTCTATTTATAGGAGTTATGGCTTTCTTATTTATAGTGAAATAAATTAATAAATTGCATTTTATGAGTTATAATTTTTTTTCACTTTATTATCATTTTATATTTATTTAATAAATAACATAATTATCTTAAATGGATGACTTACATTGGATCTCTCGTATCATATCAATTCTAAAATTCGTATTTGATTAAGCCCCTCTATCTCTCTCTATATATACACATATAATCAACTTAGTGAGGTGGTGGAGAATGGTTAGGGTTCATAGAAATTAAAGAGTTTTAAGTAGATACCAATATCAAAATGCTAATAGCTAAAAAGACTACTCATTGATGGTGACTACTAGAAAAAGGGGTATCAGTGACGGAAAATTCCGTCGCTAATTAGTGACGGATTAGTGATGGCACTAATCCGTCACTGATAAGCGACTGAATAGATTTTGTCACTAATTAGTGACGGATTAGCGACGAAATATATATTTTTCTATTTAAAAAAAATAAAAATGAAGATCCACATCTCCGTCGCTAATTAGTGAGTAGTGACAGATTAGTGACGAAAAAGTCCGTCGCTGATTTAATCCGTCGCTAATCCGTCATAAAAAATATAGGTCGCTAATCCGTCGCTAAAAAGGTCTGTTGTTGATCCGTCGCTGAACTAGACCGTCGTTGATCCGTCGCTAAACAAGATCGTCGCTAATCCTGACTGTCGCTAATCCGTTGCTGATATCCATCACTAATTTGTTGCTGATAGTATCACCCACCACCTTTTACCGACAGACATTCAGTGATGGATTAGCGACGGAATTTATTTTTAGTGACGGATTAGCGATGGAATTTTCCGTCACTGATAGAGTGGATTTTTGTAGTGGGTGTCACTCGATGATGATGATGTTTATCAAAATATTGTGTATAGAGATGGCTAAATGGGCCTGGCCCGGCCCAACCCGAAACTGGTTGAGGACCGGAATCGGGACTGGTAGGGACCGATTAAGGCCTGACAGTTACAGCCCGGTTGCATATTTGGACGGATTTGTAGGTTGGCCCCGCCTTGATCGGGACCGATTATTGGACCGGCCCGACCTGGCCTGAAATTTTCAAAAGTCTAGTCGTTTTATATCCGTTGGTAAACGGTCATGAGGACGTTGGGGTTGATTTTATGGCCGTTTTTTTGTTGTTTTTTACTCTCGAAGCACATATATAAGTCTTATGGTGCATGGGGAAAGATACCAACTCACAAACACAAAAAACGTTCATAATTCTTGCTATATATAAATCGTGATTTCGGCTCGTATTCAATTCTCGCAGAAAACGTTCACACTTCTACTTCTCAATTCTCATCTCTTTCTCTTTCAAAATGGTCGGTGTTGTTGCATCAAACGAAATAATTATCAAAGTTCTCATTGACCAAGCTCTCGTTACGGTTGAATGAAATTCAACCTTAAGGCGGCACACCGAAAAAATATGCCTGAGGTTGAGGTTGGCGTCAGGCGATTCAGGTCAACCGATACTTGACAAGCAAGGTCAAATATGGTCGTCCGGTGCCAATTTGAACCGGAAAATACAACATAATGTGTCATTCAAATCGGGTTGTCGTTCGGACATTTCGACAACCCTCACATTACGAACATGATCCAAAAAACGCTACAATCACGCTACAAGCTGGTAAGTCGTCAAACTCTTAGATGTGATGCAATTAAAACGTGGAAAACGTGTCGTTTCTTTAACATGTGATGCATGGAGCGCACTACACGGATTGTCGGTTTCTTATATATGCATAACGGCACATTGGATTGAGCCACAATCATGGCAATTATCCAGATATGTAATCACGTTTGAACCGTTTGGTTCGCCACATTCGGTTGATTGCCAAAAGTTTTACATTTTTTCATTTATATTCTAAAATCATTAGCATTTCATTTGATAACGCTAGTAATAATAATCAATGTGTGGATAAATTAAAGTTGGTTTTGACCCCTATTTTAGACGGTCAATTATTTCACACACGTTGTGCACACAAAATCAATTCAGTCGTTCAAGACGGTCTAAATATTGTGAGAATGTCGGTTTTAGAGATTTGGGACCGAACTTTAATATTTTCGTTAGGGAACTTACTTATTTTATTATTGAAAATTTGATAAAAGAAAGAAGTTATTTGCAAGCATTTTATAATATTCATTACGAACATAACACTATTGGAAATCTTGATTGGACAGTGCTTGAGGGATTATACGATATTTTGAGCGATTTTAAAAATGCAACAACTTTTTATCCGATATTTATTATCCAACAAGCTTTTTACTTTTAAATCAATTATTTTTCTTTATATCACGGCGTTGAAACCGTATTTAAATGTTATTAATGTTTGAAGTTTTAATTACACAACTACAGATGATAATAATTTATTAGCACTAGATCAAAACAAAAAAAATTAAGAATGACATGTTGCATGTGATACAAGTCCAAGAAAGAGACTTGATTGTCGACATTATAATAGTTAGCTCGCTTACTTTGTATAAACAAAACCAAAATAAACATACCAAAAAAAACTCGTTTAGAAAGTAGTCTCAAAGGTTAGCTTAGGGGTCGTTTACCAAACTTTTAATGGGTAAACACTTATCGTGTCACTTACCTTATCAAGTGTGCATGGCAAAGTCCGAGAATCTTACCCGGTAAGAGGCATAGCAAGGACCGGGAATCTTACTTGGGTAAGTGAGCGAGAAGACTCTTACCTGGTACGTGTTTACCTGTTAAAAGACGCTTACCAACAATCCATTTTAATGGCCAACAATGTTACTCAATAACAAAAGTAAAAAGTGACGACTTTTGTCGGTAAGCGTTTGGTAAACAGCCCCTTAATTTGCATAGTACATGTAAATAAAACCAAAAATGAATATGTTTTCGTACTTTTAAGAATAAGATTTAAGAACAAGGGGTGGTTTGTTTTTTTAAAAATTTTTTAATGACTCTTTAAGTCTGAATCGTTCAGACCTTTTTACATTTAGACTGTTTTTCTTCTTTCTAGTTCTCAGAAACTCTTAACTCTTAAATACGTCTGAAATAAGAAGTGGTGACCTAACTTTTTAAAACATTTTATCGCCACCTCAGTTCATATGTTCTTCTTTCTCTCAAGACGCATCCAGACGTTACAGAAACATACAGTCTTGTTGATTTAGATTTCAGACTTCAGCACCCACCTCTTATTAATCAGAAGTAAAATAAGACTTCAGACCTCTTAAAAAAACAAACGACACCTAAGAATCGAATAACTTTTCTAACTATAAAACCAAACAATATGTACCTAAAAGATCCTACTATGAAGTAGGGTCTGTAAAGGGTAACATGTACCAAGACCATATCTCTACCCCTAAAAATAGAAAGTTTGTTTTAGGGCTAATGGTCATCATGTAGATTTTACCCGTTAGTTTCAACGAAACTCTCTTCTTTAACAAAACTTTTGAGTGTAACCACCCTACCTTTATTCGGTATGTGACATTGACCTCGACTCTCTAGTGTAATCATGGATCCAAGATACCGTCATCTACTCCAACCTCGTTGCACTCGTTGAAGTTGCACCTAGGCGTTTGATGTGTAGTCCTCATGCTTCCAACGCTGTCATCCCCTACTCCAAATTAGCATTCATTCAAATCTCCCCCGATCTATCCTCCAGAAACCTTCAAATCACGTAAAATACATGCTATAAACACCGAGGGGTTGTTTGTTTTTTAAAAAAAAACTCTTAATGACTCTTGAGTCTGAATCGTTCAGACCTTTTTACGCCACCTCTTATTAATCATAACTAAAATAAGACTTCAGACTTTAGACCTTTTAAAAAACAAACGGCACCCAAGTGTAGTGTAGGTCCTTACTGCAATCTCTATAATCTTTTCAACTTTAAATATGATAAATCTTTCTATTGGAACTTCAAACAATCTTGGCTGCAGGTTTGCTTTGGAAGCCCCTCCTTTGATTTATCCTTCCATTGTGGCTGCAATCTTGGCTGGGTCTTTGGCTCTCAACAATCTTTACCTTTCCTGGTTTTATATCCCAGCCCTAACACCCACGCACAAGACCATATGCCTACGTTCAGTTAAAATTAAGGACATCATAACAAATTTGCCAACAACATCTAGAAGCAAGTTCAACTTTCACTCACTAAAGGACTATTTACTACTTGTTTACCGCCTCTTATGAGAGAGGTACTTAGCAGGTCAAAGATGTTGCTGCTTACCAAACCCATATTACCGGTCCATGATCTTGACCAAGTAAGCTAAAAGAGGGGCTTTTACTCAATAACTAGTGCTAACACATACGGGCACATCACACTCTTACCAAATTAGCACTTACCCATTACGTGTTCTTAAATGGCCCCTAAGAAGACTTCCCAACCACATAAAAATTGGCTTATATTATCCTTTTGCAGAACCTCTTGGTAAGAGACTAATATCAATGCCTTTTTGGATTGCAATGCCTTTTCATCTCACACCTGATTTCCTATTGAGGGCTGACTCTTGAATACCAAATCTCAAATCTCTATTGGAAGCTTTTTTTACCAGCTAGAATAACATTAAGCCCCCTAGTCATGACAATATGCTTCTCTACTCCTCATGATCATTTAGCTGCTACAAAGATAAAAAAAATACATCATTGGAGTGATGCTACTAGAAATCTTTCCAGGTAAAAAAACAATGCACAAATAACATAGAAAACACAGCCTAGTCAAAGAGGCAATGCCAATAAACAAAAAATATTTTATTATTTTACATGTCCCCAATCCAGCCTTGAAGACCAATATTCTTGTAATCGATCCCGTTTCAAAAGGCTATATAGGGTTTAAAAAAAACACCAATTGAATATTTTACAGCAAAAACCCGCACTCAACCCAGCATACATACAAGTTAATAGATGACCACAATCCATGCAACATATAATCATCCAAACCAGAAACAAGCAATTCACACTACATCAAATCAAAATAGACCATCATAGAGTGAAAAAGAACCTGCTTGCTACGTATCCAACCAAGTAATCATGAAGAAACTAGATGCATTTAAGAATCATAAGCAACACGATTACCTAAATATTTTAGCTTTGGAGTTCATACATTAGTACAACCACTCGAATATTTGCTACTAGACCAAATTGAATTTCTACTTTCCCATCAATACCCATCCAAACTTTCGATGTTAAATGGCATACACAGTCAACAAATACTTAGATAACAGAAGTCCCCTTTCCAAAGCTTGACATCTATAACTACCAATGAAATGAATAACCAAAATATCCCGGTGATGTGCACACATAATTCAAAGGTAAAATCATTAACCAGTGCAATTTGAAGCAGTTTTGTGACAGGCCCAACAAGAAAACCATATCGGCATAAACAGTGTAAAAACAATTATGGTTATTTGATCAACTAAAGAACGTAAGCATATCAATTAGACCAAATTAAGAAATAAAACATAAAAAAAAACTAGGCAATCATAGATTTCATCAGATTACAACGATTAAGAATTAGAGATAAATAAGCAATTGTCAATTAAACCAAATATGTAAACCTAAAAGCACAGAATTAACTATATGTTTCGCCCAATCATGATGATTAAAAAATAAGCAGTTAAGTAGTAAGCAGATCAACGTAAACAACTAAGAATACTTGATATGTTGATAAGAAAAGCTTTCAATTTCGTCTCAAAACACCCTAAATATCCAGGCTTACCACAAAACAACAATAAAATCCAGAATTATAATCCATAACTCAGAAACGACACTTGACACATATCTAATTTACTCAACCTTAAGCCTTCTGGTAAACATAAGTGAGACCACACTTGCCGCAATAGTGCCTATCGAAATGATTCGCCATGAAAGTCCCCGCACCGCACTCAGCATTAGGACACTCTTTCCTCAACCTCTGCACCTTCCCGGAATCATCAACTTTGTAGAACTGCAACACACTCAACTTCACCTTCTTGTGCTTATGCTTGATCTTCTTCGGCTTGGTATAGGTCTTCTTCTTGCGCTTCTTCGCGCCACCACGAAGACGGAGAACCAGGTGGAGAGTCGATTCCTTCTGAATGTTGTAGTCAGCAAGGGTTCTGCCGTCCTCAAGTTGTTTTCCGGCAAAAATGAGACGTTGTTGGTCCGGTGGGATGCCTTCCTTGTCTTGGATCTTGGCCTTCACATTGTCGATCGTGTCGGAGGATTCAACCTCCAACGTGATCGTCTTACCCGTTAGGGTTTTCACGAAGATCTGCATTTTCGCCGAATTGAATTGATACGGCCGATTAGGGTTTGGAGGAAAATGGAAGATGAGAGCTTTTATAGGAATTAAAATAAGGGGAAACCAAATTGGGTCTTTATTGGGCCAGTCAAAGGGCCTTGATATTTATTTTGGGCTTTTGTGATTGATTAAAGTCCAATAAGATTATGTTGCCACCAAATTATATTTGAGCTTCGTATTTGTTAATTTAATTGAACCGAATAAAGACAAACGGTAATGAATTTAATATTTTGTGTTTATATTCATTCATAGAATGTGTTTGTTTGTCGTTGATTATATTTGTCCGTTAAGATGTTAAACGAATGTAAATGAACGAGCGAACACAAATAAATAAAAACAACCACCATTAGTCATCATTTCAATCTTAAAAAATAGCATAACAAAATGAAAAACCGGGTAAATTTAGGAAAATAAAAAAAATTAATTTTAATTTAATTAATGATTCTACATATTAATGTAAGGTCAAATATACAAACCATGTAAATGTTACACAACTTACAAATCAATTTCAACCGTTCGTGAAAATTATCAAATCCATGTCAACGGTGTTGATTAAATCAGTTCCAAAAATTTACTCTCAAACTTATCTGCAACTGACTTGATAACTAGCTAAAATTTTAAAAATACATAAAATCAAGAGACGAGATTTGTTTGTATGCCTCGCACCGATGGCTATTGCCAGCTAACGCCCTAAGTTAAGAAAAAGTAGCTGAAGGAAGGAACTAGTAATCCATTTAAGAGGACTTTACCCCTAGAAAAAGGCTTTGTGGGTTCGAATGCCGGTTTGAGATAACCAGCCAGGCAAGGGAAAGAAGGAAGTCTTCCTGCGGAGGTATATAACATTTACATGGTGTGTATTTGATTTGTCCTATATAAATATATTTATGTATATAAAGAAACGTAGATGAACATAAATATGTGTAGACGAACAAAAGTAATAACGAATATTAACGAACATAAATGAAGTAAGCGTTAACGAATGGAAAAAGAATGGTTTCGTTTTAGGGGTGTTTGGGATTGCTTATTTGAGGTGTTTTTTAGCTTATTGTGGTGTGACATCGGAGATAAGCACTTTATAATGTTTGGATGGAGAAAAAATCAAAGTGCTTATAGCGGTGCCAAACCGGAGATAAACATTTTTTCATAAGTCATTTTGTTCTAACTTATCAACTTATTTGAAAAAGTTTTTTGTTATTTTATATGTATAAGCAATCTCAAACACCTTTAAATAACAACTTATTAGCTTATTACGTTTTGGTACCACAATAAGCTAATCCAAACATTTTTTTAGAAAATTCCGATTTAACACCGCATAAGTTGATAAACACTTTTCAAAATAAACCTTTTAAAATAAGTAATCCCAAACACCCAATTAATAAAGGGAAAAGTTCATAAAAACCCAACAAACTATTATATTTTGAATGATTAAGTCTCTGAACTAATTTTTTGAATGAAAAAACCATTAAACTTTTTCATTTTTAATGATTAAGTCCCTGAACTATTTTTTTGAATGAAAAAACCATTAAGCTTTCTCGTTTTGAATGAAAAAACCATTAATTTTTCCTATTTTGAATGATCAAGTCCCTGAACATTTTTTTTTCCAATAAATTAAATCTTCGAAATTTTTTAAAATTGGCTACTTACATAATTTTAACCCAAAAAAACTAGCTGTAACCAGTTATCTTTTTTTTTTTGTACGACAACTTGGGCTAAACCCACACACACACGCACCCGCGGTATCCGGGCATCCAATTGGGCAACACCGACTGTAACCGGTTATCTTTTGATCATTCATTTTTTGGTAGATAAAAAATAGATTAAAAAGAGGGAGACCGATGACAGGACAACAACGGGTTAGACGATATGGAGAACGAACAACGTTCTGGCAACGGAGAATGGTGAGACGGAGCGATACGATTGTTTGTGAGTGGTTTTAATGACATAGAATTTGAGAACGATAAAACTGATTTAGATTTGTTTTTAATTTAAAACTTTCACAATTAGTTCTAGATATCTTTAAGAAAAAGGTAACCAATTTTTAGAAGTTTTATGGTTTATTTATTCAAAAAAAATGTTTAAGAACTTAATCTTTTAAAATTAAAAAATTTAATGGTTTTTCCATTCAAAAAATTAGTTTAGGGACTTAAATAATTTGGATAATTTATTGGTCTTTTTTTGAAGTTTTCCCGTTAATAAATGAACGAACCTCCGACCAAATGCTTCAACGGTTCACTAAACAATCCGGTTTGGGGATAGCACTATAGACCCCAATTAAAACGGCGACGTACCGTCGTTATCAAGATATTTCCACCATCATCCTGTATTCTTGTACAGGCTAATCTCCCTCGTCTTTTTCATCTGCAAATAAACGAACCACCATTAATCAACCCCTGCAAATCAGATCACAAATGGCGATTTTTGCATCTCTTCCAAACCCTAATCTCTTCTCCTCCCTCCCCACACCGCCACCGCAACCACCTCCCAACACCCCCTCCTCCGTCAAACCCCCAATTCCAATTCCCAAATACCCACCACTTCATAAATCCCGAAACCAACCTCCACCAAAACCTCAATCCAACCCCGCCTTCAAAACCTTCCACCGCCGTTCCAAATACTACAAACCTGTCAGAGACGGCGACGTCGTCTCCTCCGACGGCGACCGTTCCGTCGTCGTCGGTGAATCCGGCGTGTCCTACCAGCTCCCCGGTGCACCATTCGAGTTCCAGTACAGTTACTCCGAGATCCCCCGAGCGAAGCCGATTGCCATCCGTGAGCCGGCTTTCCTCCCCTTCGCGCCGCCGACTATGCCAAGGCCGTGGACAGGTAAGGCGCCGTTGAAGAAATCAACCAGGAAGATAAAGCTATTCGAGTCACTGAATCCGAGTAACAATGTGAAGCAATTGGAGATGCTGAAGCCGTATGAGCTTGGGAATTTTGAGGTGAAGCCGAGGGAAGAAGTGCTTGGGAAGCCGTTGAGTAGAGCCGAGAGACAAGAGCTTGTTAAACGTCACGTTTCTAGTAATCGTCAGGTCAATCTTGGTAAGATACACCTGTAATTTAAACAGATTGGTTACGGTTAGAAGTTGTGGTTGGTTAAAATTGTGATAAGTAGTTATAAACCATCGGATAAGAAATGGATACATGTTAGGATGTACCAAGATAAGATGCAGCGAGATGCAACTGATCAATTCCCTTTTAAAGGCTGATTCATGGGAGTGCTTGAGATTAGGAGTGTAAACAGCCGAGTCAAGTCGAGTAGGTTAATCGAGTTGGGCTCAAAAGTTAATACCTCGAGCTCGATTAACTTTTTTCAACGTAGGGCTCGAGCTCGTGCTCAAATATTTTTTGAGTTATCGAGCTCGATGCTCGTTTATGGGTTCAAACTCACAATCGATTAACTCGTTTATCGGCGTGAACTCGATAATTTTTATATTTTATTGTATGATTGATAAATATACGAGCGTGTTTGGCTCGAAAAAGGGTATGCTCGATTGGCTCAGTTCGACTCGAAAAACTGAATCGAGTTTTCGTACGAGCTGAGTCGAACATTAATGTTATAAAGTTTGGCTCGTTAAGTTAAACGAGTTTTATTTTATGTTCGAGATCGGCTCGAGCTCGAGTAGCTCGTTAAAAGCTCGACTCGTTTACACCCCTACTTGAGATTAACGATTCAGATCCACTTCTCACAGTATCATTCCCCTAATTTAAACAGATTGCTTGTTTCTTTCGTTAGTGAAACAGATTGTGATTTATCATATAAACTGGGTTTTGTAGGAAGGGATGGATTGACACATAATATGTTGGAATTGATACATTCACATTGGAGGAGAGATCCCGTTTGCAAAGTTCGATGCCTTGGAGTTCCGACCGTCGATATGAAAAACCTTTATCGTGTTCTTCAGGTTCTTTTAACTCAATTTAAGCAACCAATTTTAGGAGTTCCACATATCATCATGATTTCAGGATCCTCGAATCAGTTTAAGGAATCCATTTTGTTATTTTCATCTTTCATGATGTTTGCTGGTTCTTTAAGTGGATTTGAGTAAACTATTTTGGTAGAATGTGGGTTTGATTTCTAATTTGAATGGAAATCATTGGGTTTTCTGGTGGCTATGTGCTAAAGATTAGTTGAAATAACAGGAGAAGACGGGTGGTAAGATCATTCTTCGAACGGGTGGTGTGTTTTATCTATTTCGTGGTAGACATTATGATCCTCATAATCGTCCACAATATCCTGTGATGCTATGGAAACCGGCAACTCCGGTTTACCCTAAGCTCATACAAGAAGCACCAGAAGGGTTGACTAAACAAGAAGCCGATGAGTTGAGAACGAAAGGGAAAAATCTTCCCCCAATTTGTAAACTAGGTAAGGTTTTATGGTTAGAATTACATATATAGCCTTTGTGTTTTCATTGTTATAGACCAATGATGGTATTGATTTTGGTCCAAATTGAAGGTTAATGCTATTATGCTAATACTTGATTTTGCTCTTCATAGTTCGAATTCCTTTTTCTTTTCACTCGATCTTTTTCTTATTTTTAGTTTATGAATTGTCCATCTAACAGCGAAAAATGGAGTGTACATTACCCTGGTTAAAGATGTGAGACAAGCTTTCGAAGAGTCTTCATTGGTGAAGATTGATTGTAGAGGGATGCATGCAAGTGATTACAAGAAGATTGGCGCTAAGTTAAAGGTTTGGGCATCCTTTCCCAATTTGATTTAATCTATTATTTAGAAAAGCGGAGATCACTAGTAAATCGTTTGATATTTGTTCCCCTAGCCGCTACTTAGTAAAGGACTAAGAGGTTGTTTGGTTGGTTTTCCATTAAGTCCTGTATGGATATGTATGTGTGTATTAATCTGCCTGTATAGATTGGAAAGGTTTTTATTTGGGAGGGTTTTTCATAGATGGATGGAGCGTGTTTTTTAATTGTAAGGACATGTTTTGCATAAACTTGGCTTTCTGCATAAAGCTCCCCTTAGAAAGCTCCCCTTAGAAACTTACTGAATAAGCCACTTTCTGTATCATTAAGCCACTACCAAACAATCATGTATAGCTGACCGAATAAGTTGTGAGTCTCATTAAGCTCATTAAGCTGCTAACAAACATGCCCTAAAGGTGGCCCATGCTATATTCTGCAAAAGGGGTATGACGCCACCTTTTGGAACGCCCCTATTGTACTGGTCCAACGGCCATCATTGAGGAGGTAAATCACGTGTCCCGAGGGCTCCAAACCCATCATTCTGCAAGGATGTATGCTTTCTTACCTGCCAGGCTAAAGCTATAGGACCTCATCTTATATTGTCACCACGCCAAATAGTGGTTGCAATTTCATTTACTTTTGTTTGTGATGCAACTAAATCAATCATGTTCTCTCTAGGAATTGGTCCCTTGTGTGCTGCTATCGTTTGATGATGAACAAATCTTGACTTGGAGGGGCCATGGTTGGAAGTCTATGTACCATGGTGCACCTATATTTCCGACCCCTACTTTCGACAACATTGCTAACGAGCCTAGTTGTTCCGGTAAGTACGAGACTAGTTTGTTTTCCCTCGAGTTTCTTTACAGAAACGTCATTCTACCCATTGGGTTGGAACCCCGACTTTTGGTGGGATATTTTGGGCTTGTTTGGTTTTGTGAAACTTTTGGTTAGTTTGATCATTCGTTTTCTTTCTTGCATCAGAAAACACTGAAGATGGCTCTTACAAGTCGGAATCAAGAACAGTTGTTTCAAGCCCGAGAATGATGTCGTTATGGAGGCGAGCCATCGAGTTGAACAAGGCAATGGTGCTGGAAGATATTGGGGTGGGGCCGGATGAGCTTTTGAAGGTGGTCGAGGAATTTGAGACGGTTTCACAGGTGACGGAGCATACATATGATGCAGTAATCGTGTCAAACGAAGAGAAAAGCGATGATCCTGAGGAGGAGGAGGATTACAGTGAAGACGAGAGCGACTTTGATGATGAAGACTCGTCGGATGATGAATATGGGGAGTTGAGTGAGAAGTCGGCTCCTCCGGGATCATTGCCGGTTGACTTTCTAGCAGAGCAGCTCGGTGATGGTGTCGAATGGAGGCCAAACCGTAATCGAAGATGAGAAGGGTTCGGGTTCGGGTTCGATCCGACTCCGGTGTATATATAATTGCAGTAGTTGATCGATAATGAAATCTCTAGTTTAAAAAAGGCAGGGATGTAAATGAAAAAACGACCCTACATGCCATGCTTTGTCCAAAATTGCCATTCTATTACAAATGAAAATCAATTGATATACAAATCTAATGTTGTTAAATGATAATCAATTGATTAACGCGTGTTCTAGTTAAGTAGAAGTTGTATTAGAAATCAGTCAATGCTTAACTAATAAGCATCGAACTTTAATAAATAGCGTAAGTCGAATGCTTTATAAAACACTCGTTAACATGTATTTTTGCCAATTTTTCTTCTTACTTTATATTGACATAGAAGGTCACGATTTATTGATAAACAGAACCATTACAAATAGGAACTTAAGTCCAACACCTATGAATTTCACAGCTGCGACAAAGAACTAAGATTGTCTTGTCAACAAATGAGCAACAACATTTCTGTTTCTCCTAGCAAATTGAATTCTAAATGAAGTCTTCGGCTCGAGGATAAAAATTATGGTAAAATTTTGAAAACACCCTTGCTTAAGGGGAACTTAATGAAGGTGAAGTAACAGAGTTGAGCAAAGAATTTGATTTATAACCAAAATGAAATCACATAGATGTTAATTGTTGAAAGTCCCTTTACCTTTATTTCCTCCATTTTTTGTGCATATGGTTCCTTGAGAGATTCTTCATAAGTTTGCTAAACTTTCTTTTATTGTCTATTATAGTAGGATAAGCCCATCTAGTTACCAACAATTTTTTTCGTACTTCTTTTTTTATCGTTTGACATCAAGAATACACTTATTCTTGCTTTCAGCTAAACGCGACTTGTATCATCGGCATTAGGATATTTAAACCAATTGTCTTTCATTCAAGTCTTCAAGTTGTCTATTAGTAGAAACATACTTATTTTGATCTCACTACTTTAACTGACATGCTCTAATACCAATTGAAAGTTTATGTTTTATAAGGCAATTGTAACTTATATTATAAAGAATATAATTGTAATATTTATTACAATCAAGAGTTAATGTAATCAGATATTAAAAGATGTACACACATTTGCACTTTGGTGATAAAAACCTATTTTTGCAAGTTTTTGCCCGATGCCTAGTAACCAACCAAGCTATTGCAACCTAGTACCCCATGTTTATAAAGTTGTCATATAACCTAACTTTATTATGAAATTTCTTCGTAAAACAAATATCCTCTGTGTGTGTGATTGTGAAGTATTTTTTTTTATTTTTTGGAACATTGATGTAGAGTTAACGTAGACTGGTAACATCAAGTTGCATTTACATTGCAATACCATCCTTGGATTGTTGGCTTGATCAACTTGATAGATATCGGGTTTTTTTATAACTCATAAAAATTTATCTTTCTTAGAAATTGTGTATTTTTTGACCATAATTCATACTAAAAAAATCTTTAATCTAGAAAATACGAATTATATATATAAGAGAGAGAGAGAGAGAACCTAAAAAGGAAAAAAAAGAATATCTATAAGTGTTAAATCTAAAAGATAGATGGTGCATATTCAAATATATATGTCTCTATAATATTAGAGTTAGTTTTGGCAAAATATAATCATCCATATTATTAATGCCAATTGGGTTATTAGACCCAATCTTATATATAACTGTTAACTTATCAACTACTTTGTCAAACATAAATAATAATTAAGATTGAGATACATAATTTAAGAAGTCCAATAGTACCATCAACCATATCCAGGGACTAGAGGTGGATATATACACAAAACTTAAAAACATAGCCACTATTTAAACCGACCAATTGAGGATTTTTCAGTTGGGGAATAAAATTTCATCCTATCCCCAACCCATCGGGTAATTGGGGATTTTTCCTCGTCTACACAATTTAATTTTGTACGTAATGTCTTAATATAACATGTATATAAATACCAAATTTACGTTTAAACGACATATAATGCTAAAACATTAATCAACCAAATTATAATTGTTGCATTTGTATAAGAGTAACATCAAAAAATGTAGTCCAAATACAAATATATCAACTACAATACTTGATGATTGAAATTTTATAGAGCCACGTTCTTGTATCAACAAAAGTTTCCGTGAACAACCAAATCAATAATGTAATTTTTTTACAAGTTTTATAAGGAAGATTAATTGTATATATACATTAGGGGTAGGTTCCGGTGAGTATGAAAGTTATGGTGAGAAGGGTAAGAAGAGATCCCCAGCCTTGGATGCACATTAGGATGAGATGCATCGAGAAACACCAGATCAATTCCTGTATCAACCGCAATTCATTGATGAGTTTGAGATTAAAAGTGATCAAATGTCTATATCTCTTCTTACCTTCTCACCTTAACTCTTCTTACTTTCTCACGTTAACTCTTCTTCTCGCACGATTCTTCGTCTTATACATTATATATATTTATTGGGTTTCTCATTTTATTATTGTACTTAGTGTGTGTGTGTGTGTATATATGTAATATGTATACATGGAAATGTATGATTAACATTTAGGGTCGGTTTCGTGGATGAAGAGTTATCCCATCCTCAATTTATATATTCAGGGATTCCCCGTCTCCTTCCCATCCCCGGTCAACAAGGGAATTCCTTGGTAAAACAAGGTTTGGATGTCGGTTCCCAATCGGGTGCAAAGTTTTTTGCCATCCATACAATAAATTCTCTATAACTTCTCTAAAATAAAGAACCAAAAGTTAAAATCTTAAAAAAAAATAACATTTAGCTCCAACATATTCTCTATTTTAATGATTTCAACATTAATTATATTATTAAAACATTACATAATTTTATTATCTCAAAACAATTTTTAAAAAGTTTTAAAAAGATATCAAAAAAAAAAGTTTTACATAAAAATTCATGTATCCCCCTTCAAATCAAGTTTCAAAAGAAGTATCCGAACTTTGAATCATCTCTAATTTCTTAATTTTTATTTTTATTTTAGAAAACAGTAAAACAAAATATATAACAAAAGCTTTGCTTTTTTAATAATTTTATAGAACATCTTAATATAAGCATAGGGGTAATTGTAATCACATACACATGACAGGAAAGGGAAGAATAACCAAACCGTTCATCTGCATATATTCTTCAATGAAACCTGATTTTTGGTTTCGTTTTCAAGAATCTAAACCCCATTCTTCATTCGATTTACAGTTCTATAAAAACATGTTAACCTAACCCCTTCTATCTCAACTTCACTTGCAAATAAATCGGTGCACCGCTGGAAGAAATTAGTTCGCATTTGACAGAAATCAGAGAAGATTGAGGAGTAAAAGCTTCAATTTCAGTCCCACATCGGAATGAATCGAGAAACCCAACAGATATATAAACAGCCGATGGAGTTTGATTGTCGCCGGGCTTGGTAACGCCAGCATGTGACTCAAGTGAGGGCATGAAGATGGCTGAACTGTGATTGAGCCCAGATTGGTTGGGTTCAGCGGTTGCAAAATCTGGCTTGCCCGTTCCAAGTTTGGAGTTGGACCATGTGGTTTAGGCGAAGGCTTTTGGGTTCCTAAAGCCAGAGGGGAAAGCGTTAGGCTGGATTCACAGAGCACAGCTTAACTCTATGTTTTCTGTAAACAATTTTTCCTATTGTTACCGGAACCGGTAAAACCATTGCCTAGATTGTTACCCAAGAGAGTCATGTAAAAGTCAAATCAGTTACACAATGGCCTAGATTGTTGACTTAGGAGCCGAATACAACCACTACGAGAAAACTGGGGTTTATAGGATGCCAACATTTTATAATTGTCATAACAAACTAATTTTTTTACAACACTTAAATTTATAGGATAAAAAAATAAAATTTTCTATTTAAAAGTGTTGTAATAAGTTACAACATGCTTTTGGGGTTTTAACAAGTTATTTAGGATATTTTTAAATAAAACGTCTTATTAGCTATTTATAAACGGTATTTGCAAAAGTGTCTCCACGTGTCCTATGAAATAGCTAATACGATGTATTATTTTAAAAACGTCCTGTATAATTGTTACAACCTTTCTAAACAGTATTTGAAAGAAATTCACATCCAGTCGTTGCTCAAAGAGTAATTCAAGAAAGCAAGTCACTGTTGGAGAATCGACATCGGTGGCAAGGGTTCCGAAAACCAAAGCTGGCCCGGAAACCCACGGTTACAAAAAAAAAAAAAAATTCGGAGGGATTAAAGAGGTGATTATATGACGTTACATTCCGTGTAAGATTTCTATGGTAAAACACAAATACTTTGCATATAAGTGAAATTGTATCTTCATGATCTCTAATAAGGTGGTCTATGTTTCAACTCCATATTGTTGATTGTGTGTACTATGCAGGGCACCTGCTGAAGAAGCAATTCACAGGATGCATGCAATCCAGATTGGTCAATTTGTAGTCCACCTTTCTTAGGCAAGAGCACAACTGCTAAACAAGTGAACTTGCACCATGTATGACCCCGTGGCCGCACCAGATGTTGACAAGTAAGTTTTTCCTTTCTCGTCTTTGTTATTATATCGAAAGGCATGTTGATATGCAGCCGAAGCTACTACTAGGAATCATATGTGCATATGAATCCACACATATTCACAAGTATTCGAACTTTGTGATGTTAACAAAATGAGTCTCAACAATGTTAAGATGATGTGTAGTGAAGCTAGAAAAGTAAATATTTGTGCATTCATTATGTGTAGCAAATTTGCAATAAATTTCCATGATGGAGTGCGTTTGGCGCGTGGGACATGGCAGAATAAAAAACCTATTCTCTGACTTTGGTTCGACAATTAGACTGAGACTAGATTGAGTGGGGACAAAAATGCATTTTTTTTTAAGTAGGGAGATTGGGACAAGATATGTAAGTTACTTTCTGCCATCTTTTCACTTGCCTACCTCACTCTCGCCAGCCGAGTCCCGTCCCGTCTTGTCTGCGTCCCAACACCAAGTTTTAGTACACAAGTTCCACCATTTGAAAATGTTTTCCCACGACTCTAGCATATTTGCAACCGAGAATACAATGTTCCACCGCCTCAATGAAATCGTTGCACAACAGACAAAAAATGGAATTGAGATCGATTCCTCAGTTGTGTAATTGTTGAAGAACGGGAAGTTTGTGTAAATGAAGATGTAAAAACCATCGATCCTCGTCCCTGTCAAGAGTATTCAAAGAAACATTTTGCAACATCAAAGAAACGTCAGTAAGCTTGTTTAGGGCTCTCCCTGTAGGAGTGCGATGCTAACACCAGTTCCAAACCCACATCCCGTTAAGCCGCTCCCTACGATCAGAGACTTTAGCATCTCGATTTGTATCAACAACGTAAAGTCTCGGGTATCTACCAGTATCTATCACTTAATTTAAAGTTCTCAACCCATTTATCTTTCCAAAAATATCCCTTCCATCTTCCATTTTCCTACCAAAAGATGCAGTAAAGTCCACCCACAACCCTCAATATCTCTTTGTTATCGGTAGCAACAACAGACTCAATAACATCAAGTTGCATTTGCATTGCAATACCATCCTGGATTGTTGGCTTGAACGACTTGATAACTATCGACGTTTTTTCTAATAACTCTTAAGAGTTTCTCTCTCTTAGGAATTGTCTATTTGAATCAATGTTTTGATCTTAGTTCATACTATAAGAAATATCTTGTTTGTTTTTTAAAAATAAGCACTTAAATGTCCCTTATCACTTTTTCGGTCAGATGTAGGCCAATTAAGTGTGTTTGTTTTTTCCACAAATTCAGATCCATTTAACACTTTTTTTTCACTGACCGAATAAGTGGAAACCCTATCACTTTTTTTTCAGTCTTTAACGCCTCCAGCCTGCTTCCATCGCTCATCTAAAAATCGACTGAAGAATCCATCTTTACTCTCAAAATCGACCGATGAATCCATCGCTGCTCTAAAAATCGACTCCTCTCCATCAATTTCCTCTCAAAATCGACTCCTCTCCATCGATCTCATCCAGCATCGGCCATCGATCTGTTCTCAAAATCAACTATCGAGCCATCCAGCATCGATCTTCTCTCTGCTTCTCTAAAATCGGTATGTTTGAAATTGTTGTTTAGATTTGTTAGATCTGTTGGAAATTGTTCTGCTTCTCTAATGAATTATGATGATGGGTTTTTATAAATCTTGATCTCATTTTATGTGTTTTTATATTGATTAATTTGAGATTTTCTTGAAGCATGGTGGGATGGCCACGTGTGAAGACTTATAGGATGAACAGTTTGGTGAACCAAGCAAAATTTTCCAAAAATGAAGAGGAGAAGGGAGTGGGTGGGAAGGATGGGTCCAAGAAAAAGAAAAAGAATTCAAACAAAAATGATGAGAAGATCTTTTTTTTTTTGAACGGCAAGTTAACGCACACACACGTTTCAGCGATATCGGGCCTCCATTACGGGCAATCCCACTAATCCGCTGCGACCCGGCACAACCTTTGGCTGAACCCGACCGGCAGGGTAGAGGGTCCCATAGACTGGAACCACCCGAACCGGTCCCGGCCCCGGCCCCGAAGGACCAGACCCAGAGTCTGGATATCTCAGGAAAGTGTCGCTCGTGGGAATCGAACCCGGGTAGTGTGGCTTTCACCCCACACCCCCCTAGGATGTTACCTATCCAACTGAGCAAACCCCTTTGATAAAAATGATGAGAAGATCTTGGGGTAGTGCATTAGACATATGGACTAGTTTCAAATATTTCTTAAACATATGGACTAGATTCAAATATTGCTGAAACATGGTTTACTTGATTTATGCTGCTCCCATATTTGGTTTTTGATTTATGGGTTTATGTTGATGATTTTAGGGATTTATGTTGATGATCTTGGGGTAGTGCATTAGGCAGGTTTATTGTTTTTTTTGGAAAGGGTATCCTGGGCCTATGGCCCAGACTAATCCCTGACAATTAGGGCCTTTGGCCCAGCTGCTAAAGCATGCAACCCTGAGATTATCCTCAGTGGCCACAAGTGCTGCTAGTGAGGCTCGAACCCGGGTTGAGCGCTATGAACTCCCCAAGCCTTTACCACCACGCCACAACCCTTGTGGTTAGGCAGGTTTATTGTTGCTGGGAGTGTTTTGATTGTTTATATAGTTTATCGTATCTATCAAACAGGTTTATGTTGACGATCTTGGAGTAGTGCATTAAACAAGTTTATGTTGATGATCTTGGGCAAGTGCATTAAAGAGGTTTATTATGACCAAATTGATTTATGTTACTGCCAATTTGAAAAACCAAATTGTTGCTTGGACTGTTTTGATTGACCTTATCTGCTTAGCATGTAGTTATTGCCATCAATTTTCAAACCTATTTGGTGTTTGAGAGATTGAATGCGCACTTGATTTCTTGATTTCTACTATTCATGGATTTGTATTTGTACGTAAATATGTAGTAGTGAACTTGTGTCGATTCACAAATGTATGAAAGTTGAAAGGGTGTCACATTTTCAGGGGAAAAAATAGACAATAATATATATTCAGACGTTTTCAGCTTACAAAAATAAACAGTCTTTTTTATTTAAATTTCAGACTTCAGCACCACCACTTAAAAAACAAACAGTCTTTTTTATTCAGATTTCAACACCACCACTTAAAAATCAGAAATGAAATCAGACTTCAACACCACTTAAAAAATAAACGCCACCTTATTCTAGAAAACAGGGATGAGAGAGAGAGACCCCAAATAAGAACAAAAGAACACCTATGGTCCCTCAATTTAACAAACTATAGTGACCAAATTTGTTCTACTCTAAAATCTAATGTCATTCATGGTTTATTTTATTTTTGATTAAAAGATATTATATATATTCATGAGTAAATTACGGATTTGGTCCCTGTGGTTTTCTGAA
The DNA here is from genome assembly GCA_954870635.1 of Arctium minus. Lineage (NCBI taxonomy): Eukaryota > Viridiplantae > Streptophyta > Magnoliopsida > Asterales > Asteraceae > Arctium > Arctium minus. Next base: position 21,112,793 of record OX941084.1, read on the forward strand.
ATTTTGGATTGGGTCCCCCATAGGAATTAATTACAAATCAGATCACTATGGTTTGGTTTTTGTTTCAGATCAAATCCCTCTATCTTAACCCTGGTTAACCATGAGCATTAAACCCCTCACATGCTCTACACGTGAGGGGTATTTATGTAATTTAAAAATCCCTTATTTTTAAAAGAAAATTAAAACCCTATTCCCTTTTTTTGATACGTACGGCTGAAGCGATCCAATCGAAGGTGCTGGTTACATGTACGTGTATGGCTTATGCAATCGATCAGTGATCTTCATCAAAGCAATCCTTCAATCGAATCTTTCATCAAAAACTCAAGATTATGGTGCGTACATCGTGGTTACTTCGAAGCAACTTAACGGAACAACATGTTCTTGATGTTTACGGTAGGTTCATCTAAAACCCGTTCTATTATTCTTCTAAAACCTACACCTTTTTCATCGATTTTATTCAAATAATTGTTTTTTTTGGCATGATATATAGGTTTCATTGGTTTTGTTAGAATGATTTATAGGTTTCACTTAACATAGTCGAATGATATTTTTTGTTTGAACGGAAGAATGATTAAACTTATTCCAATGATATATAAGTCTGTTTGTTTGATTTTCTTCACTTCGAATGATTATATAAGTTTCACTTATTTGAATGGAAGAATGATTAAACTTATTCGGATCAGGTTCAAGGAAAACCTTAAAAAAGGGAAAACTGAGGAACACCCTAGTAGTCTTTGATTGGACAGTATGCACTTGTGCATACAAGTAATTTGTAACATGCACTTGTGCATATGCACAAGTGTATAATGGACACGTGCATATCCACACGTGCATAAAAACAAAAAAACAACTTAATTTACTTATATGCACAAGTGCATAACGTCCAAATCAAGGGCTATCAGGGTGTTCCTCAGGTTTTCATTTTTTTTGAGGTTTTCCCTTAAACCCCTCTCTCTCTCTCTCTCTCTATATATATATATATATATATATATATATATATATATTGTCAGGATCTAATTCTTAACAAGAATAATGAACTCAGAAACAATATTAAAGGAGTTGCGGAATAACACTTTAATATTCAACAATCAATGTAACAGTGAATCAGAAATCACAACTTGTAAACTTTATTGAATGATTAAAGTTTACAAGATTTCTAACAAAACCTCAATATTGATGAACAGGCTCACCAATACGAATTTTACTTCTCTAGAACTAGGGTTCTAAACCTTGAGGTTAATTCTCTCTATGAAAACAAAAAATTTAGAATTATTATTTTCTATCAAACTATTCTATACTATTTATACAAGACATATTACAAGATAATTATCAAAATACAATTGACCTTCAATCCATAATTATCTCATTTACTTTAGCAAGTCTTCTATACAGCTGTCTTCCTTCCATACTGAGTCTTCATCTCATAAGCAACATTAATCTTCTTCAGCAGTATTAAACACCTCAGCAGTATTAATGATGTTAGCAGTAGTAATCCCTTAGCAATACTAACTACTAGCAGTACTAACTCTCCAAGCAGTACTAACTATTAGCAGTAGTAATCATGATGTACTAGCAGCATTAACCATACTTGAACAAATTCTAAATTCCTAACATATATATATACATGTTTCCCTTATACGAATGATATATAAGTCTGCTTGCTTGATTTTTTTCATTGGTTTTATTCGAATTATAAGATTTCACTTAAAAGTTTTTCATTTGGCTTTTTTTTCATTGATTTTGATCTAATGATATGTTTCATTGTTTTTTCCCAGATGATTATCCGACATTGATTACATTAAAGATTTATCATGGAGGTTTTTTCACGACTTGTCCTGGTAGGGAGTACGTAAATGGTAATTATCAATTTGTTGATTTAGTTGACACTGAGGAGTTTTCAGTACAAGAGTTGAGAGTTATGATGAAAGAAATAGGTATAAAAGATTATGCATCTACCGTTTGTCATTTTAAAATTCCAGGCAAAGACTTGGATTTTGGCCTACAATCTTTAGGTAATGATGTTGATGTGTTGAATTTTTTAAAATATGCTCCCGAGTGTAAAATAATAGAGGTTTACACTGAAGTGAGTCATGAGCTAAATAGGGGGATGCTTCTTGAATGGGTTGATAAAAATCAAGATATTGGAGGTTTTGATCTACTTGATGAAACAATGGGACATCATGACGATGAGGTAAATGAAGAAAATGATAGTGGTGCGTTTATACTTGATGATCAAAATGTAATAGATGATGGTGTAGTTAGCAGTGAGGTAAATGAAGAGAGTGATGATGATGCATTACTAGAGTTGGAAGATTTTGAAAGCAATACCGATGAGTCTGATTTTGAGATCAAAAAACATAAATACCTGAAAAAGCTAAGAAAGGAAAACCGACCTAACACAGGACTTGAAAAGCGTGTTAACTTTTATGTTGGCCAGGTGTTTGGTAGTAAAGAAGGAATAAAGATGATGATTGACCAACATGCCATTGAGACTAGGAGGGAAATTGTGGTGGTGAAGAACGATCTTCATAGAATAAGGGTTGTATGTAAAGGAAATATTCCAGAATTAAAAGAAGAAGTAGTTGGTTCAAGCAAGGGTAAAGAGGTCAAGGCAAGTAAGCCATGTTGCCCATGGGTTTTGCACATATCCACAAGTAAATATGATGATACATGTATGGTTAAAACGTATGTAGAAACTCATAAATGTCTTCATTCAAGAGAAGTTACCGCCTGTACAACATCTTTCTTATCTCAACAGATTTCAGACACACTAGTTGCAAACCCAGATATCCCTGTGAAAGCTTTGCAAGTTAACTTGGAACAGAAATATTCAATTAAAGTTTCAAAGATGAAGTCTTTTAGGGCAAAAAAATTGGCACTCAAGAAGTTTATGGGAGACTATGTAGAGCAGTATAGTGTGTTGAGGGATTACATCTTAGAGCTACAAAGAACAAACCCAAACACTACAGTGAAGTTGGATGTAGAAATTGATCTTAATCCGAACAGTGAAACGAGAAAGTTTAGAAGGATTTATGTTTGCTTGGGAGCATTGAAAAAGGGTTTTATGGCAGGTGGTAGAGACTTGTTGGGCCTTGATGGAAGCTTCATGAAAGGACCTTTCCCGGGTCAAGTCCTAACCGCAGTTGGCATTGACAGTAACCATGGTATATATCCGTTGGCGTACGCAATTGTTGAAGCTGAAACAACAAGCTCATGGGCTTGGTTTTTTGAATGTCTTGGAGATGATTTGGACATGTCTTCTAATTCCAATTTCACATTCATAAGCGATAGGCAAAAGGTATGTTTACTATGCTTTGAAATATGAATTATTTTGTTTTCATGTTTTAAATTTTTAATAATAGTAGATCTGACTTGGTATGCTTTAATATAGGGCATAATTCCAACTATGGCAAAAGTATTTCCTTGTGCTGAGCACAGGTATTGTTTAAGACATATACACGAAAATATGAAACATGCATGGAAGGGGAGGGTATACAAGGAGCATCTTTGGAAGTGTGCAACATCATCAACACTACCAGAGTTTCAACAAGCCATGAATAATTTGAAAGCTTTCAATGTGTCTGCATATGAGTGGTTGAACAAAATACCTCCACATCATTGGTCAAGGTCACACTTCACAGGTAATGCTTTATAACGTACCACTAACATGGCACTTTATCCCATTTCAGCAACTTTCAATATTACCTAACTACTTTATTCCATTTCAGGAAGATTCCACAGTGATGTCTGTAATATCCGGATCCGAAATTTTATTAAATTTTGGAAGTTGGGTGAAAAGTTAAACGAGACCCAAAGTTCAGGGGGGTTATTTGTAACTTGGTTATATATATAACCTAAACCTAAGATATTTGTTTTCTTATCATACTGAGTTTGGTTTTAGAACTGAAGTAAGAGAAAGAGAGCAGAACGAGAGCAGGAAGAAGAAGAAAGAGATTTTCAAGAATCGATCCGTTTTTGGTCAAATAGAGGTATGATTCTAGCTTAATACTTCTATCTGTATGTTATAGTCGGTAAATAGTTTTGTTATTTAAGCTTTTATCCGTGTTTTCAATCGATTCATGGATCTGAGTTTTATGTAAACCGACTTAATATGAACATCGACCGGTATAGGACCGGAACGAAGGTGTTGACCGGAACTAAGGGCGACCGGTAGGGTCGACCGGTATATTGTGATTGACCGATATAGCTCTTCGACCGGTATGTTGTAAGGACCGGTAAAGGTATTTGACCGGTAAAATAATCGACCGGTATGTTGGCGACCGATATAATGTCGACCGGGACCAAGGTCGACCGGTATGTTGTTGTTGACCGGTATTAGTCTTTGGTGACCGGTATTTCTCGACCGGTGTAGTGGCTCGACCGGTATAATGTTAATCGGTCCTAAGAGGTATTGATCAGAGTGGTTTTGACCGGGATAGTAGCAGTATATTGTATTTGATGTGTTTATAGAAGAAAAGAGTGTTACTCGCAAGTTAACTTACCTTTGTTTTTAATACCATCGTAGGTGGTGTTAATCGGTAGAAGTCAGAGTTTAATCAAGAAGAATCAGAGGTGAGTCTTTCAAACTAAATCTTTTATGATTTTGACAGTTATTTGATAAATGTGGGTTTTATAAACTGCACGTTTATAGTATTGAAAGTTATGCAGAATTGTTGAAAAAGGTTGATTTAATCAGTTTTGCATGTTTTTGCTCAGTTTATATAAACTTGTTTTATATATAGTCAGGACTAGGTGTATGCATACATTTGAGTCAGAAGTCTGACCTAAGTCGGGAAGTGTGACCCGCCTGCTCGTACCGGGGAGTGTGGCCCGTTTATGCCATTAGGGTGTGTTCCTAAAATAAGGCAGTACGAGACATACATACCGTCTTTGACGACAGTGTTGGTCAGTAGCTTAAGGTACGCTTGTGAAGCGTAAAAAGTGGTCAGTGATGGCCAGTAGATTGAGTTATACCTGCGAAGCATAAAGTATTTTAATGTTTGAATAAAAGAGCAAGTTATGTTTTTTGAGATATCAAGCTTTGTTTAAATGTTTTAAATAATATTTGAACTGTTGCAGTAGTGATTGGAGGGGACTCACTAGACCATTGGTCTAACCCTCGCTCTTTCAAAATTATAATCCTGTTTCAGGTTATCGAAAGGTAGCAGGTACAGATAAGAGTAAGGAGAAGATGTGAGCTATAAGCAGGAGATAGAAGACTTCCTGTAATAGTTTACTTTTTGACTTAGTTGTGTAATAGGTGATTGTTGTAAACCTTGTATTATGAAATGTAAGCCTGGGGCAGTATTCAGATAGAAATGTTATTTTACTGTATGTATAAAGGTGAAGGTTGTTACAATGTCCTGTTGAACAATATGTGTGAAGTGTTTAATAGGCAACTAGTGGATGGGAGGGACAAACCAATTATCACAGCATTAGAGAACATAAGGGAGTACCTAATGAAAAGAATTGTGATTGTACAAAATATGATTCAAAAGGTTGATGGTCCTCTTACACCCGTGGCCACTAAGATGTTGGATGCTATCAAGATAGAAGCTACCAAGTACATTGCTACTTGGAATGGGGGGGACCAATACCAAGTGAATGGTCCATGGATGGACCAATGCATAGTGGATGTGAAGAATAGAGTTTGTTCGTGTAGAAGGTGGGAGTTGACCGGAATGCCTTGTAAGCATGCAGTTGCAACTATTTGGAACATGGCATTGAATGGGATAAATATGGGCTTACCAGAGAAGTGGGTTGAACGCACCTATTGGCTAGATACTTGGAAGGCTATGTATGCTTTCAAGATTTTTCCAACAAATGGAAGAAGATTGTGGTCCAAGTCTGTTTGTACAATGACATTGACCCCACCTACACACCATACTCAAGTAGGCAGGCCCAAGAAAAGAAGAAGGAAGGCTATGGACGAGTTGGCTGAAAAGACTGTCAAAGCAACCAAGACACAACTTAGGAGGGTTGGGAAGACTGTTACATGTGCCAAGTGCAATAAACAGGGGCACAATTCAAGAACATGCAAAGGACAGACAATCGGCAGTCAGGTTTAGACATGTTTGGTTGTAGTTTTCAAACTATTTTTGTTGGGTTCATTCATCTTTGTTCCTATTGTGCTTTGGACAGATTTAGACAGGTTTGGTTTGGTTTTAGTTCATTTATGTTTTGGTTTTATGTTCTAAGTAAACAGGTTTGGTTTTGGATTTAGTTCATTTGTGTTTTGGTTTGTGTTCTAAGATTTAGACAGGTTTGGTTTTGGTTTTGGTTTTATGTTCTAAGTAGATAGGTTTTGTTTTGGATTTAGTTCATTTGTGTTTTTGGTTTGTAAAACAGATTTGTGTTTTGGATTTAATTCATAGTTGATACTTCTTTAACTGATAATTGAGACTGTTGATAGGATTCTGGTGAGAGGAAGTCCTGACAATCAGAGCCCTGACAATCGGATGGTGATTCAGATAATTTAACTGATAATCGGATGGTAATTCAGATAAGTTCTTTAACTGATAATTTAACTGTTGATAGGAGACTGTTGATAGGATTCTGATGAGAGTCCTGACAATCAGTATGCTGGAATCGATACTAATTTTGCTCAACAATTGAAAGTAGAAGGCAAAATTCAGAATGCCAAAATTCATGCCCAAAAAGAGTCATTGATGGAAGATCTTTCTAACTCTGAACAACAAACTTGCAAATGTTTTGAACACTTTGATTGTTGTCTCTGCAAGGATAATTCACAAAGTCATAAAGCGTCACCCTTGTTTTCTAATGAACATCCCTCATATACACAAGGTAAGCAAAAGTATAAAATCCCATCAGATCATGGTGCAAGTGGCATTGCAGATATTGGCCCAAGAAATCTTGATTTACAAGTTGATAGGACTTCCTCTCACCAGAATCCATTTTTAGTTGAAACTGTTGATAGGACTTCCTCTCACCAGAATCCATGTGTTAAATGGAATTAACAGGTGCAGATCTGTGTTAAATGTAACAAGTTCAAAAACAGGTTCCAACAATACAGGCGTTTTTTCCAACAATACAGGTTCAAAAACAGGTGCAGATCTGTGTTAAAACACATATTGCTCTCACCACCCTATAGGTGCATGTGGGTTCTTACCAGATGGTGCGTGTGTTAAATGAAACAAGTGCAAAAACAGGTTCCAACAATAGATAAATCCCAATAGGATTTCGTAAATCCACATTGAACAAACTAAGAATTTTCATTAAAGAAATAACAACAATACATAATTCCCAAAGATTGTCATGTACGAGTAATCAAAAAATAACAAACATTTCATAAATCCCAACATTACATAATTCCCATTCCCAAAGAAATTCTTCATTCTTTTGATTGATGCTTCAAGTTCTTTCTTGGATGTTCCAAGTTCTTCCAGTAAAATGCCACGATAACTTCATCTTCTAACAACTTCTGAGTGGCCCATGCAAGCTTCACCTTCAATCCATAATTGTTTCTCATAACTCCATCCTCAAAGAATCTTCAAGTAATTGTACAATTTTGTTAGTTCCATCATAAGACTGTTTGTCCAACTGAGTCATAACCTGCACTTCAATGATAACAATTAACAAATCAAGCCAAGAAGATTCATGCAAGCTACAGTCGCAACATCACCAACCAATGTGATATCTCAAGCTGCAGTTGAAGCCATTATTAGTGGCTTAAAACCTTTTATATCATGTCTATGCACTTCAGAAGATCTAAAAGAATGTGAAGAAGCCGCTTTGGCAATTGCCAGGATGTGGAAGGAGTCAAATGCTAATCCTGGGTCCATGTTTGTTTTTCTACCTCTACAACAGTAAATGGTTTTGTGGATGTCTTATCTGCCTCTTTGAGTAGGGAAGCTCTTGCAAAGATCAATGGAATGATGATGCAACATATGTGTAACCCTGGATATAAGAAACAATTAAATAAAAAAAAGCATTAAGCTCGAGTAATCTGGTTTTCGGTTGAGTGCATCACAATTGGATCATGTCTAAGCTCAGTATTGTGATCATCGTTGGCTACATAGCTTAAGAGCCATATCAAAGATGTCTGAGATGTATCTAATCTGGTTATTGAAACCAAATTTTCTCAATCAAGTTTCTATACAGAAGATTTGAAGTTGATCCAGTGGCAAAGTAAATTGAAATCAAAAATGAAAAAAATAAACAAAATTGAAACCAAATATCTTGATTCAGTACCCTATAACCAAAATAAAAATTGAAAAAAGTATGGGTCTTCCCTTTCGTTTCGAACTAAATTAACAGAGGGAGATAAATCGACATCAAAATTGAAATCCAAATCCAAATCAGCCCTGAAAGTGAACTCGAAATCTGCTACTGAAATCAAAATCAGAATTAAAATCGAAGTTTACCTAGACAACCCAAATCCAAATCGGCCCTGAAAGTGAACTCGAAATCTGCTACTGAAATCAAAATCAGAATTAAAATCGAAGTTTACCTTGACAACCTAAATCCAAATCGACCCTGAAATTGAACTCGAAATCTACTACTGAAATCAAAATCAGAATCGCAATCGAAGTTTACCTAGACAACTATATACATTAATCAGAAATTGAAATCCAAATCGAAACCATATACATTCATCAGAAATTGAAATCCAAATCGAAGTATGAGAGAGTAATCAACCATATACATCCAAATCGACCCTGAAACGAAATCTGCTACTGAACAATAAACCTAGTTTTCGTTTGCTTCCACTGCAAAACCAACGAGTTCGAATTCGAGATGTTAGGGGTGTCTGTTATCGATGTCTGGAGTTAAAAAAAAGAAAAGTATTAAAAATAAGGGATTTTTAAATTACATAAATGCCCCTCATGTGTAGAGCATGTGAGGGGTTTAATGCCCATAGTTAACCAGGGTTAAGATAGAGGAATCTGATCTGAAACAAAAACCAAACCATAGTGATCTTATTTGTAATTAATTCCTGTGGAGGACCCAATCCAAAATTTCAGAAAACCACAGGGACCAAATCCGTAATTTACTCTATATTCAATTATAAATCAAATTTCTTAAAATAAATTACATATTAAATTAAAATCTTTATATTTATTTATGAACTATTAAATTCACAAAACAACAATTAGCATTAAAAAAATCTCAAGTTAAAAAAAAACAAAGAAAACCAAAATAAATCCACATATCCTTTGAGTTGAAAATTGAAATATACAAACAAAATATTGAAAATTAAATTCGGTTAACATGAGATTATTAATATATGGTCAAAAAACAAATAATTAAAATAATAGCAAAATAAAAAATATAAATTAATATTAAAAAAAACTGATATATGAAGGTAAATTCTTATGATAAGATGTTTAGTTTATGGGTTAATTGTCAAAAGGGTTAGGACATCTCTAACAGTTTCTTTATAAAATCTAAAAAATGGAGAATGAAAATCTAAAATCTCTAAAAAAAATTGCATTCAATTTTAATAGATTTTTCATTTTAAAAATTACATCATATCATTAAAATATTCTTTATATTTAATAAAATATTATTTGCTCCTAATATCATTTTCGGATTTCTTATTAATAAAATATTAGAAACGTACTCGCGCAATGCAGCGAGATACATCACGATTTTAATGTTTCATTTTATTTTTTTGTCGATTAACAGTACGATTTTGGATGGTTTTGAGAAAGTGATAATGTTTTTTTATAAATTTGTTTAATTTAAGTTTAATAATATAATGTTTTTTATATAAAAAAATTAAGTATTTTGTTAGAATTCAATGATTATCTTATATATTTTAATGACATTTAGAAAAAATAACCAATTACATATTTAATAATATAATTAAAACAAATTTATAGTCAGATAATATATTAATTAATAGTGATATATGGAAAAGTCTGCATAAAAGGAATGCCCTGCACATACCAAATTGGTGGGTGTTAGAAGTCTGCACTAGTAATATGTATCTTGTGCTTTGATACATGTAAATTAAGAGATTTTTAAAATCTTGCATAAAATGATGGTACCTTGTGCCTAATAATTTATATTTAAAATTTTTTTATTCGTGCTTTATAATATAGTATAGATAATATAAAAATATTTATCTCTTGTGATAATTATTTTCGAGAGATACTTTTATGAACTAAAATTATGTTTTATGGGTCGAATTGATACCAAACAATAGACTCTAGAGCATCTCCAACAACTATGCTATAATTTTTCTAGAATAGAGTATAAAAAGTTGAAATCTCTAAAAAAAAATACAAGAGTTAAATACAAAATTGGTCCCTGTGGTTTACAAATATTAACGGCTAAGGTCCCTCAAAGATTTTTACATTTATTAACGGTGTTAGTAGCAGGGACTCTACATGTTATGAAATGTATAGTTGAGGGACGTTGACCGTTAAATAAATCTTTGAGGGACCTTAGCCGTTAATATTTGTAAACCACAGGGACCAAATTTGTATTTAACTCAAAATACAATTAACTCCCATAACTACTATATTTTAGCAATTCTATCATCAATTCTATTAATAAAATATTATTTTTCTCTCCTAAACATACAACTTCAATGTCTCATATTGATGGAAAATAATTAAATATTATTTCTCTCTCTTCAATATCATGTTTTAGAGATTTCTTCAAATTTGGAGATTTTTATCTTCTTTCTCCTATTTTCTCTATTTTAACATATGATATAACATAACTGTTGGAGCAAAAAATTGCTAAAATCTCACTTATTTTTATTTTTTATTTTAACATAGGTGTTGGAGATGCTCTTGACTACACTACATACAACGGTGAAGATGTCAACATTAATGAACAGCAATAGGCTGAGGTTGCGGTTGGTGCTCCTCCGCTCAATTCTACTTGTTTTCTTCTTCCTTGTTAATTCCAGTTTTCATTCGAAACCCTAATAAATCTTTTTGCATCTTCCTGATCACACCAAAAAATTCAGACTCATAGTCATCAATTGACACAGGTAACTCCACAACTATTAATTGTTTAGCTTCATATTCTTCAATTCATTCATCTGTGAACCACTTCCGATCCCGAACTTCATGGCGTTGACGCGTTGTTATTTAACTTCACAAGCATGCACTTCTAACTTTTGTGTTAATTCAGCCATTGTTGTCAAAGGTTTTGTCCTACTTCCAGCTACCTGGATTCTCCATCTGATTATTGATATACTTGAAGAATCATAGTCATGTAATCATGGCAATTTGACATTTAGCCTTTTCTGGAGCGATCTTCCTTCTTATTTTGACTTTCAAAAAGCATAAAAATCATCGCAATCACTTTTGTCAAAACACTGCAAACCTAATTCAATGTTTCTTTGTTATTGTTACCCAAAATAGATGCAAGGTTCCTGTTTGTACAAGTTTTGTAATTATTTTTTCCTGGTTGTCTGTGGTAATCATTGCCAAATATTTATAGCATTTGTTTGTTAAATTTGATTTTCTTAAAACATATGTTGCAACAAACATTATATTCTGTTTTGGACAGGATGTGTGCTTTTGTCTGTTAAATTTGATTTATTTTTTCATTCTCTGATGATCATTTGATGTCCCAGTTCCATCATACTCGAATTAGATTTGGCTGTTTAATCATGTCATCTAATGAAATTTACCAAATTTGGGGAAATAAATTTCAAGTTTATAATATCAGTTTAATGGAACAAATTTGGGAATGCTTCATCTGTAATCATGTTACACCTAGCTCCAAGCTAAAAGATATAACAGTGAAGGTTTGCAAATAGGAGCTGCAAGTAAATTGGGACCATTGATGGCTGATGATACAACAGCTCCGGGTTATTGGTTGAACTGGAGGTTCTTCCTCTGTGCATTATGGATATTGATTGCTATGATAGCAGCAACGATCTTAATAATCAAATACGAAGTGTTCAACAAAAAAACAAGTCGTAGAAAAGACCGCGAGCATGATGTGAAACCCATTGGGATTTTGTATGAGGATGAAACTTGGAGGACCTCTTTGAAAGCACTCCATCCTGCTTGGCTACTTGTTTACAGATTAATTGCATTTGGTTTGATGTTGGCTTTGCTTATTGCTAACCTGATTCTTGATGGAGCCGACATACTTTTCTTTTACACCCAGTAAGTTCTTTCATACCCTTTATGTTTCATTTTCGATTCACACATGGCCTACAAAGTGATCTTATGATGTTGAATTCAAACATTTTTTTCTCATAGATCCTTTTCTTTTGTGATGTTTCTGGTGATGAACAGGTGGACATTTGCTTTGGTCACTTTCTATTTTGGGGTATGAAATGTTGCTTATTATACTCATATGTTGTAGTAAACATGTTTTTTTAAGAAGGCTAAAAAAATCGATAAAAATGAAACTTTTTTGCATATTCATTATTTTCAGCACTCTCCTGAAACTTTTTTGACTGATTGAGTTGTATTACATTCCTTTATATTTTACAATAGACGAAAAGTGCCATTTGATCCAGTTCTCCAACTACAGTAAGAAACAAATCATACTGTGCTATGAGATTTATCTGTTATCCTTATCGGTTTCCTTTGATTCTGAATCTGTTTTCGTGCTCGTGTTCCATCTACTCTCTGTAGCTTGCTTCTTCACTCTCCATCTATGGGTGCTACCAATATTGGAATGGAGTTGGTGATGCTAATATCAATCATTCCGTTTTAGACACAGAACGAGGCACTTACATGGCTCCTTCAGAGGGTGAAACACATGTTAGAAAGACTGCTGGTATATGGGGATATTTCTTTCAAATAGTCTTCCAGGTTAGTTTTTCAAGTATAGCGTTTCAATTAGTGTTATTTTCATCGGACTTCCGTTATAATCCTTCCTCTCTCTCTCTTAATACACAGATATCTGCAGGTGCGGTCGGACTCACTGATACTGTGTTTTGGTTCATAATATATCCATTTCTTACTCCTGCATCCTACAGTTTAAATTTCGTAAGTTTTTGCGTTCTTTTTTGTATTTAGGCTTCACGTTAAAGATATCAATTCATTTCTTATGAGCTTATATATTGATTCCTTAAAAACCAAAGTAAACCAAACGTACCAGGTATATCCCACCAGAAGGTACGGCCCGGGGAGGGTATGATGTATGGAGAGCATACATCTACCCCTAGGGATAGAGAGTTGTACATTGATTCCCTCTTTTCTTTTTATATCATTTTTGAGGGTACTTTTGTCCTTTCCAACACAGTTGGATGTTAGCATGCATTCTGTCAACGCTGTTCTCCTCCTTGTCGATGTGGCTCTGAATCGCCTGGTAAGTTGCTTGCTACAGAGTTGTATCCCATCTCAATTGCTGTATTTTTTGTGTTCATGAGCTTTTCTTATTGCAAGTTCTATGCTTTTTGACTTGGCTAACTTGAATTTTTTTTAATCAGCGGTTCCCTTTCTTTCGTTTGGCATACTTTGTTCTTTGGACATGTGTATTTGTCATTTTCCAGTGGATCGTCCATGCTTGTGTATCGATGTGGTAAGCTGAGATCTTGCTTTTATATATGACAATGATCATTGTACCTCATGGGGAAACTGTCACAATAATTCTTTCTTTTAAATAAACTATGGATTTAAACTACTTGAAAAAACACTTGTAATTCATTCATCAAAGAGTGCTTAATTTACAAAGGTACCTAATTTATAAATAGCATGTGCTTATTTATACATTTAGATGGTTTTTGATGTTGCAGGTGGCCATATCCCTTCCTTGATTTATCATCTCCATATGCTCCCATTTGGTATGTTTCTCTGAATTTGTTCTTCCATTGTTGTATGCCTTCTCTCTTAAGGTTTTTTTTTTTTTTTGGGATAAAGGGAGGAATGACATACAACACTATCTCAAAGTAAATACAGTTTTTATTATGCCATGTTTGACTATTAGTCAATATAAATACTGAATCTTGAAGATTGAAATCAAAGCTATCAATATATTTCGAAATGATTACTAATGAACAAAGAGATGATTTTGGATCGCAATTTTTTCAAAAAATGAAATTTAGCATTTGTCTTGGCACATCCCAATACTGAAATTATCTATGATACATTATCGGTTTCCACCCAACTTCTGGGTATCTGCCATTCTGTCACGAACTTTTAATATGTGGTGACAACGAACATTTCATATTTGTGAGTCATAATTTGATAGAATCATGAAGCTAGATAACATATATTTTTTTCACTGTGTACAACTATTTATGTAAGATATGTGATGATTTGCAGGTATTTAGGAGTGGGATTGATTCATCTCCCTGCCTATGGCATTTTTGCACTCATAGTTAGGGGAAAGCAACTTATGTTATCAAGATTTTGTGGGACACATGAAACATGATATGATGTAGCAATAACTCAACCATTTTAACAAGATTTTTAAGGTTAGATCCTCTTTTGTTATAAACTCACCAGGATGCATTCTGATTTTTGGTGAATTTCTTTCTTCATAAACCCAGATCAATATTGTTTTAGCGACTTGTACCTGATGCTAAAAAAACTTGTACTTTGATTTGGATTTATATAATTTGGTGGGTTTCACATTTTTTTCATCTTTTCTTCTCTGTTTGGTGGGTTTCACATTGTTTCAAACAATTATCCCATAGTTTATTTTTTATTTTTATTTTTATTTTTTCATATCTTATAAATAGGACATATTTAATGAAAAGATGTATGAAGTGGAATTGGATTAAAGAAAATATTGGTTATTTATTTTTTATTTCACTTTTGGTCGTTGCAGGAGTTGTGAACTTTGGGTTGCCAAAAAGATGCAGAATAACTGTTGTAGCTTGTAAATTAGGAAAAATGTAATTGTATTTCTTATTTATGAACTATATAAATAATAGTAAACTATATAGAATTATTATCCTTGTTAAATAGACTTGGGATCATGTATATTTTCATGAGAATCATGATAAATAGTGAATGTAGTTTTATATTATGGGACTGTTACGTTATATTATATTTTGGAATGTGTATTGGAAAGTTATTGGTAAGATGCCTTCCCATAATATAAAATTATGTTCATAGGTTTTAGAGTAAACTACAAATTTGGTCCCTATGGTTTACCAAAAAATATGAAAGTGGTCCCTGAACTTCAATAAGTGCAGATTTCATCCCTGAGGTTTCGATTTTGCTATGAAAATGGTCCCTCGTCCGTTAGATCCGTTAGATTTCTCCGTTAAGTCAAGGGTATTTTCGTCTTTTTATTACACAAGGATAAGTTTTTCAATTTTGCTTGAACTTGAGGGATCAAATTGTAATTTAGTCTAATTATATTAATATTATATTTATATATATATTATATATAAATATAACATATATATAATATATAAATATAACATATATTTAGACTTAAGTTCGTATGAGACCAAACAATTTCCGTGAGACCGGTGAGACCAAGCTTTAAAGTATGAAACTTCACACCAAAAAACTGTGAATGTAAAAAAAATCGACTTTTTCATAGGGAAAACACCGTAAATTTTACGTTCATGGTGTTTTTCGCTGTGAATGTTCGTTTTTTTTTACCTTCACAGCATCTTCAGTGTGAAGGTTCGGATATACCTTCACAGTCTTTTATCTGTGAAGGTTTGATTTTTTTTAACTTGGTTTAGGTTTTTTTACATTCATAGTGTGATTACATTATGAAGGTTCGAATGTTTTTTACCTTCACAGTGTTTCGGTGTGAAGTTTCATGTTTTAAGACTTGGTCTCACGCGGTCTCACGGAAACAGCTTGGTCTCACGTGAACCTGGCCCTATATATATATATATATATATATATATGGGGCCTTTCATGGGAGACCCTAATATTTTGTGGTAACCATGAGATCCAATCTCATCCATCAATCTTAGTAATCAATGGTTTAAAATAAATAAGAGATATATTAATTAAAAACACAATTTTAGGTCATTAAAATAAGTAAAAAAGGTAAAATTGTCAAAAAACTTTATAATTCATTGTGATCTAATTTAGGCGGGTCCGATAATTTTGGAATGAAATCAGATAAGATTATCTCAAAATATTGAAACTTATCATTCAATCAAACTTTATCTCGATGAATACCAAAAATACAGTGTGTTACACTGTGATTACCAATGTGATACACTCAAAGTATATTGTGTTACACTGTGATTAACATTATGTTACACTATGATTACTATTGTGATGCGCTCAAAGAACATTGTGTTACACTGTGATTAACATCGTGTTACACTGTGATTACTATTGTGATGCACTCAAAGAACATTGTGTTACACTGTGATTAACATCGTGTTACACTGTGATTACTATTGTGTTACACTGTGATTAACATCGTGTTACAATGTGAACGATGGAAAGGATGCATAATTTAAAATTTCATACGACCAAATCAAAAAGTAAACAAAATATCTCATAAATAGTTGGTTGAGAAATTTTAGGAAACAATATATTTAATTTATAAATGATTGATTTTTGCAGTTACAAATTTGTTTTTAATATTATTTAATTTATCAAATGACCAAAATATCCTTCATTATTAATAAATAAAAAATAAAATAATATCAGATGGATGGATGAGATTAGATCTCATAGTTACCACAATCTAATAGGGTCTTACATGATTAGGCCCCTATATATATATATATATATATATATATATATATATATATATATATATGTACGAACACATACAGGTGCTCCGACCAACTCCTCCGGCGGACTTATCCAACACCCTCCTCCGGCGACCACTCCGACCAACTCCGACCACTCCAAGAAAACCAACGAAACCACACACACACACACACATATATATATATATATATACACACATATATATTGGGATCCCTTAATACGTTTCAAGATTGGGATCCATCACCTTCTTTATCAAAACCAGGATTCGAACCCGTTTGGTGTTCATGGTCTGGTATCAAATGTGACTCGAGAACGTTTCAGATCACTTCATTGGACATCTCTAATCGGAACCTCTCCGGCACGATTCCCCAAGAGATCAAGTACTTGACGCTCCTACACCATTTGAATATCAGTGTAAACGCTTTCGCCGAACCTCTATCAACGGCGATCTTCGATCTGACTTTTCTTCGGACTCTTGATGTCAACCATAACCTTTTCAATTCGATATTTCCGTCGGGGATTTTGAAGCTGAAGTTTCTTACATTCTTCAATGCTTACAGCAACAACTTCATTTTGAGTCATACACACACACACACACATATATATATATAACACCATACACACACATATATATAATCATATACACAAACATATATATATATATATATATATATATATATGTTTTAATTTTTTCAAAAACAAATGGTGGGTTAATTTTTCAATCTCAACTTAAAAAATGGTGAGGTCGCCGGTGATGATGACCGGAGATGGTGACCGACGACCCCCAATCTCTCCCCTTTTCTTCGTCGGCGTCATCCACCCTCTCCCCTTTTCTTGCGTCGATCTTGTGATTATATATATGTGTGTGATTATATATATATATATATATATATGTGTGTGTGTGTGTGTGTGTGTGTGAGATTATGTACAAGAGAGAGAGAGATAAGAATAGGACAAAAACAAGTAAAGACAAAAAAATTGTGTAAAAAGACGTAATTACCCCTGACTTAACGGACAATTTAACGAAGCTAACGCCAGAGGGACCAATTTCATAGCAAAATCGAAACCTCAGGGATGAAATATGCACTTATTGAAGTTCAGGGACCACTTTCGTATTTTTTGGTAAACCTTAGGGACCAAATTTGTAGTTTACTCTAGGTTTTACGATAATTTTACATGATATTATATTAAACTTCTAATAAAAATGGGTATTTCTCTTAATTACAATGTAAAAAGTAAACATGTCTAAGAGCGGAACACAAGCCTTTTGACCTTGTGGCCCGAGCCAAATTTTTTTATGTGTCACATGCATACGAGTCTAATTTGATTTAATGTAATATACTTATACATATAGAGAGAGTTTCAAATAAATCATTTAACTATTACAAACCAAATACACTATTATATATAGAGTTTGTAATAATTACATGGTTTGTACTTGAAACTCCTATGTGTATGACATAAAAAATTACACTATTTAAAGTTATAACATATTAAAACTCTAAAACAAGACAAAAAATATGAAAATTTTAAACATCATTCATCTTTGGAGCTTTGAGTCTTACACAATATTCTCCAAACTAATATTTTCAACAATTGCCCTTTCAATGAATCAAACCGAGTCGCTAAAAACTAATCATCTTTTATTTTTAAAGAATTTGTTAAATAACCACTTAATAATCTAAGAGTAAAATTAAATAAAGAATAACTCTAAATGACTACAGACTATATCACTAACACAAAAATAGTATCTCAAATCTTTGTAAAATCTAAATGAGTCTTAAGCCCCTATTCACGGAAAAATTTAAAGAAGCCTTAAATGAATTTAAAAATAAACAATGAACACTAGCTAAAAAATCAAATATTTTGACATTTTAATATGATTTTTATATATTTGTAACTAAATTGTTGCAAATAGGAATCCAATTAACTTTTATGGGTTTAATTGGTAAAATTGTGATATTTAGACAATAGCAAAAAAGAAATTATTTTACACTCTTTTTTTAACTCCAATGGTCAAAATATGAATTTTAAAACCTTTAATAAAGAAATGATAGTAAGAGCATCTCCAACAGCTTCTCCAAAATGGAGAAGTAAAAAGTGAAAATCTCTAAAAAAAAATCACTTTCATCTCCAACAGATTCTCCATTTTGGAGATTATACAATTAATTATAATATTAAAATATTTAATACAACTCATAAAATATTATTTCTCTCTCCTAAACATTTATTTTAAACCAATCTCATTGGTAGAATGAATAAAAAATAATTTATCTCTCATGTGTAATCATTTTTGGAGATATCTCCAAATTTGGAGATTTCCATCTTCTCTCTCATGTTTTCTCTATTTTAAAGAAGATTTTGGGGAAGTTGTTGGAGCAAAAAAACCCCAAAATCTTCATTTTAGAGAAGCTGTTGGAGATGCTCTAAGAAGCTAAATTAGAAACTCAAGGGAGAAAGCTACAACTTTTCATAAATGTCTTTAAATACCCAATATGAATTGGGTCATCTTCTTGACCAATCCATGTAAAAGCAACACACTTCCATATATAAACTTTAAAGCTTCAAATTTTATTTAATTTTTGTACAATTTTACTCTAGTAATTTTCTTCATTACTCTTACTAAACCATCCATAACATATGGCATTGAAAAGAAACTATAAAGGACGACTTGGAAGGTGTAGGGGCCAAGTGAAAAAACAAATAAAAGTTCATTTGTTTACAAAATCAAGTCTACTAAACATTAAAAAAAGCAGGGGGGGCATGGCCGCCCATAGCCCCTACTGTGATCCGTCCCTAAACAAGTCTTTATTTTTTATTGTGCAGATACTTTTCTTAAATTTAAATTATGGATGTACAACCAATCTTTTGTTTTTCTGAATTTTATGGCGAAAAAAGGAATCAAGGTTAAAAGTATTATAGGTTTTGTAGTTACTAAGAGCATCTCTAACAACTATACTATTTTAAAAAAATTTAAAGATTTAAAAAAGTTTGTTTTAATGGTTAGAATAAATTACACCGTTGATCCCTGTGGTTTCTTTAGAAATTAGATATGGTCCCTATTTCAAAATAAGTACACCAAGCGTCCTTGTGGTTTGCATTTCATTTCAACCCGGGTCCCTATCACTAACACCGTTAAAACCAATTCGTTAACTTAGGGGCAAATTGGTCAATTTATCTCTTTGTTTGTTTTTTATTATAAATTAAAAAAATATTATATTATTGTATTAATATGATTATTATTGTATTATCATATTTGTGTAAAATATTATATATATACACTCAGACTCACACACACACATACATACATATATATATATATAGAGAGAGAGAGAGGAGCAATCAAATAGAAACCACTCTAATTTTGAAAACCGTGGAAACCCTCGATTTCATTGGTTAAGTTAATGAAATTGTTTAATTTGATGAAATTGTTTCATATAATTCTTTTATTGATGAAATTGTTGCATATATTTGTGTTTTTATGTAAAAATGAAAAATTTTCATCAGACTGCGAAAATACATGAAACAATTTCATCAGAATGAGAAAAATAGATGAAACTACATAAAAAACACAAATATATGAAACAATTTCATTAATAAAAGAATTATATGAAACAACTTGATCATATAAAACAACTTTATGAACCAATTTCATTAATTTAACCAATGAAATTGATGGTTTCCAAAGTTTCCAATCTAATATGGTTTCCAATTGAAACCACCTCTCTCTCTCTCTATATATATATATATATATATACACACACACACACACATGTGACAGTCTTTCCTTCGCAACCCAAAACCAACTTTGCCTTCTCCGGCAAGAAAACACACAAAGACGACAGATACACCACAAATCTGCACGTTCTCGACAAGCCTTCCCCCACCCCCTACAAGCAAAAGCAAGCACACAAACACTGTAATGGCCGGTCTTTTTGCCTTATGTTGGTGATTTTAGTGAAATCATCGGTTCATTTTATGTAATTGAATTCACAAGATAATAATGGGGTTGGTAGCTAAGCTATAACATGAGTTAGGAGGTGTGGAATGCACACTCGTGTAAGCTAACTAGAACCCGGGATCGTTGGATGGTTATGTTTGGCGAGTTACTAAGTGGAAAAAAGCTTGTAACACCCTAAAATTGGGGGCAATTTAAAACTTGAAATTTTGCAATATGACGTTTATAAAGCGAGGATAATTTAAATCTGGAACAATTAATGTGGAATGAAATATCACAATGACATCATTCCAAAGGGGAGATTATAAGCATTTACAAATCTGAATAAATAATGAAACGAGGACCGACAACCTACTTAATCTAAAGTAATACTAGTTTAGATTATAATTGGGTATCGTCATCATTCCCAAAATATCGGTAAGTGTGATGCACGCTCTATATCTTGTCAAGGCTAATTTCCCAAAAGGTTGACCCAACACTTCGCTCAAGGCTTCGCCACCCGACCACTAAAGGAACCTGATATGAACACCAAACAAACAAGTGTTAGGCTTGGAGCCTAGTGAGTACATCCAAGATATATGTGCAATAAGGTGTAATATTTCGATGAACAATTAATAATAATTAGAGTGACAATAAATCAACAAATCTTCAAATGCTTGAACCTTATGCGAGACGGGGGAGACCCGTTCCACCATAGGTAGCGGCGGAACACAAAAGTAGGCCACAACCCATGTGGAGCATCTAGTTGAAATGGTTATTTACCGGCATCAACTCTATTCATGAATCTTTAGCCGTTAGAACATCAACTCTATTCATGAATCTTTAGTTCAACATAAATATGGGTTCAACTCTATTCATGAATCTTTACCCCAAAGAGTCACCAAGTTCAACCCTATTCATGGATCTTTACCTTGGGACCTCACTATTCCAAACTGTCATGATTCACCGACATAACAAGTCAAAGATTGACTATAAATTCCAATACATGGTTGTTAAACATAAATTCCCAAAACAATCAAGCAATTCTCATAATATGATCAAGAACTAGAGAGAGAAAGTAGATCTTGAATCCATTAGTCACAAGTCTGATATTACAATACGTGCTTACAACTCTAGCATTCTTACAACTCCCTTACAAAGCCACAAGGCTAAAAGCCTATTTATACCACAAGATTAACTAAGACTTAATCACTAAGGAAACTAATACAACTTTGACTATCCTAATACAATGACAATGTTGACTTTTACATTTATGACTTTCCTATTAAATCTTGGATACAATATTTAGACTTAACAATATCCCCCTTTGTATTCAAGATTTAATAAAAATTTGATACAGATCTTTAGCACTTGATTCTTCAGCTTTTGTCTGTTTAACTTTGAACTTTGAAGCTTTCACAGTCTTTACTCTTTCAGCCTTTGAAGAATCTTGAAAAGTCTTTTGTACTTTGTAGCATTGAAAGTCAACATGCCTTGAACGCGAATCTGAAATCTTGAAACTTTTGAAAAACTTTGACAACTTTGAAACAACTGTTCTTCGAACAATGAAACAACTTTGAAAACTTTATCTCTGAAATTTCTTTCATCTCTGAGCAAAATTGTATCTTCATCACTTTGATCTCTGGACTGTCTTTAGAAAACCAAACTTTCACAAATCATCTTGATTTATCTTTGAACAAACTTTCTTCAGAATCTTTTATCTTTAAAATAGCGGAAGCATTTTTCACTTTAACAACTCTTCATAGCTTTGAAATTGAACTTTGGAAAATTCTCCCCCTTTTTGATGATTGAGAGCAACAAGATCATCAAAACTTCATCAATTTCGACACAGTCTTTGATCACCCCCTTTTGAAACAATCTTCCCTTTCAATGATTTGACATTCGCCTCCCTTTGATCTGATTAGCCGTCAATTCATGAAATGTATATATCCGAATCTTTTCAAATTCAGACATAATGAACAGTATAACCCTGAATCAACAAATGAAACAGTTAGGAATGCCTGTCAGTAACACAAAGTTACTGTGTACAACGAATGTACAATTTAAGGAGCTGGCTTGATGATGACTCCCCAGGACTTCCATTCAATCATTGAAAAACACAAGGTTTATTTATGAATGTTCTGACAGAAAAACAAATTTTAGTGTGCTCGTGCTTGTGTATGAAAGAATTTTAGCACAATGATTGTGTTTCATAAGGCTCAAATTGTGTAAACTGTTGAGACAACAACAAATATTACACGGACTCAATGTGCATGAAAGAGGTGCGAAGGTGGGGCAACTTTCCTTCTTTTTCAATATCTAAATCTTCCGAGTGAAGATTAGATAGCATATGTGCTGCGTCCCCAAAGAAAATGAAACATTTCTTTGTTAAGAAAGAAATGAGTGGTTGGTGGGGTAATAGCAAGAGTTGGCATGGGCTCACTGCCTGTTTCAATGATGGTTACCAAAGAATGTGAACCAATCAGAAATCTGGTTGCCCGGCTCAGAAAGTGGTTGGTGCAGAGTTCTGATATTCTTTTAACTCTGTTCTCACACCTTCTTTCTTTTTATCATTTAAATCTCACTTCTAACCAAACTCTCTTTTTCATTTTTCCGCTCCACGCAATGAGAAAAAACTCAATCGGATGAGTTATCTCCCCCACTCTTTGATATTGACCCCTCACCCCTCAATCACTCAAGGATAACTTCCTGGGTAGGAAACACAGGTTTATGTGAATCCATGGAAATTTTGTTTAAGCTCACACACGAATCCCATGTAATTCCTAAAAAAAATGATTGCTCAACAGTTTAACTTTAACAGTTAAGCACAAAATGTATGATATCATTGTCAAAATGTATGCTCATGGAATTTGAGCAATTGAACTTTGAAGATTTCTCAAAACAATGATATTGAATGAATGAAATGAGATCAAAAGAATTGTTTTTGAGAATCTGACAATGTATCAAGCAGATCAAATGAAAATGTTAGGGTATCAAAGAACTGGATATTTTGTTTATATGAACGAATATAAACAATTTATTAATGAAAGCACAAATATGAAAAAGATGAATGATGCTCAACAACTTTGAAAGCAAACGAGGGTATTACCATCAAAAAATATGTTCGATATGAGACATGGTAATAACAAATCAAATGAAATACTGAACCGATGTGTGTGAATACTTTACAGTATATGGAAAAGACAATACACGAGTATTGATCTTTGGAAACACACGGTCAGTTAAACATTAAGCTCAAAATTTGAAAAACATTTAAAAGCTCACTTCTGAATTCATGAAATATTTTGAGAATAGAGAAGTGGTTTGAACATTTAAGAACCTGTTTTTTTCATGCTTGAAAGTTGTTCTTCTTTCAAACAATCAGAGATCTAGGATAGAAGATAGTTACCTTTAAGCTCCCCCTCAAATCATGATAGAATGATTTAGATCTTTTAAGCTCCCCCGGGATATTAGCAGAATATCCTTCTCTAATTGAAAAACGGGTCCTAATCTGTTATTTGATCAGAAGCCATCACCTTTACTCTCCCTATAAATTATGCAACAGTAGATTTATCAATGAAAACAAGATAGAGATCCACAATTCCTTCTGGAATGTAGTCCGTCATATCAGTAAGATTTATTAGTGAAAAAGTACAGGATAGAGATCTACAATTCATTCGGGAATGTAGTCCGTCATATCTCTCTAATGCATATTTCAGAAAAGAAAGTACTCCCCCTTGATGGTTGATTTCCTCATTTGAGTATTGGAGTACAATCCTCATATCATGATAGAAGTAAAGGTCTTTAATCGTTGAGGTACGGGTCCTAAGCTGATGTGCTTAGAAGCCATAGTCTTTCAGCTTTGAAGTCCGGGTTTTGAACTGCTTTGTTCAAAAGCCTTAATCTTGACATTGAAGTCCGGGTCTTGAGCTGATTTACTCAAGAGCCATTATCTTGACATTGAAGTCCGGGTTTTGAACTGCTATGTTCAAAAGCCATTGTCTTCTTACTCCTCCTTGACTTGAGGTGCATGCAACAAAGAATCAGTTTTCTTCTTTGGTAGCCACTGGTATTTGGGTCCAGAAATGTTAGTTGCAGTTCGTGTGGGGGTTACAGAGTAAGAACCATAAAAGAAATGATCACTAGTCTTGTGAATATGATCATGTGTACAGCAGTAAGAACAATAAAATTTATTACCTGAAAACCTGAGTAATTGGTCTTTTGAGTACATATGGTTAGGTTTACCTTTATGCTCTTTGTTCTTCTTTGCTTTATGAACATGTACACATGATGTGTTTCCTTTCAGCTCATCTTTCTTGTCATCTTTGACTGATTTCTTCATCCAGATCATTTCCTCTTTCTTGTAACTTCTTCTTCTCGGATATGTACCTGAACCATCTAGATATCGATCATAGAAAATGTTAGATCTACGAATCTGATCAAAAGATTTAACTGACCTTTGTGAAGAGGCAGATTTATGATTTGAACTTGAAACAGACTTTTCAAGCTCTTTGATCTTTGAAGCAAAGTTGTCTCTTTCTTTCACAAGCAGGTCAATCTTCTTTGAGAACTCAGACTTCGTTTTCTGCTCTTTCAGCGCAGTAGCAGATAGTTCAGATAACTTTGAAGTCAACCTTTTGATTTCAGACTCAAAGATGGATCGTTCTTCTTCAAATCCTTTCTCTGAATCATTTCTCTGGCCAGATAGTTCTTTGAAGAATCCCACATTATTTTATTCTATGGCCTTCTTTTCTTGAGCAAACTTCTCTCTTTCCAAAATAAGTACTTTCTCAAAATCGAAAATTTGTTGAGAAAGTTTTATGCATTTAAGCTCAACTGACTTCTTCTCTTCAAAACATTTCTTTGAAAAATCTGAGAACTTCTTTGAATTTTTTTTCTTTTTAGTATCAAAATCAACTTTATTTTCAGCAAGCTGTTTTTCAAAATCAGATAAGTTCTTTCTAAGCTCAACATTCTCAGATTCCAATCCCTTTATCTTCTCATCATTCAGCCTAGAAGATCTTTTCAGAAGATCTTCATTGATTATCTTTAAAGTACTGATTTCTTCTTTCAATGAAATGAGTTCAGCAAAATACTCTTTTGACTTTTGAGAATGAAAGTCAACAGCATGACCCAGATTAATTTTCTCTAATTCCAGCTTTCTAATCTTCTCTCCAAGATCTGCAAAATATCCCATTTTGAACGAGAAATTAGCTTGATATAAATGATCGTTCCAAACTTTATATAAGAAAATCAAAAATCAGATCAAATTGAAATCTTTCGTAAAAAATCAAAAATTTAACAACACTTTTTATGGCACAAAGTCGAGTTTTGCGTGATCTATGTATGACGCAAAGTAAACTTCTCTTGATCAACGTGTGACGCAAAGTACAGTTCTTGTGACCCGTGGAAGACGTAAAGTATGGTTCTCGCTATAAGTGCAAGGCGCAAAGTAATGTTCTCGCGAGACACCAGTGGCGCAAACTTGATTTGCGTGACCCACTGAAAACACAAACGTGACTTTGCGTGAGAGCCTTGAAGCGCAAAGTGTACTTCTCGTGAGAGACTTTGCGTGAGTCGATGATTGCGCGAACTTTGCTTTGCGTGAAAGGTTAGATACGCAAATGTAGTTTTGCGTGAAGCACTGGAAACGCAAAGTTCACTTCTCGTGAACAGAAGGATACGTAAACTAAAGTTTGCGTGATGAACACTAAGAACAAAGTCTGAACTTCTCGTGATGACGTAGATGGCACTCGATGAATCTAGTGCAAACCAGATGAACTCGCGCAAACCTGTGAATCTAGCGCATACTTGTAACTGACTTGTACATTTCGATCCAAATTGATTCAAATCTGCAAAAATGATCTCAAGAACTTATCAGAATCATCGAAAAACACTACTAAGCACAAATTTACAATCAATTTTCGATTAAAAACAACAATTCACACATTTTCATTCAAGAACAGAGTTCGAACTCGAGTTTCAAGAAAGTTTCAAAAATCGAAAATTGAGATCGAATTAGTTAGAATCACAAGATGTAATCAATACACGAATCAATCCTAAACACAAATCGAATCCAATGAATCCATTTTCTTGCACTAAAAACAAATTTTCACACAAAATTCGGATGAACAGTGAAAAACACGAGTTCTTGAAAAAATTTCAGAAAATCAAATTTTCAATCTAAAAACTCCAGATTTCAATTCAAACTTTGATCAAATCATTCCTGAAAAGTTTGGTTCAACTCTGATACCAATTGTTAAACATAAATTCCCAAAACAATCAAGCAATTCTCATAATATGATCAAGAACTAGAGAGAGAAACTAGAGAGAGAAAGTAAATCTTGAATCCATTAGTCACAAGTCTGATATTACAATACGTGCTTATAACTCTAGCAATCTTACAACTCCCTTACAAAGCCACAAGGCTAAAAGCCTATTTATACCACAAGATTAACTAAGACTTAATCACTAAGGAAACTAATACAACTTTGACTATCCTAATACAATGACAATGTTGACTTTTACATTTATGACTTTCCTATTAAATCTTGGATACAATATTTAGACTTAACAATGGTTTTCATGTAGCATCAAGTCAAGATTTATCATGTATGTATAACATTTCCTCCCATATAATCTCGTTTTACACCATATTAGAACATATTAACATAAAACCATTTTACCCAAGTATATTTAATATAATCGAACCATAGGTTCCCCAAATCTAACTTTTTTACATGAATCTAAGTAGACCATCCCATACATTTGATTTCACAAATTCCATAACACATAAATAGTTCATATTTATCATCCTACTAACATTTTAGGTCAATAAAACTCATAACAACATCTGTAACACCCTAAAAATTGAAGTGAAATTAAAAATTGAAAATTCGGCAATATAACGTCTATACATAGAGGAAACCAGTTCACCCTAAATGGGGAACTAATCAAACCTGCATGATAAAGGTATGACCAAATAAACCCAAGAGTGTTCATCCCAAAACAGGGAAAGAGTATGACATTTACAACCAAGAATAATGAAGAATAAACGACAACCTATTAATCTAAATCTAACAACAAGATTATAGTCGGGTGTCGCTATTCTCCCAAAATGCATCTTCAAAAGGATCAATAATGTCGGTCACTAATTCTCCCAAAAAGACCACTCACGACCCCGAGGTTGTCCCCTCAATCCCGACGAATCCCACCGCTAAGATTACCTGCCAGATATGACAACCAAAAAACAAGTGTTAGGCGAGAGCCTAGTGAGAGCAAGTCGAATAGAAGTACTAAACCCATTTGAAGTCACGCGGTGAATATTGCCATGAGCTAAATCAATAGATCAAATAAACCATTAGTGAGTAAATATAGTGCAAATAACACCAATCACATAATGAGCTCAACTCCTCTAAGTCTATCGCTCGAAAACATCAAGTCAACCCCTCTAGGTCTATTCTTGAGAGTTCCAAAACGGGAACTCTAGCACAAGGGAATTACACCTTACTGCCCATGAGACGCTGTCTGACCATATAGGCCCACACCTTACTTATCATGGTGGCCCGATGCCTATTCCGTGCCAAAATGGTGAACCCAATATCCAAAACGGGACATTAAGAACACCGTGCCTATGGATCCATTACACTAAGACCAATTATCAAAACAAGCCATTACACATATTATAAATCATGTATGTAAGCCTTAAAACCACATCATATATACATATACATACGATTTCTAACATGAATCTTGCCCCTCGACTTTTAGAAGGCTTAATAAATATAACCTCATCAATAATAATGCCATACATACCCCTTTCAAGGGTCATAGTCACTATTAATTTATTTATTACATAAATCATACCAAACCCTAGTTTCACATTGGGTTCACCAAATCCCATGAAATAAGGGCTTACTACTACATATGTAGGGGAGAACAATAGTCTATACATCTTGTTGTGAAACTATAAGTTGAGTCTTTTGGTTTGGGTTAAAGAACCCTAAATCCCCAAATCTCATAGTATAGGTCAAAAAGTTGTTCAATCACATGACATACTTGGAAATATAGATGAGGATTTAGAGAATATGAACCCTAATGTAATGTAGAAGGGATAGTGGGTGAACTCACCTTGTTAGGGAAAGTAGACACAAACCCTAGATGATGAAAGCTTGAAAGAGAGAGATGGAGTTGCACTTGAAGCCTTAATCACAACCAACCTAGATAGAACCCATAAATGCATATAAGGATCTCTCTTATGAGCATTAAATGAAAAGGGATGAAACCCTACCTTTGTGTCTTCTCAAAATCGCACCAAAGAGAGCTCCAAGATGAAAAATGAATTAGAAAAATCGGCTTCTAGGCTTTTAAGTGATCTGCCCCCGTAGGCTATTGTGCCAAGCTATAGTGACAGATGTCACATTAGCTGGCACAATCGCCAACCACTCCCCTCTCTCGGTACACACTTGGCTATTGTGCCAAGCTATAGTGACAGATGTCACAATAGCTGGCACAATCGCCAGTTACTCCTCTCGGTACACACTTGGCTAGTGTGCCAAGCTATAGTGACAGATGTCACAATAGCTGGCACAATCGCCAGCCACTTGGCTATTGTGCCAAGATATAGTGACAGATGTCACAATAGCTGGCACAATCGCCAGCCACTCCCCCCTCTCGGTACATACTTAGCTATTGTGCCAAGCTATAGTAACATATGTCACAATAGCTGGCACAATCGCCAACCACTTGGCTATTGTGCCAAGCTATAGTGACAAATGTCACAATAGCTGGCACAATCGCCGGTATGGTACCGGGCCTCACTTCCAACATGGTTTGCTCCCGATTTTCAAGTCCGAAGTCCGATCTTTCCTAAAAACGATTCCAACTCATAAACGAGCAAATAAAGAACCTAAATATAATGAAAATCTTAGCGTTGGCAATATATTATACAAAACAGTTCTTACCGATAATACGGGTGTTACAACATCCTAGTGTCAAAACCCTAGGTTTTGACCTAGTTAGCTCAAGAACACAAATTAGGGAAAATGTATATATTTTATGCAGTATAAAGAAAAGAGTTTTAATGGAGCATGTAAGCATTTAATAGAAAAGATATACTCACAAGATAGGGTTTTTGATGAAAACCCTAAAACCCTAGCTTTTCTTCTTGGAGAAGATGGAGATGGTGATGATGTTATGAAACCCTAGATTCCACACTTGAATGATGACACCAAAGTAGAGTAAATGAGAGTAAATGCTCCTTTGACAAAACCCTAGAATCGGCCTTGAGTGGAGAGGGAGGTAGAGAGTGTTTGAGAGTGAAATAAATGAGGTAGTAAATGAAGTGGGTGAAAGGAAACGGGTTTTAAACCCCTGCAGTCCGCCAGCGATAGTGCCCCAGCGACTATGCCCTTGGCATAATCGTCGGGCATAGTCGCCCGCTTGGAGGTACATTCGGTACGTCGATCGCGATAGTGACCATGAGACAGTGACCCGAGCACTATCGTCGGGCGCTGTCGCGCCGATGGTACCGTGAGCTATGCCAGGTCAGCGATTGTGACACCGCGACAATGCCCTTGGCATAGCATAAAGCACTCTCGCTTGAGAGGTACCGAAGGAAAATTTCAGACACTTTCGAGGCTTGATGAGATCAGAGGTTACGTAAAGTGTTAATGTATACTCAAAACACAATTTAAATATATGCAAGGGCAATAATAACACCAAGTCTTACCGAAATTTCCGGGTGTTACAAAGCTGAGCACAACCAGTGCGTTTTTTCTGTTGTAAACGGCACGACCCAGGCGTTTTGGCACGACCCGTGCGTTTTTGTTCATAGAATAAGCACGGGTCGTGCGTTTGTCGACAAAAAGTTTCGCACGACCCATGCTTCTTTCCTCTTGAAAGTGGCACGGGCCGTGCGTGGTTGTCAGAAGGTTTTGCACGACCCGTGCGGTTTTCCTCTTGAAATTGGCATGGGCCGTGCATCTTCATCAGTTTCGTAACTGATAAGATTTTTGGTAACCGCCAACATTAATGTCCACAATCAATCTCATTTAATGAGAAATTATTATCATTATTAAAATAGGGTCGGTTACGATTCTCAAGGTGTTTAAATAGGATCGATTTCTGCCTAAATCGATACCGATGAATTGAGATTATCCTCGAGTGAATTTCGTGATACCCGGGCAAAATATGGTCGAAATATCACTTAAGGAAAGCGAGATCTCACGCGATCTCACATTCTTTATCCAAGTACTGATCATTCTCTTCTTTTCCCTCTATATTCTACGACCCACTCCCCAACAATCTTAAGTGATATTTTGTTCTTCGTGAGAGAGATGGTGAGTGATCAACCCGTGAGAAATATGACGACCAAGTTCACTAAACTTGAGAAGTTCGAAGGCGTCGATTTTCGATGATGGCAGAAGAAGATGCACTTCTTGTTGACCACGTTGAAGGTCGTGTACGTGTTGAGCACTCCGATGCCGGAGGTGATGGAAGACGAGAGTTGGAGATGACCCGGCGGAAAATGGGAGAACGAAGACTACATATGTCGTGGCCACATCTTAAACGGTATATGTGACTCCCTCTTTGACATTTATCAAAACATTGAGTCTGCCAAAGAGCTATGGGACTCTCTTGAGTCCAAATACATGGCGGAGGATGCTTCTAGTAAGAAGTTCATTGTTAGTAATTTTAACAATTACAAGACGGTGGACTCAAGGCCTATGATGGAGCAATATAATGAGCTCTTAAGCATTCTAGGCCAATATGCTCAACATAATATGAAGGTGGACGAATCCATCTATGTATCGAGCATACTTGATAAATTGCAGCCCTCTTGGAAAGATTTCAAACACATGTTGAAACACAAGAAGGAAGAGTTGTCCCTTGTATAACTCGGTAGTCACTTGCTCATAGAGGAATCTCTTCGGGCGCAAGAGGCTGAGAAACCTGAGATAAAAGAGGTTTCTGTCCCTTCGGTGAACATGATGGAAGAGGGAAAATCCAACAATTTCAAGGGAAAAAGCAAGTTCAATGAAGCCAATAAAGGGCCCAACAAAAAGGTTAGATTAACCTGTTGGACCTGTGGTATGAACGGCCATCTCAAGCGGGATTATTGGGTTATCAAGAATAATAGTGGAGCAAACACAAGTGGTGGTGGGCAAGGATCCAAGGATCAAAACCTATGGCAAGGTCAGTTTCTTGACTTTGGTTTTAATTCAAATTTGAATTATGTACCACTAATATCCGAATCATTTTACGTGCAGGATGATGATGATGCTTGGTGGATTGACTCGGGTGCCTCGAGTCATGTGTGCAAGGATCGACGTTGGTTCACCTTTTTGGAACCGGTTGAAGACGGATTCGTGCTACACATGAGGAACGAGTTAAGTGCTCCCATTCTTGGACGTGGCTTAGTTAGGCTAGAGTTTAATTCTATCAAAATAATTGAACTTTTAGACGTTTTGTTTGTACCTAAATTCGAAAGAATTTGGTTTCCGGTAGTATCTTGAATAAGTTAGGATATAGGCAAGTGTTTGAGTCCGACAAATTTATCTTGTCAAAATGTGGCTTTTTTGTAAGATTTGGCTATTTGTATACTAATATGTTTATGTTGCAAATGAGAATTGTGTTGATTCTTGTTTATGGCATGCAAGACTTGGTCATGTAAAATTTTAAAAGAATGGTTGAAATGTCAAAAGATGGTCTTATTCTGGCCTTTGACATTAAAACCGGAAAATGTAAAACTTGCATGTTAACAAAGATCACTAGACAACATTTTCCTAACGTGAAAAGGGACTCGTCGGTGCTTGAATTAATTCATAGTGATCTTTGTGATTTGCATTCAACTTCGTCTTCGGGTAATAAAAAGTTTGTTGTTACTTTTATTGACGACGCTTCACGTTTTTTATATGTATTTTTGTTACACTCAAAAGATGAAGCGTTGGACAAATTTAAAATTTATAAAACGGAGGTTGAATTGCAAATGAATTGTTTTATAAAATGTTTGTGCACCGATCGTGGTGGGGAATATTACGACCCCATGTTTTTCCAATTCGTAGGAATCATTCATGAGACTACGGCGCCTTATACACCACAACAAAATGGTGTGGCATAACGGAAAAATAGAGTTCTCAAAGAAATGGTGAACTCTATGTTATCCTACTCGGGATTGAGTGATGGATTTTGGGGTGAAGCCATGTTAACGGCTTGTTACTTATTAAATCGAGTTCCTAATAAAAAGAATAAGATTACCCCATATGAACGTTGGTTCAAGAAAAGGCCTAACTTGAATTATATTCGAGTTTGGGGTTGTCGGGCGGTTGTTCGACTACCTGAACCCAAAAGGAAAACTTTGGGTGAGAAAGGTATTGATTGCATCTTTGTTGGATATGCCGAGCATTCCAAAGCCTATAGGTTCTATGTTATTGAACCTAATGATTCTATAGCGATTCACACCGTTATAGAATCGAGAGATGCATTATTTGATGAGACTAGATTCTCTTCAATACATAGGCCGAAGGACATAGTTCCAAGTACTAGTGGAACTAGTGAGGTTGAAGAACAATCAATTGTTCCAACTGAATCTCCGATTCTTCGAAGGAGCAAAAGAGGAAGGATTGAAAAATCATTTGGTCCCGATTTTCAAGTATACTTGGTAGAGGGATCAAGAGATGAGATTAGGTCACAATTCTCTTATTGTTATAGTATTAAGGAGGATCCAAAATCATTTGATGAGACTATGAAGTCTCAAGATGTTGCTTTCTGAAAAGAAGCAATAAATGATGAGATGGACTCCATCATGGGGAATAATACTTGGGTATTATCGGACTTGCCACCGGGTTGTAAACCTTTGGGATGCAAGTGGATCTTCAAAAGGAAGATGAAAGATGATGGATCAATCGACAAGTTCAAAGCTCGATTAGTAATCCAAGGCTTTAGGCAACGGGAAAACATCGATTATTATACCTATGCCCCGGTTGCAAGGATCTCCACGATTAGATTGTTAATAGCCTTGGGAGCTATTCACAATTTAGTGATTCACCAAATGGATGTCAAAAGGATATTCTTGAATGGTGACTTGGAGAAGGAAGTTTACATGAAACAACCGGAAGGTTTTGTTATGCCCGAGACGGAACACAAGGTGTGTAAACTTGTAAAATCATTATATGGGTTGAAACAATCACCCATTATATAGATTGATTATCACCTTTAACAAGTATATGTTATATATATTGATTTTTTATAATTTAATTTTTCATTTTTCTATAATAAATTTTTGGTTATTTGTAAAAACATGGTCTTCAAAAGTAAGACAACCTTATGAGTTTTTTATACCATCCTCCTTCTAATCTATAATTTTCTAAAATCTTATGTAATCACATGTGATTGTTTCTTATCTATATATCTATATAATAGAGAAGAAAGAAATTTGATATATATATATATATGGATTTGATTTTTGATAATTTATTTTTTCAATTTTCATGTAAATAACAATATATATGTATTGATGTAAATAAAAATTATATGTAGTTTTATCTATTTATGGATTCTAACTTCATTTATAAACTAAAGGAATGAAATTAAAATAGCAAGAAAATGAAAGGTTTAGCAATTAATTATGTTTACTTTATATTAAAAATAAATCAAAAAATGAGAAAAAAGATAAATAGGCTTGAAAGGTTCTCATTCAACCATCTTTTGGATATATATATATATATATATATATATATATATATATATATATATATATATATATATATAGACAAGTATATGTAACGAGGTGAGATTTTAGAAAATGACCAATTGGAAAAAATTGTGTATAAGAACAAGAAAAATAAAAGGCTAAAACATTCTACAAATATTTCATGGTTATATTATTATTTAATGTAAATATAAATACTTATTAAAGTAAAACCAACGATAATCAGTTGGCACCATAAAAATTGAGTATTATACTAAAATATTGAAATTTGGTTCATTTTGATTATCCCGTGTTGATGAAAAGATGAATGATTAGAAAAATAAAGTGGGTATATCAAAAGAAGATAGGATTTCTTTTGAGTGGACTCAAAGAGTTGACTCATTTTAGTTATCCACCCTTTTGCAAAAAAGTCTATTTTATAAGGGTAACTCATTTTAGATGGGGAAATTGACCCAAATGGCCAAATCACGAAGAGGGATTGGCCTCTTAGCCAAATCTCTCCCCGGTTTACTGAAATAGCCCTAAGGACGCAATGGAGTCCGGGCGCAATGGAGACCGGGCGCAATGGAGTTCCAAAGCAATGGAGACCGGGCGCAATGGAGTCCGGACGCAATGGAGACCATGGGTACGTGTCAAGCCCAGGTGTTACCTATTACTGAAAACAAGCCATTTTTTTACTGAAAACAAGTAGGGGCGCAATTGCGCCCGGACTCCATTGCGCCCCATGGTCTCCATTGCGTCCTTAGGGCTATTTCAGTAAACCGGGGAGAGATTTGGCTAAGAGGCCAATCCCTCTTCGTGATTTGGCCATTTGGGTCAATTTCCCTTTTAGATGTTCCTCTTTTTGCAAAATAAAATCTATTAGCTTATATTATTATTGTTATATTTATATTTATAAAAGTAAGAACCACACTGAATGATTTGACATAATAAAAATAGAGTATTCTCAAATATTGAAATATGGTGTTGGGTTTGGTTATCTGAAATTGGAAATAATATGTTAAATTGGAATAACGATGTGAGTATATATTGATAACAGGGAGAGATGCATTTATGACAAACTTATAAAATTGACTCATTTTAGCTAATACTCTTTTTGCAATATCCAATATCAATATCTAACATGTGGACGATTCGTCCAGTTCGTGTTAATCCTGATTTTATTTGAAAATATATATTAGTAAAGAGTACAAGAAGGGTATAAGAAATATAGGTTGAAACATTAGAAAAAAGATGTGTGTATAAGGAAATGTGGAGTGGATGACGTGGCATCATAAGAATTGAGTATTCTTAAATACTGAAATGTGGTGTTCGTTTTGGTTACCCACGTCGGTAAGAAAATGTTAAATTGAAAAAGAAATGTGAGTATATATTGATAAGAGGAGATGATACATTTGTGACAAATTATAGAGTTGATCCTAATCTTATTTTTATGGGAAAATAGTTACAATAATAGCTTAAGATGAGATTATGCATTTTTAACAAACTATAGAGTTGATATTAATCATTTTTTTTTGGAAGGGTGTCCTAGGTTATGCTTAGACTAATCCCTTGGCAAATTATGACTGTAAGACATCAGCCCTGATTAAACCTCAGTGGTCACAATTGTGGTGTACGCCTGAATTCGAACCCTCGGCAGATGTGATATTCCACCACATCCCCCATGACCTTAACCAGTACTCCATAACCCTTGTGTTTATGGAGGAATAGTTACTATAATAGCTTGCTATTTAGGTTCTTAATGCAATCCATGTTACATATTGATCAAATAATTTGTGTGTTTTTAATATTTTCAATAAATAGTGAATATGGTTAAGAGACATGTACTTTGAGTTCTAAATGACATAATTACAAAATTATTACCGGTGTATCTCAAACTCATCGTAACAACAAAGGATTATGAATATGTACAAGGTAACCACTTATGAAAATACGTTTATTATTTTTCATTTTAATTCGATGTAATACTCCTTTAAAATTTTATCGTCACTGCGAGTGCGGAGCCCACACTAGTTATTAATAAAAGAGTAAACTACAGTTTTGGTCCCTGAGGTTTACCAAAAAATACGAAAGTGGTCCCTGAACTTTAATAAGTGCAGATTTCATCCCTAAGGTTTCAATTTTGCTATGAAAGTAGTCCCTCGTGGCGTTAGCTCCGTTAAAGCGTCCGTTAAGTCAGGGGTAATTTCGTCCTTTTACACACTTTTTGAATCTTCATCTTCAACCTCGTGAACACCAAGACCATGATGAATGTTCATCTTCAACCTCAAGAACACCAACAATTTAAAACCCAAATCAAACTCAAAAACCAAATATTTAAATCAAACTAATATCCAAAATTAAACCCACAAAAAAAAGGAAAGAGAGAGAGAGAACTAGAGAAGAGAGAAGAGAGAGATATACAGATCAGATCTGAGAGATCGAGAGATCGAGAGAGAGATATCACCTTCAAGATCCAATCCACAGCCTCTTTTCGAGCACCCAAAACACACGAATTTGTTAAACTACAAACCCTTTGGAAGAGAGAGAGATCGAGATACAGAGATTGAGAGATCGAGATTATCTTTGGAAGAGAAGAGAGATATATATATATAAATCGAGATACAGAGAGATCGAGATACAGAGATCGAGATACAGAGAGATACATAGATCGAGATACACAGAGAGAGAAGAGAAGAGAGAGAAGACGCAGACCATAGGAGTGCCGGAGAAGACAACCATGCTGGAGAGAGGTTTAACATTTTTCGTCCCTGAATCTCGATCTCTCTCTGTATCTCTCTCTCGATCTCGATCTCAGATCTATATCTCAAATCTCTCTCTCGATCTCTCTCTCCTCTCTCCTAGATCTGTATCTCTCTCTCGATCTCTCTCTCCCAGATCTGATCTGTATCTCTCCCTCTTCTTTCAACCCATAAAATAAAACCCACAAAAAACCATATCTGGTATGTATCTCTCTCTCTAAACTTTGGGTTTGATTTAGGAGTTTATTTTGGATATTGGTTTGATTTAAATTTTTGGTTTTTGAGTTTGATTTGGGTTTTAAATTGTTGGTGTTCTTGAGGTTAAAGATGAACATTCATCATGTTCTTGGTGTTCATGAGATTGAAGATGAAGATTCAAGAAGCGTGTAAAAGGACGAAATTACCCCTGACTTAACGGACGCTTTAACGGAGCTAACGCCACGAGGGACTACTTTCATAGCAAAATTGAAACCTCAGGGATGAAATCTGCACTTATTGAAGTTCAGGGACCACTTTCATATTTTTTGGTAAACCTGAGGAACCAAAATTGTAGTTTACTCTTAATAAAAACAATTGTACTAATGATTTCATGGTTACAAAACGTGAGAAATGATTTATTACAGCCCACGTGTCATATGGTCCATCCCTAAAACGTTTACTCACACATTCATGTGCCACCTTATTTTTCTCTAATAACTTTTATTTAAAATAAATAAATATATTTTTATTCTTTTTTAATAATAACTAAAATACAGAAATGTGATCGAAATAAACACGGAGTGTGAATTGGGGCTGCTGCCACCCGCAAAGACCATCCACTACAGTATCTCTTATCCTAATATTTTTTTAAATGACACGTAGGATATATTTTAATAAACAATTATCTTGATTATGAATATAATTTTTAATAAAGAATTGATTTTTAAAAGTGATTGTAAATATTATATCATTACTTTTTACTGATAGATCTTACAAATTTTAGAATTATGAAAACATTAAACTCAATACCATTATATATAGTTATACTTGTACCATAACACTATAAAAATAAAATAGTCAAATACGAGCGGTATAATTGTGTCACTTTGTTGACTCTCTCACTACAAAACAAAAGTCACATGTGAATTGTGGAGAAAATTCTAATTCAAACAAAATCTTAACTAAATTAGATGTATAATATTTCATCTTTTTAATGTATCTGACATAATATATTTACGAAAAAAAATATAGATTCATTGAATATCGTCATTTTAACATATAATGATTGATTTGTGTAGCAAACCAGCAATAATAGACACTTGTATCAACAATAAAAATCCTTTTTGTTTCTAACTTTTTGTATTAAAATGGTGTTTGTTCTTAATTTTTTTTTTTGAATTTTTATTATATGCATAATCAGTTTATTTTCAATATTACAAATAATTGATTTATCAATTTACATTTAATACTATACTAAGGTATCCTTTAAAAAAAATAAATTAGTTTATACGCTGACTTATAAGCTAGTTTATTGATAAACTATTTGAAATGGTTTATAAGGAGTTTTTTGTGATTTTTTTCAATTATACCTGTATTAATATCATTTATTAACTATTAATTCTAAATAAAGTTTAATATTAAAAGTTAATTATTATTAATATTAATTGAATTTTTTATTAAATTTTCATTATACATCAATGTTAGTTTTTAATTATTTAGAATTATTGTTAATCATATCATTTATTTTTATATTATTTTTCTAATATTAATTAATATATTTTAGTTATCAATTACTATTTTTTTAATTATTATTCGATTATTTATTTCTATTCATATTATACGTAATGGTTATTTAGAATCATAAGTTAATGTAATTTTTTTTTAAATTTGTTTTAACAATTCAAAATTTATTTTATATATATAATAATAAATTTTAAATTCTTTTAATTAACATATTACATTATTTAATTTTTTTTACTATCATGTCTGTATTAATTAACATATTATATTACTATATATTTGTATTATAAAATATTGTAATTGATTATTTTGTTAAGATGTCCTTTTGGGTTATTTTACATGTTTATTCGTTAGTCTTTGTCAAACGTGACTTATCCATTAGGTAGTTTATCAGCTACCAATTAGCTTATCAGACATCGACTAACTTTTTAACTATAAAATAGCTTATTAGTCATCAGTTAGTTTTTCAGCTAGTTTACCAAACATAGCCTAAATTAGATAGATTCTTCTTTTATCATCAAATAAATACGACCAGTAACTTAATGTAAAATATTATAAAAATAGACACTATAATTTATACATCAATAAAAATTAACTATAAAATTTTTTTATGATCCAAAACTATTTTATATATTTTACAACCGTTAATAAATGGGGAAAATAATCCTGTATTAGTAGCTACATTAATTGAGTGAATACTCTAAACTAAAATCAAATTTATCAAACACTAAAAAAATTAATATTGTAATTTCAATTTAAATATTTTATTTATTTATATAATTATGTTGTGATACAAGTTTTACCAAATTTGACTGGTGGGTGTGTGAGGTGTAAAAGTGGCTGGTAGAGATCATCGACTCCGTCAAGAAATTGCTCTTCTTCCCGCTAAAAGGGATACCCAATTTTGTCAATATATTTATTAAAAAATTAATTTAAAAACCTTACCATATTCAACTATAAATTGGCAGTGGCAGGTGTGTTGGTTGAACATTCTAAGTATCGGTTGCATTGCATCTTTCAAGCAACAACAACAACAATAACACCACACATCCTTTTTTTCTATCCATTTCTCACCGGTAAGTTTCAAGTTTCATCAATCATCATTCGATTCTATATTTCTATGCCAATTTACGATTTGGGTTTTTATTAACTCGATCCAAATCTTTAAAAAGTTTGAATCTTTTTCGGTAATATGATGTGGGTAATGTTGATTTCTGTTGTGTTTCTTTTTGGGGGAAGAACAGGGTTTTTGAGGAACGAAAATGGCACGCAAGAAGATCCGAGAGTATGATTCAAAGAGGCTGGTTAAGGAGCATTTTAAGAGGATTTCTGGTTCTGAATTGCCCATCAAATCTGCACAGGTAAACAATAATTACATATTTTTAATTTTTAAATCTTCTGTGCCCTAATTCTTACAGTTACAATGGCCTTTTTAGTTTGTAATCTTCGAAGAAGCTTGATTTAATTTTAGGACTGAGATTATTGCAAATTAGAGTTGGTGACAGTTGGTTAAACATTACTAGTGATGTTTGATATAGAAAACCCTTTTTGGTCCAATTTTTTGTTGTCCCTAATTTTGGATTTTGGAGAATTGGATACATTACATGTGAATCTAAGTAGAAAGAACTGAAATTAGGTAACTACTCCTTACTAGGTGATCTCTAAGCACAAATTTATCAATAGTTACGACTGCCGGTGTAAAACCTACACAAAAAACGCATTTAAAGAGTAGAGCAGTTGTTTCAGTGAAGACTCTTACTAGTGAAAAGTGTGAGAAATGGAGAAAACATATACGGTAAACATTGAAAATGAGATATGAGTAAGCAATAGCACTGATCACACCCAAGTAAACTTAAATGGAAGGTTCAAGGTTCAGAAATGGTGGTTGCCATAGATTTAGTCTTTCTGTTTATTAGTATAATTCGATTCTTCATCGATCGGTATCTTTTTGGTGCATTAGGTTACTGCGACAACCGACTTCAATGAGCTGGCAGAGAAGGAACCATGGCTCTCTTCATCCAAGCTGGTTGTGAAACCTGACATGTTGTTCGGAAA
This sequence comes from Arctium minus, assembly GCA_954870635.1. Taxonomy (NCBI): domain Eukaryota; kingdom Viridiplantae; phylum Streptophyta; class Magnoliopsida; order Asterales; family Asteraceae; genus Arctium; species Arctium minus. Next base: position 21,153,551 of record OX941084.1, read on the forward strand.
GCGTGGCAAGAGTGGGCTTGTTGCCTTAAATCTTGATTTGGCTCAAGTTGCTGAATTTGTAAAGGAGCGTCTTGGCAAAGAGGTAATTTCTACAGCATTTCATCCTATCACAACTTTGTTGCCTTAAATTATGTTTGATTCTGAGAGGCAAATGAACTACTTCTCAACTTTAACATCGATGTGAAACTTTGTAGTTCTAAAGAAAACATGATAACTACATATAACCATATTAACTGTCATTAAATTGGAATATATAGTTAAATCCAGTATCACTTAGATTCATAATTACTAAATAGCCATATGTAGATTCTTTCATCGGGTGGTATCTTTTGTTAGTTAAAAGAAGGAGAGCAGTCCTAATGAGCTATATGTGCATAAACACAATATAATTGTATGGCATATTTGAGATGCATAGTATCCTAGTTAAATGGGAAAGGGTTATTTAGCTAAATGACCTCATGACAAGTGTTTTTTAATCCATGGCCTTCTAACAAGTTTCTAGGCATTTTTGTGTATGGAAGTGGTATTCTTCTGTTAAACAGTGATATTCTCAAACTTGTCAGAAGGTCATGGATTTAAAAAGACCTGTCAAAAGGTCATTTAACCAAAAGACCCAATGGGAAATCCCTTTTCAGTTCTAGAACTCACTTTAGTTACTCTCTGAGGAGCGAATGTTAAAACAAGAGGGTTGTTTACGTGTCAGTCCTGGTAGGATGACATCTATGTTGGAATCTATAGATACTTCATCTGTTTCACGGTTTCTATATACTCCTTATTTAACATATTATAATCTAGAACGTGCTTACTGAGAAAACTTCTCTTGACTTGATAGATTGTGATGGGAGGATGCAAAGGACCCATAACCACGTTCATTGTCGAACCATTTGTTCCACACCACGAAGAGTTCTATATCAACATTGTTTCTGAGCGGTTAGGGTGTAGCATTAGCTTTTCAGAATGTGGAGGTATCGAAATCGAAGAGAATTGGGACCAGGTACATGGGTGTATTTGCATTATATACTTCTTCCTTCATTGTTGGGGGTCTTCACAAAAACAACCACTCTACTCTTTAAGGGTAGACATCACGTCTACGTATTAACATACATCTCACCCCCGGAACCCCACCTGTGGGTGGGATATACCGGGCTCGTTTGGTTTGGTTTGGTTCGATTTGGTACTTCTTCCTTCATTGCCCTTTGGTTTTACATCTGGAGTTGTATGTATCACACTTTTTTGGGGATGTACAGGTGAAGACAATCTTTCTACCCACAGGGGTGTCATTGAATCAAGAGATATGTGCTCCACTTGTTGCCACCCTCCCATTGGAGGTGAGATTATCATGTTTGTGTCTGATTTTTCACATTTTGTTTGATTATCTGCAAGAATTGTATATGGAATTAGTTATGCATTTTGAATCTCTAATGCCTATTTCTTCCTTGATGCAGTTCAAATCTGTAATTGAGGAGTTCATCACACATGTATACTCACTATTCATAGGTGAATATCATATTTTCGTCTGAAATCTCTAGCCTTATTGCTACCTAAGTAAACAATTCGTTAATCTAGTCAAAACCCGCCACTGATCTTCGTGTTTTCTTGCATTTAGATCTCGACTTCACTTTCCTAGAAATGAACCCGTTCACCCTGGTTGATGGAAAGCCTTACCCTCTTGATATGAGAGGCGAGCTTGACGACACTGCTACTTTCAAGAACTTCAAAAAGTACAAACTCCTTTTTTTCTTCTTGATTTCCATAGTTGTCATCTTCTTTCGATTCTTCCTTATTATAACAGAAGTTGATAGAATCACAACCATTTAGGCACGTGGAAGCTTCGTATTGTTATCTAACATCACATCTAATTTCCCAGGTGGGGAAGTATCGAGTTCCCGATGCCTTTTGGAAGGGTTATGAGTCCTACTGAAAGCTTTATTCATGGACTTGATGAGAAGGTATGTTATACTAAAAAAAATCCCAGAAAACGCTATATTTTAAAAGTTTTAATTTGCCCAAAACTTTTTGAAGTTTTATTTTTTGGATTTTGATTTGATTTTGATTTGATTTTGATTTGATTTTATTGTTTTATTTCTTGTTTCTTGCAGACTAGTGCGTCTTTGAAGTTCACGGTTCTTAATCCAAAAGGACGAATTTGGACCATGGTTGCTGGTGGTGGTGCAAGTGTTATCTATGCAGATACCGTTGGAGATCTTGGCTATGCTTCCGAGCTTGGAAACTATGCAGAATATAGCGGTGCACCCAACGAAGAGGAAGTTCTGCAATATGCTCGAGTTGTCATTGATGTAAGTGATTCTCCCTCTTCCGTTCTTTATTTTCGTTTGTGGGTCCCACTTCTATAACATGAAAATAGCGGAGATGAACCCAGAAAACTATCCAAAATAGAAAAGTAGCGTCTTTATGCTTCTGTTATTTAATTGAAAACAAAAGAAAGGTTAACCTTGAGGATCAACCCAACTGGCAAACAAATTTTAAGCCATAGGTCACCGGTTCGAGTCTTCTCAAGCCCACTAGAGGGTTGTTGTTATCTTCAGGGACCCACTGGATTAGTCGCGAAGAAGGGTCTTGTTTCCTAGAGCATACCAAAATAGAGAACTAGGCTCGTTTTTGGGCTTTGATGGCATCATATATTAAAGCTCCGTTCTCAAATTTCAGTGTGCAACTGCTGATCCTGATGGTCAAAGGAGGGCACTTGTAGTAGGAGGTGGAATCGCCAACTTCACTGATGTTGCAGCCACCTTTAATGGCATCATTCGTGCGATGAAGGAGAAGGTGATTCGTTTACTCAGTTGCTGGACTCAAATCCCTTCTTCTTAAACCGAAAGGGCAAAACTGACCTTTTGGTGTTGGTTTTTTTTTTATATAAATGCATGTAGGAATCCAAGTTGAAAGCTGCAAACATGCACATCTATGTGCGTAGAGGAGGTCCAAATTACCAAAGAGGACTTGCAAGAATGCGTGCACTTGGAGCCGAACTTGGCATCCCTATTGAGGTACACTGGACTAAAGATGCACAAGGCCCGGGCTTTGGGGGTGAAAATAGGCCCGATCGGGCTTTTTCAAGCCTAGGTCTGCCTTTGGGCTTGCTAGGCCCAGGCTTTTTGGGGCCAGGCTTCGGGCTTTTTATGCATCTCTATAATGGACCTTGTTGCCCTTCACAATGCACTTGTTTTGTTTACTTTTCAAGGACGAGTTAGTGAATATATAGCTTGTGTTGTAGGTATACGGGCCCGAGGCAACAATGACAGGAATATGCAAACAAGCAATCGAGTGCATCACAATTGCGGCTTAAATTTGGTGGATCGTATCAAGATATTTTAACTTCTGTTTCGTCATAATGTTAAGATTTTCAAGTTGAGCGTTAATAAAAATGTTGTGATTCATTCAACTATTATATGGGAATTCAATTTATAATGATGCTTGTTTTCGGGATCTTGGATCCACAAAATATTCGAGTATGATGAATGAGTTCCCGGCATACTAGTTATCACTCGTGCACAAGTCGGGGTTCTTCTACTCCCAATTTTTTTTTTATTGTTTTCTATTTACCGGTCTTCATTCCCCTTTCTTTTTTAGCTCATGTACTTGCACAAGTCGAAAGTTTTGTATGGAACCAGTTTCTCTACCCTTTAAGAGAGATTACAGATCTGATTTGGTATGGAATAAGTTATTGACATTTATAACTATCTTCTAAACACCGTATTTTTAAAATTCAATTGTGCAATTAATGTTGTATAGGTCTTGAATGATGTGAGCCATTCGTTGTTGAAAGATCTTTCATCACGTTGTGATTTTATTTTCTTCTTATCCGAAAGTTAGTTGTGTGGTTTATAAATACTAAATATCTGCCTTAATTTCAGAAAATAAAACATCAGTCAAAACATAGAATTCAATGCTATTTGCTGTCGTTGGAATCCAACCTAACCATCATTATTGCCAAATTTCAGTTTTTATATTTAACAGTAGCATCAAATCAAATGTTTTATTGTGTGTATTCTTCCAATTTTATGTCTATGTATTATATTACTCTTGTTTAAGTTCACCCCTCATTTATTATAACGGAATAAATTTGAAACAAAAATAGAACACTTCAATACCATTTTCTCGTAGCCCCACCGATATCAATTATCAACCCACCTAATTTTCCTCTATATATAGATTCTGAGGTTTTGACATATAATTATATACTAATATACATACAATATAGATATATGGATACCTGCAATGAACAAGTACCCATCCAAGGCGATGTACTGGAGGCCATCCTCTCCCACGTGCCACTCATACGCTTACTTCCGGCTTCCCGTGTGTCAAAATCTTGGAACGCCGCCGTTTCATCAGCACTTCGCGTCTCCAACAACACCAAGCCATGGCTAATCATACACACCCAAAATTCCAGGTATCCATACCCGACAACCACCCATGCCTACGACCCGGATTCAAACGCCTGGATCCAGATTCTTCACCCGCCTATCGATTACGTCTCCACACTCCGATCATCTCACTCCAATCTTCTCTACATGTTGTCGCCATCGAAGCTGTCGTTGTCTTTCGATCCGCTTCATCTGACGTGGCACCACGCGGCGGGACCGAAGGTGTCAAGGATAGATCCTGTTGTTGCCGTCGTCGGCCGGCATGTGGTGGTTGCCGGCGGTGCCTACGATTTTGAGGACGATCCTCTCGCCGTTGAGGTTTATGATCTTCGGTCACAGCGATGGACCAAATCGGATCCAATGCCTGAATCGTTCACCGAATCCGCCTCCTCGTTGTGGATCTCCGTTGCTTGCACCGATTCTCATCTCTTCGTTATGGAGAAAAGCTCCGGTGTGACTCACTCGTTCAATCCGATTAACGATTCGTGGTCTGGACCGTACGATTTGCGTCCAGATCACCGCGTTTTTTACTCGGTGATCGGATTTTCCGACGACAAACTGGTTGTGATCGGGATGTTAGGTGATGCGGAGGATGTTGACGGAATTAAGCTATGGGAAGTGAACCGTGATTCGTTCGAATTTGAAGAAATCGGTGAGATGCCGGCGAGTCTGGTTGAGGATTTGAAGAGACGAGATCTGGAGGTTTCCTCCATTGATGTGTCAATGGCGGGGAAAATGGCGTATATATACGTCTCTTCGCAACCTGAGGAGGTGATCGTTTGTGAGTTTATGGATGGCGGTGGATGTAGGTGGTGTAGCGTGGTGAATACGGTGGCGAATGGCCGGAGTGTAATGGATAAGTTAGTTTTTACATGCTCGAAGGTGGGGATGGAGGAGCTGCAACGAGCAACGCGGTCGGAGAATCGGAGGTTCGTGGTGAAACGGTGACTCTGGTTTGTCTGAGTTGACTCGGTGGAAAATCGTTGACCGTGGCATTTCGATCATTAAATATATCATTTTCAAAGGCGAGTTGATTAGATAAAGATTTGCGAGATTGGAATGAAATGAATTGGATTTTAAGGATGAATTTGGATTGTGTGGGAATTTAAAATTCGTTCGTGTGTTTGATTTGTAGGATTTGGAACGGATTTCAAATCCAATCATTTACAAGTCTTGTTTGGTTTGTAGAATTTGGATTGAGTTTTTTTTAATTATTTGTTTGTTTTATAAAGAATTTATTTTTATTGGTAAATTAATTTTTTTTATCTATTTTTTTAAATCTGTATATTTAATAATCAATTTTTTTTTTTCAAATTTTCAAAACTACATATTTAATCAAAACTACATAATTAATCATCCATTTCATTGTTTCAAAGCTACATATTTAATCATCCATTGCATTGTTTCAAATCACATATTAACCACCAAACTATTTAATCCAAAATACATTTTAGCCATCAAATTATTCTTCCAAGACCACACATTTAATCACCAAGATCTTTCATTCATCTAAAATCCACTTCACAAAAGCTTCCCTATCCGCTTCTTGTAAGTCCCAAAACATGTTCACTCTTTCAGGATCTTCTCTTATCTTTGATATTACTGTAAACTTCTGCGATTGAGTGAACGACTGCATTTTTGAAACCTCAGAAGTGATCAATGAACGTTTTTTTATCAAGTTCTTCTTCTCAGTCGATACCCTTGTTGAGTTTGTTTGCCATTTTCTCCAAACTTTCTCCAAGTTTGGTAACCGCATTACTGAATACGTCAGCCATAGGATCTACTCGACGTTTTCTCTTCCTACCACGCCCACTTGAAGTTTCTTCAGATGGCATATTTGCATTGCCACCTTGAATATGGCTAGTTGCCATCACATCATCAAACTCTTCATGCATGTGTTGTTCTTTTTTTTTTCATGCATGTGTTGTTCTTGATCTTCTATATTCACCTCTTCCTCCACCTGGACAAAGTCTATTGCTCGATTTCCTTGAGCCCTATCTTTTCCGAATACGATACAAAGATCCTCATAAAAAGGAAATGCTTTGTTCTTCCATTCCCCCCCTTCCTTTATGGACCTATTTCATTAGAATAACATTAATACATATATATATATATATATATATATAAAATTATATATTACGCAAATTTTAAAAACAAAAAAATTTAGCATGTACCTGAAGATACGACTAGGGGCGGAGCCAGGATTTCGAATCAGGGGAGCATATACAAACACAAAATAAATAAAAATACAAATAAATATTAGTTATTTAAAACAACAAACACAACGATTTATATGAAATGATAAATTAAAAAATAAATGTAACTACACGACAATTTTATAAGAATGGAACATTGATCTTAAAATATTCAAGAGCAATCTCGGCAAATTTCCATTTTCTAAAACTTATCTATAAAACCAATTTTTGAAACTTATCTATGGTATCAATTTAATGGAGTGCTAATAAATGCAATTAACTTTCTTCAATTTCTGTAATTGAAATCAAAAGTTTAAAAACATTATAAAGTAAAAACTTTTTTTCGTATATTTTTCTTGTTTTTTCTATTTTTAACAATACATTAATCGAATTAAGAGTGAAATATATATATATATATATATATATATATATATATATATATATATATATATATAATTGAGATTGAGTTGTTATAAACGAATTAAATATGTGCATTACTTGTAGTGGATGAACCCTCCTACTTAAACTTAAAATAGACGGAAAAACCTATGAATTAACAATCTTGGGACAAGAACCAATATAAATAATGAAGTTGCACAAAATTCTTTTTTGTAGGGACTAAAAGCACATATAAAAAGGAAGTTTAGAGACTATTACTATAGATATAGAAAATATCCACCACCACCATTCACTTTCCCCAACTTTGTATGGAGGAGCCCAGTTATGCGAGAAGAAATCCAAGAAATGACCGCTATATTTGTAATAAAAATTGAAATGTCAGAAGGTGCCAATGCCCTCTCTGGCACCAATGTGGCTCCGCCACTGGATACGACTTCCAAACTTGGTCTTCGGCAACCACACCATGTTGTACACTATCGTATTCGAAGCCACTAGTGTACGAACCACTTAACATGTCATGGACAATCATCCAATCTTTTTTCATTATTTTTAACTTTGATTCAATGTGCGGTCTCCCTAAAATGTTGGATGTCGGCAACGATTCTTTTAACGCATGTTCTAGATATGCTAAATAACCCAATTTAAAGCCATTATCGGCTTTAAATGATCCCGTATTCACCATGGCAACTAAAGCCTCAACAAGTTTTGCTTCTTCATGATTCGTCCAAACTCGATAATTTCTGTTTTGGCTCGCCATATCTATAAACATAAATAAATCATTTTAAGTACAACAATATATATGACTAAAAAAAGGATTTTTATAGTGAAGTAACGTAGCAAGAAGACATTTAATTATCGACGTCCAAACTCCATAATTTCTATTATAAATAAACATTTGAAGTATGAGTTAAACAAACATTTGAATCATACATATTATCAATAGGTAGCATTCCAAGAAGCAAACATAGATTGTGCTAAATTATCTCTAAATGCAGTCCACTCATTTAAAGTACCAACAACATTTATATTATCCCCGTCTTCAACTCCAAGGTCTTCGGTTCCCTCATCCACTTCATCTTCATTGTCAAATGGATCTATCGGCATTTCTTGCATTATAAAACTGTGGAGGAGACAACATGTCATGATGATCCTAACTTTTAAATCAATAGGATAATACAAGTTATCTCTTAAAATTCCCCAACTTGCCTTTAACATACCGAAACATCGTTCAATAACATTTCTCGCAGATGAATGTTTCATATTGAAAAATTCTTTAGGAGTGGTTGGTTGGTGTCCATCACGCCAATAATTTAAATGGTATATTTGACCCCTATGAGGAGCTAAGAAACCCTCTCCATTTGTGTATCCGACATCAACCAAGTAATAACCTAATAATAAATTAAGTCAACGAGCCATCAAGACTTATATTTATTAATATATAGTAAACTATGAAAAGCTATACCAAGTCTTGGAACTTTTAATCCATGAGGCCTAAGAAGAGCATCTCGAAGAACCCTACCATCAGCCGCCGACCCATCCCATCCCGATAACACATATATAAATTGCATATCTTGTGAGCACACCCCTAGAACGTTTGTCGCAATATCATTCTTTCTTGTTCTATATCTAGGTTTGTCTTCGAGTGGAACTAAACACTTTATGTAGGTTCCATCTAAAGCTCCTAGACAATTCTAGAACCAAGAAAAAATGATTATTATATTTTCACAAAAAAATATACTTATTCACGAATAAGTAAATTTGAAAAAGAAGTGGAAATACCTTAAACCATTTCCATCTTTGATCGGTAGAGTTATTTGGAACAGGTTTGGGTTTCTTAAGCAATCGTGGATGTAACCTTATTACGACATTGCAAACTCGAGCAACAACTCTACTAATTGTTTCTCCCGAACGGTGAAAACGCCATATCATAACCCGATTCTTAACATTGTGAGCAATAACATGAAGAAACATGGCCACTTATTCTTCAATATTAATAAGCCTAGTTGTTCTTAACCCTCCGTATGTTTCAAGTATGTCACACAACTTTTTGAAACACATTCGAGTCATCCTAATTTGCGATATAGACATAGTGTCACTCTCATAAACTGATGTAGAGCGGCTAGCGACGAGGTTCGAAGAGCAATTGGACCATATTAGAAAATCAAGGTAGAAGCTACCGAGAGTTTCACCGAGACTTTAAGTCTCGGGATAAGTCTTGGTGCCCACTGGAGAAAACACCCCTACCGGTAGTTTCACCGAGACTTAAGTCTCGGTACAAGTCTCGGTGACCGCTGGACCTAAAACTACCGAGAGTTTCACCGTGTAACACTCCGATTTCGGAGTAAGTGCTTATTACCCAGAATGTATGCTTCTTTGTTATTTTGAATTGGATTTGATCTGTGTCTTGAATTATAGTCTTATCCAAGGGGTTTTCGTTTGGGCTGAAATTAGAGAATGGGGAACAACAGTGTCCCGCGCGGCTTCCCGTGCGGCTTGGACCGCGCCACGAACCGCGCGGGGCACTGTCATCTTGCACCTCCAGTGCTTGGCGCGCCTTACCGTGCGGGTCTAGACGCGCAGTCACCCGCACGCGACCTCTGTCTGAATTAAATAGGGGATTTCGGCCCCAAATTCGCATTTACTCCAAACATCACTCCCAAAAACACTCTCTTCTCCCCTCCCCTCATAAATTCCGACCTAAGGCTATCTTAGACTCAACTCTCTTCAAATCTTCAAGTTTGGGTCAATATTTTGGGGTTTGGAAGACTAGTGTTCAAGGATCTACCATCTTCCTTTCCCAATCTTCAATCTCAAGACTCCATCACCATTTTTAGGGTTTTCTTACAAACCCTAATTTGTGAGTTATCTTTCCTCAAATGCTCTAGTACCTATTTATTTATATGGATTAACCTACATTATTCCTATGTGTTATTTGTTTGATGTTTTGTGACCAAACTTGTGAAATTCTCAACTTTATGAACCCTAAAGGAAAAAGGATGAGTGTGTCTAGTAAACTTTAATAATCTATTGTGTGGTAGTTACATGGGTTATATATTCTTGATTTCATGCTTATATGTTAAGTCCAAGAGGAAATTTCTATTGCCGTGATTTTAATCCAACTGCTGATAACTTTATAAAGAGACGATGTAAGGATGACAAATGGTTGTGCCGACATGTATGGAATTATGAAGAATGTGAAATCTTGAAAAGTAAGATAATACCTATTTTACATGTAGAGAAGAAGTGCTTGTGATGTTATAATTGTTATCGAATGTTGATCACCTGATAAGAATGTGATTACTACCCCTTGTGCACGAGGAGGTAGTAGCTTAATGTATGGACCTTGTAATTATCACGGTGTGTTACTAGCGAGTAGGCAATAAGGGATCTTGTATCCTTGAGGTGTAACTCGTCTAAATATGAATAGGCAATAATATCCGTAAGACCTTGAGGTGTAACTCGACGGAGTAGGCAATAAGGGCAGTAAATACGGTCTGAGGTTGTGATGTCGTTATGGCATGGGAACTAAGATCGGGGAATGAGGTGTAATCCATTACCATCGCGGGTGACCCCACCTTCGTGTGAACGTCACCCCGATGGAAACGGGTCTCCCCCGTAATTCAAAAGGTATCTCGTGTATGGTTATATTCAGGTTTTGAGAATCTGATTTCGGGAAACTTACTTACTTGTGAGGCAAAGGAGTTCGGTAACATGACTATCGTTTTATAATATCTTGTTTCTGATTTATATTCTTATGAGATCTCACTAGGCTTCGTCCTAACACTTTTTGTGGTTGTTGTTTCCTCACAAATCATCCTCGTTGTGGAAATTAGGCTGTCAGGCTTGTCAACCGGGCACGTAGGAGTTCCGAAGTGCCAGTCTTTTGGGGATTTTTGTGAAGAGATATTTTAGAGAAATTGCAACACCCATTATAATCTAGTTTGGAATTTATCCTATATTAAGTAGGTTGTTATAACTTTATTGTCCCATCGTTAGCAAACTTTATGTTGCAAACCAACCCATCCTTACGTGGGTCTTTAATTGTTCATATTTTGGATTTATCTCGTTGGAAGTTTATATTTACAAGGTAATTGGACCTTCGTATTTTAGACATTATATTGTCAAATTTTAGAATTTTATTCGTCGAAATTTTAGGGTGTTACACACCCAGACTTAAGTCTCGGGACAACTCTCGACAACTTATTTCCTTCTTTTAATTATTAGGATAATTATTATTAGCTTTAAATTATTATTAGTTTCCTTCTTATTAATTATTTAAATAGTTTCCTAGTTGGTTTAGGATTAGGATAGTTTTAATTTCCATAATTATCTCTTAATTAGTTTAGCTATAAATATGATTAATCCCTTTATTGTTTTCAATTCAATCAAGTATCAATTAATAAAAGTTTAGCTTTTTAGAGAGTATTCTCTTGAGTTTTCGAGTTTTACGCGTCGTAATTCTCAACCATAAAAGGGTTTAGACGTTTGTCAATCCTTCCGCAAACCTACGATGCGTCAGTTGGTATCAGAGTAGGATTCTCCTGTCTTTTCACTAACCATGGCAGATCAACAACCTGCTACCAAAGCAGATTTAGCCGAGATGAACACGTCCTTTACCGCGGCACTCGCTGATTTGACGACGACTGTTAACCGGCTTCAACCCAACTTCGTCAACGACAATCGCCGGAGAAGGGACAAGCTTGAAGAACCGGTTATGAGGCCACACAATGGCCAACGTAACCGGGTCGATCTTTTGAATTCCGAATCCGAAGAGGAGGAGGAAGAAGAATCGGTCAACGTCGGAAGGGATGAGCACGATTATCGAATGAAAGCGGACATCCCGTTCTTCTATGGAACTATGGGAGTTGAAGAGTTCCTAGATTGGTAGATCGAAGTCGATAGATTTTTCGACATAATGGAAGTACCTGAGCATAAACAGATAAAGATGGTTGCTTTTCGTCTTAAAAGCACCGCCGTAGTATGGTGGGACAAGCTAGTGGTCCAACGACAGCGACAACGAAGAGGTCCGATTCGATCGTGGCGTCAGATGAAACAATTGATGATATAACGGTTCCTACCCGAAGATTACGAACAAATCCTCTACAAGATGTATCTCAGTTGTAACCAAGGCTCGAAATCCGTAACCGACTACACCACTGAGTTCTTATGGTTAACCGATCGTAATGAAATCGGAGAATCCGAAGGCCAAAAGGTAGCCCGATACATCAGTGGCTTGAAGACCTCGATCCAAGACAAGATCGGACTCCAAAACGTGTGGACCGTAACCGAAGCTTCGAGTTTAGCCTTAAAAGCTGAATTAATGGAGAAGTCCGCTCGTACCTCCAATTCTTATCGACGATTTCAAGGGTCCACCGAGAACTCAAGCACCACTGGCGATAAAGGAAAGATCCCCACTCAAGACACTAACCTTCCTCACAAAGTTAATACCGGCAATCCTATTGGTGGACCGCAAGGAAAGCCAACGCCCTCCAAGACCCCCAACCCCTATGCTAAGCCGATGAGTTCAAAGTGTTACTGATGCGGCCAACCGGGACATCGATCCAACGAGTGCACTAACCGGAGAACGACAACATTAGTAGACGGGGAGGAAAGCGGAGAAGACGACGCATATGAGGGATTCCAATTTGCCGAAGAAGAGTCTGAAGAGAAGGTCAATATCGTGCTCCAACGAGTTTTCTTCTCGTCGAAGGAAGAAGGCCAAAGGAAGAACCTTTTCCAATCTCATTGCTCCATTAATAAAAAGGTATGTAACCTCATCATTGATAACGGGAGTTGTGAAAATATAGTATCTCGGAAGTTGGTCGATCATCTTAATCTACCTACTCAACCTCATGAGGCTCCCTATTCTCTCGGGTGGGTCAAGAAAGGCCCGCAAGTTAGGGTCACGCAAACTTGTCGGGTACCCATATCAATCGGAAAGTATTATCAAGAAGATGTTACATGTGATGTTCTCGATATGGATGCATGCCATATCCTATTGGTCCGACCTTGGCAATTTGGTAATGACGTCACTTATAAGGGGTGAGACAATGTCATGTTGTTCCGTTGGGGCGACCGAAAGATCGCTATGGCACCCGTTAGTAGCTTCGAAAAGACCCCCGATAAGAAAAGCGACAACTTTCTCATCATGACTAATACCGAGCAAAAGATGGAAGAAAATACGAAGAAAGTTGAAGTTTTTTGCCCTATCGTCGTCAAAGGATTAATGAGTGTAGAAAAAGTCGAGGCCGAAATTCCGAAAGAAGTGAACGAGATGCTAGAAGATTTCAAAGAATTAGTTGCGGACGATTTGCCTCCCGAATTACCACCCATGAGGGACATTCAACATCAAATTGATTTGATTCCGGGAGCTAGTCTACCAAATTTGCCTCATTATCGGATGAGTCCCAAAGAGAACGAGATCCTAAGAGAGCAAGTTGAAAGAAGGGTTTTATACGAGAAAGCATGAGCCCGTGTGCCGTACCCGTTCTCCTTGTACCAAAGAAAGGGAACCAATGGAGAATGTGCATCGATAGTCGCGCTATCAACAAAATCATTATAAAGTATCGATTTCCCATCCCCCGTTTGGAGGACATGCTTGACGAACTAGCCGACGCGAAACTATTTTCAAAGATCGATCTCCGAAGCGGCTACCACCAAATCCGGATTCGACCGGGTGATGAATGGAAAACGGCGTTCAAGACACCATTCGGGTTATACGAGTGGCTAGTCATGTCCTTTGGAACTTCCAACGCCCCAAGCACTTTTATGAGGACAATGAACCAAGTCCTCCGCCCCTTCATCGGCTCCTTCGTAGTGGTATACTTTGATGACATACTCATCTATAGCCGAAGCAAAACGGATCACTTGGTACATCTCCGACAAGTCTTTACCGTGCTCCAAGAAAATAAACTTTATGTCAACCTAAAAAAGTGCACTTTTTGCACCAACAAGCTCCTATTTTTAGGATTCATTGTTGGAGAGGCCGACATAGAAGTGGATGAAGAGAAGGTTCGTGCGATAAAAGAATGGCCCACTCCCAAAACCGTATCCGATGTTCGGAGCTTTCACGGCCTAGCTACCTTCTACCGGAGATTTGTAAGAGATTTCAGCACCATTACCGCACCTATCACCGAATGTCTAAAAAAGGGCAAGTTCCAATGGGGACCCGGTCAAGACCGAAGCTTTGCCTTAATCAAAGACAAGCTAAGCACTGCACCGGTTCTCGCTCTTCCCGACTTCGATAAAGTGTTTGAAGTTGAATGTGATGCAAGCGGAGTAGGAGTAGGAGCTATTCTTTTTTAAGATAAAAGGCCGATTGCATTCTTTAGTGAAAAGCTAAGTGAGGCCCGTCAAAAGTGGAACACTTATGATCAAGAGTTTTATGCCATTTTCCGAACCTTAAAGCAATGGGAACACTACCTCGTTCAAAAAGAATTTGTACTCTCACCGACCACCAAGCCCTAAAGTTCATTAATAGCCAAAAGGCAGTAAGCAAAATGCATGCACGGTGGGTAAGTTACTTGCAAAAGTTTCCCTTTGTCATTAAGCACAAATCGGGAGTTCTCAACCGGGTAGCCGATGCACCTTAATGATTACCCTCGCCCAAGAGATCGTTGGATTCGAGGTTCTAAAAGAGCAATATGAAGAAGATGGCGACTTCAAGGAGATTTGGTCCAAATGCAAAACGGGTACACCGATGGACGACTACTATATCCAAGACGGATATCTTTTCAAAGGTAATCAATTATGCATACCTAACTCTTCTCTTGGTGAAAAACTAATTAGAGACCTACATGGAGGAGGATTAGGCGGACATTTGGGCCGAGACAAAACTATCGCTAGTGTTCTTGAACGGTACCATTGGCCGCACTTGAAACGGGATGTAGGAGCAATAGTCCGAAAGTGCTATATTTGTCAAGTTACTAAAGGCCAATCTCAAAACACCGGTCTCTACTTACCGTTAACGGTTCCCGATGATATTTGGCAAGACTTGTCCATGGACTTCGTCTTAGGACTACCCTGTACACAAAGAGGAGTCGGCTCTATCTTTGTAGTAGTCGACCGATTTTCCAAGATGACGCACTTCATTGCTTGCAATAAGACCGCCGATGCAAGCAACATCGCCAAGTTATTTTTTAAGGAGGTGGTTCGCCTACACGGTGTCCCAAAGACTACTTCTTCTGATCATGATACAAAGTTTTTGAGCCACTTCTGAATCACTCTTTGGCGGTTGTTCGGGACCTCATTGAACAAAAGTAGTACCGCTCACCCTCAATCCGATGGTCAAACCGAGGTGACGAATCGAACATTGGGAAACATGCTTAGGAGCATATGTGGTGATAAGCCTAAACAATGGGATCTTGCTCTTACACAAATCGAGTTCGCCTATAATAGTGCAACCCACACGGCAACGGGTCGTTCCCTTTTTTTCCTTAGTCTACACTTCCATTCCCAAGCACGTGCTTGATTTGGTCAAACTCCCACGACTTCCGGGGGCAAGTATTGCAGCAGAAAATATGGCTAAGGACGTGCAATCCGTCAAAGAAGAAGTCAAGGCAAGACTCGATCTCACGGGTACAAAGAATAAAGCCGCAGCCGATGCACACCGACGACGAAAGACTTTCAATGTGGGAGATGAAGTCATGGTATTCTTGCGAAAAGAACGATTTCCGGTTAGAACATACAACAAGTTGCAACCTAGGAAATATGGTCCATTAAAGATTTCAAGGAAGATCAATGACAACGCCTACGTGGTCACACTTCCCGACTCCCTACATATATCCAATACATTCAACGTCGCCGACATCTATGCTTATGTAACACCCTAAAAATAGGGATAACAAAAACTTTCCAAAAATGGAGAAGTGGTATAACGTTTGCCATAGCAAGAGCCTCCCAAAAAGGGGAAATATACAAATAACTTGTTTAATCACAATTCTGTAATTTAACGGATAAATAAACAACAACCAACTAATCTAATTTCTACATCTAGAAAAGAGATTACAAAGGGGGTGTCATCTATAAACCCAAATCTTCGAAAAATAGTTCAAGTGCCAAAACCCCAAGCTCTCGCCCAAAGCGTCTAAGCTTGCCTAGGAGCATCGCCGCTAATACCTGAGATACACATCGACACCAAACAAGTGTTAGGCCAAAAAGCCTGGTGGGTTGTACAAGTAAAAACATGCCAGAAACAGTTGCAGTTCTTATCAGCAGTTAATCATTTAATCACGTAGATGTGGAGTCAACGGGAGCGACCCATATCTCCAATCCGGTTCACCCAAAGAGGCAATGCACCTTGAAGCCACTTTCACTGGCAACCCAAAGGCCCGACATGCACCGGGGACTACCGCTTAGGAAATTCCCCGACGGCGGAGGTCTAGGTACATAGGAGACTACCGCTTAGGAAATTCTCCAAATGTCACCCACCTACATTCCTATAGTGAATCACAGACTTGGTTCGTCCACATAATGCATTTAGGAGGTCTCACGATGTGTTTCAATTCGTCAAAATTTCGGATATCAACCAAGAACACGCTATTACCATCCTAATCATTAAATTTCAACACTTAACCCAAATATCAACCAAATCCATCACGAGAATGTAAGGACGCCAAAAGGCATTCCAAGTAGGAATCATCAACATACCAAGATATACACCTAAAACTCATGGTAAATTTCATATACATAAATCCATGGGAAAACCCCCCAAATACTTGAAGAAGAAACATGAACATTTGAGAAATGCATTAATATCAACAAGTAGAAGATAATGATGTGTATCTAGTTTTAACAAAGGTTAGTAAACTCACAATCTAGGTTTTGAACAAAAAAAAAAACCTAGAAAATAGAGAACCCTAAAGTTGAGAAGGTGAGACTTGGAGAAGATGAAGATCTTGAAGGATGCTTCAATGAAATCACTGGGAAGAACCTTCAATGATGATTTAATACTCTTAACAACCCAACATCTAGAAAATATAAGGTAGGAGACGAAAACCCCAAAATCAAGCTTTTTGATACTTGAAGAAGATGAAGATGGAGATGGAGATGGAGATGGAAATGGAAATGGAAATGGAGATGAAGCTTCCAAACCGAAACCTTGGATGATGTTCTTAACTCTAGCAATAAATGGTGATGATTTGGTGGTTGAAAGAACCTTAGAAGAAGTAGGTGAAGAGGGAGGGTTTGGGAGAGAATGCTTGAAATGAAGAAGATGAGAAATGAATGAGATTTGGGAAAAAACCCATTTAACCCCGAATCTAGGCTTCTGCCCCTCACGCACGACCCGTACGTTTTTAGTGAAGGAGGGCGCATGACCCGTGCGCCCCACCCAACCCAACATCTTGCTTCTTCTTCTTATATGGTTAAATACCGCTTTGGTCATAACTTCTTCGCTATAGCACCGTTTTCGCTCCGGAAAGAACCGTTGGACTCGTAATTGAATCCTTCATCCATCAAGACTAAAAGGTCAAGGATTCAAGCCCAAAATCAAATATCTTAATTTTCCTTATTATATTGGTTTCGGTACAAACTTGAAATGATACCTTTCGAAAACCGGGGTGTTACAATCCTCCCAACCTTAAAAGAGATTTCGTCCTCGAAATCTGGCACCAACCAAGAGCCCAACATAGCACTTGGCAAGATCGATTGATTTCCCAAAAAAAAAATGCCTCCGCGAAACCTTACCTCGTATACGAACTCAATTACATCCCGGTCGAGGTTGTTACTGCACTCCTCGTAAAGAGTCATCCCAATTAAATCCCAAGGTTTGACATAACTCACCGATGACGGAATGAACATCAAGTCCTCGCTTGATCATTTTCTTAACCAATAAATCTCGGTTGCCTCCCAACCTTATGATGCTCATATTACCTCAAGAGTAACTTACGACCTTTTTCAGTCATTTTCACCCAGAATACCTCAAAGCAAACATTTCCCTTAGATACCTCTAAATACGACGCATCGAGGTCTCTTCAATATTCGATTTGTACTTAAAGTCTACCTCGACATTCTCGCCAAATGTATCCAATAAATATTACCACCTAACTCCCACCATGCACTCAAGCATCGATTCCCAAATCAACGAATGTCCTGACAATTATCCAAATACCAATGATTGATTTCTTAATTAACAACGTCTAATTTCCTTAAGATTACCACTCGTCCTACAGACGCACCAGATCTAACGGAAATACATTGAAGCACACCAACAATCATTGTCCTCAAAATAGAGTGTCGACACCTATCCTCGGAATGACCATTCTGCAAATGTGGGTATACTACCAAACATTTCATTCCCGATTAACAATGTCAATTCAAAGTTGACACCTACTCTTGGAAATAGTCACCCAAATCCAACACCCTTACCAGTCAACCATAACGTCATCATAACTCACAAATACCCAACAATATAGTATACTACCGTCACATAGCATGCCGCCGTACCAAAATCCCACAATTCCAAAACCAACCATACCCAAACAACCGAACATGATTTTAATTCGTAAGTCTAACGAAGCATAGAGATCGTTACTTAACTAACTGGGAGAAAGCACATGCCTAACGCCTCAAACTCCGAGGACTCTCTTAATCCTTAATATCGACTTCTAACACGAAGGGGCTTACACCTATAGCCCAATGAGTTCAAGGTTTTTCACACTACTATGCCAATTTGAAATTTATAAAAACTCTTAAATACATAAGTTTTATAACAATTAAACGTGCGGTAAAAATACACTATCGAGCAATCGATAGGTTTCAAAATTGATCACCAATGACACGCGTATGAAACCATTTTCAAAGCTCATTTGATCAGTACTTTCCGTTAATAAAATGGTAACGAAAGATGCAAAATAAAATTTTCAAACGGACTACCAGGGTCCTAGTATGCATCAATTTATGCTATGCATATGAAAATAGCTTTCCGTCCTATAATATGTGCAATAAAAGTTTGTACAACTCCCAAAAGAGGATTTCACAACTTCAACTTTAAAATCTTTTACTTTAACACAAAACGTCGGAAGATAAAATTTTCCAACAAGACCTATATACGTCCGATCATTTCCCAAATGTAGCAACACAATGGGAACGTAAATATTGCGTTTCAAATTTGGGTCGCACCGATAAAACGTACTTACCCAAAACTATAACTACGACAACATGCAAACCGGAAATTCATTTCATGCATTGCGGAAAACTCCTATCAGTAAAATAAATAACTGAAATAGGTTCTGGGCAAAAGTTCTATTCGAAATAACATAAATATTTTATACGATTACTCACACCAACAGTATAATTAATGTAATGAATGAAAAAATAGTTTCACGTACTAAAACAGTGTATAACAAGACGTTCGTACAAAACTACAGAAGGAAAATTCACAAAATCGAACCCCAAACTTTTTTTTTTTTTTGCAATTAACCATGAAATGTAATGAAATAAAACTTTCCATCGTGACTCGCATACATCAGTTTATTCCCCAAAATGTAGTAAGGACTTATGCATGCAATTTGAGCAATTGTAAGGGTAATTTACTTAAATTCCAAACTGTATAAATAAAATGTTTGCAAAACCCAAGACAACATGCTCACAATATCGAACTCTTAAAGTTTTCTCTCTTCTAGTCACAATGCGACACGAAATAAGATTTCACAACAAAACTTGCATGCGACCGTTTATTTCACAAAGCTAGTAGATGGATATGCGTATGCACCTGTTTAAAACATGAAATAATTTATGTCGTTTTCGAGTTCAAAGCCAAATATAAACATGCTCTCATCGTTCTAAAACATTGGCTGAAATACCATGACGGAAATTTCCAATAAAGTATGCATACATGATATGTGCAACTGAACTGCTCCCACTAAACTCAAAGGGAACCAATACCACTGATTTTAAATCGGACAAATTTCTTCAAGACTCCATTTAGTTAAAACTGAGCTAACGACCCAACAATTTACGTAAATACCCAATGAAAGTCGATGTAAATATTGAAACACGTTTGACCAACTATTATGCCAACATGACCAAAAGTATAATTAACTAAAATCTCATCGTTGGTTGAGACAAACCATTTTTCAAATGAACTCATACTCTTATGTTTTCAAAATGTCTCGTAACACAATAATAGGTGTTTTCTGAAAAAGGTTTATAAGATCAAATACATAAAATGACACTTACGTCAACTGAACTCCAATTATGTATGTAAAATCATCGAAGAAACATCTCGACATGATTTATTTACGAAAATACCCAAACATCCCAAAATGGATGCCTCAACATGTTCATAAAACTAAAGATTTCAAAATAACCAAAACTTCTCATTGGTTGAAACCAAATGTTTTCCAAATGAACTCTTTCTCTTCATGTTGCCAAGATGACTCATAGTTCAATGATATGCCTTTTCCAACGGTTTATAAAATCGTATGCACCAAATGGACAATTATATAAAATGACTTCCATTTATATATTACATCGTAAAAGAAATATATCAAAATGATTTATTTATCAAAATGCCCAAAAATCACAAAGAGGTGTGTTACATAAGTTTATAAAGTTAAATATAACCCAATAACCCAAAACTTATCAGCAGTTAACAATTTAATGTAAAACACAAGCACTTTAAAGTAAGCCACTTATAAATAATAGCCCATTTTCTTTTCAAATAATAAAGACCGACTCATATACATATGAATCCACTGCATTACAGTCTAAACAGTACATGGCTCCAATTGAATAACTAACGCACTCTATACATGTAATTCTCCATTGATGCGCGTTAACCGCCATCATACTTGGTATTTCACAATTGGGCTATTAAACCGGACCGAAGTCCTAAAGACTCATCTATTTTCAAATATGCCTTTCCAAGTTTAACTGCTGATAAGAATGAAAATCATAAAATGAGACTATATACATACTTTCAAATACTCCACCTAAGTATGCAAGTAATGCCTCATAAAATATTTCATTTCATGAATGATGCATAAAAACCGACAACCATTCCAAAGTATATTTCTTTGACCAAAGATCGTTTTATGCAATAAAACATTAAAATAAATTGATTTGTGACCCTCTATCAAAATGCCCAAAAATCTTAAATGTGGTGTTATACCAAGATTATAAAGGTAATCACTTCAAATAATCAAAGATTACCAACTAACCCAACACTTGATAATTTCATGTAAAACACATAAACACTTTAAAATTGATATTTTGGCATGTATACCGTTTTCACAAATCAATTTGAACTCACTCTCCTCAATATCTCTAGTTACACTATCGTCAACCAGACGCTCAACATCTTAAGGCAAAAACCACGGACTTCGTAGGTTCACCTTACAATTTCTCCTCGACTACATCGATTCAAAAGTCTCTGGTTCTAATCCAACCAATTAATCCGACTCGAAACTGTCCACCTAATGCAATCACCAAAAATACCGTCACTTCAAGTAACGAATAATAAAATCATCAACCTTTTCTAATGGTTACCCATTCAGAAACTTTCTTACTACCCAAACGGTCGACATACCAAGGCAGTTCATACAAGCACGAGGATGAATAAGAAGGAGATTAACAGAATGGAACACGAAGGAAACGTACTACTACGTCTACAAAATATCATAACGTTAGTAAACCAAGCACAAGAGAACGTACTACTACATTACCAATTGTCACAGAAACGGCACTTCAAGCACCATTACGTATAAATATCCTCATAATAACATAATCTAGGTGAGATTATGAACATATAATACATAAAGGTTTTCGTTACCATCGCCACAACGCTTGATAACCATAGTTTCCGTCGACTCTAAGACTAATCCATCTTAGAAATTCTACCCATCTCACAATCAATTCCTAACATACTCAGTCTAAGTCTAGACATCTTACATTCATGCCTAGTTCTCTTAAACTAGAGCTCTGATACCAACTTGTAACACCCTAAAAATAGGGATAACAAAAACTTTCCAAAAATGGAGAAGTAGTATAACGTTTGCCATAGCAAGAGCCTCCCAAAAAGGGGAAATATACAAATAACCTGTTTAATCACAATTCTGTAATTTAACGGATAAATAAACAACAACCAACTAATCTAATTTCTACATCTAGAAAAGAGATTACAAAGGGGGTGTCATCTATAAACCCAAATCTTCCAAAAATAGTTCAAGTGTCAAAACCCCAAGCTCTCGCCCAAAGCGTCTAAGCTTGCCTAGGAGCAGCGCCGCTAATACCTGAGATACACATCGACACCAAACAAGTGTTAGGCCAAAAAGCCTGGTGGGTTGCACAAGTAAAAACATGCCAGAAACAGTTGCAGTTCTTATCAGCAGTTAATCATTTAATCACGTAGATGTGGAGTCAACGGGAGCGACCCATATCTCCAATCCGGTTCACCCAAAGAGGCAATGCACCTTGAAGCCACTTTCACTGGCAACCCAAAGGCCCGACATGCACCGGGGACTACCGCTTAGGAAATTCCCCGACGGCGGAGGTCTAGGTACATAGGAGACTACCGCTTAGGAAATTCTCCAAATGTCACCCACCTACATTCCTATAGTGAATCACAGACTTGGTTCGTCCACATAATGCATTTAGGAGGTCTCACGATGTGTTTCAATCCGTCAAAATTTCGGATATCAACCAAGAACACGCTATTACCATCCTAATCATTAAATTTCAACACTTAACCCAAATATCAACCAAATCCATCACGAGAATGTAAGGACGCCAAAAGGCATTCCAAGTAGGAATCATCAACATACCAAGATATACACCTAAAACTCATGGTAAATTTCATATACATAAATCCATGGGAAAACCCCCCAAATACTTGAAGAAGAAACATGAACATTTGAGAAATGCATTAATATCAACAAGTAGAAGATAATGATGTGTATCTAGTTTTAACAAAGGTTAGTAAACTCACAATCTAGGTTTTGAACAAAAAAAAAACCTAGAAAATAGAGAACCCTAGAGTTGAGAAGGTGAGACTTGGAGAAGATGAAGATCTTGAAGGATGCTTCAATGAAATCACTTGGAAGAACCTTCAATGATGATTTAATACTCTTAACAACCCAACATCTAGAAAATATAAGGTAGGAGACGAAAACCCCAAAATCAAGCTTTTGGATACTTGAAGAAGATGAAGATGAAGATGGAGATGGAGATGAAGCTTCCAAACCGAAACCTTGGATGATGTTCTTAACTCTAGCAATAAATGGTGATGATTTGGTGGTTGAAAGAACCTTAGAAGAAGTAGGTGAAGAGGGAGGGTTTGGGAGAGAATGCTTGAAATGAAGAAGATGAGAAATGAATGAGATTTGGGAAAAACCCATTTAACCTGGAATCTGGGCTTCTGCCCCTCACACACGACCCGTGCGTTTTTAGTGAAGGAGGGCGCACGGGTCGTGCGCCCCACCCAGCCTAACATCTTGCTTCTTCTTCTTATATGGTTAAATACCGCTTTGGTCATAACTTCTTCGCTATAGCTCCGTTTTCGCTCCGGAAAGAACCGTTGGACTCGTAATTGAATCCTTCATCCATCAAGACTAAAAGGTCAAGGATTCAAGCCCAAAATCAAATATCTTAATTTTCCTTATTATATCGGTTTCAGTACAAACTTGAAATGATACCTTTCGAAAATCGGGGTGTTACAGCTTACCACGACGATAACGAGCTTCTTCCTAATGAGAACTCAGGGTCGAGTTCTTCGGAGGTGGAGGAGACTGATGTAGAGCGGCTAGAGACGAGGTTCGAAGAGCAATTGGACCATATTAGAAAATCAAGGCATAAGCTACCGAGAGTTTCACCGAGACTTAAGTCTCGGTGACCGCTGGATCTAAAACTACCGAGAGTTTCACCGAGACTTAAGTCTCGGGACTACTCTCGACAACTTATTTCCTTCTTTTAATTATTAGGATAATTATTTTTAGCTTTAAATTATTATTAGAATTATTATTAGTTTCCTTTTTATTAATTATTTAAATAGTTTCCTAGTTGGTTTAGGATTAGGATAGTTTTAATTTTCATAATTATCTCTTAATTAATTTAGCTATAAATAGGATTAATCCCTTTAATGTTTTCAATTCAATCAAGTATCAATTAATAAAAGTTTAGCTTTTTAGAGAGTATTCTCTTGAGTTTTCGAGTTTTACGCGTCGAAATTCTTAACCGTAAAAGGGTTTAGACGCTTGTCGATCCTTCTGCAAACCTACGCTGCGTCATAAACATACCTATGCAATATTGAGGACCGATTAACAATTGGCGAAGAGTATCCAATTTGTGGTTTATCCCTTTGTCTTTTGATCATGAACATCCAAAGTGACACAACAAAAAATATAACAACAATGACAACTGTGTTAAACCATTCCAACCACTCTTGTCTCCTTTGTGTACGTAAACGTCTTGTTAAACTAATTCGGTCCATTTCTTGTCCAATTACTCAAATTGTTAAACATATATTAAATTGTTAAATAAGCATACATACAAACATGTAGATAATTGGCAGAAAGTTGTTTTCTTGCATTGATTCTTGGATATGTAGCATATCTAATCTAAAAGAAGCAATTACTTGGGAAAAAAAGAAGCTAAAAGGAAAAGAAATAGAAAGATAGAAATGTAAAAAAATTCCAGATAGTGTATGATTGTATAAGGGACACCGATATCACCGGGTCCACAAAATCAACATAGAAGGAATGTAGAGGTATATTTTGCACTCAATCTGTTTACCTATTATAGTTCCTTAACTCTCTCCTGTAATTACTTAGTTTCCTTGTTGTAATGTGCCTATAAATGGCTCGATATTGTAAGCAATACATACACAATTTACAACAATCTTTTCTAATCATCATATGATATCAAAGATCTTTTTGATCCTCTGAGCTCTCACGATCCAAATCCCTGCCATCATTTCATTAGTTTCAATCATGCCCACCACCATTGTTGAGATCACTACACACCCCCACTTTCCTATCAAACTCACATCAACCAACTTTCCTGTATGGAGAAAACAAGTTCTATCCACACTCATTGGTCTCGGTCTTGACCAATATGTCGACGGCTTAACAGAACCACCACCAAAGACCTTTGACGGCAAGCCCAATCCACTTTATCAATCATGGTACCGTCAATATCAAATCCTTCTCGGTTGTAACACCCTAAAAATCAGAGTAAATTAAAACCTGGATAACCTGGCAACATGACGATCGTATTGAGATAAACCTCCTATAAAGGGGATCAGTCCTTAAGACTTTACAAAAACCTGTACGGATTTAGAATTCATCAACAAACTAATCTAAACATAACTATCTAGATTACATCAGTTGACGATCCGAATTTCAACAAAAGAATGGGAATTAACAATGCCCAACTATCAACACTTTAGTCATCTCAAAATGCCTCGAGACCCAACTCGTCTCTCAAAACCCAGTGCATCCCACCACTAAGGGAAACCTGTTATACATATCATTTGAGAAAAAGTGTCAGACTTAAAGTCTGGTGAGAACATACAGTTTATAAAGCCCAAAAGATATAAACATTTGTATCATAAGATAATATTTCCAAAGAGGTTAAATATTACAATTGAAACCTTTGCCACAACCGGGCTTTTCCGTTATAAACATGTCATCAAATGACCAACAATAAAGCATTTTACCAAGGATTGTGGTGTAACACAAAGTAGGCCAAAATCCGAGTTATGAGCTAAACAATTGGAATCTAAGGATACGAACACATAAGTCCGTGCTACAACGTGAGATCTAGCCCCAAGCAAAACCAATGTATACTCCTTCACTAGGATCACTATGAACCATGACTAGTATCCGGCCTCACATAACCGTACCAAGTTGCCCCCGAGGATCATATGCATCCATAGCTACAAAATGGGGAATGTGACATCCCAACAATACAGTCGACTCAAAACCTAGGGATCCGCTAGTAATGGTACAGACTCGTCACAACAACATATGTGACCAACCATAAATAAACATATGGTATAAACACATTTTATAAACAAAATGTCATTTCCAGTTCAACTTCTGGTAAGAATGAAAATCATTAAAAATGAGTTCTTAAACATTCTTTTCACATATCCACATAATGTGCAAGTAAAACATCATTTTACTTCAATAAGGCGGAAACAATCATTTTAGTCAAAACTGATCGGGAACCCCGAAAATCACCAAAAACTTCATTTATATCAAAATGTAGAGAACATGAAATCATACCATAGAAATACTTCGGATTTCGCAAATAAGAGTTTTGACATGTATAAAGTTTGTAAAATGGTAGTAGGAACTCACCAGTAGGTTTTTAGAATAAAACCCGGGAAACCAGATAACGATCACGACGTAGAGGTGAAGCTTAAAACACCGACCCCTTGCTAGAAACACCGCAAACTAGTAACCAAACGAAACCTCGAAGATCGAATGGAGAAAAAGGAAAAGAAAGAGAGAGAGAAAAAAAGAAACTGAGAAAAATTTGAGATATCAGAAAATATCTCCCAAAAAGATATTTAAGGCTGCAAAAAATATCCACTCTGACATAACGCACGACCCGTGCGTTTTCAAGGAAGAGAAAGCGCACGGCCCGTGCGAATCCTACTGCCTTCGACCCTGATATTGCGCACGACCCGTGCATTCTTTTCTGAAGGAGGGAGCACGGGTGACAGACGCAGAAACCTCCTTTTTCCTTAATTTTTGATCGCAAGAGACCATACGAAATTCAGGGTGTTACATCGGTGCTCTTCTCGGCAGATGCTCCGACACCATTCAACCCATCGTCTCCTCCGCCGAGACCGCCCGTCAGGTATTCCAATGTCTCACTGACAGTTATGCTAGCATTTCCAGATCCCGTATCATCTTCTTCAAATCCAAACTTGCTCAGAACCCCAAAGGCACAAGACCGATGGTTGAATTCCTTCACGAGATAAAGGGTATTGCTGATGAATTAGCCTTGGCACAAGCTCCAATCGATGATGAAGACCTAATCATTCACATCCTAACCCAACTAGGGGACGATTACAAGCACATCACTGCTGCCCTAAAAGTGAGGGAAACACCGCTCACTTTTTCAAATCTTTTTGCAAAACTCGTGGATTATGAACGCTCTTTACAAGAAACCTAGTCGGCACCCATCATTGCTACTGTTAATTCCACACAGAAACAACCCTATCGCTACACGGGACGCACCAGTTATGACTCACGAAATCCCAATTGGCATACTAACTTTGGACAAAGGAATAACAAATCTCAAACTCAAAACGGTGGGTCTAATCCTACTTCACGTGGTAACCGTAACTCTTTGTTTTGTCAATTTTGTAATATTCCAGGACACAACACTAAAGACTGCAGAAAGTTGGCACGGTTTCTCCAAGAAAACAACATTACTATTTCATCCTTGTTGGGTTACGGGATATCAAGCACAGCGGAAAATAAAACCGTAACCCTCCAAGGACCCATACGAACCAAAATAAATCGGGTGTTTCGAAATTATACCTCACAGTTAACGAGACTTTGAATCACAACAACAAAACATGCTTGATGCCTCCACGATATCCACGCGAACAATCTGAATCCTTTGCCTTCTCATGATGCTAGTCACGGTTTCAAAACTTAGAAAGGAAAGGGAGCATATAGTTGTAGGTGATTTTAGAGAGAATTGCAAGAACAAAAATCTTGCATACAATGTCATACATTATATATGCACATGAGAGGCATGGCATGAAAGCACCACCATCCTTACACCTTACTTGAGTGTAGAAGTATCCATGCACCATAACTCATCTTTTCAAGACCATACCTAGCTATCTTTATTTATGTCTAACATAAATAATATCTGATTTTATTTAATCAGATTAAATCAATACAAATCAGATATAATAATTAAACGTTTTAATTATTAAAACTCTTTATTCGAATATGTTCAATGCGTGTGACTCAATGGGTTCTCGACATGTTAGTAATAAATATAAATATCGTATTTATAGTTATAAATAATGAGTGGTATCTAGCAATACATCATCATCACCCAAATGACAAGAATTGGTGATACAAACAATTACCGGTATGTAGTCAATTTTAGTGTACACATTTAATTCCTTTGTCCTTGATGTCTAGATTGAACACGAGACATTGAATGTGTCATTCTCGTTATGTCCAATCTCTAGTTTCTTGATTCCCGAATATACAAATAAAAACATAAATTGATATCTCATATCATTTATCTGAGCATGCATGCATTTCCTTAATATATATTTATCAAGGGGCCCAGAGACATCAGTCCCGTCATAAAGGAGGGACAAATCCTATCTCGATACATGTTAGTTCTACCATGTGATTAACATACCCAACAATAATTCTGTCACCCAGTTACAGAATGATTAGAACAAATGTCAAAATATATTACTCACATAACAAACTCCATATTTCTCAAGTTAAAGAATTGCATGTATATTGACCACATGAGAAACACTTATGACACTCACATGACATCCAATGAAGTATTCTCATAGCGAGTCACGTCTGATACACAAAATCTCCATTTTGTACCCATATGCAGATTCAATATCTCAATATGAATCCCTACGTATGCTAGTCATTATCATATTACTTCAACCTTAAAACCCAAAATAATATTTAACTAGGGACATTTAGAATACATTATTCTAAGGTTATTTATTATGAATAATTAAAACACATAATATAACATATACATAATAAATTGGGCAATGCCTTTTATTTATTTATTAATTTCATGAAACAAAACTCAAAATTACAATCATCGTATGATTAGCTTTTGGGCATTCACTAAGCTCTACCATCGACTCCGATGATCAACTACTCCACGGCTACTACACCTTCACCGACATCACCGTGGATGTTTGACAGCGGGGCATCTCATCATGTGACCTCCGACCGCTCCTCTTTACACACCTTATCAGAATACAGAGGTCCGGATGAAATCGTGTTAGGAAATGGTAAAAGTCTACCCATCTCTCACACCGGTCACACCTCACTTCCCACTCATTCTCGTTCATTAAACTTACAGAATGTCTTCCTTGTTCCTCAATTACGTAATAATCTTATCTCTGTGGCAAAGCTTTGTAAATCTAACAATGTCTCGGTTGAATTTTTCTCTTCTCATTTTTTGGTTAAGGATCTTCGCACGGGGGCACATCTCATGCGGGGAGTGAACGTTAACGATGTCTACTATGCCGCCATCAATTCTCTTCGTTGTCTGTCGCAAATCAATTCCACCACAAAGTCCATCGGGTCGATTCTCTCCTGGCATCACAAGCTTGGACATCCCTCACTCAAAGTTCTCAAACTCTTACTTAAGAATTTAGGACTTTCGCATAATAAAATGTCCAGTACTTTGTTTCACTGTAATGCTTGTTCTATTAATAAAAGTCATAAAATGCCCTTTGGTGAGAACTCTTTTAAGATATCCAAACCTTTGGAACTTGTGTACTCGGATGTTTGGGGCCCGGTCCAAACCTCAAATGATGGTTATACCTATTATGTCATCTTTGTCGACTTTTATTCAAAATACACTTGGCTTTACCCAATGAAACGAAAATCGGATGTTTCTATCTTATTTCCTCAATTCAAAACATTAGTTGAAATTTTTTTTCACACTCCCCTAGTCTCACTTTTCTCAGACAACGGTGGCGAATATATTGGACTTATTCCTGATCTTCAACAAAATGGCATCTCTTACTTCACAGCTCCCCTACATACCCCGGAACAAAACGGTGTCGCCGAAAGACGTCATCGCCACATTGTATAAACCGGTTTATCACTTCTCCATCACGCAAATTTACCACTAACCTTTTGGTCTCATGCATTCCAAACCGCGGTCCACCTCATCAACCATCTCCCCACAAAAATCCTTGCATTCAAATCACCATATGACCAGTTATACAATACTTCGCCAATATACACAAAACTAAAACCATTTGGTTGCATGTGTTTTCCATGGTTGCGTCCATATGCTTCATCCAAACTACATCCATGATCCACCAAGTGCATCTTCCTTGGATACTCCTCCTCCAAATCCGCATACAAGTGCTATGATCCCACCTCCCATCGCCTTTACCATTCCCGTCATGTTGAGTTTGTTGAACATGTGTTCCTATTTAAAACAGAATTACAACCAACCTATCCACTACCCACAACCGACTCCTTTCTATCCACTATATACCCCACACCACAATCCATTAAAACCTCACCCCTGCCACTCACACAAATATCACATCCACACCCACTCCCATGCACCAATCCCCTATCCCTACTTCCCCTAAAACCACACTATCCACCTCCACCCAAAACTCCGAACCCTCAATCGATTCTTCTCCTCCTAACCTCACCGAAACCACCTCCATTTCATCACCGACCACTCCCCTCTACCCCGTCCACACCCACTATCTTATCGCCAACCGATACCACATCCACCTCTACTACATCCTCACCTCTCCCTCAATCCAACCCTATACCACAAAGAACAAGAAAACTAAACACCAAATACTTCAATTCCAACCTTGTTAACACCACTACTCTCCACCCCTACCACCTACCCTTGAACCCACAACTCACACCCAAGCATCCAAAGACCCTTAATGGCGAAGTGCTATGGATTCAGAGTTTAACGCTCTTATCGAAAATCACACTTGGGAACTTGTACCTCCCACCTCTCACACACCGATTGGCTGCAAATGGGTGTTTCGCATAAAATGTAATCCTAATGGTTCCATTGCCAAATACAAAGCTCGTCTCATAGAAAAAGGCTTTCTTCTACAATATGGCAAAGACTATTTTGACACCTTTAGTCCAGTCACAAAACCCGTCACCATTCGTACCATTCTTTCTATTGCTCTCTCAAACAATTGGCCGTTATGGCAATTAGATGTCAACAATGCCTTTCTTCATGGGACATTTCATGAGGATGTCTTTATGACTCAACCACCGGGATACGTTAACCCTCAATTTCCTCATCACATTTGCAAACTAAGAAAATCTTTATATGGTCTAAAACAAGCTCCTCGAGCTTGGTACATTGAGCTCACCACCTTCCTTATTCGGTTTGGTTTCCGAAAGTCTTTGGCCGATGCATCCATTTTCATCTATCAACACCAAACCATAACTTTCTATTTTACGGTTTATGTTGATGATATTGTCCTCACGGGAAATGATCCCAAGTTCCTTGACCACTTTATCAAGGCTTTAAGCAACCAGCTTTCGATTAAGGATCTAGGAATGTTCCGTCACTTTCTGGGTGTTGAAGTAATTCCTACACCTATGGGTCTCATCTTGTCTCAACATCATCACATTCAAGACATTCTACATCAATTTAGCATGGGCGGTGCAAAAGATGTTATCACCCCTCTTTGTGTCACGGAACCCTTGTCTCTTAACGATCCATCTCCTTCGGTTGATGCTACTCTGTACCGTAAGCTTGTTGGGTCTCTCCAATACCTTGTCTTCACTCGTCCTGATATATCCTTTGCCATCAACAAACTCTCTCAATTCATGCATGCTCCTCGCCAAACCCACTGGCAGGCTCGAAAATGTGTCATTCGTTACCTAAAAGGCACCATCCATCATGGCCTCTTTCTTAACCGTAACTCTCCTCTCACTCTCTCGGCCTTTTCAGATTCTGATTGGGGTGGGGTTAATGATGTTGGTCGGTCCACTACCGCTTATATTCTCTACCTTGGCACCAACATCATTTCATGGAAATCTACACGGCAAAAGTCGGTCTCTCATTCATCTACCGAAGCCGAGTATAAGGCCTTAGCCAATGCCTCCGTTGAGCTCATGTTGATTAAAAACTTACTTAAAGAACTGGGTGTCACTAATAACCACATACCGACCTTATTTTGTGACAACACAGGTGCTTTGTATCTGTGTGCAAATCCGGTCTACCACTCACGTATGAAGCATGTTGCTCTTGACTATCACTTCGTAAGGGAACAAGTATCAACTGGCCTCCTACGTGTTCTTCACGTCAGCTCACATGATCAACTTGCTAATATTCTCACTAAACAGTTGACAAAATCACCCTTTCTTTGTAACCGCTCCAAGATTGGTGTATCCGATGGATCCTCCATCTTGCAGGGGCGTATAAGGGACACCGATATCACTGGGTCCACAAAATCAACATAGAAGGAATATAGAGGGATATGTTGCACTCAATCTGTTTATCTATTATATTTCCTTAACTCCCTCCTGTAATTACTTAGTTTCCTTGTAATGTGCCTATAAATGGCTCGATATTGTAAGCAATACATACACAATTTACAACAATATTTTCTAATCACCATAGATTGATAGATGAACATGACCTAAATAACCCAAATATACCCACAAAAATCATTCACCAACTTTTAACTTTAAAAGGCAAGAATCCAAAATTAACCCAAATCCACATTGAACCAACAAGCATCTTCATGAACAATCAAACATCAAACAAACATATTCGATTTCGGCCAAGATGCAAACAAGATTTACACCCAAAATGTTCACAAAAGTAAAAGATATTTAAATGTGACAAATAAACTATCAAATGCCCATAAAACATATCACAAGTTTATGAAGTTGTAGTGGAAGATTACAAGGGATTAATCAAATCTCACAACAACCACAAAACAAATTCTTGAAAAGTCAATGTAAAGAGCAATTTACACAAAAAAAACCCACAAAAAAGTCTATGCTTTCTTAATCTTTTTCACATAATACTAAAATCCCATCTAAAAAGATTAACAAGTTCATATAAATTTAAGGCAAAAGATTCACAAATCATCAAATTCCATTAAAAATTTGCAAATAAATGTGTTTATGATGTACGATAAATGTGTTTATATATGAAATATATGATCAAATTGAGGTTACAGATGTGGGTGTTGCAGATAAATGTATTTATATATGAAATATGCAGGTGTCACTTGCAATTGGAGGTCCTGGATTAGCAGGAGGTGTGAAATTCCAGAAGGATGTACCAAATGGTGGACTCAAAATAAATGGAAGAAATCGAAGCACAATCGCAATACAGAAATCGAAGCATAATCGCAATACAGAAATAGAAGCACAATCGCAAGCTTTTTTTACAGAAAACTTACCGATCTTTGAGATGAAAGAAATCGAAGTATGGAGAGGAAGAGCGATGGAACTCAACTGATCGATTGAGATGAAAGAAATCGAAGTCTGGAGGATGAGCGTTGATCGATTGATCTGGAGGATGAGCGTGATCGATTGATCTGGAGGATAAGCGTCGACTGATTGATCTGGAGAAAAGGGTTGCCGATGTTAGGGATTTAGAAGGAAGCGGGTTCTATCGATCAGGATTGGATTTAGAGGAAGCGGGTTATAATCCATGGGATTTGGATTTGAAATCCAAGCCCAATCCAAAGTATTTCCAAATCCACCAGACGTTGGATTTTAAATTAGTCAAAGGATTTGAAATCCAGTCAACACATTTCATTCCCACAATCCAAACACATGATTGGAATGGATTTTGAATCCAAATCCATTCCATTCCCACAAATCAAACGGGACCTAAGGAAAATATGAAAGATTTTCACAATCCAAATTATTTAGAAATTAGTATTTATCAATTATTGTATGTTATTTTATATTTATCTTTATTTTTAATGTTGTTAGTATAAATTGTAAATAATAATGTAATAATTATGCTATTTTACTTTGATAATACCTTGCTAAATCAAATACTTCTTATGATGTGATTTTGTTATAATAATAATGTGAAAATGTTATGATAATGATGTAATTTGTTGATATAATGTTACAATAAATAAAAAATCAATGGTTATGTGTTCTATTTGTTTAACGAGGTGGGATTAATGCCCGCGCGTTGCTGCGGATGGAAAGAAATATTAAGACCATAAATTTGAGCATGACCAATTATGAGAAGAAAACATTTTGTGTGTGTTTGCAGCATGACTATAATTTACAAAATGCCCTATGAGGATGATGTGTGTGTATAATAGGAAGCGAAAATAAATTGGCAAATGGTACATTACATCATTAAACCTAAAAAAAGTTACATTGTTATTAAACCTAAATTAAATTATAATAAAAATATGAATTAAACAAATTTTACATCATTATTAAACATAAAATAAATTATGATAAATTACTTTATTAATAAATAAAAAATTGGTGCGTGAATCACCTACGACTATGTGCTTGGATTGATGGGGAAGGCGGAAGGTTTTGGGTTGGAGAAGACACAGTCATTGAGATGCGATGCATGTTAAGGGATCTTTATTTTATGCTTATATAATAAAAATAATTTTTATAATATAACTTTTGTTTATTTAAATTAGAAAATGAAAAAGTTATAAATGATCGAAATGTCATTTACTTAACGGTCAGGAGCTAACAACTTTTAGTTTCGAGGACCAAAACGTTACGCAAATGCAAAATCGAAAGTCTATTTTGGAATCAACAAATTATGGGGACTAAATCCAAGAGGAAAATAAAACTATAGGGACCAAATCTGTAACTCTACAAACATAGGACTAAATCTAACAGGGAGATAAAACTTCAAGGACCAAATCTGTAATTTACTAAAAACCTGAAGGACCAAATCTGTAATTTAACAGTGTTGAAGGACCAAATCTGTAATTTATCAGAACACTGTTTTGTTCTGATAAATGTTATAATATATATTTATTTAAATTAGAAAATGAAAAGGTTATAAATGATCGAAATGTCATTTACTTAACGGTCAGGAGCTAACAACTTTTAGTTTCGAGGACCAAAACGTTACGCAAATGCAAAATCGAAAGTCTATTTTGGAATCAACAAATTATGGGGACTAAATCCAAGAGGAAAATAAAACTATAGGGACCAAATCTGTAACTCTACAAACATAGGACTAAATCTAACAGGGAGATAAAACTTCAAGGACCAAATCTGTAATTTACTAAAAACCTGAAGGACCAAATCTGTAATTTAACAGTGTTGAAGGACCAAATCTGTAATTTATCAGAACACTGTTTTGTTCTGATAAATGTTATAATATATATTTATTTAAATTAGAAAATGAAAAGGTTATAAATGATCGAAATGTCATTTACTTAACGGTCAGGAGCTAACAACTTTTAGTTTCGAGGACCAAAACGTTACGCAAATGCAAAATCGAAAGTCTATTTTGGAATCAACAAATTATGGGGACTAAATCCAAGAGGAAAATAAAACTATAGGGACCAAATCTGTAACTCTACAAACATAGGACTAAATCTAACAGGGAGATAAAACTTCAAGGACCAAATCTGTAATTTACTAAAAACCTGAAGGACCAAATCTGTAATTTAACAGTGTTGAAGGACCAAATCTGTAATTTATCAGAACACTGTTTTGTTCTGATAAATGTTATAATATATATTTATTTAAATTAGAAAATGAAAAGGTTATAAATGATCGAAATGTCATTTACTTAACGGTCAGGAGCTAACAACTTTTAGTTTCGAGGACCAAAACGTTACGCAAATGCAAAATCGAAAGTCTATTTTGGAATCAACAAATTATGGGGACTAAATCCAAGAGGAAAATAAAACTATAGGGACCAAATCTGTAACTCTACAAACATAGGACTAAATCTAACAGGGAGATAAAACTTCAAGGACCAAATCTGTAATTTACTAAAAACCTGAAGGACCAAATCTGTAATTTAACAGTGTTGAAGGACCAAATCTGTAATTTATCAAAACATTGTTCATAAACAGTGTTCTGATAAATGTTATAATATATAATATGTAATTTATAGTTTCTTTTCCATATTTTTCCTTGTATGTCTTCAATATTTTTAAAAGTGAGTAAATATTTATTTAATATTTTATTACTCCTTCAATTTTTTTAAAACTGTAACAAATTGATGGACTTACAAGTAATCTCATATTTGCATAAATTACAAATATTTTTGTTGAACCCTTCCCTATTTTTAAATATTTTTAAATATTTTTTTTTATAAATGACTTAGGGGTTGTTTACCAAATTTTCCAGTAAGTCCTGTATGGATAAATGTGTCTGTCTGGATAAATTATCTGTCTGGATAAATTGATGTTGTTGTTTACTTTTTTTTATCTGAATTAACAGTCTGAATAACATAAATGACCAATTTACCCCTGAATATGAATTTTAAGTTGTTTTATAAATTGTTGTTTATTTTTTAAGCCATATATTCATAAATTCATTGATATAATCCAAAAATCAAACAAAAATTCATTAAGTACTTAAACTTCCAAGTTCAAACACAATGTAGCCTAGTTCAAACAAAAAGTAGCAAGTATGAAACAAGAATGAAATCGACATTGTAGAAATCATGGTTACAAAAATCTACATTGCAGAAATGTCGAGCAGCTATGGAGAAGAAACAAGTATGGAACAAAAATCGACTGAAAAAACAAGTAAGGAACAACAATCGATTGAAGAAAACAAGTATGGAACAACAATCGACTTAAGAAATAAGTATGGAACAACAATCGACAACAATCGAGTATGGAGAAGAAACAAGTATCGAACAATCAGTAAAATCATTACCTTTGGAGAAATCGACCAAAGGAAATTATTGTCTAGGGTTGAAATCGAACCAACAGTGAATTGAAATAGTGTAATCGAACCAGCAATGAACTCGAAGCAATAAAATCGAACGAGTGGTGAAGGTGAAATCGAAATCGAACAAGCAGTGAAGGTGAAATCGAGCAACTAGGTTTTAATTGTGTGATTATTGAGTAGAAGGGTAGGCATGTCTTTATTTTTAAAGGGTAGAAATGTCAAAGATGTGTCTTAATGGGGACAACACATCTTTCCTCTACTTAGTGAATAAGCCGGAAATGTCTGCACGAATAAGCCGATTTTGTCATTAAGCCCCAAGTAAACACTCCAAAGGTCTGCACGAATAAGTCGGTTTTGTCATTAAGCTCATTAAGCCCCAAGTAAACACCCCTTATAATGATATCAAATAGTTTTGATTAAAAAAGTAAAAAGTTGGGCCAAAATAATCATCAATACTCTAGGCCCATATTCAATTTGAGTAATTTGAGATAAGAAACTTGTGGCCCATTTAGCAGAATTATAAATTAAACCCACATAAAATAAAAGAGTTAATTAAATTTTGAATCTTACTAATATAATTAGTATTTGTATAAAAACAGTCATATTCGAAATAGCTTAAAAACACATTGAATTTGTTAGGATTGTATAATATTGCTTGTAAACAAAATGTCGATTGAATTTGTGTACTCTAACAACCCAAATTTAAAGCAAGACAATATCTATATCTATACTATCTATACTATATTATAAAGATGACATAAAAAACTCTTAAAAACAAGTCTTAAAGCTTAATGTACCGCTATTTAATGCTAATTACTTAAAAAACAACCATTAAAGCTGTATGTACTACATCTAATGCTATTTATTAATTTTCAATCATTATCTCTAACCATTTTAACTCTCTTAAAATCATTTCCCACTTTAATTCCCCTAAAATAACTCTTAGCATAATTAAATATAGAATAAAAATCAAATTTTAAATATAAAAATATAAAATATAATTAAAAAAATCTAACAGAATATTTTATAAAAAAAATATATTATTAAACCAAAATAAATTACATTATATTATGAAGACTAAATTAAACAAATTTATATAAAAAAATCATTATCGCTCTCTCACAACCAACCAAAATCGTAATGTAAATCGACAAAAAATAGAAAATAAAATGAAACATAAAATCGTGATGTATCTAGCGGCATTGCGCGAGTACACTTCTAGTATTATAAAATACAGATAAAAAACTCTTAAATACAAATTATTAGGCACAAGGTACCATCATTTTATGCAAGATT
Organism: Arctium minus; assembly: GCA_954870635.1. Taxonomy (NCBI): domain Eukaryota; kingdom Viridiplantae; phylum Streptophyta; class Magnoliopsida; order Asterales; family Asteraceae; genus Arctium; species Arctium minus. Next base: position 21,191,402 of record OX941084.1, read on the forward strand.
TTAAAAATCTCTTAATTTACAAGTATCAAATCACAAGATACATATTACTATTGTAGGCTTCTAACACCCACCAATTTGGTATATGCAGACCTTTCCATGTATCACTATTAATATATTATATTACTATAATTTTGTTTTAATTATATTATTAAATATGTAATTGGTTATTTTTTCTAGATGTCATTAAAATATATAAGATAATCATTGAATTCTAACAAAATACTTAATTTTTTTATATAAAAAACATTATATTATTAAGCCTAAATTAAACAAATTTATAAAAAAAAACATTATCACTTTCTCAAAACCATTCAAAATCGTATTGTAAATCGACAAAAAAAATAAAATGAAACATTAAAATCGTGATGTATCTCGCTGCATTGCGCGGGTACGCTTCTAGTATATAATAAAATCCCAAAATGGGTCCCAATACAATTCGATCGAAAATATAATGAGTAAAGATTATCAGCAGAAGTCTTGAAGTCTCAACTACAGCCGAAAATTTCTATGACTAGACAAGCATCTAATGTCGGAACTAACGCACCTTCTACTTGGAAATCCACTCCACCACTTCTACACCTTTTCCTTACCTTTGGAGGAAGTACCACTAGCGTTCTTCCCTGAAAAAGGGTTTTGAGTTTGAAAAGCGAGGGTTCGACCATAAGGTCTAGTGAATTCCAGACGAAAACAGTTGTAAATAATGCGGTACCAAAGTTACACACGACCAATTTATAACAATAATATGCGACAATTTACGGGAATTGCACAAGGATAAATTTCCAACGATCCACCACCAAAATCAACCATGATCGGAGCCCAAGCAGACTCCCCTCTCGCCTCCAGGACCCAAGCAGACTCCCCATTACCACATGTTCAAAAAACGGATTTTACGCACAACGGTTTACCATCTACTTCTGGGGATCGTGAAGATCCCACGTAATTATTCTCCCTGTGCGTCCCATTCCATATAAACATATCTCAAAAGAACTAATCATGTATATCCACACATAATAAACGATGACATAACATGTAAGAAATGTATAAAGACATTGGTGGAATAAAATCATTATTCTTGTATAAACCTTTTTCAGAGGGTTTGTCGAGAACTCACCTGATTGCGAGATATGCGATATACGAGAAATTCCTACTTGACACGAGAGTCTCCTACAAAATGATATGCGGAACAAGGTTAACCCCTACGGTTCAATCTTAACGAACACCCCTTAATGGTTCTCTGAATCGGTAATACACGGCCCAATCATAAAGCCCAAAGGTAGTATCCCCCGACCCAAGAAGTCTCGAGTTAAAGACCCCCGGATGGGGCACATCTCGGTCCTGGTTCAGTCTCCCGGCTGAGGCCCGGGTACTCCTGGTCACGAGCTACCGGGTTCTCCCAGTTGAAGCTTCCAGGTCCCCCCGGTTTGAGGAGTTCGATCTCCCGGGTGGTTTCTTCGCTCGGTTGAGGTTAAGCCTCCCGAGGAGGGGTCTCCCGGTTGGCGTCGCTCTTCGTCGCAGACAAGGCCTGAGGTTGGGCGATTTTGAAGGACGTCGAGAGTCCCTCCCTCCCACCTTAATCCTATTCGCAGATAACCCCAATACCTAAAACAGAGTCGAATCTCAAACAAGATATCGACTTTTATCACTCAAGATAGTTATAAAAATCAAATGGCTAAACTCCTATAGACCTTAACTGCAAGAGTTTCTTAATTCTATCAATGGATCTGCAACTACAAAAACGAGAATATGAATAGAGTGCAATTACCTCAAATGAAGAAACTCACCAATCCTAGATTTCTTCTCCAAATTTCCCAAAGTTCCAAGTTCTCTGATTAATCCTTTGCTCTCCCTTTCTTACGCCGCAACCAACAAAAGGAGAAAAGAGATAGGGTTTAGGGTATTAGGCTATCATTTCACAACTTTTGGCTTTTTACCAAAAAAAGCGGTTAAGTTTGCTTTATTTAAAATTTACTATTTTCTAAATAGACATGTAAGGGGTTGACACTAACGGTATGGAGATTTAAAACAGAGTTATTGGTGGTCGGGAATGAAGAAGGATATAGCTTATTTTGTGGAGAGGTGTCTAACTTGTCTACAAGTGAAGGTAGAACATCAACGACCGTATGAAAAACTCCAACCGTTGGACATTCCAGTTTGGAAATGGGACCAGATCACGATGGATTTCGTGACCAAGCTGCCTAGAACACCGAAGGGTTATGACGCCATTTGGGTCATTGTGGATCATTTGACTAAATCGGCACATTTCCTATCCATCAAGGAGACGTATTCATTAGAAAGGTTGGCAAAGTTGTATATCGACGAGATAGTGACTCGTCATGGGGTGTTGTTGTCGATAGTATAAAAATCGGGAGTCGGACTAGTGTGTCAACGAGGACGCTGGGCTCCCAAGGGGGTGAATTGTAAGATCACACATTGGTTGGGGAGGGGAAGAAATGTTGTCTTATAAGAGACTTGATACCTCCTTTATCTGACGCGTATTAAAACCGTGAGTCCAAGTTTGTGGATAAAGTGGACAATATCTAGTACGGTTAGCCTGGGGGTTTCAAAGAAAAAAAAAACAAAATAAGGATATAGTAGAAAAATCAAAATAAAACAAAAAGTTCAACTCAATTAACATAAATTATAACCCAAATTATTTTCAAGTTGATCATTGATCTATCATCTTCTGTAACCATCGACTTAGCTAGTAAATCGACTGCGATGGATAGAAATGAACAAGAACTTGAATAACGAGAAAGAGACTTCCGTTAACGCACCAAACAAGAACTTGGATGAGATAGGTGTAAATCATTGTTGGATAGTGACTTTTGATTTAAGGTTTCAAACCATCGAGAGTTGTTAATTGGATTTTTTCTCTTTTCTTGGTTGTCAATCATTTTAAGTTGTGGGTCTTCTGTTACACTTCAAAACAAGTGATATATGTTAAGAAACAATATACAAGTTCAATGATTGTTTAGTTTACAACCTTTTAACTTACTTAGGGTTGTCTGATTTTTTGTCCATTAAGTTCTGAATCCTTTAGATTGTCTCTAATCATTAATCTGTTTGAATAAATTACGATAATTTGTTGTTTGATTTGTGTCCTGAATAAATAGTCTAAACAACAAAAGTTACCATTTTAACCTTATATCTACATAAATGTTAAATAAAAATAAATTGTTTTTATAAATATTTAAACTGACAAAAAAAAGATGAATTATTTAAAATGACATAAAAAATATGAATTCAAAGAGTTCATAAGACAATACTTAATAAGTTAAAATATATTTAAAACAATAAAGTATTATTGTTTAATTACAAATTTTCATTTATGCATGTTGGTAAACTATTTTATTTTTAATATGACGTCTATTTAAAAATTGTAGGACAAGGGTAAAATCAAACACCTTAATATAACTTAATCAATTAAGCTAACCATCCATTAAGCTTATTAAATTAAAAACAAACACCGCCTCAACATTAGCTAGCAGTGGTATGTATCCGAGGAAGCGAGAACACAAAGACCGGCAACGGAACTATGTAGCCCTTACGCATGGACATACCTAGTGTTATGGTTATGGTGGCACGTGCCACCGTATTATTTCTCTGTCGAAGGGTAAAAAAACTTAGGTTCGTGAAAGGTGCAACCGTATCGTTATGGAAGGTGCTACCATACTATTTTGGAAACTTCAAGAATGTGCAACCATACCTCGTAATCATTAATCAACCAAAAAACTCTTGAAATCAACCAAAAAAACAGAAAAAATTCCTCGAAATCGATAGAAAAACTTAAAAATCTGTCAATATTAAGCAAAAAAAAAAACTTTAAAAATCTCTCGAAATGGTGGAATTATGTTAAAAACACATCAGATAATATTGAACGTCGGTAAAAAGATGAAGACACATCGATAAAAACCGTGTTTTTTATAACTATTTTTTTCCTATATTCTATGGTACCACCGTATAAAAAAATTTATGGGTTCGTCCCTGCCCTTTCAGACGAAGCTAGCATGTTTATCTTATTAAGATTTCACTAAAGTCTTCGTTTAGAATTTTGTATTTCAGATGTAGTAGGCCATAGTGCCAAATGTTCAAGTTTGTTCAAGTATTTCATATTTCTTGGTGTGTACTTGGTTGTTTTTTCGTTACATATGGTGGTAAAATGTATATACTAGTTAGAGCCTGTTTGGGTAAAAATGTCAATAGTCCATTGTCGTACGACTAGCGATAACCGTCAGGTAGAAATTCCAACAGTCCATCAGTTCATCGTCACACGATCAGAGAGATAACCGACGCCCTTCCTTTGGGGCGACCACGACTAAAATATTCGTCCGACAAATTCGTACGACCTGATTTCAGTTACTAACCTGCTACATACGTTATATCATGTTTAATGCAGAATTCAAAGACATTCATGACCAAAGATTGTAACGGAAGTCATCATCAATAACAACAGACATAACGGACGCTATCATCAATATCAAACGGTCATACACATTCAAGACATATCAATGGAAAAAATAGAGTATAAATATGAAGATAGAACTTCACATTCGGGACATCTGATTCTAAGACCTCACAAGCTCACGAATTACGTTCTCAAAGATTGCTCAGACCTTCAAAGCTCATAAAGTATTTTGCCGTTTAACACGCGACGCACGACAGGAATTTTAATTATACACAACACACGACCATCCTTACTTTATTGTACTGTTGCAGTACATTGTTAACATTTGTTATTAAGGACGACGTCCCTGATTGACGTCCATAGTGCACGACGACTTACACTCGTCCGCGGTTTTTACCCATTTTAGGGGTTTTCCGCGTCACCAATTCTCTCGTCTCATTTACTTTATTTTTCTTTATTGTCGTACGATTACTGGAGTTACTTTCTTTGGTTGGATCAGGCTTCACATTTACCTTAAATTTTCCTTGGGGATTTTTTGGCATAAATAGTTTGGCGCCCACCGTGGGGCCCCATCCAAAGAAAATCTTCGATAATCTTACGACGTACTAACGTTTTCCTTCGAGTGTTCTCTTTTTGCATCCATTCAGGACAATGGCATTCCAAGGAACCCAAGATCATGTTGTGACCCAGATGAACATGGAGATGACTGTTGCTCGTGCTCGTATTGACGCCCTAACAGCTCAGGCTCGACAAGCAGCTGAAACCATCGAGCATCTAAGAAACCAGAACGGAAACAATGTGACAGGGACTACAAATGCTTATGCTGGTGCTTGGAACGTACCCCCTCCATTGCCTAATTATCCTCGTCCACCAGCAGTCAATCCTACGACCTTCGTAATCCCAACTATGCCTATGGCCTCTATGCCATTCAATGGATATGCCTCTGACTCCTCACAACAGACTAGCCTCAATGGATCAGGTTATGTTTCATTGGGTGTCCCAGGGGGTATCCCGATAGATCCCGTTGCACAACGATTGAAGCTTCTGGAAGAGCAGAATGAGCGTGTCTTGTTGATGTTGGCCAAATTACCGGGGGCAGCAGTTCCAATTGATGTCGAACCACGTACAGGATTTCAGGCGTCGCCGTTCGTTGATGAAATCACATTGGTGGACGTCCCAAAGAAGTATAGCATCCCGACCTTCGCACCAAAATATTCAGGCGTCACTGATCCGACAGAACACGTCGCCCAATACAAACAACTTATGTGGACTGTCTCGATACCGTATCAGTTTCAAGAAGTCTGTATGTGCAAGAGTTTTGGAGAGACCTTGACTGAAGCATCATTACAATGGTTGATCAATCTCAAACCCAAAACCATCGGGTCTTTTGCAGAATTGGTGAACCAATTTTCTCAACAGTTCGCTAGCAGCCGAAAAATGGAAAAACAGACGAGCAATCTTTACTACGTCGTACAGAAAAATGGAGAGTCCATCCGGGACTATTTTAACCGATTTAACGCGGAAATGATCGGTATCCGAAATTGCGACGTAAAAACAGCCATTGAAGCATATAAACGGGGTTTGGACGATAGCTCAGGGTTATATCTCGACCTTACGAAATATCCTCTAGAAACTTTTGAAGACGTACGAGCAAGGACGCTCGCCCATATGAGGGTCGAGGATGACCTCGCTTTCAGAAATAAACACTCGAGCGACAAGAAAGGCCTAGGTATTAAAAAACCGGACTTCAAACCAAGGTCGGTCAGTCGATCAGAGCCTGCCCGACAGATTTCAAATGTCAGATTTGAAAAGAAAAGGCCGACGACTTACAAATCTGTCCAGTATCCTAAGGTGTCATCTTATGGCTTCCCTGGATCAGCCAAGGACGTCGTCGCGTCCCTGAAACAGCTCCAACAAAACATTCGATAGCCAAAGAAAAGCGATAAGGACAGTGATAAGAAAGACAAAACAAAATGGTGCGATTTCCATAATGACTTCGGTCATATAACGGATGATTGCATCGCCTTGAAGAAAGAATTATCCTGGCTTAATTTGAAAGGTTATTTACAAGAATTAATGGGAAAGAAGGATGTGCGTCCTACATCCCCAGAGCATGCCAAAGTGATTAATTGTATCACCGGAGGTTCTGATATCTGTGGAACCACATATTCAACTGCTAAGAGACATGCTAGTCGCGGTCCCGACGACCGACCAATTCCAAAGGAGGCAAGACCCAAGGAAGACGCAGAATTAGAAGCTATGCCCTTGACGTTCGACCAAGCAGATCTCGACGACGTACACCAGAAACATCATGACGGACTAATTATCCAATTGAGCATTGGAAATTGCCTGACAAAGAGGATACTCGTCGACGGAGGTAGTTCCGCTAACATTATCTTTTTTGATGCAGTGAAAGCTATGGGGATCGACAAATCCGAGATTACCCGACGCACGACTACACTCGTTGGATTTAACGGAGGAGCGACAAATACCATGGGGGAAATCACACTACCAGTATATTCTAAAGGAATCAACAGGCAGACGAAGTTCAACGTCGTCGACTGTTCATCGGCTTATAACGTTATCCTTGGGCAACCATGGATCCACGATATGAAATCCGTACCCTCGACGTACCACCAAACCTTGAAATTCCTTACGCAATGGGGAGTACAGGAGATCAAAGGCGAAAGAAAAGTCTCTAGGGAATGTTACAAAGTCTCTTTGAAGCCCCTGAAGCAGACAGTATAGCAATTACAGAACCAGGACATTCCTGGGACTGACAACGATTATCGCTTGGAAGCTGTCGTCCTAAACCAGGATAAGCCTGATCAGATGGTCTACATAGGTTCGACACTTGATCCATCCTTCAAAAATAGACTAATTTCTTTTTTGCAGGACCATTATGATTGCTTCACATGGACGCACGAAGACATGGTGGGCATCGATCCGAGTATTGTTTCTCATAAACTCAACGTTGATCCATCATTCAAACCCGTTCAACAGAAAAGACGAAAATTTGCTCCTGAAAGAAATAAAGTTATCAACGACGAAGTTGACAATTTGCTTAAAACAGGAAAGATACGAGAAGTCAAATATCCAGATTGGCTCGCCAACGTTGTTGTCGTCCAAAAGAAAAAAGGCAAATAGAGAGTATGCATTGATTTCACAGACCTTAACAAGGCCTGTCCAAAAGATCCATTTCCGTTGCCACGCATCGATTCTATGGTCGACGCTACAGCTGGACACGAATTGCTCACCTTCATGGACGCATATTCTGGATATAACCAGATATTGATGCATTCCGATGATCAGGAAAAAACGGCCTCATGACAGATAAAGGTATTTATTGTTATAAATTAATGCCTTTTGGTCTTAAGAATGCAGGTTCGACGTATCAACGGCTAGTGAATATGATGTTCAAAGAACATTTGGGCGACACTATGGAGGTATACATCGACGACATGCTCGTCAAATCAAAACATACGGACGATCATATAGGACATTTGAAGTAGTCGTTCGATATTTTGCGTGAATACAAAATGAAGTTAAATCCGACAAAGTGTTCTTTTGGAGTTCGAGCTGGCAAATTCCTCGGTTACATGGTCACACGATGAGGAATCGAAGCTAATCCAGATCAAATCAAGGAGATTATCGAGATAAAATCTCCCAGAAATTTTAAAGAAGTCCAACGTCTAACAGGTCATGTAGCAGCATTAAACAGATTCATCTCTCGGTCGTCCGACAGATGCCACCTATTTTACAATGTCCTGCGAAAAAACAAAGGATTCGAATGGACTGATAAGCATGAGGAGGCGTTGCAACAACTCAAGGAATACATGACATCACCTCCCTTCCTATCTAAACCCGAGAAGGGTGAAATTCTTCAACTGTATCTAGCCGTCAGTGCTAATTCGGTGAGTGAAGTCCTTATACGAGAAACCGACGGACGACAATTACCAATCTACTATGTAAGTAAAACTCTATTAGACACTGAAACCAGGTACTCGTCTATAGAAAAACTTTTGCTCTCGTTAGTTATGGCCGCTAAGAAGTTACGGCATTATTTTGAATCACATCCTATAACTGTTGTAACAAACTTTCCATTGAAGTCTGTGTTAAGAAAACCTGAGCTAACAGGACGATTAGCTAAATGGAGCATCTACCTCAGTAATTATGATTTGGATTTCAAGCCCAAAACGACGATCAAATCACAAGTCTTGGCAGATTTTGTTACAGATTTCAGTCCAGAACTAGAAGAAGCGACGACGTCCAATAAGTTAATTGTGGCGACTTTGCACGACACCACTTGGACGCTCGTCGTTGATGGTTCGTCGAACATACGAGGAACAGGCTTGGGTGTCGTCCTACAGTCCCCACAAGGGGGCAAGATAGTGTACTCCATACGGTGCGACTTCAAGGCAACAAATAATGAGGCAGAGTACGAAGCACTGATTGTGGGAATCAAAATTGCTCATGACTTGGGGGCAACACATATGCATGTCCGAAGCGACTCGTCTTTAGTCGTTAACCAAATTAATGGAGAGTTCGCAGCAAAAGATTCGATGATGATTTCCTATTATAAAATAGTAAAAAAAGAGGCAAAGAAGTTCAGTCGCTTCATAATCGAGCAGATACCAAGAGATCAGAACACTCAAGCTGACGCACTAGCCAATTTGGGGTCAACACTTAATCAAACGACGTTCGACAGTATCCCAATAGTCCACCTTGCAACACCATCTATCAAAGACGACGATAATACTTTGGTCGCGCCAATTGAAGAAGAAAATTCTTATTAAAAATTATCTAGAGAACGATCAATTGCCTGATGACAGAATGGAAGCAAGAAAGGTCAGGTTTAAAGCATCAAGGTACGTCGTGATCATAGGACAATTATATCGAAGATCTTCAACTGGTTTGAATCTACGATGTATTACCAACAAGACGCAAGTCCAGAAAATCTTACAAGACATGAACGACGGTGAATGCGGAAATCACTCAGGAAGTCGTAGTCTAGCCAATAGGATATCACGACAAGGTTATTATTGGCCGACACTAAGGCAAGATGCGATCAGGTATGTACAGTCGTGCGACGCATGTCAACGACACGCAGGTATGTCTCATAAACCATCTGAACCCTTACACTCGACTTTAGTCCCATGGCCCTTTATGAAATGGGGAATGGATATCGTCGGAAAACTACCACCTGCCCCCGGGCAAAAGGTATTTCTTCTAGTTTTAACAGATTATTTCTCTAAATGGATAGAAGCAGCGGTTTTCTCCCAGGTTCGGGACAAAGAAGTCATTTTTTTATCCAAACTAACATCATTTGCAAGTTTGGAATTCCGTCCGAAATAACATGCGACAATGGGACACAATTCATCAGTGATCGGACGCGAAAATTCTGTGAAGAAAGGAACATTAAGTTGGTAACGTCGACACCTCGATACCCACAGTCGAATGGCCTTGCCGATTCAAGTAATAAAACTATCATCAATTCGATCAAGAAAAGACTCAAAGCTGCCAAAGGAAAGTGTGTAGAAGAATTACCCTCCGTTCTATGGGCCAATCGTACGACACCACGTACGTCCACAGGACAAACCCCCTTTTCATTAGTCTATGGATGTGAAGTTGTGTTACCTATTGAGGTACGACTACCGACTTTGAGACATACGTCCGTCGAGCATAACTTGGTCGACCTGAGCTATGACCTTGACGCTTTAGAGGAACTTAGAGAAACAACATACATCTGCATGGCATCGCAGAAACAAGCGGTCGAGCGACATTTCAACAAAAATGTCCAAATCAAAGTTTTCCAAGAAGGCGACTACGTCTTACGTCGAGTGTTCCAAAACACTCAAGAACCCAACGCAGGTAAACTTTCCACTAAGTGGGAAGGCTCTTATCAAATCTCTGGCGTCGTGGGTAAAGGAGCTTATAAAATCCAAACCCTTGACGGTCGAGATATCCCACGAAGTTGGAATGCAGTTCATTTAAAAAAGTATTTCTTGTAAATTCCGAATTCGTTTCCTTGGATTATTTCTTAAAAAGATTACTAACTTAAGCATCGGAGGGTCGTTGGTCAAACCAACGACCACCCCGCTAACGTTGTTCTTCGCAGGGACGCACGACTTAGTTAAGATTTTCATGTCGAGTAATACTCATACGATCGCATGTATATGGTTGGTCGTAATTGTTGATAACGGTTAATTTTTTACACTTGACTCCCGATATATATATTCGAAAACCATTATTACAATTGCACTTGTTCGATCGTAAAAATCAGTTGATTTCATTATAGCATGTTAATGAATGATGGTTTGGTCGAGCGTATGATATACTATGTTTATATTTTAAAATTACTCGACGTGTGATAAGAGATAGGTTTGACAAAGAAAAGCAAATAACAAACATCGATGTACAAAAGAGACTTTGTCATTAGAAGAGAAAATTACAAAGTTAAGGGATGACCACAGACGGCCGACCCCTAGATAATAGATCCAAAAAGCTAAGAAGGAGGAACGTCAAACTGTTCCTGCACGACATCAGTCTCTGTTGCTGCCGCCTCTTCTCCATCGTCACTTCCCTCTAATTCATCGTCTTCGTCAAGGTCCCTTTCAGTCCCCACGGTGTCAAGGTAGGTCTTGAGCTCCTCAGCGGCTGACACCATAGGATTTTTACCAGTCAGATGAGGCCTCATCAAGGCAGCCCGGGCCGTGAAGCGAGAGAAGGCTTCGATTTGCCTATTCTCAGTCTCCAGATCCTTGACGTCGCCCTCCAGCTCCTCGACCCTCTTTTTGAGGGACGCAACTTCATCAGCAGAAGTAGCAGCAGCAGTGACGGCTTTAATCTTCTCGACCTCCAATTTGGTCGATGACGCCTCAAGCTCAAGGAGACGATCCCTAAGCTTAACCTTCTCACGATCCGAAATCTCTAGTAGACTTCGGCCATCGGAGAGCTCAGACTTAAGGCCCTCGACCTTTGCCTTCTCAGACTCGACCGCCTTCAGGGCGACCATCTCCCTCTCGAGAGCTTCGTCGGCCATTTTCTTGACGTCTGGGAAGGACGTCCGGAGACCTTCCATCTGAGCGAAGAAGCTCAGACAGGCTTGGAAAGCCTGCACGATAGCAAAGAAAGAGTTGATAATAAGAAAAATAATGAAGGGAATAAGTAAGACGTACCATGAAAGAAAGACCAGCAGCATGCGCCCCCGTGTCCTAGACCCGAGACTCCTTGTATCGGTCATAGAAGGTTGGGAGGAGGAATTTTCCCAGGTGTGGAAAAATGACGTCCCTCTCGAGGAAGTCATTCGCCATAAAATCATATGGAAGAGTGATTTTAAAAGTCGTCTCTCCCACTTTCTCCTTGTTCCTTTCCTCACCCTTGGAGGAGGAAGAAGGTGCAAGGAAAGGCTTATTAACGCTCGACACCCCCGACGTTGGAGTGTCATTCGTCACCTGAGTCGAGCCTCCGAGCTCGACCCCAGCAACGGTTCCTTTCGATGGTATCGTCCCTGAAAGGGACGACAGAGCATCGTCACCCGTCTTCTTGGGTGAAGACCGAGGTTTGCCTCGGACACGTCTGGGGTCTACCCCCGTAGAAGGGGCAGATCTCTTTCTCGACTTTTCGCTGCCTTGACGAACAAGCTCCAGTTGCTCGGCTCGCTTAAGGGCAGACGACTTTACAGCTGCGTCCTCTGAATAAAGAGAGCAAATTAAAAAAAAAATGACGTACGGTATAAAAGTGAAAAGTACTGTTGAGCGACTTACCGGTCATTTCTTCTTCTTTCTCTTTTTCCCTCTCTTCTTCCTTTTCTTCCTCTTCTTTCCTCCTCTCTTCCTCTATTCTCCTCTCTTCTTCTTGACGAGAACCCTCAACGGACGTCGCTTCGGCTACGAAAACGACATCATCCTCCTCGTCGTTCGACTGAACAGAAAACGAACGATCGGCAATACTCCTTTCTAAGATCCTCTGAATCTTGTTTAGAGAATCTCTATTTGGCTTCACTTTAGTGAAGTCAATTATTTCCAAACAAAGAAAGACATCATTAGTATATATTATAAACGCACGACAAAGCAGTTAGCTTACCCGATTCGTTCCATCCGGACGACAACCATTGACTGTCTTCGTCGCTCACAAACGCCACTTGGAGGAAAACGTACTAACGTTTCCAACCCCGGTCGTTCACCGCGGTATTATGCACCAGTACGTTATCTCCCTTCGATCGAGGGAATAGGCTGTATCGGTGATAATTATCCGGTCGAACTATAAGCAGTCAGAAGGTCGTTCACATTGAACGGAACCTCCCAATCGGCCGTAAGACGCCCGATAACATGGACAATCCGCCAGAATTGAGGCATTAACCGTCCAGATGTCAGATCGAACACATCTAAAAACGCCTTGACCAAAGGACTAAACGACCAAGTAAACCCTATCTTGAAGGGATACTCATATAAAACACAGTACCCCTTCGGAACCTCGTCCGACCTTAAGTCCTCCGGCGTCATCAGATTAACTCCATCTGGAATCCCGGCTAAAATTTTGAAATAATCTAGGTTTTCCTCTTCCCTATATACACTCGCAGGTTCGGTCGACATTTGGAAGTCTGGGATATTCAGGGTCGCACACCAGTAACTAAGTATATCCCAAGCTTTCCTAGGCTTCCTGGCTATGGACTTCCTACGCATATAATTGACACAGAAGGAAAACAGGAAATCATACCTTAAATAGAACTAAACCTCGAACTTAGAATGGAAAGGATTCTGATCGCTCGGAAAATATCTTGCCGGAGATAAACAAGTCTCTAGAAAGGTAAGCGTAAAAAAAGAAAGGATTGAGGGCAATCCTTATTTATACTGAAAAATGGGAAGTGAATCGCCAAAAAATCAAATCAAAATCAAATTGTCAGTCGACGAATCGACACGTGTCGCCCGTGTCAGGCAACCTTTCGAGTACATCCAATGAATACGTGACACCTGTCCAATATTAGTTGTCTAAGCCGTTTATTTTGCAGGAAAATGACGTCATTATTTAGTTGGAAACAAACCGATTCAGTTCCATACGAACTACCCGCGTTCTTCTATGACACGTGTCTTGATTTTAAATTTAAATTTCAAAAAGTTGCCGCTTGAATTTTAAATTTGGGGGCAAACTGTTTGGGTAAAAATACCAATAGTCCATTGTCGTACGACTAGCGATAACCGTCAGGTAGAAATTCCAACAGTCAATTAGTTCATCGTCACACGATCAGAGAGATAACCGATGCCCTTCCTTTGGGGCGACCACGACTAAAATATTCGTCCGACAAATTCGTACGACCTGATTTTAGTTACTAACCTGCTACATACGTTATATCATGTTTAATGCAGAATTCAAATACATTCATGACCAAAGATTGTAACGGAAGTCATCATCAATAACAACAGACATAACGGACGCTATCATCAATATCAAACGGTCATACACATTCAAGACACATCAACGGAAAAAATAGAGTATAAATATGAAGATAGAACTTCACATTCGGGACATCTGATTCTAAGACCTCACAAGCTCACGAATTACGTTCTCAAAGATTGCTCAGACCTTCAAAGCTCATAAAGTATTCTGTCGTTTAACACGCGACGCAGGGCAGGAATTTTAATTATACACAACACACGACCATCCTTACTTTATTGTATTGTTGCAGTACATTGTAAACATTTGTTATTAAGGACGACGTCCCTGATTGACGTCCATAGTGCACGACAACTTACACTTGTCCGGGGTTTTTACCCATTTTAGGGGTTTTCCGCGTCACCAATTCTCTCGTCTCATTTACTTTATTTTTCTTTATTGTCGTACGATTACTGGAGTTACTTTCTTTGGTTGGATCAGGCTTCACATTTACCTTAAATTTTCTTTGGGGAATTTTTGGCATAAACAGAGCCTATGAAAGTAGGGTGTGACAAAAGTTGTGCCTTTTGGACACAGATTTTTGGGATTTAATAACTACAATACCTGTTTTAATATCAAACATCAAGTATGCGGTCTAAAATGTAATTAACTTAAGAAAGTTTGTATTTCAACAACTTGTTAATGTTTTATGGCCAAAATAAGGAAAATCGCACTAAAATAGAACATATTTTGTTTTTGTTCCTATTTGGAGAACAAGCTTTCATAATAGCTAATTTAGGAAACATAGTTTTCAAAACTTTTAATCTCTAATTTAGGAAACATAGTTTTCAAAACTTTTGATTTAGTAGAACGGATCTCAAAAATTCTCATTAAAGCGAACCAAAATGAGTTTGTTTTCATGCTCATTTTAATGAAAATGAATCTCGTCAGTAGTTCCCTTAGATAAAAAGTTTTGATAGTTGGTTGTCTAAAAGAGGACTGAAAACAAAATTTATTACATTTTGGAGCAATTTGCTTACTTAAATACGATAAATTATGTAGAATATTTCTAATCAAATTGTTAGAATGATATATATATATATATAGATGGATAGATATATATATATATATATATATATATATAGAGAGAGAGAGAGAGAGAGAGAGAGGGGTTATTATGCAACCCTTTACATGATGCAATCCATTCAACCCCTATATTTACCACTCATTTTATACTCATTTTATTTTCAACTTTTTTTCTTTTTTCTTAAAATGAGTGGTAAATAGAGGGGTTGAATGGATTGCACCATGTAAAGGGTTGCATAATAACCCCTCCCTCTCTCTCTCTCTCTAAAAACCTCAAAAAATGAAAAAATGAGGAACACCCTATTAGTCTTTGATCTGGAGGGTATGCACTTGTCCATACAAGTAATTTGTAACATGCACATGTGCATGTGCATAATGCACACGTGCATAAAAACCAAAAAACAACTTAAGGTTACTTGTATGCACGACTGCATACCGTCCAAATGAAGGGCTACCAGAATGTTCCTCAGTTTTTCATTTTTTTAAGGTTTTTTCGTAAACCATATATATATATATATATATATATATATATATAGCGATAATCATTTAGAAACCTTCTAAATGTTACAAACTATACAAACCCATCTAGGTCATCTAAATTTTTGATCAACGGTTGAGAAATTTTAGGACTTAAATTAATTTAAAAAATAGGGAGAAAATAGGGAAATGGTAGTTTAGGAATAGTTTTAGTTATTTTAAATTTAAATTTAAATTTTATTAATTAATTTGAATTATCTAATTATGGTTACAAGATATCCTTAATTTTCTCCATATTTATCTCTCATTCTATCTAAAAAATAATCCGGCCACCACCACCATCATCTCCATCGTCATCACTACGCCGGCGACCGAGAACCACCGCGGTTCTCCACTACTCCATCCGACGATTGTCGTGCGCCGCCGCCATCCGCCAGGAGCCTCCTTCGCCACCCCACGTATCGTGACCTCCTCCCCCGAATCTCCGACGAGTTTATGAAATTTCAAGTTCATACAATGTTTGTTCGAGTTTCATAAACTGTTTTTTTTTTTGAAATTTTATAGTTTCATATATTTTCATAAACGGTTTCATATATTTTTTCTCCATATGAATAATCATATTTTAAAGTTTCATATATTTTTCTCTCATATGAATATTTAGATTTTTTCGAAATAATCATATATTTTTTAAGTTTCATATATTTTTCTCCTATATGAATAATAAGATTTTTAAGTTTCATACATTTATCCAATATAAATGATCAGATGATTAGACGTGAAAATTTCAAAAAAACATTTTATGAAACCAAAAAAACTTGAAACTTTCGAAAAAACAGTTTATATATGAAAGTCGAAAAAATTATGAAATTTGCCGGAAATGGGGAGGTCGCCGGAGTGGGAGGAGGTCACCGGAAGTGGGAGGACGTCACCAAAAGTGGATGGTGACGGTGGATCGTGAGTGTGTGTGTGAGAGAGAGAGAGAGAGATGGAGAGATAATTAAGGAAGAGATAATTAAATAATTTAATTTTTTTCCTAAAATTACGAAATTTGTAAAAAGACATAAATGCCCTGGTTTGTATTGTTTGTAACATTTAGAAGGTTTGCAAATGAATATATATATATATATATATAGGGTCAGGTTCACGTGAGACCAAGCTGTTTCCGTGAGACCGCGTGAGACCAAGCCTTAAAACATGAAACTTCAAACCGAAACACTGTGAAGGTAAAAAAAACATTTGAACCTTCATAATGTAATCACACTATGAAGGTAAAAAAACCTAAACAAGTTAAAAAAAATCAAACTTTCACAGATAAAAGACTGTGAAGGTATATCCGAACCTTCACAGTGAAGACGCTGCGAAAAACACCGTGAACGTAACATTTACGGTGTTTTCCCTATGAAAGTTCGGTTTTTTTTTACCTTCACAGTTTTTTGGTGTGAAGTTTCATGCTTTAAAGCTTGGTCTCACCGGTCTCACGGAAACTGTTTGGTCTCACGCGAACTTAAGTCTATATATATATATATATATATATATATATATATATATATATATATATAGGGTCAGGTTCACGTGAGACCAAGCTGTTTCCGTGAGACCGCGTGAGACCAAACCTTAAAACATGAAACTTCACACCGAAACACTGTGAAGGTAAAAAACATTCGAACCTTCATAATGTAATCACACTATGAAGGTAAAAATACCTAAACCAAGTTAAAAAAAATCAAGTCTTCACAGCTAAAAGACTGTGAAGGTATATCCGAACCTTCACAGTGAAGACGCTGTGAAGGTAAAAAAAAGCGAACATTCACAGCGAAAAACACCGTGAACGTAACATTTACGGTGTTTTCCCTATGAAAAGTTCGATTTTTTTTACATTCACAGTTTTTTGGTGTGAAGTTTCATACTTTAAAGTTTGGTCTCACCGGTCTCACGGAAACTGTTTGGTCTCACGCGAACTTAAGTCTGTATTAGATTATGTTATTGCAAATGTTGATTTTTGGTTTTATCCGGTTTTACTTCGTACAACATTGTGTTTTAGTGATTGATAAACCAATACTTTTATACTATTGAGCCATATTTAAATGTTTGTGAGTTATAACGTTATCGTTTAAATGTTAGAAGAAAATTCTACAACAATTTACCACAAACTCGAAATTATCTTGAAACACTGTTGAATAATATATGATAGATCTTCATGTCAAAAAACTCTTCAAGAATCACTTTGAAAACTGATGTAAAAACACAAGTTTTAAATTTCAATTTCAATATAAGTCGTTAAATTTCGAAAAAATAAAAAATGTGATGATTTTACAATAAAACTGTGAAAACGATAATTAATATTTGTTCATTTGTAATATAGTATTCATTTCTTTGGTTTAAAATTTTTTAATAAATAATTTATAATTAAATTAATTATAGTTAAAGAATACTCTATCCCCAATTTCTAACAACCATCATGTACCCATCCCCAATAGTTTGGCAAGCTGTAGTTTGTTGGGATATGACCATCAATAATTATTATATTCGATATATTTTAAAATTAAATAAAAACCTTTATGACTTATTAAAAAAAACTTTAATTGTTTTTAGAAATATAGTTGTACATATTTCAAATTAATACTTTTCAATATTTTATAAAATTATAAATTTCTTAAAAAGTTGTTTAATTTAAGCTGAGAAATGAAAATAAAAATGAACGTTTCCCAGCTTAATCTGAAATAAAAAATTTGGACATCTGAAAAATAGACCATTGTATTATATAAACCCATTTTTAAATTAATATTAAAAAAGTAAAAATTAGCCAGCCAGCCGATGAGCCGAGAAAATGATGAATTGATTCTCTATTGGGCCACCCAGTAATTATTGTAATAGCCCATTATTGTGGGCCTTTTGAGGACTGATAATCGACCATTTTTGACTGAAAAAGTACACGTTCTCTCAAAATTTTATGGTTTTATAGCTTGTAAACTTTTATAATAATATTTATTAATAATATATTTATATATTTTTTAAATTATTTACATGTCAAATTTGATATATATATACCAAAGTTAATTTGCAACTCATATAAATCTTACAACTCATTCAACCCATATTTAAACCGTTGGATTAATAATAAGCGATTATTTTGTTTTTATTTTTTTTAATTGAAAATATTGAATCCACATCTATTATATCCAACGGTTAAGATTTGGATTATATGAGTTGTTAATTAAACTACCATATATAAAGTTATAATCATCTTGCTATTAAAATAATAAATAAAAGAGTAAATTATATTTTTGGTCCTTGTGATTGTCAATCACTATCAAGTTTGGTCTCTCTTTTAAATTAATTATAATTTTGATCATTATGATTATCATTTTATTTCACTTTTGGTTCTTCTGACTAACCTTAGTTAAAAATGCTAGATAATTATTTTTATTTTTTCCCTTTTTGTTTTATTAGATCATATAGTAATTACAATTTTAGTCCCTGTGGTTTTGTCTTTTTTCAATATTGTGTTCCTATAGTTTTATTTTTCATTTTACACCCCTTATATATTAATGATAATTTTAACTAAAAATACGTTAAAAATATGTATTTGATTTTGTAAATTACATTTTTAGAAAAGTTTTGTTGGCATCTTTAAAATGAGTTAAACATTGAATATTTTTAAAAAATTTATACAATTTATCCGATATATATTTGCAAATCCATCTACACTAATCCATAAAAAACATTTTCTATTTTAAGTTGGGTTTGAACAATGTGTCGTTTTTTCTTATTTATGTAAGATGAAAATCGAATTTTATCTATTTTTATTAATAATAAATGTAGTGTTTTAAGATATTTCATTTAATTAATATTTTTTTTAAATGTGTATTAAATAAAAAACTTTATCATATAATTGCTATTATTTTTTTTCAAGGTATCAAGTTAAATTTATCTTAATGAAAAATAAATAATCAATTAACAACCATAAATTTTCATATATTTAACTTTAGTAAATAAAAAATATAGTTTTAATAATTTAATTAAAAATATATGATTTAATAATTAAACTATATTAACTAAATAATTTCAAAAATAGTTTAATACTTAAACTATATTAAATTCAAATATTGTTTAATAATTAAAATATATTATGTATTTTTTTCAAAAACTAAGAAATGTAGACAAACATTTTTTAGTATAAAACAAAAAAAATGTGTGGTTGTTATTTGGTTATTTATTTTTCATTATGATAAATTTATGTTGATATTTTGAAAAAATAATAATAAAAATAATAATATAATTTTTTAATTTGATATACATTAAAATATCAAATGAAATATATGAAAACAATACACTTTTTATTAATAAACATAGATAAATTTTCATTTTTATCTTACCAATTTATCTCTCTCAACCTGGATGTCGTGAGGTGGACCTTGGAAGGTTTTAGTAAATAAAAAAAAAAACGATACATTTTTCGAATCCGACTTAAAATAGAAAAATGTTTTTTTGGATTAGTGTAGATGAACTTTCAAATATATATCAGATAAATTGCATAAAATTTTTAAAAATATTCAATGCTTAACTCGTTTTAAAGATACCAACAATTTTTTTCTAAAAGTGTAATTTACAAAATAAAATACATATTTTTAAATGTATTTTAGTTAAAGTTATAATTAATATAATAAGGGTATAAAATGAAAAATAAAATGATAGAAAACACAAAATTGAAAAAAGACAAAACCACGGGGACTAAAATTATAATTACTATATGATCTAATGAAACAAAAGAGGGAAAAAGACAAAAATAGTTAACTAGTATTTTTAACTAAGGTTAGTCAAAGGAATTAAAAGTGAAACAAAATGACAACCACAATCAAAATTGTAATTAGTTTATAATAGATGGACCAAACTTGATAGTGAGTAACAACCACAAGGACCAAAAATTTAATTTACTCTAAATAAAATAACGATTTTTATTAATTTTTATTTGGACGGGGGACAAGTTTCAAAGAACAACATCAGAAGACACATGATTCTCCACTTTGCCATAATTTGACTTTTTGTTCAAATTAACATCACTTAAGGTTTCTCTTTTCCCCCTATATTTCCAACTGTACCCCTACCAAGATATAATCCCATGCTGCTCACTATGCGTAGATCAACCTCTTCCCAATCATAATTCGCCACGTGTCAGACATCAAATTATTGCGCTTGGCGTCCATTCCGGTTGGGGGCCTTCAGGGTTTTGTTTGCTAATTCATTCCAACGTCGATATTCTTTCTGGTACCCACACCATCAATATTATTAATTTTTAAATGAGTAAATTTTGGATTTGATCCTTGACGTTTGTTATTTTTTACGAAAATAATCCCCATTTATCTATTTATTACAGATTTATGCCCATGAATGTCAAATCCATAAGATATTGGACGTTATCTTCTTCTGTTCAATTCAGTTAAATAAGACGTATTCTGGTGAGACGCCCTAGACGCCACATGATGATTTAAAATCTTTAATAGTGGTTTACATTTCCATTAGACCATGCTCCATATATGTAATGTTATATATATAGTCCTCATTGTGAGATTTGTCCCACATAGAAATAATAGTAGAATCTTATTTGATTTGATGAGCTATATATATGTATGCATTAAAGGTTTATCACTTGTCTCACATTGGACGAGTGATAAACTCTTTCTTAGTTTATAATTCTTAAATAACTTATAGAGTTGTTTAAGAGATCAAATGAACTAAGGAGAATTTGGCCTTGTTGAGTGAATTTTACACATACATTTAACGGTCAAAAGATAGCACTAGCACGTTGGGCGTGTGCGATTTCCATAAAAGCTAGGTCGCCCCAAACTTACATTCTCTTCTGTTGTCGTGAAACGCAGTGTCTAATGTGACTTCTGTGCAACCTAACCCGCCCCAAACTCGCATAGACCATTTAGACGAATTTTTGACCGTTTTGACACGTTTTCAATGATAATTTGATTTTGGATAAGGTTTGGAGTTAGTTAACCTTATCCAAATCAGTTGTATGCCAAAACTTATATATGTGTGTGTCATAATTCCATCATTTTATCTTCTTAATCCTCTCTTGATTCTCCTCTTCTTCTTCAATTCTGCAAAAAATGTTCTTTGAGAATAAGTTTTGTTGTTAAACTTATTCTATTGATTAGTTGATTCCTGGGGGTGTATTAGCCTAAACCCAAAGAAGCTTGATAGTGGGGGCTAATAATATCCTAAGGGAAGTGATTCCTTCACGTTCTAATCAATTGATTTCTACATATTTTCTTTCAATTAGCATACTTTTTTAACAGTCTTAGGATATTATTATAGTAGAATCATGGATAGTGTTCATAATACCATGAAGTTATTGGGAAACGATTCAATCAAACTTGATCGTTTTGATGGTACGAATTTCCTTCGTTGGAAAGAAAAGATGAAATTCCTACTCACCGCTTTCAAAGTCATCTATATTTTGGATCCGGAATTGGAGGATTTGTCATCATCTTCAAGCAAAGACACCAATGAGAGAGCAACGGAAAGGAAGAAGCGAGGATAGGACGAATTTTTGTGTAGGGGATATATCTTGAACTCCCTTTTGGATCGTCTCTATGATCTTTACACACCAATTTAGTCCGCTACAGAGATTTGGAGTTCTTTGGAATTCAAATACAATACGGAGAAGCAAGGGGCAGATAAGTTTATTGCATTTAAGTTCTTTGAGTTTACTATGGTTGATAATGTTTCTATTCTAGATCAAGTGCATGAATTTCTAATCCTTATTTCTAACTTTAAGAATTTGAAGATAACCATTCCCGACCAAGTGATTGTTGGTGGAATCATTGCCAAGTTACCACCTTCTTGGAATGATTACCGGAAGAAACTTCTGCACACAATTGAGGATTTCACTTTGGAATAAATCCAAAAACATCTCTAGATTGAAGAGGAAACACGTAATCGTGAGAAGGATCTCAATGGTCCCTCAAGTTCCAAAGTGCACTATGTAACTCAGAAAAATCAGAAGGGAAAGAAGAGAAAGACCAATGAACCGAGTACATCAAGTTCAAACAACAAGAAAAGGAAGAGGGATTTTTCGACAATCGTGTGTTACAAGCGTGGTAAGAAAGGACACATACGACGATTTTGCCGAAATCCCAAGAAGGAACAAACTCAAGAAAATGAAGCAAGTGGAAGTGATGTTGCAAGTGGAAGTGCAAGTTTGGTAGAAAATACCAATGAAATCATTGTTATGGTTTCGGACTTGCATGTTAGTATGATCCAAGAGGTTCATATGGTTGTTGCAACTGTGAGCAATGATTGGTGGTATGATTTTGGTGCAACAACCCATGTGTGCAACAATCGTTCCTTTTTCAAGGACTACATGGAGACTTTAAATGGTCATGAAATCTTAATGGGAGATCATCATACCGCCAAGGTTCAAGGCAAAGGAAGTGTCGAATTATCTTTCACTTCCGGAAAGAAGATAATTCTCACAAACGTGTTTCATGTTCCCCATATGAGGAAGAACTTGGTGTCCGATTATGTCTTATGTAAAGTTGGTTTAAAGGTTGTAATTGAAGCCGATAAGATCATTGTATCTAAGGTTGGGTCATTTGTCGGGAAAGGATATGTATGTGATGGCATGTTTAAACTATCTATAAATAAAGTTCGAAATTCTGTTTACTTTGAGGTGTCTCATTTTAGTTCTAATTTTAATATTGAATGTTCTAATTTCAATCTTTGACATAATCATTTGGCACATGTTAATTATCAAACTATGAAGTTTATGAATAGAGATGGATTAATTTCTTATCAAAATGGAGATAATGATAAGTGTGAAATATGTGTACAAACTAAGATGAAAAGAAAGCCTTTCCCAAAGATTGAAAGAAATTCTGAAATTTTAGAACTTGTTCATTCGGATATATGTGAACTCAACGGCACATTAACTAGAGGTGGATGTAGATAATTTATAACATTCATTGATGATCACTCTAGGTTCACTTATGTTTACTTGATGAAAACTAAAGATCAAGCCTTTGATATGTTTATATTGTATAGAACCATGGTAGAAACATAAAAGGGAAGAAAACATAAAATTCTGCGTAGTGATGGAGGTGGGGAATACTTTCCTACCAATTTTATTTCCTATTGTGAAGAGCATGGTATAATACATCAAGTTAGTGCACCTTATAGACCTCAACAAAATGGAGTGGCGGAAAGGAAAAACGTAGTCCTAGTTGATATGGTTAACGCCATGTTAGTTAATTGACTTTTGCCACTAAACTTATGGGGTGAGGCTTTGTTGACAGCATGTCATGTGCATAATAGAGTACCTTCTAAGAAGCTAAAGTTATTTCCATATGAGCTATGGAAAGGTAGAAAGCCTAATTTAAGTTATCTTAGAGTATGAAGATGTTTAGTTTATTATAAAGTTCCCGATCCTAAGAAGACTAGGTTAGGACCTAGATCCTTGAAAAGTGTGTTTGTAGGATATGCAGAAAATTCAAAAGCTTATCGGCTTTTGGATTTGGATTCCAATGTAGTTGTAGAGTCACGAGATGTTGAGTTTTTTGAGACTAAGTTCAAAAACGACACTACAAACACTGATGAGATAAGACAAACAACACTTGGAGATAATGTATCTGAGCCTTCTACTAGTGAAAAACAAACTTCTTCAAATGAAATTGAGCCTAGAAGAAGTGGATGTAAGACCCGTAATTTCAAGTAAGCTTTTAGACCCCTCTTATCTTAAAATGTCACTCGTGCATGAAAAATGAGATTTGTAGACTTCGACAGGGGTGGTGCGACTATGCCCGACGACTGTGACAGAGTCACTGTCGCCAAGGGCAATGTCGTGGGGTTTAGAGGGCCTTCGGTACACTCAGGGCAACAGTGCCCGACGATTGTGACATTGTCACTCTCGTCGTGGCACAATCGCGGAAGGGGGATTGGTCGCGGTACATGTGTCGCGATAGTGACCCGCGACAGTGCCATGGTCACTATCGCATGGCATAGTCGCTGACGGGGTGCAGGCTTCAATAAATCTGATTTTTGGGATTTTTCTCATTCATTCTTTCACCCACTTTCTCCTAAAACTCTCTCAACCTAAACCCCTCATCTAATTCGGTCAATAGAGCATCCAATGCATTCTTTCCTTACTTATTTCAAGATTTGGGTTTCATCTCCTAAAGTTGGAAACTAGGAGCTAAGGGATCTTTATCTCATCTTCTTCATCATCCTTATCAACTTTCAAGGGTTTTCACCCAACCCTTTTTATCATCGTGAAGCTTGAGAGTGTAGGGCTCATCTTGGTGACCTAGAAGTATCTTTGGTTGGTGGATTGAAGTTATTGTTAAGGTAATATCCTCTGTTAGAGCACAAATTTATTGGATTCAAGATTATAAATGTTGAAGACCAAAGTTCAAGAAGTCAAAGCTGGAAAGTCAACTCTCAGTGAAAGTCAAAGTCTTTTGTAATAAAGTCAAAGTCAATGTTTTGTATTTTGTTTCTTTGTATTTGTATGGAGGTATAAATACCTTTGAAGTCTTTGTAAGAATTTAGTTGTAACAAGTAACAAGAAACAAGCGTGTAAGTCATTCAAGCGTGTGAGAGCAGATTAGAGAAGAGGTTCATAGCATATCATTTTTAGAGAGAGAAAGTGTAATATGTAGAGTGAGAGAGATTGTAATCTTTGGATTAATCAATGACATATGACTGATTTCTCATTTTGATTTCTGTTTACATTGAGAAATTGATAAAATTGGGACTATCAATTGGTATCAGAGCAAAACCAAACAATTTCAGATTGATTGGATTATCAGATTGGATAGATTTGAGAATTTTGTTTTCACGAACTCGTTTCTTGAAATTTACTGTTTGATCAGTGATTTTTTTGTTTTTGCACAATTGAATCAAGAAATTGATTTGATTGTGTACGTATTATCACTAGGATCAATTCTTGTTCAGATCACATAGGATTATTTCAATTCTAGATCGATCAATTTGATCAAATTGTGTTTTTCGTAAAACTTGTAGTCGTACACTGTAATTAGATCATTGCACTATAATTTGTTGTTTGTTAGCAAGTTTAGTTTGTTAGAAAAGTGTTACAAGTTGCATTTCGATCACTATGGATGAGTTGGAAAATCAAATTTTGCAGGTTTGAATTTCTTGGATCGATTCTGTGAAGTTTTCTAAAGAACGCGCAAGATTTGTGAAATGCACAAGATTCATATGAAGAACGCGCAAGCTTCATAATCAAGAACACGCACAAAGAAGAACTTTGATGTTTCAAGTTATCTGCGAGTTCTTGACAAACGCGTAAACCGAGGTCTGCGAGTTTCAGAAACACGCAAGACAAAGCTTGCGAGTTTTGGTCGATCAGTTCAAGTGATCTGCGAGTTTCAGAAACGCGCTAGAAGAGACTTGCGAGTTTGAAATCCTAGAAAAATTTTCTAAGTGTAGAAACGCGCAATCATTGCGAGTTTTGTAACTTTGCGCGAACAACGGTTAGCGAGTTTCCTACTTTGCGCTAACAGCGTCTAGCGAGTTTCTAGTTTTGCGCTAACAATGTCTAGCGAGTTTCTACTTCGCGCTAACAACGACTTGCGAGTTATTCAATGAACAGTGTTTAGCGAATTCTCTTGGTTTGCGAGTTTTAGTGTCTTGCGAGTTTCAAAGATAGAAAATTTCTGAATTTTTTTTCCTGAGATTATTATTATTTTTTTTAATCCAAGTTTGTCTTTCAGTCAAAATTTCTGAATTGTTTGGGAACGATTATATTTGTCAAGTTTCTTTTGTAACAGAATGACTTCAAGCGAAGCTTCTTCAATCAGTATGGATGAGAAGCCACCAGTACTTTTCAAAGGACAGTACGAACAATGGAAAAATCATTTTCTGGAATTTATTGACCAACATGAATTGGGAAAATATATCAGAAAATCTTTGAAGAATGGAAATATGAAAACTCTAATAAAGGTTTATTCTTCTACAGGAGTAGATGGATACATAGAAAGAGAAGAGTTTCCAATACCACTTAAGGAATACTCAGATGAGCAAAGAAAGAGATATGAAGCGGATAAATGAGCCAAAGCCTTTATCTTGCAAGGAGTTTCAGATGAGATTTCTATTCAATTAGATATCAAAAAGGCTACAGCAAAACAGTTGTGGGATCAGCTTGAATCTAAATCAAAGTTGTCTTCAAAAGAAAGAGTAATGATTTTAGAATCTGAGAACACTGCGCTGAAAAGAAAAATATTTGACTTGGAAAATCAGAGTGTCCAGATCCAACAAGCAGATTCTGTTGATAGTTATGAGATGAAGATTAAAAATCTGGAGGATGCTAATGCTGAGCTTCAAAAGAAAATATTTGAATTGGAACAAAAGGTAGTCAAAGACAAAGATCTGTTTGAAATTGAAAAGAAATCGTTTGCAAAGAAATTTTCAGATTTTTCAAGAAAATGTGTTGATGAGAAGAAAACAGTTGAGCTTAAGTGCATTAAGCTTTCTCAACAAGTTTCTGATTTTGAGAAAGTGATCATTATTGAAAGAGAAAAGTTTGCAAAGGATAAAAAGGAAATTGAACAGAAGAACGTTGGATTGTTTAAAGAAATATCTGATGGAAGAAAGAGTGTAGAGAAGGACTTTGAGGAAGAAAGGAATATTTTTGAGGAAGAGATAAAGAAGCTGACTGACAAGTTATCTGAGCTATCTGAAAGTGCGCTTAAAGAGAAGAAAACGAAGTCTGAATTTGAAATGAAGATTGACCTTCTTGTCAAAGAAAGAGACAGTTACTCTTCAAAGGTAAAAGAGCTTGAAGATATCATTTCCAAGGTGGTGGTGACTGAGCACACGACTCCAGAGTCACAAATCCACACACCTCGAGATGATTCAGCTGATTTTGAATGTTTGTTCAAGACAGCTGCAAGCTCACATAAGAAAACTGTTTCAACAAAAAGGTCAGTTAAATCATATGATCAGATTCGTAGAACTAATATTTTCTTTGATGAAAATGTAGATCGTTCAGATACATACAGAAGAAGGAGAAGAAGGGAATATATTGAAGAAAAGTTGGTATGGAGAGTAAAACCAGTTGAAGATGAGAAGAATGATGAGAAGAAGAAATAAAAGAAAGGAAAGAAGGAAGAGAAGACAAGTAATAAATCATGTGTACATTCATCAACAGGCAAGAAGAACAAAGTGTTAAAAGGTAAACCTGATCTCGCTTACTCGAGAGATCAAATGATCAGGTTATCTACAAAGAGGTATTGTTCTTACTGTAATACATATGATTTTGTTCATAAATCAAGTGATCATTTATGGTATGGTTCTTACTCAGTTACTCTCATTCGAAATGCAACTAACACATATGGACCCAAATACCAGTGGGTACCAAAACCGAAAGTTGATTATGTGTTGCAGGCACCTACAGTCAAGGGGGAGTAAAAGAACCAATGTAAGGCTTCTAAGTAAATCGGCTTAGGACCCGCACTTCAACGAAGTTTGACTTCTAAACACAACAGTTTAGGACTCGTACTTCAATGATGAAAAAGAGATGCTACTCCCGAGCTGATAAGAGATTGTACTCAGATATTCAAAAGAGGAAATCAACCTTCAAGGGGGAGTACATAAATTTTTCTGGAAATATGTATTCGGAAGATATGACGAACTACACTTCAAAGGAAGTTGTAGATCTCTATCATGTGTTTTTTTTTCACTGATAAATCTCATATGCATATTTTCAGGGGGAGTAAGGATATGACTTCTGATTATTTCAAATCAGAATTCGTACTTTAATTGTTTTACTGCTTTATGTCTTTTACATTTGAATAAATTTTTGTGAATAAAGTTGCTTTGACATAACTTTGAGACTTGTGCAGAATGAGAGAAGCTATCAATATCATATCTTTTTTACTACAGCTGACTTTATGAGAATTAAGAATGAGCAAAAAGGTAAATTTTTTATCTTAATCTCAAATGCATCTGAAAGAAGGACAACTTTCAGATATAGAAAACATGTTATTAAATGTTCAAACCACTTCCCGGTTCTTAAACTGATTTCATGAATTGGAAGTGTGATTTTAAATGTTTTCATTTTTATTTGTGCTAAAATGTTAACAAACCGTGTGTTTCCAAAGATAAATACTTGTGTATTGTCTTTTCTATGTACTTTCAAGTATTCACACACACCGGTTTAATTTTTGTTGATATTGTTCTTACCATGTCTCAAATTTGAAACATATTTTTCGATGGTAAGACACCCCGCTTATACTTCAAAGAATTTTTTAGCGTAATTTCATTTTGAAACGTTATTTCAAGAATGTCTATATTTTGGTTCATATAGACAATATCCATTATTCTTGACCATAAGCCTAATTGCTATATCATTTCTATTTGATCATTTCATACAATGTCAGATTTTTAAACAAGTCTCTTGTATTCATGTTCATTCATTTCATTTACTTGTTTGGAAATACTTCAATGTTTCAAATGCTCAAATCTTCATGATTATATTTTATGAGCCTACATTTATCTGACTTGTATTCGAGCTTTAACTGATAAAGTTAAACCATATTGAGCAACATTATGCTTTATAGGATTACATGGGTTCTTTGTGCTAGGACTTAAATGAACTTCTATGGATTCACGATTACCAGTGTTTCCTACCCAAGAAGTTATCCCATAGTGATTGAGTGTGAGGAGTCTAAAAGAAATGAGTGTGGGATGTGTGACGAGGTAAAATGGAAAAGAGAGTTTGGTTAGATGTGAGCTTAATGATTAAAAGAAAGAGGGTGTGAGATCAAAGTAAAATAATATCAAACTCTGCACCAACTACTTTCTGAGCCGGGCAGCCACATTACTAATGTTTCATAATTCTTGGTGAACATTATTGAAACAGATAACTAGCCCATGCCAACTCTTGCTTAATACCCCACTAGCCACTCACTTTCTTCTTAAAAAGAAAATGTTTCATATTTTTAAGGGGACGCAGCACATAATCTATCTGATTTTCATTTGGAAAATCTGGGTATTGAAAAAGAAGGAAGTCTGCCCCACCTTCGCACTTCAATCATGCACATTGAGTCTGTGTTTATCTACTATTGTCTCAGTGGTTTACACAATTTTGAGCCTACTACAAGCAATCATCAAGTGCTTAATTCTTTCTATCACATGCATGAACACACAAGGAATTTGTTTTCTTGTCATAACATTCATAGAAATTTCCTTTGTGGTGTTTCGATGATTGGATGGAAGCCCTGGGGGAGTGAACATAACAAAAGCTCCTTTCCTATGTGTATCCGTTACACACAGTAACTTCGTGTTACTGACAGGCGTATTAAATGGTTCATTTGTTGATTCAGGTGTTACATTCCTCTTTTGTCTAGATTTAAAAAGATCTGGATGAATACATTGTTCGAATTGGCAAAGAATCAGTGGCTCATGAACAGATCAGTATGGTCAACGACATTTCTTGAAGAAGTTTTGATGATATCTATGCTCAAATCATCAAAAAGGGGGAGATGGTATCAAGAAATGTTAAAGTTAAGAGAAGTGTTCAAGAAATGATGTTTGAAAAGAAAAGTTTGAATCAGATATGGGGAGAAGAGTTAAAGAAGAGTAATTTCTCAAGATTGATTGAAAGCTGAAAGACTTTGAAGATTTTGCTGACATTTGATTTGTGAAAGAGGTTTTATAACCTTGTGAGAGAATCAGATTTTGAGAAAAGATTGTTGAAAGTTTTTGAAGAAATAGAGCTTATCAGACAAGGGGAGAATGTAAATCTTTCATACTAATAGGGGGAACATGTGAGTTGGTTGAGAAAATCATGTTTGTATCAAAGGGGAGATTACAAGAGAAGATAAAGGTTGATAAAAGGGGAGTTATTTCAATCGAGCTTAAAGAGAGAATATCGCATTGCTAAATCTTTTTAGTAATGATCTTGATCCAAAGGGGGAGATTGTTATAGCACAGATTTATTGGATTCAAGATCATAAATGTTGAAGACCAAAGTTCAAGAAGTCAAAGCTGGAAAGTCAACTCTCAGTGAAAGTCAAAGTCTTTTGTAATAAAGTCAAAGTCAATGTTTTGTATTTTGTTTCTTTGTATTTGTATGGAGGTATAAATACCTTTGAAGTCTTTGTAAGAATTTAGTTGTAACAAGTAACAAGAAACAAGCGTGTAAGTCATTCAAGCGTGTGAGAGCAGATTAGAGAAGAGGTTCATAACATATCATTCTTAGAGAGAGAAAGTGTAATATGTAGAGTGAGAGAGATTGTAATCTTTGGATTAATCAATGACATATGACTGATTTCTCATTTTGATTTCTGTTTACATTGAGAAATTGATAGAATTGGGACTATCATCCTCTTTTCTTCATTTATGGAAATTAGGGTTTGATATAAGCTGAGATCTTTATATAAAATGTTTGGGGAACGGTCCTAAATGGTTGAACATGAATACTTATGGGTGGAAACTTATGGATCTAGGTTTTTGGAAGTTTTTGGCTTGAAGATCCAAGTTTCTTCAAAGGAGCTCAAGTTGGGAGAAAAATCTAGATTTAGCCTAAATCTAGTAAGGTGAGTTCAAGTTGATTTGTGAAAATGGTGTACATGCTAAAATGTCCATTCTAAAGTGTTTATGTGCTTTACATGAAATTATAAACTGTTGAATTAATTGGTGAGTCTTGATTATTTGAAGTGTTTAATTTTATAAACTTTGTAAAACACCCACATTTGGGATGTTGGGCATCTTGATAAAATAATCATACATATTTGTATTTTAATGATTTATTTTATGGAAGTAGATTTTTGGGTATAAATGTATTTTATCATGTGTTTTGGGAGATATGCTTGATTTTGTGTTATGTGACGTTTTGAAAGGCTAAATGGTATAAACTCCCTTGGAAAATGTTTTGTCCCAATCTAAACTAAGTTGGAGTTATCTATATATTTTGGAGCATGGGTTTGCATAAATGTGGGTCGTTTACGTTTGATTTCATCTTATGATTTTCTTACAATTGGTCTTTTGATTTGTTGAGCCTATGGCTCGGTTTGGACCTCATTGGGTCTTGGGGACAATTGTCCGGGTTTTGATAGCTCAATGTAGTGCGTTTGGTCATGAATTGCATTTACTGCATCTTATTTGAGAATTACATGTTTTGAATGTGTGAGTTCATTCGTTTGGAGTAATGTAATGTTCTTTACTAGTGCAATGGATCCATAGGCACGATGTTCTTATGTCCCGTTTTGGAAAAATTCACCTCGTTGGCCCGAAATAGGCATCAGGTCACCATGGTAAGTAAGGTGTGAACCTATATGGTCGACCAACGTCCCATGGGCAGTAAGGTGTAATTCCATTTGTGCATGTATGTTTTGTGTGGATTTGGATATCTCAAAGTATAGATCCAGAGGGGTTGAATTTGAGTCTCCATGGACAAAATATTTAGAGGGGTTGAGCTCGATATGTCTTATGAGTATAATTCATACGTTTTGGTTTTCTACATAGTTATGTGACCTACTTTTGTGTTCCGTCACGTGCAATGTAATCGGGTCTCCCCCGTCACCGAGAGGTGTTGTTTTGGGTATGGAGTTTTATAATCCATGTTTTCGGTGACGTTTTGAGTATGGGTTGTTATCCATGTTCTAAGGTTTTGAATATTGAATCTTATCCATGTTTTTGGATGTTTTGGATGATAGAGTTTATCCATGTTTTCAGTATTTGGTTGTTAAAGTATAAGTTAAGTTTTATGTGATTTTTGGGTTTTGGATTTATAACTGAAGGAACGTTTTGTATCGTCGTTTTAATCACAAAGATGGTGAATGTTGGAAAAGGGATTACTTTCAGACTTAATGTATTTTATTTTGGGAAATCACGTTTTAAATAACACTCTTAAAGTTTATAGTTTTACATATCTATTATGGAAACTCTTGAGCTCACTAGGCGTTAAGCCTAACCTTTTATTTGTCGGCATGTGCATCAGGTTCAGTTGGGGAATGGTTCTAGCAATACTATGAAGAGACGAGCCCTAGTTTTACACGAGGGTAAGTAGTTTGGTGAAGTCTTCCGCATTTTGGAGATAGTGACTGTTATTGGGTTTTTAGTAACATCTGTCCCTATTATAGACTGTGTATAAAGATTGAAATGTGTTTATTGAAGTTAAACCTTAAATTGTTGTTGTAGACGAATCAATTATCGATGTATTTAGAAAATTTTAAATTAGCTGTTATTTCCATAATTCAGCGGATAGATGCATATATTCTATGTTTACTAAAGATTATTGTGTTATTGTATGCCTTTATGTTGATGATATGTTAATCATTGGAACAAACATTAAATGAAACTAAGACTTATTTAAGTTCATGTTTCCAAATGAAAGACTTAAATGAGGTTGATACTATATTAGGTATCAAAGTTAAGAAAAATAGTGGGGGTTATTCTTGAAATCAATGCCACTATAGTGAGAAAATGCTAACTAAGTTTGAGCATTTAAAATTTAAAGAAGCTAACACCACATATGATTATTCTTGTAACCTTAGTAAGAATAGTGGAAGAGTTGTAGCTCAACTTGAATATGCTAGTGCAATTGGTAGTTTGATGTATGTTACACATTGTACTAGGCCGGACATTGCATATGTTGTTTGCAAACTTTCAAGATTTACTAGTAATCCTAGTCTAGAACATTGGGAAGACATTGGAAGAGTGTTTGGTTATTTAAAGAGAACTAAAAGCTAGCTTTACACTATGGAAACTTTCCTTTGGTTCTAGAGGGGTATTCTGACGCTAGTTGGATTACTGGTAATAGTGATAATAAATCCACGAGTGGTTGGATTTTTATGATTGGTGGTTGTAACATCCTAAGATTCAGAGTAATTTAAAACTTCATAAATAAGGCAATATGACATCTGTATTGCTATAAACTTCTCAAAAAGTGTATCAGTCCTTAAGACTTTACAAAAACCTGTACGAATTTAGAATTCATCAACAGACTAATCTAAATATAACTATCTAGATTACATCAGTTGACAATCCAAAATTCATCAAAAGAATGGGACTTAACAATGCCCAACTATCAACACTTTAGTCATCTCAAAATGCCTCGAGACCCAACTCGTCTCTCAAAACCCAGTGCATCCCACCGCTAAGGGAAACCTGTTATACATATCATTTGAGAAAAAGTGTCAGACATAAAGCCTGGTGAGAACATACAGTTTATAAAGCTCAAAAGATATAAACATTTGTATCATAAGATAATATTTCCAAAGAGGTTAAATCTTACAATTTAAAACCTTTGCCACAATCGGCCTTTTCCGTTATAAACATGTCATTAAATGACCAACGATAAAACATTTTACCAAGGATTGTGGCGTAACACAAAGTAAGCCAAAATCCGAGTTATGAGCTAAACAATTGGAATCCAAGGATACGAACACATAGGTCCGTGCTACAACGTGAGATCGAGCCCCAAGCAAAACCAATGTATACTCCTTCACTAGGATCACTATGAACCATGGCTAGTGTAACTAGGGATAACAAAAACCTTCCAAAAGAGGAGAAGTGGTACACAATTTGCCATAGCAAGAGCCTCCCAAAAAGGGGAATAATACAACAAACCAACCTGTTTAATAACAAATGTAATTTAACGGATAAATAAATAACAACCGACTAATCTAATTTCTATATCTAGAAAAGAGATTACAAAAAGGGGTGTCATCTATAGTCTAAAACTTCCAACAAATGTTCCAAGGCCAAAATCCCCAAGCTCTCGCCCAAAGCATCTAAACTTGCCTAGAAGCAGCGCCGCTAACACCTGAGATACACATCGACACCAAACAAGTGTTAGGCCAAAAAGCCTAGTGAGTTGAACAAGTAAAAAGCATGCCAGAAACGGTTACAGTTCTTATCAGCGGTTAAACAATTAATCACGTAGATGTGGAGTCAACGGGAGCGACCCATATCTCCAATCCAGTTCACCCAAAGAGGCAATGCACCTTGAAGCCACTTTCTCTGGCGACTCAAAGGCCCGACACGCTCCGGGGACTACCGCTTAGGAAATTCCCCTACGACGGAGGTCTAGGTACATAAGAGACTACTCCAACAGGAAAATTCTCCAACTGTCACCCACCTACATTCCTATAGTAAATCACGGAATTGGTTCGTCCACATAATGCATTTAGGAGGTCTCAATGTTGTGTTTCCATCCGTCAAAATCTTAGATATCAAACAAGAACACAATATTACCATCCTAATCATGCAGATTCAACATATGACATAATACGCATTTAAATACCTTGTGAAAATGTAAGGTCGCCAAAAAGGCATTCCAAGTAGAAATCATCAACAAGCCAAGATACATACATAAATACCATGGTAACCTCCATACACATAAATCCATGGGAAAAACCCCAAATACTTGAACAATAAACATGAACATTTGAGAAATGCTTTAATATTAACAAGTATCATATAATGATGTGTATCTAGTTTTAACAAAGGTTAGTAAACTCACAATCTAGGTTTTGAACCAAAACCTAGAAAATATGGAACCCTAGAAGTTGGATAATGAAGATGGAGACTTGAAGGTGAAGCTTGAAGACTTGAGGATAGTAAATGCAAGGTTCCAATATTCCAACCACCAATGTAGTTTGTATTTATGAGAGGTAGGGTTTGGTGAGGAAAGGGGCTGATTTAGTGAGCTCTAAAATCGCCAATGGAGAGGGAATGTAAGAACCAAATGAGAGAAAATCGGTCAAAGAAGGGTTTAAAGGGCTGTAGGTCGATCGCGACTTGTGACGCGACTTGGACCCGCGTCATAAGTCGCCCGCTATCCCGACCAATTCGAACACAGTGAATCACGCTGCTAGTGCCGCGACTATAACCCGCGCCTAAGTCGCGAGGTTCCTCAAACCCGAAACACCCCAGTGGACTACGCGGCTTGTGCTGCGACTTCCACTCGCGAAACTCCCTGTTTACCAAACACAAGTCTAAAACTCCCAATTCGATATCGAGCACTTAATCACAGACTAAAATGGCAATTAAACACATACGTTCTACTTTGATAGACACAAAAACGTAAGATTAACAAAACCTCAACTTACCTGAATTTACGGGTGTTACAGCTAGTATCCGGCCTCACATAACCGTACCAAGTTGCCCCCGAAGATCATATGCATCCATAGCTACAAAATGGGGAATGTGACATCCCAACAATACAGTCGACTCAAAACCTAGGGATCCGATAGTAATGGTATAAATTCGTCACAACAACATATGTGACCAACCATAAATAAACATATGGTATAAACACATTTTATAAACAAAATGTCATTTCCAGTTCAACTTCTGGTAAGAATGAAAATCATTAAAAATGAGTTCTTAAACATTATTTTCACATATCCACATAATGTACAAGTAAAACATCATTTTACTTCAATAAGATAAGATCCATCATTTTAGTAAACACAAATGATCGGGAACCCTAAAATCTCCCAAAACTCAAGTTATATCAAATATGTAGAAAACTTAAATCTGAAACCATTGAGATATATAGGAGTTCCAAAAGGTAACTTTTGATATGTATAAAGTTTAAAATGATAGTAGGAACTCACCCAATAGGTTTATACGAAAACCCGAAGAACCAGATATCGACCCTCTTGATAAGACGAAGCTTTCTACACCGAAACCTCGGATCAAACACTAGATATTAACCACCAAACTCTAGAGAGAGAAATATACTTAGAGAGAGAGAGATATCTAGAGAGAGGATGAGAGAGACTTAGAGATTGAGAGAATGAGATCAATGAGATATTTGGAAACTGAAACCCTTAAGTCGGCCAGGGTCTTTCGCGGGTTATGCCGCGACCTCAACTCGCGGCATAACTCGCCCGTGACTTCAAACCCTAAAACCAACAGAGGCTTTCGCGACTAATGTCACGACTACCACTCTCATGCAAGTCGCGAAGCTCGTAAACCCATAATCAACAGTGGACATCGCGACTTATGCCGCGACTCCAAGTTGCGAGCAAGTCGCGAAACTCACTGGAAGTTCACATTTTCACCGAAAACCACGCATTAGAACGATAAACTAATAACGGTGATAACGACAAGAGTTATACACAAGATTTACAACGATACATATATAATGAAAATCCAGGGTGTTACAGTGGTGGTGCTG
Source organism: Arctium minus (assembly GCA_954870635.1). Taxonomy (NCBI): domain Eukaryota; kingdom Viridiplantae; phylum Streptophyta; class Magnoliopsida; order Asterales; family Asteraceae; genus Arctium; species Arctium minus. The sequence continues at coordinate 21,227,905 of OX941084.1, forward strand.
TTTCTTGGGCCTCAAAGAAACAGACTTGTATAACACATTCCACCATGGAATATGAGTTTTTAGCCTTAGCGGCGACAGGCAAAGAAGCGGAATGGATTAGAAATATGTTATTGGATATAAAGTTGTGGCCACAACCGATGTCAGCCATTTCTTTGCATTGTGATAGTGAGGCAACATTGTCTAGAGCATATAATATGATTTATAATGGAAAATATAGACATACAAGTTTGAGACATGCGTATGTGAGAAAGTTAATATCCGATGGGATAATAACAATTACGTATGTAAGAACTTCTAACAATCTGGCTGATCCATTTACCAAAGGACTCTCAAAAGATATGGTATTTGAAACAATCCGTGAAATGGGATTGAGACCTATTGATTAGTTGGCAACAACGGAAACCCAACCTTTTTCTATGTATACCCTTAGATAAAGGTTCAATGTGGTAATGACAAGTTGTTGATATCTAACTAGGTTCATACTGGTTAACTCTGGTATACGTTTTAGGGTGAGTTGTAACACCCCGATTTCGAAAAGGTATCATTTCAAGTTAATATAGAATCGGTATTTTAAGGGGAAAATAAGATATAGGATTTTGGACTTAAATCCTAGATTTTATAGTCTTGGTGGATGAAGGATTCAATTACGAGTCCAACGGTTCTTTCCGGAGCAAAGTCGAGCTATAACGAAGAAGTTACGACCAAAACAATGATCGAGAAAGAAAACCGGGCAAACAGTGGACTTTGCGACTTATGCCACGACTTAAGGGAAGCGGGCGACTTATGCCACGACTTGAGGTCGCGTGGTAAGTCGCGAAATCCCCTGGTCGAGCATAAAACCCGATTTTCAGCCCTAAAACTTCATTTCTTCATAACTTTTGCATCATAACTCCGATTTTGGTGATTCAAGTTGCCATGGTTTCATTTTTGAGAGCTCTTCAAGGATATAGCAAGATATTGGAAGTCTATTGGAGTATACAAGAGTATTTTGTGGTGGTAAACTCCTCATCTCTCTCAATGTTAAGTTAGGGTTTGATGATTTCATCCTTCATCTTGGGTTTGATTTTGATGACTTGTGTGGTGAAGGTGATCTTGTAGATGTGTTGGATACAATATCTAGGGAGGTTTCTTGGTGATTCAAGCCTTCATCAATGGTGATTCAAGTTTTGGGGGTAAGACCTAAATTTAGCATAAATTTAGTAAGGTGAGTTCAAGTTGATTTGTGAAAACGTTGTAAATGCCAAAATGTCTATTTTTAAAGCATTTATGTGTTTTACATGAAATTATCAAATGTTGGGTTATTTGGTAATCTTTGGTTATTTGAAGTATTTAACCTTATAAACTTTGTAAAACCCCCACATTTTGGGATTTTCGGGCATTTTGATAAGGTGTCACAAATGATTATGTTTTGATGATTTATCGCATAAATAGATCTTTGGTCAAAGAAATACACTTTTAAATGTTTGTCGGGTTTTATGCATCATTCCTGAAATTAGAGGATTTATAACGTACTACTTGCACATTTATGTGAGGTACTTGAAAGAATGTATATAGTCGCATTTTATGATTTTCATTCTTATCAGCAGTTAAACTTGGAAATGCATTTTGGGATTAAAATGTTTTTGGAACCATATGACTAACCATGGTTGGTCACAATGAAATTATGACAAGTCTAGACTATTACTAGTGGATCCCTAGGTATTGAGTCGACTATTATTATTGGGATGTCTTTTTCCCTTTTTGTAGTTGTGGATGCATTTGACCCTCGGGGGCCTTTGGTACGGTTATGTGAGATCGGTTACTAGCCATGGGTCATAATGTAGTCCTAGTGAACGAATATGACTTGGTTTCCTTAGGGGCCCTCCCTCACATCTTAGTACGGACCGACGTTGTTCATGGCCATGGATTCCAAGTATTTAGATCATAACTCGGATTGTGGCTTACTCGGTGTTCCGCCACAATCCTTGGTAAAACGGGTATCCCCTATCATCGTAAGATGAATTTTTGGACCGAACAATCCTTATGTGGCAAAGATTTCAATGGTAAACTCAACTCTCTTGCAAAGTTTTCCTTTTATTACAATTGTCTATATTTCTTCGAATTATAAACTGAGGTGTTGTCTAGAGGTATTTAGTTTTACCCTTGTTTTTGGGGACGCTTTGAGTTTGGGTTATCTCCCTTATGCTATAATTTTGGAGACTTGAGTTTACTCATATTTTGGTCGTTTGTTTTATAAAGTTACTCAAATTTCATTATTCGAGTATTACCATTATTCTCGTTTTGAGTAAGTGTTGGATTGCATTATTTCATGAAAGAATGTTTTGGCCTTGAGGCGTCCATCTATAAAATGCGTTTATTTGGTAAATGAGTTGTTCTATCATTTTAAAGTAAATCATTTTAAAAGGATCATGATTATAAGTTGCATTATTTCCATTTTACGTTTTCCTTTATAATCATGATATAAAACTCTTGAACTCATTATGCGTTAGGCCGTTAGCCTAAACTTTTTATTTATCGACATGTGCAACAGGTTCCGGTTGGGAATAGTTCTAGTGACACTGTGAAGAGAAGAGTGCTAGTTGTGTGCTCGAGAAATGTTTAGCTTGATGAAGTCTTCCGCACTTATATTGGAGATAGCGACTGTTATTGGGTTATAGTAACACCTGACTTTAGTTAGTCTTTATGTAAGACTTTAATTTCTTGTTGATGGTTCAACCAAGAATTGTATCTCAATTATGGACTATTAGTAAGAGATTTTATTATCCTTTAAGGTGTTTTTGAAAGTTTTTAATTAGTCTCTCTTTCCAAATTTGAGGGTGTTACATGAGTGTTCAACTCTTGATGAAATTCAATGGTTAGTGAATTTCACCTAAAGTACTTGGAATCTTGATGTATATTGTGAATTGCACACGACCGGATCTAGCATATACAGTGAGTAGACTAAGTCGTTACTCACACAATCCGGGTAAAGATCATTGGTATGCACTAGTAAGAGTGCTCCATATCTTAAACATATGATGTATTATGGTTTGCATTATACTAAATATCCTCCCGTGATAGAAGGATATTGTGATGCCATTTGGATTTCCAGCCATTCCAAGAGTAAGTCCACAAGTGAATATGTCTTTACACTTGGTGGTGCAGCGATATCTTGGAAATCATCTAAGCAAACGTTGAATACCCGTTCAACCATGGAGGTTGAATATGTCGCATTAGACAAAGCTGCTGAAGAAGCCGAATGGCTTAAAAGCTTCCTATAAGGTATTCCACTATGGCCTAAGCATGTTACATCCATTTATATACATTGTGATAGTATGGCTGATTAAACTAGAGCAAAGAATCAGATTTACAATGGCAAATCAAGGCATATAAGGCGTAGACATAACACGATAAAAGACTTGCTGAAAAATGGAATTATCTCCATTGATTATATAAAGTCAAAGGAAAATATAGCAGATCCTTTGACAAAAGGCCTAAACCGAGAGCAAGTTATCACATCGAGGGGAATGGGCTTAAAGCCAATACAATGAGTCGATACTTGGCGGAAACCTAACCTAGCAACATTGAAGATCCCATGGTCTAGGTTCAATAGGCAAACTAGTTGAGGAAGACTCAAGTGGGAACAAACACAAAGGTATGCCTATTCCTATGATGTCCTCAATTGTGTTTTTCGTTGACGTTTTAGGGTTGAATTCTAATTCTTAATAATGCTAATAGCTACTACAGTGGAACAGTACATAATGTTCTTGATTGGCATTACCTATGTGAGATCGATGTGTGGTCGCATCTATGGGAACCAAGATGGCTACGTTCTCTACAAATCTCATGAAGAAAGGATATCGTTCAAGACCGAAATGAACAAAATTGTAAGCATTGATATGTATATAAGTATGATGTATGTGATACACTTTGTCTAGATTTACTATCAAACGTGGTTAGTTCAAGACTATGTTCACTACCCACAAAGTAGATCCGATTTGTATTCACTAAGGAAGGTTCAAGTCCAAAAGACACCTTTCCTGATGTATATCATTCTTAGTTCTTGAAATAGCTAGTAAGTTCCTATGTGTTATTACCTTATTTTCTATTCAAATGTGGGGTATTGTAGGAGTTTGAATAGAAAATGTGGGGTATTGTTGGATATTTGCCTACTCCTTTGTCCCACATAAGAAAACTCTCAAAAGTTTTGTAGGTTTATAAACCCAAACCTACACTACTTATCAAAATGGAGAAGAGCCCAAAGTAGAGGTTGGCATTGGGCTTTAGTAGGGGAATCACTAAAAACCTTGTTTTTCCCGCCCCAAACCCACATTCATCTCTGACCGTTTTTTTACAGTTATTTTGGTTGGTTGAAGCACAGGTATAAAAACCTTGTTTTTCCCTCCATTTCAGAATACGAAGATCTCTGCATATTATCTCCAATTTTCTCTCTTTTCCATTTTTCTATCAAAGAATACATTATCAATTCGATGTGGTTGAATTGACGTGCATCGATTCCATCGGATAATTGTATCCTCTAGGCGACGTCCGGAACCAAGCACGATTGGGGACGAAATTTCGTCTTTGAACACTGCATCGACAAGCCTCTATCCACGTTTTCATCGTTCAATTCTCATTATCATCGAAAAGGTACATAATCTCTTGATTTACTTGAAATTCAATAAGTTGTTTTTCATTATTTCTTGTTTATTTGTGTTATCGTGAGGATTGGTTCTTTCAGTCGGTCCTCGTTTCATTACCATTTCAGATTTGTAAACGCTTATACTCTCCCCTTTTTGGGATGATGTCATTTGTGAAGTTTTGTTTCATATCAAATGTTCCAGTTTAAATTCTTTTCGTTTTATAAACATTATATTGCGAAAATTTCAAGTTTTAAATTTACCCAATTTTAGGGTGTTACAGTCCTTAAGTGTGTCGGGCCTTGAGGTGGAATTTATGGTAATAGACACTAAGGTTAACCGACTCTTGAGGTGAAACTTGTTAAGGAGTCGTTGGAACATTTGGACGTCTAGTCGCGAAGTGTTATACGATTAACGTTGTACGAATGACATACTCATGTGTTCCCTTCACTCTCAACGGATACGGGTCTCCCCCGTTGTTGTCAAACATTGTTTTCGAATGTTGTAATATCCATGTTTCAATATTGTTTGGGTTTTGACAAGTAACCGCATTTTATGACTTTGACTTATTAGATCCCTTCCATGTATCAAGGTTTTGAAATAAAAGAATTATTCCCATGTTTTGGTAGTTGAATTTTTAATCTTATTGTACTTTGTGTGAGTATTTGGTTTGGTTCCATGTTTATGGAGCGGTTATATTTGAGCATTTTATCACGGAAACGAGTTTTGGGACGGATATCACTTTCTATTCTAACCGCATTGCATCTTGGGAGTTGAGATTTTAAATAATATTCTTTTCGCTTTTCCGTCTTATATAATTGATAAAACTCTTGAACTTACTAGGCGTTAAGTCTAACCTTTTTTTATTTGTCGGCATGTGCATCAGGTCCTCGTTGGGAAATGGTACTAGTGACGTAATGAAGAAACGAGTGCTAGTTATAGGCACAAGAAAGTAATTAACAAATTGGAGATGTCTTCCGCATTTGGAGATAGCGACCGTTGTTAGAGTTTAGTAACACCCGTTCTTAATTTAGACTATATGTAAGGTCTAAATTATTTATTGATTGATTTAATCTTAGGTTACCATTATAAGTAATCAAGTGTTAATTGTTAGAAAGGAATTATTCCTTATTTGATGTATTATCGAAAATTTTAAAATTAATCGCTATTTTCAAATTTGAGGTGTTACATAAAGTTTTGGGGAAAAATCTAAACTTAACCTAAATATAGCAAGGCGAGTTCTAGTTGTTTTGCAAAACTATATACATGTCAAAATATCTTCATTTGGGTTTTGAACATATTCCCATAAGTTCATTTCATATTTGATAGATTTTGTTAATATTTGTGTATTTGAGCATATTTGGATTATCAAATATTTGTTGATCTTTTATAATGTTTTTTGGGTGTTTTGAGATATCAAAAGATATTTAATCAACTAAATGAGATTTCTTAGATGTTTGGAGAATTTGGGCAAAATAAGGTTTTAACTCTTAACAAAGGTAACTTGGGTAAAAATGATTTCAATGAATTTGTTGAACGAGTTGAAATGTTTATTGACCGTGTAGTTTTCGGTATCCACCTAACTTACAAGTTCTAATGTTGGCACTTTAATCTTTTTTGACCTTAAATGTATAAATCCTTGAGGTTGGTCATTCTTTGGCTTTGTGAAGATTTTGGAAATACAAACCATACGATTTGGGCCTTTTGGCCATATTGCTTTGGTGAAGTATCGGTTATCTTCCTATTCATGTTACAGGTGTCATGTATTTGTTAAATACTGGAAAATATATCTTTTCGACTTATGTAGTTTACATTGGCTTTATTAAAATTGTCATGTGTCTTACGAGACCTTTTGGCTTAAATTATACTCAAATGAGTTTTGGGACATTTGTTCGAAATTAATAGCTCAATATAGATGCATTTATTGCATATTTGTTGGATATTTCATGTTTTGAATGTGTTAGTCATTCAATTTTGTGTCATGTAGTTTTAGACTGTAATGCATTGAACCATAGGCATAAGAGTCTGTTTATTATTAAGCATGGAGGTTTGATGTCCATACTTAAGTCTAGTGAGTGTTCCCCAAGTCATGGGTAGTGAGTCTGCGGTGGTACTCGATTGAGTCGTATACGGGGTTAGGTCTTGGGGTGGTACTCATTAGAGTCATATATAGAGACTTGTGACTTTTGTGGTGAGACTTATCTAGAGGTCGGGTAGACCCTCGGGCCATTGTAGGAATCTTAGGGTGGTGCTCAATGTCGTATACGGGGATCCATGGCCAAGGTGGAACTCAAGAATATTGATAAGTGGCTTAACTTTGTGTTCTCACCACATTCAATGGAATCCAGACTCCTTTATCACCGAAAGGTGTAGTTTTCGAGTACTTAAGGTAAAGATTTGGATAGAGTTGAACTTGATGATCATGTGATCCGTAGCGGGGGACTCAAGGTAAAGATTTTGATAGAGTTGAACTTGATGACCGTGTAGTCCGTAGTGACTGTCATTTCTAGTGAACGAGCTTTACTTGGATTTGGGAGATCCCAAGGTAAAGGCCCGGATAAGGTTGAACTTGGTGACTCCCCAAGCAAAATACTTGGATAGAGTTGAGCTTGTTAATCCATTTGACTAAAGACTCGGATAAGGTTGATGTCAATGTTTATTTATCCATAAATGATGCTTATATAACATTGGATTGTGGCTTACTTATGTGTTCCATCACAACCAATGGTAAATTGGGTTCCCCATCATCTTATGATGTTTTACACCCTTCCAAGGGTAAAGATGATCTAATTATACAAAATGACTTGATTAAAGCTATGTTTTCCATTTTAATGTTTTATAGCTTTATTGTGTGAGTATTGGGTTTTGGTTGCGTATAAATGAGCATTTTGATTAGTGAGTTTTCATCAAGAAAATGGTGGGTTTCGGAAAGATGTTGCTTTTACGATAAAGACATTTCATTTGCGAAATTAAGATTTAAATCAACAGTCTTTCAGTTTTATCGTTTTATAATTATGAAGAAAACTGTTTGAACTCACTTGGCTTTAAGCCTAATCCTTTTTATTTGTCGGCATGTTCATCATTTCGTTGTTAGGGTTTGGTACTAGTGACATCGTGATGAAGTGAGTGATAGTTAAAGACACAAGAAGGATCTAGCTATCCGATGACGTCTTTCGAATTTGGAGATAGCAACTGTTATTGAGTTTTAGTAACACCGGACCTTGACCTAGTCTTGATGTAAGGTTTGGTTTACCTATTGTTGACGTTAAATCTAGTTTTGCTATTTGAGTTAATTTAAGTATTGATTTATAGAAAGAGATTTATTCTTTATTTGATGTATTATCAAGAATTTTAATTTAGTTGCTCTTTCGAGATTTAAGGGTGTTACATAATATAACCAACTCAGTTGCCCTTTTTCCTAATTGTATATTAAAAATAACAATTAACTTGTTTGGGGCCTTTCATTTGAGATCGTTCCGATTTGTGAGATCCTTCAGATCCATTATAGTCCAGAAATCATATTTAATTAAAGGTCAATATAGAAACATTGTAATTTTGCCCAAATAATTTAAATAAAGGGCATCATGGGTACTTTGTAAACCCTTTCATCTCTCCTATCTTCTCTCTACTCTCTCTGTCGAATAGTAAACCCCATATAACGTGCGCAATAACACGGTATTGGGTGTGCGCACAATGTGATAGTAATATTCCAATATTTATACACTTGGGGGGCATTTGGTTTACAAAATGGAATTTGATGGAATTGGAATTCATCGAAGAAATTTAACTTTGAAAGAATTAGAATGGAATTTGACCACACGTTTGGTTGGTAGGAATTCAATTCCTTCACTTAAGACAAGCAATGATGAATTTTTTGAATTATGAAATTCAAAAGAATTGGAAGGATTCCATCGCTTGCATTCCGTGAACCAAACATGTGCTTGGAATTCGGTCAATGGAATTGGTCATTCTAATTCCTTCAAATTCCATGAACCAAGTTGGTGGTCACATTGTGATACATTTTTGTTCAAAGTGTGATAGTATCATAATGTGCACATACACCTAACAGTATCAACATTATTGTTTTAGTATGTTTACAATGTGATTTCATCCTGTTCATTATTTTAAACCTTATTGTTTTAGTGTGTTCACAATATGATTTTAGTATGTTCATTAATTATTTGAAACCTTATTGTTTAGTGTGTTCATACTTTATACATAAGTTACAGGTAGTTAGAGTGATAGGGTTCTCCTATCTAGATGAAGGCGAAAAGGAGGGGGGAGGTGAGAAAAATGAAAATTGATTTTCCTAAAAAATGGTTTGATGATGTGTTATTAATTATTAATTTACTAAACAATCTTTTATGTTTAATTAATTAAATCAGATGAATGGATTAGAATGGATCTCATGAATGATATAGCTTCTAAAATTTTGAAATGATTAAACCCCGAACTTGTTTTATGTCATCTTTATAATGATTTGTTTGTTCCAAATTAAGTATTTCTTTAGTAATTTCAAACCTTCTAACTAAATTAAGAATTAAAATAAAACCAGTCATTTATTTCTATAGTTAGGGGTTGTTTGTTTTAAAAAAAACCTCTTAATGACTATTAAGTCTGAATCGTTCAGACCTTTTTACATACCACCTCTTATTAATCATAACTAAAATAAGACTTCAGACTTTAGACCTCTTAAAAAACATACGACACCTTAACCTTATCTAAACCTCTTAAATTTTAATAATATTTTTAAAGGTGAAAATCTTAATTCCAAAACAAAATTCTTTATAATAAAAGCCACAACTTTTGCTATTTATATTTAAAAATTCATTATAAAACAACATTTGCATTGCTTTCAAATATTAAAAATTCAGTCTTATCATTTTTGTTTTGTCTGTATTTTCTCATTCTATCCCTCATAATTTTCACACTCTACCTCGCTTTGCTTGCACAGACACAAAGTCCACGAAGAAATAAAAGGACTCCTAGATTTTTTTTGAAGGTGGATAAATTAAATCCAAATTATAACTTTTAAATTTTATTTTATTTAGTGATGGCAATTTTATACCAAATTAAACCAACTAACATGTGTACCAACCGTACCAATTAAACTAATACCAATTACAGTCGATTGCAGTGTCATACCAAGTATGCGAACTTGGTTGACACATGGTATTGGATGTCCAATACCATGGTAGCTTAGTACCATTGTAGACTTATTTAATTATTTACAAGTTTTTGTATGTTTTATGTATCGAATGTTAAACATTGTAACTTTAATTCTTTTGTTTGACATTTGAATGTTTGCAAGTTTTGTTTTCTTGCAATTAAAAACCTATTACATGTATTACTTGGAAACTCAATGTCGTTCACAATTTGAACAAAATGGTAAATTTTCATATTTGTAACTTGATGTTGGTACAAAACCACAACCAACATGTACCAACCGAAAAAATCTTTAATAATTAAGTTGATACTGAATATAGTTGGTTAGTACATGATATAAGTTTTTATATACCAATTATAATTAGTTATTACACAATATTGAAAAAAAAATATGCCATACTAAGTCCACTGCTAATCTATACTATATTATAAAACACGGATAAACAACTCTTAAATACGAATTATTAGGCACAAGGTACCATCATTTTATGCAAGATTTTAAAAATCTCTTAATTTACAAATATCAAAGTATAAGATATATATTACTACTGCAAGCTTCTAACACCTATCCATTTGGTATGTACATGATCTTCCTTATATGCAGACATTTTCATGTATCACTATTAATTAATATATTATATTACTATAATTTAGTTTTAATTATATTATTAAATATGTAATTGGTTATTTTTTCTAGATGTCATTAAAATATATAAGATAATCATTGAATTCTAACAAAATACTTAATTTTTTTATAAAAAAAATTATATTATTAAGCCTAAATTAAACAAATTTATAAAAAAATATTATCAATTTTTCAAAACCATCCAAAATCGTACTGTAAATCGACAAAAAAATAAAATAAAACATTAAAATCGTGATGTATCTCGCTGTATTACACGAGTACGTTTCTAGTTTTATTAATACATCAATGATAACTTTTTGAAGATATGATATAACTAAAACATTAAGAAAATAAATAATACATAAATATCGTATTATAATAATATATAAATAAATAATAAAAAGTGGAGAATATTCAAGGGACAAAAATACCTTTGGTGTTTGGGAGTCGTAAGCAAACCCTAAAGATAATGTTCATATATTTAAAAAAAAAATACTTTAATACATCGACAAATTGACAACAGAATGTTTTGTCATTTAACACCTCGTTTTCTTCCACATATTCCCATTTTACAAGACCTTTTTAATTAGATTAATATTTATTTTTAAAATCCATAAAAAGTAAAATTTATTATTTTTATATTTAATAATTCAATGGTTTTATAACTATCCCGTTATATTAAGGAAAAATTCATAAAAACCGATCAAAATTTCATTATTTTAAATGATTAAGTTTTTAAACTTTTTTTTTAGTATGTAGACTATTGAATTTTTCTTATTTTGAATAACTAAGTGCTTAAATTTTTATAGATTAAATAAACAATCGAACTTTTAAAAATTGGTTACCAACATCATTTTAATCTAAAAAGTTTTTTAAAACCGGCTATAAAGGTTTTAAAGTACAAAAAAAACTAAACCAATTTATATTCTCTTAACCCTATTATCATTCAAACCCCTTGTTGCCTCATCGTCATCCGCTCTCTATTACCTCCATTGACCGACATCGATCTCCCTCTTTTTTTTTGGATTCTCCATCTTTTTTGATATGTAAACGTGATCAACTATTGTTGTAAAAGAGGGAGAGTCAAAAGACAAAAATAAAAATGAGGGAGATCAATGGTAGAGGCGATCGACAACGATGAGCGATATGGAGAACATACAAGATGGGGTGACTCGGAGTGGTGAGGGGGGTTTGAATGACGTAGGGTGTAATAGCATCTCCAATAGATTCTCCAAAAATGGAGAAACAATAGTCAAAATTTTCAAAAAAAACATCCATCTTCAAGAGATTCCCCATAAATCATTGATTATATTATTAAAAATTATATATATATATATATATATATATATATTTAATAAAATATTATTTCTAAACATTTTATTTCAAAGTTTCTCATTGGTGTGATATAATAAAAAATCATTTATCTATCTTGGTAATCATTTTTTGAGATATCTTTAAATTTGAGAAAATTATGCTATCTCATAGTTTCTCCATTTTGGAGAAGTTGTTAGAGCAAAAAGTTGTTCAAAATCTCAATTTTCTCCATTTTGGAGAAACTGTTGGAGATGTTATAAGAATGGTAAAACTGATTCAGGTTTTCTTTTAACTTTAAAACCTTCATAGTTAGGGTGTAAATGATGCGAGTCGAGCTCGAGTATCAGTAAACTCGACTCAAACTCGAAACAAAATTCTCAAGCTCGAACTCGACTCGAAAGTTCGCGAGTAGTGAAAATTCAAGTTCGAACTCGACTTGATAACTAATTCCCAAGTTCGAGCTCAAACTCGAACTCGTTTCAAGCTCGAGCTCAAACTCGAACTCGTTTCAAGCTCGAATCAAAAGATGCAACTATTTTGATAGTGTTCTCCTATAAAACTTTTCACTAGCTCAAGCCATTAGCTCAAGCAAAAGAGGCTCGAGCCACTAGTAGAAGAATGCAAAGAAAATGGTGGAGACCTACCCATATATATATACTAGTAAGGGTGAGCAAAACCCGCCGACCCGAACTACCCGACCGACCCGAGACCCGAACTACCCGAATTGGAGCCACCCGAGAGACCCGAATACCCGACCCCCCGAACCTTAACTATTCTGCGGGTAATACGGATCGGGGTGGGTATCCAAACCCCCCACCCGAACCCGTCTGAATATCCGAATTGTTTTTTATTTTTAAAATATATTTATTTTAAATTAAATATTATATATATATACATACCTGATAATATATATTAATTCTAAACCTAAATACATAATCGATCTCCTCTCGGCTCTCCAATCGAATATTGATCATCTCCTCTCGGCGATTCACGAACACGAAGACTCCAAAGTTCAATCGATCTCCTCTCGGCTCTTGGCTCTCGACTCTGACTCCAACGATCGGCGGTCGACTGCCAGCTCCAACCACCGGCGCAAATCCTCCAGCCGCCTGCCCACCTCTGTAAGTCCAACCACCGACGCAAAATTAGTCTAATTCACTCCCCATTCTCTCCATTACACCTCTGTAATTGGTTTTACACTTTGCTTTGAAGTTTGAATTACTTTGTTTTATTTGGTTTGAATTAGGTTTTGTTTTGTTTTACTTTGATTTGAATTAGGTTTTAATTGGTTTTACACTTTGCTTAATGGAAGCTACTCCAGCCACTATTGATTTGATTTTGAATTAGTCATTTAGGTTTATTTAGATATGATACTCAGTAGGTTACTGGACACTATGGACACCCGAATACCCGACCCGAGTTACCCGAAACCCAAGCCACCCAAAACCCGAATATCCGAAGTAAAATCGGTCGGATTTCGGGACATCCACACACTACCCGATATCCGATCGGGTTTGGGGTTTAGGGCCCCGACCCGACCCGACCGATGCACAGGCCTATATACTAGAGTAAATAGTCAAAAAGGAGTTAAGGGACCAATGTGGAATGGGAGAAAGTCTCTCTTCTCACTTTTCATCTTCTCAAGCCTAATGTTACTCAAAATTTTTAAGTTACCTCCTTTTTTAAAGTTTTTTTAATTCAATTTTCAATTTTGATTTATTATCTTAACATTAATGTATTGTATTAAAATAATTACTATTAATTTTTTTAACATTATACTTTATAAATTATAATATAAATTAATTATATATATATATATAATATATTTGAGTATCTCACGAGCTTATCGAGTCGAGTATCAGGTCGTTCGACTCGACTCGTTAGTATGTCGAGTCGAGCCTATTCGAGTCGAGTGTTGACCGAGTCGATCTCGAGTAGCTCGCAAGTTGTCTCGTCTTATTTACACCCGTATTTATAGTCGATTACATATAACATTTTTTGAGTTAAAATAATGTAAGTAACCAATTTTTAAAAGTTTGATTGTTTATTTGTTTAAAAAATATTCAAGGACTTAAATATTCAAAATGAGAAAGTTTCATAGTTTTTCATTCAAACAAATCATTTAAGAATTTGATAATTCAAAATAAGAAAATTCCTTGAGTTTTTATGAACTTTTGTCAATATGTACTTGGTAAAACATATTTGTATGTACACGATATGATCAATTTACTAACGATATTTTTTGGTGATCAACCTCTGGGTATAAAACATCTCAATATATTTTTTAAGTTTCTAAAAAATAAAGAACCAAAATTTAAAATCTCAAAATAGAATTATCTTCACTTTTAACAACTTTTCTGTTTTTAGAGATTATAACATTAACTATATTATTAAAATATTTCATAAATTTAATAAAATATTATTTTCTCAACAAAATGTTTAATTTCAAAGTTTTTTATTGATGGGATATAATTTTTTTTTTCTTTATTCTGGTGATCATTTTCGGGGAGTTCTATAAATTTAGAGAATTTTACACTATTTCTCATATGGAATTTGTTAAAGTCAAAAATAAAAAATCTTTATTTTTTTATTTTAGAGAAAATCTTGAAGATGCTCTTTATTTTTTATAGTTACAGTTATGTTTCTTGAAAGATAATAGTTATAAACATTTAAAAGTTTCAAGTACTACATATAAAATAATTTAAAATAATAAAACTTAAGCACAACTGTTTTTTTATGCATGCATATATGAATTATTGAAAACAATAATTAAAAGTATGCTTTAACCTTTTAAATAAACTTGTTTAAATTTTTTAAAAATGATCTAAAAATTTATTCATTGACTCAAATAATAGGCACGACACAATTTAAAATGGTGGAGCATAATTATTATACATATATATATTATCATAATTTGAAAACTCTTTTTAAGGAAAAAGGAAGAACTTTTGTAGAGAAAGGCAAACACCAACAAAGACCAAGACAAGCCAGGCACGTGATCTGCCAAGATTTTACCTGCAAAAAAGCTTTTCTTTTTAAACCTTGCTTTTTTGGACATCTCATTGCTCTCACACCCATCAGTCCAATCACTGAATAAAAAGCAAATGTCTTTGCTTTGTTTTCCCCCAAAAAAATCCAAACAATTATTTGATTCTTTTCATGAAATTATTAAAAAAAACAATTAATTTATTTAAATTCCCTTGGTATTCTCAAGTCTCAACCCCCCCTAATCTAAATTGTGAGGTGTTCTTGCTGCCTGCTCTCTTTCAGCTCCATTTCTATATGTTTATTGCAACTGTTAAAGAATCAAGAAAAGTATACAACCAGATCTCTTTTATTTGAGAAAAAGTTTGAATCTTTGATACAGTGACATCAATTTTGTCATCTGGGTTTTTCGAGTTGGAGAATTTTATGACGTGGGTGAAGAGCATTTTTGTGAATTTGTTCCTTTTCGTACAAGATTAGTGCTGGGGTTTGAAAGGTTTTGCTTGATAGGGTTCTGATTCTTTACTGTAATCTCTGGAACATAACTTTTTTCTTATGTTTGGGTGTTGTCTTTTGGGATTTGGAGAAGACGACCATAGTATTATATATATAAATATGGTGACAAAATTCACTTGGAAAATGGGTTATTTTCATGTTTGTTGATGCTTTTGTACAAATTTTGAAGATTCTTGAAGTATGGAGAAGAGATTATGGGTGTTTGAGATGTTGGGATTTGGGGTTTTGAGTTTTTTGACATTGCTGAATGTTTCCTATGCAACTCTTTCTCCTTCTGGTGTCAATTATGAAGGTTAGTTTTCATTCTTTTTTGTTTTGCCAAATTTGGGCATTTTTCATTCATAATCTATTTTCCCAGATGTTGATTTCTGTTCATTCTCACCCCACACTTTTCTTGTTCAATTTAGGCAAATTTCAGTCTGTTCTTGCTTAACTACTTTATAATTTTGTTTTAATTGGATAAATAACATCACTGTTTTCTACTCTTGATTTATACATGTTATCTGCCTATGAATTTGTTTTGCAAGTCAAGAAAGCATATAAAAAACTAACATGTGTTTTGGGGAGAATGAAACATAAACAACAAAACCCTTTTAATTTCTTTTAAATCTTTATGAATTGATATGCAGTTGTAGCTTTAATGGCTATAAAAGATGATTTGAAGGACCCACGCAATGTTATGGACAATTGGGATTTATCTTCTGTAGATCCTTGTAGTTGGAGGATGGTTACTTGCACCCCTGATCGCTCTGTTTCTGCTTTGTAAGTCTCAACAAAACCTTTTTCTTGAATCTTGTATTTGATTCTTGAAAACATTTTGCCAATTTTTTTGATAATTAGTCTTTAAATTCTCAAATCTTTATGGGTTTTGTTTCTTTTAATCAGAGGGCTGCCGAGTCAAAACTTGTCCGGGACTTTATCGTCCGCGATTGGAAATCTTAGTAACTTGCAATCTGTGTAAGTTGTTTATCGATTTTGTTCTTCGCTAAATGTTATGCCACGGTTCTAAGAATTGATAATTCGATACGATTTTGTAGCACGCTGCAGAATAATGCGATATTTGGGCCGATCACCGCTGCAATCGGGAAGCTGCAGAAGCTTCAAACTCTTGATCTTTCGGGAAACTTATTCAGCGGTCAGCTTCCTAGTTCTCTAGGGGATCTCAAGAACCTTAATTTTTTGTAAGTTTTTAATCTTTATTTACGTATACGGATTGTAAATACAGTAGGATTGAACATATTATGAAAAAAATTACTCATTTTGCGTTGATTTCTTTGAGCAAGACAGGCGTCTGAACAACAACAGTCTTACCGGCACAGTTCCTGAATCCTTATCTGAAGTTGGAGGCCTCACTCTTGTGTATGTCACTTGCTTTATTTCCATGGCTCCATCTCAAGTTTAGTTACGGATTTATGGAGATTAATGTTATGTTATCGTATGTTTTACTTGATTATTTAGGGACGTGTCGTATAACAATCTCAGTGGTCCGTTGCCAAAACTATCAGCGAGAACATTTAGGTGCGTTTTTTTTTTCTTCACCTTCATTGTGGAATATTATTGCCATTGTTTTGTTTATCTAACGTTTCTTTGGTTTTTGACTTTAGAATCATAGGCAACCCTCTACTTTGTGGCCAGAATTCTGCAAATAATTGTTCAAATACTTATCCCGAGCCTCTCTCTTTCGCTCCAGATGGTTTCGCAGGTGATGCATCACATAACTCCCGTCACTCGTATCTACGTTATATACCACACATTGGCAATTAAGATGACATTTTTTCTATCATATCTTGATGTCAGTAAATGACCTTAAATGAGTTTTCAGTTAGGAGCACGGCCTTCTAAAAATTTCTTTTACCTCAATGACCTTCATGACATGCCCCTAGTTCGTAGCAGCCCGCCCATCGGTTCAGAACAGCCTGCCCCCTAAAAACTTTGAAATATCTCTGGAGGGTTAGAATATTGAATTCAGTTTTTAAGGTCATTCAGCTAAATAGTCCTTTTTTTTTCGTTTCCTGCTATTATTATTGTATGTGTGTTTTTGTCGATTTTAACGGTTTTATTAACAGACCAACCATCGTCGAGTGACAAAACTCACCATTTGGCTGTTGCTCTTGGGACAAGCTTCGGTGCTGCTTTCTTAGTAATCCTAGTGGTTGCATTGCTCATATGGTGGCGATACAGGAAAAATCAACAGATATTCTTTGATGTCAATGGTTAGTCATCATACTCTCATCGTATTTTTTGATTTCCAACGGTAAATAAGCGTACTCTGCACATGCTAACAGGGCTTAAGCCAGCAAGCTGGGATGCCGAGTTAGCTAAGCTTGGGCTTGGCTCACCTCAAATACAATTTTTTTTTATATGTATGCAGATCAATATGATTCTGAGGTATGTTTGGGCCATTTGAGGAGGTATACGTTTAAGGAACTTCGGGCTGCCACCGACCATTTCAACGCGAAGAATATTTTAGGGATGGGTGGATATGGAATTGTTTACAAAGGGACATTGAACGATGGTACCACAGTGGCTGTTAAAAGATTGAAGGACAGCAATACCTTTGGGGGCGAAATCCAATTTCAAACCGAAGTCGAAACAATAAGTTTGGCCGTTCATCGTAACCTTCTACGTCTTTGGGGGTTCTGCTCGACTGAAAACGAACGCATTCTTGTCTATCCGTTTATGATGAATGGAAGTGTGGCATCTAGATTGAAAGGTTTGCTTCCTTTGTTTTTTCCATCTTTTCCAGTTTCGATTTCGTGCAATTGCTTACCATTTTAGTCTAAAGTTCAAATGAGAACAATAAATAGTTGGAGAACCTGTATAGACATATATATGCATTGATGCATATACACTATCGAAATATGTATCTATCGATTAGTATATTCATCAATGTATATGTACTATATATGCAGGTAGACTCGGCTTTAGCGGAAAACCACAAAAAAATGAAAAACTGAGGAACACCCTAATAACCATTCATTTGTCCGGTATGCACATATGCATAAAAGTAATTAAAAATGTTTCCCGGTTTCTATGCACGTACGCATTTTGTGCACATGTGTATACCCGACAAATTAGTTTTAAGCACATGTTCACAACGGACAAATGAATGATTATTAGGGTGTTTTTCAGTTTTTTGTGGTTTCCCGTAAACCCAACCCTATGCATGTGCATATACTCACTATATACTGGTTCACACGGTTCTCAAAATATTTATGGTTCTCATTTGACATTTCCCTAGTCCAGTATCCCCTTTTAACTTCGAAATCTTGCTATCTGCCAATTTGATGAAGAAATTAATTTGCATATTTGAATATGTTGATAGCAGAGCAGATCCAGGGGAGGCCGGTTTTGGACTGGTTGCGGAGAAAAAGTATAGCTTTAGGAACGGCAAGGGGTTTACTATATTTACACGAGCAGTGTGACCCGAAAATCATTCATCGTGATGTTAAAGCAGCCAACATTCTTTTGGACGAAGATTTTGAGGCGGTTGTCGGTGATTTTGGGCTGGCAAAGTTGTTAGACCACCGCGATTCTCATGTCACGACTGCTGTCCGTGGCACCGTGGGCCACATTGCCCCCGAGTACCTGTCAACCGGCCAATCATCGGAAAAGACCGATGTCTTCGGTTTTGGGATCCTGCTTCTTGAACTAATTACCGGACAGAAAGCTTTGGACTTTGGCAGGGCTGCCAACCAGAAAGGAGTAATGCTAGATTGGGTACTCTCTCCTTCTCACATAATTGGAATGCAAGCCTATAAACCATAATTTACTAGTGTTCACAGAAACAACTTTTCTACTGTTTGAGGTAGAAGTCAGGTTTGCAAACATCCTAACTCTAGACCCCACCTCCGGATGGGACCCACATCTTTTAGACTTATGTTGAAACCTTCCTTCTGTTCTCCAATACTCTTTTGGAGAGTAATCTGATGGGGTTCCATATATTCTCACATGGAATTAAAAATCGCTTGTAAAGAGGTCATTTAGCTAAATAACCCTTTTCTGACATAATGGGAATTTGGACCTAAAACCATAAGGTATTACATTTTTTACGGAAATAAACCGTTCTACTCTTTGGGGGCATAGGTCAAGTCTGCTTACATCCCACCACCAGATCCCAACTCCGGATGGGATATACGGGGCTTGTATGATTTGGTCTAATGGTCTTTATTGACAATGGAGATAACTAATGTGGGTTCATTTTGCAGGTAAAGAAGCTCCATCAAGAAGGGAAACTAAACCTAATGGTGGATAAAGCTCTAAGAAACGATTTCGATCGAGTGGAGTTGCAAGAAATGGTTCAAGTTGCACTCTTGTGTACTCAATTCAACCCGAGTTACCGGCCAAAGATGTCGGAAGTATTGAGAATGTTGGAAGGAGAAGGGTTGGTCGAAAGATGGGAAGCATCGCAAAGCGTTGAAACCCCACGATTTCGGGGTTTGGAAGGTATTCCACAAAGATATTCGGATTACATCGAGGAATCTTCGCTTGTTGTCGAAGCAATGGAGCTTTCGGGTCCGAGATGACATGAACTCAGTGTCATATATATAACGTTTTTGTGTGGTTGTGCTGTGGATATTTGTTGAATGCATGTGTAAAAAGGGAAAAGGAAAGCTAGTGTTTGTTTTTGTTGGAATTAAGTTTGTGAAATGGGCAAATGGTAAATGTATATCTTTTGCCGTATGAGATGTAAGTTTTTGTATGCATTTGACGATTTATACTAACGACTTAACTGTATTTCTATTTGACATTGTAATTAGATATACAAACCGGTTATACCACACAAAGCCCAAAACCTTGGCCCTATGCAACCGGTTCGGATCAAATCGGTCTACAAGAGAAAAAATCGTAGAGATTTTTAGATTTTTTTCCTGACAATTTATAGTAAATTGTATGTTAAAATAGAGAAAACAAGAGATAATGTAAAAATCTCTAAATTTTAAGAAATCTTTAAAACTTGATGAAGTTGTGAGAAATATTATTTTAATTGTTTTCAGTAATAAGGTTGAATGTGTTGTAATTTTTTTATAAAGTTTTTTTAAAAGTGTATCGGATGTAGTTGTTGGATATAGTTTTTTAAAAAATTTTAATTTTAAAATAATTATAACATAGTTGTTAGAGATACTCTTATATTCAATTTATTTGATTATAAATGAAAAAACCCCCTAATCTAAAACTCATAAAATTTGTATATTGTAAGTATTAACTTATTAAGCATATGAAATTGTTTAATTTCAAAAAGCTAAAAACATAAAATTGTCACCGCTCCTCATAATTAGTTTACATTAACTGGTTCTATAATTCATGTGTCAAGATGGTCTAACTGGTTTGGACCTATCTTAACCGACCTTTTTCTAATCGGTTTTGAATTGATCCAATCCCCTTAGCCAGACCTATTTGTCCATCTCTGAATGTAACATTTGTAGGTTAAGGTTAAGTCATTGTCTTTCTCCTCGCTTGTTGTGACATCATAAGTTCAAGGCAATGAACTGGCTCAATAATTTTTAAATTAGTTTAAAATAGATATTTAAACAGTTACTTGAAAATTCAATAATAAGTAAATTATCTCAATAAATTCGAGCAAGAATTTGGTTTTGACTGAAATCGTCAAGAATCAAACAATTTATCCTTTTCTCAACGAACTCTTGTAATTTATCTAGTTTTGAAGTTGTAAAGTTGATTCGGTTTAACCGAAACATCGAAAAGTTTGTGTCAAGTCGTATAGATTTTTCACTATGTTGGTGCCTTGGTGGTATGATTTATTTTCAAAGTATGGGGGAGCCTTTTGACAAAAATAATTTTTTATGGATAATATGTGCAAATTTGTAGCTTTGAGGGCCAAAAATGTAACATATACGCTAGTTGAAGGGCAACATGTGATGAAGTAAGAAAGGGGTGCACGGAAGCAGTCGGTGGAAATGAGTTGATTGACCACATCCCCTGAGACAAAGCATGTGACGGTGTGGCACGCGAAACTCCATGCGCACACTAGCATAAATCGACTCAAATAGCTATTTTACAGAAAAAAATAGTCTTTTAGTTATTTTTTTTTTTCTGATTTTGCATACATATTATTACGAAATTCATAATTGCGGACCTAGCATAAAAATACAAAAAAATTACGAATTTGATCGATTTCTTTTAAAAAAATTATTTTTTCCGACTCAGATCTGTAATTACGGACCCAGATCCGTAATTACGGACACAGGTTCACAATTTTTTTATAAGAAAAATCGACCAAGTTCGTATTATTTTTGTGTTTTTGAGCTAGGTCCACAATTCAGACTTGTATATTGCGGATAAAGTGACATTTTGATAAAAATTAGAGAAAAGTGATTAAAAAACCAATTTATTTGGATAAAAGGGCTATTTGAGTCAATTTTCAAAAATCATTATACCCTCCATAAGGATAAGGCTACCATCCACGTGTCGCCGATTTTGTATCGTAAGTTACCAAAACACCCCCTCTTTTCGGTTTACATTCTTTCCGTTTAAAAAACCAAACAAATTGCATAAAATTCAATTCCGCCTTTTATTTTGTTAATTTAAAAATCATTTCTCATGACATTTTGTTTAGAAGATCGGTGATTGAGGAGCCGTTTACCAAACGTTACCAGTGTAAGCGTTTAACAAGTTATATTACTTTACCGGATGAATATTGCAAAGATCAAGAATCTTACCCGGTAAAAACTAAAGCAAAAACCAATAGTCTTACACAGCAAGTGACGGTGAAGACTTTTACCAAGGTTAGTGCTTATCAGGAATTTTTTTGCATACGGTATCGTTTTGATGGACTAAAATCTTACCCAATAAATAAGTGATAATGTTGAATTTTATCGGTAAGTAATTACATAAGTAAGCGTTTGGTAAACGACTCCTTCATGATTCTCATCATATGAACCAAAAAAACGCTTTTTGCTTTGTCAAGAGAGAACGTTTTGTCTTATCATCTACAAAATAATCCATTACAGAAGGACAAATCACTACTTATTGTAGCTATATAATGGTAAAATACTACTTCTTGGATTAAGCCAGCACCCGAGAAGACTAGCCTTTTACCCTGTAATTCGATAGTGACTGCAACCTAGTTATGATAGGAAGTGTTTTCACATCATCGACTGACATCGACTCATCCCCATCTTTAAGGCCTCAATGGCCACTTGGTTCTCAAAAAGATTGTCACCCCCATCCAAAGTAGAAGTTGGCAAACGAATGTTCATGGAATTGAGGAAAGAGAATTGCCATGTACTCCTACCCGTGCAGGACCCATGGAGTAACATTTCGAAAGAGGAAGGCCGGGGTTGGGAGCCGGGGGGGGGGGGGGGGGGGGGGTGTTGCGAAGCCAAATTCACTCCTTTAACCGAATGAAGACCAAGGAAAGGACTTTGTGGACGATAGCTTAAGAATGATTGAAATTAAGTGTGTTAATTGTATATTGAAAAAGAACAGAGTTAAGTTTTTGTTAAAATAATTAGTTAAAGTTAACTACCTTTCTAAACATGGACCTTGATTTTTTTTTTAAAACAAGCCTAATTTAAACAAATTTTGATAAAAACACTAGATACAATGTTTTTTTATTTGCAAAAATGGTATGATATATGTGGAGTGTTCCATGTATGATGTATCAATCCTTATATAATATAATGAGTTCATTTTTCTAGAAGTCTAAATTTTCATTCCAGGTTAAATTGTGAAGAATAAAAATTCATTCTCATTTTCATTAACTGTTATTTTCATTTTTATCCCCATTTTCATTTTCCTATCTGAACCAACCACCCCCTAAAATACTGTATCTAATGGATTTTTTAACGGCGGTTAACAAGAGGGACCTAATTTGGTTCGTTTAAAGGAACGAGAATGAAAATGGAAATGGGAATGTTGGAAAATGGGAATAGGAATGGGCATTACATTGATGCTGTTTGGTTAATACTCATTAATCATTATCATAGATGCTGTTTGGATGTTAAACCAATATAATCAATAAAAAATTGTTTTATATATATTTTTGATACAAATATGTTCGGTCCAACTTGAACAATACAAAATATGTTCCATCCAATGTGAAATAGAAAATATGTTCCATTCAACTTCAAACGACAATACAATTCAATGCTAATGCGCTTATATGGTCACCCAACTTCAAAAGACAATAGAATCTAATGCAAGTTTACATCGCCATCAACTTCAAAATACATACCGAAATACAAAACAAAATATTTTCTTGAATACAAACTCATTGACTAGAAGAGTTCAAAAACCCAAGCACATAGGATCTTCTCATATGAGTTGGCAAAGCAAACAGGACCTTCACCTTGGCATGATCATTGTAACAAATCTCAAGAGCTTTACCAACATCGGTTTGAGATATGCCAATGCTAAGAAGTTCATCAATGATTTCTCGCATCTTCTCATCACTCAAGGAATCATATTTTTCATCATGACTCACAACATTGGTTGCAATAGCAAATTGTGATGCCATTTGGTCCCAAATAGACATAAACTGGGAGGCAAAATCATCTAACCTTGCATCAATGATATGTTGAAGTATTAAATGACTTTTCTTCATTTGTGAGAATTTTTGTCGCTTCTTTGATGTGAGAATGGTTGATGAACTAGAAGGAGATCCTTGTGATGCCATTTGATCTACAAAAGCATATGCGAACCAATTACATTAGTGAAAACAAAACCCAATAACAAAACAAATCATAGAACTAACAAATATCTTAAGATGGGTGTTTAAATGTTCATGATAGATTATATAGTAGTTCTAAAGTTGGCACCAATACTAGGATTGGAGACACCACCCAAACATGGTAACAACAAGAATTTATTGGACGAATATCCCAAGACTTTGCCAAAATTAATGTTCTACTATAAGATAAGAGTGTGAATCACCTAAGTGGGATTTTTCAACTATATCAAGAGACATTCATTTGTGCAAAAGGCCAAAAGTATCAAAGTATAATGACATGAAAACAATTAACATTCATCTACAAGCCCGACAAGTTCTATATTTCCAACCATATCAAGTTTTTAAGTTTTCCAATAAAGCAATTTGGAGAAGAACAATGTTAATCTAGAAGAACCCTAATCTATATTGGTTAATTAAACAAGCAACCCTAATCTAGAAGAACCCTAATTGAGAACAAAACAATTTGAAGAAAAAAACAAGAGCATAAACGAGAAGAATCAAACAATTTGAAGAAAAAAAACAAGAGCATAAACGAGAAGAATCAAACAATTTGAAGAAAAAAAAACGAGAAGAAAATGGTAGAACTCGTTCGATTTGAAGAAAAAAACAAGAAAAACGAGTAGAACCGTTCTAATCACAACGAGAAGAAAAAAGACTTGAAGAATCGATTTGATATGGAGAAGAACGGTAGAACTCACCTTTGATTTGAATTTGGAGAAGAACAACACCTTTGATTTGAACGATCAATAGCAAGTAGAGGTGAGCATAACCGGGTACCCGCCTATATTTCATGGAACCGGAACCGGCGGTTCCTGGGATAAAGGAACCGGAACCGGAACCGCTTGCATCGGTTCTCTATTTTTTGGAACCGGTTCCGGTTCCGGGTACCCGGTTACAATTTTTTTTTAAATTTTAACATTTAATACAATAAAAAGATAATTTTAAATTTTTAAGTCTAGTGCAAACAACAAAATACCACCTTAAAGTAATAAATACAACAAATGGTGAAAACTAATCCGACAAAAACTAACTATTACATAAACAAATTAGACACTCTCGACTCTTGACCATAATAAAACGATTTTCATTACATTTTTCACGTCAAATAATCGTGATGTGGGAGGCGGGAGCAGCCATGTACAATTGAAAGTGTGTAATTGTAATGTGAATTTGAGAATCGTGAAAGAAAGGAACCCTAAATGGTAATAGTTTTTTTAAACATATAAAATAATTATAAAAAAACAGCGAGTACCCATCGGTTCCGGTTCTGGGTACCCAGTCCTGGAACCGGTTCCGGCGGGTACTCAGCGGATATCGGTTCCAAAAAAATGAGAACCAGAACCAGTCTTAATCGGTTCCGTATTTTAGGAACCGGAACCAATCGCATCGGTTCCGGTTTCGGAACCGGCAGTTCCGGAGCGGTTCCAGTTCCAAAAGCGGGTACCCAGTTCCGATGCTCACCCCTGATAGCAAGGATGGAGACTGCGTAGAAGTGGACGACCGTATGGAAATTAATGGGTTAAGAGTAATGTGCCCATTACATTATATCAAACCAAACAACCTTTTTCATTATCATTCTCATTCCTTACCCCTCAATACCTCCAACCAAACACTCCCTTAAATAGTCAATTTCAGCAAACCACGAAATTTGCATTTAACTCTGCATGCTATTTTGAAACGTTATATTTGAAAGCCACTTTGGATCGTTTGAGAGCAGTTATGCAGCTTGTTTGTATGTACCTATCTACATTGGGGGGTACTGTTGTAATTTTATTTAATCCTCCCTCTCTTTTTCGCATGCATTTTGCAGCCTATCTCTGCTCCTGCACCCTGCAAATTGTCTCCATGAAAACCTTCACAAACACACAACTCTGTACAAACACTCTTTCGATTTTCACAACATCATCTTCACCCTTCGAATCTTTGAATAACTTTTTGCTTTTTTTTTTCTTCATTATTCACACACAAACACAGTCATATATAGTGTGTAATTCTTGAAAAACCTCTTCCATTTGTTAATGGTGTTCTTCTGCTCATAGACATGAACCTAAAGAAACTTGTTGCTGATCACTTCCCAAATTGTGCATCTTCAAGAAAGAAGGTGGTTTCTGGATTTGGGTTAGGGTTTGTTTCATTTTTCATATATTTATTCGTGTTATTTTCTAAATTTTCTTTCAAAAATCCCGTTTCAAATCAACTTTCCTTCCAAGGGTTTAATATTAGTAACAATAGCTCTCTAATTGCTTTGTCTTTTTCTTTTAGTAGACCATCTTCTTTCAATTCCACTTATTCTTCTTCAACAAGAGCAATTTTTGTAGAAAATGCCACACAAGTAGAACAAAACCCTACAATTTTGATCAGTGAGAACATTGCTGAATCAAATGGTTCCAATATGGATATTAGTTTGAAGTTTTTTGATGGAAAAAATGGAAACTTTAATGGGATTTCGGAGAAAGATATTGATTTCGATGATACCCATTTGATAAAACTTAAAGATGATGTGAAAAATGCAACCTTTAGTGCAATTATTGTGAACCCTAATGAAGGGGAAGTGGCAATTGGTCAAAAGAATGGCAATGGGAGTGTTAAATCAGATGGTTTAGATTACAAAAGGGGTTTTGCAGACAAAGATCATGCTATAATTTCTCAAATATTGGGTAATTATAGCAACTCTTTTAAAGATTGTGATATCTTTGATGGAAGATGGGTAAGAGATGATACGAAACCCTATTATCCACCGGGTTCGTGCCCTTACGTAGACAGAGATCTGAATTGTCATCTGAATGGGAGACCAGATATGGAGTTTGTAAAATGGAGGTGGCAGCCATTTGGATGTGAGATCCCAAGGTGATGATCATAATTTCTTTAAAAACGGTTACATTTTTTGTCTGCTTTTAGATTACATGCTTATTTTGTACATTCTAAAATGCTTAAAAAAATTGCATCTTGCATGCTAATTTGCTGGCTTTCTATTTGTTTGAGTTTGATTATTTTAGTCAATATTATTAAGAAAGATTTTGCTATAATAAGTGGTTAGTTAATTAACCTCTTAAAACTGTGATTAGTGATTTATTGATCAATTTATGACTTGATCACATCTGTTAATGATGTTTTTTTTTCCAGTTTGAATGCAACGGATTTTTTGGAAAGACTTGGAGGGAAGAAATTGGTTTTTGTTGGAGACTCTTTAAATAGGAACATGTGGGAATCACTTGTTTGCATACTACAACATTCTCTCAAGAACAAGAAAAGGGTTTATGAGATATCAGGAAAGAGGGAATTCAAGAAAAAGGGATTTTACGCCTTCAGATTCGAGGCAAACTTTCCACCCATGTATAATACTACACAATTTTGACTTTTGGGTTCAAATCTACTTGCATTCAACTTCAAATTTGGTATGCATTTGTTATGGATTTTAGTTCCATTTTTTTCTTTTAGTCGTTGTTACAATTTTAATTTTAATGGGTTCTCAATTTTTTTCGTAAAATTATGAAAGATGCCATACCAATTTGGAGGTTGAAACTTTGTTCTTTTGACCTCAAAAGTCAAACTACTTCTGGAGTTTGCCTAATGATTCAAGCCTTGCTTATTTGTGTAGGACTATAACTGTACGATCGATTTTGTGAGTTCTCCGTTTCTAGTCAGAGAATCATCTTTCAAAGGTAAAAATGGTACTTTTGAGACGCTAAGATTGGATTTGATGGACCGGACGACTTCAATGTATCAAGATGCCGATGTTCTGATCTTTAACACGGGACACTGGTGGACTCACGAGAAAACTTCCCGAGGGTGAGACTAATGTTCCAACATTACACTCCCTTACTCCCAAAATACACTTCCACATTTCTGCTTTAGTTATTACACGTGTCTTTTTCATTGTGGACATTTATTTTGGGACGGAGGGAGTATCAGGCAATGCTAATATAAGTTGTAATCAAGGCATGATCAGTTTGTACCACATGAAAAAGGACTTGTGGAACTAATTGCTTTTTTTTTTTTTTTCTGCATGTTAACAGGGAAGATTATTATCAGGAAGGCAACCATGTTTACCCTAGACTCAAAGCTCTTGATGCATACACCAGGGCTCTTTCTACATGGGCCAAATGGGTAGATAAAAACATAGATAGCCAGAAAACTCAAGTTATCTTTAGAGGCTATTCAGTCACTCATTTTAGGTATGTTAATAGAGTTATATAAAACCCATATAGAAAAGACGGGAGATGATCAAATGAGAACCCCATATATTGTGAGAACTGTGAGAACTTTCACCTTAAGATATTGTTTCACATGATTTTTTTCATCAAAAGCCTGAAATTTAAGGTATTAATTAACATATACTTGCTTCACAATGCGAAACTCTTAGTATATTTTTTGTTTCACAAACAAGTAAAAAAGTTCCACATGGTGAAACAAATATATGTTAAGCAATACCTTAAATTCTAGGTTTAGATGATTTTGTTTTATATATGAAATAACACACTGGTTCTTACAATTTGTAACCATTTTGTGGTTCTCATATGATTAGCTTCCTAGGAAAGACCCACAAAGAAAGATTTTGAAGCTTTCGGTGCTTTCAACTTCTCATTCGGGCCCAAAAAGGTCAAAGATTTGTTGTTGTTGTTGTTTCTGTTATTTAGATCACAAATTGGCAAGCATGTGATTGCAGGGGAGGGCAGTGGAATTCAGGTGGGCAGTGTCACAAAGAAACCGAACCCATCTTCAATACAAGTCAGTTAAGCAAGTACCCATCAAAGATGCGAGCTTTTGACAACGTCATGCGAGTGATGAAGACTCCTGTAATATATCTCAACATTAGCAGACTTACGGATTACAGGAAAGACGGTCACCCATCGGTTTACAGAAAGATGTACAAGTCCCTGTCCCTAACCCAACAAATTCGTGCAGAACAATCACAAGATTGCAGCCATTGGTGTTTGCCTGGTGTCCCAGAAGCTTGGAATGAGTTGTTATATGCATCTCTACTCAAGGTCGGAAGAGGATCTTGGAAAAGCTGAAATTTTGTATAATAATTGTAGCAAGTTTCTGTTTCTTTCGTTGCAAGTTGAGAGAAGCAGGAGACTTTTTAAGTTATTGTTGTGTTTGCTAACTTGTTAAGAGTTGCATCTTATCAGAGTTGAGGATACCATGATGATAGAATTGTAGAAATTTCGATGTTTGCATGTGTTGTGCAGCGAAGTTTTGAGATCCTAAATAGCATCAAACGAAGGGATAGAAATCACAATTTCATCTGTGGTGTATTCTAGAAAATTCATCTGCTTGACGATGAAATTTGAGGTTCAGGATGAGTTGAGATGCTAATGTCCCGTTTGCTTTGCAGGTTTCCAAATCCATTCCAATCTCGTGTTTGGTTTGCAGTATTTTTGATTTGAAATATTTCTTTAAAATCCCTTAAACATACGATTTTGAAATACCATGGTTTGGATTTCAAGGGAATTCGAATGATCTGTATATAATAATGATTTAAAATATGTTAAAAATATTTAATTTTCAATTAGCAATTAATAATAAGGTAATTTAATTATTTTTATAGTTATTTGTAATTTATTTTGATACAGGGAGAATTCAAGAGCTATCAAGATGTTTTTTCTATCTTTGGAAAAGAAGAGAACGAGCTCGAAGAAGGCTCGGAATTTGGCATCAAAAAAGGAGCAAACAACCCCTACAGGTAGTTACATCGAGACCTAAGTCATGGTACAAGTCTCGGTGCCATTCCAGAGTCTACCGAGAGTTTCACCGAGACTTAACTCTCGGGACAACGACCTAAAATAGCTAAATAAGTAGAAATACTTATATAGTGAGAACTTAAAAAAAACAAAAATACCCCTTTAACATTAAGAGCCATCGATGGAAGGAACCAAAACCAAAATAAAATGCATACTTCACGCTACAAGAGTTGATTTGTAATAAATGAATCATAGAGACAAAATCCATAGTTTCAAAAGTGTAGTTTTCTCTAATTATGATTATAACCTAGACGTTTTTATATATAAAAAATATACCCTAACATAGCATAGCAAGCATTTTTGACCAAAAGGTTGAGTGTCGGCAATCTTAACATGGCACCCAACCCCTAAGAAATCCGGTGTGAGTGAGCCATCTAAGACTCACCCAGCAGCAAGGCGTATGAGGGGGCCCGGACTCAAACCCAAGACCAACGGCTTTTTAAGCAAACATCTCCTCATTCCTTAACACGACTCTTACTCTACAGTTAACGGACGACTGCTGATTGTTTCTCTTTTCCTTCTCTTGTTATTCTTGTTCAGCAATCCTTTTTCTTCCAAGCTCTTCATTTTCTGTGCTTTCCTTGCCTTTGCCTTTTCTTCAAAACCATCATCCATCATTTTCATTATCGCCACACGCTTTGCCTTATAAACCTGCACCAACTCGCACTCTCTTAACGAAAATAAAAGCACCCAAGAGAAATTTGGAGAGAAAACGATCTTACCTTTGTAATTTCTTCAAGCACCTCATTCTCTTTACATTCGAACTTGTCCATTTTTTTTCCAACATCAGCTTCTATCTCATAAATAAGATCTACATCATTCTGCAAATATTATTTGCAGTTAGATTATGCATTTGAATGATTACTTACTTAGCAGACCAAATATGAAGTACCGAAACTCACCGACTCAACATGATCACTTGTTTGCATACTTCAACATTCTCTCAAGAACAAGAAAAGGGTTTATGAGATATCAGGAAAGAGGGAATTCAAGAAAAAAGGATTTTACGCCTTCAGATTCGAGGCAAACTTTCCACCCGTGTGTAGTACTCCACAGTTTTGACTTTTGGGTTCAAATCTATTAGCATTCAACTTCAAATTTGGTATGCATTTGTTATGGATTTTAGCTCCATTTATTTCTTTTAATTGTTGTTACAATTTTAATCTTAATGGGTTGTCAATTTTTTGGTAAAATTATGAAAGATGCCATACCAATTTGGAGGTTGAAACTTTGTTCCTTTGACCTCAAAAATCAAACTACTTTTGGAATTTGCCTAATGAGTAAACCCTTGCTTATCTGTGTAGGACTATAACTCTACGATCGATTTTGTGAGTTCTCCGTTTCTAGTCAGAGAATCATCTTTCAAAGGTAAAAATGGTACTTTTGAGACGCTAAGATTGGATTTGATGGACCGGACGACCTCAATGTATCAAGATGCCGATGTTCTGATCTTTAACACGGGACACTGGTGGACTCACGAGAAAACTTCCCGAGGGTGAGACTAATGTTCCAACATTAGGGGGCGTTTGGTTCGTGGAATGGAATTCATCAAAGAATTTGACTTTGATGGAATTTGACCACGTATTTTCGTCGTGTTTGGTTGGATGGAATTGGAATTGGAATCTTTTTGTTTGGTTCACGGAATTCGACTTTGGAATTGGAATTGGATTTTTTTTTTAAAGACTTTAGAATTGGAATTAAATATCAACAGATGACATTTTATGATTTTTCTATCATTTTCTTTAAAATTATAAATATCAGTGAAGTTATAATTCAATATGTTAAATTATTAAAATTACCGTTCATTAAATAAAAAAGAAAATTTTATCATTTAATTAAATAAAACAAACATAAAATTGCGGAAACTACATAACCATAAACCAAATTACATTACTAATATCCGTAACATCTGAAATTGTTCACTACATAACATCTACTAATATCCGAAACGTATCTTACTTCCAAAAACCATATTGAAGTTTTTAAATCATAAACCAAGTCAACTTTCCAAAATAAACCTTACCCACTCCTCTCGCTCCCTTTCTTCCAAACTCCAAAAAATTAACACGTTATTAGGCTCATCTATTATCTTCTTGATTGTGCATTGTACGGGCAGAAGTGTCGGACACCCTTGTGCTGTGCTGGAACGAAGTTGGAAAGGCAGTTAGCCGGACCGGAGTTAGTACAGTTAACCGTGGACAAGATAGTGTGCGGGAGAGATTGAAAGTGGCTCGTGATCGACAAAAGAGTTACACGGACAAGCGGCGAAAGGACATAGAATTTCAAGTCGGGGACAATGTAATGCTCAAGGTATCACCTTGGAAGGGAGTGGTGCGTTTTGGAAAGAAAGGGAAGTTAAGCCCGCGCTATATCGGGCCATTTGCGATCGTGGAGCGAATCAGAGAAATGACTTATAAGCTCGAACTCCCTGAAGAATTGCGAGTAATACACAATACGTTCCACGTATCCAATTTAAGGAAATGTTTAGCAAAAGTGGATATGGCGGTACCATTACAATATGTGCAAGTTGACGAACGATTGAATTATGTCGAGGAGCCCGAAGCGGTTATCGATCGTAAAATCAGAAATACGATGAATAAGGAGATTCGCTTAGTAAAAGTGCAGTGGTGTTTCCATAAGGGTCAGGATGCCAAATGGGAAGTCGAATCAGAAATGTGAGCCAAAAATCCTCATTTGTTTGTAGAGAAGATTCCGAGGATGGAATCCTTTTAAGAGGGGGAGATTTGTAAGGATCAAAATTGTAAAGTTTTCCCTTTTGTAGAGAGCTGGGGTCAAATTGGGTGACTTAGAACTTGGAGGTCTAAGGTGCAATAAAAAGGAAATATATATAAGGAAGAAATCCCTAAATTCTCTTCTTTCTATCATTTTTGGATTACGGCTGATTGAAGAAAATCGAGAGAGGGCGATTGTGGCAAGAGGGGAGAGAATCGTGAAGCTAAGCATCTAAGGTAACCCTCTATTAATCTATTGCAATATTAAGTTTGATTTCTTGGTTTGGAGTGAGGGTGGATAATGATATTCTTAATCTGGATTCTAAGTTCTACCCTAAAATAAGACTGATGTTCAGGAATATGTTGGAGGAATAAGCTAGTTATGGAAATGGGTAATGATTATTAATCTTAGTATGGGCCTGTTATTGATTCATCGATTCATTTTGAACCATCTTAGTTTGGGTTTGCGTGGAAAACGGGTGTGGTGAGAAACCCTTAATCGCCCAGAACCGGTAGAGTCACCCAGATAGATCTCCTCTATTGGACTCACCCGGGGCCGCATTAACCGGGAGTCACCAGGAGTGACATTCATCCGGATCAAACCCCAACCCGGGCCCCATCATGAGCCGGAAGAAAATCCCACCCGGGGACCCGGGCGCTGCTCGATGGGAACCCGGGAGACCTACAGAACCAGGAGTACCCGGGCATGGAGAGCCGGGAGTACCCAGGGCCAGGCGGTATGGCCCACCGAATGGTGGCTTCACCCGAGATTTATGTTGAGTATTCTAGGAGTCGATTTAGAAGGTTAATCGGGTAAGCTTAATGAGTCTTGTGATCGATCTATAGGAGCTTATCCGTTCCGGGGTAAGAATCATCTGTGTGACCCACCTCTCGCGACCAGGTGAGTTCCTATTAAACCCCTTTTTGGTAAAAATATTTATATGTGCTTCAAACTCCAATTACAATTCATACGGGTAACATGCTACTCATTTCTATAAGCGCTTACATATCAAATCTTTACATGAAACGTGATGCCTTGTGGATTTTAACTGTTATGGTATTGATTTCACTCTCGATTATACCTATTGATTACATGTTGGAAATATTTATGTGGAGTTGGGTTGCACAGTGAGAAGGATGTACCTTGGGAATCTCACGATCCATCGGGAGTAAATTTTAACCCAGTACGTGTGTGAAATTCGTTTTCTGCACATGAGGGTAAGGGGAGCCTGCTTGGCCCCAGAGGAGAAAGGGGAGTCTGCTTGGTCCCCGATAGCGGTTATTTTGGTGTTGGAACGTGGGAAGACCTATCACTGTGCAATACCCGAGTTTGTGTTAATATTGTTGTAATAATTGTGTTACCATCTTTTCATGAAATGAGTTTTGGGTTATAACTATTTTATTGGGAATTCACTAGACCTAATGATCTAACCCTCGTTTTTCAAACCTAAAACCCCTTTTCAGGAAAGATTGTTAGCGATGCTTCCTCTAAAGGAAAGGAAAAGGTGTGAAGGCGTAGGAGTGAACTCCCGAGTAGAGAGCACGCTAGTTTTGGTATCAGAAGCTTAGCCAGTCATAGAGATTCTCGGCTGTAGTTGAGACTTTCGCTGTTAAACTTTACTTATTCTATTTTGAACTGATTGTATTGGGACCCGTTTGGGATTTTATATTATATTTCCTGTTTTAATTGTTGGGTTATTAAATGACATCCACCGATATAGTTTTTTTTTCCGTGCAAAATGAGTTGTTGGATCAATAGAGATATAATGGCCGAGATTCGTCCTCACATGCACAATAAAAATTGAGTTTTCATTTGATATTCTCTCTCTCTCTCTCTCTCTCTCTCTATATATATATATATATATATATATATATATATATATATGGGCAGGTTCAAACGAGAAGACGAGAAAGAATATGGACCACATAATTTATTAATTAAAAAAATACCATAAATAAAAAATAAAAATTAATTTTAAAAATCAGGATAATTACAAGTTTGAATTAGATAAATCCTTAAAAATCTCATTATATCTTTTAAATTTATTTATTATTTGATTTTAATAAATTCATAATTTTTTTTATCAAATTTATATAATTTTTTTTCTAGATACACTTTTGATAAAAAAAATCATAATTTTCATCAAATATCACATTTGATATCCATAATTAATTTATTATCTATTTCACCATTTTTCTCTATTTTTTGGATTTACGTTTTGAATCAAATGTGATTAACTTCGTTTAACTTATGATCTATTATTATGTATCACATATGATCCCACTAGGTGAATTTTGTACATCTCACATATGATAATCTATGTCTGAATATAAGTGATACATCATCACATGTGATGATATTTACATCACAAAAAGATCTATAAATATAAATATACATAATCACATATGATTAATTAAAATATATACAATTATCACATGTGATAATATGATATCACATGTTGATATTTGGTCAAAATTGTGATTTTTTTTATTAAAAGTATATTTAGAAAAAAATTATTAATAAAAAAAATAATGAAATAATTGAAATTAAAAAATAAATAAATCTAAAAGATATAATAAGAATTTTAAAGATTTATCCAATTCAAAATGATAATTATCCTAATTTCTAAAATTATTTTTATTTTTTATTTATGGTATTTAATAATTATGTGGCACACATTCCTTCTCGTTTTCTCGTAAATTACCTCAAAAAAACGGAAAACTGATGAACACCCTAGTAGCATTCCATCCAGACGGTATGCACTTGTGCATACAAGTAATTAATTGGTTTTTTGGTTTTTATGCACATGTGCATATTCACGTGTGCATGTTATAAATTAGTTGTATGCACAGGTGCATACCGTCCTAATGAATGGCTACTAGTATGTTCTTCAGTTTTCCATTTTTTTGAGGTTTTCCCTTGAACCTCTCTCTCTCTCTCTCTCTCTCTCTCTCTCTCTATATATATATATATATATATATATATATATATATATATATATATATATATATGGAGAAGTTCATTTGAGAAATGGTAAATGTATGAGAAATAGAGAAGTAATCTTAGCCATTCATCTGGTCAACATTTGCGGTTTTGACCACGAAGCACCGGATAATTCCTTGCATAGTCTATAGAAGGTAGAGGGTAGTTTCGTAAAATACGCGGGATGAGTTCATATATGAACTTATATGATTCACATATGAACTATACGTTCATATGTGAATCAGTTAATTAGTTCATATGAGAATCAGTTAATTAGTTCATATATGAATCTGTTAATTAGTTCAACTGATTCATATATAAACTTACAGTTAATTAGTTCATATGTGAATCCGTTAATTAGTTCATATATGAATCAGTTAAAAGAGTTCAGATGCGAATTATACTGATTCACATATGAACATATAGTTCATATGTGAATTATACAAATTCATATATGAATATAACCCATATATTTTGTAAAAATTACGAAAGTGTCCTATTTTTGGAATAGCTGCAACTTTTGACCAGTCAAAGTCGAAATATTTGACCATTCAAATCCGATCTTGACCGTATGAATGGCTAGGATTAGTTATCTATTTCTCATATATTTACCATTTCTCAAATGAACCTAAGGCTATATATATAGAGAGAGAGAGAGGAAAGTTCAAATGAAAACTCATTTTTCATTGTGCACGTGAGGACAAATCTCAGTCACTCGATCTTTTTTGATCCAACAACTCATATTAAATAGAGTTTTTAATTTTAAAATGTTTAGGAGTAAAAATGGAAGAAAATTTTAAACACACGCCTCCATATTTGACTTTTTATTTTCTTTTTTAATTAAAAACTTTTTACCCAATTAAGTTTAAAATAAATTATCTAAAAAATTACTAATATTTTAATCAAACAAATTACATCAAAAAAACGAGAATTTCGTGCTCTTCGATATGACATCCATCTCGATATAGTTTTTTTTGTCGTTTTAACTATTTTTTTTACGTGAAATGCTATATATGTTTTATATTCATTATGAATATTTATGTACGTTCAAGTTTGCACAATGCCTCGACACCGTAAGTATGTAACTCGACTTCAACACTTTCTTCAACATCGTAAGGCATCACGTTTCTTCTGTATCGTAACCCAACACCCATCAAGATGAATCGAGAACCTATCGAGTAATTTTGTTGTGAACCGGAGAACAAAAGAGAGCGCGTCACATCTCCACATCTTCACAGGTCATTCATGTGTTATTCATCATGAATAATGTATCATTCAGGATGAATAATACAACATTCAGGGTGAATAATTCACGATTCATGAATTCGTGTATTATTCGTCATGAATGTTGTGTAATTCATCCTGAATACTATATTATTCATCATGAATAATGAATGAACGTTCACATTTGTTATTCATACTGAATGTGGGACATCCGGGGATGCACATACATATTCATAATGAATTGAACCAAATTTCGGTAGTGAACTGAGAAACAAAAGAGAGTGCGTCATGTGTCTACACCTTCACGGGTCATTCATATATTATTCATCATGAATAATGTATCATTCAGGATGAATAATACAACATTCAGGGTGAATAATACACGGTTCATGATAAATAATACATGAATCATGGATTCGTGTATTATTCATCCTGAATACTATATTATTCATCATGGATAGTGAATAAACGTTCACCTTTGTTATTCATACTGAATGTGGACACCCGATGACGTGCATGCATATTCATAATGAATATAACACATATATAGAATTTCACGTAAAAAACGGTTAAAACGAAAAAAAATCTTGAATATTGTATTATTCATCCTGCATACTGTATTATTCATCATGAATAGTGAATGAACGTTCACCTTTGTTATTCATATTGAATGTGGACACCCGAAGACGTGCATACATATTCATAATGAATATAACACGTATATAGAATTTCACGTACAAAAATGGTTAAAACGAAAAAAAAACTATATCGAGATGGATGTCATATCTAAGAGTACGAAATTCTCGTTTTTTTGATGTAATTTGTTTGATTTAAATATTAATAATTTTTAAGATAAATTATTTTAAAGTTTAAGGGGGTAATTTTTTTTAATTAAAAATAAAAATAAAAAGTCAAAGAAGGTAGGCATTGATTCAAAATTACAATTTTGTCCTTAATCACTTCCCAATTAACCTTATTATGTATTAACCATTGATTAGTTTTTTTAGTTTTGATCAATGGTTAAAATTTGTCCTCATGTACACAATGAAAGATGAGTTTTCATTTGAACTCACCCCTATATATATATATATATATATATATATATATATATATATATATATATATATATATAGGACGATAATCAAATAAGAACCACAAAAAGGTTGAAAACTGTGAGAACCGATCTAAGCTGTAATTTAGTTTTGATCCTATGGTTTTAATTGAAAACTGTTTCACCACATGAAAAAGGGCATAATTGTCATTTTGGTAACAAAGATTCACCATATGAAACATATACTCACTAATTGAATCATAATGAAAATTATTATTTTTTATAAGGTTAATATTGATAGCGTTTCATCTTTATGCTATTTCACCAGATGAAACACACAATTCACCATATGAACCAAATGAAACACATAGATTCACCAAATGAAACATATAGCTTCACCAGATGAAACTCACGAGTTCACCACATGAAACACACATATTCACCACATAAAACACATGGATTCAGATGAAACGCACAAATTCATCATATGAAACACATAAATTCACCAGATCTGGGAAATCAAACACAAAAACCCCAAATCTGGGAAATCCTTCGTGGTGGTCTGCAACTCTCGCCTTGTTATCCCTATCGTCATCCTCACCAAGCTCCTCCGCCGACTGTTGGTAACACCGATAGATCAACAGCGTCGCCACTAGATCAGGCGGTGATTATGAAATCAATAATTGTGGTGTATGATCTTTTCTGGATTCACTCGTGAAAATCGCTACAGATCGGATAAATAGTTGAACAAGTGGAAGAAGAAATAATGGAAGGAAATTGATCATCGGTGTCGCCGACAACGACAACGGCAACAACAAAGTCAACGGTGGTGATAATCGAGCACAAGGCTTATGCTTGAATCGGACTTCTCGGTAATCCAAGCGATGTGTATTACGGACGTACAATTTTCTTAAACATCTCCAATTTTTGGGCTTCTGTTCGTCTGGAACCTTCTTCAGATCTCGTCATCGTTCCTCATCCTACTCACGATTTCGTTAAATTCAGTTCTCTTTCTCACCTGGTATTCCTCGATTCTCTTTGAATTTTTTATTATTACGTTTTCTATTTTATGATTTTTGGATCTGTTTTGTGATTCAGCTCGTCGTCAACTGGTGAGCCATTCTCACTGCATTCTTGTCAAAACGTATCCTATTTTATGATTGTTGATTTTTGTTGTTCTACTTCATTTCGATTCGGTTTTTCATTCGTTTCTGTGATGCTTGTTTATGATCTTATCTGGATTCATGGGAAGTTGCAGGAGGCGATGTGAAAGAACAGTTGTAGGAGGTAGGAGGCGATGTAAAAGAGATGTTGTAGATCCCAGATACAGGGCAATCAACAACAATAGTAATCAATGAAGAACAATAAATAAACCGCAACTGCTAGTCATATGCTTGATAATCAATAAAGGTTTAGGTTTACAGAGAGAATTTTTGATCAGTGAATGTAAACCTTACGACTAGCTGTCTAACAATGATTTTTTCTTCTCTAACCTAAAACTAGGTTTAGAATATATATATATATATATATATATATATGGACGTGAAAGCCTAATGGGCTTTGAGGCTCAATTACAATAACTTTGAACACATTACAATTCAAACCCTTATAAATGCGTTATACAACTTTCAACGCACTAGGACTTTCAGTCCTACCAATCTCCCCCTAAAGTTGAATAAGGCATTTATATTCTTGAAATCTTCAAGCTTGATCTTCTTTCCCTCTTGAATCTTTGAAGAACTTTGGTGTTGCTTGTCTTCATATCTTTCCAAGCTCCCCCTTGAATAAAGCTCTTGGTCTTCATAGTTTCAACTTTGTAACCAGATTCAATGTACAATAGCCTCGACTGAATGCACTATCAAGCAACTTTCAACTGTAGAAACTCAACACATCGGATCAGCACACAAGAAATATAATGTGCGAGTTACGTGACATTCCACAGTGCATCTTCGGTTTAAAACAAAGAATCTGTCTTTGAACTGCGAGTTGAATATGCTTTCAACTTAAGAATTTGTTTCAATCAACTCGTAAGAACTTGTTTCAATCAGCTCGTAGGAGGAAATGACTTGAAGCAGACACCATATGATACGGGATAGAAGAAATGCAATAAAATCTTTTCTGCTCAGCTGCAATCTTTGAATCCAAAGGCTTTTCAACCTCAGATTTTGCTAACTCCCCCTCAACATGATAATTTGTGTCTTTGAATTGTGTGACATTCTCCCCCTCATGATGATTAGGAGAATCCTGAGCATCATGTATCTTCAAAGACTAACCGGATGAGTAGCAAAAGATTAGATAAAACGATTCAGTAACCAAGGGTAACAGCTAACATAGAAACACAATAGTAACTGTTATCACAACAATTTAGATAATTGTGTGGCTTATTTTCAGAGTTGGCAATGGGGTATCTCTGATAGGACTTCCACTTATCACCGAAGTAAAAAAATTACTTCTCAAACTATTCCGGCAATATCACAGAGATATACGATTGGAATCACAAAGATTCGTGCGTGTGTGAAAGAAGTATAACTCAAATCGATTAGGCTCAAATATTGATTCAACCTGGGATGCAGGTTAGAAATCAATAGACTAAGAGAGATGAATATGAAGTTCGGAGACCGGAGTTGATGTCTTCCTTTTTCAATATCTAAGACCTCCGAGTGAGGATTAGATAGATTATGTGTTAAATCTCCGTGCATATATGAAACAAGTATCTTTTGAGAAATACTTGAGTGACTAGGTGGGGTGACACGAGTTATCGACAATGGGTCCATGTTTGTTTCAATATCCATCTCCAAAG
This sequence comes from Arctium minus, assembly GCA_954870635.1. NCBI lineage: Eukaryota > Viridiplantae > Streptophyta > Magnoliopsida > Asterales > Asteraceae > Arctium > Arctium minus. The sequence continues at coordinate 21,268,356 of OX941084.1, forward strand.
AACGAGAATGAATAGATTATGTGGTAACCCGGATAACTGACTCGGTTTGGTAAGGACCAATAATTCTTTTAACTCCTATCACATCCTCACCTCTATCAATCTAGACCTCTCACTGATATCTATGAATTGGATGTGTTTCTTGGGTAGGTCCTTCCGGTTCTGGATTGACCATAGAAACATTAAAAGCCCTAACACTCCTTTAACTCGCCAAAATAGAACATTTAAGTACAAGTCAAAACATTGAAGTACGAGTCTTGAACCGAAGTGTTCAAAAGTAGATATGAAAATTTAAACAAACATGGTACTCCCCCTCAAAAGTGGCATAACCCTTGATTGTAGTCATGTGACATGAATAATCTGAATTAAATCACACATGACATTCCTGCAAAACAGATTAAGAAGATTTTGGTTTTGGTATCCATGTTGTGATGGATCCTTGTTGGTTAGTTGCCTTAGCTTTTAAGCTATTAAACTGAGGATTGGGGATGCTATAAGTACCATACCAATTATTAACATACCTTGAATCCACAAAGTCACTATTTCCACAGTGAGTACAACAAATCTTTGTTCGGTTTAGACTGATCAGCTTTCCTGTAGAATAAACATAAGTAGGTGAATCAGTCTTGAAAATAGATGACTTTGTATCAACTACAGGAGAATCATGAGACTTGTTTCCTTCACTGTCTTCTGTAGTTGGTTTCTTTCTCCAAACCATCTTGACTTTTAGAAACACTTTATTATTTGAATCATCAACAAGAGAATTATAGAAAAGATTTGAAGGGCGAATCCGATATTTTGAAAATTCATTTGATTTGACAAGCTTCTTCGAAGAGTTAGTTGTAGAAGGTGAACTTGAAGAATAAGGAGACTGAATAACAGTATCGAGACTGGCTTGTTCAGATAAATTGACTTTAAGATATATTTCTTCAAGCTTCTTGACTTTTGCGGATAAAACGTTTCTTTCTTCTAGAATCAAGTGAATTTGTTTTTGTAAATCGGATTTTACCTTATGTTCTTTCAAAATCTTTGTTGCTAATCCAGATAATTTCTTTGAAAGCTTATGAATCTCAGTTTCGAAAATCTTTCTTTCACTTTCAAAATCCTTTTCTGTACTGTTGCGTTTATCAGATATCTCTTTAAAAACTGCAACATTCTTCTTTTCAAGCATTTTCTTTCACTCTCAAAAACTTTTCGCTCTATCTCAAAATAATCTCTCTCAATTATCAAAACGTTTTCAAAATCAGAAATCTGTTTTGAAAGTTTCGCATTTTGAAGCTCAAAAACCTTTCTTTCGTCAAAAACTTTATTTGAAAGATCAAGAATCTTTCTTTCATTTGAAGAATCAACTTTTTCTTTTTAAAAAACAACAAGTCTTTTTGTCAGATCGAGATTTTCATCCTCCAACATGTTTCCTCTTTCTTCAAGCATCAGGTACTTCTCTTCTTTGGCTTCAAAATCTGCAACTTTTCGTTCAAGTTCAGATATTTTCTTTGAGTTTTCATGTAGATCCTTTTTATTTATATCAGCTTCTCTTTCAAGATCTGAAATCTCTTGGTTAAGAAACTCTATTCGGCCAGAAAACGAAGAGTAATATGAACTATATTTTATCATGTTTTCAAGTTCTGAAATCCTGCGTTTGAGCTAGTCATTGTCGTCCTGTAACCGAGAAATTTGTTGATAATTCATTGTTACTTGGAAAGCTTAAAGTCCAGGGACTGAACTTGACAAGAGATGAAACTCTAAAGTGCAAGGACCAAAAATGACAACGAGTGAAACTTGAAAGTGTAGGGGTCACAAATGACAAACGACCGAAACTTTGAAGTACGGGGGCTAAAAGTGACACAAACTGAAACTTAAAACTACAAGGCTTCTTTCTTTTTTGATTACCTTCCTCGTGTATGTATAAGACCGAATCCATTCGATTTCTAAAAAAGTGACAAAAAATTAAACTTAAAACTAGAAGGACCAAAAATGACATAAGTTAAAACTACTAACTAGAGGTAGGGGTGCTCACGGGTTGGGTTGGTCGGGTTGAAGGCATTTGAACAACCCAACCCAATGTTTGCGGTTTGAAAAATCTCAACCCAACCCAACCCAATCAAAAGTGCAACCCAACCCAACCCAAACCGTGCGGGTTGGGTTGGGTTGGTCGGGTTGAAATTTAATACATCATTTTACAATCTAACTAAGTGATTCCGCTTAAAACAACTAAAATCAAAACGGATATATAAAAATAAGGTTAATAATAGAAGAGAATAGTCGAAGCAGAGTATCCTTGCCTCTTGATTCTATCGATTTTGAAGATTTTTTAAGACTTGAAGGTTTGATTCGTGCGATTTTAATCGACGTGGTCTCGTGGATAGATCTAAACTACGACTAAGATAAGAAGACTTGAAAATTAATAGAAAGAAAAGACAATAAAAGTCTAAAACCATTATAAAAAAAATAAAAGCGTAAGTTTTGGTCGGGTTGGCGGGTTGGTCGGGTTACTTTGGGCTCAACCCGTTTCCAACCCGATAGATGCGGTTTGGAAAAAATTTGTATCGATTATGTATCGGGTTACCTCGGTTTGAGTTTTTTTGCGTTTTTTCGGGTTGGGTTGGCCGGGTTGGTCGGAAATTTGAGCACCCCTAACTAGAGGGACTAGAAGTGCAAAATTTGAAAATTCTAACGGACTTAACTGGACACTAACTAAAAAAAGGACTAAAAATGAAATAAAACTAACCAAACTAACTAGACTAACGGAGACTTAACAAAAAAGGACCAAAATGTAAGAAATTTAACCGTCACTTAACGGAAACACTATTCATCGTCTTCTTCGTTGAGCCAACCTGCAAAACTTCGAAACGGTTAGTAATATTTAATGCAAAATGATCATTAAAGCTCCCTGATCCGTCCTCAACAGATTAAAACTCAAACGGTCAACCCACGATCACAAACGAACCAACCGAAAATGTTTCGGAAAACGATCGAAAACTTAAAAAATCAGTATGGGTTAAAACTTTTCGATAAAAAATGATCGATTATGTTCCCTTAAGCTCCCTCAACTGATTAGAACTCGAATCAATCTCTCAAACTCACGAACGAAGCAACCGAAAGTTTTTTCGGAAACCGAACGAGAACTTAAAAACTTGATATGGGTGAAAAATTTACGATCAAAATCGATCGTTTAAGCTTTGCAAACAACCCTTAACGGTTTAAAGTCGAAAAACTTATTTCACGATTACTACCGAATCAACCGAAATATTATCGAAAAACGATCAAAAAGACTCGAAACTTGTTGTAACCTTCCCTATCGAAACTGTTGGGTTGGGGCTGCTGGAAACTAGAAGCCAAGCAGGGTAAGACCGGGAGATACCGGGGAGAGACCGGGACAAGGGACCGGGCGGGGAGGAGACCGGTGTCAACACTAATCTGGGGACCGGTGTCACCCCAAGTAGGTGACCGATTGACCGGTGTGTACGGGGACCGGGATGTCACAAACCGGGGACCGACCATAAATTTAATTAACAGATTTTAACAAAAAAAAATATGGCGGTCGTTCGATTTATTTTCTACACCGACCCACTATCAATTGAATAGTCCAAACACAATTTAGATAGAAGTGGATGCCAAGAGTTTAAAACAAACAGACCTGCAAAACTCTTAAACAAGAAAAATAAACACAGTCGATTGCCAAACTCTTAAACAAAAAATAAAATTAAAATAAACCATAGCCGTTGTTCAACATGAAAACTACAGTCGCCGTCGATCTCAATTTTGTATCCACCGTCCCGCTAACATCAACAGCCGCCAAACACAATAGAAAACCACAAGTTCATTAAACCACCGATCCAATCAAATTAAACTTCCAGATGCAATTTCAATTTGCATCCACTCACAGCAATTTGATTAACAAAATAACTAAAAGCACAAACTCAAACATTTGATTCGATGAACTGATAAGCACCGTATAAACCCAAATCGATAAACATAAGTCGATAAAAAAATGGGTTTTAGACAAACCTTTTGATCGTATCGAATGAAAATTTGTTCGATTCTGCTCTGATACCACATGTAGATCCCAGATTCAACAATAATTCATGATCAAATAAAATAATAAGATGAGATTGGGAGATAATACCTTTCATTCACATTGATAACGAAGAACACCAACAAAACCTAGAGAGAGAAAGTGTTTCTCCCCCTAGAACACGCAATATCTCAAAGACGGCTACATTGTGAATGAATAACCTCACTCTTAAAACCCTAAACACATAAACTATTTATACCTCCCCTCTCTCACTTGTTTTAACCTAAAGCCCAAACCCAATTACAATTTAAAGCCCATTTACAATTAAAACCCAAATACAAATATTAATTGTAAACCCCTTTACAAAACTTTCTAACTTAGACAATTTATGTCCTAACAGATGTATATGAATTTATTGATTTAATGTTTATTATACCCTTGAAATGTCCTTTTCAATTCTCAAAACTACCCTTGTTTTTTGTTTTAATTACAAAAAGCCTTTTTTTTAATAACCATTGATTAGAATTAATCAATGGATTAGATTAGTTTGTAAGTTCTTAACCTTATTTTGGTCCTCACTAGATTTAACCCACATATATATATATATATATATATATATATATATATATATATATATATATAGAGAGAGAGAGAGAGAGAGAGAGAGAGATAGATAGGTTATTATGCAACCCTTTACATGGTGCAACCCATGCAACCAACTCTATTCACCATTCATTTTATTTTCAACTTTTATTTTCTTTTTCTTAATTACAAAAATGAAAATAAAATGAGTGGTGGATAAAGGAGTTGCATGGGTTGCATCATGTAAAGGAGTTGCATTTGAACGTCTATATATATATATATATATAGGGGCTTAATCAAATGAGAACTAGGTAGTTTGTGATAATTGTGAGATCCAATATGAGCCACACATTTAGAATAATTAATATTAATTTTAAATAAATAAAAAATGATATTTTAGTAAATTTGTTTAATTCCTAAAATATAACTTAATTCCTAAATTTTCTTATTTCCTTTTTCAAAATGGTATCACAGTGTGCTATCACGTATTTTTTATGTTTACAAAAGGGTATCATAGTGTACTATCATGTATTTTCGATCTTTACAAAGTGTATCACAGTGTGCATCACTTATTTTTGATGTTTTTTCGATCTTTACAAAGTGTATCATGGTGTGCTATCACGTATTTTTGATGTTTTTTTCGATGTTTACAAAAGAGTATCATAGTGTGCTATCATGTATTTTCGATCTTTATTTTCGATCTTTACACAGTATCACAGTGTGCATCATGTATTTTCGATGTTTATAAAGTGTATCACAGTGGGCATCATGTATTCGCCGGAATAATATTTCCTAGAGAGAGGAGAAGATAACTGAGATCTCAAAAATATCAAAAATTCCTTTAATTAAATTTTTTAATCAAAATTACCAAAATTATTGATTTCCTAATTTATCTTCTGATTTGTGATTAAAATTGGATCTCACAGTTATCACAGATAACTGAGTTCTCCCTTGAATGACCCCATATATATATATATATATATATATATATATATATATATATATATATATAGGGGTGAGGGTGAGTTCAAATTAAAACTCATTTTTTATTGTGCACATAAGAACAAATCTTAGTCATTGATCAAAATTTAGAAAACTAATCAATGGTTAAAATATAATAACTTTAAGGCATCGTTTGACAAAAATAAGCTAGCTTCTAAGCCAACGTATTTTCTATGTACATGTATGGATGGACATAAACTAGCTTATAAACTAACTTTTTGATAAACTACTCATAGTAGCTTATGAGGAGTTTTTTGTGATTATTCCAATTATGCCATCATTAATATTCATTATTATATATTAACTATTAATTACTATTAATTAATATTATCTGAAAATTATAATATAAATTTTAATTATACATGGATATTAATTTTTAATTATTTAAAATTATTGATAATTATATTAATTTTTTTTAATATTGATCAATATATTTTAGTTATCAATTATTATTATTTTTGTAATTATTATTTGGATCAATAGAGATGGAGGGATTGAAATTCGTCATACGTGCACAATAAAAACTAAGTTTATCCTTTGAACTTCTCTCTCTCTATGTATATATATATATATATATATATATATATATATATATATATATATATTAGAGTAAACTCCATTTTTTGTCCTTGACGTTTCTGGATTTCTTTGAAAGTGAGACCTATATTTTCATAATTCAAATTTTCGTAGCTCCGTTAGAGTAAGGGCAAAATCGTTCAACCATGTTTTTGTCCACCTTTTACACTTCATTGTTTTTTTTCTTGATTTTGTAAAAACCATAAAATTGTAAAGGCAACAACTTGTAATTAACTCTTAACATACACACAACACCACAGTAAAAAAAATCCACATCTTCGCCGGCCAAAACATTCTACGTTTGTAACACTTGCAATTTCTAAAACTCCCATTTATGATTTTAGGAGGTAGTTAGGTCATTAAAGTGAGAAATTTAATGAGGTTCTACATTGGTATTATAATGGGAAGATCGAGGATCAAATCGGGGACGAAAAACGAGAGAAAAAGGCCGGGAGGAAACAGTCGGTGAACGGCCAGGTCGATGAACGTCTACGAAAACAGTCGGTGAACGTTCAGGAAAACGGTCGAGGAACGATCGAAAAAATGGTCAGTAAACGACCGGGCAAACGGTTGATGAACGACCGGGCGATTGTGCCAAGATCACTTGTCATAGTCGCACAAGGAGGCATGGCCTTAGTACAATCTATGAGATTGTGCCCGGAGATAGTGCCAATGGCACAAGGGCACAATCGCGGTTAGGGTCCGGATGGTTAAATGCCCGATTTTTCTTAGGTTTTCTTCATTTCCTCATATTTTCTTCATCTCAACTCCGTTTTAAGCGATTCTTTTTGCTGTTTTCTCGGTTTTAAAAGCTTTTCAAGAGTTTATCAAGTGGTTAAGGTTTTTAGTGGATTCAAGAGTATTTTGTAATGGTAATCTCCTCATCTCTCTCAATTTTAAGCTAAGATTTGACATGTTCTTCATTCCCTCCCATCTCCTACTATCCTTTTTGTTTTTGCTTTAGGTTTTTGATCTTTGAAAGTGAACGAGACACTTTGCAAGTGTTGGATCTACGAGTTACGAGGTTTTGCTTGTAGATTCAAGTTTTCACTATAAAAACTCAAAGATTGGGATGAAAACCTAGATTTAGCATAATTGTATGTATATGTGAGCTTTATAAAAGCTCTACTACCATCATTATAATTTATAATACCTAGAATCTGTATATTAATCTGGATTTAAAGAACTTAACCACAAAATACTAATACTTAGAAGGCTTAAATATATTTCATACCATCAAGATTCAATTGCTAAACCTTATTTTCATTTACAGAATCAAGAATCTCTACTCATTTTCTTATCAGTAACACCATCCAATGGCTTCAGTAAACTGTAAGTAACAGCCATGGAAATCCATCCTCCAACCGGCACCTAGACCGCCGACGTCCTTACACAACACCCGCCCACAAACGCCCCGATCCCGCCAAACAAAACTAACGCTACCGATGCCGCTACCACCACCGCCACGACTCTAGTAGCATAGCCATCGACCGCCATAGCCGACACCAACGGAAACAAAGAACCACACAGAAACGCCGATGCAGATGCCGCTCCGGCCTTGAAAGGATTCGGCAACCATTCTTTTTCATCTTTTTCGGTCTTTTCTCGAGCTTCCATCAATACCACCTTCACCAGCAGAGATTTTGCCGGAGAGGGGACTGCCGGAATGTAAGTTTCAATGATGGTTTTCTCATTCTTCGGGATTTCAAGCTTGATTTCTTGTAAATTTGAGTTTTCCTTCGACGGGTATTCTTGATTCAGAGCTAGTTCGATATCTCTTTGAGTTGCAACCGAAACAAATTCACCAACCGCCATGTTGCACCCAGCCACGGCTCCGGCTACACCCGAAAGGATCATGAACCATTGATCTTCTTGGGCTGCACCCACACCCATCATAAGAGACGTGGTGAATAGTAACCCATCGTTGGCTCCCAAAATGGCGGCCCGAAGCCATTAGGCTCGCTGCAATTGCTCCCCTCGGCTAACTTTTTTCTTAACGACACCTGTTATGTAAGGTAGCGTGTGCTCACCACAATCCTGAACCATTTTGGAATCTCGAAAGATAGATTACGTACAACACTTTTGGGAGTGTGGCTTCCTTGCTTAAGCCACACTCTCGTATATTCAAACAATATATAAATCTCGAAATGGCTTGAAAACGACTTCAACCTTAGGCGGTATCGTGCAAAATTCCAAGTTGTTGGAAAAACCAATAAATAAAATGTCGTTTGACTTCTTGTTCAAACGTTAGTAATTGCAACGGTTACATAAATAAAGTTCAAAACCTATATTTTCCTGACTGTTATATTCAGGGGCCCATGGAATTAGTCGAGGTGCGCGCAAGTTGGCCTGGACACCGACGATTACCGGGAAAAGACGTTTACATATATACATATTTACCATGATTTACGGGTATGTTACAGTAAAAAAAGGATAATAAGGTTAAGGACAAAGGGAGTTCAACTTACTTGGAGATAATCGTTGTGGTGGCAAAGACAAAAACGCTCATTCTTAAAAGATGCTAAGCAACCGAACAAATAGAAAGATACGAATGCTCATTCTTTAAGATACTAAGCAGCAAACAAATAGAAATATACAAGTCGTTATGGAAACAACAAGATTGAAATCCTCAAGCTACGTGTCATATGATCACAAATACAAGAATTTTTCCTAGACTTAAGACCGATTAAAATAAGATGAATCTAACGTTCAACAGATTAAATATGATGCCAAATGATCGTTAACACCATAACCTAGGTACCTTGTGTAATCCAAGAAGAAAACGCCTAAATTTTCGGCCTCAAAGTGCCCAATTTGATCAATGCCAACATCAAGAATTATCCCGACTAATTATTTTGTCGAATAACTATAAGACGTCCCAAAAATTCTACCTAAAAGTGCATATTTTCATTTAGTACAACATCAAGAACCAACCCGATTGACTTCTTGCCAATAAATTGAATGTTTCCACCTCAAAAAAACCGACCTTTTTCATTAATACATATCAAATCAATGTATGACCAACGATTAAGAAACCATATGAACAAATTGACCTAACGATAACCATCCCTCCTGTCTTGCTCCTCTGCCTCCTTATTCGCGACTTCAACAGATTTGAACCAAAGGAATGCCTGTTTTTCTAACTCATGTTAGTTTTTAGCTAATCTAAATCAATACACAAATGGTATTTTCATTCTAAATGCTATAACTACGCTCAATAAGTTGATAACGAGATACTAAACAGTGATTCATCTATGTTTCACACTTAAAAGAATCATATAAACAACTAAATTGACCAAAAGACAAGGATCAAACCCCATCGAGTGTCAAAGAATCCGGTATGCTTACATAAATTATCACCATTACAAGATTTTACAAGCAATACAGTTTCGAAAATCCAAATTATGCCGATTTTCGAACGATTCCAGCCACAAATGGTTATGGCATGAGAGTGCCCAATTGGGTTTTATCTCAAAATCAATTGGGAACAAATCACAAGTGGATTCACTCAGAACCATGTATTTTAATTTGATGAATTATTTGGATTTTACCCAAAATTCTATACAGAAACTTTCTTGAAGTCAAACAAGCATCAAGAAGATAGTAATAAAGACAAAACTTACAGCAGTTGGGAGACCCGTAAATGCGAAGAATCCAAGAACTGGTGTATAAAATATGCTATCCGAATTCAAGACTCCGAAAACTGGCTTTTGATTCACATACTCAAATACGGATCCAATCTACAACACCAAAGAAAAACCCCAATTCAATTCTTGATTGATTCAATCACAACAAACTAAATAATTGCAATTTAAAAAACCCAACAGAGAAAAGAGAAGAAGTTTACAGCGGCAATGGCGGTGATAGCAGAAGCAAGCAAGTAGACAAAAAATGGGAGGTCCGAATTAGATGAAGATTGTTGGGTTTCATTACGGGCCCATGGAGGAGGTTCTTCGGAGTTGGGTTTGGCCCATGAAGGGGTTGATTGTTCATCTTCTTCTCTTTTAACAGCAAACACAGTGAAGCGTCTGTTCTTGTTGATCTTGTGATGGGTTGTGAGAGTGAAAATGGAGGAATTAATTTGGGATTTTTTGAAGGTGGTTACAAGGGATGGGTTCCATGGAAGATTTTGGTTTAAAGATTTGGCATGAATGGGAATGGGAATGGGTGGGTGTGAATTGCAGAGAGATAATGTTTGCATAGGCATGTTTGTGAATTGAAAAACCTGCAAATGCAAATGAAATGTGTAGTTATCTTGAATTTTGAAGAGGTACAAGTAATTAAACATAATGTGCAAGTTCTTGAAGCAATATCTCCCACCCATGATCTTTTCCCATTCCACTGAATATCTCCTCATTTTGCTCCAATAGTGATGTTGCCTCCTTTCTTCCATAGGCTTTTCTAAATTTCCACCGGCAATGCTATTTGCACCAAAAAGTGAAGGTGTTGAATGCATTGTTTTCGTCCCAATTATTTTTAATGAAACATGTCATTTCACTTTATATATATATACACATTATATATATATGTGTGTGTTTTGATTTTATAAATTTATTAAATTTATTTATAAATTTATTAAATTTATTTATAAATTTATAAAATTTGTAACTTTTGATTTTATTATAACTTTGTAAAATGAATTTTTCTTTACGTTAGTCACATTCCAATATTCTCTTGTAAGACTCGGTTTTAAAAACGTGTAATTCTTTCTTATCCAAATTGAACCGTAATTAAAAATAGCAACCAAAGATAGTTGGGGGGTTAAACTCACCAATTAAGTAAACTCGTTATAAATATAAAAGTAAATTACTACATATCGTCCCTACTTCTTTTTTCACATCTCTCTCTCTAAAAATCTCTCCAAATTCTCTCTAGATTTGCTCTCAATCCATTGAAGTAATCGACAAAACAATTACATATTCGGAATCTACGCTTCGAATCATTCCTAGAGGTATAAACTTCTTCCTAGGTCCACTCCGCCAACGTGGCATGAACATGTTGTTTTTACAATTGAGTACGTTAATGGTAACCATTATGTGAAATTAGATATGGCAGAAGAATACCCGTTTCCGCAAATTGTAGGACATTTTTTCCATTACAGTTATCCGTGTGCTGCTGAATGGGCTACCCCGTATTCAGAGCGAATACAGAATTACATGCAACTTTTACGTATTAATTGTACTACGGATAATGTTATTTTAGAATAATCGAATGTAATATAGATTATTATATGTTAAATCGCAATATTTATGTTTTATTTTTATAATTATATAATTATAAAAAATTAGTAATATTTATATTTATAAATATTTATTTCTTTTTAAATCAAACCAAAAGGTTAAAAAAACCTTTTAAAACTATATAATCCAAATAAATAAAAATATATAATAAAAATAAACAAAAGAAAAAACAAAAAAAACACAATCATATATGCAATCATTAAGGTGCAAATAGCAAAAATATTGGTGCAATTAGCCTCCCCATTTCCACTTGTGTAAACTTCATATCATATATGGGTATGTATCAAGGCATACCTTTTTTATTTAAATTTTGATGATTTCAAATTCTTTTTTATTTAAATCCTATGTATTATATAATCATCTTCTGCCCAAATACCTGAAAGTTTAGTCTAGTTTAGTTTGTTGATATGCAATTATGGTGTTATTTGTCAAATTTGTTTCTAGTTGGATCTGAAAGGATGATTTTTAAGAGTAAGTAATCGTCTGTAGCTGAGATGCTTTCACAACTACACTTGGTTGCTCGCTCATGAAAGGATAGGATACATATAGCTTCTTAAATACAATCATCTCATTCTTCTGTGATCATAGAGTTGTTGGAAGACCAGTCAGTGCCAACAAAACAAACCTAGAATGGTTTGAATTTGACCATGTTAATGATTCTTATTGGACGGATATGGAAGAGCAATTGGTGCAAGATAATGAGAATTAAAAGCGTTTTTTGTTTAGTAATCATGAAATGGGGTTAGATGAACAATAAGATCTTGTTGAGATATAGCTTGTATTGAAGTTCCGAGAGGGTATCTATTTTCCTTGAGAAATTCCTCGCTTAGACGGTTTGGACTTTTGTTAGAAGAATCAGAAACTGAAGTTGGTAGCTTAGTGCACGAGTGGTCTTCAAATAATGTTGTGATGCACAAGTTGGTCATAGTTCAACATTTTTGGGTGAATCAATGTAAATTATGAGCTCAATTATACAAACCTTTGCCCCTTTCGTTTTTACAAGACTCGACGGATGCAAGATAATGTCATTGCTTCCAGACATCTGGTAAAAAATTGTCTCTTTTTGCTAGATATTTGACTATTGTGCAACTTTTCTGCTTTATTGTTTAAATTTTGCCATTTTTCTTGATAGTATACTTGATTATATGCAATTTATATTGATACAATACAACTTTGTTTCATCAAGTGTGTATGTGATGCAACGTAGATTTGCGGAAGAATCGGCAAACGTCTAAACCCTTTGATAGACGAAAATTATGAAATGTAAAACTCAAAAACTATGAGAAAACTCTTAAAACTCTCAAGGAGAATAATTGTATTGATTAATTGAAAAGCAATGAATCCCAATAGTCCTATTTATAATCCTAAACTAGAAAAGATAACTACGGAAAGTAAACTAATAACATAATTAGGATAAATACTAAGGAAATAAAAAGGAAAAGACAATCTAAGGAAAAGGAAATGAAATACGCTTGGATATGGCTTAAAAAGAAGGTTCAGGTTAGTTTCAGCTCTAGTTTAAACTAGCATGAAAGTCTTGGTTGCTTCTATTCGAAATTTGAAAACAATGGTTGGGGCGACTTTCATGCTAGTTATAACTATTAATCTGCTAAACGTAAGGATAACCAACACAAAGCATACATTTTTTATTAACGAATTACCAAAAACTAACAACATACAAGTGATACAACACATATCCAACAAAATCTAGAGAACCCAAGATTCAGGAAAAGCAAATCTATCAAACCTATTAAAGAAATTTGATAAAGAAAGGGAAAACCAACAAAAAGATAAGAGCAACTTCATTGCTTTGATTCTTTTTAATAAATTTGGCTAATAATAACAACATAAAAAAAGATGTAGGGCCACACCACAGGTGTTGCAGGGGCTGAGGGGTGGTTAATTTGTATTTTTTAATAGAAACATATTCTAATATGGAATGATTTGAGTTTTAATTTTTGATAGAAATTGAAGAAATATATTCTAATATTGATAACATAGCATATATACCCAACCTATTTATTATTATTTAAAGTAAAGAGGGAGGGCTACAAAGTCTTTGATTCATTTGGTATGAGTGAGTTGGGATTAAAACAGCAGAAAAATTATCATTGTTATATTTGGGATTTTTAAGTGCCATTTTCTAGAAAGTATCATTAGATGATGCAATCTGCATGCATGTGCATTCAGGACTCCTATGAAAAATTCAAGAATGCAGGAGCCGAGGTGGTTGGGATTAGTGGTGATGATGGAGCATCACACAAGGTAAGATAATGCTTCAATGATGGAACTTTATGTCACAGACACATGAGCAAGTAATTTATTACTGTAAATAATATTCTATTTTGGTCCATATCTTCTTAATAACTCAACCTTCTCACACACCATTTAACAAAGCCTTCTTTAGAGGCAACAAGGTTTTCAGCAATTTTATGCTCTTGATAAGAGAATATGTTGGTTTGACTTGTATTGGCAGATTTTCTTGAAACAGAGTCGAACAATAATGTAGCATGCATAACATGTTTGACTTGCCTTAAGTTTGGTAGATGTGGACACATATCAATTAGTATACCCGATCACATGTATCAATCCTCTTAACTACCACATGATATCATTATATATTGGTTAATATTTGCAAACTTTTGCCAATCATCTTATTGCACCTCTTTAAGATTCTGAAAGATAGATATACATCGTGTTTCTTGTTCTAATGTTTTATCCTAAAAATTTTAAATAGAAGCAACATAAATTAACAAAAGCATATCACTTTGGAATAATGGTAGCAGAAGTTTGTTTATTATTGACCTCAGTGTTTGTGTTGATGTAGGCATTTGCAAAGAAATACAAACTCCCATATACCTTGCTGAGTGATGAGGGTAACAAAATCAGAAAAGAGTGGGTTCAGCTTATCTATAACAATAATCCCCATCACTTTAAATAAAGTTGTATCCAAAAAAAATGCCCCCAATATATATTAAAAACAAAATACAAAACAAACATACTATGTTTTAAGGGGTTTGGAACCCGGACTCGGGGCCGGTCCTGAGATTTCGAATGCCCATGGCAAAAAGGCAAAAAGGCAAAAAAATGCCCCCTAATGTATGATCATAAATACGTGGAATCAAACATATATTGTCACGCGGGCTGTACACTGGATAGGGACGGAGCCAAGAATATATTTCAGGGGGATTCTCTTAGCAACTAAAATAAGAGTTTGGAATAAAATAAAAAAGGAGGGTTGAGACATTAATGGATTCCAGTCAAGATCTTAATCCATAAAGATCAATAACAAAAAAGGATCCCAAGTAACATTTGCAGGCTCTAGCTAGTGAACAACAAGCAACTATGAACAACCACTACAAATTGCATATTGAATCAATGGCATAACAAAACACAAATTGGACCAATTCATGATCCAACTAAAAACCAGAAAATACCAATATTCTTGCAGGTTTCCATGACCATAGTTGTGTAGTTTTGAACACAAGTATACAAGAGCTTAAATCCTACAACCCACATCGGATTTAAGTTCCTGCAACCTCGAAGTTGTATGGTGGGTTTGAAACAGCTCTATGCTTTTAACATAAAAACAACTTTTCACAATTTGATGGGATCAATAAGGGTAATATGAAGCAAAAACTTAATCCACTCAAACTAATTCATTATGAATGAAATATCATCTTAAGTCTTAACATAACTTAAACTAATTTAATGAATGGAATTCACTAAAAAAGAACCTCACCCCGTTGGTTAAAATCGATTGAAAACCATGTGCAGAAGATATTTGCGTAAAAAAGAACAAACCATTGAAATGGGAAGGGTTACAATAAGACACCACAAAATTGAAGAAGAAAGAAACCAAAAACTTGTGCAAAATCGAAAAGAAACCCAAAACTCTATTAAATCGAACAATAGCAGATTGTGAGATTTAGAAGTAACCGGTTTAGGATTTTAGCAGCGATTTAGAGCAGGGATTAGGACGATGGTGAGACACTGAAGGGCGGTGAAATATAGAGCAACTAAAACAACAATAAATTTATAAACGTTAATTTAGACAATAAAAGTTAAAGAAGAAAGATAAACCTAATATAAACACTAGAAAAATAAACCTAAATCAGTTCATCTATCTAAAAAGATTAGAATTAAATTTTAAAAAGTAAGACTTACCGGAAGAAGACTGAAAGACTAGTGAAAGTCTTGGACTTTCGAGAGGGGCAGGCAGATGGTTCAGAGTCTTCAATCGAAAGAGTGAGTGACTGAGAGAGTTCAGAGTCTTCAAGTGACTGAATGAGATAGAGTTCGTATGAGAGAAGCGATTGCCGATTGGGCGTATGTGGTATGCGTATAATAAGCTTATTTATTTGGTAGTTTTTTAGGCCCAAACTCATAAGCTTATGGGCTTGAGCAGATGGGCTCACTGCTGCCCTGCCCCCGAGATCTGAATTGTCATCTGAATGGGAGGCCTGATTTTTTTTTTTTTTTTTTTTTTTTTTTTTTTTTTTTTGGGGAAGGGTGTCCAAAGCTATGCCTAATCCTGACAAATTATGAGTAGCCACAATGTTGCGTACGCCTGGATTCGAACCTTGGACAGATGGATATTCCACCACATCCCCAGGATATTAACCAGTACGCCACAACTAGGGGTGTACATAAAACCGTCAACCCGCGAAACCCGACCAACCCAACCCGCTCCCAACCCGCGAAACCACAAAACCGCCAAACCGCTAATTAGAAGGGTTGAAATTGGGTTAGGAAAACTCAACCCAACCCAAACCGCCAACCCGCCGCTATTTTTTTATAAAATTATATATATATATATATATATATAGAGAGAGAGAGAGAGAGAGAGAGGTTCATTTGAGAAATGGTAAATATATGAGAAATAGAGAAGTAATCTTAGTCCTTCATCTGGTCAACATTTGCGGCTTTGACCGCGAAGCACCGGATAATTCCTTGTGTGGTCTATAGAAGGTAGAGGGGTAATTTCGTAAAATACACGGGATGAGTTCATATATGAATCTGTATGAATCATAAAGATTCATATATGAATCTGTTAATTAGTTCAACTGATTCATATATGAATCTTTGTGATTCATACAGATTCATATATGAATGACAATGGTTCATATATGAATCAGTTAAAAGAGTTCAGTTGTGAATTGCACTGGTTCATATATGAACATATAGTTCATATGTGAATTATACATGTTCATATATGAACACAGCCCGTGTGTTTTGTAAAATTTACGAAAATTGTCCTTCTATTTTTGGGATAGCCGTAACTTTTGACCGGTCAAAGCCGCAATATTTGACTAGTCAAATCCGATATTGACCATATGAATGGCTAGGATTACTTCTATATTTCTCATATATTTACCATTTCTCAAATGAACCAAACACTATATATATATATATATATATATATATATATATATATGCAGTTTATTCACAACCCAAATTAACTTTAAGACTTATGGATTATAATTTATAATTGGATGATTGTAATTAGAGCTGTAAACGAACCGAACGTTCAGTGAACCGTTCGTGAACCGTTTGGCGGGAAGTTCGTTTATGTTCGTTCATTTAATAAATGAACGAACATGAACACATTTTTTTGTTCGTTTAGTTAAATAAACGAACATGAACAATGATCTCGTTTGTTCATTTATGTTCGTGAACGTTCGTTCATTTATGTTCGTTCGTTTGCATTCGTTTACGTTTGTTTATGTTCGTTTATGTTTGTTTATTTTTGTTTATTATATAAATATATTGTGACATTAATATGTAAAATCATTAAGTAAATTGAATTTGTAGAATTCTTTTTTTATCGCTCATAAGTTTACACAGTTTTTCATTTTGTTATGTTAGTTTTTAGGAACAGAATGATGAGTAATGGTGGTTGTTTTTTGTTCATTTATGTTCGTTCGTTTATGTTCATTTAAATTTATTTATGTTCGTTCGTTTATGTTTGTTTAAGTATATTTGTGTCCGTTTGTTTATGTCTGTTCAAGTCCATTTATGTTCGTTTAGCATCTTAACGAACGAACATAAACGAACACAAACAAACACATTTCCTTAATGAATGAACATGAACACAAAAAATTTCATTTTTTTTAAGTATATAATATTTATATACGGAAAATGCAACAAATAAACTCACACACCCTCCTCACCTTTGGTGAGGTTCGAACCTCTGACCTCCTAGGAAGTCAAAGACTCTTTTATCGCTAGGCCAAAGGCCCTTTGGTCTAAAAAAATTTCATTTGTTTACCGTTTGTGTTCGTTCGTTCGGTTAAGTTAAACGAAGGAACACGAACAAGCACTAATTGTAATAACTAATAACTTTGTTGAGAATAATTTTAGTATTATTTATCATATTTCAATCGGCAAATTTATGTTTATTACTAGCCCGCCAACCCAACCCAACCCGTCATAACCCGCAAGGGTTGGATCGGGTTGGGTTATATTCTTGAATTGGTTGGGTTGGGTTGGGTTGGGTTGAGATTTTTCAAACCGCCATAATTGGGTTGGGTTGTAAAAACGTCCCAACCCGCCCAACCCAACCCGCGTACACCCCTAGCCACAACCCTTGTGGTTGAATGGGAGGCCTGATATGGAGTATGTAAAATGGAGGTGGCAGCCATTTGGATGTGAGATCCCAAGGTGATGATCATAATTTCTTTAAAAACGGTTACATTTTTTGTCTGCTTTTAGATTACATGCTTATTTTGTACATTCTAAAATGCTTAAAAAAATTGCATCTTGCATGCTAATTTGCTGGCTTTCTATTTGTTTGAGTTTGATTATTTTAGTCAATATTATTAAGAAAGATTTTGCTATAATAAGTGGTTAGTTAATTAACCTCTTAAAACTGTGATTAGTGATTTATTGATCAATTTATGACTTGATCACATCTGTTAATGATGTTTTTTTTTCCAGTTTGAATGCAACGGATTTTTTGGAAAGACTTGGAGGGAAGAAATTGGTTTTTGTTGGAGACTCTTTAAATAGGAACATGTGGGAATCACTTGTTTGCATACTACAACATTCTCTCAAGAACAAGAAAAGGGTTTATGAGATATCAGGAAAGAGGGAATTCAAGAAAAAGGGATTTTACGCCTTCAGATTCGAGGCAAACTTTCCACCCATGTATAATACTACACAATTTTGACTTTTGGGTTCAAATCTACTTGCATTCAACTTCAAATTTGGTATGCATTTGTTATGGATTTTAGTTCCATTTTTTTCTTTTAGTCGTTGTTACAATTTTAATTTTAATGGGTTCTCAATTTTTTTCGTAAAATTATGAAAGATGCCATACCAATTTGGAGGTTGAAACTTTGTTCTTTTGACCTCAAAAGTCAAACTACTTCTGGAGTTTGCCTAATGATTCAAGCCTTGCTTATTTGTGTAGGACTATAACTGTACGATCGATTTTGTGAGTTCTCCGTTTCTAGTCAGAGAATCATCTTTCAAAGGTAAAAATGGTACTTTTGAGACGCTAAGATTGGATTTGATGGACCGGACGACTTCAATGTATCAAGATGCCGATGTTCTGATCTTTAACACGGGACACTGGTGGACTCACGAGAAAACTTCCCGAGGGTGAGACTAATGTTCCAACATTACACTCCCTTACTCCCAAAATACACTTCCACATTTCTGCTTTAGTTATTACACGTGTCTTTTTCATTGTGGACATTTATTTTGGGACGGAGGGAGTATCAGGCAATGCTAATATAAGTTGTAATCAAGGCATGATCAGTTTGTACCACATGAAAAAGGACTTGTGGAACTAATTGCTTTTTTTTTTTTTTTCTGCATGTTAACAGGGAAGATTATTATCAGGAAGGCAACCATGTTTACCCTAGACTCAAAGCTCTTGATGCATACACCAGGGCTCTTTCTACATGGGCCAAATGGGTAGATAAAAACATAGATAGCCAGAAAACTCAAGTTATCTTTAGAGGCTATTCAGTCACTCATTTTAGGTATGTTAATAGAGTTATATAAAACCCATATAGAAAAGACGGGAGATGATCAAATGAGAACCCCATATATTGTGAGAACTGTGAGAACTTTCACCTTAAGATATTGTTTCACATGATTTTTTTCATCAAAAGCCTGAAATTTAAGGTATTAATTAACATATACTTGCTTCACAATGCGAAACTCTTAGTATATTTTTTGTTTCACAAACAAGTAAAAAAGTTCCACATGGTGAAACAAATATATGTTAAGCAATACCTTAAATTCTAGGTTTAGATGATTTTGTTTTATATATGAAATAACACACTGGTTCTTACAATTTGTAACCATTTTGTGGTTCTCATATGATTAGCTTCCTAGGAAAGACCCACAAAGAAAGATTTTGAAGCTTTCGGTGCTTTCAACTTCTCATTCGGGCCCAAAAAGGTCAAAGATTTGTTGTTGTTGTTGTTTCTGTTATTTAGATCACAAATTGGCAAGCATGTGATTGCAGGGGAGGGCAGTGGAATTCAGGTGGGCAGTGTCACAAAGAAACCGAACCCATCTTCAATACAAGTCAGTTAAGCAAGTACCCATCAAAGATGCGAGCTTTTGACAACGTCATGCGAGTGATGAAGACTCCTGTAATATATCTCAACATTAGCAGACTTACGGATTACAGGAAAGACGGTCACCCATCGGTTTACAGAAAGATGTACAAGTCCCTGTCCCTAACCCAACAAATTCGTGCAGAACAATCACAAGATTGCAGCCATTGGTGTTTGCCTGGTGTCCCAGAAGCTTGGAATGAGTTGTTATATGCATCTCTACTCAAGGTCGGAAGAGGATCTTGGAAAAGCTGAAATTTTGTATAATAATTGTAGCAAGTTTCTGTTTCTTTCGTTGCAAGTTGAGAGAAGCAGGAGACTTTTTAAGTTATTGTTGTGTTTGCTAACTTGTTAAGAGTTGCATCTTATCAGAGTTGAGGATACCATGATGATAGAATTGTAGAAATTTCGATGTTTGCATGTGTTGTGCAGCGAAGTTTTGAGATCCTAAATAGCATCAAACGAAGGGATAGAAATCACAATTTCATCTGTGGTGTATTCTAGAAAATTCATCTGCTTGACGATGAAATTTGAGGTTCAGGATGAGTTGAGATGCTAATGTCCCGTTTGCTTTGCAGGTTTCCAAATCCATTCCAATCTCGTGTTTGGTTTGCAGTATTTTTGATTTGAAATATTTCTTTAAAATCCCTTAAACATACGATTTTGAAATACCATGGTTTGGATTTCAAGGGAATTCGAATGATCTGTATATAATAATGATTTAAAATATGTTAAAAATATTTAATTTTCAATTAGCAATTAATAATAAGGTAATTTAATTATTTTTATAGTTATTTGTAATTTATTTTGATACAGGGAGAATTCAAGAGCTATCAAGATGTTTTTTCTATCTTTGGAAAAGAAGAGAACGAGCTCGAAGAAGGCTCGGAATTTGGCATCAAAAAAGGAGCAAACAACCCCTACAGGTAGTTACATCGAGACCTAAGTCATGGTACAAGTCTCGGTGCCATTCCAGAGTCTACCGAGAGTTTCACCGAGACTTAACTCTCGGGACAACGACCTAAAATAGCTAAATAAGTAGAAATACTTATATAGTGAGAACTTAAAAAAAACAAAAATACCCCTTTAACATTAAGAGCCATCGATGGAAGGAACCAAAACCAAAATAAAATGCATACTTCACGCTACAAGAGTTGATTTGTAATAAATGAATCATAGAGACAAAATCCATAGTTTCAAAAGTGTAGTTTTCTCTAATTATGATTATAACCTAGACGTTTTTATATATAAAAAATATACCCTAACATAGCATAGCAAGCATTTTTGACCAAAAGGTTGAGTGTCGGCAATCTTAACATGGCACCCAACCCCTAAGAAATCCGGTGTGAGTGAGCCATCTAAGACTCACCCAGCAGCAAGGCGTATGAGGGGGCCCGGACTCAAACCCAAGACCAACGGCTTTTTAAGCAAACATCTCCTCATTCCTTAACACGACTCTTACTCTACAGTTAACGGACGACTGCTGATTGTTTCTCTTTTCCTTCTCTTGTTATTCTTGTTCAGCAATCCTTTTTCTTCCAAGCTCTTCATTTTCTGTGCTTTCCTTGCCTTTGCCTTTTCTTCAAAACCATCATCCATCATTTTCATTATCGCCACACGCTTTGCCTTATAAACCTGCACCAACTCGCACTCTCTTAACGAAAATAAAAGCACCCAAGAGAAATTTGGAGAGAAAACGATCTTACCTTTGTAATTTCTTCAAGCACCTCATTCTCTTTACATTCGAACTTGTCCATTTTTTTTCCAACATCAGCTTCTATCTCATAAATAAGATCTACATCATTCTGCAAATATTATTTGCAGTTAGATTATGCATTTGAATGATTACTTACTTAGCAGACCAAATATGAAGTACCGAAACTCACCGACTCAACATGATCACTTGTTTGCATACTTCAACATTCTCTCAAGAACAAGAAAAGGGTTTATGAGATATCAGGAAAGAGGGAATTCAAGAAAAAAGGATTTTACGCCTTCAGATTCGAGGCAAACTTTCCACCCGTGTGTAGTACTCCACAGTTTTGACTTTTGGGTTCAAATCTATTAGCATTCAACTTCAAATTTGGTATGCATTTGTTATGGATTTTAGCTCCATTTATTTCTTTTAATTGTTGTTACAATTTTAATCTTAATGGGTTGTCAATTTTTTGGTAAAATTATGAAAGATGCCATACCAATTTGGAGGTTGAAACTTTGTTCCTTTGACCTCAAAAATCAAACTACTTTTGGAATTTGCCTAATGAGTAAACCCTTGCTTATCTGTGTAGGACTATAACTCTACGATCGATTTTGTGAGTTCTCCGTTTCTAGTCAGAGAATCATCTTTCAAAGGTAAAAATGGTACTTTTGAGACGCTAAGATTGGATTTGATGGACCGGACGACCTCAATGTATCAAGATGCCGATGTTCTGATCTTTAACACGGGACACTGGTGGACTCACGAGAAAACTTCCCGAGGGTGAGACTAATGTTCCAACATTAGGGGGCGTTTGGTTCGTGGAATGGAATTCATCAAAGAATTTGACTTTGATGGAATTTGACCACGTATTTTCGTCGTGTTTGGTTGGATGGAATTGGAATTGGAATCTTTTTGTTTGGTTCACGGAATTCGACTTTGGAATTGGAATTGGATTTTTTTTTTAAAGACTTTAGAATTGGAATTAAATATCAACAGATGACATTTTATGATTTTTCTATCATTTTCTTTAAAATTATAAATATCAGTGAAGTTATAATTCAATATGTTAAATTATTAAAATTACCGTTCATTAAATAAAAAAGAAAATTTTATCATTTAATTAAATAAAACAAACATAAAATTGCGGAAACTACATAACCATAAACCAAATTACATTACTAATATCCGTAACATCTGAAATTGTTCACTACATAACATCTACTAATATCCGAAACGTATCTTACTTCCAAAAACCATATTGAAGTTTTTAAATCATAAACCAAGTCAACTTTCCAAAATAAACCTTACCCACTCCTCTCGCTCCCTTTCTTCCAAACTCCAAAAAATTAACACGTTATTAGGCTCATCTATTATCTTCTTGATTGTGCATTGTACGGGCAGAAGTGTCGGACACCCTTGTGCTGTGCTGGAACGAAGTTGGAAAGGCAGTTAGCCGGACCGGAGTTAGTACAGTTAACCGTGGACAAGATAGTGTGCGGGAGAGATTGAAAGTGGCTCGTGATCGACAAAAGAGTTACACGGACAAGCGGCGAAAGGACATAGAATTTCAAGTCGGGGACAATGTAATGCTCAAGGTATCACCTTGGAAGGGAGTGGTGCGTTTTGGAAAGAAAGGGAAGTTAAGCCCGCGCTATATCGGGCCATTTGCGATCGTGGAGCGAATCAGAGAAATGACTTATAAGCTCGAACTCCCTGAAGAATTGCGAGTAATACACAATACGTTCCACGTATCCAATTTAAGGAAATGTTTAGCAAAAGTGGATATGGCGGTACCATTACAATATGTGCAAGTTGACGAACGATTGAATTATGTCGAGGAGCCCGAAGCGGTTATCGATCGTAAAATCAGAAATACGATGAATAAGGAGATTCGCTTAGTAAAAGTGCAGTGGTGTTTCCATAAGGGTCAGGATGCCAAATGGGAAGTCGAATCAGAAATGTGAGCCAAAAATCCTCATTTGTTTGTAGAGAAGATTCCGAGGATGGAATCCTTTTAAGAGGGGGAGATTTGTAAGGATCAAAATTGTAAAGTTTTCCCTTTTGTAGAGAGCTGGGGTCAAATTGGGTGACTTAGAACTTGGAGGTCTAAGGTGCAATAAAAAGGAAATATATATAAGGAAGAAATCCCTAAATTCTCTTCTTTCTATCATTTTTGGATTACGGCTGATTGAAGAAAATCGAGAGAGGGCGATTGTGGCAAGAGGGGAGAGAATCGTGAAGCTAAGCATCTAAGGTAACCCTCTATTAATCTATTGCAATATTAAGTTTGATTTCTTGGTTTGGAGTGAGGGTGGATAATGATATTCTTAATCTGGATTCTAAGTTCTACCCTAAAATAAGACTGATGTTCAGGAATATGTTGGAGGAATAAGCTAGTTATGGAAATGGGTAATGATTATTAATCTTAGTATGGGCCTGTTATTGATTCATCGATTCATTTTGAACCATCTTAGTTTGGGTTTGCGTGGAAAACGGGTGTGGTGAGAAACCCTTAATCGCCCAGAACCGGTAGAGTCACCCAGATAGATCTCCTCTATTGGACTCACCCGGGGCCGCATTAACCGGGAGTCACCAGGAGTGACATTCATCCGGATCAAACCCCAACCCGGGCCCCATCATGAGCCGGAAGAAAATCCCACCCGGGGACCCGGGCGCTGCTCGATGGGAACCCGGGAGACCTACAGAACCAGGAGTACCCGGGCATGGAGAGCCGGGAGTACCCAGGGCCAGGCGGTATGGCCCACCGAATGGTGGCTTCACCCGAGATTTATGTTGAGTATTCTAGGAGTCGATTTAGAAGGTTAATCGGGTAAGCTTAATGAGTCTTGTGATCGATCTATAGGAGCTTATCCGTTCCGGGGTAAGAATCATCTGTGTGACCCACCTCTCGCGACCAGGTGAGTTCCTATTAAACCCCTTTTTGGTAAAAATATTTATATGTGCTTCAAACTCCAATTACAATTCATACGGGTAACATGCTACTCATTTCTATAAGCGCTTACATATCAAATCTTTACATGAAACGTGATGCCTTGTGGATTTTAACTGTTATGGTATTGATTTCACTCTCGATTATACCTATTGATTACATGTTGGAAATATTTATGTGGAGTTGGGTTGCACAGTGAGAAGGATGTACCTTGGGAATCTCACGATCCATCGGGAGTAAATTTTAACCCAGTACGTGTGTGAAATTCGTTTTCTGCACATGAGGGTAAGGGGAGCCTGCTTGGCCCCAGAGGAGAAAGGGGAGTCTGCTTGGTCCCCGATAGCGGTTATTTTGGTGTTGGAACGTGGGAAGACCTATCACTGTGCAATACCCGAGTTTGTGTTAATATTGTTGTAATAATTGTGTTACCATCTTTTCATGAAATGAGTTTTGGGTTATAACTATTTTATTGGGAATTCACTAGACCTAATGATCTAACCCTCGTTTTTCAAACCTAAAACCCCTTTTCAGGAAAGATTGTTAGCGATGCTTCCTCTAAAGGAAAGGAAAAGGTGTGAAGGCGTAGGAGTGAACTCCCGAGTAGAGAGCACGCTAGTTTTGGTATCAGAAGCTTAGCCAGTCATAGAGATTCTCGGCTGTAGTTGAGACTTTCGCTGTTAAACTTTACTTATTCTATTTTGAACTGATTGTATTGGGACCCGTTTGGGATTTTATATTATATTTCCTGTTTTAATTGTTGGGTTATTAAATGACATCCACCGATATAGTTTTTTTTTCCGTGCAAAATGAGTTGTTGGATCAATAGAGATATAATGGCCGAGATTCGTCCTCACATGCACAATAAAAATTGAGTTTTCATTTGATATTCTCTCTCTCTCTCTCTCTCTCTCTATATATATATATATATATATATATATATATATATATATATGGGCAGGTTCAAACGAGAAGACGAGAAAGAATATGGACCACATAATTTATTAATTAAAAAAATACCATAAATAAAAAATAAAAATTAATTTTAAAAATCAGGATAATTACAAGTTTGAATTAGATAAATCCTTAAAAATCTCATTATATCTTTTAAATTTATTTATTATTTGATTTTAATAAATTCATAATTTTTTTTATCAAATTTATATAATTTTTTTTCTAGATACACTTTTGATAAAAAAAATCATAATTTTCATCAAATATCACATTTGATATCCATAATTAATTTATTATCTATTTCACCATTTTTCTCTATTTTTTGGATTTACGTTTTGAATCAAATGTGATTAACTTCGTTTAACTTATGATCTATTATTATGTATCACATATGATCCCACTAGGTGAATTTTGTACATCTCACATATGATAATCTATGTCTGAATATAAGTGATACATCATCACATGTGATGATATTTACATCACAAAAAGATCTATAAATATAAATATACATAATCACATATGATTAATTAAAATATATACAATTATCACATGTGATAATATGATATCACATGTTGATATTTGGTCAAAATTGTGATTTTTTTTATTAAAAGTATATTTAGAAAAAAATTATTAATAAAAAAAATAATGAAATAATTGAAATTAAAAAATAAATAAATCTAAAAGATATAATAAGAATTTTAAAGATTTATCCAATTCAAAATGATAATTATCCTAATTTCTAAAATTATTTTTATTTTTTATTTATGGTATTTAATAATTATGTGGCACACATTCCTTCTCGTTTTCTCGTAAATTACCTCAAAAAAACGGAAAACTGATGAACACCCTAGTAGCATTCCATCCAGACGGTATGCACTTGTGCATACAAGTAATTAATTGGTTTTTTGGTTTTTATGCACATGTGCATATTCACGTGTGCATGTTATAAATTAGTTGTATGCACAGGTGCATACCGTCCTAATGAATGGCTACTAGTATGTTCTTCAGTTTTCCATTTTTTTGAGGTTTTCCCTTGAACCTCTCTCTCTCTCTCTCTCTCTCTCTCTCTCTCTCTCTCTATATATATATATATATATATATATATATATATATATATATATATATATGGAGAAGTTCATTTGAGAAATGGTAAATGTATGAGAAATAGAGAAGTAATCTTAGCCATTCATCTGGTCAACATTTGCGGTTTTGACCACGAAGCACCGGATAATTCCTTGCATAGTCTATAGAAGGTAGAGGGTAGTTTCGTAAAATACGCGGGATGAGTTCATATATGAACTTATATGATTCACATATGAACTATACGTTCATATGTGAATCAGTTAATTAGTTCATATGAGAATCAGTTAATTAGTTCATATATGAATCTGTTAATTAGTTCAACTGATTCATATATAAACTTACAGTTAATTAGTTCATATGTGAATCCGTTAATTAGTTCATATATGAATCAGTTAAAAGAGTTCAGATGCGAATTATACTGATTCACATATGAACATATAGTTCATATGTGAATTATACAAATTCATATATGAATATAACCCATATATTTTGTAAAAATTACGAAAGTGTCCTATTTTTGGAATAGCTGCAACTTTTGACCAGTCAAAGTCGAAATATTTGACCATTCAAATCCGATCTTGACCGTATGAATGGCTAGGATTAGTTATCTATTTCTCATATATTTACCATTTCTCAAATGAACCTAAGGCTATATATATAGAGAGAGAGAGAGGAAAGTTCAAATGAAAACTCATTTTTCATTGTGCACGTGAGGACAAATCTCAGTCACTCGATCTTTTTTGATCCAACAACTCATATTAAATAGAGTTTTTAATTTTAAAATGTTTAGGAGTAAAAATGGAAGAAAATTTTAAACACACGCCTCCATATTTGACTTTTTATTTTCTTTTTTAATTAAAAACTTTTTACCCAATTAAGTTTAAAATAAATTATCTAAAAAATTACTAATATTTTAATCAAACAAATTACATCAAAAAAACGAGAATTTCGTGCTCTTCGATATGACATCCATCTCGATATAGTTTTTTTTGTCGTTTTAACTATTTTTTTTACGTGAAATGCTATATATGTTTTATATTCATTATGAATATTTATGTACGTTCAAGTTTGCACAATGCCTCGACACCGTAAGTATGTAACTCGACTTCAACACTTTCTTCAACATCGTAAGGCATCACGTTTCTTCTGTATCGTAACCCAACACCCATCAAGATGAATCGAGAACCTATCGAGTAATTTTGTTGTGAACCGGAGAACAAAAGAGAGCGCGTCACATCTCCACATCTTCACAGGTCATTCATGTGTTATTCATCATGAATAATGTATCATTCAGGATGAATAATACAACATTCAGGGTGAATAATTCACGATTCATGAATTCGTGTATTATTCGTCATGAATGTTGTGTAATTCATCCTGAATACTATATTATTCATCATGAATAATGAATGAACGTTCACATTTGTTATTCATACTGAATGTGGGACATCCGGGGATGCACATACATATTCATAATGAATTGAACCAAATTTCGGTAGTGAACTGAGAAACAAAAGAGAGTGCGTCATGTGTCTACACCTTCACGGGTCATTCATATATTATTCATCATGAATAATGTATCATTCAGGATGAATAATACAACATTCAGGGTGAATAATACACGGTTCATGATAAATAATACATGAATCATGGATTCGTGTATTATTCATCCTGAATACTATATTATTCATCATGGATAGTGAATAAACGTTCACCTTTGTTATTCATACTGAATGTGGACACCCGATGACGTGCATGCATATTCATAATGAATATAACACATATATAGAATTTCACGTAAAAAACGGTTAAAACGAAAAAAAATCTTGAATATTGTATTATTCATCCTGCATACTGTATTATTCATCATGAATAGTGAATGAACGTTCACCTTTGTTATTCATATTGAATGTGGACACCCGAAGACGTGCATACATATTCATAATGAATATAACACGTATATAGAATTTCACGTACAAAAATGGTTAAAACGAAAAAAAAACTATATCGAGATGGATGTCATATCTAAGAGTACGAAATTCTCGTTTTTTTGATGTAATTTGTTTGATTTAAATATTAATAATTTTTAAGATAAATTATTTTAAAGTTTAAGGGGGTAATTTTTTTTAATTAAAAATAAAAATAAAAAGTCAAAGAAGGTAGGCATTGATTCAAAATTACAATTTTGTCCTTAATCACTTCCCAATTAACCTTATTATGTATTAACCATTGATTAGTTTTTTTAGTTTTGATCAATGGTTAAAATTTGTCCTCATGTACACAATGAAAGATGAGTTTTCATTTGAACTCACCCCTATATATATATATATATATATATATATATATATATATATATATATAGGACGATAATCAAATAAGAACCACAAAAAGGTTGAAAACTGTGAGAACCGATCTAAGCTGTAATTTAGTTTTGATCCTATGGTTTTAATTGAAAACTGTTTCACCACATGAAAAAGGGCATAATTGTCATTTTGGTAACAAAGATTCACCATATGAAACATATACTCACTAATTGAATCATAATGAAAATTATTATTTTTTATAAGGTTAATATTGATAGCGTTTCATCTTTATGCTATTTCACCAGATGAAACACACAATTCACCATATGAACCAAATGAAACACATAGATTCACCAAATGAAACATATAGCTTCACCAGATGAAACTCACGAGTTCACCACATGAAACACACATATTCACCACATAAAACACATGGATTCAGATGAAACGCACAAATTCATCATATGAAACACATAAATTCACCAGATCTGGGAAATCAAACACAAAAACCCCAAATCTGGGAAATCCTTCGTGGTGGTCTGCAACTCTCGCCTTGTTATCCCTATCGTCATCCTCACCAAGCTCCTCCGCCGACTGTTGGTAACACCGATAGATCAACAGCGTCGCCACTAGATCAGGCGGTGATTATGAAATCAATAATTGTGGTGTATGATCTTTTCTGGATTCACTCGTGAAAATCGCTACAGATCGGATAAATAGTTGAACAAGTGGAAGAAGAAATAATGGAAGGAAATTGATCATCGGTGTCGCCGACAACGACAACGGCAACAACAAAGTCAACGGTGGTGATAATCGAGCACAAGGCTTATGCTTGAATCGGACTTCTCGGTAATCCAAGCGATGTGTATTACGGACGTACAATTTTCTTAAACATCTCCAATTTTTGGGCTTCTGTTCGTCTGGAACCTTCTTCAGATCTCGTCATCGTTCCTCATCCTACTCACGATTTCGTTAAATTCAGTTCTCTTTCTCACCTGGTATTCCTCGATTCTCTTTGAATTTTTTATTATTACGTTTTCTATTTTATGATTTTTGGATCTGTTTTGTGATTCAGCTCGTCGTCAACTGGTGAGCCATTCTCACTGCATTCTTGTCAAAACGTATCCTATTTTATGATTGTTGATTTTTGTTGTTCTACTTCATTTCGATTCGGTTTTTCATTCGTTTCTGTGATGCTTGTTTATGATCTTATCTGGATTCATGGGAAGTTGCAGGAGGCGATGTGAAAGAACAGTTGTAGGAGGTAGGAGGCGATGTAAAAGAGATGTTGTAGATCCCAGATACAGGGCAATCAACAACAATAGTAATCAATGAAGAACAATAAATAAACCGCAACTGCTAGTCATATGCTTGATAATCAATAAAGGTTTAGGTTTACAGAGAGAATTTTTGATCAGTGAATGTAAACCTTACGACTAGCTGTCTAACAATGATTTTTTCTTCTCTAACCTAAAACTAGGTTTAGAATATATATATATATATATATATATATATATGGACGTGAAAGCCTAATGGGCTTTGAGGCTCAATTACAATAACTTTGAACACATTACAATTCAAACCCTTATAAATGCGTTATACAACTTTCAACGCACTAGGACTTTCAGTCCTACCAATCTCCCCCTAAAGTTGAATAAGGCATTTATATTCTTGAAATCTTCAAGCTTGATCTTCTTTCCCTCTTGAATCTTTGAAGAACTTTGGTGTTGCTTGTCTTCATATCTTTCCAAGCTCCCCCTTGAATAAAGCTCTTGGTCTTCATAGTTTCAACTTTGTAACCAGATTCAATGTACAATAGCCTCGACTGAATGCACTATCAAGCAACTTTCAACTGTAGAAACTCAACACATCGGATCAGCACACAAGAAATATAATGTGCGAGTTACGTGACATTCCACAGTGCATCTTCGGTTTAAAACAAAGAATCTGTCTTTGAACTGCGAGTTGAATATGCTTTCAACTTAAGAATTTGTTTCAATCAACTCGTAAGAACTTGTTTCAATCAGCTCGTAGGAGGAAATGACTTGAAGCAGACACCATATGATACGGGATAGAAGAAATGCAATAAAATCTTTTCTGCTCAGCTGCAATCTTTGAATCCAAAGGCTTTTCAACCTCAGATTTTGCTAACTCCCCCTCAACATGATAATTTGTGTCTTTGAATTGTGTGACATTCTCCCCCTCATGATGATTAGGAGAATCCTGAGCATCATGTATCTTCAAAGACTAACCGGATGAGTAGCAAAAGATTAGATAAAACGATTCAGTAACCAAGGGTAACAGCTAACATAGAAACACAATAGTAACTGTTATCACAACAATTTAGATAATTGTGTGGCTTATTTTCAGAGTTGGCAATGGGGTATCTCTGATAGGACTTCCACTTATCACCGAAGTAAAAAAATTACTTCTCAAACTATTCCGGCAATATCACAGAGATATACGATTGGAATCACAAAGATTCGTGCGTGTGTGAAAGAAGTATAACTCAAATCGATTAGGCTCAAATATTGATTCAACCTGGGATGCAGGTTAGAAATCAATAGACTAAGAGAGATGAATATGAAGTTCGGAGACCGGAGTTGATGTCTTCCTTTTTCAATATCTAAGACCTCCGAGTGAGGATTAGATAGATTATGTGTTAAATCTCCGTGCATATATGAAACAAGTATCTTTTGAGAAATACTTGAGTGACTAGGTGGGGTGACACGAGTTATCGACAATGGGTCCATGTTTGTTTCAATATCCATCTCCAAAGAACGAGAATGAATAGATTATGTGGTAACCCGGATAACTGACTCGGTTTGGTAAGGACCAATAATTCTTTTAACTCCTATCACATCCTCACCTCTATCAATCTAGACCTCTCACTGATATCTATGAATTGGATGTGTTTCTTGGGTAGGTCCTTCCGGTTCTGGATTGACCATAGAAACATTAAAAGCCCTAACACTCCTTTAACTCGCCAAAATAGAACATTTAAGTACAAGTCAAAACATTGAAGTACGAGTCTTGAACCGAAGTGTTCAAAAGTAGATATGAAAATTTAAACAAACATGGTACTCCCCCTCAAAAGTGGCATAACCCTTGATTGTAGTCATGTGACATGAATAATCTGAATTAAATCACACATGACATTCCTGCAAAACAGATTAAGAAGATTTTGGTTTTGGTATCCATGTTGTGATGGATCCTTGTTGGTTAGTTGCCTTAGCTTTTAAGCTATTAAACTGAGGATTGGGGATGCTATAAGTACCATACCAATTATTAACATACCTTGAATCCACAAAGTCACTATTTCCACAGTGAGTACAACAAATCTTTGTTCGGTTTAGACTGATCAGCTTTCCTGTAGAATAAACATAAGTAGGTGAATCAGTCTTGAAAATAGATGACTTTGTATCAACTACAGGAGAATCATGAGACTTGTTTCCTTCACTGTCTTCTGTAGTTGGTTTCTTTCTCCAAACCATCTTGACTTTTAGAAACACTTTATTATTTGAATCATCAACAAGAGAATTATAGAAAAGATTTGAAGGGCGAATCCGATATTTTGAAAATTCATTTGATTTGACAAGCTTCTTCGAAGAGTTAGTTGTAGAAGGTGAACTTGAAGAATAAGGAGACTGAATAACAGTATCGAGACTGGCTTGTTCAGATAAATTGACTTTAAGATATATTTCTTCAAGCTTCTTGACTTTTGCGGATAAAACGTTTCTTTCTTCTAGAATCAAGTGAATTTGTTTTTGTAAATCGGATTTTACCTTATGTTCTTTCAAAATCTTTGTTGCTAATCCAGATAATTTCTTTGAAAGCTTATGAATCTCAGTTTCGAAAATCTTTCTTTCACTTTCAAAATCCTTTTCTGTACTGTTGCGTTTATCAGATATCTCTTTAAAAACTGCAACATTCTTCTTTTCAAGCATTTTCTTTCACTCTCAAAAACTTTTCGCTCTATCTCAAAATAATCTCTCTCAATTATCAAAACGTTTTCAAAATCAGAAATCTGTTTTGAAAGTTTCGCATTTTGAAGCTCAAAAACCTTTCTTTCGTCAAAAACTTTATTTGAAAGATCAAGAATCTTTCTTTCATTTGAAGAATCAACTTTTTCTTTTTAAAAAACAACAAGTCTTTTTGTCAGATCGAGATTTTCATCCTCCAACATGTTTCCTCTTTCTTCAAGCATCAGGTACTTCTCTTCTTTGGCTTCAAAATCTGCAACTTTTCGTTCAAGTTCAGATATTTTCTTTGAGTTTTCATGTAGATCCTTTTTATTTATATCAGCTTCTCTTTCAAGATCTGAAATCTCTTGGTTAAGAAACTCTATTCGGCCAGAAAACGAAGAGTAATATGAACTATATTTTATCATGTTTTCAAGTTCTGAAATCCTGCGTTTGAGCTAGTCATTGTCGTCCTGTAACCGAGAAATTTGTTGATAATTCATTGTTACTTGGAAAGCTTAAAGTCCAGGGACTGAACTTGACAAGAGATGAAACTCTAAAGTGCAAGGACCAAAAATGACAACGAGTGAAACTTGAAAGTGT
The DNA here is from genome assembly GCA_954870635.1 of Arctium minus. Lineage (NCBI taxonomy): Eukaryota > Viridiplantae > Streptophyta > Magnoliopsida > Asterales > Asteraceae > Arctium > Arctium minus. Next base: position 21,301,898 of record OX941084.1, read on the forward strand.
AGGGGTCACAAATGACAAACGACCGAAACTTTGAAGTACGGGGGCTAAAAGTGACACAAACTGAAACTTAAAACTACAAGGCTTCTTTCTTTTTTGATTACCTTCCTCGTGTATGTATAAGACCGAATCCATTCGATTTCTAAAAAAGTGACAAAAAATTAAACTTAAAACTAGAAGGACCAAAAATGACATAAGTTAAAACTACTAACTAGAGGTAGGGGTGCTCACGGGTTGGGTTGGTCGGGTTGAAGGCATTTGAACAACCCAACCCAATGTTTGCGGTTTGAAAAATCTCAACCCAACCCAACCCAATCAAAAGTGCAACCCAACCCAACCCAAACCGTGCGGGTTGGGTTGGGTTGGTCGGGTTGAAATTTAATACATCATTTTACAATCTAACTAAGTGATTCCGCTTAAAACAACTAAAATCAAAACGGATATATAAAAATAAGGTTAATAATAGAAGAGAATAGTCGAAGCAGAGTATCCTTGCCTCTTGATTCTATCGATTTTGAAGATTTTTTAAGACTTGAAGGTTTGATTCGTGCGATTTTAATCGACGTGGTCTCGTGGATAGATCTAAACTACGACTAAGATAAGAAGACTTGAAAATTAATAGAAAGAAAAGACAATAAAAGTCTAAAACCATTATAAAAAAAATAAAAGCGTAAGTTTTGGTCGGGTTGGCGGGTTGGTCGGGTTACTTTGGGCTCAACCCGTTTCCAACCCGATAGATGCGGTTTGGAAAAAATTTGTATCGATTATGTATCGGGTTACCTCGGTTTGAGTTTTTTTGCGTTTTTTCGGGTTGGGTTGGCCGGGTTGGTCGGAAATTTGAGCACCCCTAACTAGAGGGACTAGAAGTGCAAAATTTGAAAATTCTAACGGACTTAACTGGACACTAACTAAAAAAAGGACTAAAAATGAAATAAAACTAACCAAACTAACTAGACTAACGGAGACTTAACAAAAAAGGACCAAAATGTAAGAAATTTAACCGTCACTTAACGGAAACACTATTCATCGTCTTCTTCGTTGAGCCAACCTGCAAAACTTCGAAACGGTTAGTAATATTTAATGCAAAATGATCATTAAAGCTCCCTGATCCGTCCTCAACAGATTAAAACTCAAACGGTCAACCCACGATCACAAACGAACCAACCGAAAATGTTTCGGAAAACGATCGAAAACTTAAAAAATCAGTATGGGTTAAAACTTTTCGATAAAAAATGATCGATTATGTTCCCTTAAGCTCCCTCAACTGATTAGAACTCGAATCAATCTCTCAAACTCACGAACGAAGCAACCGAAAGTTTTTTCGGAAACCGAACGAGAACTTAAAAACTTGATATGGGTGAAAAATTTACGATCAAAATCGATCGTTTAAGCTTTGCAAACAACCCTTAACGGTTTAAAGTCGAAAAACTTATTTCACGATTACTACCGAATCAACCGAAATATTATCGAAAAACGATCAAAAAGACTCGAAACTTGTTGTAACCTTCCCTATCGAAACTGTTGGGTTGGGGCTGCTGGAAACTAGAAGCCAAGCAGGGTAAGACCGGGAGATACCGGGGAGAGACCGGGACAAGGGACCGGGCGGGGAGGAGACCGGTGTCAACACTAATCTGGGGACCGGTGTCACCCCAAGTAGGTGACCGATTGACCGGTGTGTACGGGGACCGGGATGTCACAAACCGGGGACCGACCATAAATTTAATTAACAGATTTTAACAAAAAAAAATATGGCGGTCGTTCGATTTATTTTCTACACCGACCCACTATCAATTGAATAGTCCAAACACAATTTAGATAGAAGTGGATGCCAAGAGTTTAAAACAAACAGACCTGCAAAACTCTTAAACAAGAAAAATAAACACAGTCGATTGCCAAACTCTTAAACAAAAAATAAAATTAAAATAAACCATAGCCGTTGTTCAACATGAAAACTACAGTCGCCGTCGATCTCAATTTTGTATCCACCGTCCCGCTAACATCAACAGCCGCCAAACACAATAGAAAACCACAAGTTCATTAAACCACCGATCCAATCAAATTAAACTTCCAGATGCAATTTCAATTTGCATCCACTCACAGCAATTTGATTAACAAAATAACTAAAAGCACAAACTCAAACATTTGATTCGATGAACTGATAAGCACCGTATAAACCCAAATCGATAAACATAAGTCGATAAAAAAATGGGTTTTAGACAAACCTTTTGATCGTATCGAATGAAAATTTGTTCGATTCTGCTCTGATACCACATGTAGATCCCAGATTCAACAATAATTCATGATCAAATAAAATAATAAGATGAGATTGGGAGATAATACCTTTCATTCACATTGATAACGAAGAACACCAACAAAACCTAGAGAGAGAAAGTGTTTCTCCCCCTAGAACACGCAATATCTCAAAGACGGCTACATTGTGAATGAATAACCTCACTCTTAAAACCCTAAACACATAAACTATTTATACCTCCCCTCTCTCACTTGTTTTAACCTAAAGCCCAAACCCAATTACAATTTAAAGCCCATTTACAATTAAAACCCAAATACAAATATTAATTGTAAACCCCTTTACAAAACTTTCTAACTTAGACAATTTATGTCCTAACAGATGTATATGAATTTATTGATTTAATGTTTATTATACCCTTGAAATGTCCTTTTCAATTCTCAAAACTACCCTTGTTTTTTGTTTTAATTACAAAAAGCCTTTTTTTTAATAACCATTGATTAGAATTAATCAATGGATTAGATTAGTTTGTAAGTTCTTAACCTTATTTTGGTCCTCACTAGATTTAACCCACATATATATATATATATATATATATATATATATATATATATATAGAGAGAGAGAGAGAGAGAGAGAGAGAGAGAGAGATAGATAGGTTATTATGCAACCCTTTACATGGTGCAACCCATGCAACCAACTCTATTCACCATTCATTTTATTTTCAACTTTTATTTTCTTTTTCTTAATTACAAAAATGAAAATAAAATGAGTGGTGGATAAAGGAGTTGCATGGGTTGCATCATGTAAAGGAGTTGCATTTGAACGTCTATATATATATATATATATAGGGGCTTAATCAAATGAGAACTAGGTAGTTTGTGATAATTGTGAGATCCAATATGAGCCACACATTTAGAATAATTAATATTAATTTTAAATAAATAAAAAATGATATTTTAGTAAATTTGTTTAATTCCTAAAATATAACTTAATTCCTAAATTTTCTTATTTCCTTTTTCAAAATGGTATCACAGTGTGCTATCACGTATTTTTTATGTTTACAAAAGGGTATCATAGTGTACTATCATGTATTTTCGATCTTTACAAAGTGTATCACAGTGTGCATCACTTATTTTTGATGTTTTTTCGATCTTTACAAAGTGTATCATGGTGTGCTATCACGTATTTTTGATGTTTTTTTCGATGTTTACAAAAGAGTATCATAGTGTGCTATCATGTATTTTCGATCTTTATTTTCGATCTTTACACAGTATCACAGTGTGCATCATGTATTTTCGATGTTTATAAAGTGTATCACAGTGGGCATCATGTATTCGCCGGAATAATATTTCCTAGAGAGAGGAGAAGATAACTGAGATCTCAAAAATATCAAAAATTCCTTTAATTAAATTTTTTAATCAAAATTACCAAAATTATTGATTTCCTAATTTATCTTCTGATTTGTGATTAAAATTGGATCTCACAGTTATCACAGATAACTGAGTTCTCCCTTGAATGACCCCATATATATATATATATATATATATATATATATATATATATATATATATATAGGGGTGAGGGTGAGTTCAAATTAAAACTCATTTTTTATTGTGCACATAAGAACAAATCTTAGTCATTGATCAAAATTTAGAAAACTAATCAATGGTTAAAATATAATAACTTTAAGGCATCGTTTGACAAAAATAAGCTAGCTTCTAAGCCAACGTATTTTCTATGTACATGTATGGATGGACATAAACTAGCTTATAAACTAACTTTTTGATAAACTACTCATAGTAGCTTATGAGGAGTTTTTTGTGATTATTCCAATTATGCCATCATTAATATTCATTATTATATATTAACTATTAATTACTATTAATTAATATTATCTGAAAATTATAATATAAATTTTAATTATACATGGATATTAATTTTTAATTATTTAAAATTATTGATAATTATATTAATTTTTTTTAATATTGATCAATATATTTTAGTTATCAATTATTATTATTTTTGTAATTATTATTTGGATCAATAGAGATGGAGGGATTGAAATTCGTCATACGTGCACAATAAAAACTAAGTTTATCCTTTGAACTTCTCTCTCTCTATGTATATATATATATATATATATATATATATATATATATATATATATATATATATATATTAGAGTAAACTCCATTTTTTGTCCTTGACGTTTCTGGATTTCTTTGAAAGTGAGACCTATATTTTCATAATTCAAATTTTCGTAGCTCCGTTAGAGTAAGGGCAAAATCGTTCAACCATGTTTTTGTCCACCTTTTACACTTCATTGTTTTTTTTCTTGATTTTGTAAAAACCATAAAATTGTAAAGGCAACAACTTGTAATTAACTCTTAACATACACACAACACCACAGTAAAAAAAATCCACATCTTCGCCGGCCAAAACATTCTACGTTTGTAACACTTGCAATTTCTAAAACTCCCATTTATGATTTTAGGAGGTAGTTAGGTCATTAAAGTGAGAAATTTAATGAGGTTCTACATTGGTATTATAATGGGAAGATCGAGGATCAAATCGGGGACGAAAAACGAGAGAAAAAGGCCGGGAGGAAACAGTCGGTGAACGGCCAGGTCGATGAACGTCTACGAAAACAGTCGGTGAACGTTCAGGAAAACGGTCGAGGAACGATCGAAAAAATGGTCAGTAAACGACCGGGCAAACGGTTGATGAACGACCGGGCGATTGTGCCAAGATCACTTGTCATAGTCGCACAAGGAGGCATGGCCTTAGTACAATCTATGAGATTGTGCCCGGAGATAGTGCCAATGGCACAAGGGCACAATCGCGGTTAGGGTCCGGATGGTTAAATGCCCGATTTTTCTTAGGTTTTCTTCATTTCCTCATATTTTCTTCATCTCAACTCCGTTTTAAGCGATTCTTTTTGCTGTTTTCTCGGTTTTAAAAGCTTTTCAAGAGTTTATCAAGTGGTTAAGGTTTTTAGTGGATTCAAGAGTATTTTGTAATGGTAATCTCCTCATCTCTCTCAATTTTAAGCTAAGATTTGACATGTTCTTCATTCCCTCCCATCTCCTACTATCCTTTTTGTTTTTGCTTTAGGTTTTTGATCTTTGAAAGTGAACGAGACACTTTGCAAGTGTTGGATCTACGAGTTACGAGGTTTTGCTTGTAGATTCAAGTTTTCACTATAAAAACTCAAAGATTGGGATGAAAACCTAGATTTAGCATAATTGTATGTATATGTGAGCTTTATAAAAGCTCTACTACCATCATTATAATTTATAATACCTAGAATCTGTATATTAATCTGGATTTAAAGAACTTAACCACAAAATACTAATACTTAGAAGGCTTAAATATATTTCATACCATCAAGATTCAATTGCTAAACCTTATTTTCATTTACAGAATCAAGAATCTCTACTCATTTTCTTATCAGTAACACCATCCAATGGCTTCAGTAAACTGTAAGTAACAGCCATGGAAATCCATCCTCCAACCGGCACCTAGACCGCCGACGTCCTTACACAACACCCGCCCACAAACGCCCCGATCCCGCCAAACAAAACTAACGCTACCGATGCCGCTACCACCACCGCCACGACTCTAGTAGCATAGCCATCGACCGCCATAGCCGACACCAACGGAAACAAAGAACCACACAGAAACGCCGATGCAGATGCCGCTCCGGCCTTGAAAGGATTCGGCAACCATTCTTTTTCATCTTTTTCGGTCTTTTCTCGAGCTTCCATCAATACCACCTTCACCAGCAGAGATTTTGCCGGAGAGGGGACTGCCGGAATGTAAGTTTCAATGATGGTTTTCTCATTCTTCGGGATTTCAAGCTTGATTTCTTGTAAATTTGAGTTTTCCTTCGACGGGTATTCTTGATTCAGAGCTAGTTCGATATCTCTTTGAGTTGCAACCGAAACAAATTCACCAACCGCCATGTTGCACCCAGCCACGGCTCCGGCTACACCCGAAAGGATCATGAACCATTGATCTTCTTGGGCTGCACCCACACCCATCATAAGAGACGTGGTGAATAGTAACCCATCGTTGGCTCCCAAAATGGCGGCCCGAAGCCATTAGGCTCGCTGCAATTGCTCCCCTCGGCTAACTTTTTTCTTAACGACACCTGTTATGTAAGGTAGCGTGTGCTCACCACAATCCTGAACCATTTTGGAATCTCGAAAGATAGATTACGTACAACACTTTTGGGAGTGTGGCTTCCTTGCTTAAGCCACACTCTCGTATATTCAAACAATATATAAATCTCGAAATGGCTTGAAAACGACTTCAACCTTAGGCGGTATCGTGCAAAATTCCAAGTTGTTGGAAAAACCAATAAATAAAATGTCGTTTGACTTCTTGTTCAAACGTTAGTAATTGCAACGGTTACATAAATAAAGTTCAAAACCTATATTTTCCTGACTGTTATATTCAGGGGCCCATGGAATTAGTCGAGGTGCGCGCAAGTTGGCCTGGACACCGACGATTACCGGGAAAAGACGTTTACATATATACATATTTACCATGATTTACGGGTATGTTACAGTAAAAAAAGGATAATAAGGTTAAGGACAAAGGGAGTTCAACTTACTTGGAGATAATCGTTGTGGTGGCAAAGACAAAAACGCTCATTCTTAAAAGATGCTAAGCAACCGAACAAATAGAAAGATACGAATGCTCATTCTTTAAGATACTAAGCAGCAAACAAATAGAAATATACAAGTCGTTATGGAAACAACAAGATTGAAATCCTCAAGCTACGTGTCATATGATCACAAATACAAGAATTTTTCCTAGACTTAAGACCGATTAAAATAAGATGAATCTAACGTTCAACAGATTAAATATGATGCCAAATGATCGTTAACACCATAACCTAGGTACCTTGTGTAATCCAAGAAGAAAACGCCTAAATTTTCGGCCTCAAAGTGCCCAATTTGATCAATGCCAACATCAAGAATTATCCCGACTAATTATTTTGTCGAATAACTATAAGACGTCCCAAAAATTCTACCTAAAAGTGCATATTTTCATTTAGTACAACATCAAGAACCAACCCGATTGACTTCTTGCCAATAAATTGAATGTTTCCACCTCAAAAAAACCGACCTTTTTCATTAATACATATCAAATCAATGTATGACCAACGATTAAGAAACCATATGAACAAATTGACCTAACGATAACCATCCCTCCTGTCTTGCTCCTCTGCCTCCTTATTCGCGACTTCAACAGATTTGAACCAAAGGAATGCCTGTTTTTCTAACTCATGTTAGTTTTTAGCTAATCTAAATCAATACACAAATGGTATTTTCATTCTAAATGCTATAACTACGCTCAATAAGTTGATAACGAGATACTAAACAGTGATTCATCTATGTTTCACACTTAAAAGAATCATATAAACAACTAAATTGACCAAAAGACAAGGATCAAACCCCATCGAGTGTCAAAGAATCCGGTATGCTTACATAAATTATCACCATTACAAGATTTTACAAGCAATACAGTTTCGAAAATCCAAATTATGCCGATTTTCGAACGATTCCAGCCACAAATGGTTATGGCATGAGAGTGCCCAATTGGGTTTTATCTCAAAATCAATTGGGAACAAATCACAAGTGGATTCACTCAGAACCATGTATTTTAATTTGATGAATTATTTGGATTTTACCCAAAATTCTATACAGAAACTTTCTTGAAGTCAAACAAGCATCAAGAAGATAGTAATAAAGACAAAACTTACAGCAGTTGGGAGACCCGTAAATGCGAAGAATCCAAGAACTGGTGTATAAAATATGCTATCCGAATTCAAGACTCCGAAAACTGGCTTTTGATTCACATACTCAAATACGGATCCAATCTACAACACCAAAGAAAAACCCCAATTCAATTCTTGATTGATTCAATCACAACAAACTAAATAATTGCAATTTAAAAAACCCAACAGAGAAAAGAGAAGAAGTTTACAGCGGCAATGGCGGTGATAGCAGAAGCAAGCAAGTAGACAAAAAATGGGAGGTCCGAATTAGATGAAGATTGTTGGGTTTCATTACGGGCCCATGGAGGAGGTTCTTCGGAGTTGGGTTTGGCCCATGAAGGGGTTGATTGTTCATCTTCTTCTCTTTTAACAGCAAACACAGTGAAGCGTCTGTTCTTGTTGATCTTGTGATGGGTTGTGAGAGTGAAAATGGAGGAATTAATTTGGGATTTTTTGAAGGTGGTTACAAGGGATGGGTTCCATGGAAGATTTTGGTTTAAAGATTTGGCATGAATGGGAATGGGAATGGGTGGGTGTGAATTGCAGAGAGATAATGTTTGCATAGGCATGTTTGTGAATTGAAAAACCTGCAAATGCAAATGAAATGTGTAGTTATCTTGAATTTTGAAGAGGTACAAGTAATTAAACATAATGTGCAAGTTCTTGAAGCAATATCTCCCACCCATGATCTTTTCCCATTCCACTGAATATCTCCTCATTTTGCTCCAATAGTGATGTTGCCTCCTTTCTTCCATAGGCTTTTCTAAATTTCCACCGGCAATGCTATTTGCACCAAAAAGTGAAGGTGTTGAATGCATTGTTTTCGTCCCAATTATTTTTAATGAAACATGTCATTTCACTTTATATATATATACACATTATATATATATGTGTGTGTTTTGATTTTATAAATTTATTAAATTTATTTATAAATTTATTAAATTTATTTATAAATTTATAAAATTTGTAACTTTTGATTTTATTATAACTTTGTAAAATGAATTTTTCTTTACGTTAGTCACATTCCAATATTCTCTTGTAAGACTCGGTTTTAAAAACGTGTAATTCTTTCTTATCCAAATTGAACCGTAATTAAAAATAGCAACCAAAGATAGTTGGGGGGTTAAACTCACCAATTAAGTAAACTCGTTATAAATATAAAAGTAAATTACTACATATCGTCCCTACTTCTTTTTTCACATCTCTCTCTCTAAAAATCTCTCCAAATTCTCTCTAGATTTGCTCTCAATCCATTGAAGTAATCGACAAAACAATTACATATTCGGAATCTACGCTTCGAATCATTCCTAGAGGTATAAACTTCTTCCTAGGTCCACTCCGCCAACGTGGCATGAACATGTTGTTTTTACAATTGAGTACGTTAATGGTAACCATTATGTGAAATTAGATATGGCAGAAGAATACCCGTTTCCGCAAATTGTAGGACATTTTTTCCATTACAGTTATCCGTGTGCTGCTGAATGGGCTACCCCGTATTCAGAGCGAATACAGAATTACATGCAACTTTTACGTATTAATTGTACTACGGATAATGTTATTTTAGAATAATCGAATGTAATATAGATTATTATATGTTAAATCGCAATATTTATGTTTTATTTTTATAATTATATAATTATAAAAAATTAGTAATATTTATATTTATAAATATTTATTTCTTTTTAAATCAAACCAAAAGGTTAAAAAAACCTTTTAAAACTATATAATCCAAATAAATAAAAATATATAATAAAAATAAACAAAAGAAAAAACAAAAAAAACACAATCATATATGCAATCATTAAGGTGCAAATAGCAAAAATATTGGTGCAATTAGCCTCCCCATTTCCACTTGTGTAAACTTCATATCATATATGGGTATGTATCAAGGCATACCTTTTTTATTTAAATTTTGATGATTTCAAATTCTTTTTTATTTAAATCCTATGTATTATATAATCATCTTCTGCCCAAATACCTGAAAGTTTAGTCTAGTTTAGTTTGTTGATATGCAATTATGGTGTTATTTGTCAAATTTGTTTCTAGTTGGATCTGAAAGGATGATTTTTAAGAGTAAGTAATCGTCTGTAGCTGAGATGCTTTCACAACTACACTTGGTTGCTCGCTCATGAAAGGATAGGATACATATAGCTTCTTAAATACAATCATCTCATTCTTCTGTGATCATAGAGTTGTTGGAAGACCAGTCAGTGCCAACAAAACAAACCTAGAATGGTTTGAATTTGACCATGTTAATGATTCTTATTGGACGGATATGGAAGAGCAATTGGTGCAAGATAATGAGAATTAAAAGCGTTTTTTGTTTAGTAATCATGAAATGGGGTTAGATGAACAATAAGATCTTGTTGAGATATAGCTTGTATTGAAGTTCCGAGAGGGTATCTATTTTCCTTGAGAAATTCCTCGCTTAGACGGTTTGGACTTTTGTTAGAAGAATCAGAAACTGAAGTTGGTAGCTTAGTGCACGAGTGGTCTTCAAATAATGTTGTGATGCACAAGTTGGTCATAGTTCAACATTTTTGGGTGAATCAATGTAAATTATGAGCTCAATTATACAAACCTTTGCCCCTTTCGTTTTTACAAGACTCGACGGATGCAAGATAATGTCATTGCTTCCAGACATCTGGTAAAAAATTGTCTCTTTTTGCTAGATATTTGACTATTGTGCAACTTTTCTGCTTTATTGTTTAAATTTTGCCATTTTTCTTGATAGTATACTTGATTATATGCAATTTATATTGATACAATACAACTTTGTTTCATCAAGTGTGTATGTGATGCAACGTAGATTTGCGGAAGAATCGGCAAACGTCTAAACCCTTTGATAGACGAAAATTATGAAATGTAAAACTCAAAAACTATGAGAAAACTCTTAAAACTCTCAAGGAGAATAATTGTATTGATTAATTGAAAAGCAATGAATCCCAATAGTCCTATTTATAATCCTAAACTAGAAAAGATAACTACGGAAAGTAAACTAATAACATAATTAGGATAAATACTAAGGAAATAAAAAGGAAAAGACAATCTAAGGAAAAGGAAATGAAATACGCTTGGATATGGCTTAAAAAGAAGGTTCAGGTTAGTTTCAGCTCTAGTTTAAACTAGCATGAAAGTCTTGGTTGCTTCTATTCGAAATTTGAAAACAATGGTTGGGGCGACTTTCATGCTAGTTATAACTATTAATCTGCTAAACGTAAGGATAACCAACACAAAGCATACATTTTTTATTAACGAATTACCAAAAACTAACAACATACAAGTGATACAACACATATCCAACAAAATCTAGAGAACCCAAGATTCAGGAAAAGCAAATCTATCAAACCTATTAAAGAAATTTGATAAAGAAAGGGAAAACCAACAAAAAGATAAGAGCAACTTCATTGCTTTGATTCTTTTTAATAAATTTGGCTAATAATAACAACATAAAAAAAGATGTAGGGCCACACCACAGGTGTTGCAGGGGCTGAGGGGTGGTTAATTTGTATTTTTTAATAGAAACATATTCTAATATGGAATGATTTGAGTTTTAATTTTTGATAGAAATTGAAGAAATATATTCTAATATTGATAACATAGCATATATACCCAACCTATTTATTATTATTTAAAGTAAAGAGGGAGGGCTACAAAGTCTTTGATTCATTTGGTATGAGTGAGTTGGGATTAAAACAGCAGAAAAATTATCATTGTTATATTTGGGATTTTTAAGTGCCATTTTCTAGAAAGTATCATTAGATGATGCAATCTGCATGCATGTGCATTCAGGACTCCTATGAAAAATTCAAGAATGCAGGAGCCGAGGTGGTTGGGATTAGTGGTGATGATGGAGCATCACACAAGGTAAGATAATGCTTCAATGATGGAACTTTATGTCACAGACACATGAGCAAGTAATTTATTACTGTAAATAATATTCTATTTTGGTCCATATCTTCTTAATAACTCAACCTTCTCACACACCATTTAACAAAGCCTTCTTTAGAGGCAACAAGGTTTTCAGCAATTTTATGCTCTTGATAAGAGAATATGTTGGTTTGACTTGTATTGGCAGATTTTCTTGAAACAGAGTCGAACAATAATGTAGCATGCATAACATGTTTGACTTGCCTTAAGTTTGGTAGATGTGGACACATATCAATTAGTATACCCGATCACATGTATCAATCCTCTTAACTACCACATGATATCATTATATATTGGTTAATATTTGCAAACTTTTGCCAATCATCTTATTGCACCTCTTTAAGATTCTGAAAGATAGATATACATCGTGTTTCTTGTTCTAATGTTTTATCCTAAAAATTTTAAATAGAAGCAACATAAATTAACAAAAGCATATCACTTTGGAATAATGGTAGCAGAAGTTTGTTTATTATTGACCTCAGTGTTTGTGTTGATGTAGGCATTTGCAAAGAAATACAAACTCCCATATACCTTGCTGAGTGATGAGGGTAACAAAATCAGAAAAGAGTGGGTTCAGCTTATCTATAACAATAATCCCCATCACTTTAAATAAAGTTGTATCCAAAAAAAATGCCCCCAATATATATTAAAAACAAAATACAAAACAAACATACTATGTTTTAAGGGGTTTGGAACCCGGACTCGGGGCCGGTCCTGAGATTTCGAATGCCCATGGCAAAAAGGCAAAAAGGCAAAAAAATGCCCCCTAATGTATGATCATAAATACGTGGAATCAAACATATATTGTCACGCGGGCTGTACACTGGATAGGGACGGAGCCAAGAATATATTTCAGGGGGATTCTCTTAGCAACTAAAATAAGAGTTTGGAATAAAATAAAAAAGGAGGGTTGAGACATTAATGGATTCCAGTCAAGATCTTAATCCATAAAGATCAATAACAAAAAAGGATCCCAAGTAACATTTGCAGGCTCTAGCTAGTGAACAACAAGCAACTATGAACAACCACTACAAATTGCATATTGAATCAATGGCATAACAAAACACAAATTGGACCAATTCATGATCCAACTAAAAACCAGAAAATACCAATATTCTTGCAGGTTTCCATGACCATAGTTGTGTAGTTTTGAACACAAGTATACAAGAGCTTAAATCCTACAACCCACATCGGATTTAAGTTCCTGCAACCTCGAAGTTGTATGGTGGGTTTGAAACAGCTCTATGCTTTTAACATAAAAACAACTTTTCACAATTTGATGGGATCAATAAGGGTAATATGAAGCAAAAACTTAATCCACTCAAACTAATTCATTATGAATGAAATATCATCTTAAGTCTTAACATAACTTAAACTAATTTAATGAATGGAATTCACTAAAAAAGAACCTCACCCCGTTGGTTAAAATCGATTGAAAACCATGTGCAGAAGATATTTGCGTAAAAAAGAACAAACCATTGAAATGGGAAGGGTTACAATAAGACACCACAAAATTGAAGAAGAAAGAAACCAAAAACTTGTGCAAAATCGAAAAGAAACCCAAAACTCTATTAAATCGAACAATAGCAGATTGTGAGATTTAGAAGTAACCGGTTTAGGATTTTAGCAGCGATTTAGAGCAGGGATTAGGACGATGGTGAGACACTGAAGGGCGGTGAAATATAGAGCAACTAAAACAACAATAAATTTATAAACGTTAATTTAGACAATAAAAGTTAAAGAAGAAAGATAAACCTAATATAAACACTAGAAAAATAAACCTAAATCAGTTCATCTATCTAAAAAGATTAGAATTAAATTTTAAAAAGTAAGACTTACCGGAAGAAGACTGAAAGACTAGTGAAAGTCTTGGACTTTCGAGAGGGGCAGGCAGATGGTTCAGAGTCTTCAATCGAAAGAGTGAGTGACTGAGAGAGTTCAGAGTCTTCAAGTGACTGAATGAGATAGAGTTCGTATGAGAGAAGCGATTGCCGATTGGGCGTATGTGGTATGCGTATAATAAGCTTATTTATTTGGTAGTTTTTTAGGCCCAAACTCATAAGCTTATGGGCTTGAGCAGATGGGCTCACTGCTGCCCTGCCCCCGAGATCTGAATTGTCATCTGAATGGGAGGCCTGATTTTTTTTTTTTTTTTTTTTTTTTTTTTTTTTTTTTTTTTTTTTGGGGGAAGGGTGTCCAAAGCTATGCCTAATCCTGACAAATTATGAGTAGCCACAATGTTGCGTACGCCTGGATTCGAACCTTGGACAGATGGATATTCCACCACATCCCCAGGATATTAACCAGTACGCCACAACTAGGGGTGTACATAAAACCGTCAACCCGCGAAACCCGACCAACCCAACCCGCTCCCAACCCGCGAAACCACAAAACCGCCAAACCGCTAATTAGAAGGGTTGAAATTGGGTTAGGAAAACTCAACCCAACCCAAACCGCCAACCCGCCGCTATTTTTTTATAAAATTATATATATATATATATATAGAGAGAGAGAGAGAGAGAGAGAGGTTCATTTGAGAAATGGTAAATATATGAGAAATAGAGAAGTAATCTTAGTCCTTCATCTGGTCAACATTTGCGGCTTTGACCGCGAAGCACCGGATAATTCCTTGTGTGGTCTATAGAAGGTAGAGGGGTAATTTCGTAAAATACACGGGATGAGTTCATATATGAATCTGTATGAATCATAAAGATTCATATATGAATCTGTTAATTAGTTCAACTGATTCATATATGAATCTTTGTGATTCATACAGATTCATATATGAATGACAATGGTTCATATATGAATCAGTTAAAAGAGTTCAGTTGTGAATTGCACTGGTTCATATATGAACATATAGTTCATATGTGAATTATACATGTTCATATATGAACACAGCCCGTGTGTTTTGTAAAATTTACGAAAATTGTCCTTCTATTTTTGGGATAGCCGTAACTTTTGACCGGTCAAAGCCGCAATATTTGACTAGTCAAATCCGATATTGACCATATGAATGGCTAGGATTACTTCTATATTTCTCATATATTTACCATTTCTCAAATGAACCAAACACTATATATATATATATATATATATATATATATATATATATATATGCAGTTTATTCACAACCCAAATTAACTTTAAGACTTATGGATTATAATTTATAATTGGATGATTGTAATTAGAGCTGTAAACGAACCGAACGTTCAGTGAACCGTTCGTGAACCGTTTGGCGGGAAGTTCGTTTATGTTCGTTCATTTAATAAATGAACGAACATGAACACATTTTTTTGTTCGTTTAGTTAAATAAACGAACATGAACAATGATCTCGTTTGTTCATTTATGTTCGTGAACGTTCGTTCATTTATGTTCGTTCGTTTGCATTCGTTTACGTTTGTTTATGTTCGTTTATGTTTGTTTATTTTTGTTTATTATATAAATATATTGTGACATTAATATGTAAAATCATTAAGTAAATTGAATTTGTAGAATTCTTTTTTTATCGCTCATAAGTTTACACAGTTTTTCATTTTGTTATGTTAGTTTTTAGGAACAGAATGATGAGTAATGGTGGTTGTTTTTTGTTCATTTATGTTCGTTCGTTTATGTTCATTTAAATTTATTTATGTTCGTTCGTTTATGTTTGTTTAAGTATATTTGTGTCCGTTTGTTTATGTCTGTTCAAGTCCATTTATGTTCGTTTAGCATCTTAACGAACGAACATAAACGAACACAAACAAACACATTTTCTTAATGAATGAACATGAACACAAAAAATTTCATTTTTTTTAAGTATATAATATTTATATACGGAAAATGCAACAAATAAACTCACACACCCTCCTCACCTTTGGTGAGGTTCGAACCTCTGACCTCCTAGGAAGTCAAAGACTCTTTTATCGCTAGGCCAAAGGCCCTTTGGTCTAAAAAAATTTCATTTGTTTACCGTTTGTGTTCGTTCGTTCGGTTAAGTTAAACGAAGGAACACGAACAAGCACTAATTGTAATAACTAATAACTTTGTTGAGAATAATTTTAGTATTATTTATCATATTTCAATCGGCAAATTTATGTTTATTACTAGCCCGCCAACCCAACCCAACCCGTCATAACCCGCAAGGGTTGGATCGGGTTGGGTTATATTCTTGAATTGGTTGGGTTGGGTTGGGTTGGGTTGAGATTTTTCAAACCGCCATAATTGGGTTGGGTTGTAAAAACGTCCCAACCCGCCCAACCCAACCCGCGTACACCCCTAGCCACAACCCTTGTGGTTGAATGGGAGGCCTGATATGGAGTATGTAAAATGGAGGTGGCAGCCATTTGGATGTGAGATCCCAAGGTGATGATCATAATTTCTTTAAAAACGGTTACATTTTTTGTCTGCTTTTAGATTACATGCTTATTTTGTACATTCTAAAATGCTTAAAAAAATTGCATCTTGCATGCTAATTTGCTGGCTTTCTATTTGTTTGAGTTTGATTATTTTAGTCAATATTATTAAGAAAGATTTTGCTATAATAAGTGGTTAGTTAATTAACCTCTTAAAACTGTGATTAGTGATTTATTGATCAATTTATGACTTGATCACATCTGTTAATGATGTTTTTTTTTCCAGTTTGAATGCAACGGATTTTTTGGAAAGACTTGGAGGGAAGAAATTGGTTTTTGTTGGAGACTCTTTAAATAGGAACATGTGGGAATCACTTGTTTGCATACTACAACATTCTCTCAAGAACAAGAAAAGGGTTTATGAGATATCAGGAAAGAGGGAATTCAAGAAAAAGGGATTTTACGCCTTCAGATTCGAGGCAAACTTTCCACCCATGTATAATACTACACAATTTTGACTTTTGGGTTCAAATCTACTTGCATTCAACTTCAAATTTGGTATGCATTTGTTATGGATTTTAGTTCCATTTTTTTCTTTTAGTCGTTGTTACAATTTTAATTTTAATGGGTTCTCAATTTTTTTCGTAAAATTATGAAAGATGCCATACCAATTTGGAGGTTGAAACTTTGTTCTTTTGACCTCAAAAGTCAAACTACTTCTGGAGTTTGCCTAATGATTCAAGCCTTGCTTATTTGTGTAGGACTATAACTGTACGATCGATTTTGTGAGTTCTCCGTTTCTAGTCAGAGAATCATCTTTCAAAGGTAAAAATGGTACTTTTGAGACGCTAAGATTGGATTTGATGGACCGGACGACTTCAATGTATCAAGATGCCGATGTTCTGATCTTTAACACGGGACACTGGTGGACTCACGAGAAAACTTCCCGAGGGTGAGACTAATGTTCCAACATTACACTCCCTTACTCCCAAAATACACTTCCACATTTCTGCTTTAGTTATTACACGTGTCTTTTTCATTGTGGACATTTATTTTGGGACGGAGGGAGTATCAGGCAATGCTAATATAAGTTGTAATCAAGGCATGATCAGTTTGTACCACATGAAAAAGGACTTGTGGAACTAATTGCTTTTTTTTTTTTTTTCTGCATGTTAACAGGGAAGATTATTATCAGGAAGGCAACCATGTTTACCCTAGACTCAAAGCTCTTGATGCATACACCAGGGCTCTTTCTACATGGGCCAAATGGGTAGATAAAAACATAGATAGCCAGAAAACTCAAGTTATCTTTAGAGGCTATTCAGTCACTCATTTTAGGTATGTTAATAGAGTTATATAAAACCCATATAGAAAAGACGGGAGATGATCAAATGAGAACCCCATATATTGTGAGAACTGTGAGAACTTTCACCTTAAGATATTGTTTCACATGATTTTTTTCATCAAAAGCCTGAAATTTAAGGTATTAATTAACATATACTTGCTTCACAATGCGAAACTCTTAGTATATTTTTTGTTTCACAAACAAGTAAAAAAGTTCCACATGGTGAAACAAATATATGTTAAGCAATACCTTAAATTCTAGGTTTAGATGATTTTGTTTTATATATGAAATAACACACTGGTTCTTACAATTTGTAACCATTTTGTGGTTCTCATATGATTAGCTTCCTAGGAAAGACCCACAAAGAAAGATTTTGAAGCTTTCGGTGCTTTCAACTTCTCATTCGGGCCCAAAAAGGTCAAAGATTTGTTGTTGTTGTTGTTTCTGTTATTTAGATCACAAATTGGCAAGCATGTGATTGCAGGGGAGGGCAGTGGAATTCAGGTGGGCAGTGTCACAAAGAAACCGAACCCATCTTCAATACAAGTCAGTTAAGCAAGTACCCATCAAAGATGCGAGCTTTTGACAACGTCATGCGAGTGATGAAGACTCCTGTAATATATCTCAACATTAGCAGACTTACGGATTACAGGAAAGACGGTCACCCATCGGTTTACAGAAAGATGTACAAGTCCCTGTCCCTAACCCAACAAATTCGTGCAGAACAATCACAAGATTGCAGCCATTGGTGTTTGCCTGGTGTCCCAGAAGCTTGGAATGAGTTGTTATATGCATCTCTACTCAAGGTCGGAAGAGGATCTTGGAAAAGCTGAAATTTTGTATAATAATTGTAGCAAGTTTCCGTTTCTTGCTTTGCAAGTTGAGAGAAGCAGGAGACTTTAAGTTATTGTTGTGTTTGCTAACTTGTTTAAAGAGTTGTATCTTAGGATACAGTAGCTACCTCGGACCAAGAGAAGTGAGGGAAACTGTAGGAACTGAAGTTGGATTGGTTATCCCGAGTCTGAAAGCTTCATATGAACCAAACTCATTCGGTTGTCCGTTGCTTTTGGGTAAAAATTCCGGATTCGAAGGAAAAGGAAGGGGTTGAATATTCTTGGATAACATTTGCAGTGCCATAGACATGGTTGGTCTAAGTGATGGAACTTCTTGAGTGCAAAGAAGTCCTATATGTACCACCTTCTCTACTTCCTTCTTCACATTATCATCACTCAACATCATGTTTTGATCAAAAACCTCCTCCACTCTCCCTTCCTTAAAATGCTTCCACACCTATTTCATCACCAATTAAATAAATTATACCGCAATATATCCCGGGGGTGGGATGAATGCAGACATGTTCTCTATTCTGAAGGCGGCTGTTTCGGTTAAGACTTAAAACACCGATAAGGAAGTGTAGAGGTGTACTCATACTTACAATTGAGACTAAGCTATGAGTATGCTCTGCTGTTTGTGTTCCTCTGTTTGGCATTCCAGTAACCACCTCAAGCAAAAGCACACCATAACTATATACGTCTACTTTTTCGGTTAATTGACCATGAGCTATATATTCTGGAGCCATGTATCCACTGCAATATTAAAACACAACAATCACCCTGTATTCGAAAAAAATGGAAATAAAAAAAGAACACCTGATCGATGTGCATACAGTGTTCCGGCAATCCCGGTGCTGATATGGTTTTTATCTTGTTGAAAAGATCTGGCTAACCCGAAATCAGCAATCTTAGCACGAAGCTTCGAATCCAACAAGATATTAGCAGCTTTTATATCCCTGTGAATGATTCTGGTTTTACTGTTTTCATGAAGGTAGGCCAAACCTTCTGCTGTCCCCACAATAATATCAAATCTTTTTGCCCAGTTTAGTTCCTTACCCCTAACTGCATCTGCACAAACAAATCCCATTTTTATCAACTCATGATTCACAAATATACATGTTAACTTGAGTTTTAGAGAATTTGGGAAATCATGATGCTTACCAAAGATGAAATGATCGAGACTCCTGTTTGGTAGATATTCATAAATGAGAACGCTTTCAGGCCCCAAACAACTGAAGCCTACCAGTTTCACCAGATTTTTGTGTTCAACGCTACTGATGATGTTGACTTCATTGTAGAAGTCACCTGCTCTATGTTGGTGGTTGAGGAAAAGTCTCTTGGCAGCAATCTCTCGTCCATTTGGAAGAACTCCCTGCGATAAAGATAATTGTGTCGTGCCTTCTAACGTAGTTTGATTAATCTAATACAACATAAGAGCTCCAAAAAAGATGGGAATAAAAGAAAGTTGTTTGATAAGGTTATGATACCTTGTATACTGTTCCGAATCCCCCTTGTCCAAGCTTGTTGGCCTCATCGAAAGAACTTTCTCAATCATGGAGTATTTGAAGTTCAAGCTACTACTATTCAGGATCTTCAACAATTTAGTGTCGTCGGAACCTAAAATATCAAGGAATTCAGGATGTTTTACAACTTCCATCATCTTTTTTTTTGCCTTAAAACAAATTTCTTGCCAACTAATTAAACATGTTAGCAGCTAACAATTAGTTTATCAGCCAACGACTAGCTTATCAACTAGTTTGTGAAACATAACCTCAATTTGAAAGATTGCTCATGTCACATAGGATTAAGAGATTTTGCTTATACCTTGTCTTCTTTTCAATTTACTTCTATGCTTCTTTGCGCAAAAAGCGATAATACCCACAACTATAAATGCTACCACGGAGCTAACAACCGATACAATAGCCACCATTTTCCCTGCAGAAAACCATGATCTATCACTTTAGATTTATCAAAGACAAGTAAAACTAATTATCACAAGTCAAGAACAACTGTGATAACCTACTTTTCGAGCCACCTGTAGACCGTCTCGTGTTATTTCTCGTGTTATTATCAGGATTCGAAAAGTTGGTGTCCGAGTACCTCATGAAGCAACCAGTATATAATGCATACCCCCTTGACCCAGGCAAGCACCCTAACATCGACCTACCCGCGGTCTGCAAACACCGCCCACAAGACTCTGCATCTAACGAGCTCCAACAATCAGCGGTTGCTTACGCGGACCTGTTTGCTATCTCAGATATAAGAGCATGAGTTCCGGCATGGTGGTTCGGGCTTCTAGGTGCAGTTTCGACTGCTTGCAACACAGCATTTGATGCCAATTTTTCAAACTCATTGTTTTTTCTTGTTGTATTTAGACACATAATTCTGTCTTTTTGGCCTGTACGCTCATCGAAGAAGCTATAATTCTCGAATCGCATAAAGCAGCCCTCGAGATACACTCGGCCGCCATTGTTGGGCAAGCAACTAGGAAGAGAAGTGCGAGCTTCGGCACCGCATAAGATGCATTCTGTTGAAGAAAGATCAGGATAGCAGTGTGCAAGCACATAGGTGGTGCTAGATCCTGTGCCTGTAACTAGTGTTCCAGTATGTGATGTTTGCAATTTGGTGTTGATATTTATCATTGCCTTGAGAAAGTTGGAAATGAATCTGTTTCAATTGTTATCTTGTTTCTTTTCGCAAATCAATTGGATGATTTGGCTTTTGGCATTCCAGTCTGATCAATGTACAAGTAGAATTTTGGTAAGAAGGATGAAAACAACAAAATCAGTTTTATAGAAAGACAAAAATGTCTTTATATTTGGCGTTCTATATATAAAGTTTTTCTTTTTTTAAAGGAGTATCAGACCACTTTGAACCCGGACTAATCTCCTGGAAAATAGGCCTATGGCCCGCGGGCATTCATCCCGTGGCCCGAAATGCTGCGAGTGGGGCTCGAACCGGGCAACCGCTATGAAGTCCAGGCTCTTACCACCACACCACAACCTTGTGGTTTTCTATATATAAAGTTGATTTTGTGGCTTAATAAAAAAAAGAAAAACTTGAGTGTTACCTCCATTGATGCCCTGTGTTGGCTCAGGGTTGAGGAAATTGGTATTAGAATACCTGAGGAAACATCCGGTGTAGAGTGCCCGTCCCTCGGACGATGGCAAACATTGTAAGATCGATGCAGACGCGCTCTCCAAACATTGGGTACAAGAATTCTCATCCAAAGTGTTCCAGCAGTCCGCCTGCACGTAGGCCGACTGGTCTGCCGTCCCCGATACCGCCAACTCCTGCGCATAGTAATCGCTGTTTCTTGGCGCAATTATCACAGCTTTGGAGACGTCATTTCTCACCGAATCCTGAAATCCCCCAGAAATCGTCGTATTCCCACAATGAACTGTGTCATCTGATCCTCCTGCATACTCCTCATAAAAACTATAATTTTGTATTCGCATGAAGTAACCATCGAGAAAAATCCGTCCGCCATTGGTGGGAAAGCAAGTGGGAAGAACAGTACGGGCTTGGGCATAGCATAAGACACAGTCTTCTGCAGAAAGATCGCCATAGCATTCAGCAAGTTCGTACATGCTGTCAGGTCCCGTGCCTGTAACCGCTGTTCCAGTGTGTGAACTTCGCAGCTGGGTGCCTACTTTTGTCATGGTGTCGAGAAAGTTCGGAATGGCTACGGTTTGATTGTTTAAAAGTTGTGGATAACAAGCTAATTTAATGATCTGGGATCTCCCTCTGATTCGGATGCTATTAGTAGTAAAAGGATGAAAAGATTAATAGACACAGATGGTATTAATTGTGATGATTTCTTCATGGATCTTTAATTAGTAAAGTGAATTGCAAATGGTTGATGTAGGTGAAACCATGAATTAGAATACATGAATCAAAGAGAGTTGAGTGGTTAAGGATAGTATATGAATTAATATTTGACAAATGGAATGGGGTTTCAATTATTAATATTTGACAAATGGAATGGGGTTTTAATTGTTCAAAAATGGAGGCTTGATTACTATACCACTCAAAAGTCCAATACCCAAGTGATGGATAATAAAACCCACCCAAAAGAACATGATGAAGTTGCAGGTGGTGGTATGAATGTTTTTTGATGTTGATTTGTTGATGAGTCGAGCTCGAGTATCATTATACTCGACTCGTTAGTATATCGAGTCGAACTTGAGTTCGAGTCGAGTGTTGATCGAGTTTTGACCGAGTCGATCTCAAGTGAGTCGATCTCGAGTAGCTCGCGAGTTGTCTCGTCTCATTTACACCCCTACATAGGCTCAAGTCCTTAGACTCAAGTCATTTAACAAAAGCAAAAATGTAAAACAAGGGATGGATTAGACACACCATCAAGAGTTTACCCATATCTTTTACATCATCATTTTCCAAAAAAAAATCATAAAACTTGAGTCTATTATTATTATTATTATTATTATTATTATTATTATTATTATCAATTAAATTAAAATAATATTACTAATTATTATTATTTTGCTTATCGAGTATCTCACGATCTTATCGAGTCAAGTATCAGGTCGCTTGACTCGTTAGTATATCGAGTCAAACTCGAGTTTGAGTCGAGCCTATTCGAGTCAAGTGTTGCCCGAGTTTTGACCGAGTCGATCTCGAGTAGCTTGTGAGTTGTCTCATCTCATTTACACCCCTATGAGGAGGTATATAAGTGGAGCGTTGGTTTCCGGTAAGAAGTTGAGTTAACGGTAAGAAGCGTGAGAAGTGGTTATCGACCGTTGGATGAGAAATGGACACACATTAGGATGAGATACACCGAAATAAGATGCATCGAGATGCACCAGATCAATTCCCTTCTAAGCTGTAATTCATGGGAGGGTTTGAGATTAAAAGAGATCAACGGTTTAGATCCACTTCTCACCTTTGTCACCATTAACTCAACTTCCCACATGATCATTCGCCTATAAGTTGAACCCCTATATCACTCTTTAAAAGAGCCTTTGAAAAGGTAATGAAAGTTCTAACATATAGCTGATAATTAGTCCAACTCCGGCTAATGTTAGACTCTAACATAAGCGATACAATTTATTATGTTGTGATCTTGAATTTAGGCAAGAAAGATAAAAAAAAAAGGAAGGAAAGAAAGAAAGAGAAATAAAGGAAAATATTTTTTTTATTTGTTTATGTTTTTGAATGGAAGGAAAATGAATGAAGGGAAAATAAAAGATAATTTTTTATGTTTTTAAACAAGAGAGAAATGGAAGGAAATCTATCATGTTTACTAATATACCATTTAAAATGAAAGATTAAGTAGGATTTTCGACGAGGAAGAAGAAGTCGTGCCCATTTTTTTTCTTTTATTTATTAATGGATCTGTGTATTTATTCAACAAGGGGTTAATTAGATAATCATTTTCTTTATAATCCTCAATCAGGAGTTGTCAAAGAAATCCAAATTAATGTTTTTTTTTTTTGGAAAGAAATCCAAATTAATGTTGTTGGAAAGAAAATGACTCATTTTAACTGGTTCTTCTTTCTCTTGCATTCTATTTTTTGTTGTCTCATTGTTTTCACAAGTACAAGGGATGGTGACAGTTTTGATATCGGACACCATATTTTAAAGTGAGATAAATCATCTAACTAAGATCTGAAACTTGTCATAAAAAGAACTATCTGTATATTTGAAACCATGTCTTGATGTCAACGGTTTGAAACCATATGATATATTTAGTAGAAACACATATTTCACCAAAATGTCAAACTAACACAACACCAAACAAAGCATATCACAAAAATTCGCACCTAATAGAATTTTACAAACATTACCGTAGCCGCTAAGGGAGGGGAAATATAATCTACATGGATGGAAACTCACGGTTTCGCTCAAACCACTCTAGTGTGTTTAGGATGTGTATACGCTCAACGCCTACCCAATCGAGAAATATGAAATACATTATTGACACGTTTGAAACAATTCTCAAGTCTAAAAATTTTTCATAAAAATTGCCTGAGATGAGGACTTTCGAGTAGGGTTAAGGTAGGGCTTGGGTTTAGTTATTGGGGTTTGAAAATGTATTTTGGCTTGTTTTTGTGCACATAGATTCCTTCCTACAATTTTCAACGGATCTCAACTTATTCTTTGCGAAACTAACTATATAAATGCACCTCTTTTTTTTGCATTTTTCTTTTTGACTTTTTTTTTTTTGCTTTTTTTTTGAACCCACAAGCTATGCTTGTATATACTACTCAAACTAAATGTTTCAATCCGTTTTTAATTTTCGAAAGGAGAACTATATATGCATTTTTTTTGTGGTTTAGGTGTGTTTGGTGTTCAAGAAAATGGTAAGTGTTTAGGCTCAAAGTGGTTGCAAAATGATTTTTTTTTTTTGTGTTTTGTGAATAAAGATGGTCTTAAGAAAAGATGGCCTCTATGCAAAAATTATAAAAAAAATTATACGAGAAATGAATCAAAAACCAAGGAATACACCTCGATGGGTGGTAACACACAAGAACAGAAAATGAGATTGATTATATATGTGTCAATCCAATACGGCCCAAATTCTTACAAGGTAAAGTCCATCCAAGTAGGCATAGGTATAGTGTAGGGAGACTACGGTAAGAAAGTTAATCCTAAAAGTTACGTGGAATAATATGCAAAGTAGTGCGTGCAAGTGACTAACTAAGAGAAAAACGTGTTTCTAAAAAAATCCTTATATCATGGTTAAAGTCGTCGAAAAGTACATTAGTACACCTAATTAAAAGATTGATGGTAAGTGAAGGTGGTTACTACGAGCTCTAAAATCGTGGATAAATGCTAAAAATCTTTTTGGATTTTAAAAAAAAAATTATGCAATGCAATGATATGATGTAAAATGCAACAAAAAAGGTAAAAAAAATGGGTTATAACTAAATGCATAAATGCTCAAATAAAAGAGAAAAGAAGTAAAAAACAAACAAATACCCCACCCACAAGCTAAAAATGAGCATTGTCCTCAATGCTTGACTACGGGGTAAGGGAATCAAAATCAACACGGGGAGCGTGGTTCAAGAATCACATATATGACAGCGCTACATGATGAATAATGGATGCATTTCAGTGCAAAGTGATCAAATCCTATTGTTTGCCCAATGGTGGCAACCCAATTAATGCAAGAATCATGCAATTCAAGTACTACTCGAATAAAACAACAAGTCAACATGCACATAATGTTAAAAGAACGAATTTTCCGGGTGTATGAAACCGAAGACTTTGTTGCTTTTTTATGCTTTGAAGCTCCTAGAAGCACTTGATCACCTGTAAAAACATGATTCATAAACAAAGAAAATTTGGCGATTGTCAGCGCTGCCACGGTGGGGAGATGACGGATGCCAAAGTTAGATAATCGAGAGGGAAATAAAAAAAAGAAAGCACTTTGGACGATGAGATTAGAACTATAGTGGAAAAGAGATGACGAGAAATATAAAAAGAAAAGGAAAAGAAAGAAAGGGAAAACAATTAAATAAATATTTTTTTTAAATAAAGAAAAAAACGAAGAATAAATAATCTAAAAGAGAAAAGAACTTTTATTAAAAAAAAATTGAAATAAAATAAAGTAAAAAAAAAAATCAAACATATAAATAAATAAAAACTTTTTTTAGATAAAATAAAATAAAAATAATAATAATTAAAAGTAAATGAGAAACTAAACTAACCCTAAAATCTAAACTAAAGAACTTACAAAAAAAAAAAAGATAAAAACTAAAACCTAACATTATGATCTTTAAACCAAAATCATAAAAACTAAAAACTAAAGAAAAGAAAAACAAAGAAAAAAACCAAACCGCATGCACCGTTTTTTTTTTTGGAGGAAGAAGTAAGAGATCCTCCACAAAACATAAAATCAAAAGTATTTATAAAATCAAAATTTCTAAAATAGTCCCTTTACCTTTGCAGTTTTTTCAAAAAACGATCATCTTGATTTCTTTTCTTTCAAAACCTCCCCTCATACATCATTTCTTCATAATTTGGTCCAACATTTATTATTCTTCTGGATTTTGCCCACCATATAAAAATTGATCAAATGTTTTAAATCGATCGGCATCCAAGTTCATGCTTTCAACGTAAATTACCTGTCAAAACCCAAGAAAACCACAAAAATGCCAATGTAATATCCCCAATCGATTATTAAACGAAAATTAACTAAAAATATAATAAAATATACATGCAAACAATTAAACTAAATGCAAAATGCAATTATAAATTAATATGGATGCATACACAAAATGCACTTAACAATATTTCTTGCTCTATCATATAGAAACTAATGATAAAATGACTTGTCTATTACAACATTGCTAACGCGTATTTATACATACAAATAAATGAAAGCAAATATTCTAGATGATTATAAAAGTAATTACAAGAATCAAATCAAGAGATGTGGAGGCATAGATCAAAGGGTTTGATATGGAGGCATAGATCAAGGGGTGTGATATGGAGGCATAGATTAAGTGATATGCATGATATGGTGTATCATGATCACAATTTTATCTTTATCACCCCCCCCCCCCATGCAAGATGGACGGTCGAAGATGAAGGCCAATCTTGGATACGAAAGTCTGAAAAGCAGTGTGTGGAAGTGGTTTGGTAAGTGCATCAGCAAGTTGATCTTTACTTGAAATGTGGGACACCTGGAGAGTTCCATTTTGAACATTTTCACGAACAAGGTGGTAGTCAAGGTCTAAGTGCTTCATTTTCGAATGAAATTTGGATTAGCAGTAACAAATGTGGCACCTGTGTTATCACAAAAAATGGATGGTTGGACCACAGATTGGTGGTCGAGCTCGATGAGCAGATTAAGAACCCAAAGAACTTCGGTTGTGGTTGATGCAATAACCCGATACTCTGCTTCAGTAGATGAGCGTGCAACAGTTCGTTGCTTCTTAGAGCTCCACGAGATTGGATTGCGGCCAAGGTAGACAACATATCCGGTAGTCGAAATGTAATCATCCTTGTCTCTTGCCCAATCAGCATCAATAAAGGTATGAAGTCGTGAAGGTGAATTGTTATGAATTAGGATTCCTTTATTGATTATACCTACTAGATATCGTATGAGACATTTGAGAGCCTCCATGTGTTCATCAGTCGGACAATGCATGTATTGTGACAACCTGTTAACACTAAAAACAACATCAGGACGAGTTAGTGATACATATTGAAGACTTCCAACAAGCGCCCGATATTCTGTTGGGTTGGTAAGAGGTGGCCCGAAGTTAAGAGATAGTGGTGGATATGTGATCGTAGGGGTAGTGTTAGATTAAATTAGCCCCCAATTTAATTGAATGTTTTATAAAGAATTGTAATTTGGGCTTTTTAAATAGTTGTGTGGGCTTGAGCCTTTTATTTGTAAATGGACCCTATATAAAGGTGCCCATGGCTCCTTTACTAAGAAGTTTTGTTGGAGAAGACACTTTTTACACACACAGACTAGGTGAATTTCATGAGAGTCGATTAATGTTTAGTGTGGTGTTCTTCCCAATATCCCCTCCATTGTTAATCAATCTAAGCATATGAGATGTGATTTTGATGAATATTGTTCTTCATTTCTCTCTTGTATCTTCTATTATATGAAGTTCTTCATTTGTTGTCTGTATTGGAATCTAACAATTGGTATCAGAGCCAACTAAAGAAACTTTTCTTCAGTTCGGTCATCTATGGGAACAATTGAAGTTTAGATTCTGGTGTTCAGTTCAAAACAGAAGCTTATATAGAAAATCATAGTTGATTTGTTCCAAAACAAATTTATTGTTGTCCCAAACAGAAAGTTGTTTTGTGCAGATCTCAAAGAGTGCCTATAGAAGTTGCCCTTCCGGTTTATAAAGCTCAGTATATTCATCGCCTTGACAGAAACTGAACTGGAGAGATTAAATCATGCCTTGAAACAACTTTCTGAGGCTGAGAATCAGTTAAGACTTCCAAGTGAAAGATCAACATGGTTCACAACTACTCTTTTATAGCTTGGCTCTGCCCCATCAGCATATCCTACTTCTTTAGGATGCAGTAGAAGATAAAGATCGAGAACAACTTATGATGATCCATCTGCTACATTTAGATATATATATATATACTAGAAAAAGAGTTGTACAGGTTTAAAGTCCGAAAGAAAGGTGGTTCATTTCAGATTTTACCAAAGAAGGTTGTACACATGCTGTTAAGTTGCTGATTGAGTTGCTGTTAAATTGCTGATTAAGCTGTTACTTGTTGCTGTGTTCGATGTCCGACAACAGAATCTGTACAGAAGTAAAACACAGAAGCTAATGCATAGACGTTGTGCAGAAGAACAAAGTTGCACCATATTGCACTAGAGCCTCTGAGGCCGGGATAACACATCAGTACTCTGCTGCACGTACGCCTCAACAGAATGAAGTAGTCGAAAGACGAAACCGTACGCTAGTCGAGGCCGCTCGCACTATGCTCAGCCAATCCGACTTTACCTCTATTTCTGTGGTCTGAAGCTGTATCGACTGCGTGTTACACTCAAAATCGGTCCATGATACACCGCAGATTTCAAAAGACTCTGTATGCATTGATCAACAACCGAACACCAACCATTAAATATTTTCATGTGTTTTGGTTGTAAGTGTTTTTTGCTAAATGACAGGGAGAGTCTGAATAAGTTCAGTGCTAAGGCGGACGAGGGCATCTTTATCGGCTATTCTTCTACATCTGCTGCATACCGTGTATACTTGAAGAAGTCAAAGATTGTGGTTGAAAGCGTCAATGTTACATTTGATGAAGAAATGGCTTCTGAACACATCAGTTCATAACCAGTGATAACAGGAGTACTAGCTTCTGGGCAAATCATTCCAGAACCTGTGTCTCAAGAGAACAAATCAGATGGAGCATCAACGTCTACCAATCATTTATCTGATTTAGATTTACTATTTGAACTATTTTATGATGAATTTATTGGATCTAAAGTGCCTAAATCTGTTGTGGTTGACAGGATAGAAGACTCAACGACTACTCATCCAACCATTTCAGATATCTCTATTGAATCCAACTCCCCGATTCAGCAAGAAGTTCAAGTTCAAATGCCTACTCCGACAGTTGAAGCTGCAACTAACAATGAAGAGACAGAAGTAGCTAAATCAGTTGGGTGTACTGTAAGGACTGATCAACAGACTGATTAAGTTGAACCCACTGAAACTTCTGCACCTAATACTTCAACTAAACCCCTCATTCCTACTGAACAATCTAAGGAAGATTCCAGTGGATTCTTAGATGACAATCATGATCAATCTGCATCTAGTCCACTCCCTCATGAACACAAGTGGACCAAAGAGCACCCAGTATCTCAAGTCATTGGAGATCCATCAAAACCGGTGCAAACTAGGTATGCAACATCAAATCAATGTATGCATGACTCCTTTCTGAGCAAGATTGAACCTACTCGCGTATCTAAGGCTCTTGCAGATTCAGATTGGGTGACTGCAATGCAAGAAGAGCTGAATCAGTTTGAAGCACTTAAAGTCTGGAGACTCGTACCCAAACCGGAAGGTAAAACCATCATTGGTACGAAATGGGTGTTCAAAAACAAGAAAGATGAAGATGATACCGTTATCCGAAATAAATCTAGACTTGTTGCCAAGGGATATAGGCAAGAGGAAAGAATAAATTACGACGAGACTTATGCTCCAGTGGCGCGTATAGAAGCAATCCGCATGTTTCTTGCATACGCGGCCCACAAGAACTTCACCGTCTATCAAATGGACGTGAAGACAACCTTTCTGAATGGCATACTCAAGGAGGAAGTCTACGTCTCTCAGCTAGAAGGATTTGTCAATAAAGAGAAACCGAATCATGTATACATTCTCGACAAAGCTCTTTATGGTCTGAAACAAGCTCCTCGCGCCTGGTATGATGTCTTATCTCAGTTCTTGATCAAGTCAGGTTTTACAAAAGGTGCGGTTGATACCACTTTATTTATTAAAAAGGAAAAAGGCGATATCATGTTAATCCAAATATATGTGGATGATATTGTTTTTGGTTCTACAAATTCTAAATACTGTAAGAATTTTTCAAACCTCATGGTGTCACGTTTTCAGATGAGTATGATGGGAGAGTTGACTTTCTTTCTCGGATTACAAGTCAAACAATTTTCAACGGGGATTTTTATCAATCAATCTAAATACATTATTGAAATTCTTCGGAGGTTCAAAATGGAAAATTGTAAACCGATTGGTATCCCAATGGCACCTGGTACTAAGATTGGCACTGATCCTTCGGGAAAAGCTGTTGATGTTAGGACCTATAGAGGAATGATTGGTTCTTTGATGTATCTTACTTCCAGTAGGCCATATATAATGTTTTCTACATGCTTATGTGCTAGATATCAGGCCAATCCTAAAGAATCCCATCTATCTGCAGTTAAACGTATTTTTAGGTATCTAAAGGGGACTGCATATCTTGGTCTGTGGTATCCCTAGATACTAGCTTTGAACTAACAGCATATTCAGACGCAAATCATGTTGGTTGTATGCTAGACAGGAAGAGCATGTCGGGTTACATACATTTCCTCGGTGATAAACTCGTCAGTTGGGCATCAAAGAAGCAATTATGTGTTTCCACTTCAACGGCCGAAGCAGAATATGTAGCTGCTGCTAGCTGCTGTTCTCAGGTCTTGTGGATGAGAACACAACTGCGAGACTATGGTTATCACTACAATAAGATTCCGATCTATTGTGACTCGAAGAGCGCTATTGCGATATCAGCTAATCCTGTTCAGCATACGAAGACCAAACACATTGATGTCAGATATCACTTTATCAAAGATAATGTCGAAAAAGGAACAATTGAACTTTACTTTGTAAAAAATGATTATCAGCTTGCATATTTGTTCACCAAACCCTTAGACGAAAAGAGATTCAATTTTCTTGTCTCAAAGCTTGGTATGCTAAATCTTAAGACCTAATCGGTGGTTACCTATTAAAGTTTTTCTATTTGTAAATTTTTCATGATTTATTTATCATAATTTCTGAAAGATATCTGCACTTTAATAGTCTGTTCATGATCTCAGGGGGAGTGTGAGAGGTTCTTCATAGATGATCAATGTTATTTTGAGGGGGAGCATATCTAATTTCTGCATTTATCTATCTGTCAAATTTTTATAATGCATGATTTTAGGGGGAGCTCTTCATGTCAAAAGAGTATGGCGATGACTTCTGATTATCTCAGATCAGAACTCGTACTTTAATTGTTTTACTGCTTTATGTCATTTTTTAATTTTAGTGAATAAAGTTGCTTTGACTATGACCTTTAGACTTTTGCAGTTTGAGAGATGCTTACAAGATCATATCTTTATGACTTTAAGTCTGACTTCATGAGATGTAAGATTGCACGCAAAAGGTATAATTCTTTATCTTCATCTCAAATATGGTTGAAAGAAGGACAACTTTCAATCATAAGAAAACACGTTCTTAAATGTTCAAACCACTTCCCGATTCTCAAACAGATTTCATGAATTGGAAGTGTGATTTTTAAATGTTTTTGAAGATCTATCTGAGCTTTAACTGATAAAGTTAAATCATCTGAGCAACACATGCTTTCTAGGAAAAACATGGGATCTTTGTGCTAGGACTTAAATGCAACTTCTATGAAATCACGTTAACCAATGATTTCTACCCAAGAAGTTAATCCTTAGTGATTTAGTGTGAGAAGTCTAAAAGAAATGAGTGTGGGATGAGTGATGAGGGAAAATGAAAAAGAGAGTTTGGTTAGCTGTGAGCTTAATGACTAAAAGAAAGAGGGTGTGAGATCAGAGTAAAAGAATTTCAAACTCTGCACCAACTACTTTCTGCACCGGGCAGCCACATTACTAATGTTTCACATTTCTTTGGTGAACATTATTGAAACAAGCAACTAGCCCATGCCAACTCTTGTTATAACCCCACCAGCCACTCATTTTCTTCTTAACAAGAAATTGTTTCATTTTTCAAAGGGGACGCAACGCATATACTATCTAATTTTCACTTGGAAAATCTAGATATTGAAAAGAAGGAAGTATGCCCCACCTTCGCACTTCATTCATGCACATTGAGTCTGTGTTTATCTACTGTTGTCTCAGTGGTTTACACAATGTTGAGCCTTTATAAGCAATCATCCGTGCTTAATTCTTTCTATCACTTGTATGAACACACAAGGAATTTGTTTTCTTGTCATAACGTTCATAGAAATTTCCTTTGTGGTGTTTCGATGATTGAATGGAAGCCCTGGGGGAGTGAACATCAAAAATATCCTTTATAATGTGTATTCGTTACACACAGTGACTTTGCGTTACTGATATACATTTTTAACTGATTCATCTGTTGATTCAGGGGTTACATTCCTAATTTGTTTGGATTTGAAAAGATCTAGATGAATATTTTAGCAGATTGACAGTGAATCAGAGGCTCAGTTCAAAAGCTCAGAGACATTTCTTGGAAGAAGTTTTGATGAAATTGTTGCTCAATCCATCAAAAAGGGGGAGAGCTAATTAAGAAATAAGGGAGAACTCAAGGTTAAAGAAATGTCCAAGTTCAGAGAGTTCAAAATTTTTGAGAATTTTTCTTTAAAGACACTTTGCTAAAGCATTCTGAGCTAAATCTGAAGATAATTTCTTTCCATCATATGAAAGAGATTTTTTATCTACATCTTTTTGAGAAGATTGCTACATTTTGAAGTCAAAGAGAAGAATTGAATTGCTAAATCTTTTTAGTAATGATCTTGATCCAAAGGGGGAGATTGTTAGATCACAGATTTATTGGATTCAAGATCATCAAGATTGAAGAAGAAAGGTTTATGAAGTCAAGGTTACAAAGTCACTTTCAAGAAAAGTCAAGGTCCTTTGTAATAAATAGTGAAAGTTAAGTATTTGTATTTGTATTTATTTTTATTGTTTTTCCTAAAATGGGTAGATGACCTAATAGGTGCTAGGGTTGTGTAAGGGGTGTGTGCCTCATTTTGGAATTATCAGCCGCCAACCTTAGAGAGAGGCTTAGAGAGAGAAAACATTCAAGAGAGAAACCTTGTAACCATTTGGATTGAATATCAAAAACAGGTTTGTTTAATCTCTTGTTGTGTGAATATATATCTCTTATTTGTGATAAGAAACTGAATTTCAGGGACAATCAGGCAGATTATGAAATTTCGAAGTGTCCAGTCCAGAGGTACGCCGAGCTTAACCAGAGATGTTGTCCAGAGGCTCTGGACACACAACCAGAGGCTCTGGACACACAACCAGAGGATCTGACAAAGAGAGTTCCGTCCAGAGATTTTGAAGCATGTTGCTGTGTTCAGTAAGTTTAACCAGATTTGTGCAGATCTCGGATGTAAATCTATTGTGTACAAGTATCTCCCGGAGCTGCAAATTATTGTTTCTCATGTACAAATCAACCCAAGCAGTTGCATTTGAATTGTGCAGAATGATGATAAACTTAATATCGTGGATGTTGTGTTCATGTCCAGAAGCTGTCCAAACAGAATGTGTGTTACAGAGCACTGCAGAAACCGTAGAGGCTGCATCAAAAATTGATCAGAGATATGCGCAGAGGTGCAACAGAATTCGATCAAAGGTTGGGCAAATTTCGCATGATCTATTAATCAAGAATTCGACCAGAGATATTCTGTCTAGAGGCTCTGGACACACAACCAGAGGCTCTGGTCATTGATATTGTGATCAGAGGCTATCTGCAACAGATTAATCAAGTTAATCGCAGAGATACTCATATCATGCTCAGAGGCACGTGCAGAAGTTTAGAGGCAGAAAGTTAACATCAGAGGTTGATGCACAGAACCTCTGTAGACTGTCCAGAAGTAGATATGCATATCAGAAGATGTACAGAGCCTCTGAGGTTGTCTAGAGCACGTGTAGAAGTAAAATTCAGAGAAGCTCTTAAGCTGTCCATAGGGCCTCTGTGGACCAAAAACTCTGAAGAGAAGTTACCAGAGGGGAGAATTAGAGGTAGACCAGAAGTAGATACATCAGAGGTCGATGGTCCAGATATAGAAATGAGCCAAGAGCCCGAAATTTTCGAATTTTCTGACAGCATTGCGGTGTTTCAGAAACATGCGCACAACTTTTTACTCGAAGCTCCAAATGACATGAGTCAAATTGTGTTAGATTGATAAAATACAAACGTACAACTATGATGTTTTAAGTTTTCTCAAATTCCATGAGCTGATATGCCAGAATCTGTTTCAAAGTCTGCGTTAAGGTGCTGGACCGAAAGCATCGCATTTCACTCGCGCTCTTTCCGCTTTCAAGAACGGTGTTCTCTCGATGGTTCTTCATGGTTTCTAGCTACATATGTGACACATTGTTTGTCACTCCCTCCTCCGTTATTCAAGTTTAAGGCTCGGTGCTGAACGTTTACTCAACAGGATCTTAAGAGTCAAATTTTCTGTTTTGACGACCGTTATGCGCAGCTGTGGGAAAACTTGCACAACTCACTCATTTTTCATCCAAAATGAATGAATCAAAGCTCGTTGGAAATCTAAGAGGCTGAAGTTCAATGTGCATGTTTTATGTTTTCTTTCAATCAGACTCCTTGATGGTCAAAAATAGCGGTGAAGTTGAGACATGAAAGATGGACAAATTGGGATAATTCGTCTAAGTCTTTCAAGAATATGAGCCTACATTTGAGGGGGAGCTTATAATGCTTTGAAGACTCGAAGAACGGCACACGAAAGCTTCTAAATAAAGCAAGGGGGAGACTATATGATGATGCTTTCTTTATAAAACATTAGGGGGAGATTGTTAGATTAAATTAGCCCCCAATTTAATTGAATGTTTTATAAAGAATTATATTTTGGGCTTTTTAAATAGTTGTGTGAGCTTGAGCCTTTTATTTGTAAATGGGCCCTATATAAAGGTGCCCATGACTCCTTTGCTAAGAAGTTTTGTTGGAGAAGACACTTTTTACACACACAGACTAGGTGAATTTCATGAGAGTCGATTAATGTTTAGTGTGGTGTTCTTCCCAATATCCCCTCCATTGTTAATCAATCTAAGCATATGAGATGTGATTTTGATGAATATTGTTCTTCATTTTTCTCTTGTATCTTCTATTATATGGAGTTCTTCATTTGTTGTCTGTATTAGGATTTAACAGGTAGGCATTGGTTTGGCTTCTTCCATGTGAGCTTTCTTTAGAATATCAAGAGTGTTTTTTTGTTGGCTTAGGAAGAGACCACGAGGGTGAGGAATGACTTCAACACCCAGAAAATAGGAGAGGTTGCCAAGGTCCTTAAGAGAGAATCGAGCGGAAAGTTTAGATATAAAGGTGTCAATGAGATTTTTGTTGGAACCAGTGACAATGATATCATCGACATAGAGAAGAAGATAGAGGACATGATTATTGTGATGAATAATGAAAAGAGAAGAATCAGATATAGCATTGACAAAATTAAGAGTGAGTAGATATTTTTTGAGCTCCGTGTACCATGCCCGAGGGGCTTGTTTCAATTAGTAGAGAGCTTTACGGAGCTTGCAAACATGATTGGGGCGAATTTTGTCAATGAAGCCAGGAGGTTGGGTCATATACACATCTTCCATAAGTGTACCTTGGATAAATGCGTTATTGACGTCAAGTTGGCGGAGAGACCAACCTAAAGTTACAACTAAAGAAATGATGACTCTGATGGTAGAAGGTTTAATAACGGGATAAATGTTTCATTATAATCTAGATCGGGACGTTGATGAAAGCCTTTAGCTACTAGACGTGCTTTATAGCGTTCTATCGTGCCATCGGGGTTATATTTAGTTCGAAATATGTAACACCCTCAAATTTGGTGAGAGCAACTAATTAAAATTTTCGATATAACATCAAATAAAAGACAACATCTCTTCTCACAAATCAAACTCAATATGCCTCAAATATAAAATTCGATAAATAGTCTCATTATAAATTAACTCCAGTAATGAACAAAGACTAAACCAAAGTCGGGTGATACTTAACCCCAAAACAAGTTGCTCTTCACAAGACCAAGGCAGAAGACTTCACCAAGCTACTCACCTCTCGGCACTCAACTAGAACTTCTCTCTTCACAGTGTCAAGAGAACTATTCCCAACAAAGTCTGTTGCACATACCGACAAATAAAAAGGTTAGGCTAACGCCTAGTAAGTTCAAGAGTTTTCGACATTAATAAATATATATCGTTAAAAAGGAAGAATGCAATCGAAAACATAGTCTTTCAAAATAATATGCTTTAAATATGAAAATGACTCGTTTTCCAATAATATGCATTTTAGACGAATGAGACACCATAATAGATGTTTTCCAAACCAAGCGGTTTTAAGGACTAAGACCCCAAAATAAAACGTTCATTCGTAAATTAATTTCAACCCAAAACTCACTCAAAAGGAGAATAAAAAGTGAACTCCCAATTTATGAAACGCAGATAAACTCTATATCCCTAAACATGGGGCATAATACTCAACCCATAAACCATGAATAAAAACCTATATAAACAAAACGTCACCGAAAACATGGATAATAAAACTCGGTGATGGGGGAGA
This sequence comes from Arctium minus, assembly GCA_954870635.1. Lineage (NCBI taxonomy): Eukaryota > Viridiplantae > Streptophyta > Magnoliopsida > Asterales > Asteraceae > Arctium > Arctium minus. The sequence continues at coordinate 21,338,895 of OX941084.1, forward strand.
CCCGAATTCCATCGAATGTGGCGGGCAAAGGGTTGAGTTTTTCATATTCTCCCCCATTGCCAGTGTAGAAAGTGATGATAGGACGATTGAAATATTTTTCAACTAGTGCTTTAAAAAGAATGAAAACATCTTTTGTGTCAGATTTATGTTTAAGGGGATAGAGCCATATATACTTAGAGTAGTGATCAACTAATATGATGTAATATTTGTGACTGTCATAAAAGTAGATAGGAGAGGTCCATACGTCACTGTAAATAACATCTAATGGCCCATTAGAGCTAATAGTAGGTTGAGAGAACGGAAGTCTATGACTTTTATTGCAATCACATGCATTGCAATTTGAAGGAGAATTTGGAATAGAAAGGTTAAACATATTACTAATCTTCTTGGAGTAGAGAAGGACGGGTGTCCTAATCTGTGATGCCAGTCTAAGGTTGTAATAAAGAAGTGGAGTTGATGGTTGGGCGGATGGGATGACATTCATATATTCCAGATTTAGTTGGACCCTGAAGCAGCGTCGCTCCTGTTTGTATGTCCTTCACAAGAGAAGAATTAGGTAAGAAAGTGATGGAAGCATTATTATCAAGACAAAATTGAGAGATGGAGATTATGTTTCTAGAAACTGAAGGAACTTGTAGAACATTATTTAAACGAAAAGAGTGAGAGGGTGTGAGAAGAGATGTGAAACCAATATTTGAGATGGGAAGTCTGGAGCCATCACCAATGACTAGTTTTTCAGTGCCATCATAAGGGGCATGTAAGGAAAACATCTCTAAATTGTTTGTAACGTGGTGGGAGGCACCGCTATCAAGTAACTACCCAGAGATCGAAAATGGGGCACTCACAGTATAGGCTCTTGGGTTATGAATAGGTTGTTGATACTAGGGGTGTTCGTGGTGCGGTTTGGTGCGGTTTAGGGCAAATCCGCAAACCGCACCGCATATGCGGTTTGAGCATTTTCCCAAACCGCAAGCCGCACCGCATATATCTCAAACCGCACCGCGAAATGTGGTGCGGTGTGGTGCGGTTTATGCGGTTTGTACCTAACGCACTTTACACCTATAATTCAATAATTATAAAATTAAAACTTCATTTTGAAGTCGGCAATACTTGATCGTAGTCCAAAAAATAAAAATATTTGACACGTCTGACTCGTAAATACATGTTATATAAATATTGCAATTATTCTATATATACATATATGTGTGTGTAATATATAAAATAAAAAAAAATATACATATATATATAGTTTGCGGTGCGGTGCGGTTTGAACCGTGGTTTGATAACTCAAAACCGTAAACCGCACTGTATAGTGCGGTTTGGAAAAAATGCAAACCGCAGACCGCACCGCGGAAGTTCTAAACCGTGTTTTGCGGTGCGGTGTGGGCGGTTTGTGCGGTTTAGATGAACACCCCTAGTTGATACCCTTTGAACACATGTTTACGAGAGGATGAAGTAGGTGGTATTGCTTGAGGAAATTGTTGGTGAAAAATTGAGCATTGGGTGATATAATGTCCTTGCTCTTTACACCATAGACAACGGCCTTGGTAGGGGCAGTTTGGTCTTGGTGAAGAGTAGTTGTTAGGTTCGGTAGTGGTGGGGATGAAGAATTGATTACTTGAAACCATTGAGATAAAGAGGAAGAACGAGATTAGGAGAATTGATCGGTTAGAGCTCTGATACCATATAAAAACTAATGATAAAATGACTTGTCTATTACAACATTGCTAACGCATATTTATACTGTTATACATACAAATAAATGAAAGCAAATATTCTAGATGATTATAAAAGTAATTACAAGAATCAAATCAAGAGATGTTGAGGCATAGATCAAAGGATGTGATATGGAGGCATAGATCAAGTGATATTATATGGTGTATTATGATCACAATCTTTATCTTCATCATATCAAAACCATATTAAAGGACAAATTGAAATATGAATTAAAATCAGAGGTACAAATTCCGTCTTTAAAATTAAAACATATATCATATTGCATTGCACACGGCTAAACCATTTTGTTGTAAAGACATGAGTTTTATATAATATAGTATATATTAAAATTATAAGATATAAGATTATTCCCCTTTGAAGTCCATTAAATCACGAGAAATCCATTGAGTGGAATCCTAAAAATTGGGTCGTGCACGTGGAACATGTTTACTCCTTTCAAGCAAAGAAGGTTTCAACGGAAAAAGTAAACGTTATCCACTTCCGAAAAGACAATAGTATCAAGTAAATTAATACAATTCAATTATTGATCCAAATTTATATCACTATCAAAATCATTATCAAGTCATGTTATATTTTTTCTTCAAAAAAAAAGAAGTCATGTTATATTTAATTTTGTTTACAACAAAGAAAAGGATCGTTTGTAGCTCAAATTCTTAGCCCCGCCCCCTCTCCCTCCAAAAACACTCTCACACACATAGTCATATAATAGAGAGAGAGAGAATCAAACGGGAACTAACTATTCAAGAGAATGTAATTTATTAAATGATTATTAAAGAAATGCAATTGCAAGATATATAATTTCATTATAAAACGAGAAAGCAAGATTAATTAATATTGTTTTTTATTCGAAAAAAACTGACACATACTAAGGTGCCATTTGTTTTTTAAGAGGTCTGAAGTCTTAATTTAATTATAATTAATAAGAGGTGGTGTGTAAAAAAGTCTGAATAATTAATAATACTATTAATATTATCACCATCGTCGCCACCACCACCGTCGTCGTCGTCGCCACCACTCCCACTTCCGCTATGCCGCCAATTAATAATACTATTAATATTATGACCATCTAATATTTATAGTATAATAAAATACTATAAAATATTTTGGTTATTTATCATTATTTTTGTTATAATTATGAAGTTATTTGTCATTATTTCTCTAGATTGCTCATTTGTGATGAAACCATACCAATGATTTGGTGTGGGTGACAGACTAACAGACTGACAACTTTGTTAAAATTGTCTTCCAAATCCAATCAAACTTCTCTACGGACCATTTGATTTGCCATTTTTTGGATTTAGAAGGATTTGGAATTAGGTTCCATTTTAACCCTATGTTCGTATTAGAAGGAAGTTTAGAAATCCCACAAACATGTGATTTAAAAATCTCATGAGATAGTTGATAGTTAGTGGGATTTCATAAGATTTGTTTGTAATAATGTTTTATAATATGTCAGAACATCCACAATGAAAGTTCTTGTTAAGATTTCTGTCGAGGTTTTTATAAGAACGTCCACTATGGAATAGAGATTCTTGTCAAACCATATGTTTTAATAAGAACCTAGGTGTTTAAATAAAAACTTTAAGTTCTTTTCTATTTTTTTTTAATTATTTATTATTTTTATATTGTTTTTTAACCATTTTAATTTGTTTTAATAAATCTATAAACATAGAAGAAACGCCAAAATTAGCCCAAGTATAGGCCCAGTCACATGGAAATTACAATGTATATGGCCCAGGTTTGGTGAAGCAAATAACAACCCAATGGCCTAATTTATACTCACGAATAAAAAACTTTTAAATACAAATTATTAGACACAAGGTACCATCATTTTATGCAAGATTTTAAAAATCTCTTAATTTACAAGTATCAAAGTACAAGATACATATTACTACGGGAGACTTCTAACATCCACCAATTTGGTATGTGCAGTACCTTCCTTTTATGCAGATCTTTCCATGCATCACTATTAATTAATATATTATATTACTATAAATTCGTTTTAATTATATTATTAAATATGTAATTGGTTATTTTTTCTAGATGTCATTAAAATATATAAGATAATCATTAAGTTCTAACAAAATACTTAATTTTTTTATATAAAAAATATTATATTATTAAGCCTAAATTAAACAAATTTATAAAAAAACATTATCACTTTCTCAAAATCATCCAAAATCGTACTGTAAATCGACAAAAAAATAAAATGAAACATTAAAGTCGTGATGTATCTCACTGTATTACGCGAGTACGCTTCTAGTATTATTATTAAATAGGTGTTGACTTCCCACGATTTACAACAACAAAAGTGAACAATTCATTCAGAAGAAAAATAGGTTCGATAACGGCTAGTTTGAGCTGAGAGAAAATAAAATACTAACAGATTCCATGACTCATGGTTGACTATTTGTATTCATTTCGATTTACTGATCAACATTAATTTTGTAGGTAGCAAGGAATAGATTCCACATCCAAGTGGTTAAAACACATTTTATTGCCTTATTTGGAAGTAGATATGATGCCCTTATAATTAATAACAGATTAATTATGTTGTATAATTTCCATTAGTTAGATTCAATGGACTTAGGTTAACATTCGCCACTATGCTGTCACATTTGGGTTTATCGTCCAATTCAAATTTATAACTACACTGATAGCTGGATTTTTGTGTTATAATTGGGTTTAAAAACCCAAGTTTCTAAATCATCTATCTCTTTAACAAGGCCTAATTAAGTATTTTTTTGTATTTTTTTTTTGTAATTTAGGCCCAAAAGAAAAGAAAAGAGATGAGGCCCATACTGCTATCTATGAGGCCCAAGTCTAGAAAAGGAGGAAACGAGATAGCAGAAATTGATCGACATCCAGACCCCTGCACTGATCTCCGCGCGTCTGGATCCGCGCCTGGAGCAGCGCACAACACTGTTCGATGCCTCCAGACCGCGCGCCCTGAGCCGCGCACAGCACTGCCCGACCTTCAATTTCATCTCCGCGCGCGTCTTCGCACGGTCACACCTGCGCCGGCAGCAGCGCACGACTCGAAACGTGGGTTTTTCTTATTTTTTGGAGCGGTTTTCAATTGGGTCGCTTAAATACTCCTATTAACTGTCGATTGGGAGAAGAATCAATTTTGGGGAGCGAAAATCAGAAAACGCAGCAGAAGAAAGTGAATTTGGGAGCAAATCTTCATCAATTTCTCATCCATATTTTGGTAATTTCTTGCATTTGAAACCCTAGTTTAGCCATGTGTGGCTAATTTCTCATTCCAACATTGGTTTGTTTTAGATTTTGATGCTTTTCACTTTGAGATTTCGTTGTAATTGTTTGGGACAAGTTTACTTGGTTCATTTCTAGATTAAATGTTAATTTCATATGAATGTTAACTGATTTGGCCAATTAGTTGATGTTCTTGTGAATTGTTGTTAGTCAAAATCTTAGATACGTAATTGTCTTTGAGTTTTGATATAGTAACAATGGAACTCTTTTGATTTCGATAAGGTTTTCAAAATTGAGTTCTTGGAATCTTCCAATCAAAGTGATAATTAAGCCGAGCTTATGTGCTTAATTCTTTGAGTCGGTGTTTTCCTTTTCGTTAATGCTAATCACACCTGGAATATTGAGAGCTTGTTCATTGTTCCATTTGTAGTTAAGATTTAGCTAAAGAACTTGTTTTAGCTAATGTCCATTTGGTGAAAACTAAGGTTATCAGAGCTTGTTGGTAACCATAGACGGCTTAAATTTGTACTAACTTTTACATTTGCGAAATCAAGGATGGGTGTTAGCATCATCATTGAGGACAAACTAATGTTGGGTTTTTAATTTCAATTGCATTTTATAATTCCTTTGATTCGTATGTTAGTTTAAAATCAATCCAACCCCCCCCCCCTTTGCAATTTAATTTTTATAATTCATATTTGTGTGTGAATTATCCGGTCGTAATAAGTTGAACCGAGTCCCTGTGGATTCGACCCGACTTACCACTGTCGCAATTTTAACTGCTGATAAGGGTCTAGTTGGTTATTTATTATTTAGTGGACTCGACATCCGTCAAATTTTTGACGTCGTTGCCGGGGGTATTTTTAACGGTTTATGCCTAGATCTTCACGTACAGGTACCCCTATACCAATAAACTCTGAAATCGAACGGACCACGAAAAGACTAAGGAAACAAGCCAAGCTTCGGAAGAAGTTAGCTGAGGGACCTTCGTCACCAGGGGTAAATATCTGGAAAGATATTAACCTGTCAAGCGATTCGGACGAAGAGAAGGAAGAAAATCCAAAAACAGAAGTCGAGGAGCCGAAGACGGAATCTGAGGAAGAGAAAGAAAAAGAGCCTGAAGTCAAGATGGAGGACGGAGATGAGCTGACTCTCCGAGAGTTGGCAACACACGATGTCGCCCAAGTTCCAATCTGTATCAGGTATCCTCAAGGTAATGGAAATTTTGTTTTAAAAACTGGTTTGGTCCATCTCCTACCCACATATCACGGTTTGGAGAATGAGAACCCTAACAAGCACCTCAAGGAATTCCATGTTGTATGCTTGAGTATGAAACCCAATGAGGTTGCGGAAGATCTAATAAAGTTAAAGACATTCCCTTTTTCTTTAAAAGATCGGGCTAAGGATTGGCTCTACTCGTTACCGCCCGGTTCGGTAACGACTTGGAACCAAAAGGGCAGGCTATTCTTGGATAAATTATTTCCCGCCTCCCGAGCCGCTACCCTCCGTAGGGAAATTTGTGGCATAAAATAAAGAGATATAAAAACAAAGAGATATAGAAACTCTCCATGAATATTGGGAAAGGTTCAAACATCTCTGTGTTAGTTGCCCACAACATGGGATTTCTGAGCAACTTCTTCTGCAATATTTTTATGAGGGTCTCCTTCCTATGGAAAGGAAAATGATAGATGCCGCCAGTGGAGGGGCAATCTTCAATAAAACCCTAACTCAAGTTAGAGCCTTAATCACCACCATGGCTGAGAACTCTCAGCATTTTAGTGTTATAGGTGATATGAGGAGAGAGCCCCAAAAGGCTAATGAGGTCAATGTAGCTAGTATTGAAAGTAGATTATTCAATTTGACTAACCTCGTTAAGCAGTTAGTTGTGGCAAAGAACATGTCAAGGCATGTGGAATATGCAGGGAGGTGAACCATCCTACGGACGCGTGTCCACAATTGCAAGAGGATGTCTTGGTTACACCCGAAGACGTTAACGCCGTTGGAGGATTTCCGGGCCAGCAGCCACAACAAAGGTTCTACAACTCTAATTTTGGTGCCCCGAGACCTCCGCAACAATTTCAACAAAGGCAATTTCAGCAACCATTCCAACAAAAGCCGCAATTTCAGCCTAACAACCAAGCTTCAAGCAGTTCATGTATGTCTTTAGAAGACATTGTTAAGTCTCTTGCTACTAATGCTCAACAATTTCAACAGGAGACAAGAACTAATATTCAGAACTTGGTGGCTCAAAACAAGAATTTGGAGGCACAAATCGGTCAAATGGCGGTTTCACTCAATCGTATCGAAAATCAAGGTAAGTTATCGTCTCAAACCGAAACTCCTCCGAAAGCTAATGTTAGTGCTATTACCTTGCGAAACAGGATAGTGTCGGATTTAGAGCCCAAGGCTAAGAAGAGTGGGAGGAATAAAGAAAAGGAAGCCGATATTGTTGGAGCTAAACCAAATGAGGGAAAAGTTGAAGAAAAAGTTGAGGACAAGGGAGCAACACCCGAAGTGGTCATCCGACCCCCATTCCCAAAAAGATTTGAGTAATCGAAGAAAGAGCAAGAAGACAAGGAGATTATGGAAACTTTTCGCCGTGTTGAGGTAAACATTCCACTCCTAGATGCTATTAAAAGAGTACCTTGATATGCCAAGTTTTTGAAGGAATTGTGTACAAACAAGCGGAAGTTGGTTGGGAACGAGAAGGTAAGTATGGTCGAGAACGTCTCCGCCGTTCTTCAAGGAGATAAGATGCCTCCTAAATGCAAGGATCCAGGTATGTTCACTATCCCTTGTAAGTTAGGAAATGTTTTGATTGATAAATCCATGTTAGATTTAGGAGCGTCCATAAATTTCATGCCTTATTCTATATATTCATCATTGAATGTGGGACCTCTTAAGAGGACGAGAGTTGTTATATAACTAGCTGATAGGTCCAATGTGTATCCCAAGGGAGTCCTTGAGGATGTTTTGGTTCAAGTTAATGAGTTGGTCTTCCCGACCGATTTCTATGTCATAGATATGGAGGAGCATAATACCTCCAAGTCTCCTTTGATATTGTTGGGAAGACCCTTTCTGAAAACATCAAAGACTAAAATTGATGTTCATGATGGTACATTAACTATGGAGTTTGATGGTGAGGTTATTAAGTTTAATATCTATGATGCCATGAGATATCCTAGTGATGTGTCTTCTGTTAATTATGTGGATGTTTTAAATCCCATTACTCATGACTTGTATGACTTGACTAACCGTGACTTATTGGAGGGGGGCAATCACAAGGCACCTAGATGCAAAGACGGTTAATCTATTGATGAAGGAGTATGACTTAGGGCCCGAGCTCAAGGAAACAGTCTTAGCTATGGAGTCTGACCGATACAAGAAGTTTGAGGTATCAAATGTTAATTTACCTTCTTCTTACACAAAGTTGTTTCCTTCTATTGTGCAGGCCCCCGTACTTGAGTTGAAGGAGTTGCCAAGCCACCTGAAGTATGCCTATCTAGGCAAGGAGAATACTTTACCGGTGATCATTTTCACTGAGCTTTCAAGTGATGAAGAGCAAAAGTTGGTGAGTGTGCTTGAGGAGCACAAATAGGCGATCGGTTGGACTATAACCGATATCAAAGGGTTGAGTCCCTCAATCTGTATGCACAAGATTCTGATGGAAGACGACTACAAGCCATTTCGAGAAGCCCAACGCCGCCTAAATCCACCCATGATGGAGGTAGTGAAAAAGGAGATTCTTAAACTCCTTGACGCAGGTATTATCTACTCAATCTCTGATAGCAAATGGGTAAGTCCCATTCAGGTAGTGCCCAAAAAGACGGGTTTAACTGTGGCAAAGAACACCGAAGGTGAGTCGGTGCCTACTCGAGTCCAAAATGGATGGAGAGTATGTATCGACTATAGGAGGTTAAATTCATCTACTAGAAAGGATCATTTTTCCCTTCCCTTTATCGACCAAATGTTGGAACGGTTAGCGGAAAATCTCATTATTGTTGTCTTGATGGCTATTCAGGTTTCCACCAAATCGCGGTAGCACCGTAGGATCAGGATAAGACTACTTTTACATGCCCATTCGGTACATTTGCCTATAGGCGTATGCCTTTCGGCCTTTGTAACTCACTCGCTACTTTTCAACGATGCATGGTAAGTATATTCTCCGAATACGTTGAAAATATTATTGAGGTGTTTATGGATGATTTCACTGTTTATGGTAATTCGTTTGATGAGTGTTTAAACAATTTGACCAAAATTTTGAAAAGATGCATCGAGACTAACCTTGTTTTAAACTATGAAAAATGTCATTTTATGGTTAGTTGTGGTCTTATCTTGGGTCATATTGTTTCAAAGAAGGGTATAGAGGTAGACAAATCTAATATAGATGTTATTAAAACTCTACCTTACCCTACTTGTGTTAGGGAAGTCCGTTCTTTCCTTGGTCATGCAGGTTTCTATCGAAGGTTCATAAAGTACTTTTCGAAGATCACCCGACCATTGTGTTGTTTGCTACAAAAGGACGTGGACTTCTACTTTGATGGAGCGTGCAAGAAGGCATTCGATGAGTTGAAAGATAAGTTAACTTCTGCCCCAATCATTCAGCCCCCAAATTGGGATCTCCCTTTTGAGATCATGTACGACGCGAGTAATTACGCGGTCGGGGCTGTTTTGGGACAGAAGTTTGGTAGGGACCCACACGTTATATACAATGCTTCTCGCACGTTGGATGATGCTCAAAGCAACTATTCAACGACCAAGAAGGAGTTTTTAGCCATAGTATTTGCTTTAGAGAAATTTCGTTCATATCTACTTGGTACTAAAGTGATAAGTTTTTCTGATCATGCAACTCTTAAATACCTTATGAAGAAGAAGGACGCCAAACCATGCCTTATCTGTTAGATGTTGCTTCTACAAGAGTTCAATCTTGAAATACGAGATAAGAGTGGGTCGGAGAATCTGGTAGCCGATCATTTGAGCAGGTTATTGAATGGTGAAGATCCTTCTACCTGGTAAGGTGTTTTATACTCCTTGCGAAGGGTATAAAACACCGACTCAAAGAATTAAGCACATAAGCTCGGCTTAATTATCACTTTGATTGGAAGATTCCAAGAACTCAATTTTGAAAACCTTATTGAAATCAAAAGAGTTCCATTGTTACTATATCAAAACTCAAAGACAATTACGTATATAAGATTTTGACTAACAACAATTCACAAGAACATCAACTAATTGGCCAAATCAATTAACATTCATATGAAATCAACATTTAATCTAGAAATCAACCAAGTAAACTTGTCCCAAACAATTACAACGAAATCTCAAAGTGAAAAGCATCAAAATCTAAAACAAACCAATGTTGGAATGAGAAATTAGCCACACATGGCTAAACTAGGGTTTCAAATGCAAGAAATTACCAAAATATAGATGAGAAATTGATGAAGATTTGCTCCTAAATTCACTTTCTTTTGCTGCGTTTTCTGATTTTCGCTCCCCAAAATTGATTCTTCTCCCAATCGACAGTTAATAGGAGTATTTAAGCGACCCAATTGAAAACCGCTCCAAAAAAATAAGAAAACCCACGTTTCGGGTCGTGCGCTGCTGCCGGCGCAGGTGTGACCGCGCGAAGACTCGTGCGGAGATGAAATTGAAGGTCGGGCAGTGCTGTGCGCGGCTCGAGGCGTGGCTCGGGGCGCGCGGAGACCCGCGCGGCGGTCTGGAGGCATCGAACAGTGTTGTGCACTGCTCCAGGCGTGGATCCAGGCACGTGGAGATCAGCGCAGGGGTCTGGATGTCGATCGATTTCTGCTATCCCGTTTCCTTCTTTTCTAGACTTGGGCCTCATAGATAGCAGTATGGGCCTCATCTCTTTTCTTTTCTTTTGGGCCTAAATTACAGAAAGAAATACAAATAAATACTTAATTAGGTCTTGTTAAAGAGATAGATGATTTAGAAACTTGGGTTTTTAAACCCAATTATAACACAAAAATCCAGCTATCAAAATATCCCCACACTTAGAATTTTGACCGTCCCCGGGTAAATACTAAGGCTTTAGCACAATACACGACTCATGAGTTGATTTCGAATTTTCATAAACTTTCATAGCATTTCATGATAATGGAGTTTGACTAGCATAGCAATAACTAACAAACGAGACAAATCCAAGATGAAGATAAGCTAATTTCACATACTCCTCACGAAGGGTATAAAACTAGTATATCCGCTCAGTTCACTCCAAAAGGGGTAAGTGTTTACACTCTTTGCATCAAATTCACATGCACATACACAACCATAAGCTTGAATTAGATCTCGATTCTCCATTGTTAACGGCTAACACCTAGTGCGAGTCCCCGGAAACGGCGCCTAAATCCACCCATGATGGAGGTAGTGGATTTAAGGTCGGAAGAGGATCTTGGAAAAACTGAAATTTTGTATAATAATTGTAGCAAGTTTTGGTTTCTTTCGTTGCAAGTTGAGAGAAGCAGGAGACTTTAAGTTATTGTTATGTTTGCCAACTTATTAAAGAGTTGTATCTTATCAGAGTGAGAGGATATAATGATGATAAAGTTGCAGGAATTTCACCTTTTGAAAACTATGATACAGTTGCACCAACAGTAACAATTTTGGTAGATTGCGTTCCATTTTAACTTAGAGAATCGTAATCATTCCTATATTAAATACAAGAATATCTCTACATTAAATGGAAATGATTGTTGGAGTAATTACATGCCAATTTATACAGTAGCTACCTCGGACCAAGAGAATTGAAGGAAACCTTAGGAACTGAAGTTGGATTGGTTATCCCGAGTCTAAAAGCTTGATCTGAACCAACCTCATTCGGTTGTCCGTTGCTTTTGGGTAAAAATGCGGGTAAAAACGCGGGATTTGAAGGTAAAAGAAGGGGATGAATATTCTTGGATAACATTTGCAGGGCCATAGACATGGTTGGTCTTAGTGATGGAACTTCTTGAGTGCAAAGAAGTCCTATATGTACCACCTTCTCTACTTCCTTCTTCACATTATCATCACTCAACATCATGTTTTGATCAAAAACCTCCTCCACTCTCCCTTCCTTAAAATGCTTCCACACCTATTTCATCACCAATTAAATAAATTATATAACGCAATATATCTCGGGGGTGGGGGTGGGATGAATGTAGACATGTTCTCTATTTTGAAGGCGTTAAAACCCCGATAAGGAAGTGTAGAGGTGTCATCATACTTACAATTGAGACTAAGGTTCCGTTTGTTTTTTAAGAGGTCTAAAGTCTGAAGTCTTATTTTAGTTATGATTAATAAGAGGTGGTGTGTAAAAAAGTCTGAATGATTCAGACTTAAGAGCCAGTAAGAGGTTTTAAAAAAAAAAAAAACGACCCCTAAGTTATGAGTATGCTCTGGTGTTTGTGTTCCTCTGTTTGGCATTCCAATAACCACCTCAAGCAAAAGCACACTAACAAACAGAGAAAAGAGGTTTCTAGAGAGAAGGAGAAATATTTCTTCTGATTTCATTCAATTGAGAAAGAGAGGACCAAACCCCATTTATACACCAAAACACATCTAATCGTACAAAAAGACTAATATGCCCTCTATTAGTTTAATACGACCCCTCAAGATGGACGTGCACAATAAATATTGTGTAACGCCATCTTGGACATCAAAGATTTCATCTTCGAGGAAGACAAATGCTTCGTGAAGATATCTGCGAGCTGAAATTGACTCCGTATGGGCATCAAGTTTACCGTCTTATCCAACACTTTTTCCCGAATGAAGTGACAATCTATTTCTATATGTTTTGTACATTCGTGAAAGGTCGTATTGGAAGCAAGTCGTATCGCAGATTCATTGTCACAGAATAACAATGTATAAGTAGTAGGCACAACATTAAAATCACGCATTAACTATTGCAGCCAAACTAACTCACAAGTTGTAATAGCCATGGCCCTATACTCCGCCTCGGTAGACGATTGAGATACAACCGGTTGACGTTTAGACTTCCATGACACCAATGAATCACCCACAAAGACACAAAATCCAGTTGTTGATTGTCTAGTACCAGCACACATACCATAATCAGAATCACAAAAAGCTCGAATCTGAGTTGAAGACTGAGCAGACAAAAAAATTCCTTGTCCAGGCTGTTGTTTGATATATCGTAGAAGGTGAATAGCAGCGTTCCAATGAGTTGTTGTAGGAGTTGACATGTATGGAGCGAGTTTATAAACAGTAAAACATACATCAGGTCTCTTGAAGGTTAAGTACAGAAGACGACCAACCAGTCTTCTATACTGTGACGGATCCTGAAGTGGCTCTCCATCTTCATTGGCTTGATAAAATTGAGAAGTCATTAGAGTAATGGAAGGCTTTGCTGCTAATAAATCGGTGTCTTCTAATAATTGAAGAACATAATGTCGTTGTGACACAAATATTCCATTTTCAGAACGAGCAACCTCTAACCCAAGAAAGTACTTCAAATCCCCAAGGTCTTTTAACTTGAAACGATTGCTCAATTGAACTTTAACACCTTCAACCACCGATAAAGAAGGTCCCCTGACAATGATGTCATCTACGTAAACAAGAACAACCACATAGTCACCATTTATACCTTTTTGGAAAAGGGAGTAACCAGCCTTGGATTGAACAAATCCAATACTCATGAGAAAATCAGAAAACTTGGCATACCACTGCCTCGATGACTGTTTTAGACCATAAATGGACTTGTGAAGCTTACAATCCATGTTGGACGCCCCCTGAATGGAAAGCCCTTGAGGTATCTTCATATAAACCTCTTCATCCAAGTCCCCATGCAAGAAGGCGTTGTTGACATCTAATTGAATCAATTCCCACTTACGTATTACTGCTAACGCAAGCATCATTTTGATCGTCACTGGTTTGGCAACCGGAGAGTACGTATCTAAGTAGTCAACACCTTCTTGTTGTGTGAAACCCTTGGCTACAAGCCTGACCTTTTATCTCTCTACCGTTCCATCAGCTTTAAGTTTCACTTTGTATATCCAACGACATCCAACTACGTTCTTTCCTTCCGGCTTTGGAACTATTGACCATGTATTATTAGTTTTCATGGATTCTAACTCTTGTTCCATAGCTTGCACCTACTCTTTGTGTTTGACAGCTTCAACATATGTCCTAGGCTCCACATTAGAAGAAATAGCAATAGATAGAGCCTTAAAAGAAGGTGACAATCGCTCATAAGATAAAACACTAGCAATTGGATAGCGAGGCTGTTGACCGGTAAAAGAATGAGTATTACAATGGAAATCCTTAAGATAAGATGGCGGTTTATGTTGCCGAGAAGTCCTTCTTGGCACTGTACCAGCACGAACTTCATTGAATGTTTCTTCATCACGAATCTCAGCTTGTGACTTAGTGGACATATTCTGAAATCATTGGGTATACTGGGAACTTCATTTTGTTTCTCTTGAGGCATAGACATTGGAATCACAATATCATCAAAGGGATTATCACTATCAATTCTTGATGATTGTGAACCATCTTGAAAAGGAAAAATGCTTTCATGGAAAACAACATCACATGAGTAAAAACATTTTCTGGATTGAAGATCCAATAACTTGTATGCATTCATATGAATAGAAAACCCCACTAATACACACGGTATAGCTCTGGGAGAAAATTTATGTCTGTTAGATATTAAGGTTGAAGCAAAACTCAGACAACCAAACACACGGATCATGGAATGATCAGGTGATTTATAAAATAACAACTCATAAGGAGTGATATTACCCAAAATTTTAGATGGGGTTCTATTTATAAGAAAAGTCGTCGTTAGAACACATTCAGACCAATAGGAAATGGGTATATTGGACTGAAATAACAACGCCCGAACAACATTTAACAAGTGCTGATGTTTTCTTTCCACAACTGAATTTTGTTCGGGCCTTTCGACACATGATTTTTGAGAAATAATTCCTTTAGCATTAAAGAAATTAGTAAGTTCAAGATCCTTTGCATTATCCGATCGCATTATCTTAATTTTCTTCCCAAATTGTGTTTCTATCATAGTATAGAACTAGGGAATAACCATTTCTACCTCAGATTTGTGCTTAATCATGTAGACCCATGTAAACCGATTGTGATCGTCTACAATTGTTAAGAAGAATCTATGGCCTTGATGGCTAGGATTATGAAACGGTCCCCATACATCGCAATGAACCAGATCAAAAGTTTCATGAGCAATATTATTCAACGACACAAAGGGTAATCGTCTTTGTTTAGCCAGTGGGCAAATCATACAGGGGAAACTATTACTAGTAGAATAGCTACTTTCAGGAAACAAAGTGCATTTAAGAACATCAAGAACTTCATGTGAAGGATGGCCAAATCTCCTATGCCAAATGTCGATAGAAACATTGTTCACAGCAACACTTCCGGTTATTTGATCTTTTGAATATAAGACGTAGAGGTCTCCAACTTTATCAACATTGCCAATCATCAGCCTTATTTTCAAATCCTGAATCACAACACCGTATTGATGAAAAATGACTTTATAATTTCCTGCACGCGTAAGCTCTCCAACAGATATAAGATTTAGATGAAATTGAGCCACATACAACACTTTTTCAAGTTTGAAAGTATTGTTCAACATTACTGTACCAATGCCAGAGACCGGAATGATTGTGTTGTTCGGTAATTTGACATTTGATTCCTTAATATCGTAGATGCTAGTAAACATATTAGTATTGCAACAAATATGTCTTGATGCTCCCGAATCAAGAACCCAGGCAGATGATGAAAATGCACATGTATGAAGTGACAAAACATGATGCGTACCTGTATTTTGTTGCATATTCGGTTCTGATGGACCTGAAAACACATTGTTGTTGCTTAGACGATTAGACAAGACCGTCATGAGATGATCGCAGTCTGTTGAAGACATATCTTGGACCATATTGTTGAAGTGGTTACGTGAATTAGGCCTCGCATTGACCTTGTAACCCGGTGGAAAACCGTGCAACTTGTAACATTTTTCCACTGTGTGTCCCTGCATCTTACAATGAGTGCAAAAAGGTCTGTTTATTTGAGCCATACCTGTTCATTTGTCCCTTGTTTTGAGCATTAACACTAAAAGCCATCGGAGGAAAAGATTTCCCAATATTGGATACAGACCTCTGTTTTTCTTCCTGTGAAACCAAAGAAAACACCTTATTGATTGGAGGCATGGGATCCATGAGTAGAACTTGTCCACGAATCTGAGAAAACGAATCAGATAATCCCATAAGAAAGTTCATTTTCTGCTCATTTTCAAAATACATCTCTATAGCTTTCATCCCTCCACAATCACATTTTGCACAACTGCAATGAGGTCTATAATTTGCAAGTTCTTCTGAAAGCACTTTCAATTTCGTAAAATATACTCCCACCGAATCTTGATCTTGAGTCAAACTCACAATTTCTCTACGGATCTGATAAATCCTCGGTCCATTTCCTTGTGAAAAACGTTCCTTCAATTCCTTCCACATTTCAGAGGTTGTTTCCACATAAATGATGCTTACTGAAATTTCTTTTGATACCGTGTTCAGAATCCAAGAGATAATCATGTTGTTGTTTCGAACCCAAGCCTTAAGTTTTGTCTGATTCGATCCGTCTGGTTTATCGATTGATCCGTCAATAAAGTCGATCTTGTTCTTTACCGAGAGTGCTATCATCATAGATTGACTCCACGATGAATAGTTATCACCGATCAACTGTTGTGATACCAACACCAAACCGGTGTTGTCTGAATGATGTAGAAAAAATGGATATGTGTCTGATGAAGACATAGGAACAATAACTGAAGTAGGATCTGGAGGATTCACCATTTTTGAACTTTGCCTAAGCGAAAAGCGAACTGCTCTGATACCATTAACAAACAGAGAAAAGAGAGAAAAGAGGTTTCTAGAGAGAAGGAGAAAGATTTCTTCTTATTTCATTCAATTGAGAAAGACTAATATGCCCTCTATTAGTTTAATACACACCATAACTATATACGTCTACTTTTTCTGTTAATTGACCATGAGCTATATATTCTGGAGCCATGTATCCACTGCAATATTAAAACATAAACGATCACCCTGTATTCGAAAAAAAAATAGACATAAAAAAGGAACACCTAATCGATGTGCATACAGTGTTCCAGCAATCCCAGTGCTGATATGGTTTTTATCTTGTTGAAAAGATCTGGCTAACCCGAAATCAGCATACAGTGTTCCAGCAATCCTGGTGCTGATATGGTTTTTGAATAAAAAATTTATCTTCAATAATAGATATATTAATGAAGTTCTCTATCTTAACGGTAGAATTGAAAAATAGGTTTTTTACTTTGAAAGAGGACCCTTGTTTCTAGAGAAACTAAAACAGAAATGTTGTAGGACCGTTGACATAGAACATTAGATACATTTATATATATATTTAGATATATTTGGTGTTCTATAAAGTTGATTTTGTTGTACCGAGATGCTGCCTTAATACAGGAAAAACTTGAGGTTACCTCCATTGTTGCCCTGTGTTGGCTCAGGGTTGAGGAAATTGGTATTAGAATACCTCAGGAAACATCCAGTGTAGAGTACCCGTCCCTCGGACGATCGCAAACATTGTAAGATCGATGCAAACGCGCTCTCCAAACATTCGGTACAAGAATTTTCATCCAAAGTGTTCCAGCAGTCCGCCAACATGTAGGCCGACTTGTCTGCCGTCCCTGAGATAGCCAACTCTTGCGCAAAGTAATCGCTGTTTCTTGGCGTATCCATCACTAGGGGTGTACGCGGGTTGGGTTGGGCGGTTTGGGACATTTTTACAACCCAACTCAATTATGGCGGTTTGAAAAAACTCAACCCAACCCAACTCATTCAAAAGTATAACCCAACCCAACCCAACCCTTGCGGGTTATGGCGGGTTGGACGGTTTAGTAATTGTCATTAGGCTGAACTATTATTAAAATAGGTCATCTAAAAGATTTGGACTTGAGATATAACCTTCCTACAAATTAAACTTGGGATTGATTGCCATTCTGAATCATATAACAAGCATTTATGTTGGAAACTAAATAATAGGTTAAGATTTTGGCCATTAACGGTGAAAAGAAAACTAAATATTTGTCATGACAGACTTACCGCTTATACGAATCTTTAATTTTTATATATTTTACATAAATGTTTTAAAATATTATTTTCTTTTGTAGTTCTTGTTCACAATTTTTGTGATTTCGGGCCATAGTGGACTTTGAATCTAAGTATCCCTAAAACTAAAGAAGGTAAACAATTATTTTTTTACGGTTTGAAAAACATTGATTTCTTCTCAAGTCCATATAACTTGTTGTACTTTGCTCTGCTTTTACTTTGTTTTTGTTTTTGAGAGTTGCATCATTTTCTGCCAAAAGTTATGATGTAAATTATGGTTTATAAGATTACATCATGATTGTAAACTTAACCATTGGCCAAAAAACAAGCTGGAGAATCCTAGTATAAAGTAAGCATGTGGGTTATAGGGTTTATATGTCTCTCTGTTCCTAATGTCAGAAGCAGACATTGTAATTATAGAAATGTTAGTTTATATGTCTCTCTGTTACTGATTCTATATTCTATTTATCTTTATCCTAAATTCCTAATGAAGGAGGCTTAAACTATTTGTGATGAAAGTTTTGATAACACACTTCTATATACATGGCCGTTCCTTGGGGTGTGCGGTGTGGTGCTACCACACAGGGCCTCCGATCGTCGGGGGTCTCGAGATATTTATTTAAATTTTTTATTGTAATAAAATTACTATATAAATTATTTGGGCTATATATATATATATATATGATATATAATTTTATAAAAAAATATATTAGCGGCGGGTTGGCGGTTTGGGTTGGGTTGAGTTTTCCTAACCCAATTTCAACCCTTATAATTGACGGTTTGGCGGTTCGACGGTTTCGTGGGTTGGGTTTAATTGGGTTGGGAGCGGGTTGGGTTGGTCGGGTTTCGCGGGTTGAGGAATTTATGTACACCCCTATCCATCACAGCTTTCTATAACAAGCTAATTTCATGGTCTGGGACCTCCCTCTGATTTGGATGTTGTTGGTAGTAAAAGGATTAAAAGATTAATAGAAACATATGGTATTTGTGATGATTTCTTCATCTATCTTTAATTACTAAAGTGAAATGCAAATGGTTCAGTGGACAATGGCTTGATGAGGAGGCTAGTGAAAGGAAGAGGTCGTTTACCAAACGCTTACCAAGTCATATTACCTTATGGATGAAGATGACAATGACCAATAATCTTACCCGGTAAGAGCTAAGGTAAGGACCAATAGTCTTACCCTGGTAAGTGATGACGAAGACTCTTACTATGGTTAGCGCTTACCGGGAAAATTGTTGCATACGATACCGTTTTGGTGGACTAAAATCTTACCCGGTAAGTAAGTGATAGTGTTAAATTTTATCGGTAAGCGCTTATTGAGAAAATTGTTGCATATGATACCGTTTTGGTAGACTAAAATCTTACCCGCTAAGTAAGTGATAGTGTTAAGTTTTATTGGTAAGCGCTTATCCGGGTAAGAATTTGGTAAACGACCCCAAAGGCGGCAGATTAACAGTCGATCTCGGCTTAGAAGAGAATTAATATGGTGCATCTCATCCTAATGTGCGTCCATTTCTCATCCAACGGTCAATAACCACTTCTCACAATTAACTCAACTTCTCACCGGAACCCAACCCTATATATATATATATATATATATATATATATATATACGGTGGCATGGGGTTCCAATCAGGGACGGATCTAGAATTTTTTTATAGGGTGGCACCACATAGTATAGACAAAAACAATTACAAAAAGCACGGTTTTTATCGACGTGTCTTCATCTTTTTACCGACGTTAAACATTGTCTTATGTGTTTTTTTGGCCTAATTCCACCATTTCGAGGAATTTTTAAAGTTTTTTTGCTTAATTTCGACGGATTTTTAACCTTTTTATCGATTTCGAGAGATTTTTTCGGTATTTTTGGTTGATGTAAAGAGTTTTTTTCGGTTTTTTGGTTGATTTCAAAAGTTTTTTTTTGGTTTTTTGGTTGATTACAAGTTACGGTTGCACATTCTTGGAGTTTCCAAAACGATACGGTTGCATCTTTCACGAAGCTAAATTTTTTACCCTTCGTAAGAGAAAAGATACGGTGGCACGTGCCACCCATGCCACCAAGCTAGATCCGTCGATGGTTCCAATTGTTCAAAAATGGAGGCATGATTGCGATACAACCCAAAAGTCCAATACCCAAGCAATGGATATAATCAACAAGAAAAGATGAAATAGAGTTGAAGTTGAAAGGTCGTAAGAATGAGGTTTATCGATGTTAATTGTTGACGTTTGAATTTTGATTTTCATGTTGTTTTACTTTCTAGTTTGTTTTTGCCCCTGTACCTAGCATTAATAAGTGAATTACTGTATTTCGAGGGTAACTTAGGTTCATGTGAAACCAGCCTCGTGTCTTCATGACACTAACTACAATAAAAATTGTATTTTCATAGCAAAATACTGTGAAGGTACAAATTGGACCTTCACAACAAAACCATTATAAAGGTTTATTTTTGTATTTTTTTCGATGGTTTTGGTGTGAAGGTTTCAGGTTTAGTCAAAACAGGCAGTCTTATGGAACCGAACCCCTCCCTCTGTTGAGAGGGTGCTGCTATTATTTTATTATTGTTATCATCTTAATTATCATTATTGGACTAGGTGAAGTATCAAGTTAACGGTGAGATGCGTGAAAAGTTGATCTGAACCGTTGATCTCTTTTAATCTCAAACCCTCACATGAATTGCGACTTAGGGGTTGTTTGTTTACCTCTTAATGGTTCCATTAAGAGGTAACATCTGAATCGTTAAGAGGTAAATCTTGTTTGGTAAAAAAAATGTCTGTCTCTTAATGGTTCCAAAACCCTCTGAATGATTTTGTATTTTGCCTTAACTTTTCAGAGCCCTGATTTCATTCTTAATTAGTGAACAATTATATTTCATTTCACATTATATCATAAGAGCCTCTTAATTATTCTGCACCAAACCATTCAACAACTGTCAAACAACCCCTTATAAGGAAATTGATTTGGTACATTTCGGTGCATCTTATCTTGGTGTATCTCATCCTAATATGCGTCCATTTCTTATCCAACGGTCTATAAGCACTTCTCACGCTTCTCACTGGAACCCAACTCTATTTGACTATTCATATATTTAATATAAGAAGTATATTATTATTAGTTTTTTTTTTATCAAATCAAAATTTTAATTTTATATAAGCTAATGTGTGTTTGTTGACCAATATGTAACAAATTAAATAACAGTAAATTACGTTTTTCGTCCTTGTTATTTGTTAGAAATTGCGGATTTCGTCCCTGTGGTTTTGAAATTTCGGTTTTCGTCCTTGTGGTTTGCAATTCAATTCTATTTTCATCTCTGAGGTCAAAACATTATTTTTAAGTATAAAGAATGAAAATAAAAATGAATTGTAAACTATAGGGATGACAAAAACAATAAAATTTAAATTATAAAGATGAAAAAAGTAATAAATTATAAACCATAAGGATGAAAACATAATTTCAAAACTACAAAGATAGAAATAAAAAATTTCAACAAACCATAAGGACCAAAAGCGTAATTTACTCTTAAATTAATGTAATTTGTTAAATGATTATTAAAGAAATGCAATTGCAGATATAAAATTTTATTATAAAACGAGAAAGCAAGATTAATTAATATTGTTTTTTATTTGGAAAAAATTGACGCATACTAAATGTGTGTTATCAAGCCATCAAGGCCAAATAACTTGAAACATGTAATGCATATATTAGGGGTGTGTAGAAAGTCAACTGATCAAATAGGACCCGACCGATCATAATCTATACTATATTATAAAGCACGGATAAAAAACTCTTAAATACAAATTATTAGACACAAGGTACCATCATTTTACGCAAGATTTTAGAAATATCTTAATTTACAAGTATCAAAGCACAAAATACATATTACTACTGCAGGCTTCTAACACCCACCAATTTGGTATGTGCATGGTCTTCCATTTATGCAGACATTTCCATGTATCACTATTAATTAACTAGAAGTGTACTCGCGCAATGCAGCTAGATACATCACGATTTTAATGTTTCATTTTATTTTCTGTTTTTTGTCGATTTACATTACGATTTTGGATGGTTGTGAGAGAGTGATAATGATTTTTTTATATAAATTTGTTTAATTTAGACTTAATAATATAATGTAATTTATTTTGGTTTAATAATATAATTTTTTTATAAAATATTCTGTAAGTTTTTTTAATTATATTTTAGATTTTTTATATCTAAAATATGCTGAGAGTTATTTTAGGGGAGTTAAAGTGGGAAATGATTTTAAGGGAGTTAAAATGGTTGGAGATAATGATTGAAAATTAATGAATAACATTAAATATAGTACATACAGCTTTTATGACTGTTTTTTAAGTAATTAGCATTAAATAGCGGTACATTAAGTTTTAAGACTTGTTTTTAAGAGTTTTTTATGACATCTTTATAATATAGTATAGATATATTATATTACTATAATTTTGTTTTAATTATATTATTAAATATGTAATTGATTATTTTTTCTAGATGTCATTAAAATATATAAGATAATCATTGAATTCTAATAAAATACTTAATTTTTTTATATAAAAAACATTATATTATTAAGCCTAAATTAAACAAATTTATAAAAAAAACATTATCACTTTCTCAAAACCATCCAAAATCGTACTGTAAATCGACAAAAAAATAAAATGAAACATTAAAATCGTGATGTATCTCGCTGCACTGCACGAGTACGCTTCTAGTTATCTAATTGTAATTAGATAGGATCGGATTGAAAATCTCAACATCCAATTTGGATTGGTCAGTTCTTGAATGGCAGTCCATAACCGGCCAAAACCGACTGAACCGAACCGACCAACATCCAATTCCCCATCCAATTAACCATCCGATTACCATTCAATTTTTCATCCAATTATTTTTTTTGCAATTTGCTTAAATCTAAATCTGTTTTGTGTTGGTTTTTGAATTCTTAGTCTCACCTGTGTTGGTTTTAACACAAAATAAAAATGATTAATCAGTTTGTTTAATTATTAGAGAATTGCATTAAATTAACACATTGGATGGATTCGATCCGATCATCCATTGGATGTCGGATGATTCAAATCCGATCCAATGGATATCCAATAAGAATACCCAATGGATGGAACTGAACCGATCCAATCATCCATTGGATTGGAAAAATCCAACATCCAATGGATGATTGGATCGGTTCGGTTCCCCTCATATACATTAGATGTCAACCGATGAACACCCCTAATTCATATCAAATGGTGATGAGGGGAAGTCATTTAGCCCAAGATTGGCCACAGTAAAGAAGACTACAAATAAACCCCCTTTTGTGATGAGGATTGAACTCGTGATGCTCTCTCGTATGCCTTCACTTATGGATTGCACTCCTTGTTGTCGTATTTGTCGCCGCCACCATCACTGTCGTCGTCCCCGCCACCACCACCACCACCACTTTTGCTATGCCGCCAATTAATAATACTATTAATATTATCACCATATAGTATTGATAGTATAAAAAAGTACTATAAAAATATCACAAATGAGTATTTTGGTTATTTATCATTATTTTTGTTATATATGAAGTTATTTATCATTATTTCTCTAGATTGCTCATTTGTGATGAAACCATACGATTTTGTGTAGGTGACAGACTAACAAACTGACAACTTTGTTAAAATTGTCTTCCAAATCCAACCAAATTTCTCTATGGACCATTTGATTTGCGATTTTCTGGATTTAGTAGGATTTGGAATTAGATTCCATTTAAATCCTACGTTCGTTTTAGAAGGAAGTTTAAAAATCCCACAAACATATGATTTAAAAATCTCATGAGATAGTTAATGGGATTTCATAAGATCTGTTTGTAATAATATTTTATAATATGTTAGAACATCCATAACGAAAGTTTTTGTTAAGATTCATGTTGGGGTTTTTATAAGAACGTCCACTGTGGGATAGAGGTTCTTATCTAGCCATATATTCTAATAAGAACCTCGGTGCTTAAATAAAAACCTAAGTTCTTTTCTAGTTTTTTTAATTATTTCTTAACCATTTTAATTTATTTTAATAAATCTATAAACATAAAAGAAACGCCAAACTTAGCCCAAGTATAGGCCGTCACAGGGAAATACAATGTATATGACCTACGTTTGGTTAAGCAAATAACAACCCAATGGCCTAATATTATATTCAAAAAGTGTTGACTTCCCACGACTTACAAGTTACAATTAGGGGTGTAATAGGTCAGGTTGGATTGGGTTCGAGTTCAACCCATTTATTAATTGGGTTGAAAATCTCAACCCAACCCAACCCAACCCAACCTAACCTGTTTAATTAAATGGGTTGAGATTTTCAACCCAACCCAACAGGTTGGGTTGATGGGTTGACCTGTTTATGATTATATCAACCCAACCTGTTAAATAAATGGGTTGAACATGGGTTGACCCATTTAATTTTAAAATTATAAATGAAATAAAAATGCTGAAACTACTTCATTCCACGACAATGGAACTGAAGTCGATCAAGTTAAGATTATAAAAATATATAAGTAACAATGGAACAATGGAACTGAATTCGGTCAAGTTAAGATTATAAATATATATATCAAGTTAAGAATTGAAGTCGAACAATGGAACTGAAGTCGATCAAGTTAAGATTACAAGTTTACCGTGAACAATGGAACTAAACTCGTCGTGAAGCTGTGGAACAGAGGGAGAGGAGAGGAGTCGCCGGTGAAGAGGGAGGAAGATCTGCGCCGGCGGCATATGAGGTAAGAGGGAGGAGAGGACGCTGGAGGCGTATGGCGTTTCAAATTAGGAATAAGATTTACTGATTTAATCGATTAGGGTTTTCAACTTTCAAATTTCAATATAGAAATTATTTTTTAATCTTTAAGAATTATATTAAAATATTAATTGTATTGATTAATAATTAAAAATAAAATATTAGGTAATATTATAAATGGGTTAGAAATAGGTTGTAAATGAGTTAGAAAATGTTGTAAATGGGTCAAAATCAGGTTGTAAATGGGTCGAAATCAGGTTGAAAATTTCATCCCAACCCAAACCCAATTAATAAATGGGTTAAGCGGGTTGACCCATTTAACTTAAATGGGTTGAAGTTCTCAACCCAACCTGCTAATTTTGGGTTGGGTTCGGGTTGGGTCACTTTTTGCCACCCCTAGTTACAATAGCAAAATTGAACAATTAATTCAGAAAAATAGGTTCGATGACGGCTAGTTTGAGCTGAGAGGAAATATAATTTAAAAAACTATAAATTACAAGTTAAGAAGCATTTTAACCAATTTGGTATTTCTTTCCTTTTTGTTTCTCCCTTCCAAAACCCCAGATTCCGGTACGATGAGTCGATGATTAGGGTTGAATGGAAAAACCCCAAAGGTAATTTCATGTTCCTGTTTTCATTAGATTTTGAATAACTTGCATTTTGTTTGATAAAGAAGATTTTGAATCTACCAAGTTAGATTTATGATTTCCTTTTTCTTCTTGAATCTAAATCTTGTGTTTCATTATAAACCATGAGTTTTGATGGATGTCCACCATTGTTTGATAACAAATATGTTTATGTTGTTGGTAAGCAATTTCGTTTGTTTTCATCTTCTTAAATTGTGTCTTCTTAAATTTAGTTTATGTTCACAAATCTGATTTTGATCTTCTTAGCAATTTAGTTTTGTCAATTCTTTTCTAAATATTGAATAAGTTTTGTCACATTCTCATAAAACTTCAATTTCTCAAATGTAACACTAAAAATATCTATTAGCGTGTATATATATTGTAACACCCTGAATTTTGAGAACTTATGCATTATTTTACTCATTTTGGAACGTTAATATTTTAGGGATTTATCAGTTTTATATCGAGCTTATCGGATTTTAGCATCGTGGGCTGAAAAGTGCCAAAATTTAGAATTTTGGGGTTGCTCGCGAGAGTGACAGGATGTCACAATCGCGGAGGCACAATCGTCGGGGGTCAAGGACCTACGGTACGTTTCTCGCGATTGTGCCATGCGAGAGTGACATGGTCACAATCGCAGGGCACTATCGCCCCGTTTGTACCGAGAGTGGGGGTCCTGGCACGACCTTGCTTGCGAGAGTGACAAATGTCACTCTCGCATGTCACTATCGCGGACGGAGTAATTTGGGTATAAAAAGCCAAGTCGCGATTTTCAGTCATTTTATCTGATTCTAGGGTTTTGGGAGCGACTCTCTCTGCTGAAATCAGTAAGTATTCTCCCCCTAAAACCTCTTTCATCATTTATGGTAGCTCATAAGCATTAATGGTGGTCCTTAACACTTTTCGGAAGTGTTGTTGGTGAACTCTCAAGTGGTTAAACTTCTCGTCTCTAATCTACTCCATTCTAGGGTTGAGTTTTCTTTTGAGAAAACTACTAAGGTGAGTTCTTACACTTTTCTAAACTTTATACATGTCAAAGGTGGATTTTTAGATACCTAAATATTCCCCTTTTATATATTTGATTCATAGAGTTGTATGTTAAACCTAACTTTTGGGGATTTTAGGCTTTATGGTGACTTTGTGAAATGGAGGTTTATAAATGTTAACAATGTTCAAATAGCTTATCTATGCTTGGGATTTCATTTAAATAGATGGTATTTACTATGTGAAACCTATGATTTTGAGAATATGGAGATGGTGGTTAACTGCTGATAAGCTTGTAAATTAGCTTGTACCATATTTTGGGATTTGAAAACGAAAGAAGGATCATATAATTTTGACTAGTGATCTTTTGGTAAACAACGGAAATGGTTTTGGTGGAAATCACCCCTTCATGTCATTTATGCATAATATTCATTATTGGGATTATTTGTTGAGCCTTGTGAGCATTATTTGGCTTAATTGATGCATTTGGGAGTCATGACCCCGTGTTTGATTTATTATTGTTCCGGCGTGGGACGACTAGTTTTCCACGTCGAGGCACGTTAGGCATTGGTTGTGGTATAAGTCCTTCGTGCTCAAGTACTACGATATTGGATGAGGAGCTCGACGTAGGAACCCCTTGGGGTTGAACTTGAGTTTCCGTGGGTGTACGTTTAAAGCCACTGAGCCTGACATCCCTTGCGTGTACTTTATTTGTGTATTGGCTTTACTGACTCATCGAATGGCTTACTCTTGTGTTCCGTCATTTGTGTTAGTAAGCGGGTCTCCCCCGTTAACCCAAGAGGTACTTGTTATATTTCAAAGAGCATTATTGTATCATTCTATTATTATCATTGTACAAAAGAAATTTCTTTTACTCACCTTTACATTAATTATTTAAACTGCAAATATTTGATCTCACTGGGCTCTAGCCTAACACTTTTTCTTAAAATGGCATGTATAACAGGTCAGGTTTCCGGTGGTGTTTGTCGGGAATGAGTGGATGACTTTGAGGCCAAGAGCGGTCTTTTTGGGAGATGTGTAGACCGGTATTTTGGATAGCGGGCATACTTTTGGAATAATAGCAACACCCGACATTAATCTTTCTTATTTAAGTTAGATTATTAGGTTGTTAGTATATTTTTCATTTGATTAATTGTAAAGGTTATAGTTTGTTTTCCCCGTTCTATCGGGATGATACTTTGGGGTTGTTTACAACAGGTTTATATATATACCCAGGTTTGCCAATTTATAGTCGTCATATTGCAGAATTTTCGAATTTTATTTCCGTTAAAATTTAGGGTGTTACAATGCATGAATTGGATAAGAGAAATGAAACAGGCTTTCCGGTCAAGCGAGTGTGGGGAAAGTCAGAAAGCCGTATTCGGATCCCAAATGTTGAGAGGGGCCGCCCTCACGTGGTGGAACGTGTATTCCACTTCTATTGAAGCCACCGTGTTGGCTAAGTTGAGCTGGGAAACTTTCAAGAAGAAAGTTACGGAGGAATTTTGTAATGAGCGAGCTATGGATCGGATCGTCGATGAGTTACGGGGTTTGAAGAAAAGAAATTTGTTGGTGAAGGAGTACAACAAGTTGTTCAAGGACAAGCTGGGTTTGGTGGGACATCTGGTCCCCACCGAAAGAGAGAAAATCAAGGCATACATCAAAGGTCTGCCTACTGTAATGATGAACATGGTTCGAGTGTCAAAGGCCTCTACTCTCCGAGAGACAATAGAAGAAGCACAGTTGGTAGAAGACTCTTACGGCTCGAATAAGGTGGAGAGGAGTGGAGTAGTCGAGAAAAGGAAGTGGGAAGGGGTCCCACATCTTCAAAGAGGCCAAACCACTTCAACAACAATCAACGGGGGAATGGTCCGAGACGGGATTCCCCGTGGTGTTCCAGATGCCGAAGTAAGCACACCGGCCCTTGTAATTCAGGGTCCAGTCCGTGCTTTAAATGTGGTAAACTCGGCCACCGTTTCAATGAATGTACAATCAAAGGACGAGTTTGTTTCTGTTAAACCCAGATAACTAGTTGATAAACAATCACACACAATACATATCAAGAGATAAACAGATCAGAATAACATACCACGATCCCTTGATTAATCAATGAAATCCAGTTGTGTGTTCTTGGTACCTTGTGATGCGATTACAATACGGCTACCTCTCTCTATATGATTATGAAAGTAATAATGAGGATTTAACCCTAAAACCTAATTAATTAAACCTATTTATATCTAAGCCGTATAGGCCTAATGGGCTTGGGCCCAATTACAACTTAACTAACAATAAGCTCAAATACCCCCTAGACTATTAAATACTCTTACAATTTAGACCCCCTAATTAACTTTAATCTTGAATACAATTTATGATCCAACAATCTCTCCCTTTGGATTCAAGATTAAAAAAATTTTGGCAATAGTCTTCAGAGTCTTCAGGTCTTCACTTTTCTTGAAAACTTCAGATACAGTCTTCATCTTTCTCTTTCTTTAAAACAAGTGTCCTTCTGACGATCATCTTCAGTCAGGCTTTTGATAGATCAAATAAGCTCGGACACTTTGAATTCTTTGAAAACTTCAACAATCTTTACTTCAAAACTTCAAAAATTCTTGTATTCTCCCTTGTTGATTATTCTCCCCCTTTTTGATGATTGGTGAGGATCATCATCATCAAAACATAGCAAAAACAATCTTCCCCTTTTTGTATAGTCATCAATTAAGCACTGTCTTCATGTATAGATCCCTGTGTGGAAATAAGAGTAGTCTTCCCAGATGGAAAGAGTGATTATTTCAATCTTTTCAGATTCAAATAATTAAAATATGGTAACCCTGAATCAACAAATGACTCAGTTAGAATGACTGTCAGTAACACAAAGTTACTATATAAAGAGCTGGTTTTGATGTTGGCTCCCCAGAACTTCCATTCAATCATCGAATAACACATGGTTATTGTAACACCCCGAATTTCGAAAGATATCATTTCAAGCTAATGCGGAAATCGGTATTTTAAGGGGAAAAATAAGATATATGATCTTGGACTTGAATTCTAGATTTTATAGTCTTAATGGATAAAGAATTCAATTACGAGTCCAACGGTTCTTTCCAGAGCGAAAACGGAGCTAAAACGAAGAAGTTATGGCCAAAACAGCGGTCGGTACAAGCTTGGCTAAAGTGCCTAGCGAAGGTGACATCTGTCACTTTAGCTTGGCACTATCGCTGAGAGTCTAAAAACCCTCGGTACATTTGGCACGATAGTGCCTCGTGAAAGTGACATATGTCACTTTAGCCATGCACTTTAGCGGAGCGAGTCTGGAAGTTAAAAATCCGATTTTTGGGGGTTTTCATCATTTGCTCATTTCTCCTTCACCATAACTCCGTTTTGGGCGATTCAAAATGCTATAGTTTCGATTTTGAGAGATTTTCAAGGTTATATTGTTAGTTTTGGGTAAATTCAAGAGTATTTGGTGGTGGAGTGGAAGCTAGGATCAAGAGTTCATCATCATCACCTCCATCTTCAAGAATTTGGGTTTTCTAGGTTTTCATCAAAACCTAAGTGGTAAGTGTATCCCTTCCATTTCTAAACCTTAATATAAGTTATAAATTCTCCATTGATGGTTCCCTAGTGTTTGCTTTCTCTAATTTCGGTTTGGAAGTATTTTGGGAGTTTTGGGTTAAAATTAGGGTTTTACCCAAAGTGGAGATTTTGATGATAAGTATTTCGGGAATGGTTCTATATGGTTGATTATGGTTATTTACGGTTGGATACTTGTGGATCTAGGTTATGTAAGTTTTGACCTTGAAGATTCAAGTTTCTTCAAAGGAGCTCAAAGCGGGGTAAAATCTAGATTTAGCCTAAATCTAGCGAGGTGAGTTCAAGTTGATTTGTGAAAACGGTGTACATGTAAAAATGGTTATTTTTAAAATGTTTATGTTTTACACCAAATGGTTAACTGCTGATAAGTTTGAGTATTTGGTTATATTTATCTTTATAAACTCACGAAACATGCATTTTGGTGATTTTAGGCATATTGACAAATAAAACTTGTTGACATGTTTCTTTGACGTATTTTATATAAATGGAGTCCATTTGATGTAAATGTCATTTACATGATTTTGTTCTTACGTCTATTTGGAAAATGTGCATAACTGTGTCACGAGGTATTTTGGGAAATAAGAGTAAAGAGTTTATTTGGGGAAAATGTTTTGTATCAAACAATGTTGAGTTTGTGTTATTTTACACCTTTGGATTGTTGTGTCTTCGTTAGTCGGTCAAACGTGTTTTTAATGTTTACAAAGGCTTCGTTGGTGATTTACGTAAAGCGTTGGGCCTTTGGCTCGATTTTGACTAAATGAGTCGTATGGACACTTGTCCGGATTTATAACCGTCGTGGGTTTTGAGTATGATGACGCTTAATTTTGTGTCATTGGTGAGTTACATGCTTTGGGTGCTTTGGTCATTCATTTGGAGTTATGTAATGTTAGACAGTGTCGTAATGGATCCATAGGCACATAAGTCTGTCGGTTATGTAAGGCCTGAGGTTTTGGGTTACTTTTAGTGACCGCTCAGGTTTGCTAGCGAGTGGACAATGAGTGGCGCGAGCTGCAGAGGGGGAAACTCGTCTAGATTGGATAGACACCCACGTCTGTAAGTCCTTGAGGTGGAACTCGACGGAGTATGGCCAGAGGCGTTAAACGGTCCGAGGATTGTGATGTCGGTGGTGGCATGGGAACTAGGATGTCGGGATGTGTGGTGAAATCCAATAACATCGCGGGTGGCCCCATTCACGTGTTCTCGCCACCCAAGATGGAAACGTTTAGATGACATGCAAGGAAGTCGCGTGAACGGCCTACTTGCGTGTTACTCTATTCTCAGTGTATACGGGTCTCTTCATCGTTGATTCGTGGTATTTTTAAAGGGTAATGTTGTATTTGACCAAATTGGGTTTTTAAGTGGTCGACAGTAAATGATGGCTTTAATATGGGGTTCTTCCCAAGTATATTAAAGTTTGATTAGAATGTGTCGTTTCCACGTGTCGGCTTTATTTTAGTCCATTTCATGGTCGTGTGAGTTTTGGGTCTAATGTTGTGTTCATGGTGATATTAATTATATAGATTTCACCTATGATTTACGGGTTGTGTGTCACGTTTCACCCGTGTTGGGTATTTCAAGTTACAATGTGTTAACCGTGTTTTATAAAATTGGGAGTCCGTCCTCTATTTTACCTTTTAGCAAGTTCCAGTTTATAATACATAAGTGCGTCTCATATTAAGATTCTCGTCTTTAAAACAGTTTGGTTTGGTTAACAATTAACTCGGTGTCTCTTTCATACAAAATGCATAGTTATTGATAAACGAGTCGTTTTCATAAGTGAAGCATATCATTTTGAAAGATTATGATTTTATTCGCATCCTTCCTTTCTAAATGATTAAATTATATGTGTTGAAAACTCTTGAATTCACTAGGCGTTAAGCCTAACCCTTTTTATTTGACGGCATGTGCATCAGGTTCCAGTTGGGAGTTGGGTTCTAGCAGTTCTATGAAGCGTAGAGCCTTAGCTAGACACTAAAGTAAGTAATTGGTGAAGTCTTCTGCAAGTTGGAGATAGTGACTATTATTGGGTTTTAGTAGCACCCGTCCTTTTATAGTTTGTATGTAAAAATTGAATGTTTGTGTATTGAAGTTGAATCTAATTTGTGGTTGTAGATGATTCAATTATTGATGTATTTAGAAAATTTTAAATAAGTTGCTATTTCCAGATTTTAGGGTGTTACAGTTATCTATGAACGTTCTGACAGAAAACAAATTTCTGTGTGCTTGTGCATGTGTATGAAAGAATTTAGCATAGATGATTTCTTTTTCATATAGGCTCAAAGTATGTAAACTTGTTGAGACAGCTACAAAGTATACAAAGACTCAATGTGCATGAGAAAGGGTTCGAAGGTGGGGCAACTTTCCTTCTTTTTCAATATTAGTATCTTCCAAATGAAGAACCAATAGCGTATGTGCTGCTTCCCCAGAAAATGTGAAACATTCTCTTTTTGAGAAAAGAATGAGTAGCTGGTGGGGTTGTATGCAAGAGATGGCATGGGCTAGGTGCCTTTTTCAATGTCATTCACGAAGAAATGTGAAACAACAGATAATGTGGCTGCCCGACTCAGAAAGAAGTTTGGTGCAGAGTCTGATATTTTTTTACTCTGTTCTCTCACCCTCTTTCTTTTAATCTTTTAAATATCACATCTAACTAATCTCTCTTTTCCATTTTACCTCTTCACACACCAACACTCAATCTTTTGACCCCTCTCCCCTCAATCACTCAGGGAATACTTCCTGGGTAGGAAACACTAGTTATCGTGAATCCATGGAAGTTCTGTTAAGCTCACACACTGAATCCCTTGTATTTTTCTAAAAGAACGTGTTGTTCAACAGTCTTTTGTACATGAAATCACAAAGGAATACAAACATGAAGAATAAAAATTTTGGAGAAGTCAAAACATTTTTGTGTTTGACAATGCAATTCTCCCCTTCAAACAAAAAAGATGGTTGGCATTTAAGCTCAAAAATCATTTAAAATCACACTTCACAATTCATGAAAATCTTTGAAGAATAGGAAGTGGTTTGAACATTTAAGAAACCATTTTTCACTAGTGAAAGTTGTTCTTCTTTCAACAAGTGATAGAGTCTAAGGATTAGAAATATATATCTGTAAATCAGAATCCTTAACTCCCCCTGAAATTAATATGTTCAATGAAGTATCCTTGACAAAACTCAGATATCCTCCCCCTTGATACCTGTAAAAAGTCTAAAAATCAGAAAAATATATCGGTAGAAATATTAAGCTCCCCCTTAATATGTGCATAATCCTTAATCATGAAACAGAGTTCTGAATTACTAGGATTAAAGTAAATTCAGAAGTCAAACTCTTTGACATTGAAGTCCGAGTCCTAGACTGTATTGTCTAGAAGTCATCACTTTGACACTTAAGCAAGAGTCCTGATCTGTAGTAATCAGAATTCATCGTTCTTTCTCCCCCTTAAACCTTGGGTGCCTGCAACACAGATTTAGCTTTTGGTACCCACTGTTAGTTGGGTCCTAATGGGTTAGTTGCAGTTCTAGTGGGAGATATAAATTAAGAACCATACCAGTTATTCACATAATCTTTTCTTACAAAATCATTTGATCCACAGTAGGAACAACTAATTTTCTTTTGTGCTAACCTGATCAGTTGATTGATAGTGTAAACCAGATCAGGTTTGCCAAAAGTTTTACTTTTTGAAGCATAGTTCCATTTAGCATTTGATGTATGCACAAATGATTTGTCGGTCTTCTTTTCCTCTGAAGATCCATTAACTTTCCAGATCCAATTTCCTCTATCTTTCTCATCATCTTCCCTTCTCCAGAACCTTTTCTTCCAAGACTTGTTCTTCGTGAAGTTACCTGAACCATCAACATTTTTGTCATAGAAAAGGTTAGAAGGATGAATCTGATCTTTATGTTTAGAAGTATGATCATCAATTACATCAAACAAAGGATTATTAGAAACATTAGTAAAACTTGAACTTGCTGCTGAATTGAATGAGCATTCGAATGCAGTCAGATCATCTCTCGATGATTGAGCTATTGAGTCAGGCGTCTTGTGCTCAGTCAGCTTCACTTTGAATACGATCTCTTCAAGTTCCTTTATCTTTGATGACAAACTGTTTCTTTCCTTTGCAATCAGATCAAACTTCTTATGCAACTCAGATTCTGCATTCTTCTCCTTCAAGATGTTTGTTGAGAATTCAGATAACTTTCTTATCAGCTTGGCTATCTCAGTCTCTAGATCTTTCGTTTCTTTAGAAAAGTCGTTATTTACATCCTTCTGCTCAACTTTCTTCTTCTCATTCTCAACTTTGTCTCTTTCCAGAATGATAACTTTCTCAAAGTTTGAAACTTGTTGAGAAAGCTTAACACATTTAAGCTCTAATGATTTCTTCTCTTCAAAGGCTTTTCTTGAGAAATCAGAGAATTTCTTAGCAAATTCTTTTCTTTCTTTCTCAATCTTCATCATCTCATCTTGGGCTTTTGTGTTGTTTCTGTCTTGGGTTGCCTTTTCTTTCAGCATATTAATCTCAACCTCAAGACTTAAAACTTTATCTTTCAAAGAATCCCTTTCAGCAAAAATTCGAGAGTTTGTCTTTTTAAGCCCTTCAGAAGTCTCACTAGCAACGTTTGCTCTTCTTCTAAGCTCATCAAGCTCTTTTTGCATTGATTTCTTCTTTGACCAGCTTGAGTTAGAATTAAGACTTTCAGATCTTTTCAGTTTTGCTTGAAGAAGTAAGATCTCTTTTTCTTTAGACTCAATTATTCCTGCAAAATCAATTTTAGAATCAGTAATGCATACTGAACAGATGAAATATTTATTTGAATCTTTTGAATTTTCTTTTAAAACATTGATCTGAGTAAGAAGAGATGAGTTCTGAATCTTTAAATCCTTGTTCTCAGCTTTAAGAGGTAATATCTCGGATTTGAGCTTTTTATTCTCTTTTTCACAATCAACGTCCATGCTTGAATATCTTGACAACTGTCCAGCAAGACGTTTAACATTTGCTTTTGCTTCAGAAAAAGTCATCTTGTCAAAATCATAGCTATAACCTTCAGACATCTTTAGCTGTATGGTTAGAAAGCAAACTTATCTGTATCAAGAGAATCAACTAGATGAGATCTTTAGAATCAAGAATTGGAAAAACTACACTAAAAAATTTCCAGAAAAATAAATTTCCAAAAATAATCAAATGTAGAATTCACAAACAGTATAAAACAAAAAACACCTATAGATAAAATCAAATAAATAATACTGAAAAAGTGAAAATAAGCAAACTTGGCGCAAAAAAAATTTGCGTTGGGAGAGTCTGGCGCAAAAGTCTAGTTTGCGCCAAGGGAAGTTGGCGTGAAAACTGAGTTTTGCGCTTTTTGAAGCTAGCGAGAATCTGAGGAATGCGTGAGATGTGGGTCGCGAGAGATGGGTTTTGCGCGAGTAAGAGGTGGCGCAAAAGTGATGTTTGCGTGATGAACAAATGGCGCAAACCTGAGGATTTCGCGAATAAGCGACCGGGGTCTTGCTTGACCGGTGTCTTGATTGACCGGTACCTGGCTCGACCGGGTCCGACCGGGTCCTTGCCTTCCTCGACCGGATCCTTGCTCGACCGCTTCCTTGCTCGACCGGGTTCGACCGGGTCCTTGCCTTCCTCGACCGGATCCTTGCTCGATCGGACCTAAGTGTCGACCGGACCCAAGTGTCGACCGGACCACTGTAGCGACCGGACCTAAGTGCCGACCGGATCAATGTATGCGACCGGATAAGTATCGACCGAATCAATGTATGCGACCGGATAAGTATCGACCGGATCAATGTCTGACCGGTGTCAGTGACTGGAGTGTGACCGGTGTTATCGACCGGACTATAGCGACCGGTGTTTCGACCGGGACCGGACACGATGAATAACGACCGGTGTTCTTAGTTCGACCCAGAAACTCGATTATCAACCCAAAAAGCACTTTAAACACACAATCTCAATGCAAAAACCATACTTTTGTATCCATAAACATGTATTGAACAAAACCCAAACAAACTTAATGATTAAAATCAACCTTTTATCACTTAATTTGAAGAACACAATATCGACAGTTCATGAACCAGTTGAGCCTAGTATCCAACGAATCATCAACAATTCAATCGATTTATGATTTTAAAGTGCAATTAATCTGTCAGATAACATTCAATAACATAAAACTCATCTAATCAGATCGATTTCAAGCATAAAAACACATTAATTCAAGAAATTGATTATCGCACAGTGAAAAGTCGAT
The DNA here is from genome assembly GCA_954870635.1 of Arctium minus. Lineage (NCBI taxonomy): Eukaryota > Viridiplantae > Streptophyta > Magnoliopsida > Asterales > Asteraceae > Arctium > Arctium minus. The sequence continues at coordinate 21,375,207 of OX941084.1, forward strand.
GAACAGTAAAATCGATGAACAAATAACTGTTTAATCCAAAAACTTGATTCTTGTAACACCCTAAAAATAGGGATAACAAAAATCCGAAAAACGGACATGCGGTATTTAAAATTGCCAAAGCAAGAGCCTCCCAAAAATGGGGAAAATACACAAACCTGTTTAAATACAATCGTAATTAACCGGATAATAAATAACAACCAACTAATCTAATTTCTATAACCAGAAAAGAGATTACAATCAAGGGTGTCATTTATAGACCCAAAGGATTCTCTACCAATAGTAAGTCCAAAAGCGATATTCCCAAATCTCTCACCCAAGCACTACGCCAGCTTAGGACCGATGCCGCTAAAACCTGAGATACACATCGACACCAAGCAAGTGTTAGGCCAAAAAGCCTAGTGAGTTGAACAATAATAAGCATGCATGAACAGTTACAATTCTTATCAGCAGTTAACCAGAGTTCAACAATGTGGAGTCAATAGGGGAGACCCATAGCACCAATCAAGTCCCACCCAAGAGTCGATATACCTTGATGCCCTTAACAAGGAACACCCCAAAGGCCCGGCCCACCCGAAGACTATCGCTCAGAAAATTCCCCGAGTGGCGGAGGTCTAGGCACATACCATCACAGTGGCGCCCAAGACTATATCCTCCTAGTGTACGGACTTGGTTCGTCCACATAACTTTTATAAAGGGGTCCTTTAGATATATTTCAATCCACATAATTCAATACCAACTATAGGTATAATATTACCACCTTATCCTTGTGATGTCTAACAAAAGACCCAATGTAAATCATGCTCATAATGCATATAAACATATCACCAAAATGGTGTCCCAACTAGAATCATCATAATGCCCATATATGTATACATTTAACCTATCAAGGTACCCACATTTTGTATCTATGAGACAAATCCCAAATAATGATACATATAACAAATATCATGGCAAATCACCCATATATATACATCTTCCAACTATTTTCATAAAGAAATCCCAAATAATTACACAAAATAGAATAATTCATGGGATGATACTTATAAAGCATATTTCTCACATAATCTCATGAAAATACCATCAAATACTTGAACCCGTAAGGATGAACATTTTGAGCAATTATGTAATAATAACAACAAATAAGCAAATATGATGTGTATCCAGTTTTAACAAAAGTTTAGTAAACTCACCTTGCTAGATTTAGACTAAATCTAGATTTTACCCACTTAGAACTTTCCTTGAAGATCTTGATTCTTCAAATCAAATCTTCCAAAACCTAGATCCACAAGGTTCCAACCATAAATATACATATTCTACCATAAACAATCATTTCCCAAACCATATACATGGATACCTCAACTAATACCGAAACCCTAACTTCCATAACCGAAGAGAATAGAAGATTACCTTAACCCAAGCTTGAATTCACCAACCAAAACACTTCTAGTTCACCAAAATGATCACAAACCTTCAATCTATGAAAGGGAGAACAAGGGGTGGATGAAACCCTAGAATATTTTGGGGAAGAAGATGAATAGGGAGGGATGAGAATCTTACCACCACAAAATGATCTAGAATACTTCAATAGACTTCCAATCTCTTGCTATATCCTTGAAAAGCTCTCAAAAACGAAACTGTAGCACTTTGAATCACCCTAATCGGAGCTAGGATGAAGGAGATATGAAGGAATGAAGTTTAGGGCTGAAAATCGCGATTTAAGCTCGGTCCAGTGGATTTCGCGACTTGTGCCGTGACCTTAAGTCGCGGCATAAGTCTCCCGCTTCCCTGGTTTTCTTCTCGATACTGTTTTGGCCATAACTTCTTCGTTATAGCTCCGTTTTTGCTCCGGAAAGAACCGTTGGACTCGTAATTGAATTCTTCATCCATCTAGACTATAAAATCAAGGATTCAAGTCCAAAATCAAAAATCTTATTTTTCCTTAATATCTCGGTTTCTGTATTAACTTGGATCGATATCTTTCGAAAATCGGGGTGTTACAATCCTCCCAACCTTAAAAGAGACTTCGTCCTCGAAATCTGGAACCACCAAGCACCCAATATCACACTTGGAAATATTGATTGATTTATTATCCAAAAGGAATACCTTCATGAGACTTCACCTCATATACGGCCCGATTGCATAACGGTTTAGGTTGTCGCTGCGTTTCTCATACCGTGCCATTACAAACTAAATCTTAACGTTCAATATATTTTGCCGATGTCAGGATGAACATTGAGTCCCTGATTAATCATTTTCTTAATCATTAAATCTCGGTTGCCTCCCAACTTTAGATTGCTCGTATTACCCCAAGAGTAACCTACGACCTTATTCAATTATTTCCACCAAAAATACCCCAAATCAAACATTTCGTTTAGATACCTCTAAATACGACATATCAAGGTCTCCTTGATAATCGATTTGTACTTAAAATCCACCTCGACGTTCTCACCAAATGTATCCAGTAAACATTACCACCAACTCCCACCATGCTCTCAAGCATCGATTTCCAAATCAACGAAAGTACTGAAAATTATCAAAATATCAATGGTTGATTTCTTAATGATCAACATCTAATTTCCTTAAGTTTACCGCTCGTCCTGCAGACATACCAGATCTAACGAAAAATACATTGAAGCATACCAACAGTTATTGTCCTCAAAATAGAGTGTCGACACCTATCCTCAGAATGACCATTCTGCAACCGTGGGTATACTACCAAATATTTCCTTCCCGATTAGTAATGTCGATTCAAAGTTGACACCTACTCTTGAAAATAGTCACCCAAATCCAACATCCTTACCAGTCAACCATAACATCATCATTATTCACGAATACCCAACAATATAGTACACCACCGACACATAACAGGCCGTCGTATCAAATTCCCATAATTCAAAAACCAACCATACCCGAGCAACCGAACACGATGTTAATCCGTAGGTTTAACGAAGCATAAAGATCGTCACTTAACTAATTGGGAGAAAGCACATGTCTAACACCTCAAACTTCGAGGACATCTTTTTATCCTTAATATCGACTTCTAACACGAGGGGACTTACACCTATAGTCCAATGAGTTCAAGGTTTTTCACACTACTATGCCAATTTGAAATTTATAAAGCTCTCAAATACATAAGTTTTATAACAATTAAACGTGTGTGAAAATACAATATCGTGCATTCGATAGGTTTCAAGATTTGTTCACCAATGCCACACATATAAAACCATTTTCAAAACTCCTTTGATCAGTACTTACGCTAATAAAACGATAACGAAAGATGCGTAACAAAATTTTCAAACGGACTACCAGGGTCTTAGTATGCATCAGTTTATGCTATGCATATGAAAAATAACTTCCGTCCCATAACATATGCAATAAAAGTTTGTACAACTCACAAAAGAGGATTTCACAACTTCAACTTTAAAATCTTTTAATTTAACACAAAAAGTCGGAAGATAAAATTTTCAACAAGACCTATATACGTCCGATCATTTCCCAAATGTAACAACACAATAGGAACGTAAATAAATAAATAAATAAATAAATATATATGTATATATATTTTTATTCGCGTTTCAAATTTAGGCCGCACCGATAAAACGTACTTGCCCAAAATTGTAATTACTACGACATGCAAACCGAAAATTCATTTCATACATTGCGGAAAAACTCCTATCAGTAAAATCAATAACTGAAATATGTTCTGGGCAAAAGTTCTATCCGAAATACCATAAATCTTTCATATAAAGCTACAGAAGGGAAGTTCACAAAATCGACCCTTAAAATTTCTGCAATTAACCATGAAATGTCATGAAATAAAACTTCTCATAATGACTCGCATACATCGGTTTATTCTCCAAGATTTAGTAAAGACATATGCATGCGATTTGAGCAATTGTAAGAGTAATTTAGTTTAATTCCAAACTGTATAAATAAAATGTTTGCAAAATCCAAGACCACATGCTCAAGATCAAACTCTTAAAGTTTTCTCTCTTTTAGTCACAATGCGGCATGAAATAAGATATCACAACAAAACTTGCATGCGACCGTTTATTTCACAAAGCTAGTAGATAGATATGCGTATGCACCCGGTTAAAACATGAAATAATTTATGTCATTTTCGAGTTCAAAGCCAAATATAAACATGCTCTCATCGTTCTAAAACATTGGCTAAAATACCATGACGGAAATTTCCAATAAGATATGCATACATGACCCAAGTATAATTAACTAAAATCTCATTGCTGGTTGAGACAAACCATTTTTCAAAGGAACTCATATTCTTATGTTTTTAAAACGCCTCATAACACAATAATATGTATTTTCTGAAAAAGGTTTATAAGATCAAATACACGAAATGACACTTACGTCAATTGAACTCCAATTATATATGTAAAATCATCGAGGAAACATCTCAACATGATTTATTTACCAAAATTCCCAAAGATTCCAAAATGGATGACTCAACATGTTCATAAAACTAAACATTTCAAATAATCAAAACTTCCCATTGGTTGCAACAAAATGTTTTCCAAATGAACTCTTTCTCTTCATGTTTTCAAAACGACTCCTAGTTCAATGACACGAATTTTCCAACGGTTTATAAAATCGTATGCACCAAATGGACAATTAAATATCAAAAATACAACGACCAATAACGGGGATACCCGTATCCGTTGAGAGCGGAAGAGCACGAAGTATGCTACTCCTACAACGTTCATCGTATGACACCTAACGACATGAAAGCCCAAGTGTCCCTACGAATCCTTGACAAGAGCCACCCAAGGGACGAGATACCTTGATGCCACAAAGGACACCCGAAAGGCTCGGCACGTCCGAGTACTACTACTGAGGAAATTCCCCTACGGCGGAGATCTAGGCGCACACCCACACAGTGTCGCCCAAGACTACCTCATCCTAGTGCCTACTTGTCAAGCTTCGGTCATAAAACATGAGTCCCGGAGTCCAACCCCGTACTACCCAATTGACCATCCAATAAGACTGACTTACGTGCCTATGGATCCAATGCAACACAGCCAAAAAAAAAATACGCGACTACACATGAATGACAAAAGCACTTGAGCGTGTAACGATTATGCATATGCAATGAAATGCATTAAGATGTACGTCATAAATTGGATTCTACATCGAGCCATTAAAACCGGACAAATGTCCACAAGACTCTTTTAAGCCAACACTGAGCTAAACTGCTCAAAATCCATTTGACCAATAATTATCGGTCCCCCAAATAATGAAATGTCTTTAAGCGACGTTTATAAAGACACATGCCTCAAAGACGTGATTAACCCGAAACTCAACACGTATTGGGACCAAAGAGTTTCAAAAGGGTTTATGAATGCAAATTCACAAAAATGCATACAACATGTAATAGACTTCATTTGTACCAAAATTACCAAGATGCTTAAGTCATGAAATGGACTCTATTTGTACAAAATCCCAAAATGCTATAATCATGCTACTACTTATCAAGATGTCCAAATTCCAAATATGAGTATTTTATGGAACTAAAATAAGCCAAGTATATCAAATATGAAAACTTATTAAAATACTCACACTTTGACAAATACCAAGTAAAATACATTTTTACTTCAAAATACTCAAAACTTATCAGTAGTTAACCATTTCATGTAAAACACTTTAAAATAACCATTTTGGCATGTACACCGTTTTAACAAATCCACTCGAACTCACGCTCCTCGATTTCTATAGTTACACTATCGTCATCCAGATGCTCAACATCTTAAGGCAAAGCCACGGACTTCATAGGTTTACCTTACAATTTCTCCTCGAATACATCGATTCAAAAGTCAATGGTTCTAATCCAACCAATTAATCCGACTCGAAACTGTCCACTTAATGCAGTCACCATACTTACCGTTACTCCAAGTGACGAATAATAAAATCATCAACTATTTCTAATAGTTACCCATCCAGAAACTTTCTTATTACTCCAACGGTCGACATACCCAGGAATTTCATACAAGTACGAGGATGAATAAGAAAGAAATTAACAGAATTGAACACGAAGGAAACGTACTACTACGTCTACCAAATATCATAACATTAGAAAACCAAACACAAGAGAACGTACTACTACCTTACCAATTGTCACAGTAACGGCATTTCAAGCACCATCATGTATAAATATCCTCATAATAACATTAGCTAGGTGAGATTATGAACATATAATACATAAGGGTTCTCGTTACCATCGCCACAACGCCTGATAACCATAGTTTCCGTCGACTCTAAGACTAACCCATCTTAGAAATTCTACCTATCACGCAAATCATTGCCTAACGTACTCAGTCTAAGTTTAGACATCTTACATTCATGCCTAGTTCGCTTAAACTAGAGCTCTGATACCAACTTGTAACACCCTAAAAATAGGGATAACAAAAATCCGAAAAACGGACATGCGATATTTAAAATTGCCAAAGCAAGAGCCTCCCAAAAATGGGGAAAATACACAAACCTGTTTAAATACAATCGTAATTAAACGGATAATAAATAACAACCAACTAATCTATTTTCTATAACCAGAAAAGAGATTACAATCAAGGGTGTCATTTATAGACCCAAAGGATTCTCTACCAATAGTAAGTCCAAAAGCGATATTCCCAAATCTCTCACCCAAGCACTACGCCAGCTTAGGACCGATGCCGCTAAAACCTGAGATACACATCGACACCAAGCAAGTGTTAGGCCAAAAAGCCTAGTGAGTTGAACAATAATAAGCATGCATGAACAGTTACAATTCTTATCAGCAGTTAACCAGAGTTCAACAATGTGGAGTCAATAGGGGAGACCCATAGCACCAATCAAGTCCCACCCAAGAGTCGATATACCTTGATGCCCTTAACAAGGAACACCCCAAAGGCCCGACCCACCCGAAGACTATCGCTCAGAAAATTCCCCGAGTGGCGGAGGTCTAGGCACATACCATCACAGTGGCGCCCAAGACTATATCCTCCTAGTGTACGGACTTGGTTCGTCCACATAACTTTTATAAGGGGTCCTTTAGATATATTTCAATCCACATAATTCAATACCAACTATAGGTATAATATTACCACCTTATCCTTGTGATGTCTAACAAAAGACCCAATGTAAATCATGCTCATAATGCATATAAACATATCACCAAAATGGTGTCCCAACTAGAATCATCATAATGCCCATATATGTATACATTTAACCTATCAAGGTACCCACATTTTGTATCTATGAGACAAATCCCAAATAATGATACATATAACAAATATCATGGCAAATCACCCATATATATACATCTTCCAACTATTTTCATAAAGAAATCCCAAATAATTACACAAAATAGAATAATTCATGGGATGATACTTATAAAGCATATTTCTCACATAATCTCATGAAAATACCATCAAATACTTGAACCCGTAAGGATGAACATTTTGAGCAATTATGTGATAATAACAACAAATAAGCAAATATGATGTGTATCCAGTTTTAACAAAAGTTTAGTAAACTCACCTTGCTAGATTTAGACTAAATCTAGATTTTACCCACTTAGAACTTTCCTTGAAGATCTTGATTCTTCAAATCAAATCTTCCAAAACCTAGATCCACAAGGTTCCAACCATAAATATACATATTCTACCATAAACAATCATTTCCCAAACCATATACATGGATACCTCAACTAATACCGAAACCCTAACTTCCATAACCGAAGATAATAGAAGATTACCTTAACCCAAGCTTGAATTCACCAACCAAAACACTTCTAGTTCACCAAAATGATCACAAACCTTCAATCTATGAAAGGGAGAACAAGGGATGGATGAAACCCTAGAATATTTTGGGGAAGAAGATGAATAGGGAGAGATGAGAAGCTTACCACCACAAAATGCTATAGCATACTTCAATAGACTTCCAATCTCTTGCTAGATCCTTGAAAAGCTCTCAAAAACGAAACCGTAGCACTTTGAATCATCCAAATCGGAGCTAGGATGAAGGAGATATGAAGGAATGAAGTTTGGGGCTGAAAATCGCGATTTAAGCTCGATCCAGTGGATTTCGCAACTTGTGCCGCGACCTTAAGTCACGGCATAAGTCGGCCGCTTCCCTGGTTTTCTTATCGATACTGTTTTGGCCATAACTTTTTCGTTATAGCTCCGTTTTTGCTCCGAAAAGAACCGTTGGACTCGTAATTGAATCCTTCATCCATCTAGACTATAAAATCAAGGATTCAAGTCCAAAATCAAAAATCTTATTTTTCCTTAATATCTCGGTTTCTGTATTAACTTGGATCGATATCTTTCGAAAATCGGGGTGTTACAATTCTTTAGGCTCTGATACCACTTGTTAAACCCAGATAAGTATTTGATAAACAATCACACACAATACAGATCAAGAGATAAACAGATTAGAATAACATACCACGATCCCTTGATTAATCAATGAAAATCAGTTGTGTGTTCTTGGTACCTTGTGATGCGATTACAATACGCCTACCTCTCTCTATATGATTATGAAAGTAATAATGAGGATTTAACCCTAAAACGTAATTAATTAAACCTATTTATATCTAAGCCGTATAGGCCTAATGGGCTTGGGCCCAATTACAACTTAACTAACAATAAGCTCAAATACCCCCTAGACTATTAAATACTCTTACAATTTAGACCCCCTAATTAACTTTAATCTTGAATACAATTTATGATCCAACAGTTTCGAGTGCAAAGAGTCGGGCCATATCAGAAGCGAATGCCCGAAAGTAAAGACGAACTTTAGCGGAAGCAACAAGGTGGACGCTCCTAAAGCAACATGGAGAGCTTTCCAGATGACCACTGAGGAGGCGAAGGCATCAAAGGATGTAGTGTCGGGTACGTTTCTCCTAAACTCCATGCCTATGCGTGTACTATTTGACTCGGGAGCTAGTTTTTCGTTTGTATCAAGTTCGTTTTTCCCAAAACTATCCATGCCCACTACTAGTCTAGAAGATGCGTTAGTGGTAGAGCTAGTTGATGGTGATCTAGTAGTGGTTCGGGATATTTTAAGAAATTGCAAGTTTGAAATCGAAGGGAGAGAGTTCCCGATTGATCTTATGCCTATGGTCATCGGGGGATTTGATGTTGTAGTCGGTATGGATTGGTTGTCAACCAATCACGCAGAGATTCTTTGCGCTAAGAAGTTGATCCAAATGCTGGGTTCGGATGGTCATGCGGTGATCGTGTTTGGTGAAAGACGAAAGGGTGACGTTGCAATCATCAGCATGGTGAAGGCACAAAAGTGTTTGGCGAAAGGATGCTCATCCTTTTTGGCATATGTAATAGATGCCAAACTCGAGAAGAAGAAGTTAGAAGATGTCGAAGTGGTAAGGGAGTTTCCCGACGTGTTTCTGGACGACTTGTCTGGTTTACCACCCGACCGCCAAGTGGAGTTCAAGATTGATCTGACGTCGGGAACGACTCCTATAGCCCGAGCTCCATACCGTTTGGCTCCGTCAGAGATGAAGGAAATGATGAGCCAATTGCAAGAGCTTTTGGATAAAGGGTTCGTAAGACCGAGTTCCTCGCCTTGGGGAGCACCGATCTTATTCGTGAAGAAGAAGGACGGTACCATGAGAATGTGTATCAACTATAGGGAGTTGAATAAGGTAACTGTGAAGAACAAGTATCCACTCCCTAGGATTGATGATTTGTTCGACGAACTTCAAGGAGCGGGTTGCTTTTCGAAGATCGATCTCCGTTTGGGTTATCATCAAGTGAAAGTAAAAGAAGAAGACATACCTAAAACCGCTTTTAGGACGCGTTATGGTCACTACGAATTCTTAGTGATGCCCTTCGGATTGACGAACGCCCCAACAGTGTTTATGGACTTAATGAACCGTGTGTGCCGACCCTTTTTCGATAAGTCGGTCATCGTGTTCATTGATGACATACTTATCTACTCAAAGGATGAAGTCGACCATGCGCGTCATCTTCAGGACGTCATGGAAATCTTGAAGAAGGAGAAGCTCTATGCAAAGTTTTCCAAGTGCGAGTTTTGGTTGAGGGAAGTGCAGTTCTTCGGGCACGTGGTTTCAAAGTACGGAGTAATGGTGGATCCGGCCAAGATTGAAGCTATGATGAATTGGGAACCGCCTAAAAGTCCATCCGAGATTCGAAGTTTCCTAGGCTTGGCGGGGTATTATTGAAGGTTTATACAAGACTTCTCCAAGGTTGCTTCTTCGTTGACGATGTTGACCAAGAAGAATGTAAAGTTTGTGTGGACCGAGGAGCAAGAGAAGGCATTTAGGACGTTGCAAATAAAATTATGCGAGGCTCCGATCTTATCCTTGCCGGAGGGATCGGAGGATTTTGTGGTCTATAGTGATGCGTCCAAAAGGGGACTTAGATGTGTACTTATGCAAAGAGGAAAAGTGATCGCGTACGCATCCAGACAATTGAAGGTGCATGAGAAGAACTAACCCACTCACGACTTGGAGTTGGCGGCGGTAGTGTTTGCATTAAAGTTATGGCGACATTACCTTTACGGCACAAAGTGTACCTTGTACACGAATCACAAGAGCTTGAAGTATGTTTTTGATCAGAAGGAGCTCAATATGAGGCAACAAAGGTGGTTGTAGTTACTTAAGGATTACGACTGTGAATTATTGTACCACCCGGGTAAAGCAAACGTGGTGGCTGACGTCTTGAGTCGAAAAGAGTATAGCGGGAGACTTCAAGCCAAGCTTACAAGAATCGAGTTGGTGTCAAGTCTCATGGAAAAGATTAAAGAGGTACAAACCGAAGCATTAGAGGAAGAAAACCTCAAGGAGGAAGTGATGACAAAGCAACGGTTATTGTTGACCGAAGATAGTCGAGGGATAAAGTGCTTCAATGGTCGAGTTTGGGTACCAAAGTTTGGTGGTTGTCGAGAGCTACTCTTGGAGGACGCGCATAAATCCAAGTATTCTATCCACCCGGGGAGCACCAAGATGTACCAGGATTTGAAACTACATTATTGGTGGCCAATTATGAAGTTGGATGTAGCTCATTATGTGGAGCGATGCATAACTTGTTCACAAGTGAAGTCCGAGCATCAACGACCCTATGGGAGCCTTCAATCGCTTGAAATACCCGAGTGGAAATGGGACAAGATCACCATGGATTTCGTGACCAAGTTACCGAAGACTTTGCGAGGGAACGACACCATTTGGGTCATTGTCGATCGATTGACGAAGAGTGCTCACTTTCTAGCGATGCGGGAAACTTTGCCAATGGATAAGTTGGCAAAGTTGTACATAGATGAAATTGTCTCTAGACAGTAGACACGGGATACCCTTGTCGATAGTTTCTGATCATGATAGCAGGTTTACATCGAGATTTTGGGGAGCCTTGCATCAAGAGTTGGGCACACGGGTGAATTTGAGCACGGCTTATCACCCACAAACGGACGGACAAAGTGAAAGGACGATTCAAACGCTTGAAGATATGCTTAGATCATGCGTGACCGATTTTGGCGGTAGTTGGGATGCCCATCTACCTTTGGTGGAATTTACGTACAACAATAGTTACCATTCTAGTCTCGGGATGGCACCATTTGAAGCTTTGTATGGACGGAAGTGTAGAACCCCCATGTGTTGGCTTGAGGCGGGGGAGAAGCAGTTTGCCGGCCCGGAAATTATGCAAGAGACGGCCGACAAAGTGAAATCAATTCGAGAGCGGTTAAAAGCGGCACAAGATCGTCAGAAGAGTTACGCCGACAAAAAGAGAAGGTCGGTAGAGTTCCAAGTGGGAGATCGTGTGATGTTAAAAGTGTCTCCTTGGAAAGGGTTGATCCGGTTTGGGAAGCGTGGGAAGTTAAGTCCCCGTTTCCTAGGACCGTTTACTATTCTTGAGCGCATCGGGCTCCAAGCTTACAAATTGAATTTACCACCGGAGATGGATGGGATTCACCCCACATTCCACGTGTGTTATTTACGGAAGTGCTTAGCGCAAGAAGAAAGCGTCATACCTTTGTCCGAAATTCGAGTGGAGGATAACCGTTGCATTGAAGAGCCCAAGTCCATTTTGGAAAGGGTAATCAAGAAGCTCCGACATAAAGAGGTAGCGATGGTAAAGGTTCAATGGAAACACCACCGCGGCACCAATGTGACTTGGGAGGCGGAAGAAAACATGAGGCGTAAATACCCTCATTTGTTTAGTTAGGAGGTAAGAGGGAGGAGAGGACGCTGGAGGCGTATGGCGTTTCAAATTAGGAATAAGATTTACTGATTTAATCGATTAGGGTTTTCAACTTTCAAATTTCAATATAGAAATTATTTTTTAATCTTTAAGAATTATATTAAAATATTAATTGTATTAAATATTGATTAATAATTAAAAATAAAATATTAGGTAATATTATAAATGGGTTAGAAATAGGTTGTAAATGAGTTAGAAAAGGTTGTAAATGGGTCAAAATCAGGTTGTAAATGGGTCGAAATCAGGTTGAAAATTTCAACCCAACCCAAACCCAATTAATAAACGGGTTAAGCGGGTTGACCCATTTAACTTAAATGGGTTGAAGTTCTCAACCCAACCTGCTAATTTTGGGTTGGGTTCGGGTTGGGTCACTTTTTGCCACCCCTAGTTACAATAGCAAAATTGAACAATTAATTCAGAAAAATAGGTTCGATGACGGCTAGTTTGAGCTGAGAGGAAATAGAATTTAAAAAACTATAAATTACAAGTTAAGAAGCATTTTAACCAATTTGGTATTTCTTTCCTTTTTGTTCCTCCCTTCCAAAACCCCATATTCCGGTACGATGAGTCGATGATTAGGGTTGAATGGAAAAACCCCAAAGGTAATTTCATGTTCCTGTTTTCATTAGATTTTGAATAACTTGCATTTTGTTTGATAAAGAAGATTTTGAATCTACCAAGTTAGATTTATGATTTCCTTTTTCTTCTTGAATCTAAATCTTGTGTTTCATTATAAACCATGAGTTTTGATGGATGTCCACCATTGTTTGATAACAAATATGTTTATGTTGTTGGTAAGCAATTTCGTTTGTTTTCATCTTCTTAAATTGTGTCTTCTTAAATTTAGTTTATGTTCACAAATCTGATTTTGATCTTCTTAGCAATTTAGTTTTGTCAATTCTTTTCTAAATATTGAATAAGTTTTGTCACATTCTCATAAAACTTCAATTTCTCAAATGTAACACTAAAAATATCTATTAGCGTGTATATATATATTGTAACACCCTGAATTTTGAGAACTTATGCATTATTTTACTCATTTTGGAACGTTAATATTTTAGGGATTTATCAGTTTTATATCGAGCTAATCGGATTTTAGTATCGTGGGCTGAAAAGTGCCAAAATTTAGAATTTTGGGGTTGCTCGCGACAGTGCCCGCGAGAGTGATAGGATGTCACAATCGCGGAGGCACAATCGCCGGGGGTCAAGGACCTACGGTACGTTTCTCACGATTGTGCCATGCGAGAGTGACATGGTCACAATCGCAGGGCACTACCGCCCCATTTGTACCGAGAGTGGGGGTCTTGGCGCGACCTTGCCCGCGTCACTCTCGCATGTCACTATCGCGGACGGAGTAATTTGGGTATAAAAAGCCAAGTCGCGATTTTCAGTCATTTTATCTGATTCTAGGGTTTTGGGAGCGACTCTCTCTGCTGAAATCAGTAAGTATTCTCCCCCTAAAACCTCTTTCATCATTTATGGTAGCTCATAAGCATTAATGGTGGTCCTTAACACTTTTAGGAAGTGTTGTTGGTGAACTCTCAAGTGGTTAAACTTCTCGTCTCTAATCTACTCCATTCTAGGGTTGAGTTTTCTTTTGAGAAAACTACTAAGGTGAGTTCTTACACTTTTCTAAACTTTATACATGTCAAAGGTGGATTTTTAGATACCTAAATATTCCCCTTTTATATATTTGATTCATAGAGTTGTATGTTAAACCTAGCTTTTGGGGATTTTAGGTTTTATGGTGACTTGGTGAAATAGAGGTTTATAAATGTTAACAATGTTCAAATAGCTTATCTATGCTTGGGATTTCATTTAAATAGATGGTATTTACTATGTGAAACCTATGATTTTGAGAATATGGAGATGGTGGTTAACTGCTGATAAGCTTGTAAATTAGCTTGTACCATATTTTGGGATTTAAAAACGAAAGAAGGATCATATAATTTTGACAGGATCTAATTCTTAACAAGAATAATGAACTCAGAAACAATAATAAAGGAGTTGCGGAATAACACTTTAATATTCAACAATCAATGTAACAGTGAATCAGAAATCACAACTTGTAAACTTTATTGAATGATTAAAGTTACAAGATTTCAAACAAAACCTCAATATTGATGAACAGGCTCACCAATACGAATTCTACTTCTCTAGAACTAGGGTTCTAAACCTTAAGGTTAATTCTCTCTATGAAAACAGAAAATTCAGAATTATTATCTTCTGTCAAACTATTCTATACTATTTATACAAGACATATTACAAGATAATTATCAAAATACAATTGATCTTCAGTCCATAATTATCTCCTTTACTTTAGCATGTCTTCTATACAGCTGTCTTCCTTCCATTCTGAGTCTTCATCTTATAAGCAGCATTAACCTTCTTCAACAGTATTAATCATCTTTAGCAGCATTAAACACCTCAGCAGTATTAATGATGTTAGCAGTAGTAATCCCTTAGCAGTACTAACTACTAGCATTACTAACTACTAGCAGTACTAACCCTCCAAGCAGTACTAACTATTGAAATAGCAGCACTAACTTTTCAAGCAGTATTAAATCTACTAGCAGTAGTAATCATCAGTTCCCAACAATCTCCCCCTAACTTGACTTTTAGGAAGAGAAGTCAAGTTCTTCAGATGTGGTCTTCAAGATGCTTTCAAAACTTTAGCCTAGTTGCCCAAATTTGGATCCAGTCCCAGACTTTGATTGATTGTCCTTCTTCTCACAATTCTGGCCATTTCAGATCCTTTTGCACACACTAGCTTGGCTTTCAGCATTCCTTCTAGTTTTACCTTGCTATGATCATATACTTTGTTCACTAGAAAATACTCATGATAGCAGTTGTCTATTGTAATCATGTATACACCACAGTTTTCAAATAGCATCCACTTATCAATCTTCTTAAACCCATACTCATGATGTAGATCCTTTATCCTGTACACCACTTTTTCTGGTTCAAACATCATACACAAGTATTCCATTGCAATCTTGAGTAGACTTTCTTCAGTTTCTTTCATCACAGGCTCATATAGCTTGATTCCCACCTTGTGCATTTCTTCTAAATCAGCCCTTGAACAACTTTTGATCACTTTACCCCAAGTTGAGTAGACTTCAAACACATCACCAACTCTTTTGAGTCTGAAGTACTCTTTTCTGTTGTCCCTCAGAATATCCCAAAAGATGACTTATTGTGCCTTCACAGAAATAGGAACAACCTGTACTGGTTCTATTACAGTCATGAACAAATCAACCTGCTCATTTGATTGCAGATTGGATGGTTCTGGATTCTGCTCTGGTTCTGCTGAAGGTGGAACAGAAGATTCTGCCTCTTTTTCTGCTTTTTCAATCCTTGGCTTCTTGGATTGTTTCTTGGAGGCTATGGTCTTTACTCTTTTTGCAGATTTGGCTTCCACAGCAATATTCTCTTCTTTAGTGTCTTCAGCCTTTTCTTTTGTAGGAGTGGCTTCCTCAGGGAAGGGTTGTTGGATGTTGAGATCATGCCTCTCTTTCATCCTTCTTTCAGCTTCTTCCCTTTGAGAGGAGTCCCCTTGAATCTTAGCCATTTCCTTCTTATATAGCTCCTCAACCTTGCTGTATGCCATGTTAGTGAACATCTCTCCTTTGACACCAATTGAGCCTTTCAGAAAGTTGATCATTTTTCTCCTTTCTTGATTGGCCAAAAAGGTCTTAGAAGGTTGTCTTTTCTGCTTCTTGACTGGCATTCTTTGCTTAGATGCTTTCACTGATATTTTCTTGGCCTCAGCTGCAGTTTTCATGCTCTGTTGATACTCTTCATTTAGCTTTTTAGCCATCTCCAGTGCAAGCTCTCTGTCTTTTTCAAATTGGAGTTGTTCTTCCTTTTCCATCTCAGCTTGAAGCTGTTTTGCCACTTCTTCATCTAACTCCAACTGATTCTTCTTCTTTGAAAGTTGTTCAGGTTCAACCATCTTAGCCTTTCCCTTTTCATCCTTCAAACCTGTTTCACTGATTTCTTTTCTTTTCTTTTCAATACCTCCTTCCTTAATGACCACTCCCTTGGCCTTTTTAGTAGCCTTAGGAGTGTCATTCTTAGCTTTTACCAAAGTTTCTGCAATTTCTAACTCCTCAACAGATAGCCCTGTTGCTACTGCTTTTGATTCTGTTTCTAATGCTGCTTGAACCTCATTTGTTTCTGCTGCTTTCTCCCCCTCAAAATCAAATCCCATTTCAGATGTACTTTTCTTCTCTACTTCAGCCTCTTGATCCTCCCCCTTTTTGAAAGCATCTTTCCTTTTCTTCAGAACAAATTGCTTTCTCTTCTTTTTCTGTACCAATCTCCTCACCATCTTCTTCAATTTGGTAATCTGTACTTGTTGAGACAGAATCACCATTTTCATCTCCTCTATGTCTGCTCCCTGTTTGATAACATCCAGATTAATGTTTCCCATTGTATCCATCAATTCTTGGTAGTTATATCTATCCTCACCCTCTCCAGAAGTGTTACCCCCTTTTGAAGGATCATTGGAACATTTAGTAGTGGAAGTCTTCTGCCTAGCAGAAGCACCCTCCACCCCCTTGGTTTCTTGGCACCTGGGACCTTTGAATGATTGCTCATTCAAAGTTGCCATGGGGGAGGTCTTATTGATGTTACCACTGTCCTCCTCTGTGCTAGCAGAAGTAGTGGCAGCCTGCTCACCCATATGCTCATGCATCTCCTCAGTGAGCACCTCCTTGGGGTTGGGAGACACCCCCTGTGGTTTCCCTATAGATATTCTCTAATGGAGAATTCTCCATTAGAGGGCTTAAAGGCTTTGTGGGTGAAGGTACAAGAAGGGAAGGAGCCTTCTTTACCTTTTTCCTTATATAAGTATTGGTTGTTGGGAACTGAAGAAAAACTTAAGTATGGTTAATGCTGCTAGTTCAGAATTACTACTGCTAGAGGACTTCTGAGGTTAATACTTCTGAGGTTAATGCTGCCAGTTGAAGTTAATGCTGCTGGAACAAAGTTAGTGCTGCTGGAACAAAGTTAGTGCTGCTCTTCAAGATTAGTACTGCTGGAGTTACTACTGCTAAGAGATTAATACTGCTCAAAGTATTAATGCTGCTTATGATTAATAATGCTTATAAGATGGAGATCTGTATGGAAAGGATGACAGCTGGATAAACTGAAGATATTCATGGAAGCTTAGAGATAATGATGGAAGATATTCTGGAGATATTGTATAAATTGTAATTATCTTTTATCTTCAGTATATATATTGTATTGTTTAGAATAGTGAGATAACTTTTGATATTATTATTCATTCTAAGTTTTGTTCTAGAGAGAAAATCAACCTCAAGGCATAGTTCCTAATTCTAGAGAAGTAGAATTCGTCTTGAAAGAGTCTGTTCTTCAAGATTGAGGTTGAGTGTGTAATCTTGTGATTTTAATCATTCAATACAAGTTTACAAGTTGTTAATCATACTCACTGTTTGTTTACTGTTACATTGAATATCAAAGTGTTATTCCGCAAACTCCTTTGATATTAGTTTCTGAGAATTTATTCTTGTGGAGAATTCGATCCTGACAAGTGGTATCAGAGCTAGTATTCTCAGAAACATTCATTCAACATCAATCATCATGGCTAAAGAATCAGAATCGAGAAGCACTGTCATTCCCACTGAGGTAACATCTAATCTTTGCTCTAAATCCTGTATTGAAACTGTTCAAAGGTACAGGGATCACAATCAGGGTATGTGTGATGATCTTAAAAGATTAGAGAGAGATATAAAAGACTATGTAAGAATCGTTGAGAGCTTTGAGGAACAGATTAAAGTTTTCCAAGCCAATGAACTTCAACATTCTTATGATACAAATTACTGGAAGTGGGAGAAGAATGACCTAGAACTTCAGCTGAAAAAGTCTAAAGAGGAGAATGAAAAGATAAAGAGTGAGTTTGAGAAAGCCAAGCTAGATATTGAAAAATTTTCCAATGCTTCTAAAGCAATGGACTCCTTGCTCCAAACTCAAATCCATGACAAACTCAGAAGGGGAATAGGCTATAACACCACACCACCACCATACAACAACAACTACATTCCTCCTATATCAGACTTACTAGAGACCAAGGATAGGAAGGAATTGCCTGTTGGAGCCACTAAGGTAGATCCTTTAGACAAAGTGGTGGTTGAAACAGACTCTGAAGAAAAGAACTCTAGTGAAAAGAGTAAGGAGAACACTGGGAGTGGTGAGATTCCTCTAGAAAATCATATTATCACCAATGAGGGATGTGGAAAGACTTGGGTCAAATCTAAGGACATAGAGAAGACTGAGGGAAAGTCTGAGAAGGTCCATTATAAGCAAACCACAGTTGTGAATCCTGTCCCTTGCAAACAGTGTGCTTGCAATAAATCTGAGCCCCAAAAACATGATAAACCAAGAGGAAATCAGAGAAATTGGAATAATCAGTGGGCACAAAAACAAGGGGTTGATCTAAGTAAAATCAATAGACCAAAACCTTGTTTTATCTGTGGAAAGCTTAATCATGTTGCCAAATACTGTTATTTCAATCCTATCAACCAAAGAGTTAATTTTCAAAGACAAACTCAAAACTCCTTTGGTTATAGGAATCAAAGAAGGAATCAAATGGCTGAGAAAAGAGCACCTAAAAAGTATCATGCTCAGAACAAGTTTGCTAATACAAAGAAAAATGCTCCAAATAAGCCAAGGAGTAATTTAAAGACAAAGAAAGCAAACAACTTTGTTCAAGTTTGGGTTCCAATTGCAAAGAAACCTGTTAGTACTGCTATCCCAGATAGTACTGCTAACAAGAATAGTGCTGCTAACTTGATTAGTACTGCTAACCAAGTTAGTACTGCTAACAAGGCTAGTGTTGCTTCTAGTAGTAATGCAGCCAAGCCTATAATCTTGACAAAGTACTCCAGTCATGAGATTCCTAAACAACTCATTCAGACCAAACTGACAGATTATATTAATGAGAAAGGTCAACCCAAGACCACTTTGGCTTGGGTTCCATCAAAGACTAACTGATTTATCAAGTGTGCAGGGCAACCAAAAGCTCAAGAGGAAGAGCATTTGGAATGCAGATAGTGGTTGCTCTTGGCACACAACAAGTAACATGGACTGCCTTCAAATTCTTCAAAAGATTTGATGGAGGACATGTTGCATTTGATTCAGAAGGAGGTATAATAAATGCTCAGGGCATGAGTTAAAAGGTAAGTTGACTTTGGAAGATTTCATTGAGCATGATACTACTAACTTGTGTGTTTAAGTGTTTCAGGGTGCATTTAGTAATACTCCAGAGGGAGTGATGATCATGTAGGATCAAAAAGAAAAGGATCAGGGAATGAACAAAGTAGTAAAAAGTATGAGTAAAAGGATGGTGGCAAAAAGAGTAAGTGTAGTTAATGCTGCCAGTGCAGTTTTAATACTGCCAGTGCACAGTTAATACTGCTAGTGATTAATATTGTTCTCAGTTAATACTGCTAGTTAGTTAATACTGCTAGTGGTTAATATTGCTCTCAGTCAATACTGCTAGTTAGTTAATACTGCTAGTGGTTAATACTGTTGTTAGTTACTACTGCTCTAGGTTAATACTGCTTATATCCCGAATACTATAAATACCCTTTGCCCGCCTAAAAGTTCATAACGACTCTTTGCATACTGTTCACTTGCGCTCTAAACCCTTTCTCTCTCAAGTTCCAAGTTTTCAGGCAAGACCTTCAAGATCAATGGCATCAATGGCATTCATAGACGAGCACAATGAAATCGCGATGTTAAAGAAGCTCAAACAGGCCGCTGGTTTCCATCAGATTGTGGATTTTCTCACGTCAAGCCATATTGCCCATGCTCTCACTGTCTCGCCATCAATCTACATCGAGCATCAAAGGCAATTATGGGCAAATGCCACCATTGTTACTGAGAATGGTGTGCAAATGATCAAGACAAGGGTCTGTGAAAAACCGTTGACAGTTACTGAAGAGGTGATACGCATCTGTCTACGTCTAGACGATGCTGCAGGTATAACCTCTATTCCTAATGAGGAGTTATTCTCAACTCTTACAAGAATGGGGTATGGAGGCCCATTGGGTGTGTTTAAGTTCTCAAAAGCTAAATTTTCACCCCAATGGCGTTTCTTTGTCCATACCCTTATGCATTGTATCTCTAAAAAGACTACTGGATGGAGTGGGTTCAGTAGCACCATTGCTTATGCTTTGGTGTGCTTGGCCACTGCCAGAAAGTACAATTTTTCTCAAATGCTTTTTAATGATCTTGTCTCAAACCTGGGAAGTAAAAAGAGTTTTTATATGTACCCCAGGTTTGTACAAGAAGTAATAACCCATGAATTGACGGATATACCTCATTTTGATGGGGTATATGTACCAAAAATTCCCAAAGGTAAGGTCTTTTCAAACATGAAAAGATCCCCTCTGGACTCGGAAGGAGTTGACACCCCATTGTTCTCTACAATGATGGTGGTGTCCCACACTGAAGAAGGTATGGCAGCAGGGTCAAGGCCCTCATTAGATCATCCCACTGCTAGCCAATCCCAACCTTCCCACACTATATCTATCCCACAGTCCCTACTTCATAAGCCCACTTCTCCAATTACCCAAACTTATACAAGGAAACAGGTAAAGAAGGCTCCTTCCCTTCTTGTACCATCACCCACTAAGCCTTCTAGCCCTCTAAGGGAGAATTCTCCCTTAGAGAATATCAATAGGGAAACCAAAGGGGTGTCTCCCAACCCCAAGGAGGTGCTCACTGAGGCGGAGGTTGAGCATATGGGTGCTAAGGCTGCCACTACTCCTGCTAGCACAGAGGAGGTCAGTGGTAACACACATAAGACCTTCCCCATGGAAACTTTGGGTGAGCAATCATCCAAAGGTCCCAGGTGCCAAGAAACCAAGGGGGTGGATAGTGCTTCTGCTAGGCAGAAGACTTCCACTACAAAAAGATCCAATGATCCATCAAAAGAGGGTAACACTTCTGGAGAAGGTGAGGACAGGTATAACTATTATGAATTGATGGAAACCATGGGAAACATCAACATGGATGTACTCAAGCAGGGCAAAGATATAGAAGAACTTAAACTTGTAGTTCTGTCCCAACAAGTCCAGATTGCCAAGCTAAAGAAAATGGTGACAAGGTTATTGCAAAAGAAGAGGAGAAAGCAATTTGTTCTAAAGAAGAGGAACAATGCTCAAGATGCTTCCAACAAGGGGGGAGAAGCATGAAAGGGAAACAGAAAAAGAAAGTTCAGTTGAAAAGAGAATTGAAGTTGAGGGGGAGACAGAGGATGGAATAGAGGTAGAAACTGAAGTTGCTCAAGCAGCAGAAACTGTTAATGCTGCTGAAACAGCAGAAACAGAAGAAGCAGTAACAGGGCTCTCTGTAGAGGAACTGGAGATTGCAGAGACTTTGGTTAAAGCCAAGAATGACACTCCTAAGGCTAGTCAAAAGGCCAAGGGAGTGATCATTAATGAAGGAGGAGGCTCAAAGAAGAGAAAAGAAACAAGTCAAGCAACTTTGAAAGGAAAGGGAAAGGAAAAGATAGTTGAAACTGAACTACCTTCAAAGAAAAAGACTCAGATTGAAATGGATGAGGAGATGGCAAAGCAGCTTCAAGAGCAAATGGAAAAGGAGGAACAAATTCAAACTAAAACAGATAGGGAACTTGCAACGATAATGGCCAGAAAGCTAAATGCAGAATATCAAAAGAGTTTAAAAGAAGCAGTTGAGGCCAAGAAGTTACCTGTCAAAAGAATGCCAATTCAAAAGCAGAAAAGACAACCCTCCAAGACCTTTTTGGCCAATCAGGAAAGAAGAAGAATGATTAACTTCCTGAGATGTGCAATTGGTGTCAAAGGGGAAATGTTTACCAACATGGCATATAGTCAAGTTGAGGATCTGTACAAGAAAGAGATGGCTGAGCTTCAAGGAGACTCCTCACAAAGGGAAGAGGCTGAAAGAAGAATGAAGGAAAGACATGATCTAAACATTCAGCAACCATTTCCTGAGGAAGTTACACCTACAAAAGAAAAGAAGGAAGAGCCTGAGTTTGTAAGTGTAGAGGCAAAATCTGCTAAAAGGGTGAAGACAATTGCTTCCAAAAGGCAGCCTAAAAGGACAAGGGTGGAAGAAGCTGAAAAGGAAGCAGAACCTTCAGTCACACCTTCAACAGAACCTGTGCAAAACCTAGAACAGTCCAAAGAGCAATCAAATGAGCATATGGGGCTGTATATGACTATAGTAAAACCTGTACAGGCTGTTCCAATCTCCATGAAGGCTCCAGAGATCATCTTTTGGGATATTCTAAGAGACAATGGAAAGGATTTCTTTAGACTCAAAAGAGAAGGTGGTGCATTTGAAGCATATTCAACATGGGGGAGAGTAATCAGAGGTTGTTCAAGAGCAGACATAGAGGAAATGTACAAAGTGGGAATGAAACTCTATGAGCCTGTGTTGAAAGGTACTGAAGAGAATCTTCTTAAAGTAGCAATGGAATACTTATGTATGATGTTTGATCCAGAGAAGGTGGTGCATAGGATTAAAGATCTTCATAATGAGTATGTGTTCAAAAAGATTGATAATTGGATACTCTTTGAAAACTGTGGTGTGTACATGATTACAATTGATAAATGTTATCATGAATACTACCTAGTTGACAAAATATATGATCATAGCAAGCAGAAACTTGAAGGGATGCTAAAAGCTAAGCTAGTATGTACTAAGGATTCTGAAATGGCCAAAATTGTGGTGAGAAGAACTATCAATCAAAGTATGGGCCTAGATCCAAATTTGGGCAACTGAATGAGAGGTGTTGAAAGCATCTTGAAGATCAGATCTGAAGAACTTGACTTCTCTTCCTAAAAGTCAAGTTAGGGGGAGATTGTTGGGAACTGAAGAAAAGCTTAAGTATGGTTAATGCTGCTAGTTCAGAATTACTACTGCTAGAGGACTTCTGAGGTTAATACTTCTGAGGTTAATGCTGCCAGTTGAAGTTAATGCTGCTGGAACAAAGTTAGTGCTGCTGGAACAAAGTTAGTGCTGCTCTTCAAAATTAGTACTGCTGGAGTTACTACTGCTAAGAGATTAATACTGCTCAAAGTATTAATGCTGCTTATGATTAATAATGCTTATAAGATGGAGATCTGTATGGAAAGGATGACAGCTGGATAAACTGAAGATATTCATGGAAGCTTAGAGATAATGATGGAAGATATTCTGGAGATATTGTATAAATTGTAATTATCTTTTATCTTCAGTATATATATTGTATTGTTTAGAATAGTGAGATAACTTTTGATATTATTATTCATTCTAAGTTTTGTTCTAGAGAGAAAATCAACCTCAAGGCATAGTTCCTAATTCTAGAGAAGTAGAATTCGTCTTGAAAGAGTCTGTTCTTCAAGATTGAGGTTGAGTGTGTAATCTTGTGATTTTAATCATTCAATACAAGTTTACAAGTTGTTAATCATACTCACTGTTTGTTTACTGTTACATTGAATATCAAAGTGTTATTCCGCAAACTCCTTTGATATTAGTTTCTGAGAATTTATTCTTGTGGAGAATTCGATCCTGAGAATTTACCTTTTTCCTTATATAAGTATTGGTGATTGGTGAAGTTGGTTTTTGAAGAAGGGACTGAGGGATTGATATACTGATAGAAGGTTGGGATTGGCTTTCAGTGGGATAGTCTAGTGAGGGCCTTGACCATGAAGCCATACCTTCTTGATTGTGGGACACCACCATCATTGTAGAGAACAATGGGGTGTTAACTCCTTCCGAGTCCATGGCAGATCTCTTCATATTTGAAAAGACCTTGCCCTTGGGGATTTTAGGTACATATACCTCATCAAATTGAGGCATATTCGTCAATTCAGTGGTTATCACTGCCTGGACAAATCTTGGGTACATATAAAAACTCTTTTTGTTTCCCAAGTTTGACACAAGGTCATTGAAAATCATTTTTGAAAAATTATACTTTTTGGCAGTGGCCAAGCAGACCAAAGCATAAGCAATGGTACTACTGAACTCACTCAATTTAGTAGTCTTTCTAGAAATACAATGCATAAGGGTATGGACAAAGAAACGCCATTGGGGAGAAAATTTAGCTTTGGAGAACTTGAAAACACCCAATGGGCCTCCATACCCCATTCTAGTAAGAGTGGAAAACAGATCATCATTAGGGATAGACGTGATACCTGAGGCATCGTCTAGACGCAGACTGATGCGAATTACCTCTTCAAAAACTGTCAAGGGTTTGTCACACACCCTTGTCTTGATTACCTTAACACCATTTTCAGTAATGGCAGTGGCATTGGCCCAAAATTGCTTTTGGTGCTCAATGTAGATTGATGGTGACACTGTAAGAGCATGAGCGATATGGCTGGACTTGAGGAAATCGACTATTTGATGAAATCCAGCAGCCTGCTTAGGCTTTTGAAGCATTGCTATCTCGTTGTGTTATCAATAAACGCCATTGAAGCCATCGAGCTTAAGTAAACTGGACTGAAATTCACTAGGTGCTTGAGAGAAAAAGGTTAGAGAGAAGATGAACAATATTCAAAGAGTCGTTATGAGCTTTTAGGCGGGCAAAGAGGGTATTTATATGATTCGGGAAAGAAGCAGTATTAACTCAGAGCAGTATTAACCACTAGCAATATTAACTAACTAGCAGTATTAACTGAGAGCAGTATTAACCACTAGTAGTATTAACTGAGAGCAGTATTAACTAACTAGCAATATTAACTATACTTACACTTTTTGAAGCTTGTGTTAGTCTGAGCAAGGCAATACACTTCCTGAGAACGATGATTAGTAGCACCAAAAATAACCAAATAATAGGTATACAAGCACTTTTTAAACATGAGCTCATTCAGAGTTGATCATGCCCACACTTGTGACCAAGAAGGTGAATCTACCCACATCAAAGGCTTTGCTGAATAGATCAGCAAACTGGTTGTCAGTATGAACTTTAGCAACTTGAATTAGCTTCTTTTCATTACAATCTCTAATAAAGTGATACATGTTCTCAATGTGCTTTGTTTTGGAGTGCTTGAGTGGATTGTTAACAATGCTGATAGCACTGCTATTGTCAATGAAGATTGGAGTGTGCAGAAAGGTTACCCCATAGTCCAGCATTTGATTCTGAATCCATAGAACCTGAGAGCAGCAACTTGCAGCAGCAATGTACTCAGCTTCTGTTGTGGATAAGGACACTGTGGTTTGCTTCTTACACTGCCAAGATACTAGTCTTGCACCCAAAAGTTGACATCCCCTGAAGTAGACTTTCTATCCATATTAGCACCTCCCAAGTCTTTGTCTGAATATGCAATCAAGTCAAAGTTGGATTCATAGGGATACCAAAGACCTAATCTAGGTTTCCCTTTTAAGTATCTGAAAATCCTTTTAACTGCTTGAAGATGTGACTGCTTTGGCTTGACTTGGAATCTGGCACAAACACACACTGGAAACATGATATCTGGTCTTGAGGCTGTGAGATACATGAGAGATCCAATCATTGATCTATAAAGATGGACATCAACATCCTCCCCCTCAAGATCAGCAGTGATATGTTTGTATGTTTCCATAGGTGTGCTTGCTAGCTTTGAGTCTGATAAACCATATTTGTCCAGGATGTCTTTCACATACTTTGATTGACTTATGAAAATCCCATCTTTCTGCTGTTTCACTTGAAGCCCAAGGAAGAAGGTAAGTTCACCCATTGCACTCATTTTGAAGCTCTTGTGCATCAATTCTTCAAAATCTCTACACATTTGTTCTTTTGTAGATCCAAAGATGATGTCATCCACATAGATCTGAACTAGTAGGATGTCCTTCTTTCTTCTTTGGATAAAAAGGGTCTTGTCAATTATTCCCCTTTCAAACCCATTTTCCAAGAGATAGGTAGACAGAGTATCATACCATGCTCTTGGGGCTTGATGTAGACCATAAAGTGCTTTCTTAAGTTTGTATACTCTGTCAGGATATGATGGATTCACAAATCCAGGGGGCTGACAGACATATACTTCTTCATCAATTGTTCCATAAAGAAAGGCACTCTTTACATCCATCTGATATACCTTGAACTGCATAAATGAAGCATAGGCTAGAAACAGCCTAATTGCCTCTACCCTTGCAACTGGAGCAAAGACTTCCTCATAGTCTATGCCTTCTTCCTGAGTGTACCCTTGTGCCACTAGCCTTGCTTTGTTTCTGATTACTATTCCTCTCTCATCCTTTTTATTTCTGAAAATCCACTTGGTGCCAATAGCTCTATGACCTTTTGGAAGGTCCACCAAGTCCCAAACATCTTGCAACCCAAACTGTAGCAACTCTTCTTGCATGGCTTCTATCCAACTTGAATCTTTCATTGCATCACATGCCTTCTTAGGCTCAATCTGAGATAGAAAGCAAGAGAGTAATATATGTTGCTGATCCTGCATCTCTTGAAGTCTGCTTTGATTCCTAGTTACCATAGGAGAAGAGATGTCTTCTATTACCAGCTCTGGAGGATGATTCTTTTGAGTTCTTGTATGGTGACTAGGTTCTTCATTAATTCCAACATCTAGATTGGAATCATTTAAGTCAGCTGAGGGGGTCTCATCAGCTGCTTCTGGCTCTTCATGCTCTGAATTCTCATCATATCTTCTTTCTTCTTCACTCTGAATTGGTTCAGTGACAGTTTCCTTTTCACAGATTTCAACAGGGTCCATTGTAGGTAATGGAAAGATCACAGACTGAGGAATACTATTTTGTACTTGTTCTTCCCCTGATCCTCTACTTCCTGAACCTGCATGATCATCACTATTGAAACCAAAAGAGTTAGTGAGTGAATCAATGTCAAACAACCACTGAGGACCAAAACCAATAGGGTTTGGTGTGTTCTCATTGCATTTGACATTGTCACTTTCCTCAATTATTCTAGAAGAAGAATTAAATACTCTGTAGGCCTTACTTTGAGATGAGTAACCAACAAGAAAACCGTCATCTGCCTTGCTATCAAACTTTCCTAAGTGAGTTTTGGTATTGAGAATGGTACAAGGACACCCAAAAGGTTTGAAAAATCCAATAAATGGTTTTCTTTTATTTAAAAGCTCATATGGTGTCTTGTTTTTAGGCTTGACTACTAGAACTCTGTTTTGGACATAACAAACAGTATTAACTGCTTCAGCCTAGAAAGTAATTGGAAGTTTTGAATCATCTAACAGAGATCTAGCAGCTTCAATCAGTGTCCTATTCGTTCTCTCAGCAACACCATTTTGTTGTGGGGTCCTAGGAGCATTGTATTGCCTCTCAATTCCTTTATCCTCACAAAAGGTGTTTAGGTCAAGATTTTTAAATTCAGTACCATTGTCTGACCTAATGACTTTTACTTTTTGATTTGTTTGGTTTTCAATTCTTAGAATAAAGGATTTGATCAGTCCACTTGTCTCATCCTTAGTCCTTAGAAAATATACCCAAGTAAATCTAGAGTAATCATCAAGAATAACTAAGCAGTATGATTTCTTACCTATACTCATAACATTTGTAGGTCCAAACAGATCCATATGCAACAACTGAAGAGAAGAAGAAATTGTGTTCACTTCTTTGGACTTATGAGAAGTTTTGTGTTGTTTGCCTTTGAGACAAGCAACACAATGATCATCACATGAAAAGACTTTTGAAGGCAAACCTCTTACAAGGTTGTTTTTGACAAGTTTATTCATTGTTTTAAAGTTCATGTGACACATCCTTCTGTGCCAAAGTGATGATTCATCCAAAGATGCTTTTGAAACAAGACAGTTTAGGGATGAATCAGTTGACACATTTTCCATATCCAAACAATAGACATTATCCTTTCTGGGAGTTCTTAGTAGTATCATCTTTTCATCAACTACCTTGAATTCAGGGGCAAGGATAATGCATTCTGAATTAGTGAATAATATACTATGTTGTTTGTCACAAACCTGTGATACACTTAACAGGTTGTACCTTAACTGCTCAACATAGAAAACATCCTCAAAGGTCATCTTACCTTTTATTACATCACCCTTACCACTAATCTTACCTCCATCTGGAGTATTACCAAAGGCAACATGTCCTCCATCAATTTTCTTGAAATTATTGAGGCAAGCCATGTTCCCTGTCATGTGCCTAGAGCAACCACTATCAACATGCCAGATGCTCTTTCCCTTGAGCTGCTGATTGCCCTGCACATAAGATAAATCAATTAGTATTGATTGGGAACCCAAGCCAAAGTGGTCTTGGGTCTCCCTTTCTCATCAAAGTATTTACATTCCTTTTTGATGAGATTTTTAAAATCAGAGCACTCTTTACTGGAGTACTTTGTCAAGATGATTGGTCTAGCAGCACAAACACTAGAAGCAGTACTAATTGTAGAAGTACTAACAGAGTTAGCAGCACTAACAGGTTTAGCAGTACTAACCTTGTTAGAAGTACTAACAGAGTTAGTAGTATTAACATTTGAAGAGGTACTAACAATGTTAGTTTTAGAAGTACTAATACTCTCAGCAGCACTAACATTGGTAGCAGCAGTATTGCTTCTAGCAGCACTATCTTTGTCAGTAACACTATTTGTGGTAGCAGTACTAACAGTTTTAGTGCTTTTAGGAACCCACATCTTGACATTCTCTTTTACAGTCTTTTTCTTCATGTGGCTTTTAGATTTAACAGGTTTCTTAGCCACATGGCTCCTTTCATTCTTCCTATAACCAAAGGGTTTTTGCATAGCTCTTTGAAAATTCATCCTTTGGTTAATAGGATTAAAGTAACAGTACTTGGCAAGATGATTCAATTTGCCACATATGAAACAAGGTTTTGGTCTGATGATTCTACTCAGATCAACTCCTTGTTTCTGAGCCCACTGATTATTCTAATTCCTTTGATTGCCCCTCCTTTTATCATGTTTTAGAGGCTCAGACTTATTACATGCACACTGTTTGCAAGGAACAGGATTCACAACTGTAGTCTGCTTGTAATGGACCTTTTTAGACTTTCCCTCAGTCTTCTCTATGTCATTGGATTTGATCCAAGCCCTTCCACAATCCTCATTGGTGATAATGTTATTCTCTAAGGGAATCTCACCACTCACAGTATTGTCCTTACTCTTACTGGCCTCTTTCTCAGTCTTGTCCTCAACAACTACTTTATCTAAGGGATCTATCTTAGTGGCTCCCTCATTCAAGTCCTTCCTATCCTTGGTCTCCAGTAAGTCTGATGTAGGAGGGATGTAGTTGTTGTTGTATGGTGGTGGTGTGGTATTGTACCCAATTCCTCTTCTCAGTTTGTCATGAAACTGGGTTTGTAGTAAAGAGTCCATTGCTTTAGAAGCATTGGAAAACTTTTCCACATCTAGCTTAACTTTG
Organism: Arctium minus; assembly: GCA_954870635.1. Classification (NCBI taxonomy): domain Eukaryota; kingdom Viridiplantae; phylum Streptophyta; class Magnoliopsida; order Asterales; family Asteraceae; genus Arctium; species Arctium minus. The sequence goes on from OX941084.1 coordinate 21,404,797, forward strand.
GCTAGCTCTCATCTCAACTTTTCATTCTCCTCTTTAGACTTTGTCAGTTGGATTTCTAGATCATTTTTCTCCCACTTCCAGTAATTTGTATCATATGTGTGTTGCAGTTCATTGGCTTGGAAACTTTTAATTTGTTCCTCAAACCTCTCAACAATTTTCACATAGTCTTTTATATCTTTTTCTAATCTCTTAAGGTCATCACTCATATTCTGGTTGTGATCCCTGTACCTTTTAACAATATCTATGCAAGTTTGAGAACAGAGATTAGAAAGTACCTCAGTTGGAAGATCAGATACCTCTGCCATGAGAGCTTGATTTTGAATAGCCTCTTCTGCTTGATCACTCCAGTCAAACCTCATTCCTTGTTGAGAAACAAGAGCTTGAGCAGAGTTTCTGTTCTGGTTGAAGCTTCCAGTCTGATTTTGTTGGTGGTTGTGAGACACTCCACTTCTACATTCTCTGGCAAAGTGTCCCTTCAGATGACATTTATAGCACTCCACCTTTGACTTATCAAAGCCTGCACCATCTTCTCATCTTTAGGAGAAGTTGTTCCTCCCAGTCCTTTTGATGAACTTCTTCACCTTCATAGAAAGCATGGTCATCTGCCATTTAATATCCATCTCTTCAAGATCATCAGGATGGAGCTGTTCCAAGTCATCATTGATTAAAGAAGAGTTACCATGACTGGAAAGAAAGGCTTCAAAAACAGATTCATTGCCTTTTTCTTGATTTACTCCACTGGCAGCATTAACTGATTCAGGGTTAGCAGTAGAATCAATTGATGCTGATAGGAGTGCAACATTATGAACATATCCAATAGGCTTCTTCTTTGCTTCCACCTCAGATTCAAACACTCTCAAATCATTGTACAGATCATCCAGTTCCTTTTCTTCCAATTGTTCATTCTGTCTGAATGAAACAGTATACATGGTCCATTCATCTCCAAGGGACCTTAAGAACTTTCTGTTTACATCATCTTGATCAATCTATACTCCCATAGTAGCTAGTTCACCAATCAGCTTGTTAAACCTGTCAAAAGTTTGGGTCATGGACTCATTCTTAGTTGACATAAAGTTTTCATACAGTTGCTTCAATATTGCCTTTTGATTTCTCTTGGTACTTTTGGTACCAGAGAATCTCTTCTCTAAAGCATTCCAAAGCATCTGTGCATCAGTGCAATTGCAGAATTGGTGTTGATACTCATTGGGAATAGCCAAGAGCAGTGTGCTCAAGGCTTTCATCTCTGTCTGCCTTGTCTTCCTTTCTGCATCCGTCTTTGGTGGGATTCTTTTTCCATCTGCACCAATCTTTCCTTCATCAGATGGACCATTCTCAATGATGTCCCACATGGAGTAATCTGTGAGAAGAATGTATTGTTTGATCCTAATCTTCCACATGTCAAACTCATTAGATCTGAGCATTGGAACCTTTGAGACAAGAGTACAGTTTGATTCAACTGTGTTTTCCATGATGAATGAAGGTTTCTGAGAATACTTGCTCTGATACCACTTGACAGGATCTAATTCTTAACAAGAATAATGAACTCAGAAACAATATTAAAGGAGTTGCGGAATAACACTTTAATATTCAACAATCAATGTAACAGTGAATCAGAAATCACAACTTGTAAACTTTATTGAATGATTAAAGTTACAAGATTTCAAACAAAACCTCAATATTGATGAACAGGCTCACCAATACGAATTCTACTTCTCTAGAACTAGGGTTCTAAACCTTGAGGTTAATTCTCTCTATGAAAACAGAAAATTCAGAATTATTATCTTCTGTCAAACTATTCTATACTATTTATACAAGACATATTACAAGATAATTATCAAAATACAATTGATCTTCAGTCCATAATTATATCCTTTACTTTAGCAAATCTTCTATACAGCTGTCTTCCTTCCATTCTGAGTCTTCATCTCATAAGCAACATTAACCTTCTTCAGCAGTATTAATCATCTTTAGCAGCATTAAACACCTCAGCAGTATTAATGATGTTAGCAGTAGTAATCCCTTAACAGTACTAACTACTAGCAGTACTAACCCTCCAAGCAGTACTAACTATTGAAATAGCAGCACTAACTTTTCAAGCAGTATTAAATCTACTAGCAGTAGTAATCATCAGTTCCCAACAAATTTTGACTAGTGATCTTTTGGTAAACAACGGAAATGGTTTTGGTGGAAATCACCCCTTCATGTCATTTATGCATAATATTCATTATTGGGATTATTTGCTGAGCCTTGTGAGCATTATTTGGCTTAATTGATGCATTTGGGAGTCATGACCCCGTGTTTGATTTATTATTGTTCCGGCGTGGGACGGCTAGTTTTCCACGTCGAGGCACGTTAGGCATCGGATGTGGTATAAGTCATTCGTGCTCAAGTACTACGATATTGGATGAGGAGCTCGACGTAGGAACCCCTTGGGGTTGAACTTGAGTTTCCGTGGGTGTACGTTTAAAGCCACTGAGTCTGACATCCCTTAAGCCACTGAGTCTGACATCCCTTGCGTGTACTTTATTTGTGTATTGGCTTTACTGACTCATCGAATGGCTTACTCTTGTGTTCCGTCATTTGTGTTAGTAAGCGGGTCTCCCCCGTTAACCCAAGAGGTACTTGCTATATTTCAAAGAGCATTATTGTATCATTCTATTATTATCATTGTACAAAAGAAATTCTTTTACTCACCTTTACATTAATTATTTAAACTGCAAATGTTTGATCTCACTAGGCTCTAGCCTAACACTTTTTCTTAAAATGGCATGTATAACAGGTCAGGTTTCCGGTGGGGTTCGTCGGGAATGAGTGGATGACTTTGAGGCCAAGAGTGGTCTTTTTGGGAGATGTGTAGACCAGTATTTTGGATAGCGGGCATACTTTTGGAATAATAGCAACACCCGACATTAATCTTTCTTATTTAAGTTAGATTATTAGGTTGTTAGTATATTTTTCATTTGATTAATTGTAAAGGTTATAGTTTGTTTTCCCCGTTCTATCGGGATGATACTTTGGGGTTGTTTACAACAGGTTTATATATATACCCAGGTTTGCCAATTTATAGCCGTCATATTGCAAAATTTTCGAATTTTATTTCCGCTAAAATTTAGGGTGTTACATATATATCATACAATAAGTGAATATAAAAATGTAGATTTACGACCCATTTGCAAGTAACAATCTAATATTTGAATAAACAATACACAAATATTATTTTAGCGTTGTGGGTTATGCTCCTAAGAAAAAAAAATAGAAATGAGATAAAGGTAATAATATATCATGAAATTATAAAATAGACAAAATCAATAATAAATTGAAATTGAAGGAGTATGGTTCAAATCCACTTCTCACGTTAACCTCAAATTCTCACACGATATGTAACACTAAAAATATCTATTAGTATATAGGGTTGGGTTCCGATGAGAAGTTAATGTTAATGTGAGAAGCGTGAGAAGTGGTTATCAACCGTTGAATGAGAAATGAACGCACATTAAATTGACATCCACCGAGATGCACATTGTAACACCCTAAAATTCAGTGTAAATTTGAAAAAAACGGAAACTGGGCAAGAAGACATCTAAATTTGTTATAAACCTCCCAAAAAGGGGAAATATACTAATCCTTTACAAAAACCTGCATACGGATATGGAATTCAACAACAAACTAATCTAAACAGAAACTATCTAGATTACATCGGTTGTTAATCCAACATCACCAAAAAGAATGAGACTTAAACAATTGCCCAACATCAAATACTAGTCATCTCAAAAAGCCCCCGAGACCAAGCTCGTCACTCAAGCCCTTGGCAACTCACCGCTAATGGGAACCTGTTATACACATCATTTGAGAAAAAGTGTTAGGCTTAAAGCCTAGTGAGAACATACAGTTTATAATTTCAAGAGATATAAACAATTGTATCAAAAGGAAATCTTTTCAATAAGTTTCGGTTTACAAAAGAAATATTTTCCACATAAGGACTGATCGGTCCAAAAATTCATCTTGCGATGACGGGGGATACCCGATTTACCAAGGATTGCAGCGGAACACAAAAGTAGGTCACAATCCGAGTTGTGAGCTAAATACTTGGAATCCATGGCCACGAACAACAAGGTCCGTACTAAGATGTGAGGGAGGGCCCCCGAGGAAACCAAGTCATACTCATTCACTAGGACTACATTATGACACATGGCTAGTAACCGATCTCACATAACCGTACCAAAGGCCCTCGAGGGTCAAATGCATCCATAGCTACAAAAAGGGGAATAAACATCCCAATAATAAAAGCCGACTCAAAACCTAGGGATCCACTAGTAATGGTACAGACTTGTCACAATAACATATGTGACCAACCATAGATAGTCATATGGTATAAAAACATTTTATAAACAAAATGCTTTCCTTCAAGTTTAACTGCTGGTAAGAATGAAAAATCATAAAATGAGTTTATATACATTCTTTCAAATAATCCACATAAATGTGCAAGTAAAACCTCCTTTTACTTCAAATAAGATGGAACCCATCATTTTAGTCGAAAATGATCGGGAACCCTAAAATCTCCTAAAACTCAAGTTATGTCAAAATGTAGTAAAAGTAGATCCAAAACCATGGAGATATATAGGAGTTCAAAATGTAACATTTGACATGTATAAAGTTTAGAAAATGATAGTAGGAACTCACCAAATAGGTTTTAAACGAAAACCCGAAAACTAGATATCGACCCCTTCGAGAAGATGAAGCTTTCTATACCGAAACCTCGGATGATGCACTTAATACTAGCAACAAACGACAGCTTGAAAAAAACTTGAAAGAAAAGAAGAAAGAGAGAGAGAAAAGAGAATCTCAAAACTTTGAGATATTTCAACCCAAATGAAATATTTAGGCAGAACACCACACCCCTATGTCGGCCAGGGGTTGCGGCATAAATCGCCCGCTTCCTTTTAAACCCAAAACAACAGAGGGTTTCGCGGGTTGTGCCACGACTTCAAGTCGCGGTGCAACTCGCGTAGATCACTGTGGTTTGCCCAAAACCACCAAAATCCAAACTCAAACTTCAAACCAAATGCGGTGCTAACGACAACGCAATACATACAAGAATACCACAATTATATAACGAAAATCCGGGGTGTTACACACATGATCAATTCTCTTCTAAGGCGTAATTCATGGGAGGGCATGGGATTAAAAGTGATCAACGGTTCAGATCCATTTATCACGCTTCTCACGTTAACCTTAACTTATATATATATATATATATATATATATATAGACTTGAGATCATGTGAGACCAGACTATTTCCGTGAGACCCATGAGACCACAAAAATAACACAAAACTTTTACAACAAAAGACTATGAAGGTATTGTAAAGGTAAACCTTCACAGTGTTTTTGTTGTGAATGTTTGCTGTTTTTCGTTCCTTCACAATGAATCATTGTGAAATTTTAGTGTTATTTTCTGGTCTCACGAAAACAGGTTGGTCTCACGTGAATTCAACCTTATATATATATATATGTATATATGTAGGGAGGATCATGCGAGAAACAAACTAATTTGCGAGAAATCGAGAAGGAATGTGGGTCACATAATATATTAACTAAAAATATCATAATAAAAAATGAAAAACAATTTTAAAAATTAAGATAATTATCATTTTGAATTGGATAAATCATTAAAATTCTCATTATATCTTTTAGATTTATTTACTTTTTTTAAGTTTAATTATTTCATAATTTTTTTATTAATTTATTTTTCTAAATATACTTTTAATAAAAAAAAATATTTGTCCAAATATCACATGTGATATCACTATATGAATATTTATACATATCATATTATCATATTATTACATGTGATAATTGTATATATTTTAGTTAATGATTATGTATATTTATATTTATATATATATTGTGATGTAAATATTATCACATGCGATTATGCATTACTTATATTCAGACATATATTATCATATGTGATATGTACAAAAATTTATCTAGTGGGATTATTGTAATACATAATAATAGATCATATGTTAAACGAAGTTAATCATATGTGATTTAATACATAAATCCAAAAAATAGAGAAAAAAATGGTGAAATAGATAATGAATTAATTGTGGATATCACATGTGATATTTGATGAAAATTATGATTTTTTTTTATCAAAAATGTATCTAGAAAAAATTTATATAAATTTGACAAAAAAAATTGTGAATTTATTAAAATTAAAAAATAAATAAATTTAAAAGATATTATGAGATTTTTAAGGATTTATCCGATTCAAAATTGTAATTATCCTAATTTCTAAAATTAATTTTTATTTTTTATTTATGGTATTTCTTAATTAATAAATTATGTGGTTCATATTCCTTTTCGCCTTCTCGCAAATTGACCACCTTCTCTTTTGAACTTGCCTATATGGGGAAAACGCTTGAAAATTTGAAAAATACTCATACTGTTAGATTAATTTATCCAATGAGTGTGATTAAAGAGACGGTTATAACTTTATTTTTAATTAAAAAATCTCTCATCCCTTATTTTTTAAATCGAAAAAAAATACAAAATATGATCAAAATTCGAACGAAACAAATTATTCCAAAAAAATGTCATATTTTTCTCGTTAATTTGACATCCATATTCGTATGCTTTTTCATTTGCTTTTTCGTGATTTTCCAATTTTCCATTTATTTAACGTATAACAATGATAAATTAAATATGAAATGATTTGATAATGAGTTTGATAGTGATATAAATTTATAGAGTAAAGTTTACTTTTGGTCCCTAACGTTTGTCACTTTCAATGGTTTTCGTCCCTCAATTTTGTTTTAACAGATTTATCCCTCACGTTTGACACCTCGCAATGATTTTTGTCCCTCCTCCTAACAGTCGTTAACCTTTTCCGTTAAGTCCAATTAAAGGAGGGGTATTTCAGTCATTTTAAACATTTGTATTATTTTCTTTTAAACTTAAAAGTATATATACGTATTAATAGAGAATCAAAGACCAAGGGTCTAAACTGTCATTTTCTTTTTGTCTTCAAGGACCAAAACTGTAATTTTTTCGGGTCATCTTCTTCGGCAGAGACCCCATTTCCTGTGAACTACCTTTTCCCACCACACCCTTTTTCCCAACACACCCGTTTCTCTTCTATGTGAACTACCGGCCCCACCCCCAACCGTTTTCTTCTTCGATGACATTTCCGGCCAAACAAGAATCCATATATAGAGAACATGTAAAATAAAGGTTATGTGGAATCCATATACAATATGTAAACCAAACCAATTGACCTACAAAGTAAACCCTAAAACAGATTCGAAAAACAATCGACACACGGAACTCATGTAAACTAAGGTTCAGTAGAATCCCATATACAATCTGTAAACCAAACCAATCAATCTATAAACTAAGGGGCGTTTGGTTGGGGGGTATTAGGGGTAAGGAATAGGAATGAAAATGATTAATGATGTTTGGTTCAAATAAGGAATGAAAGTGGAATGAAAAATGATGTTTGGTTTAAAAATTATTATCAATCATTATAATAGATTTAGGAAAATTTCATTTATCTCCAAATTGGGGGGAATAGAAAGCAAACGAGATATGGAGAATATGGGAAGTCAAAGATCAAATCTACAAAAAAAAAACAATGTAGAAGATTGAAGATTGAAGCAAGAAAAACAAAGCCATTAATTTTATCTGGTTCGATATTCATCTTCATCTGGTTTGAAGCCTTCATCATCATCTGTTCGATTTTCATCTTCATCTGGTTCGAAGCCTTCATCTCATTCTTCATTTTTTTTTTCTGATTTGGTTCGATTTCCTTCATCTGGTTATTCGTTTTTCTTCATTTGGTTCGATTTCCTCCATCAATTTCATTTGGTTCAATTTTCATCTTCATCTGATTCGAAGCTCTCATCTCGTTCTTCATTTTTTTTGGTTAGATTTCCTTCATCTGGTTATTCGTTTTTCTTGATTTTGTTCGATTTCCTCCATCAATTTCATCTGGTTCGATTTTCATCTTCATCTGGTTTGATTTTCATCTTCTCGAAGCCTTCATCTCGTTCTTCATTTTTTTTTATTTGGTTCGATTTCCTTCATCTGGTTATTCGTTTTTCTTCATTTGGTTCGATTTTGTTCATTTAGTCCGAGTTGGTTCATCTAGTTCTTCATTTGTTCGAGTTGGTTCATCTAGTTTTTCATTTGTTCGATTTTATTCATTCATGTGTTTGATTTTTGTTACAGTTAGGAACATATTATGTTCCAGATCTGTTCAATCTTCGGAGAAGTGTTTTATCTTCAATTTTGATTTTTATTCATTATGTACTAGCTTTTATTCATTCATGTGTTGGAATGTAATGTAATGGAATGCATATATTAATTCCCACTCCTTGTCGTATTCATTCCCATTTTCGTTTTCATTCCTCAAAACGAACCAAACGCCTCCTAAACCCTAAAACAGATTCAAAAACTAGGGGAAGGAAGAAAGAACCAAAGTAATGGAGAGGAGAAAGGGTCTTGGTAAGGATAGGCGATCTTGAACTTGCAAGCATGGGTTCATCGGAGAATGACTTACTCCACTGGAACGATTAGCGACGAAAAATAGGGGAATAGAGAGGGGGAGACCGGAAGGGAGGATGATGTGTGGTTACCAATGGTGATGATGTGGTGGTGTTGCAAGTTGTCGGTAAACGGGCAGGAATAGGGGGATTCATCGCTGATGGTGATGATGTGGTGGTGCTGCAATCGTTGGCGGGATGGAGGATTGGGAGCGAATGTTGTGGAGCATGATGATGGTGGAGATGAGATCGACTTTCTCCCCCAATTTATGGCACGTGTCTTATAAGTGTGTGTGTGTGTGTGTGTGTGTGTGTGTGTATATATATATAAGGTTGGGTTCTGGTGAGAAGTTGAGGTTAATGTGAGAAACGTGAGAAATGGTTATCAACCGTTGGATGAGAAATGAATGTACATTAGGATGAGATGCACCGAGAGAAGATGCACCAAGATGCACAAGATCAATTCTCTTCTAAGCCGCAATTCATGGGAGGACATTTGATTAAAAGTGATCAATTGTTCAGATCCACTTCTCACATTAACCCCAACTTCTCACATAATCCTTCGCCTATGTATATATGTATATGTAGGGGCTTAATCATTTGAGAACTCCAAAATTTGTGAGATTCGTATGGTCCATCCTAAGCCACAAATTTAAGATAACTATTGTTATTAGTTAATGAGATAATTAAGGAGATAATTATCAATATGTATTAAATAAAACTTAATGCATTTTTAAAAAATTTCATATATATATATATATATATATATATAGAGAGAGAGAGAGAGAGAGAGAGAGAGAGACAATCATTTGAAAACCTTTTAAATAATGCAAACTTACAAACTCATCTACACCATCATAATTTTTGATCAACGGTTGAGGATTTTTCGTATTTAATTTTTTTTTAAATAGAAAAAGGGTAGTTTAGGAATAATTTTAACTATTTAAAATTTCTTAATTAATTTAAATTAATCTATTTATGGTTAGAGTATATCCTTAATTATCTCTCCATAATTACCTAACCCCTCTCTCTCTCTCTCTCTCTCTCTTTCTCTCTCCCTCTCAAAATTTCGGCCATCTCTCTTTCTCTTTCAAAAATCCGGCCACCGTTTTTTTCTCTCTCTCAAAAATCCGGCCACCATAGGAATCCGGCCACATTGATGAACAAGAAAGTGAACACGTCTCTCTCTCTCTCTCTCTCTCAAAAGTTCCGGCCACCATGATGAACAATAAAGTGAAATTGAAGAGGATACCAAACTCCGACGAATCCTGCTAAACTCCGGTGGGTTTTATGCGTTTTCATTAATGGGTTCATATGTTTTTTTCTCATATGAAACGTGAAAATTTCGTAATAATCATATATTTTTATATAACTTCGTATATTTTCATTAACGATTTCAAATTTTTTCATAACATGGTTTCATATATTTTTCTCTCGTATAAATAATCGGATTTTTAAGTTTCATATATTTCTTCTATATGAATATTCAAAAAAAAAATTCGAAATAATCATATATTTTCAAAGTTTCATATGTTTTTTCTCGTATGAATCGTGAAAATTTTGAAGTTTCATATATTCTTTCTCATATGAAACTCGCCGGAAATGGTGGAGGTCGCCGGAGTGGGAGGATGTCGTCGGAGCCCGGAAGTGGATGGTGACAGGGGATCGTGTGTGTGTGTGTGAGAGAGAGAGAGAGAGGGGGAGAGATAATTAAGGAAGTTGGTTATTTCCTAAAAATACGAAATTTGTAAATGGACAAAAATACCCTTGGGTTGCATAGTTTGCACTAATAAAAAGTTTCTATTTGAAGGAGCCTCTCTCTCTCTATATATATATATACTGTCCAAATGGAAGGCTACCAGAGTGTTCTTCAGTTTTCTGTTTTTTTGAAGTTTTCCCCTGAACCTCCGTATATATATATATATATATATATATATATATATACGGAGGTTCAGGGGAAAACTTCAAAAAAACAGAAAACTGAAGAACACTCTGGTAGCCTTCCATTTGGACAGTATGCACTTGTGCATACAGGTAAATTATGTTGATTTTTGGTTTTTATGCACAAGTGCATTATGCACTTGTGCATATGCGCGTGTGCATGTTACAAATTACATGTATGCACAAGTGCATACCGTCCAGATGAAGGGCTACCAGGATGTTCTTCAGTTTTCCATTTTTTTGAGGTTTTCCCTGAACCTGAACCTGACCCTATATATATATATATATATATTTCTTGCTCTCTCTATCTCCTCTCCTCTCTGTAAATTAAATGTGCACATAAAGTGAACACAATATAAACAAGATTAAGAAATTTTTTACTAATGTATTCATAATGTATTTACAAGGTTCACATGGTGTTCACAAGTCTTAAATTTAGTTTTATTAATGTAGTTGGTGTTCACAATATATTCACAAGCTATACCAATCTAGATTTATAGTATGTTAACAATGTATTTACAAGTTATAATAATAATTTTAAGAAAGTGTTCACAATGTGTTCACTTATTGTATATATTCAAATATGTGTCTACATGTATGTTATGGAGACAGGAGATAGAAAAATAGGATAGACGAGAGATAAAAAGTGGAGATAGGAGAAATAGAGAGATTTTTACATTATATTAAAATTTATTTTTCAACTAATTTTTCATGGTATAAATTGGATATCATGGATCTCACATATTATACGGATCTCAAAAAAGGTTGTCCTTATATGTATATGTGTGTGTGTGTGTGTGTATATATATATATATATAATGGCTAAGGATTGTGTGAGAAGTTGAGGTTAACGTGAGAACCGTGAGAAGCAGATCTGAACCGTTGATCACTTTTAATCTCATGTCCTCCCATGAATTGCGCCTTAGAAGGGAATTGATCCAGTGCATCACACCTTATGTGCATCCATTTCTCATCCAAAGGTTGATAACCACTTCTCACACTTCTCACGTTAACCTCAACTTCTCACAAGAACCCAATCCTATATATAATATTATAACATACATAATATATAATATACTCTTTAATTAAAATAAAAAAAATAAGAAAATTCCCATAATGCCACTCATTAAAATAAATTTAAGTGAAAAACTTAACATCCATTAAACAGAGGGGCCAAAATCGTTGCGAGGTGTCAAACGTGAGGGACAAATCTGTTAAAACAAAGCTAAAGGACGAAAACCGTTGAAGGTGACAAAGGTTAGGGACCAAAAGTGAGCTTTACTCCAGATTAATTATTGAATTGAATTGAATTATTTTACTTGATAATTGTCGTCTTTTCGAAAGCGACGTAAACACGAAATATGTTCAACCACGACATTTACTCTTTCCATTGAAGCTTTCTTTGTTTGAAAAGTGTAAACACGTTCCACGACCCAATTTTTAGGATTCCGTTTAACCATTGAATGGTTTTCTCATGATTTAAATAAACTTTAAAGGGTTTCATGTACTCCCTCTTCTAAAATAATTGTGCATATTTTTATTTTAGTTTGTCTCAAAGTAAGTATTCAATTTCAAAAGTAAATATTTGTTTTTTCATTCTACCCTTACATGGACTTTGGGTTTGAGCTACGTGCAATGCCATACGATATTTTTTAATTTTAAAGTCGGAATTTGAATCTTCAATTTTAGTTCATGTTTCTTTTTATTTTCCATCCATTTTAATATGGTTTTGAAATAGCGAGAGATATACCTGATGGTTTCAAATCACAAGCATCAAAGTATGGTTTTAAATACTAGATAGTCCTTTTTACAACTTCCGAATCTTAGATGATTTTCCAAAATCAATTAAAAACATGGTTTTCGATATCGAAATCAGTACCGTCCCTTCTACTTGTGAGAAACAGTATGTAAAAAAAATCGAATGCAAGAGGAGGAAGAATATAAAATGAGTTATTTTCTTTCCAACAACATTAATTTGGATTTCATTGACAACACATGATTGAGAATTATAAAGAAAATGTTCATCTAATTAGCTCCTTGCTGAATAAAAAAAAACCAGATCCATTAATAAAGAAAAATAGGCACAAGTTCTTCTTCTTTTTCCTCCTTGTCAGGGTCGTCCCTAAGGGAGGGCGTGACAGGTAAGAGTAAAAAAGAATTTAATAGATAACAAGGCTAAAAACCTATCAACTAATTACATTGGAGCATAAATACAAAAAAAGGAAGTTAAATGGTAATTTCTTATATGCTATTGTTTATTGTTTATAAGTTTTTTTTTATCTAGTACCAAGGTCCAATACTATTGCTATTACTATCTCTATCTTCTAGATTGTTTCTATGTTTCAACATATAACAACTTTAACCTTTAAGCCCGTGTGTTTTCTATTGCTATATGTTCTTATTGGCACTTTTTAACTAATTTTTCTTTCGGCTATTACTATTATTTGCTTGTGTTACTGATTTTGTAGGTATTGCTATCTGGTTAATTCTCGTCCAAAAACTAGATTTATAAATTAAAAATCTAACTAAAATAAAAAATATTATATAACGTTTGTTTATATATGTATTTTTAAAAAGAATTTATTCGAATTTATTCGAATTTTATTAAGGCTATGTTTGGTTTTCCTGGTACATGTTTGGATAACCATAAGCTATCTTATAAGCTAGCTTATTGAAAAACTACTCATAGTAGCGTTTTGAAAAGCTAGCTTATCAGCTACCAGCTAGCTTATAAGCTAGTTTGCCAAACAATGCCTAACCTTCCAACGGTAATTAGCTTTATTATTTGAATTTTGAACGACCACATATAAGAAATATATAAATAATATGATGACTTAAGTTCGCGTGAGACCAAACAGTTTCCGTGAGACCGGTGAGACCAAGCTTTAAAGTATGAAACTTCACATCAAAAAACTGTGAATGTAAAAAAAATCGAACTTTTCATATGGAAAACACCGTAAATGTTACGTTCACGGTGTTTTTTGCTGTGAATGTTCGTTTTTTTTACCTTCACAGCGTCTTCACTGTGAAGGTTCGGATATACCTTCACAGTCTTTTATCTGTGAAGGTTTGATTATTTTTAACTTGGTTTAGGTTTTTTTACCTTCATAGTGTAATTACATTATGAAAGTTCGAATGTTTTTTACCTTCACAGTGTTTCGGTGTGAAGTTTCAGGTTTTAAGACTTGGTCTCACGCGGTCTCATGGAAACAGCTTGGTATCATGTGAACCTTACCAGTAGTATGATTGTGGTATATTACTATTTTATGCAATCCGTAACAAATAATCAAGGGTAAAGTTTACTTTTGGTCCCTAACGTTTGTGATTTTCAACGGATATCGTCCCTAAACTATCAAAACTCAGCTTTAGTCACTCATGTTTGGTATTTCGCTTTGGTATATATATATATATATATATATATATATATATATATATTATAATTATACAACAGGCCCCTAAAGTTTGAAATTTTTGTAAAAACAAGAAAACAAGTAAAATGACTAATATACCCCTCATTTAATTGGACTTAACGACTAAAATTTAACGGAGTTAGACGGAGGAACGAAGACTAAAGCGAAATACCAAACATGAGTGACAAAATCCGTGTTTTGATAGTTTAGGGACGATATCCGTTGAAAATCACAAACGTCATAGACCAAAAGTGAACTTTACTCAACAATCAATTAACAAATTACATTTATTCAATTTGTTACGTAGTCGTTGACAAAGACACACTAATAAATTGTATCGTTTATATAATTACAAAATTGATTTGACCGAGATAAAAACTAATAATATTTTTTTTATTAAAAATATTAATAGTCAAGTAATAATATTTTAGATAATAATAATAAAATAATAGCAACACCCTTGCAGACGGACCGGAGGGTTTTTATGTTGGAACGTGCCATCGTTTCGTTCATTCAAATATAGGGTTGTGAAAAGTGTTATCGTATCAATTTATTGTGTGTCATCGTGTATATTTTGAAACTACAATAAAGACACAAGTTTTTCTTGATAGAGTTGATTTGCAAAGCTTTCTTCCACCCTAGACCCATGTTCGAATCCCATTAATGTCATTTTCTTAAAAGATTAAAAGACTTAGGAGGCGTTTGGTTCACAGAATGGAATTTGATGGAATTGGAATCCATCGAAAGAATTTGACTTTGAAAGAATTAGAATGGAATTTGACCAAACATTTGGTTAGAAGGAATTCAATTCCTTCACTTAAGCCAAAGAATGATGAATTCCTTAAATGGTGGAATTCAATGAAATTTGAAGGATTCCATCGCTTTTATTCCGCGAACCAAACGTAAGCATGGAATTTGGTCAATGGAATTGGTCATTCCAATTCCTTCCAATTCTATGAACCAAACAACCCATTAAATATAGGACCTCACATATGAAAAGCAATAAACTAACCAACAGATCAAAAAATGTTTGAAAACCTTTACAGTTTTTTTTTTTTTTTTTTTTTTATTGTAAAGGTCCAATATATTTTTGTACCATTACAATATTTTGCTGTGAAAGTTCAATATTTTTTTTGTGGTCTCTCACATGAACCCAATTCACCCTCAAAATGCAATGGTTCACTTCTCAATGCTAGGTGCAAGGGAGAAAACAAAACTAGAAAATAAAAAACATCAAATCAAAATTCAGACGTTGAATATTTTGGACATTTGGGATCATGCCTCCATTTTTGAACAATTGGAACCCCATTCCATTTGTCAACAACTTCATATATATATCCTCAACTATTCAACTCTCTTTGATTAATATATTTTGGTTCATTGTTTCACCTACATCAACCATTTGCAATTCACTTTGCTAATTAAAGATCCATGAAGAAATCATCACAAGTAATACCATCTGTTTCTATTAACCTTTTAATCCTTTTACTACTAACAGCATCCAAATCAGAGGGAGATCCCAGATCCCAGATCATTAAATTAGCTTGTTATCCACAACTTTTAACCGGTCGAGCCATATCGAACTTTCTCGACACCATGACAAAAATAGGCACCCAGCTGCGAAGTTCACACACTGGAACCGCGGTTACAGGCACGGGACCCGACAGCATCTATGGACTTGCCGAATGCCATGCCGATCTTTCTGCAGAAGACTGTGTCTTATGCTATGCCGAAGCCCGTACTGTTCTTCCCTCTTGCTTTCCCGACAATGGTGGCCGGATTTTTCTCGATGGTTGCTTCATGCGAATACAAAATTTTAGTTTTTTTGAGGAATATGCAGGATCAGATGACACAGTTTATTGTGGGAATACGACGATTTCTGGTGGATTTCAGGATTCGGTGAGAAATGCCGTCTCCAAAGCTGTGATGGATGCGCCAAGAAACAGCGATTACTTTGCGCAAGAGTTGGCTGTCTCGGGGACGGCAAATGAATCGGCCTACGTGCTGGCGGACTGCTGGAACACTTTGGATGAGAATTCTTGTACCAAATGTTTGGAGAGCGCGTTTGCATCGATCTTACAATGTTTGCCATCGTCCGAGGGACGCGCACTCTACACCGGATGTTTTCTGAGGTATTCTAACACCAATTTTCTCAACCCCGAGCCAACACAGGGCAACACTGGAGGTAACCTCAAGTTTTTCCTGGCAGCATCACAGTACAACAAAATCAACTTTATAGAACGCCAAATATATATAAATGTATCTAATGTTCTATGTCAACCGTCCTACAACATTTTTGTTTTAGTTTGTCCTGAAACAAGGGTCCTCTTTCAAAGTAAAAACCTATTTTAATTCAAAAGTTTTTAAATAACTCTTTAAGATGTTCAAATACTACCTAATATCCTATTGTGATACCTATATTAATATAGAAGGAAGATCACACGAGAATGCAGCCAAATTTACGAGAATGGCGAGAAATTTCAAGATCACATGTGATTACAGGATTAAAATCACATGTGATACAAAAAGGACACGGCTACTTGGTTTATGGAAAGGTTGTTGGCCCTATTATGGCCGGTCAACAGATTATGTATTTCGTATCACATGTGATCTTGAAACTTCTACCTTCTCATAAATAAACCGTTTTCTCTATCTATATATGATGCATAATTGTTCGATATCAATTATTATAAAACGATATTTAGACACTTTTGTCTTTCTATAAAACCGATTTTGTTGTTTTCATCCTTCTTACCAAAATTCTACTTGTACATTGATCAGACTGGAATGCCAAAAGCCAAATCATCCAATTGAATTGTGAAAATGAACAAGATAACAATCGAACCAGATTTCTTTCCAACTTTCTCAAGGCAATGACAGATATCAACACCAAATTGCAAACTTCACATACTGCAACACTAGTTACAGGCACAGGATCTAGCACCACCTATGTGCTTGCACACTGCTATGCTGATCTTTCTTCAACAGAATGCATCCTATGCGGCGCCCAAGCTCGCACTTCTCTTCCTAGTTGCTTGCCCAACAATGGCGGCCGAGTGTATCTCGAGGGCTGCTTTATGCGATTCGACAATTATAGCTTCTTCGGTGAAGATACAGGCCAAAAAGACAGAATTATGTGTCTCAATACAACAAGAAAAAACAATGAGTTTGAAGAATTGGCATCAAATGCTGTTTTGCAAGCAGTGGAAACTGCACCTAGAAGCCCGAACCACCATGCCGGAACTCGGGCTCCTATATCTGGGATAGCAAACAGGTCGGCGTATGCAACCGCTGATTGCTGGAGCTCGTTAGATGCAGAGTCTTGTGGGCGGTGTTTGCAGACCGCGGGTAGGTCGATGTTAGGGTGCTTGCCTGGGTCAAGGGGGTATGCATTATATACTGGTTGCTTCATGAGGTATTCGGACACAAACTTTTCTAATCCTGATAATAACACGAGAAATAACACGAGACGGTCTGCAGGTGGCTCGAAAAGTAGGTTATCACAGTTGTTCTTGACTTGTGATAATTAGTTTTACTTGTCTTTGATAAATCTAAAGTGATAGATCATGGTTTTCTGCAGGGAAAATGGTGGCTATTGTATCGGCTGTTAGCTCCGTGGTAGCATTTATAGTTGTTGGTATTATCGCTTTTTGCGCAAAGAAGCATAGAAGTAAATCAAAAAGAAGACAAGGTATAAGCAAGCAATCTTTCAAATTCAAGCTATGTTTTGCAAACTAGCTGATAAGCTAGTTGTTGGCTAATAAGCTAACTGTTAGCTGCTAAGCTAATAATGTTTAATTAGTTGGCAAGAAATTTGTTTTAAGGCAAAAAAAAAAAAAAGATGATGGAAGTTGTGAAACATCCTGAATTCCTTGATATTTTAGGTACCGACGACACTAAATTATTGAAGGTCCTGAATAGTAGTAGCTTGAACTTTAAATACTCCATGATTGAGAAAGCCACGAGTTCCTTCGATGAGGCCAACAAGCTTGGACAAGGGGGATTCGGAACAGTATACAAGGTATCATAACCTTATCAAACAACTTTCTTTTATTCCCATCTTTTTTGGAGCTCTTATGTTGTATTAGATTAATCAAACGACGTTAGAAGGCACGACACAATTATCTTTATCGCAGGGAGTTCTTCCAAATGGAAGAGAGATTGCTGCCAAGAGACTTTTCTTCAACCACCAACATAGAGCAGGGGACTTCTACAATGAAGTCAACATCATCAGTAGTGTTGAACACAAAAATCTGGTGAAACTGGTAGGCTTTAGTTGTTTGGGGCCTGAAAGCGTTCTCATTTACGAATATCTACCAAACAGGAGTCTCGATCATTTCATCTTCGGTAAGCATCATGATTTCCAAATTCCACAAACTCTTAAGTTATTTTTGAGGGCCAACTCAACCTGTAAGCAAAGGCCAGGTCGTCAGTTCGACTCTCCTTAGGGCCAATGTGGGGTTAGCAACTGGGAATTTTCCTGGTTGTTATCTTCTGTCCCCACAAGATTAGTCGAGGTGTGTGCAAGCTGACCCAAACATCCATGGTTACCCAAACCAGAAAAAGTTAACATTGATATTTGTGAATCATGAGTTGATGAAAATGGGATTTGTTTGTGCAGATGCAGTTAGGGGTAAGGAACTAAACTGGGCAAAAAGATTTGATATTATTGTGGGGACAGCAGAAGGTTTGGCCTACCTTCATGAAAACAGTAAAACCAGAATCATTCACAGGGATATAAAATCTGCTAATATCTTGTTGGATTCCAAGCTTCGTGCTAAGATTGCTGATTTTGGGTTAGCCAGATCTTTTCAACAAGATAAAAACCATATCAGCACCGGGATTGCTGGAACACTGTATGCACATCGATTAGGTGTTCCTTTTTTATGTCTATTTTTTTCGAATACAGGGTGATCGTTTATGTTTTAATATTGCAGTGGATACATGGCTCCAGAATATATAGCTCATGGTCAATTAACCGAAAAAGTAGACGTATATAGTTACGGTGTGCTTTTGCTTGAGGTGGTTACTGGAATGCCAAACAGAGGAACACAAACAGCAGAGCATACTCATAACTTGGTCTCAATTGTAAGTATGCAAATACACCTCTACACTTCCTTTTCGGGGTTTTAACGCCTTCAAAATAGAGAACATGTCTACATTCATCCCACCCCCACCCCCGGGATATATTGCGGTATAAATTTTTTAATTGGTGATGAAATAGGTGTGGAAGCATTTTAAGGAAGGGAGAGTGGAGGAGGTTTTTGATCCAAACATGATGTTGAGTGATGATGATGTGAAGAAGGAAGTAGAGAAGGTGGTACATATAGGACTTCTTTGCACTCAAGAAGTTCCATCACTAAGACCAACCATGTCTATGGCCCTGCAAATGTTATCCAAGAATATTCATCCCCTTCCTTTACCTTCAAATCCCGCGTTTTTACCCGCATTTTTACCCAAAAGCAACGGACAACCGAATGAGGTTGGTTCAGATCAAGCTTTCAAACTCAGGATAACCAATCCAACTTCAGTTCCTACGGTTTCCCTCATTTCTCTTGGTCCAAGGTAGCTACTGTATAAATTGACATGTAATTACTCCAACAATCATTTCCATTTAATGTAGAGATATTCTTGCATTTAATATAGG
Organism: Arctium minus; assembly: GCA_954870635.1. NCBI lineage: Eukaryota > Viridiplantae > Streptophyta > Magnoliopsida > Asterales > Asteraceae > Arctium > Arctium minus. Next base: position 21,424,344 of record OX941084.1, read on the forward strand.
AACGATTCTCTAAGTTAAAATGGAACCAACCTGCCAAAATTGTTACTGTTGGTGCAACTGTATCACAGTTTTCAAAAGGTGAAATTCCTTGCAACTAGGGGTGTACAAAAACCTTCAACCCGCGAAACCAGTCTAACCCAAATCGCTAACAACCCAATTAAACCCAACTCGTTCACCCGCTAAACTGTCAACCCGTAAATTAAGAGCGTTGAAATTGGGTTATCATTTGCTAACCGCCCAACCCGCCACTAATATATAAATGAGTTTTTTTAATTTGGTAGTTATCCTGATATTAAATATATCGCCTCATGTAATCTGTTTCCATATTTAAATGAGCTTTTTAATTTGATACTTATCCTGATATTAAATATATTAATTTAAAATTTTATTTTGATTTGCATCTTATTAATTTGGTAATAGACAGAACTATGCATATATGCATTTGAGAAATATGTCCATATCCATATCCATATCCGATAGTTGTGCACATATACATGTATGATTATGGTGCATGTATGAATTTCCCCAAATATGCACATATGCATTTTCAATTACCGTGCACATATGCATGTATGAATTTCCCCAAATGTGCACATATGCATTTTCAATTACAGTGCACATATGTATGTAATATTTCAGCAAACATATTTTCTTATTTAAAGCAGTTTTTTAATTTGGTAGTTATCCTGATATTAAATGTATCGCCTCATTTAATCTATTTTCATATTTAAAGGAGTTTTTTAATTTGGTAGTTATCCTGATATTAAATATATTAATTTAATTTGGTAGGTGTATATTCCCAAATTAAAAGTAATTATATTTTGACTGAAATACCCATGTGCATACATGCATTGTATTTTTTCAACCGTTTTTAATATTTTATTTTAATAAAAAATCAATTAATTGTGGGTCATTGATTTCATTAATCTACGGTTGAGATTGGTTAGCACGGTTAGCACCAATGTTACGGTTAACAAATGAATGGGTCTCTCTCTCTTTATATATATATATATATAATACAAGAATAAAAAACAACAAGTCTATTTAAACAAATTTATAGCCCAAACTATATTATATACATTATATATATAATACATTTTACGTAACCGAACAAACTAATGGAGGCTTGTTCGTGTTCGTTCATTAAACTTAACCAAACAAATGAATGAACACGAACGGTAAAAGAACGCAATTTTTTGTGTTCATGTTCGTTCGTTAAGAAAATGTGTTTGTTCGTGTTCATATACGTTTGTTCGTTAAGATGTTAAATGAACGTAAGCAGGCGAACATAAACGAACGAACACAAATGAACAAAAAAACAACATCATTAATCATCATTTCGTTCCGAAATAACATAACAAAATAAAAAATCGGGTAAATTTATGAGTAATAAAAAAGGAATTCTTAAATTTTAATATAATTAATGATTTTACATATTAATATCATAATATATATATATATATATATTTATATATATAAACAAACGTAAACAAGCATAAATAAACAGATATTAACGAACGTAAATGAACAAATGAACTCATTGTTCATGTTCGTTAATTTAACTAAACGAACAAAAAAATTGTATTCATGTTCGATCAATTCTTAAATAAACGAATATAAACGAAATTCTCCCAAACGGTTCGTCAAACGTTTAGTTCATTTACAGCCATAGCACTGCTAAATGCTAACCAAATAACCTCTTGGTTCGCTAAACGTTTGTATATTCTTAGTAGTATTTTTTGTACTTCATTTTACAATTTTATGTAAACTACTAACCCGTCCAACCCGCCATAACCCGCAAGGGTTGGATTGGGTTATACTTTTGAATGAGTTGAGTTGGATTGAGTTTTTCCAAACCGCCATAATTGGGTTTGGTTGTAAAAATGTCCCAAGCCGCCCAATCCAACCCGCGTACACCCCTACCTGCAACTTTATCATCATTATATCCTCTCACTCTGATAAGATAAAACTCTTTAATAAGTTAGCAAACACAACAATAACTTAATCTCAACTTGCAACGAAAGAAACCGAAACTTGCTACAATTATTATACAAAATTTCAGCTTTTCCAAAATCCGCTTCCGACCTTCAATAGAGATGTATATAACAAATCGTTCCAAGCATCCGGTATACCAGGCAAACACCAATGGCTGCAATCTTGTGATTGTTCTGCACGAATTTGTTGGGTTAGGGACAGGGATTTGTACATTTTTCTGTAAACCGATGGGTGAGCCTTTATTAGAGAGATATCTCATCAAGATGGAATCAAATGATTTGGGAGTTACAAATCAATTGATTTGAGGGTTACAAATCAATTGATTTGAGAGTTACAAAATCAAGCTACATTAATATGATATGGGAGTTACAATATTACATTAATTGGATAGATAATGTTGCATAGATTAAAGATTTTCATATATCTTGTTGGAAGCAATGTGTAGGCAGAAATAAGCACTTTGTGTGGTCAAGTAGCCAACAAAAAAACATGCTCAACAAACTTGACATGTCTTGAAACATATATCTTGTTGGAAGCAATGTATAGGCAGAAATAAGCACTTTGTGTGGTCGAGTAGCCAACAAAAACGCATGGAATCGAGCATGGATCAAGTTTGTTTGAGGTGTATGGACGTAGCCATGGGTAGCAAAGACATCCAAAACTGCGTAGTTTATGCTAATTAGGAGAAGTGTTATATATTTTAGAGAAGGGAGATTGAAAATTTAAGGTGGGAGTGGGCATTCGATTTATAAGATAAACTGCAGTATTGAAGCAAGTGGCCAATATTTTTGTTGCATTGAGGCATGCGAGAGAAGAGAGAGACCTATTTCAACAATGTACCGATGACGTCTCTCAGAGTACCCATTGTGTTCGGGAGTATGTGGAGGAGAAGTGAGATGAGTAATTCCATGATTTGCCAAAAAATGATCAAGTCCTAGATATTCCCCACCATTGTCACTGAAAATGGTGACGATCGATCTTTGAAAATATTTTTCAACTCGTAATTTAAAATGAAGAAATATATCTTTTGAGTCTTATTTTTTTTAGAGGATAATACCACATATATTTTTTGAAATGATCAACAAATATTATGTAGTATTTATAATCATCAAAAGAAGAAATGAGAGAGGACCAAACATCACTATAAATGATGTCGAGTGGACCACGGGAAGAGATAGAATTTTGATAAAAGGGTAATTTGTGACTTTTATTGCAGTCACATGGGTTGCAATGAAAAGAAGTAGACTTAGTAATTGATAAATCAAAACGAGAACTAATATGTTGTAAAATATTGTAAGAGGGATGACCTAGATGATGGTGCCAATTTATAAGAGAATGTGAGCTTGTAGAAGTATGAACGATGGGCTTGATAGGATGTCACTCATAGATGCCAGACTTGGTTGGACCTTGAAGTAGGGATGCCCCAGTGCGAAGATCCATAACATGAAAGGAGTTAGGTGAGAATGTGATAGAAAAATTATTATCTCGAAAAAACTTTGAAATAGAAATAATATTGCGAGAAACAGATGGAACATGAAGTATATTACGAAGAGAAAATTTAGTAGAGGGAGTAAGAAGAGATGTGGAACCGGTGTTAGCAATTGGTAGTCCGGAGCCATCCCCAATGACGAGTTCTTCAGTGCCTTCATAGGGTGCATGAAGAACAAGATTGTGAAGATCATTAGTTACATGATGGGTTGCCCCACTATCTAAGAGCCAACCTATAGAAGAAGGACTAGAGGATGTAGCAACATAGGTACAAGGAGTAGAGGAGGGTTGGTAAGTTTTATGTGGGAACCGGTTTTGGGGAAATGGAGAGTTGGAAGATTGAATGACATTGGAAAATTGTCGGCGAAACATTGGACATTGGGTAACATAGTGCCCTTGAGCACGACACCATTGACAACATCCAAGAAATGAACGAGGCGTTCGAGGATGATTAGGGAAGGTGGGACTTGGAGTAGGAAGGATATCGTTAGAAGCCATTTTGAGAAGGAAAAGAAGGGTGAAGATGATTAAGGGAGTAAAGAATATAGGTTTAAAAGAAAAGAAAAACAGGTCAGATTAACTCTATAGCTCTGATACCATATAAGAAATATATTTGTTTATTGAGAAGTAAGTTTACAAGAAGAACTACAACGGTATTTATACAAGTATGAAAACCTTTAATCTATGCAACATTATCTATCCAATTAATGTAATATTGTAACTCCAATATCACATTAATGTAGCTTGATTTTGTAACTCCCAAATCAATTGATTGTATAACTCTCAAATCAATTGATTTGTAACTCAATCAATTGATTTGTAACTCCCAAATCAATTGATTTGTAACTCCCAAATCATTTGATTCCATCTTGATGAGATATCTCTTTAATAGCCTCTTTCCTGTAATCCGTAAGCCTGCTAATGTTGAGATATATTACAGGAGTCTTCATCACTCGCATGACGTTGTCATAAGCTCGCATCTTTGATGTGTACTTGCTTAACTGACTTGTATTGAAGATGGGTTCGGTTTCTTTGTGACACTACCCACCTGAATTGAATTCTGTTGGATATTTTAAATAGAAATTTCAGTTTTTCTATTTTCAATTTTTAGTTTTCTGGTTTTAAATTTAGTTGACAGTTTTGACAGTTTTATATAACTAAAAACTGTCACAACTTCTTATCCATATAACCCTATATATATTAGAGACTATTGATTTCATAGTGAAGTTTTTTCATGCTTTTCTACCACATTTGGTTTGTGATGTTTTTGGTTTCTTTTGAGAGTCTCAACACTAAAGGGGGAGTAGCACATTATTGGGTTCGATCGACTTCAAACATCGGTGATGCGATTGACGAAGGTACGCATACGTTGTTGTATCCTGGGAGACATATCGTAATTTAATTCTGTCGGCAAATACGGGACGATTTTGTCTTAAGGAGGGAGATCTTAATCTCGACTCAACGTTTTACTTTTATGTTTATATTATTCGTTTCTTATAATTCGTATGTGTTTCGTTGTTTCATTCTTATATGTGTTTTGTTCTATATGTTAATCTATATATTGAAAAGTGAAAACATATAACAATCTTAAGACAAAATCTTATTTTCAATAGTTGCTGGATTTTTTTTTTCTGCGTGCAATTTTCTGAAAATTTGGTTTGCAATCTGTTGATTTTTTCTTTTTGCAAAAATCTTAGTTTGTTGCATGTTTTGAATGATACCATGTATAGTACCCTCAATTTTGTTGTTGTTTACTTTTATGAATAAAAGTATGATAATATTTGGATATATTAAATTTTCTGTGAATAAAATTTGTGTTGCACGTTTCTGCAAAAAAAATTGTGTTTTGTGTTTTTTGCATTAAAGTTCTGTAAATAATTTTCTGCACAGTATTTGTCCTTCCATTTCATGACTAAGATTTCTGCGTAATAATTTTCTACAACACAGTAATTTCTGCACAGTAATTTTCTGCACAATGTTTTTTCTGCAAGACTTTACAAATCTAATTTTTTATGCAAATTTTTTGTGGGTAAACTTACTGTATGTTGGGTTTTGTACGTAAGATTATATCTTTTGGTTTATATTTTGAGTTTTTTTTATTAATGCATAATAGTTTATAATGATAATTTATGTTTTAAATTTTCTTTTTCCCATTTCGTCACTACCTTTCTGCATCAAAGTTTTCATGATCTTTCCTGCTTAAAAGATTTGTGCTTATTTTTTTTGACAAACCTTCTGTTGTATGCTTTTCTGGATAAAGTAGCATAGTAATATATTTCCTGAATTTAAAGTGTGTGTTATTTTCTTTTTAGTAGCATACTTGAAACTATAATTGTTAACATATTCGTTGTGAATTCAATTAATAAAGTGTGTTAAAATATTTCTTGGTCTATGTTTGTTACGGTTCTGTTTCAGAATTTAGAGGGCACAAGAAGGCAACACAACGTAAAAGAACATGTTGGGTCCTCTACGGTTACTCCGAATCCGAATCCGATTCCAAATCCAAATTCGGTTAACCCAAATGTAAGAGAACATATTGGGTCCTCTACATTTGTTCAAAATCCGGTTCAAAGTTCGATTCCGATGGGGGTTGCGAACTTGGAAAAATCGGAAAAGTTCAATGGTACCGAGTTCAAACGTTGGCAACAAAAGATGCTATTTTATTTTACAACGTTGAACCTTGAAAAATTCTTAAACGAATCAACACCGATTCTAGACAATGAGCAAAGTGATCTTCAAGCAACAAGTGCGGTAGATGCTTGGAAGCATGGGGATTTTCTTTGTCGAAACTTTGTGTTGAATGGCTTGGACAACACTTTACAATGTGTATTGCAAGGTTACGACGATTAAAGAACTTTGGGATATGTTGGAAAAGAAATATAAGAACGAGGATGTCAGGTCAAAGAAGTTTGTTGTTGGCCGATTCATGGATTACAAAATGGTTGATTCAAAACCAATAATGAGTCAAGTGCAAGAATTGCAATTCATCATTCATGATATTCGGGCCGAGAATATGACGATTTGTGAAACCTTTCAAGTTGTCGTGTTTATTGAAAAACTTCCTCCAAGTTGGAAAGACTTCAAGAATTATTTGAAACATAAGCGCAAAGAGATGAAGTTGGAAGACTTAATCTTGCGAATTGCGGATTAAGGAAGACAACCGTCGTGCAGAGAAGAAATATGGAAATCAATCGGTTAATATGAAAGCCATTGTGGTTGAACATGATCAAAAGACGAAGAAAAGAAAGTTTGTGGGACAAAGCTCTAAAAGTTTTAGTCAAATGCCGAACAAAAGACCATTCCGAAAATTTGTTGGGAATTGTTACAAGTGTGGTATGAGAAATCACAAGGCTTCCGATTGTCGAAGCAAGGTCGATATTCGTGTGGATAACCATAACGAGAAAGGAAAAAGGCAAAAATCAAGTCAATTTGGCGGAAAATGAAATTATCGATGGACTTTCCGATATGGATTTATGTGCGGCAGTATCCGAGGTTAACTTGGTTGGAAGTAATCCTCAGGAATGGTGGCTTGATACCGGGGCTACTAAACAGTTTGTTATGAGAAAAACATGTTTACCACGTATCAAAAAAACCATTTGGAAGAAAACATATATATGGGAAATTCTTCTATGGCGAAAGTTGAAGGCCAAGGAAAAGTGGTGTTGAAGATGATGTCCGGAAAAGAATTGACTCTCAACAATGTGATGCATGTTCCCGAGATTCGCAAGAATTTGGTGTCCGGTTCGATGCTTAGCAAGAATGGGTTCAAAATTGTGTTAGAATCCAATAAATTTGTTCTCTCTAAGTTTGGAAACTATGTTGGGAAAGGGTATTTGAGTGATGGTTTATTCAAGTTCAATGTAATGACTGTATTTCCTAAAATTAGTAAAGTTAATGATGTTGATTATGTCGTTGAGTCTTCTTTTATTTGGCATGAAAGATTGGGTCATGTTAATTTTAATTCCTTAAATAGATTGATGAACATGAGTTTATTGCCAAAGTTAAAAATAGATAAAAACGACAAATGTGAAGTATGTATTGAAGCAAAACTCACTAAAAACCCTTGTCATTCGGTAGAGAGAAATAATGAACCTCTAGGTTTAATTCATACCGATTTATGTGATTTAAAATTTATGCCAACTAGAGGTGGTAAAAATTATTTTGTTACTTTCATTGATGATTGTACAAAATATTGTTATGTATATTTGCTTCGAACCAAAGACGAAACATTGGAAAAATTCAAAGAATACAAATGTGAAGTGGAGAACCAACTTGGCAAAACAATTAAAATTGTTAGAAGTGATCGAGGAGGCGAATATGATGTACCATTTAATATGTTTTGTTCGGAACATGGGATAGTTCATCAAACTACCACTCCTTATTCGCTACAATCAAATGGTACTGTCGAACGTAAGAATAGAACTTTAAAAGAAATAATGAATGCCTTGTTACTAAATTCTGGGTTACCCCGAAACTTGTGGGGGGAAGCCCTTCTATCGGCTAGTTATATTCTCAACAAAATACCCCATAAGAAATTGGGAAAACTCCATATGGATTATGGAATGGTCGACTACCTTCATATAAATATATGAAAGTATGAGGATGTTTGGCAAAAGTGGTGGTTCCAAATCCCAAATGGGTGGTAATTGGACCTAAAACCGTTGATTGTATTTTCATAGGATACGCGCAAAATAGTTCAGCTTACCGGTTCTTGGTATACAAATCAGATATACCAGATATCCATGAAAATACAATAATGGAATAAAAAAATGCCTCCTTTTTTGAGCATATATTTCCATATAAAGATGCTTCATACTCCAAATGCACGATTTATCAAGGAAATTCAAGTAATTCACTTGATAATCCGACAAGTGAAAATGACGAGCCTAGACGTAGTAAACGGGCTAGAATATCCAAATCATTTGGACCTGATTTTCTAACTACTCTATTGTTAGAAAATGATCCACAAACATTTAAAGAAGCTATGTATATGCCTGATGCTCCTTTATGGAAGGAAGCAATGAAAAGTGAAGTCGATTCCATTATGCAAAATCATACGTGGGAGTTAGTTGATTTACCTCCTGGTTGTAAACCATTGGGATGTAAATGGATTTTCAAACGAAAATTAAAAACAGATGGTTCAATCGACAAATATAAAGTCAGGCTTGTAGTTAAAGGTTTTAAGCAAAAAGAAGGTTTAGATTTCTTTGATACTTATTCTCCAGTGACTAGAATAACATCAATTAGAATGTTGATAGCTATTGTCGCCTTACACAATCTTGATATACATCAAATGGATGTTAAAACGGACTTTCTAAATGGGGATTTAGAAGAGGAAATATATATGTCCCAGCCTGAAGGATATGTTGTACCTGGAAAAGAGAACAAGGTTTGTAGACTTGTAAAATCCTTGTACGACTTAAAACAGGCTCTGAAACAATGGCATGAAAAATTTGACAAGGCAATGATGTCAGATGGTTTTAAAATAAATGAATGTGACAAGTGTGTTTACATCAAGGACGCTCCAAAAGGATATGTGTTGGTTTGTATGTTGATGATATGCTCATTATTGGCAGTAATGATGTTATCATCAAAGCTACTAAGAAGATGCTTACTAGAAAGTTTGATATGAAAGATATGGGTATTGCGGATGTTATATTAGGAGTTAAAGTTACAAAAACTGTTGAAGGTTATACTTTAACTCAATCACATTATGCAAACAAAATACTTGAAAGATTCAAGAATTATTCGAGTAGAATTGCTAAAAGCCCTGAAGATGTCAATCTTCAACTTTGTAAAAATACCGGTGAAAGTATCTCACAATTAGAATATGCCAGAGTAATTGGAAGTTTAATGTATCTTACTAATTGTACAAGACCGGATATGGCACATACTGTAAATATACTCAGCCGGTATACAAGTAATCCAGGACGTAATCATTGGAAAGGAATAACTAGAGTGTTGAATTACTTACGACATACTCAGAGTTATGGCTTACACTATGGACAATATCCAGCTGTGTTGGAAGGATACATCGATGCTAATTGGATATCAGATGCCAAGAATTCAAAATCCACAAGTGGTTATGTATTTACTCTTGGTGGTGTAGCTTTGTCCTGGAAATCTACCAAACAAACTTTGTTGACAAGATCAACAATGGAATCTGAGTTTATTGCTTTGGATAAAGTGGGTGAAGAGGCAGAGTGGATTCAAAATTTCTTAGAAGATATACCTATGTGACCAAAGCCAATACCTGTTATATGTATTCATTGTGACAATCAATCAACAATATTGAGAGCTTTAAGTTGTATGTATAACGGTAAATCTCGTCATATCAGAAGACGACATAAAACCATTAGACAACTTCTCACAAATGGAATTATTTCTATCGACTATGTAAAGTCAGTTGACAACCTAGCGGATCCGTTTACAAAAGGTTTGTCAAGAGAGAAAGTTGTCAGATCATCAAAAGGAATGGGTTTAAAGCCTATGACGAAAGACGATACTTGATGGCAACCCTACTGTAACACCCTTAAAACTGGAAATAGTAACTGATTTTAAATTTTCTAAACACATCAAAATTTAATTCATCTATAATCACAATTTAAGGTTTTACTTCAATACACACATTTCATTGAATACATACAGCCTATAATAAGGTCGGGTGCTACTAAAACCCAATGATAGTCACTATCTCCAGACTGCAGAAGACGTCACCAACTACTTACCCTTGTGTAAAACTAAGGCTCATCTCATCATAGTGCTGCTAGAACATTCCTCCAACTGGAACCTGATGCACATGCCGACAAATAAAAAGGTTAGGCTAACGCCTAGTGAGTTCAAGAGTTTTCAACATGATAAAATATAACGTTACAAGAAAGGAATACAATTTAAATCGTAGTCTTTCGAAATAGTTTACTTTAGATCTGGAAACGACTCATTTTCCAATATCATGTGTTTTCAAAGATGAATACCTCAAGCAACATTCTTTATAAAATAATGCAACCCAAAACTCACTCAAACAAGAGTAGAATCGACTTCCAATTTATGAAACCATGAATAATATTTCATATTACAAAACACCCAAACACGAATGGGACTCAATACTCCACACAAAAAATTATGGACAATAATCCACCCATAAAGGACATCACCGAAAACATAAATATAAAAGACCCAACCTGAAAACAACATTTTTCGGTGACGGGGGATACCCGATTCCATATAATGTGACGGACACAAAGTAAGTCACACATTATGTTATATCGGTATTAAGTATCGAGCTCAGCATCTTTCAGCATACACCCATAGACACTTGCATGGAGAACTTACACCATACCGAAGATGCCTAACCGCGCCGCAATGGGGAAAACTAGCGTTCCACCATCGGACAAAATAATAAAAGTATCGAGCTCGACATCTTTCATTGTACACCCATAGATACTTGCACGAAGGACTTATAACCCAATCCGATGCCTAACGTGCCGCGATGTGGAAACCAAGTCGTTCCATCATCGGACAAAATAACAAAAGTGCTCATGGATCCATAGCAGACAGGGTTGAAACATAACATGACTCCAATTGAATGACACATGCACTAAAAATATGAAATCATCAACAATATTACACGATGACCAAAGCTCTACATTGAGTTATCAAAACTGGACAAGTATCCCCAAAAACCCCATCATAAACAAATACTGAGCCATAGGCTCAAACAACCGAAGGACTCATTGTCAAAAGCAATAGAATGCAATAAAGCGCACTCGATCAATGTTTATGCAACCACGTATTCCAAAGTACACGACTAAACTCCAACACAACTCAAAATAAGGCAGATCTTTTCCAAACAAGGTTATACCATTGACCCCTTTCAAAACATCTCAAAACACGAGCTATGCATACTTTCCGACAAACACAAAAATGTACTTTTACCAAGAAATCTCCATTTATGCAATACATTATTAAAAACAAATGTCCATTTATTACTCATGTATCAAAATTCCTAAAACTCCCAAATGTGGGGGTTTTACAAGGTTTACATAGCCAAACACTTTAAATAATTAAACCCACCAAATAACTCAACAAATGATAATTTCATGTAAACACATAAACACTTTAAAAATATACATCTTGGCATGTACAACGTTTTCACAAATCAACTTGAACTCACCTTGCTAGATTTAGGCTAAATCTAGGTTTTACACCCAAAACTTGAGTCTCCTTTGATGAAGGCTTGAATCTCCTTTGATGAAGGCTTGAATCTCCAAGAAATCTTCCTAGATCTTAGATCCAACACATCTACAAGGTTACCTTCACCACACAAGGCATCAAAATCATACCCAAGTTGAAGGATGAAAGGGAAAATGATGAAACCATCAAACCCTAGCTTAACATTGAGGGAGATAAGGAACTTACCACCACAAAAAACTATTGGATATTCCAATATAATTCAAATCTATTTCTATATCCTTGAAGATCTCTCAAAAACGAAACCATGGCAACTTGAATCACCAAAAACGGAGTTGAGATGCAAAAGTTATGAAGAAATGAAGTTTGAGGGCTGAAAATCGGGTTTTATGCTCGAACAGGGCGTTTCGCGGGTTTCCACGCGGCTTAACCCGCACCAAAAGTCGCCCGCTTCCCCTAAGTCCCGCGGGTGGCTCTAAGTCGCACCACAAGTCGCGTAGTGCACTGTTCCCCCGGTTTTCTTTTCGTTCATTGTTTTGGCCGTAACTTCTTCGTTTTAGCTCCAATTTTGCTCCGGAAAGAACCGTTGGACTTGTAATTGAATCCTTCATCCACCAAGACTATAAAATCTAGGATTCAAGTCCAAAATCCTATATCTTATTTTTCCTTTAAAATACCGATTTCTATATTAACTTGAAATAATACCTTTCGAAAATCGGGGTGTTACACCTACCTAATTGATTGGAGATCCCAAGAAGTAGGTTCAAAGAGAAAATCGCATCATGTTGAATCGACGAGAACACTGTGAGATAAAATCTCCAACCCATTCGTAGGATGATAAACAATGTTACCTGCATGAAGAGGATAAGCTACGCTTTTAACGATTCTCATAGCTTTGAAATATAAGTGGGGTATAGCAGGGATACTCCTTATGGGAAATCGCCTAGTGAGTGTGAAATGAGGCCGTTTCTAGAAGAATGAAGATAGGCTACATTCTCTAAGTTCACTCATGAATACCCAGGGGTTGTTCAAGGCCGAAATGAACACAACAATAGAACTCAATATGTGAGGAGATGTTTTGTGTGATAGTTGTTTGGCACCGACAGAAATGAAAGAGATGATGACACAACTTCAAGAGTTGTTGGAGAAGGGCTTCATTCGACCAAGCTCGTCACCTTGGGGAGCACTGGTTTTATTTGTGAAGAAGAAGGATGGATCCATGCGGATGTGCATAGATTATCGGGAGTTAAACAAAGTCACGGTGAAGAACAAGTATCCTCTACCTCGCATCGACGACCTTTTTGATCAACTTCAAGGCGCGGGATGTTTCTAGAAGATTGACCTTCGGTCCGGATATCATCAAGTGAGAGTGAAGAAAGAGGACATTCCGAAGACGGCTTTCCGGACGCGATACGGCCATTACGAGTTTTTGGTGATGTCTTTCGGTCTAACCAACGCTCCGGCCGTATTCAGGGATCTGATGAACCGTGTGTGTCGCTCATTCTTGGATAAATCCGTGATCGTCTTCATCGACGATATTTTAATATATTCAAAGGATGAGTCCGAGCATGGAAAACACTTATGGGAAGTATTAGAAGTTTTAAGAAGGGAGAAGTTGTTCGCGAAGTTCTCGAAGTGCGAATTCTGGCTTCAAGAGGTGCAATTCTTGGGGCATGTGGTATCAAAGGACGGGATAAAAGTGGATCCAGCAAAGATCAAGGCAATGATGAGTTGGGAACCTCCAACAAGTTCGACGGAGATCCGAAGCTTCTTGGGTTTAGCGGGTTACTACCGACGTTTCATTCAAGACTTTTCCAAGATAGCTACACCGCTCACTTCGCTTACAAGGAAGAACGTCAAGTTTCTTTGGACCGATGCACAAGAGCAAGCCTTTCAGACGCTCAAGAGAAAGTTGTGTGAAGCTCCGATCTTATCCCTACCCGAAGGATCGAAAGATTTTGTTGTGTTTAGTGACGCTTCCAAGATGGTGCTTGGGTGTGTCCTAATGCAAAGGGGGAAGTAATAGCCTACGCGTCGCGACAATTAAAGGATCGTGAGAAGAACTATCCGACTCATGATTTGGAGTTGGCGGCGGTAGTTTTCGCATTAAATTTGTGGCGACACTACTTGTATGGGAACAAGTGTACTCTTTTCATGGATCACAAGAGTCTCAAGTACATCTTCGATCAAAAGGAACTCAACATACGACAAAGGAGATGGTTGGAGCTTTTGAAGGATTACGATTGTGACCTACTCTATCATCCCGGTAAGGCCAACGTGGTGGCGGATGCGTTGAGTCGAAGGAGTCATGATGGAGGTGTCAAAATGTCCCTTACTAGGATCGATGTGGTGTCGAGTTTGTTGGAAAGTATAAGAACGAGCCAAGCGGAAGCACTTAAAGAAGAGAACCTCAAGGACGAGGTTATGTCCAAGCAAAAGGAACTCTTAAAAGAAGATGGTCGTGGACTCAAACTCTTCCAAGGGAGAATTTGGGTGCCAAAGATTGGGGGAAATCGTGACTTACTTCTCGAGGAAGCTCATAAGTCGAAATATTCTATACATCCCGGTAGCACCAAGATGTATAGAAACTTAAGGTTGAATTATTGGTGGCCGGTGATGAAGCTGGATGTGACTAGCTATGTGGAAAGGTGTGTCACATGCCTTCAAGTCAAAACGGAGCATCAAAGACCGTATGGGAGTTTGCAACCGTTGTCCATTCCCGAGTGGAAATGGGACAACATTACTATGGATTTCGTGACGAAGTTACCAAAGACCTTGCGTGGGTACGACACCATTTGGGTAACTGTTGACCGGTTGACAAAAAGTGCCCATTTCCTTGCAATGCGGGAGACCTTGCCAATGGAAAAGTTGGCCAAGCTTTATATTGACGAGGTGGTGTCGAGGCACGGAGTTCCGCAATCTATTGTATCGGATCGGGACAGCCGATTCACTTCGAACTTTTGGGCTAGTTTGCAAAAGGAGTTGGGTACTCGACTAAATTTGAGCACGGCGTATCATCCTCAAACGGATGGTCAAAGCGAGAGGACGATCCAGACATTAGAAGATATGTTGAGGTCGTGTGTAATAGACTTCGGGGGAAGTTGGGATTCACATATACCTTTGGTAGAGTTCGCGTACAACAACAGTTACCATTCTAGTATCGGAATGGCACCGTTCGAGGCCTTGTATGGGCGGAAGTGTAGAACCCCAGTTTGTTGGCTAAAAGCGAGCGAAAAGCAATTCGTCGGGCCGGAAATAGTGCAAGAGACGGCGGACAAGGTGAAAGAGATTCGGGAGAGGCTAAAGGCGGCACAAGACCGACAAAAGAGTTATGCGGACAAGAAGAGAAGGTCGGTTGAGTTTCAAGTGGGCGACCGGGTCATGTTGAAGGTGTCTCCGTGGAAGGGGATCATACGTTTCAGGAAACGTGGGAAGCTTAGTCCTCGTTTCCTTGGACCTTTCGTCATCTTGGAGAAAATTGATTTACAAGCCTACCGATTGGATTTACCACCGGAAATGGATGGAATACATCCTACATTTCATGTATGCTACCTTCGGAAGTGCCTAGCCGAGGAGGAAAGCGTTATTCCTTTGACATAAATTCGGGTGGACAATGGAAATCGTTGCGTTGAAGAACCAGAGGCGATCTTGGAGTCAAAGGTGAAGAAGTTACGACATAAAGACGTAGTCATGGTTAAAGTCCAATGGAAGCACCATCGGGGTGCTAACATTACGTGGGAGGCTGAAGATGACATGAAGAAGCGTTATCCTCACTTGTTTGTTTAGGGTAAGATTTCGGGGACGAAATCCCATTTTAGGTGGGGAGGATTGTAACACCCGTAAATTCATAAGGTAAGTATTTTGTCTCCCTTAATGCATTAATTTCGTTTATGTGTGTGAATATGTGTCGTTATGTGCATTTTATGATCATGAATTATGTTAAAATGTCATATATTGATTTACTATCTTTAATCGTGCAATTCTTGTGCTCGTTATCGTTTTCGGTTGAGTTTCGGGCTGTTTTCGTGTGCCCCGCGATTGTGCCCTGGGCACTATCGCGAAGGGCACTATCGCCGAATGTGTACCGAGAGTTCGGGTATGGTCGCGATTGTGCCACGAGATTGTGCCATGGCACTATCGCGGAGGGCACTATCGCGCGGTTTGTACCGTAGGTCTTCGGGTGCTCGCGATTGTGACTCGCGATAGTGCCAATGGCACTATCGCCGTCGGGGGGCAGTGCTTTAAATGAATCCTTATCAGATTTTAACCTCATTTCTCTCAAACCCTCTCTTCTCTTTGACGATTTTGGAGACTTCCAAACCGAACTTTTCCTCTCAAAACCCTAACCCTCATAAATACAACTCTCCTTGGTGGTTGGATCTTCACACTTGCAATAACTTCTCTCAAGGATAAATTTCTAGGGTTCATAAAGCTCAACTTCTCCACTTCAAGTCTCATCTCCTCAAATCTAGGGTTTTCATCTTTTCTAGGTTTTGGTACAAAACCTAGATTGTGAGTTTACTAAACCTTTGTTAAAACTAGATACACATCATAATCTTCTATTTGTTATTTCATTCTCTATGTGTTCAAGTATTTGGGATTTCTTGACGAAAATGGTTGGAAATATGGATGTTGGTGATATGCTATGTTTTAGGATATGTGTTCCATTATTTGGGGCTTTTCCCATGGATATATAAAATGGGTACCTTGATATGTTAAATGTATGCATATATGTGTGTTATGATGGTCTTAGTTGGAGTATCACTTTGGTGACATATTTATATGCATGATGAATATAATTGTCATTTGGGACTTTTGTTGGACTTCATGAGGATAGGATGGTAACATTGTACCCGTAGTCGGTATGGAAATATGTTGGGTTGAAATATACCTAAGGACCTCCTGTATGCATTATGTTGGACGAATCAAGGCAAGTTCATTAGGAGGATGTAGTCTTGGGGCACCACCGGGATGGTATGTGCCTAGACCTCCGCCACTCGGAAAGTTTCCTTTACGGTCTGATCTCCGGGTGTGCCAGGCCTTTGGGGTATTCCTTGTTAAGGGCATCAAGGTACATCGACTCTTTGGAGTGGAATTGATTGGTGCTTTGGGTCTCCCCTAATGACTCCACATATAATTGAACATTGGTTAACTGCTGATAAGAAATTGTGACTGTTCAGGCATGCTTATTATTGTCCAACTCACTAGGCTTTTTGGCCTAACACTTGTTTGATGTTGATGTGTATCTCAGGTGTTAGCGGCGTGGCTCCTAGGCAAGTTTAGATGCTTTGGGCAAGAGCTTGGAGATTTTGGCACTTGAACTATTTTTGGAAGATTTGGGTTTATAGATGACACCCCTTTTGTAATCTCTTTTCTAGATGTAGAAATTAGATTAGTTGGTTGTTGTTTATTTATCCGTTAAATTACAGATTTGTGATTAAATAGGTTATTTGTATATTTCCCCTTTTTGGGAGGCTCTTGCTATGGCAAACTTTATACCACTTCTCCATTTATGGAAAGTTTTTGTTATCCCTATTTTTAGGGTGTTACATTTTGAGAGTCTCAACACTAAAGAGGGAGTAGCACATTATTGGGTTCGATCGACTTCAAACATCGGTGTCGCGATTGACGAAGGTACGCGTACGTTGTTGTATCCCGAGAGACATATCGTCGTTTAATTCCGTCGGCAAATACGGGACGATTTTGTCTTAAGGAGAGAGATCTTAATCTCGACTCAACGTTTTACTTTTACGTTTATATTATTCGTTTCTTATAATTCGTAGTGTTTCGTTGTTTCGTTCTTATATGTGTTTTGTTCTATATGTTAATCTATATATTGAAAAGTGAAAACATATAACAAATTACACTGCCCTCCCCTGCAATCACATGCTTGCCAATTTGTGATCTAAATAACACAAACAAGAAAAACAAATAGCTGAAAGCACGCTTCAAAATCTTTGTTTGTGGGTCTTTCCTAGGAAGCTAATCTTATGAGATGTTGGTGATTTTAGTGTCATCGTCATTTAGGTGTAATTGGAAGTAACACAAGTGCCAATCGATTTTAAACTGTGTTCTAATACAATTAAGGAGGTGTAGAATGCACACTTGTATATAAGGCGAGTATGATTCCAGGCAAGACGAAATGGTGGGGGTCAAGGGTACCGTACCCCCTTGCATGGTCGAAGGGGCAGAACCCCTAGCGGTAGTCCCGCTAACCGATCAGCGGGTGGGGTCGAGGGGCGGCGCCCCCTCGGGGTTTGGGGCAGCACCCCTAAACCTCTACAGAATTTTGGACTTGGAATGTAGTGGGAAAATGTGATCAGAATGAAATACTTCAATTCTAATCAGTTTTGGGCTTAGATCAAGTAGCTTGCTTTCAGAGTTTGTTCTAGATGGTTGGTCGGACGAGGCTCTAGTTGGTCGGACCAGAGAGCTTTTTGGTTGTTCGGGACCGGTAGGGACTATCTCTGGTTGATCAGACCAGAGCCAATTGGTATACGTATACTGGTATATGTATACCTACCAAAGAGGCTCTAGTCTAGAACTCTGAAGCAGTTACTGTGCAGTTATTTCCAACCCATGGTCTTAGCTAAAACAGTTGTAACCTATCATTACTGCTAATAATTTGTCATGATTGTCATTTCAGTTATTTTCCTTCTTTTACGAATGAAACTAGTATATATATCCTATATACTTACGTTTTGGTACACGCTTTTTTGAACAACCTTCATATACTCTCCTGTAATTTGCTCGCGATTTTGTGCTTAAAATCGATAGTGGTCTTGAGTCTTATCCCATATTGAATTTCGTGAACCCTAGGCATAGGGTCGAAAATATCATTTCTGAAAGTGAATTCACACGATTCTCAAGCAATCCAGTTTCTAGATCGACATATTTTACCCTATTTCCCTTCCCGTTTTTCTATCATGAAAGGTCACAAACTGTAAGAACTGGTGCATCATTTATCTATTACCCGTTTTGTTACCTGCTATTTTAATAGGTATGATAGGATATAGATAATTACCTATTTTGTTACCCGCTATTTTAAATGGATTGAATAACGGGATAAAGCTTTTTGTCAGCCTTTTCATGATGGCTCCATTTGATATTTTTGTGTAGATTTTCAACTACTGGAAACCCATTCCACACGTTCATATGGTGTACTATTCAGCTATGTTGAAGTTTCTCTTCAATTAATATACATTCAGATAAACAACTAGGGTACCCACTGTTGGTTTCAGTAGCCTCCTCATTCAAATTCGTTTGGTCTATGGAGACGATCTAAATTAGGTAAGAGTTCACAACTTACACCTATATATGAATCAGCTATATATTTATTTCTCAGTTTGATGGTTTTGCTGCATTAGTTATCCCATTCTAATCCATTTTTGAACCTTTCTTTTAACTAAATAAAAGTCAATACAAACATTGACTTTGGAAGTTTGCTACCAGAACACAGAGTCTGCAGAAGATCCAAGTAAATTCTGCTTGCAAAATGAAGCGTTTTGCGATCGATTCAGTTTACTAAAGATGAAGGAATCCGTACAGATAGCATTTGGTTTTATTAATATTGTCATCCTTTTACTACTAGTAGACAAATCAGAGGGGAATGCCAGATCCAGGATCATTAAAATGGTTTGTACTCAACAACACATGGAGAATCAAACCATATCCATTCCAAACTTTATCGACACGATGGAAAAACTAGCCACCCAGTTGCAGGGTTCAAACAGTGGAACAACAGTTACGGACACGGGACCCGACAGCAATTATGGACTTGTTGAATGCTATGGCGATCTTTCTGCAGACGACTGTGTCTTATGTTAAGTTGAAGCGCGTACTGTTATTCCCAGCTGCTTTCCTAACAATGGGGGACGGATTTTTCTTGATGGTTGCTTCTTGCAAATACATAATTACAGCTTCTATGAGGAGTTTGCAGATGACACAGTTGATTGTGGGAATAAAACGATGACTGGTGTATTCCAGGATTTGGTGAGGCATGCCGTCTAGAACGCTGTGATGTATGCACCAAGCAACAACCACTACTTTGCGCAAGAGTCGGCGGGGACAGAAAATGAGTCTGCAGCCTACGTGCTGGCAGACTGCTGGAACACTCTGAATGAGAGTTCTTGTACGGAATGTTTAGAGCGAGCATCTGCATCCATCTTACGATGCTTGCCATCATCCGAGGGACGTGCTCTATACACTGGATGTTTTCTGAGATATTCTAACACCAATTTCCTCAACCTTGACCCAACACCGGGCGATGGTGGAGGTAACTTGAAGAATTCGTTTTATGTAACATAGAACCTTTTCCTTGATAAATGTTATGAAGTTTCAAACTTTTCTTATTTTCCCCATTTTGACTATGCTAATCCTGTAACATTTGATAGTCATAACATTTTCAAAGGTTATTGGTCATTACAAATGTTACATTAACTAGAAATTTTTGTGACATTGATTGAAAAATTTTGTTACATTAAACAGAAAATTCTGAAACTTGGTTATTTATTATTAACACAAAGTTCGTTGCATTTTGATGCATCCTGCTTTTTTTTCTGTTTTCTATTTAATATATAGCCATATCCGTTCATCGTTCTTACCATAATTCTACCTGTATATGGATCAGACTGGAAAGCCACAAACCAAACCATCCAATTAATTTGTGAAAATCATGAAGATAACAACTGAACCAGATTCATTACCAATTTTTTCAAGGCAATGGAAGATATCAACACCAAAATGCAAACTTCACATACTGGAACAGTAGTTACAGGCACAGGACCTGGCAGCAACTATGTGCTTGCACAGTGCTATCCTGATCTTTCTCCAAGAGAATGTATCTTATGCTGTGCTGAAGCACGGAATTATCTTCCCAGTTGCTTAAGCAGCAACGGCGGCCGAGTTTATCTCAAGGGCTGCTTTATGCGATTTGGGAATTATAACTTCTTTCGGGAGCATACAGGCCAAAAAGACAGAATTATGTGTCTCGATACAACTAGGAGAAACAATGAGTTTGAACAACTGGCATCAATGGTTGTACTCCAAGCAGTGGAAACTGCACCGAGAAGACAGAACTACCATGACGGAACACAGGCTCTTATATCTGGGATAGAAAACAAGTCGGCATATCCAACCGCTGATTGCTGGAGCTCGTTAGATGCAGATTCTTGTTGGCAGTGTTTGCAGAAGGCATCTAAGTCCATGTTAGAGTGCTTGCCGGGTTCAAGGGGGTATGCATTATATACTGGTTGCTTCTTGAGGTATTCGGACACCAACTTTTCGAATCCTGATAATAACACGAGACACTCTAATGGTAGCTCTAAAAGTAAGTTATTAGGGTTATTCTTAGATTGTAGTAATAAATTTTATAGTGATAGAACTCATGGTTCTGGTGGATCGATCATTTCTCCTGTTTATGGCCTTTGCAGGGAAACCGATGGCTATTGTAATGGTTGTTAGGGTGCGTTTGGTTTGCAGACCGGATGAGACGGGACAGGACAAAAACTCACTGTCCCATGTTTGGCGTGACATGGGACAGGACAAAAATTCACTGTCCCACGTTTGGCACGACATGGGACAGGGACAAAGACTGGACAAGATGGGACAAAAAATGGTATTTTCTTGGAACAACATGGGACAAAAGTGAGACAGAGACTAAAAATCATTAATCTACCGCCATTTGATGTATAATCCTAATATGGTATTAGTCATAAGGGTCACCACTACCCATCGCCGCCACTACCACCATCGCCGACCACTAGTAGCTACCGCCAACCACCGTCGGCCACCTCTACCTATGTCTCCACCACAACAACCACCTCCACAACCATCGGCCATCGCCACCACCACTACCATCGTCGACCACCTCCACCAACACCGATCACGGCCACCTTTGGCCGCCACCACCATCAACGGCCACCCGTAGCCACCACCAACCATCGTCGACCACTTCCACCTCTTCCTCCACTACTACAACAACTTCCTCCACCACATCCACAACCACCGCCTATTGCCACCTCCACCGATCACCACCACCCATTGCCGCCGCCACCGATGCTCACCGCCAATCACCGTCGGTGACCTCCGCCTCTTCCTCCACTACAATAACCTCTATTACCCCTGTCCACCACCACCACCACTACCATCGTCGGCCACCTATACCTCCACCACATCAACCATAACAACCTCCTGCCTGCACCACCTCGATTCATTTTTTATTTATATGAATCGGATTTTTTTGAACTACCATCAATTATTTCATATTCTTCATTCAAATTTTCTACCATTGTTTTTGTATGTATTTATATGTATGAAATCGTTTAAAAATATAAATGTTTTTAATTAAATTATTTAAAGATATACTTTATTTGTGTTATTTATAACTACTATATGACATATAAAATCATCAAACAACTTTTAGGGAAATTTTTCTAGTCATGTCCTATCCAGTCCTAGCCGTACCAAACACAAGACAGACATTTGTCTTGTCCTGTCCAGTCCCGTCCAATCCTGTCCTAGCCTCTTGTTCTGTCCTGTCCAGTTCTGTCCAATCATGTCTGCGTACCAAACGCTACCTTAGTTCTGTGGTAGCATTTATAGTTGTGATTATTATCGCTTTTTATGCAAGGAAGCACATAAGTAAATCGAAAAGAAGACAAGGTATGAGCCTTCATTCATTCTTCGACTTCTTTAAGTCCCCACCACCCGATTGAATAGTTGATCTCTTAATTCTAAGTAGAATAAGCTGATACAGATCGCCTAGCCCGACAGATCGAGGAGAAACGCGACCGAGCCGTCCAGAAGCATTTTCGCGCCGCAAGACCTTAGCTCGCGCCGCGAAACGTGTCAGCTCCACCAGATCCGAATCTTATTCTTTCCTTAATTATTTAGTTTCCTTTTCGTAGTTTTCTTAGCCTTCAAGTTAGGATTATTTTAGCTAGTTTAGTTTCCATTCCTTTAACGTTTCCTAGTTTAGCTACAATTCTTAGCCTATTTAATAATGTTTTAGCTTGTCACTTTTTATTCATTCAATTAATCAAAGCCTTTGAGCAAGTTTATCAGCTTACAAGTTCTCTCGTTTTAAAGCTTCACGCTTGTGAAGGTTATCTTAATTTCGGGTTTGACGCTAGTCGATCCATTCCACGTTTCTCACTGCGTCAGTTGGTATCAGAGCACAGAATCCCTGTCTCTTTTCCAGCGTCATAATGGGAGATCAGCCAACACTCAACGCCAACACCACCATCCTCACCAATAACCTCGCCAATCTCCTCAACGGGCATCCGATACGAGACAGGCCTCCCGTCCATAGACACCCACCCCGTCGCCAACCAACCCCTGGTGTTCTTTCCAGTTCCGAATCAGAACATGAGGAGGAAGAACGACCACCCCGTAATGACCCCGACTATCGAATGAAAGCCGACATCCCGTACTTCTACGGCAACACCAGCGTAGAAGAATTTCTCGACTAGAAAATCGAAGTCGATAGATTTTTCGAAATCATGGAGATTCCGGAACAAAAGCAGATAAAGATGGTTGCTTTCCGCCTAAAAAGCACCGCCGCAGTCTGGTGGGACAAACTAGTGACCCAACGACAACGTCAACGCCGAGGTCCCGTACGATCTTGGAGACGGATGAAGCAATTAATGACGGAGCGTTTTCTTCTAGAAGATTATGAACAAATCCTCTACAAGATGTATCTAGATTGCTCTTAAGGGTCTAGATCCGTATCCGACTACACGACCGAATTCATTCGTATATCGGACCGGAACGAGATCGGTGAGTCCGAAGGTCAAAGAGTTGCCCGCTGCATCAATGGCTTGAAAACTTCGATTCAAGAAAAGATTGGGCTTCAAACCGCTTGGACCGTCGCGGAAGCATCCAGTTTGGCCTTGAAGGCCGAACTTCTAGAGAAGTCCACGCGATCATCACCCTATCGAATGTACCCATCTCAAACCAAAATCGACGCCTCTAACTCTACATCCGATAAAGGAAAAAACGTCATAGCCAACCAAGCTCCTCGCAACCCTACTCCACCCCAAACTACAACCATCGCTAAACCAACCGCACCAAAACCCGTCAACCCTTACGCGAAACCAATGGGTTCCAAGTATTATCGTTGCGGTGAACCCGGCCACCGATCCAACGAGTGTACCCAACGGCGGACTACCGTACTCGTCGAAGAAGGCGAAAACGAAGAAGAAGACGAATACGATGATCTAGACTTTGCGGAAGAAAATCTGGAGGAAAAGGTGACGATCGTACTCCAGCGCATCCTTCTCGCTCCAAAAGAAGAAGGACAACGGAAGAATCTCTTTCGTACATATTGCGCGATTAACAAGAAAGTTTGCAACTTGATTGTTGATAATGGAAGTTGCGAAAACTTGGTGTCACAAAAGCTCGTTGACCACCTTGGTTTGCCGACCCAACCACACAACGCGCCTTACTCCCTTGGGTGGGTGAAGAAAGGACCCCAAGAGCGTGTTACTCAAACATGCAAGGTTCCTCTATCCATTGGAAAGCACTACAAAGCGGAAGTTCTTTGCGATGTACTCGAGATGGACGCATGTCACATTCTACTCGGCCGACCATGGCAATTCGACCATGATGTGACTTATCGGGGAAGAGACAACATCATGTTCTTTCGTTGGGGTGATCGTAAAATCGCCATGGCACTCGTAGCTCAATTCGACCGCATCCCGGAAAAGAAAGGTGAAAGCTTTCTAGTCGTCACATCCAACGAACGCCTCCTCGAAGACACCTTCAAGGAAACACAAACCTTTTGCCCCGTCGTTGTTAAAGGTTTAATGAGCGTTGAAAAGTCTAACGAGGCCCCGGAAGAAGTTGAAGAGATACTCCGAGATTTCAAAGACTTAACCGCGGAAGATTTACCGCCCGAGCTACCTCCCATGAGGGATATTCAACACCAAATAGACCTCATTCCGGGTGCCAGTCTACCGAACCTTCCTCGCTATCGCATGAGCCCAAAAGAAAACGAGATATTGCGGGAGCAAGTCGAAGACCTTTTGAGGAAAGGTTTTATTCGGGAAAGTTTAAGTCCATGTGTCGTTCCCGTTCTTCTCGTGCCGAAAAAGGGTAATCAGTGGCCGATGTGTATTGATAGTCGCGCTATCAACAAAATCACGATCAAGTACCGTTTTCCCATTCCTCGTTTGGAAGACATGCTTGATTCGCTATCCGGCGCCAAGATCTTCACTAAGATCGATCTCCGAAGTGGTTACCATCAGATTCGAATCCGTCCGGGTGATGAGTGGAAGACGGCGTTCAAAACACCTTTCGGATTGTATGAGTGGCTCGTCATGTCTTTTGGGACGTCTAACGCCCCAAGTACTTTCATGCGGACTATGAACCAAGTCCTACGCCCCTTTATTGGATCTTTTGTCGTCGTCTACTTTGACGACATTCTTATCTATAGTCGAGGTAAGGACGACCATCTCACGCATTTACGGCAAGTTTTAACCGTGCTCCAAGAAAATAAGCTTTACGTTAATCTCAAAAAGTGCGCCTTTTGCACCCCAAAGCTTCTATTTTTGGGTTTTATCATTGGAGAAGCCGGTATTTAAGTCGATGAAGAAAAGGTGCGCACAATACGAGAATGGCCCACTCCTAAAACCGTGTCCGATGTTCATAGCTTTCACGGATTGGCCACTTTTTATCGGAGATTCGTAAGGGATTTTAGCACGATTACCGCCCCCATCACGGAATGCCTCAAGAAAAACAAATTCCAATGGGGTCCCGATCAAGATCATAGTTTTGCCTTAATCAAGGAAAAGCTAAGCTCCACTCCGGTCCTTGCCTTACCCGATTTCGATAAAGTATTTGAAGTTGAATGCGATGCAAGCGGAATTGGGGTAGGAGCGGTTCTTTCCCAAGAAAAGCGACCGGTTGCCTTCTTTAGCGAAAAATTGAGTGAAGCTCGACAAAAGTGGAGTACGTACGATCAAGAGTTTTATGCCGTTTTCCTTGCCTTAAAGCAATGGGAGCATTATCTTGTGCAAAAAGAGTTCGTCTTATTTGCCGACCATCAAGCCTTGAAGTTCATTAATAGCCAAAAATCGGTGAGCAAGATGCATGCTCGATGGGTTAGTTACTTGCAAAAGTTTCCTTTCGTGATCAAACACAAATCCGGAATTTTCAATCGCGTAGCCGATGCCTTGAGTCGACGTGCCACCTTGATGATTACTCTTGCCCAAGAAGTTACCAGATTTGAAGTCCTCAAAGAACAATACGAAGAAGATGACGACTTCAAGGATATTTTTCTCAAGTGCAAATCCGGGTCACCGATGGATGACTACCACATGCGGGATGGTTATCTCTTCAAAGGCAATCAATTTTGTGTCCCTAACTCGTCCCTTCGTGAAAAATTGATTAGGGATTTGCATGGAGGAGGTTTAAGTGGCCATCTTGGTCGCGATAAAACCGTCGCTAGTGTGCTTGAACGGTACCATTGGCCGCATCTACGACGAGATGTTGGTACTATTGTGCGAAAGTGTTACACCTGTCAAGTTGCGAAAGGTCAAAGCCAAAACACCGGTCTTTATTTACCTCTACCAATTCCGGAGGATATTTGGCAAGATTTGTCAATGGATTTTGTTCTTGGCTTACCTCGAACTCAAAGAGGAGTTGATTCGATTTTCATTGTTGTGGATCGTTTTTCGAAGATGACCCACTTTATTGCATGCAAAAAGACGGCGGACACGAGTAACATCGCCAAACTATTCTTCGAGATTGTCCGTCTTCATGGTGTTCCAAAAACTATCACTTCCGATCGTGATGCAAAGTTCCTAAGCCACTTCTGGATCACTTTATGGCGTCTGTTCGGAACCGCGCTTAACAAGAGCACTACAGTGCACCCACAATCTGACGGTCAAACGGAGGTTACGAATCGCACACTTGGGAATATGTTACGAAGTGTTTGCGGGAGTAAACCAAAACAGTGGGATCTTGCCCTCCCACAAATTGAGTTCGCTTACAATAGTGTCGTCCATTCCGCAACGGGTTGCTCTCCATTCTCTCTGGTTTACACCTCCGTTCCAAAGCATGTTGTGGATTTAATCCAACTCCCTCGACTTCTGGGAACAAGTGTTGCCGCTGAAAATATGGCCAAAGATGTCCAAGCTGTTAAAGAAGATGTAAAGGCCCGTCTTGAAGCCGTTGCCATACGGAACAAGGAACTAGCGGATCAACATCGACGAAAGAAGGTATTTCGAGAAGGGGATGATGTGATGGTATTCCTTCGAAAAGAGCGTTTTCCCGTTGGAACCTACGGAAAACTCCAGTCCAAAAAGTACGGACCTTTCAAGATCACCAAAAAGATTAACGACAATGCCTATGTCATCGCTCTTCCCGATTCGCTTCACATCTCCAACACTTTCAATGTCGCCGATCTGTACGACTACTACGCGGATGATTTCCCCTTAGATGAGAACTCGAGGTCGAGTTCTTCTGAGGTGGAGGAGACTGATACAGATCGCCTAGCCCGACAGATCGAGGAGAAACGCGACCGAGCCGTCCAGAAGCATTTTCGCGCCGCAAGACCTTAGCTCGCGCCGCGAAACGTGTCAGCTCCACCAGATCCGAATCTTATTCTTTCCTTAATTATTTAGTTTCCTTTTCGTAGTTTTCTTAGCCTTCAAGTTAGGATTATTTTAGCTAGTTTAGTTTCCATTCCTTTAACGTTTCCTAGTTTAGCTACAATTCTTAGCCTATTTAATAATGTTTTAGCTTGTCACTTTTTATTCCTTCAATTAATCAAAGCCTTTGAGCAAGTTTATCAGCTTACAAGTTCTCTCATTTTAAAGCTTCACGCTTGTGAAGGTTGTCTTAATTTCGGGTTTGACGCTAGTCGATCCATTCCACGTTTCTCACTGCGTCATAAGCGATCTCTTAAATTTAATCCGCTGAATCGAATTTGTATGATGAATTAGTTGGCACGAAATTTCTGTTAAAGCAAAAAAAAACATGATGGAAGTTGTGAAACATTCTAAATTTCTTGATATTTTAGGTTCCGACGACACTAAATTGTTGAAGATCCTGAATAGTAGTAGCTTGAACTTTAAATACTCCATGATTGAGAAAGCCACGAGTTCTTTCGATGAGGCCAACAAGCTTGGCCAAGGGGATTCGGAACAGTATACAAGGTATCATAACCTTATCAAACAACTTTCTTTTATTCCCATCTTTTTTGGAGCTCTTATGTTGTATTAGATTAATCAAACGACGTTAGAAAGCACAACGAGATTATCTTTATCACAGGGAGTTCTTCCAAATGGACGAGAGATTGCTGCCAAGAGACTTTTCTTCAACCACCAACATAGAGCAGGGGACTTCTACAATGAAGTCAACATCATCAGTAGTGTTGAACACAAAAATCTGGTGAAACTGGTAGGCTTCAGTTGTTTGGGGCCTGAAAGCGTTCTCATTTACGAATATCTACCAAACAGGAGTCTCGATCATTTCATCTTCGGTAAGCATCATGATTTCCAAATTCCACAAACTCTTAAGTTATTTTTGAGGGCCAACTCAACCTGTAAGCAAAGGCCAGGTCGTCAGTTCGACTCTCCTTAGGGCCAATGTGGGGTTAGCAACTGGGAATTTTCCTGGTTGTTATCTTCGGTCCCCACAAGATTAGTCGAGGTGTGTGCAAGCTGACCCAAACATCCATGGTTACCCAAACCAGAAAAAGTTAACATTGATATTTGTGAATCATGAGTTGATGAAAATGGGATTTGTTTGTGCAGATGCAGTTAGGGGTAAGGAACTAAACTGGGCAAAAAGATTTGATATTATTGTGGGGACAGCAGAAGGTTTGGCCTACCTTCATGAAAACAGTAAAACCAGAATCATTCACAGGGATATAAAATCTGCTAATATCTTGTTGGATTCGAAGCTTCGTGCTAAGATTGTTGATTTCGGGTTAGCCAGATCTTTTCAACAAGATAAAAACCATATCAGCACCGGGATTGCCGGAACACTGTATGCACATCGATCAGGTGTTCTTTTTTTATTTCTGTTTTTTTCGAATACAGGGTGATCGTTGTGTTTTAATATTGCAGTGGATATATGGCTCCAGAATATATAGCTCATGGTCAATTAACCGAAAAAGTAGACGTATATAGTTACGGTGTGCTTTTGCTTGAGGTGGTTACTGGAATGCCAAACAGAGGAACACAAACAGCAGAGCATACTCATAACTTGGTCTCAATTGTAAGTATGCAAATACACCTCTACACTTCCTTATCGGGGTTTTAACGCCTTCAAAATAGAGAACATGTCTACATTCATCATCCCACCCCCGAGATATATTGCGGTATAATTTTTTTTAATTGGTGATGAAATAGGTGTGGAAGCATTTTAAGGAAGGGAGAGTGGAGGAGGTTTTTGATCAAAACATGATGTTGAGTGATGATAATGTGAAGAAGGAAGTAGAGAAGGTGGTACATATAGGACTTCTATGCACTCAAGAAGTTCCATCACTAAGACCAACCATGTCTATGGCCCTGCAAATGTTATCCAAGAATATTCATCCCCTTCCTTTACCTTCAAATCCCGCCTTTTTACCCGCATTTTTACCCAAAAGCAACGGACAACCGAATGAGGTTGGTTCAGATCAAGCTTTCAGACTCGGGATAACCAATCCAACTTCAGTTCCTACGGTTTCCCTCACTTCTCTTGGTCCGAGGTAGCTACTGTATAAATTGACATGTAATTACTCCAACAATCATTTCCATTTAATGTAGAGATATTCTTGCATATAATATAGGAAGGATTACGATTATCTAAGCAAAAATGGAACGCAATCTGCCAAAATTGTTACTGTTGGTGCAACTGTATCACAGTTTTCAAATGGTGAAATTCCTGCAACTTTATATCCTCTCACTCTGATAAGATACAACTCTTTAATAAGTTGGCAAACACAACAATAACTTAAAGTCTCCTGCTTCTCTCAACTTGCACCAATTTGTTGCTTTAGTTCATCTAACAGATTCCAGGAACACTACTTACTGAGGTGTAGTTATAATAAATTAGAATTAAACCCAAATGTGACAGCATATATAGTGGAAATTATACAACATAATTAATAATTATAAGGGCATCATATCTAAGGCAATAATAAAATGGCATGTGTTTTAACCACTTGGATGTGGAATCTATTCCTTGCTACCTACAAAATTAATGTTGATCAGTAAACCGGAACGAATACAAATTAATAGTCAACCATTGTTGTGGATTTTACAATATTTTGGTATGACAGATGTGCAATAGTTCATTAATTTAGGAAAGATGTATCACCGTAAAACTTATTCAATATTTAGAATAAGAATTGACAAAACTAAATTGCTAAGATCAAAATCAAAATCAGAAACTAAATTTAAGAAGATGAAAACAAACGAAATTGCTTACCAAGAACATAATAAACATATTTGTTATCAAACAATGGTGGACATCCATCAAAACTCATGGTTTATAATGAAACACAAGATTTAGATTCAAAAGGGGGTGAAGTGTTGCAGATAAGAAGAAAAAAGAAAATCTAACTTGATAGATTCAAAATCTTCTTTATGGAACAAAGTATAATAAGTTATTCAAAATCTAATGAAATCGAGAACAGGAGATTACCTTTGGGGTTTTTCCATTCAACCCTAATCACCGTACCAAAATCTGGGGTTTTGGAAGGGAGAAACAAAAAGGAAAGAAATACGAAACTGGTTAAAATGCTTCTTAATTTGTAATTTATAGTTTTTTACTAATAAATTCTATTTGCTCTCACTCAAACCAGCCGTTATCGAACCTATTTTTTCTTCTCAATGAAAATGTTCATTTTTAAGTCGTGGGAAGTCGGCCCCTATTTCATGTGGACTTATAATTCTAGAATTTGAATAATAATAATAACTAGAAAGGTACCCTGGCAATGCAGCGGGTTTCTGAAATCTATAACTCGAATCATCGATCATTATTCATACTTTTTGTTAGTCTTTTTTGATTTTATTTTACGATTTTGAGAAACCTAGATTTAAAACAAAAATATATTTTAGTTTAATTTAATTATGGTTTTTTATAAAAAAATAATAATAAAGTATTTTGTTACGGGTCAAAAAATGTTTAATTTAAATGATAACTATATTTAAGATATTTTATATTTAAAATTAAAAAGATAACATACTTCAATAAAAAAATAAAAATAAGGTGATTTATCTCGAATTTTCTTATATTTATGGGTTAGTTATATCAATAGTTAAAAAATTTAGATATTTTAGAAAATAAAAATAAGTGCTTATCTGCAGTTAGTTACACGAATTCAAACATTGAGCTTTTATAAGTTGTACCAAAACATTATGAAATTGTAAATTAAATAATTGGCTTTAATTAGTTGTATTTTGTGCTTAAAATGTTGTAATTATGAGTTTTTTATGTCTTTTTTATAATATAGTATAGATATAGATATAGATAACTGCAAATAAACATATTAAATACAGGATAAACACTATGAGATAAACTACCTGTTTTATTTTTTATTAAAATATATTATCAATAATTTTAAATATAATAACATTTATATTTATCGGTTAGTTATATCAATTATCTACAGTTAGTTACACGAATTCAAACATTGAGCTTTTATAAGTTGTACCAAAGCATTATGAAATTGTAAATTAAGTAATTGGCTTTAATTAGTTGTATTTTGTGCTTAAAATGTTGTAATTAAGAGTTTTTTATGTCTCTTTTATAATATAGTATAGATATAGATAAGAGTAAACTTCACTGTTGGTCCCTGAGGTTTCGTACTTTCTTTGAAAGTGAGACCTATACTTTAGTATCTCAAATAGTGGTCCCTGAGGTTTGGTATTTGCTCTGAAAGGAGGACCTCCTCACTAACCCCATTAAAAAACTCATTTAGTGGGAGGGGTATTTTGGTCATATCACTTTTTCTCTCTTATTATTCCTTATTTTGCACATTTTTTATGTTTTTTCTTATTTTTGTAAAAACCATAAAGATTTAGGGACCTGTTATGTAAATAATTATATATATATAGGGTCTCATTCATTTGCTAACCAAAGTATTGGTACTAACCGTGCTAACCAATCTAGACCGTTGATTATTTAGATCAGTGGTTAGCAATTAATTACAATTTTATTTTTATTATAATAAATAAAAACGTTATTGAAATAATGTGCATAACCGCATAGGGTTAAAATAGTAAAATTGCATATGCATTAATTAACCATCTTGCACGCGCTCACCAAAAACTCAGGCGGAAAGTTAGGGCTATTTGAAGATTGAGATTTCATTAATTGAGAAAGGGATTTCAAACACGATACTAGGCATTGCTTATCTCAAACGATCTCCGGCGAAAAACATGGAAACGAAGTCGTGAAGAGGAAGGAAACTTAAAAATCAACATTCGATCGCTTCAAACCATCGTAAAAAAGGGAAACATAATATCAATCGTGTTTGAAATAGGCGCGAAATGGATGGAATCGAAGGCGGGAATCGACGATTAAGAGGTAAAACCCTAAATTTCTACTGTTTATAAATGAGGTTTATACTCATATATGCATTGTTGTTTCCACGATTTCAGTAAGGAAGCCTAGTGAAAGGATATTCAAGAAGGGGGGACTTTCAAAATTCAAAAACACCATGGACACACCAGTTGAAGTTGACCTTCAAGAAACACATGCACTGAACGATTTGGTGCAAAGGATTTCAAGAAATATAGAGCTTCCAACAGATGGGTCGATTCAAGAATCATATAACGAAGGTAATGTTCCAGAAACAGAAGATGAAGGTACTATTAAAAACTGTGTGATATGTGTTTTCTGCTCTTTGTTGAAATTTATATGATAAAGTGTACATTTTTTTTGGGATATTTGTTTGGAGCACTGTTTTTTCCAGTTTGGATGAAAATAGTAATTATTCAGGTTCATATACTCATTATTAAGGATTTTGAGTATAGAATTTGTGCATATGAGGATGTATAAAATAAATAGAAAAAGTTCATATATGCAGTGTAATGGACTTGTGCATATATACATTATTAATAATTTGAAAATATAATATGTGCATATTAACATTTTAAAATTGAAACTTGTAAGTGCATTAATGCATTGTTATGGATTTGTGCATATATGTGTCTATGGGTTGTTAGCGAACAATGCATGAGGGGTTTACCTAAAACTTTTGGAAATTGGATATAGCAAAACAATGCACACTTACATACCTATTAAAAAAGTACATATCTTTGCCTAAATAGCAAGTATTTAGTAAGATTTAGCGTGAATTGTGAATTTATAATGAATCTGTGCATATGAGCATATTTAAATTTAACCTTGTAAGTGCATGTATGCATTGTTATGGACTTGTACATACATGCATTGTTAATGATTTGAGGAAAGAATCTGAGCATATGAGCATGTTTAAATTGAAAATTGTAAGGGCATTAGTGCATTGTTATGAAGTTGTGCATATATGAATTGTTAATGATATGAGGATGGCATCTGACAATACGAGCATGTTTAAATTGAAACTTTTAAGTGGATGTATGTATTGTTATGGATTTGTGCAAATATGAATTACATATGGATTTGTGCGTATATGAATTGTTAAAGATCTGTGGATGGAATTTGTGCATATAAGCATGTTTAAATGAATTTTGTAATTGCATGTAGGCATTGATATGGATTGGTGCATATAAGCATTGTTATTGATTTGTGCGTATAGGCATTGTTAAAGATCTGTGGATGGAATCTGTGCATATAAGCATGTTTAAATGAATTTTGTAATTGCATGTAGGCATTGATATGGATTGGTGCATATAAGCATTGTTATTGATTTGTACGTATAGGCATTGTTAAAGATCTGTGGATGGAATCTGTGCATATAAGCATGTTAAAATGAATTTTGTAATTGCATGTAGGCATTGTTATGGATTGGTGCATATAAGCATAGTTATTGATTTGTGCATATAGGCATTGTTAAAGATCTGTGGATATAATCTGTGCATATAAGCATGTTTAAATGATTTTTGTAATTCCATGTAGGCATTGTTATGGATTGGTGCATATAAACATTGTTATTGATTTGTGCATATAGGCATTGTTATTATTTTGATGATTGAATCATTTGTGCATATATGATAGTTGTGCTTATATGCATAGCGTTATAAAGTGAACATTATGAGTTGTGCATATGAGCATGTTTCACACTGTCAGAGGTCGAATATATGTGAATGGTGCAATTTAAGGGTTAACACATTTGAAATTTATATGCATATATGCATTCGTCATCTTTTTAACTACCATCCTAAGAGCATTCTTTAAGTGTTTATTATTTCTACGCATGAGCAAAACAATGCATGTAGGTACACCATTGAAGAGAAGAAGAAAAATACAAGCATCCAAATCAGCTTCTGTTTGTAATGCTGGAAAAGGTACTTTTTGGGAAAACTATGTTGTCATCTGATGATTGGCATGATGATATGTATAGCATACTTAAAAAAATGCAAACATGGATGGTTAATTTGCATAAATTATTGAGAAAATATTGCAGGAAAGGAACCGATGGTTCACAAGGAATCCGATATAAAGTTCGTTACAAGATCCAATGCACAAAACAAATCAAAACAAGGAAGACACATCGAAACATCATCGACATCAAGTGAGTACCAATACCAGCATCCTTATATAATTCACATTCAACATAAAAATTACCGCTTTTCATTAAAACAGGGCTATATCCAGACAGTGATTTCGAGGAACAACCTGTGTTGAATATAAGGGAAAAAAATAAGAATGAAGTGCAGGGTCAAGGAAAAAGCGAAACGAACATAAAGTGCTCGAAGGTTAAAAAGCCAAAAGATCCGCGGGGAGTGCCTGGAATACGCACAAGGACATCACCTAAGGCGTTGTACGAGACAATTAAAAGCTTCAATGACAAACAAAAAAGTGTAGTTAGGGAAATAGGGATGGAATCATTGCTAGGTATGACAATAGACGGAATACCATTAAAGTTAGGCTACTACGTGGTGGAAGCAGTGAACACAACACAGATGCATTTGAAAGTTCATAGGGGGTGATACCAATTACAGTGGAGTCAGTACATCAAATTCTAGGACTTCCAACAGGGGGGATAGACTTGGCGAAGGAAGATTCAACGGATTCGGAAGATAACCTTTCTTTGTTCTGGAGGAGACAGTTTATAAAAGTTCTGATTACACCACAAGACGTCATTAACGAGATACACAGAACAAAAGAAGGTGACATTAAGTTTATGCTGAATTTTCTGGTGCTTGTGGTGAACACACTAGGAGAGTGTAGTCGTACAGGTCAGTGCAAGACTGACTTCCTGACAAAGATAACTGGGGTTCATATGATACCTGAGGTTGATTGGTCAAAGTACATATATGACTGTATATCGAATAGTAAGAAAAACTGGAAGAGAGAGAGCTCCCGGGCTTTTTATGCTGGTCCATTGACATTTCTTACTGTAAGTATATCTGAACAATTTCTTACACCAATATAAACAAATCAATATATCTTTATCACACAATAATAACTTAACGCAAACGTGTCAGCTCCTAACACATATGAGTACATTAAATTTTAAAACTCCAGGGATATGTGCATATTATTATTAATTCATGCCTATATGCACATTAACACTTGAATCCATCCTGAACATTGGAATGCCAAATAATTTTAACGTACAAACTTACATTACTATAACTGTAACTTCACGATGTACTATGCATGAGAATGAACTGATAAAATAAGTTTCATATACTACCAAAATAAGGTCGATAAAGAGGTAGTACATACACGTTGTTTCTGAAAACTAAAGACGATGCTACGACATTGATTGCATTCTAAAGTAACATAGAACATAGAACAATAGATACATATCATAACAAAACATCATAACACTACATCTACGTGACTAAAGTCTATCGGCATCTACTCCTTGCATGTACAGTTAACCTTGTACAACCAAAATTCATTCTCAATGGAGTTCTTATCCCATTCGGCATGGGCAAGCTCCCGCCAAACTTGCCACAACTTTTCCCGAAGATCTGCTATTTCTTCATCCCTTTGATTAAGTTGAAGTTCTTTAAAATCACGCGAGTCAATAACCTTTCCCATTTTATTAAAAGGAAGAAATTATAATCAAAAAATAGAACATAACAAAAACAACAAAAACATGAGAACCAAAAAAATGAAAACTCTAACAAGGTACCTCCTGTAACTGAATACGGAGCCTACGAATATCGTCAATAAGCTTCTCATACTCTTGAACGATGTGAGATAACGCAGTACCGTTACCATGGACATTGTGTTGGTTTTTGTTACTCGCCATTTTTTTGACTTAATATTGTTGGATGAACTTGGAGATAAAAAAAGTAAAAGTTGTCAAATATCTATGCATGCAACCGTGTATATCTAGGCTCATATTGGTTAATGCACACACCAAACCTCAACAAACCTTATTAATTACTTCCAACCAACAAGATGTAATTAATACTTGAATAGTAGAATTAAAAAAATAACAATATATATACCATTATTGGGAGGAATAATACTGATTTCCATTTAATAACTAGGAAGAATGTCAGTTGCAAAAATCACCTGAATACTTCATTTCATCATAAACCAAATGATTATCCACAGAAAATAAATAATAACAGTTTAAATAAACTAAAAAAAATCAAAACGAATTATAAATTACATAGTCATAATAAGGAAAAAAAATCTTCTTGCAAACATTTCATATGCACAAGTGCATATGAACATGTTGATTATATGGACAAACGCATATTACTTTAATCTAACAAAATAATCGAAATTGAATTCACAGTCGATGATCCACGGGGCAATTACGAGAATCATGTCCTGTGCTTTGGCCACATTTCTTACACTTACGCTTTGGCTTTTTACTCTGGGATTGTATCCTCTCGGAAATACCAACCAAACGTTTACCGGTACCACATCCCTTGTTCCGAAGACCAGCAGGAGCAAATATATCAACCTCGTCAGGAACAGGAACACCTAAGTACTCGTTGATTGCATCGATTTTCTGCTTTTCTGGATCTTCAGGTTCCAACTGACTATCTATCTCTTCTTTCAACTCATCAAGCATTTTCGAAAGCCTAGATAACCACGGTTTCTCATTACGAACCCGACTAATAATTCCATCCATCTTAGAATAGGCGCCATTTATTAACTCATCCTTCTCAGGGTCGACCTCACCATATCTTACTTTGGCAGTTTGAAGTTGAACGGGTACCAATTCTGGCAACCATCTTCTGACAATATATTGTTCTGGAATAGAATTGACATGTTCATTCATCAACACCTTCAACGCATGTCGACATAGAAACCCATTACGAACAAAGAATTTGCATTCACAGTCAACGGTGTTATTAGAAGAACTACGAACCACCTAAAAAGAACAGAAAACAAAAGGATTATTCAAATAAGAACAAACAATTGAGAAAATTAAAAAAATAATTTAAAATTACCTTATAAAAAATCTTCCCTGCCGCCATCTTACTATTATGGCTAATAATAAAGGTCTTGGTGTCACCAACACTTTCAACAGCTTCGACCCCACAAGCCAACATAGCCTTCTTTAACTCTTTCTGAAATTCGAAAAAAATGTTCCTTGTGTACAACTTGGCAGCATACCTTTCGATAGGAAATGCACTAAAAAGTTGTGGGTACGTAGTCCTGGTTAAATGCTCATTCTCAGATTGCTTCTCACGTTGCGCCTCGATTGCACAGTCATATTTGCTAAGAAACCGAACAAGATCAGATTGAAATTCTACATAAATATTAAAAAAAGCATTTGCACTCTCTGATCTTGAAGTGGTCTTCATAAGACCTGACATTGGATTATCCATGTAAAAGGCAGGAATCCATGAATTACGAATTTCAAACATCTCGGTGAATCATGGATCATCGACCAGGTTGAATTTCACAATCATCGTATGCCACAACCTCTCGAAATCATCAGGATTGATATTCACTTTCCATACGATTTTGTTTATAAATCGATTGAACTCTGGATCATGATTTAGTGCAACACTCACCTAAAAAAACATTAACATATAATCAACATACTTATATGCATTTGTGCATATAAGAAATTTAAAGAAACAGTAACATATTCTCAACAGGCTCATATGCATTTGTGCATATATAATAACAGGCTAATGTAAAATGTTACAAAAAAGAACATATAAAAAATTTAAAAAAACTACCTTCGAAGGTACTTTCTTCATTATATGCCAC
The DNA here is from genome assembly GCA_954870635.1 of Arctium minus. Taxonomy (NCBI): domain Eukaryota; kingdom Viridiplantae; phylum Streptophyta; class Magnoliopsida; order Asterales; family Asteraceae; genus Arctium; species Arctium minus. Next base: position 21,462,321 of record OX941084.1, read on the forward strand.
ATACAAAGGTGATGTCTAGACTCGGTAAACACGAACGGAACAACTTGTTTCATCGCCGAACATTGGTCAGTAATCACAACCAAAGGTTGCTTCTCATAACATCTTAAAAAGGCCCTTAACACCTATTTGAAATTCTCAACAGTTTCTCCCGCTATCAACGCGGATCCAACAGCAACTGAACTTTGGTGGTTATCGACAACCAAAAACGGAACAAATGCCGGTGCATGCCTAAAAAAACAAAAAATTAAATCAAATGAATATATTAGAAAATAATCATTTTTAGACAAAAAAAAACACTTACTCGTTCGTCCTATACGTAGCATCAAACGATATTACATCTCCGAAATGTCGATAATTAATCTGGGCCACTTCGTCCGCCCAAAATATCGCATGTAACTCACGTTCATGGCACTTGTACTCGAAAAAAAATCTTTTTTACACTCCTTCCTATTGATCAATTTATTTATAAACATCTTGGCATCCTTGTTTCCCACAAACACATCAACGTCTCGCTTAAAGTTCTGGTAATCGACAACAGTGCAATGAACGTTCTCAACTCCACCCTTCAAAGCAGTTTGAATGCGATGCGCTCTTGTTGCTCCAACCTTATAATTAGCGCTATACAACACATTCATACAATCAGTGTACTGCATCTTTCTGTTTTTACGTGAAAAGCGTCGGTCATTATCATTAAACAACACGTGATTATGAATTTCAGAAAAATCGTAGACCTCGTATCGGGATTTGTCCTTTGTCAAATGTAACTTCAGGCAAGCGTTGCAACCAGAACGTTTGACATTCGAGTTACGAACCCGACGGTCACCGGAACGGATCTCAAGAGAATCAAAATTCTTCTTCTTCGGAAACCCCTCCTTACTACAAACTATCCAACGGGTCTGTATCGACCCGTACTTGTTTTTCTTCTTCGCCTTCAAACGAACATCAAATCCCGCCTTATCGGCATACTTTCTGTACATATCATCGGCGTCAATAACAGACGCAAACTGGTCACCCACCTTCGGTTTGACATGATCAGGTACCGTGGGTATCCATAACTTATTGCCATACTCATCCTCACTGACCTCGACATCATTCACATCGACTACACATATGAAACACACAATTTATTTAACAAATTTAAGTGCACATAAAACTACATGGTCGTTTATCTATGTATATATGCATTAAAATGTCCTTTACCTATAGATAATCCATGTTTGCCTACATGCAAGAGTATGCACAAATCCATAACTATGCATACAGGCACATACAAAATGTAATTTAAACATGCTCATTTTGCATCCAAAATTCAGGAAACCATGTAATCCATACAAATATCCCAATAAAATTGACACTTTATCATTATGCATGTGTGCATATGATCATACTGTTATGCTATGCATATAATCAATTAGTGGGATTGTAAATAAGATAATAACTACATGGTCATTTTATTGTAGTACATATAAAACTAACTGGTCGTTTATCATGTGCATATGTGCAGTTTAGATATTGTAAATGTCGACTATAAAGTGGGATCTGAGCATACGTGAACATATATGTTTTATCAATTTTCGACAATAAACATATGTGTACAAATCTGTGAATCAGTGCAATTCGTGAAAAATATATGTACATTATATCAACATGCCCATCTTCAAAATACATGACAGTTACTTTTACCAATATTATTATCCGGATGCATTGAACTAGAAGATGGAATGTTATCGAAATTGGTCTCGACAGAGATGTCATCAAGTCCGGTCGAATTACCGAACTCTTGGGATATTCCGGAATTCAACGGTGGCACGACATCATCATAACGTGTGCACGCATCAACGTCTTGCCTTTCGAAAATAGATTCCAATAAAATCTCGTTATCAACAACATTCGTGATTCGATTATCATCGCTCATTGTGCTATTATCAAGAAAAAGATGAAGTTTGATCCACGAAAAAAAGCTTGTTGAAATAACCGAACTGTTTGACAAAAAACTTCAACTTTCAAACGATAAGACTGTACATATATTAATCGATTGAATACCTAAAAATAAGTAAATGATATCTTCAGATTTAAACAAAATATGAACCAAAATTGAATTTGAAAATATAATATTTAATTTGTTTATCATTACCATAACAAACCTCATATAATTATGGAAAAGGGAAAAGGTGTGGATATGGCGGTGAATTGGAAAAGATTGGATTGGTCAACTCTAAGTAAATTCCATTATTGCCCTTATAATCAAAAAGCATGATCAAAATTAACGGAGTGTTCTGATTGGTCGAAAATCGGTTAGCACGGTTAGCACCAATAGTTTGGTTAGCAAATGAATGACCCTCTCTCTATATATATATATTAAACCACAGAAACGACCAAGAGATTGGGGATTCAACCATTAAATCTTGGTGGATTCATTGATTTAATGTTGTTTGATTGATTACACAAGTGGGTTTTTGTTAATTTTGTTTTTAAAGCATTGAATCAAGATGAAACATATGATTTGGGGGAAATTGGGGACGATTTCACTGATTCACAGGGACGATTTCACTGATTCAGTATTCTTCAGTGTTTTTGGTACTCTTTCGATTAACCATTCTCATTCCCCCTGTAAATATATATATATACAAAACAAAGAGACCATCTTCACTTCACCATCCCCCCGATGTGTATATATATATACACATACAAAACACAGAGACATTCGTCTTTCTCCAGATCACCAAAATCACAGGGACGATTTTGTATCATTAACGGTGGTGGTGGGTCACCAAATCACGGGGACGATTTTGGCCGGAGGTATGCCGGAGATGGTGAAGTTTGGCCGGAGATAGTGAGGTTTTGTCCCAAAAAATGGTGAGGTTCGTACCCATCCTCTCCGGTTGCAGGTGAAGTTTGAAGAGGAAATATTAAGGTTTTTTTGGGAGATCGCATAGATTTTTTGAAGGTTTTTTAGAGAGAGAAAGAGAAGATGATCAATGAGAAAATGAAGTTTTGTTGTATTAAATTGAGAAGCAGAACATTAAGGTTGTCTCTTTGTGTTTTACATATATATATATATATATATATATATATATATATATATATATATATACTAGCAGTGTACCCGTGTAATGCATCGGGGTGAGCAAATGTAAATAGAAATAAAAAATTAATGTAATAGTTTATCAGAAAAAAAAGAAAAAAAAATATATGGAGTAAATCATATATTTATAATTTATGTAGCATTAGTAGTGATAAACGCATAACTTGAGTTTTTTCAATCATGAAGCATTAAAAAATTATATTAAAGTAATCGTTAAATGTATATTTGACTTTTAAAAACATGTATTAATCAGCGATATCTAACGAATGATAATATTTTTTCAAAATACTGAAATATAGAATAGGTAAAAATAACAAATATAATGTTGGATAATATTATTTTGTATCTAAACGTATATATAGGTTCATTATTAGTTAGTTTTATAGAATTCAAAAGGCTTTAAAAACTTGTATACATGAAGAAAATACATATACTATCATAATTAAAGAAATATGTTAATTTGAGCAAGTAAATAACTTTTCTTCTTTTGGAGAAACCCCAAATGGAAGGGAAAAAACTTGAATATGGAAGGTAGTGAAAAAGTAAAGTTTGAATTTTTTTCAAATGAGTTGTACCTTATGCATACTAAGTTGTGAATTAAGAGATTTTTGAAATGTATGCATAAAATGATAGTACCTTATGTTTTATAAGTAGTAATTAAGAGTTTTTTATTTCGTCTTTATAATATAGTATATATATATATATATATATATATATAAAAGGGAGAAAATTTCCAATTTCTGGTGAGATTTTCCGGTGAGGTTGCCGGAGAAGATGACGGAAGTCCACTGGAGAAGATAACCGGTGAGGTTGATTTTATTTGGTCTAACATCCTTGTTTGGTTGATTTGAGAGGGAAAAAAGTGATCTGACCAAAATACCCCTCTCACTAACTGAGTTTTTTAACGGGGTTAGTGAGGAGGTCCTCATTTCAGAGTAAAAATCCAAACCTCAGGGACCACTATTTGAGATATTGAACTATAGGTCCTCCTTTCAAAGAAAATATGAAACTTTAAGGACCGAAACTGTAATTCTCTCTAATAATAATATTGGGCCATTGGGTTGTTGGGCTTACACTTCGGCTAATTTCATCATGTAAACCAGTTACAGTAGGAAAGCATTTCTTCTATGTTTTATATATTTACTAGAAGCGAATTCGTATAATGCAATGAAATACATTACGATTTTAATGTTTCATTTTATTTTTTTATCGATTTACTGTTAAATTTTGGATGGTTTTGAGAAAGTGATAATGTTTTTTTTATAAATTTATTTAATTTAGGCTTAATCTAAAAATTCTAATACAGTTTATTGTACAAGAGCAGTTTCTTTGAAAGCCTTCTTCTCCGCTCACGTTTCCTCCCCCACTTCCCTGCAATCACCCCCTCTCCCTCTTTATGCCAGCACCAATTTAGGGTTTCTCCTCTTGCATGATCTAATATATATATATATATATATATATATATATATATATATATATATATATATTAATAACATCGATCATATCCTCTCCACTTCTCATCATCCAACTTCCCTTAATCTCTCCCTCTCTCGCCCTCGCCCAACAAGAAACGGGATCGATGCTCTCAAACCGCGCCTGCATCTTCTGTTAAATGGCGTCTGCTTCTTCTCTTTCTCCCCCCGCTCTCTCCACCGTCGTTTACTCATCCGCCTTTGTTCCTCATGTGGCAAACCAGGTTAGGTTTTATTTGTGTTGGTTTTCTGCTCCTCCTCTTTTTCTCTGCTTATGTGTTGAGTTTATCATCATTGAATTTTCTCAATATGTCGATTCAATTCAAGGCCATATATCAATAAACTTAGGGTTCTTTTTCAATGGTTAATGTGATCCATTGCTCCTGATTCCATACTGACTTCATTTGGTCCATCACTCCTCTACTGACTCAATCGCTCCTGATTCCATACGGTTGTTTTTTTATTCCTTTGTACTTAGTCTTCCTTCCCTCTTCAAAATGTTCTTGATTGGGGTTCGATTCTCCCGTTGTTACCATCAAAATGTGGTCCGAATCTGTATGATCCATCACGCCTCTACTGAAATCGATTAGTTTCATCTATTTATCGATTGCTTTTTTGAAAATATTATATTGTATTCGTTTGCCTTTTGAAATTGATTGCTTTTCTAGGATCGATTTTGGTTTGTTTGTATCGATTGTTTGTATCTGTTGCTAAAAGGGTATCTATTGCTCGAAACAGGTTCTTTTTCTGCTTAGAACGGTAGAAACAGGTTCCATGGTTTTTACAGATATGTTGTTATTATGTGTAGCACACTTTGTAGACAGAATGTAAAAATAAAATGTCTAGAAAGTGAATTAAGTGGTGGAAAATGGCTATTTTGAATCTGGTTTTGAATTGAACTTGAGACACAAATGTGAATCCTTATGATCCATCTCTCCTCTATAATCTCTATAATCTCAATCTTGAGGAGAGATTTCAGGTGTTTCAAAGGAAATTGGGACTTTCACAATTTTAATTTGAGATTCTGCAGGAGAAGTGAAATGCTCTATAGGAAACCGGCAAAGGAAGAAACAGGTCTATGGAGAGCATTGCAGGGGCGCCACTTCTTATGTCAACATGGAACCTGGAAACTACGATGGGGACCTCACCGCCTATCCGATTTTATCAAAGGTATTTGATTCATTTGCTTTTGCTACGAAAATATGAAGTTGATGGGATATTATTTTAATTAATTTTGGTGTTACATCATTGTTCCAAAATTGAAAGTAAACATAAATTGAATATGAGAATATTGAGAATTTAGTTCAATAATTCAAAAGGTTTCTTTACTTATATTTCATCTTTTAAATAATAATTGTCCAATATATTTGCTTGATTCCGAGCAATATTTCATTTGAATGTATTGGTCTTGGAATTATAGATTTGGTGGTTTTTTAGAACCTGAGCTGTATGGAAAGGGAAATGGAATAATGATGAATTATATTTGTTGTCAATTGGTAATTTAGATGATTATTGAAAGTTTGCTAGCATTAAGAACTTGGATTATAGTACCATTTTGTTGACCAAATTCTTATTATTGAAAAATTGCTATGTGTTGAGAAGAGAAGGTTAATCTGAGTTCCATTTTTTTAATAGAAATATGACGATTGACGATTACATGCATCTGATGCTTAATCCTTATCCAGGAATTATGAGAGTTGTCATTGGCATCAGGCATCCACTTCAACTTCTGCAGGGAAAATCTATCCAGGTATTGAGAAATGAAGGTTTGCAAACTTCAACTCCTTTGCTCTATTCAGGCAGAGGTGAAGCTCTGCAAGTTGATGTTTCTAGAGAGGAAATTTGAAGTGTCTCCATTGAGGTATAGCATAATCATTAGTATTCTCTATGCCCTCAACCCTGTTTGTTTTTCAATTGTGTTACCTCTTCTTCCTACCTGGGGAGTTTTGTTTTGTGATACTGTAGATTTTATCCCTCAACGACACTTCAATAACCCTGTAAGCATTTTCAGTGTTTTTCTATGCTTTTCTGTTTATTTCAACAAGTGGAGGAAGAAGTTGCAATGTTTTGTCCCATGATATGCCGAGAAGTCCTTCAAACAGGAATGGGGTCTTCCAAAAACTATGCTATAAAACTTCCTCAACGAGTTAATCCGGCTGTGTTAGGATTAATACTTGACTATTGCCGGTTGCATCAAGTACCAGGGCGCTCTAATAAGGTCTGGTCAAACTCTTGTTTTTTTGTTTGTCTTGTCTTAACTTTCAAGCATCTTGAGATTCTATGCAATAATTATTTTACTTTTTGTTCTCATTCCTCTGGGGTTTTCAGTAAGTTTAAAGATTACATGCTTAATATGGGGAATTGTGTTTCTCCAGGAGTGGAAAACCTTTGATGAAAAGTTCATCCGGCTGGATACAAAAAAGTTATGCGAATTGACATCTGGTGCAGATAGCCTCCAGTTAAGACCATTGGTTGACCTTACTAGCCGTACACTTGCTCGGATGATTGTAGGAAAAACTCCTGAGGAGATACGTGACACATTTCATCTTTCTGATGATCTTACGGAGGTATTGTCTTATGGCAGAGTTTTATTATTATTGACTTTTAAGAGTTCTGTTCCCAAAAAAAGATGGAATAGATAGTTTTAACATAAAACTGTGTATTGCAGGAAGAGAAGTTGGAACCCTTGAGAAATAGGACTGATGATCCACGCATTCGTCTTTTGAATAGGTTATATGCCAGAAAGAGAAAAGAATTGAAAGTAAGAGAAACATCAAAGGTAAGCTGATAAGTTTTGTTGTTGTGTCCTATGAAAACGCAACAATGATTAGTCTCCCAAGATTTTAGTTATAAAGGTATGTGCGTATTTATCTTCAGATTGTTGAGATTGAAGAGGAGCGTGTTGATGATCTCTTGTTGTTCATAAACAGCGGAGATGAAGGTATGTGTGTGTTTATCTTGGTCTTATGACCCTTCCTACCCCTATCAACTTGCTGTACCTTCAAATATTAGGTTCAATACTATGTTTACATGCATCTTCCTACACTTGGATCGTGAGTAATTTCAACCTATTTTTTTAAGCCTTTTATGTTATGCTATATGAGTTCATAAAAAAGCACACTTGCACCCACAGACTTTTGTATATTGTAGTATCGAGAAAGATGTTATTGTTTACTTTTAACCATCTTTTTAAAAATTTATCATATCTGTCTTCTCTCATTGTGACACTTTTATGTTATTATTAAAACATATATTGAGGTAATATGAGTTGAGATTCAAGCTGACATAGTTGATAAGATTTTAGTTTTTATTTTGTTACAGGTTGCAATTCATTTTCACAAACATTAACATTTGTTAGAAAGTGTTCATTTCTGTGCATATACATTATTCATAGTGTGTACTTTGTAATTATTTTGTTCAATGCTACTGCTTCTGATATTTTACCATTTTCAGGGCGAGCAAGATAAACTGGAGGTGAAGTTTTTTGAAGAGAGAGAAGCATTAGAGTTGAAATACCAGAAGATGTACAAGCCACTATAGTCAAAGGTATATGCGCTATCTCATTTGTTTACAATGGATGTTGTATTTTATAGGTTTTTTATTAGAATTAATGGGACGGGAAGGGATACAGAACAACAAAATCCTTTATTTGTGGGATATGTAGTTGGTTTGACTATGATGGCTACTTGCTTGCCTAATGGGATTTTCAGAGAATTTACCTTTCTAACTTTTTATCCAGGTTTTGGATTTTCGTAATGTTTATGGAAAGGTTATATATATTGAAAGGTTGATATTAGAAATTTGATTGGTCTAACAGATGAACTAATAATCTATACTATATTATAAAAACGACATAAAAAACTCTTAATTACAACATTTTAAGCACAAGTTACAACTAATTTAAGCCAATTACTTAATTTACAATTTCTTAATACTTTGGTACAACCTTTCCAAGCACAGTATCTCACATAATCATCTATTTGTGAAATGGATACTCATTTATTAATATAACTATTTGTTTTTTTGGTGGAGGATTTTATAAAATAGATTTTATATTAGCATAATCTATTTTAAATGTAGATTTAATTTACATTTAAATCTATATTAATGAGATGTAATATAAAATCTTTTTTTTTTCCGTATTTTTTTATATTACATCTCATAATGATTTTTCCATATTTTATTTTATAAAATCTTTTTCCATATTTTATTTTATAAAATCTTTTTACACAGTGAGATGTAATATAAAGTCTTTTTTCTTCCGTATTTTTTTTGCTAATATAAAATCTATTTTATTTTATAAAATCTACACGTATCTATACTATATTATAAAAACGACATAAAAAACTCTTAATTACAACATTTTATGCACAAGTTACAACTAATTAAAGTCAATTACTTAATTTACAATTTCTTAATGCTTTGGTACAATCTTTCCAAGCACAGTATCTCACATAATCATCTATTTGTAGAATGAATACTCATTTATTAATATAACTATTTGTTTTTTTGGTGGAGGATTTTATAAAATAGATTTTATATTAGTATAATCTATTTTAAATGTAGATTTAATTTACATTTAAATCTATATTAATGAGATGTAATATAAAATCTTTTTTCTTCCGTATTTTTTTATATTACATCTCATAATGATTTTTCCATATTTTATTTTATAAAATCTTTTTCCATATTTATTTTATAAAATCTTTTTACATAATGAGATGTAATATAAAGTCTTTTTTCTTCCGTATTTTTTTTTGCTAATATAAAATCTATTTTATTTTATAAAATATACACGTATTTTATATTAGCATAATATAAAATCTACACGTATTTTTTTTTCTCACGAGCATTAAAAGAAGAAAAAAGAAGGTTGATATGAGTTAAAAATAAAAAATAACGAGATACACTAATAAATTATCGTATTCTTTAAAATAAAAATATTCTGCAATACTTTCCAAATTAACCAAGTGTAAAGAAAATAAAATAGAAACGATGTAGATATAAAAATATTCTTCCATATTTTTAATATATTTACATTTAAATGTAAAATCGAAAATAAAAATAAAAGATTTTAAAATATTCTCTACATTCACTATAAATATATATAGCTTCTCTATGTATCATCCGAGTACAAGAAGAAGACGAACGGTCGGGTGTCAATGGTGGAACCTGCAACTGAACAAAAGGTATTCCACTATATTTTTGTTTATTTGAAAAACTACTTTTTTATATTTTATTTTATTTGCTGAGGATTTGTTTATATTTTTCAAAACCCACAATCATATTTTTCGAAGTAGGGGAATAAGATATATATACATATCTTTATTTTTATCGACTAATACTATGAGGTCTTGAAGTCAATAGTCAGATAAATATGTTGTGAGACATGTCATTTGAGTTTTAAATAATATAATACAAAACTATTATCAATATTATTGTACAAAGTCATAACAACAAACGATTAAGAATATATGCAAGTTAACCACTTATGAAAATACATTCGTTTTTCACATTGTATTTCATTAACTGTTAACACAGAAATTACGTTTCATTTTAACTTGGTTCAATATTCCAACAAAAAATTTATCCTTCCGTGCAATGCACGGGCCCAACACTAGTTCTAGCAAAAAGTCGGAATGCAAAGTTTAAATGCAATCATCTAAACGGTTTCATTGGAGTTAGTTGCACAATTTTCCTCCGATGACTTCTGATATGCCTGTTTTCTCTTCAGTTAAAATACGCGATTGAAATTAGTTATATTTTTATTTTAGAGGCTCACCTTACATTTTGAACTACAAATTTGCTATTGCTCTATCTTGTGCATCAGAATGAAAACTATCAATATGTTGATTTCTGATGGCAAAGAGGTAATGTTGGGTTCGAAATTTTGTCAAGAAAATTGTCGAATTTATTGCCAAACATCCCCCAAATGGATTTTGGTATATTGAGAAAAATAGGATTATGGTAATAGGGCACCCATACCTGATGGAAACTTGGACCTTCTTGAGGACAGACTGTTGGTGGAATATAGGTGCTTTAGATACTGAAGATGTTTATAAAAGCACGTGAGGACATATATGCATCTAACAACAACCTATACATGTGGAATTGGTAACAATATGGAAAATTTACAACCTATACATATGTGTTTGGTAACAAATCACTTATGCTTATTCTTTCCATTCATACTTAGATTTCCTCTCGACTCTCACAACTAAGGTTCTAAATGGCGGCGAGGTGTGGCGTGGCGGCGAGGCCAAGCCTCAAGCCTTAGGAGCCATGGCGAAGCCTTGGCGTTTTCAAGGCGTGACTTATGGCGTCAAATTTATAATTTATATATAATATTATATATAAAAACATATGTTTTGGCATATTATTCAATGAGTCAATAGTAATAAACAAGTTAAATTATGTTATATATAGTAAAACCCGCAAATAAGACATTAAAAACATAAAAATACCAAATATTGCATTACAAAAACTGCGCATTAGGCCATGGCGTGCCACAAACTTAACGTGGCGTGAGACACAAGCCTTGATGCCATGGTCCGCCATGGCGGCTGTGCGGTGAGTTTTTTAGAACCGTCACAACCTCTTTGTTGATGCACACCCTTGCTTTCAAACCAGAGGTAGATTCAATGATCACAACCTGCTTGTGAGTCCATTGTTTTGCAGGTTGCTTGAGGCTTGATAGTGGCAAATTGGGAATACAAGTTTTGGCATGATCACCAGTGATTTGCGTAAGAGTAATTATGACAATTACTACAAAGAGAATAAATGGGATTCCATGTAGTAAGTTTTCGATATTAGCAATTTCCTGTTATAAAAGACCTTAAACAGTTATATATTATAAAAGACTTTTATTTAGGCATAATTTGACAAGTCTAAAGAAAATGTGTAAATTATGTCTCTATAGATTAAAAAAAAAGTTAAATGAATCCCCATATAAATTTTATTTGGTAAGAATCTACTTGTAGTAGGTATTCTTGTTTACATTTATTCAAAATTTGCACTTAGTTACATTGTACGGGTATACAATTAGCATTGGATGGAGAAAAAAGAGCCAAAATAGAAACATGATTCGCATTTTAAATTCGCGTTTTTAAATCAAGATGCAAACTGCAATATCGCATAGTTTTTACCCATTCTTTATTCTTAACTTTTAACCTGTTCTTATGCCTTCTTGATTCTTAAGACTTTTAATTTGTTTTTACCCATTATTGATTCTTGTTTTTAACCGGGTTTTACCCATTTTTTATTCTTGATTGTTGATTCTTGAACTCCATACTCGTCTTCGCTAAATGAGTCCTTCCAAAGGCGTAAACCTGCCCACACAATCATTTATGGTACAAATTGCAATTGGCAACTGTATACACATGTCATGAATACCTGCGAATTAATTTGTTTTATATTCATACGTTTTATTTTCTTCACCGTTAGCACATTAAAAATACATAATCGTAAAATACATTTCATTCTTATTATAATTTATATCATTATAATTTTTTCGTCAATAATTGTAATATAAACTAATTATTGAATATAATTATGAGTTTAGGGTTTAGGGTTTCATAAATTGTGATTCTTAGGTCATTGATTGATTGTTGATGACATGTCTATAAGGAAGTAACATTACTTGTTCGTTCTTTACTTACATTCCGTTGCATCGCGCGGGTATATGCCTAGTAATATAATATTTTTTATATAAAAAAAATTTAAGTATTTTATTAGAATTCAATGATTATCTTATATATTTTAATGACATCTAGAAAAAATAACCAATTATATATTTAATAATATAATTAAAACAAAATTATATAGTGATATAATATATTAATTAATAGTGATAAAAATTTGGGTTTAAGTATTTAAATTCTCAATAGAGCATGTGGCTGGACAATAATCTTTGTCCCATAATGAAGTTTCTTATTAAAAAACTTAATAAGAATCTCCATTGTGGATAAAAAGTCAAATACTTATACAAAAACTTATGTTCTTGTCTACATTCTTTTTTTATTATTGGTTTTCATTATCTTTATTATTTCTTAACCATTTTATTTATTTTAATAAACTATAAAACATATAAGTTAAAACTGATAAAAAAAAATATAAATTAATTATTATCAAATATATTTATCATTTTGTTTTATATTTTGTTTCTTGTAAATTTTTATACAAGTTTTCTCGTTATATTATTATATTTAGATAATTTTTCACTATATGTTTAGATGCTTAATTTAATAAGTTATAACCATCCACACTAGTGTAACCTCGAAACTTTTTTTCTAAAATTTACTCAAAATAAGTGTAATTGTTATCATTAATAAACTTATTACTATGTTTAATATTTACTATTGTATGTTTAACAAAAAAAATCATCGAATCTATACTATATTATAAAGATGGCATAAAAAACTCTTAATTACAACTCACTAAGCTTTATGTACTATCATTTAAAGTTATCTACTTAAAATCTCTTAAAAGTAACTACTAAAGCCTAATATACTACCTGTAAAGCTTTTAACTATAATTAATATATTTCATCCTTATCCCCCAAAATCCTTATCTCTAATCCTCAAACCCTAAAATTATGAAATTTGAATTTTGATAAACATAATCAAAACAGGATAACATCTCAATTTAAATATAAAAAATTTAAAATATATAAGATAATTAATGAATTTTAACAAACTACTTAATTTTTTTTATATAAAAAACATTATATTGTTAAGCCTAAATTAAACAAATTTATATATAAAAAACCATTATCACTCAATAAAAACCATTCAAAATCGTACTGTAAATCAATAAAAAATAAAAATAAACATTAAAATCGTGATGTATTAAGCATTATGTACTATTATTTAATGTTTATCTACTTAAAATCTCTTAAAAACAATTAATGAAGCAATATATACTACTTTTAAATGCTTTTAACCCTAATTAATAAATTTCATGTTATCCCCCAAAATCCTTATCTCTAATCCTCAAATCCTAAAATTATGAAATTTGAATTCTGATAAACATAATCAAAACAGGATAAACATCTCAATTTAAATATAAAAAATTTAAAATATATAAGATAATTAATGAAATTTAACAAACTACTTAATTTTTTTTATATAAAAAACATTATATTGTTAAGCCTAAATTAAACAAATTTATATATAAAAAAATCATTATCACTCAATAAAAATCATCCAAAATCGTACTGTAAATCAATAAAAAACAAAAAATAAAAATAAACATTAAAATCGTGATCTATCTCGCTGCATTGCGCGAGTACGCTTCTAGTGTTCTTAAGAGAAGAGATTAAAGAGAAGAAAAAATGTTGAAAATATATAAATAGAGCATAGAAACTGAAATTTTCATAACATAATTTATAAATTACTAAAATCCAGTTTTGAAAGGGTTGTATTGGTGCAACCCACTCACATCAACCTGCAAATGGGGGATGGAGAAGGTGACTACAATGGGAGGCGAAGGCGTTCACGCTATTTCATCCCTTAGTTATGGAATCGGAGGTGGCTTGTAGCAAGCGTTGTTGTTTACCCTTTTTCTGTGTATCTAAACAAACAAAAAGGGGTGTTCTCTTATATTTTTATTAGAAGGTAACAATTGTTTATTAAGAACACATGGCTGACTAAGTGGCAAAAGGCCAAAAGCAAGCTATAACTATTGGAATCTACAAAGCTTGGTTGAAAGCAATTTAATTTATCATGTCTAAAGGTCTATGTCCTAACCACTCTTTTGGGAGGAACTTCAAAGTGAATGTATTCCATTATGTGCTCTCCTCAATATTCATAAGATCACAACCATTGGATCCTTGGGAAACCATCACAGGTACGATTGACATCTATAAATTTAAATGAGAATATTTCGTCATCCAGTGAAATGTAAATAAATAACATCGCTTGGGAAAGCCTCACGGCCTGATAGTTGGTTTAACAATAATGACATTTATCGATATGGCGATGTTACCTACTAGACACAAAGCTTGTTATGTGATCAAGATCTCTCATGCCAACTTCGAAGCTATGGGTCTTATTCAACAAAGCTTAAACAATAATTCAAGAGCTAAGAAGGGGGCCAAAAGGCCTTGTCTCTAAAAACCCGACTTACTAGGTATCCATCTTACGATAAACTTCCAAACCGTGCTATTTAACGTGTTGGTTCGCCCAAATACAAGAAGTACAACCAATAGGGCCCATAGATGTGAGATGTAGCAAATCCACTTAATGTGATAGCTAACATGCATTCTTCTTAGAGAGATTCCTATATTGTGAGTCGTTCATAGTTGTTTTTCACTACTGCTGATAGAACGGTGTTATGACCCCCCCCCCCCAAAAAAAAAAAAAGTGGTACTGAATTGAGGTTGCAGGTGCTACAACCGAGTTCCTTGCAAAATCGGAAACTCTTTTTCTATGAACTTCTAAAGCACGAGTGTAAAGAAATTCAACCCTACAAATATCTTTTAAAAACCTAACATTTTGAATGATTATATTGTAAGATGATGATATGATCAAATGTTGAAAATAATCGTCCTTCATGTTGTAGCCCAGTGGTAAGGTAACATCCTGAGGGGTCAGTGGATGGTATCCTTGACTACCCAGGCTCGAACCCCGTGGTGAGCATCCTGTGACATCCATGATCATGGGTCTGCCACATAGTGGTACCCTTAATTGGGTTAGGTCGTGATCGACGGGGATTAGTCGGGTGGCACCCTTAAGTGGGAGCCCGGATACCCCGGGAACGTATGCGTGTGTTAACTTGTCGTTCAAAAAAAATGTTGAAAATAATCAACAATGTAATTAGAAAACCACAAGGGCTGTGGTGTGGTGGTAAAGGCTTGGGGAGTTCATAGCGCTCAACCCGGGTTCGAGCCCCACTAGCAGCACTTGTGGTCACTGAGGATAAACTCAGGGCTGCACGCTTTAGCAGCTGGGCCAAAGGCCCTAATTGCCAGGGATTAGTCTGGGCCATAGGCCCAGGATACCCTTTCCAAAAAAAACAATGTAATTAGAAGCCCTTTAATACACATATAAAAACAGAGATACGACAAACGAAAATGATCCTTCATTATATGAGCATGAGTTTATTTTTACCCCTCAAACAACTCATCAAGTCTTCATAACTCATTGTATTTTAAATTTTGTAACAATACTCAAACAACTCAATCAAGTCTTCATAACTCATTGTCAGACTCAAATCCAGATTCAATTCCTAGGGTTTCTCACTTATTTCGGTCCACGATAGTTGTATAAGGACATGTAATGTATTCTTTTGTTATTATGTGTTCACGTAACTGAAATGGTATTAGAGCAGATTCATTATGAAGTAATTGGAAAGATAATTGCGTTAATACCGAAGAAAAAAACCGAACTATTTAAATGTTGTTTGACAGTAATAAAACAATTCTTTGAAATTTTATGTATGGTAATTTAAACTTCGTTTTGATAGAAATATGTGGTAGCATCGTATAGGGCCCATTTGGTTTGATGGAATTTTTTGTGGGATTTGGATTTCGTGGAAGTATTGGAATTGAAAGGATATGAAATCTTCGGTGGATTTGGTTGGTAGAAATTGAAATGAAATTGAATTTCGTTCTTTTGAAATAATTTATAAAAAACATTATAAAAATTTATAGAAAATAATTAAATTGTGTTTTTATTAATTGATTATTGCAAAACAAAGGTTTTTAACATATTATAAAACATTATTACAAACAAATGTTATGAAATCTCACTAACTATCAACTATCTCATGGGATTTTTAAATCACATGTTTGTGAGATTTCTAGACTTCCTTCTAAAACGAAAGTAGGATTGGAATGAAATCCAATTCCAAATCCCACAAAATAGCAACTCAAATGGTCCATAGAGTCCTTCATGTTGTAGCCCAGTGGTAAGGTAACATCCTGGGGGGTCAGTGGATGGTATCCCTGACTACCCAGGTTCGAACCCCGTGGTGAGCATCCTGTGACATCCATGATCATGGCCCTGCCACATAGTGGTACCCTTAATTGGGCTGGGTCGTGGTCGACGGGGATTAGTCGGGTGGCACCCTTAAGTGGGAGCCCGGATACCCCGGGAACATATGCGTGTGTTAACTTGCCGTTCAAAAAAAATGGTCCATAGAGAAATTTGGTTGGATTTGGAAGACAATTATAACAAAGATGTCAGTCTGTCACGTTTACCACCAAATAATTGGTATGGTTTCATCACAAATGAGCAATCTAGAGAAATAATGATAAATAACTTCAAAATTGTAACAAAAATAATGATAAATAACCCAAAATACTCATTTGTAATATTTTTATAGTACGTTTTTTATATTATAAATACTATATGATGATAATATTAATAGTATTATTAATTGGTGGCGGCAACAACCGTGGTGGCGGTGACAATGGTGGTGGTGGTGACGACGAATACAATGACAAAGACTGCAAGCAATCCATATGTGAAGGCATAGGAGAGAACATTATGAGTTCAATCCTCATAGAGTTTATCTGTAGTCTTCTTCACCATGGCCAATCTTGGGCTCAATCACTTCCCCTCATCACCATTTGCATTACATGTTTCAAGTTCTTTGGCCTTGATGGCTTGATAACACATTCAGTGTGTGTAATTTTTTGCATAAAAAACTATATTAATTAATGTTGCTTTCTTATTTTACAATAAAATTTTACATCCTACAAATATAAAACTAATCTTGTAAATATGTGTACCCATTGGGCTATAGGTGATAAGGGCCATAACTAAACTATCATCATATAAATTGGGCTTTGGCCCGATTGAAATTAAAAAAATTTATCTTCGATTCTCCGGTAATGTTTCAAAAAAATACGTTAAGTTGGGCTTTGGCCCAATTGAAATTAAATACTTCTCCACTAGATTTAGAGATGGTCAAATTGGGCTCAACACGGACCAGCCCCAGATCAATTGGACCGGTTATTGCTTGACTGTCTAGGATTGACTACGTCTTTTTGGATATTTAAGGTCCGGTCCAATGGTCTAGGATCGAATATCGATGTCATAAATATTCCATGTTAAAATTAAAAAAAAATAACAAAAACTTTCTAGTTACATGCTTAATAAAGAAAGCATGAGTTACATATGGAGATTCTTATAATTATTTAAATTGATGGATTATAACTTTATTTTCTTTTTAAATTAACTAAACCTAATTTACAACTATGGGGAATGGAATTAATGACACCCTAACAAGGGAGGTGTTGACATGAGACATCATTATGTGCATCATGATGATGCAATGCAATGCAATGTTGATGCCCCATGGACATAATTCCCTTAAGCATGCCATAGTGGAAAGAGGAACATTCCAACCCCCATCCTAATCATGGTTTATGAATAACATAAATCCCCACTTGCCTTCTGCTCATGCATATTCACAATGCATATGCATGCCCATCTCCATAATCATGTCCATCCCATATGATGTTTTCACTAGGGCCTTTTGTATATTCTGATTTGGAGGTTTATATTTGTTTTTATAAAGTTATTAAATTAAAAGAAAAGGTAGGGGAGCTACTGCTATTTTGGACATAATCATTGCTTTAACATTATACTTTCATGGTCACCAACTTTTATCCTTATTTAATAATTCTATTTCCAAATATACCCCTTCAAAACATACCCACATATACCATAATACAAGAAAGCACCATATATTTGTATGTTGTGGGACCCCAGGGCATTTTGGCCAAATGGGATATTGTCCAAACTCCCCAAAGATTTGGTGTCCATTTGGTTGTGAAAACAATCACTTTGATATAGTAACCATTCTTTCTCATGATTCTATTCTCTTCTTTTCATGTGCATGTGTTGGTGGGACTTCATCCCCTTTATACACCACCATGACCATACCCTCTCTCTTCTACTCAATTTTTAAAACATTATTTCATTAAATTATGTTGATTTTTATGATTATATTTAGTGTATGTTTAGTAAACTAACCGATTGGTCGATAATCTAATAGTTTGTTGATAAATTAGTTGTTGATTACTAAGTTATCTATTAGTTAAAAAGGTAGTTGTTGGATAAAAAAAATTAATTGTTAGTTGATAAAATAGTCATATTTTATAAAAACTAGTTATTAAAATATATGACAAATTGACAATGTTAAGAACCTAAAAGGAAAATTAAGAGGCACTTGTGTAAAAATAAAAGGGCTTAACTGAAAAAGGTAAAAAAAAATCTTCAATAATTCTTATTTTTTCACAAAACTAGCTTAATTGAAGTTTACTAAACAAGATTTTTTTAATAAAATAAACTCAAAAAACAAGTTATATCATTAATAATATTAAATAATATGAGACTAAAAAATCAAAAGGAAAGTGTTAAATTTACATATCTTGGCGCATTAACTATCAATATCTTCTAAACAGAACAACTCAAAACGACATTTACATTCATTTTGTTCTTTCACTTTATTCACTTCTTTTAGTTGGTCAGTAGAAGACCGAATATTTCCAACTACATGAATCTATGACTCGAATATATTTTCTTTTTAAGTAAAACAAGAAGCATAACTTTATAAGGGTTTCTTTTTATATAAACCAAATATCTAAACTTTGGTCGATAAATGGAAAATATCTATATGACCACACAATAGTACCAACTACTGAATGGTTATTTAAACAATATTCTACTCATGAACATCGAATACTAATGGCGCTTTTGGTTTGCGGGATTGAAATGAATTTGGAGGGATTTGGATTTCAAATCCATTCCAATCCTGCGTTTGGTTTGCAGGAAAGGATTTCGTTAACCGGATTTTAAATCCGTTGACCATTTTAAAATCCCTCATATGATGGATTTGGAAATCCTTGGCATTGGGCTTGGATTTGAAATCCAAATCCGATGGATTCTAAAGCGTGATCCATACTTCAAATTGTATCGATCCAAATTCAACGTTTACAAATAAAAATAAATTCTTTATAAAACAAAAAAAAAATAATAATAAAAAACTCAATCCAAATCCAAATCCTACAAACCAAGCAAGACTTGTAAATAAATGGATTTGAAATCCATTCCAAATCCTACAAACCAAACACATGAAGGGATTTCAAATCCCTCTAAATCCAAATCCCTCCAAATCCAAATCCCTCCTTGAAATCCAATCCATTCCATTCCAATCTCGCAAACCAAACGCGCCCTAAGGGTGCGTTTGGTTTGCCGGAATGGATTGGAATGGATTGAATTTCATGTAAGGATTTGGATTTGGAGGGATTTGGATTTGGGAGGATTTGGAATCTTTTTTGTGTTTGGTATGTAGGATTTAGAATAGATTTGAATTTCATTATTTATAAAAAAAATCATTAAAAATTATAAAAAATTATAAAAATAATTAAATTGTCTAATTATTAATTGATATTGGAAAACAAACGTTTTTAACATATTTTAAAGCATTATTATATGCAAATCCTTCGAAATCCCTTGAAATCCCAACCATCCCCAAAGGATTTCAAAATCCAATATTTGAGGGATTTCAAAGCAATCCTAGGATTTCAAATCCGGCCAATCTTTCAAACCAAACATGGGATTGGAATGGATTTGAAATCCAAATCCCTCCAATTCCAATCCATTCCGACAAACCAAACGCACCCTAAGTGTTTGTACATCTATTTTGACCTGATCCAAGAATCTATAACACAAAATTTCACTTCTTTTGTAGATGATAAATACTAACCATTGAATCAACATTTCTCTCTATTTTCACTTTATTCGAGTCAATGTGACCAAAAGAACATCTATGCCTATTCCTTTCTTCACCCATAATCCTATTGTTCCGATGCTCATCCTCTAAATCCAATTAGAACCGCATATTTTTTTAAAAGTAGATATCAAACAGAGTAAATTATCTGAAGTTAATTAAAAATTATCTAATAAGTTTGCTGAAATCAATTTGGTATAATGAAATCTCACTTTTATCAAGGTTCTAAATAACGTGAGGCGTGGCGTGGCGGTGAGGTCAAGCTCAAGTCTTACGAGTTATGGCGAGGCCATGGCGTTTTCCAAGGCGTGGCTTAAGGCGGTAAATCTGTATATAATTTATATGTATATATGTGTATGTGTGTGTTTTTATCGGTGTCTTGAACAATAATGAACGGGTTATTAACAATTTAAATTCATATAAAACGATAAGCAAAAAAAATTCTAAGCTATAATCGATACTAATGGGTAAATTCCAATCGAATTTCGAAGTACACAAATTCGACACCATGGCGGGCCATAACGAGCTCGACGCCAAGGGGTAAAACGTGGCGGCAAGGCCACGCCTCGACACCATGGCGGCGCCAAGACGCGATTTTTAGAACCTTGACTTTTATTAACATCAACTATCATTCATATTGTTGTCGACAAAAAAAGCCTAAATTTATTCATTTTATAAAGAAAAAGCGTTATATATGAATCTAAAAAACTTAATAAAATCAAAATATCACGGTTATTAAAAATAACCAGAAAAGACAATGTGAGTTTGAAACATCAAGAGTCAATTGCTTCCCATTACGTTGATTTTGTGTTAAACATGTCTCCTTTTAGAGATGGATCCACACAAGCTTTTATCAAACATAATCAAAAGGGGTACATTTGACTGTTTTCAACATGTGATATAATTTCTTTGGTCAAACTTATGAATCCTTTTAGAAATGGTAAAAGAATAAGTAACAAAAATCGACATGCTAAAAGGCAAATTTGGTTGAAAAAAAAAAACCAAGTAAAAGCTATTTTGAAATAATAAGAAAATCGGGTCAACAATGTTTCAAAATAAAGCAAAAAAATAAGCGTGTAAACACAGAGAGGAAGACAATTGTCATATAAATATTGGTATAGTCTAATGATCTAAACCTCTAAATTAATGTATCCTTTTAAGTATAAAGAAAAATAAGAATGATATTTAAAGCAACTTTCCCTCATCAATAAATTAGTGATAGTTTTAGAAGAGGGAAAAACTATATACGTTTATACGTACACCAAAATAAATTTTGTAATCACAAGGGTTGTGATGTAGTGGTTGAAACCTAGAGGGATGTTTTAAATATCTCATTTGTCCTAAGTTCGATTACAAAAATCCACAAAAATTATAGTCACTAGGGGTGTTCGCGGTCCGGTTTGGACGGTTTAACCCCCCAAACTACAAACCAAACCGTAATGATGGTTTAGAAAATTTCCGTTTCGTAGCAAGTGACCAAACCGGTCAAACCAGACCACAAAAAAACGGTCTGGTCTGACCGGTTTAGGCGGTTTGGGCCTATTATGGGCTTTAAACTAAAAGAAACATAAAATTTATCTCCAATTTAAAATTTCAATCGATGTTACATTATTAAAAAAATACTATACGGAATTATAGAAGAAAAATCTATCTTCAAAATTAAAAAATGTTAAACAAGTTGAAAAAAAGTTAAACAAGTTCACCAACAATAGTTGGAATTTTGGACAAAGATTTAACAAGTCGAAAGACGATTTGAAGTTTTAGATTTCGATTATTGGCGGATTTTAGAATTTTGCTGATGTATGGAATAGAAAGTGAAAACTAAGAACTTAGGTGCCGTTTGTTTTTTAAAAGGTCTAAAGTCTGAAGTCTTATTTTAGTTATGATTAATAAGAGGTGGTGTGTAAAAATGTCTGAACGATTCAGACTTAAGAGTCATTAAGAGGTTTAAAAAATAAAACAATCCCTTAATGTCTTGGATGATTTTTTTTTTAAATTGAGACATAATATGTAAACATATAACATGAAAACAAAATATAATTTTGGCGGTCGGTTCGGTCCAAACCGCTCAAAAAAATGTTCAAGCCGTAGACCAAACCAGACCGAGCGGTTTGACTATTTTTCAGACCGGACCAGACCGCCAGACCGCTCAAACCGCCAAAAACGGTCCGATTTGACTTGGTTCAACCAGTTTGAACGGTCCGATGGTTTTTTTAAACACCCCTAATAGCCACTGTGTTTATCAAAGTTGATGTCTTACAGTTATATTTTGTCGAGATTGGTCTGAACATAGTCACGAACACCCTTCTAAAAAGACTATTAAGAAATAAAAAATAAATAAATAAAAATTGATTAAAAAAATGTTAGACGTAAAAGTAAAACTATATGTTATCTTAGACAAGGGTGGTGGGATGCATCATTGCCGGAACCCTAAAAAGGGAAGTAGGTTAGGGAAGGGGAACATTAATTACAAATATAAACCCAAAAACCCATACTTAATTACACCCTAATTAAATAACACCTAAATAAGCTTTATCCATTTAACATATTCCCCACAATCCACATGTCTTTTTTTAATTTATATATATGTACAATGAAACTCAACCACATATCTTATATATAGTTATATTTGATAAGGTTGATACCATTGATATCTAGAAAGATTAATTAGATTACTTGTCATCGGGTCTTCTAGGGACAAAAACCATTTGATATAAGAATTTATTAATTTATTATTATTAGGTAACTAACAAATGTATTAATTTAGATACATGAACTTTTTTTTCCATATTTGTTTTTGTTAAAGGGTACACGGCAAAAGGATAGCGGAAGGTAAGCAACAGTTTACTTGTATGTGTATCAACTAAAAGGACATTAACAAAACACATGCATATTGAGAGGTAAAATTGAAGGGACTTAACTGATCCGGTTTATGTTAATTGTAAAACAAAATTCAATGTTCTAAGGCATGTGTCATGGTAATAAAATGCCGTCTCCCATGTCGTTAACCCCCATTGACGAATGTTTAAGTTGCGCTGCCGCCAATGCACTTTTTTTGGCTTTCTGTTAAAATTTTATATTTCAAGTTTGAGACATTGTCATATTGTATCTCATGCTATTTAAAACCTTGGACAAATTATGTCGAAAAAACCATGCTCCAAATAATAAAGGACTTCTTATGAAACCTTTAATGTGCTTGATACAAAATTTTGAATATTTTGTCATTTTCCCTTTTAACTTTAATTCAAATGCTTTTGTATTTTGTCTTCACCAAAACACAAGTCAAAGTAAAATATTTCAATATACCGTTAACATACAAAACCAATTTACCTATAAAATGGCAAAAACGAAGAACCTGCCACCAATTTGGGTCTAATAAGACTTGACAAAGTTAATAAGGATCTAGGTTCCACTTAAACCGATTCGAATCACGTCCTAGTCCGATCTACTCCAATTTTATAAACATTTCCAAAGTACAAGAATACCAACAAATCAATAATAATTTATGTCTTAAGACCATCTCCAACTAATGATGGCCAAATATCGGGCTCGGGCTGGGCCAAAACGGGCTTCGAGCTCAAACAGTAAAGCCAAAAATCGGGCCAAGCGGGCTTCGGACCTAGCCGGGCCGGGTTTCACCCAAATATTGGTGGCCCGGTTAATGTTGGAAGAAACCGGTTTTTAGAAAACCGGGCTGGGCCGGGCCAAAAATCGGTCCGTGATCGGCCATGTTTTTTTTAATTTTAATTTATGTATATAATAATTAATTATATAATAAAATTTAAAAAATAGGTTTAATTATATCAATTAATAAACTTTTAAAAACTCAATTATATCAATTACTAAGCTTTACAAAATAAAATTTGGATTGGAATCATTGGATCACTAAAATACACTTTAAAAATACGTTTTATTTATAATTTACAACTTGGTAATTTTGTGCGGACATTTTGAGAGTAGAGATTTGAGAGTAGAGAGTAGAGAAATAGAGATATTAGACTAGAACTTGCGAGAAACGAATATTGCGAGAAATGAGAATTGGATGCGTTTTTTGCATTTTGTAAGTTGGTGTCTAACTCCATAATCAACACAAGTATTTATAGAGGTTTGGGGGTAAAAAATCCAAAAAGAAAACGGTCAAAAACGGCTAGTTAACGGATCTATAACGGCTTTTTTTTTAAACCATCGAATCGGACCGGGCCAGGCCAAAAACCGGGTCTTGAACCGGACCCGGGCCGGGCCGGCAAAACCTCCAAAAGCCTAGACCGGTTTGTTTTTTCGGGTTCTAAACCGATTTACTATCGGGCCGGGCTTTGGGCGGCCCGGGTCGGGCCGAGCCCATTTGGCCATCACTATCTCCATCCATAACACCAATTTTAACATTAAAAACACCAAACTTGGTGGGTCATCAACACAAAAAAAAAATCAACTCCAACCACACTCTAAAAAAACATCAAATTTGTAGACCCCACATTAAAATAACATATTTTATTTATTATTAACTATAATAACAATAAATAATAAAACTACATTGAATTGGTGGGCGCCCGATAAATTTAAAGGGTGTGCAGTGCCCGTTCAAATTTGGAGGCCAAGCCTCTTTCTCTCACCTTCAACACCAAATTTATTTGGTGTTTGGAGGTTGATTGGAGATCAAAATTGATGTTTTTGGGTTTTTTAGAGTTTGATTGGAGATGCTCTATAATATCATACGTAGATGAATGATAGTTATTTAAGACCAGAAATGTATTAAAACCGGACCCGTTTGTTATAATAATATTTTAACCAAACAAGACATAAAAAAATAGACAAAATAATGTTGGATTACCCTTTTGCCCATAACAACACATTAAAGGAAAACCAAAGGGCCTTTGGCCTAACGGTATCGAAGCTTTTGGCCTCTTAGAAGATCAGAGATTCAAACCTTACCACAAACCTCACCAAAGATAAGGAGGATGTATGAATTTATTTGTTGAATTTACCGTATATAAAAATTATATATTTAAAAAAACAAATTAAAGGGAAATATATGAAATGGTTTTTAGGCGTGCAAATTGCATGGATTTGTAGCGTAAGCATGCAGGTTCACATAACCAGGTCCCCGCGTGCCAACACATCACCCCAAAACCCAACCCACCAACACATTCCACACTTTTCCAATATTTACAAATTTTTTTAAAATATTAAAATATGTTTTAAACTTATTTTACCTTTTTAACCTTTTAATACGCAATTCTTGAAATCAGCTGTACTATTTTTTGTTAATGTTGATCAGTTGTTAAGCATTTTTATAAACATAGCGTAAGATCAAACGTTGTAATTCTTTTTTTTAGAAAAAATGGTAACTCTTACATATTGTAATCAGTATAAATATTTTAGTGGTTTTTAAATTAAAACAGATAAACAATATTGATGATGTCGGCTGAAAATACAATGGATATGATGCAATTAGGGATTTAATTTCCAACGTGCTTCTAGCAAAAGAGTAAACGCTAGCAGAAAGAAGATAAAGCACAATATTAAGATAAATAAATATGTGTCTAATTCAGAAGTGTTAAATTGTCTTGTTTTTAGGATGACTTTGAAATTGTAGTTTTTACGATAACACAAATGTATATATTAATCGCCCAAAACGCATTATAGTTTCGGGTCTCGATCTAGATCTTCCTTTTCAACCTTCTCAAACAGATTGTTAACATGTGGATTGAAGTACACAAGTGACGATTTCATTGTTAAAAGTGATTTATTTATTTACTATAGTCGGTATATATAATACAAAACCGATTGCATCCATGCATATTTTAATTAATTAAGATTTATAATTTGTGGATATATATATATATATATATATATATATATATATAGGTATTGTTATGAAGTTAGAGGGAAATAGAATTAAAGTAGTGGAATATTAAGAAAAGAAGAGACTGAGTAACAGAAAGAACATATAGGGAGAAGTGAAAGAGAAGCACATAAAGCAAGCAGGCAACTTTGAGACCCAGAATCAAGTGTAATTCTCTCATACCCCTCAAAGTAAAGAATATATATCGCAACAACAATCACTACCAACCATCCTTTTTCCACACATATATATAATATTTATATTATATATGCAAACCAACAAAAATGATAAAGGTTCATTTATTATGATTAAGAATATTTATGTAAGATGATTAGAGTTCATTAATTATTAAGATCAATAGTTTATATTAGGAAACAACCAATATATATATATATATATATAGGGTCTCCTTCATTTGCTAATCACGACATTGGTGATAACCGTGCTAACCAATTTTCAACCAATCAGAATCATCATAGAGTTTATGTTCTTAAAGGGTAATATGGGCATTCCATAATTCACGCATATTTAATGTATTTCCATATTTCAAAGAGTAATTAATATGGTAGTTATTTAAATATTAAATATAATATTTAATATTTAATGTATTTTCATATTTCAATGAGTTATTAATATAGTAGTTATCTAAATATTAAATATAATATTTAATATTTAATGTATTTCCATATTTCGAGTGTGCATATATGCATGTCTAGATGTCAGTGTGTATCTCAACCAATGTAGAATAGATCAGCTGATATGCACATATTCACAATACTCAATGTGCACATATGCATATAAGATACCGGTGTGCAGATATGCATATGCTCAATGTGCACATATGCATATACTCAATATGCACATATGCATATAATATTTCAGCAAATATATGCATATATGCACTGTATGCAAGTGTGCACATATGCACCATCCTGAAAATCGATTTCTTCAAATCCTAAAAATCGTTTTAACCAACTTTCCGGCCAAATTCCGGCAACCCCTATCTTGGTTCAATTCAACTCCACTTCATTTTCCGGTAACGTTGATTTATACGGCGATGCATTTAACCTCCCATGTATTATTTCTCTGTCTCCCTCTTTTTCTTTGGCGAACCCAACCCCACCCACCACCGCCGCCAAGAAATCGAACCATTGCCGGAAAATCAAGATTCTCATAATCGCTGTTTCCGTTGGTGGGTGTGAAAGGAGCTGAAGCAGTTCCGGTGGCGCGTGGTGGCGGCGGAGGTGCGGCGAGTGGCAGTGGGAAGAATGGTGGAGGTGGGTTTTCAAGTGAAAGTGATGACGGCGTGGGATTGGACAGTTGGTGTTTTTTATGGGATGAAATCCCTAATTATTTGGGTTTTTAATTTGGTCGGCCTATGTTTCTCAAATTAAAAAGAATTGTATTTTGACCAAAATACCCCTGTGCATACATGCATTGTATTTTTTTCAACCGTTTTTAATATTTTAATTTAATAAAAAATCAATTAATTGTGGACCATTGATCTCATCAATCTACGGTTGAGATTGGTTAGCAGGGTTAGCACCAATGTCGTGGTTAGCAAATGAATGGGCCTATATATATATATATATATATATATATAGTGGAAGGATATTTTGCAACCCTGAAAAAGGTTGCAACCCTTGCAACCCACATCTTAACCGTTGGATTCATGATCAACGGTTATTTTATTTTTATTTTTCTGTTTTTTTTTAATTAAAAATATTGAGCCCCATATCTATTGTAACCGCCGATCATGAATCCGACGGTTAAGATGTGGGTTGCAAAGGTTGCAACCTTTTTAAGGGTTGCAAATAAAACAACCCCTATATATATTTATTTATGAAACCACATATTCGTGAGAGTAGATGGACAGTTGATATTGGTTTATATGGTTTATAATATTTTCATGGTTTGTATTTTATTGAGACGTTATAATGATATAAGAGCATCTCTAACAATTTCATCATAAATTCTCCAAAAGGAGAACGAAAAGTCGAATTTTCAAAAAAAAAGTTACATTTAATGTTAAAGTTTTTTCTATCTAAATATTTTAGTACTAATTGTATCATTAAAATATTCAATATATTTAATATAGTAAAGTTCACTTTTGGTCCCTAATATTTGTCATTTTTAACGGTTCTAGTCCTTCAACTTCGTTTTAACGGATTTGTCCATCACGTTTGTCACTTCGTAACATTTGTCATTAATTTGTGAGTGAATTTCATAAATGGTCCCTCTTGAATAGCTGTTTTTTACTTTTCGTCCCTCGAAACCTAAAAGTACATTGGTGGTCCAAAAATCGAGTTTTTAGCCCAAAATCGTCCCTCTCACTATCATTGTTTGAAGAGGTGCCGTTAGGGCAGCCATGTGCCCCTCACGTGAGGGGTATTTTGGTCTTTCTACTCTTTCCCTCTATTTCCTTTTCATTATTAAATGGTTCCCTAACGTTCATTTCATCATCATCGTCCCCATCGACCTCCCTCCTCTCTGTCTCTCTATTTCAGACTCTGTCTTTCTGATCACCCATGGTTTGGCCGATATTTCCACCCATGGAGTACTGCAATTGTGGTTTACCTGCCATCGCTCGAACATCGTGGATAGAAACAAATCTAGGGTGCCGATTCAACTGTTGTTCGAGAAATGTATGTCACCCTGTTTTGGTTTTTGGTCTTATTTTGTTCTGATTTGGGCTAATTTGTTCTTATTTTGGTTTGTTTCTTTATTAGGTATGGAATTGTGGTTTCTTTAGTTGGATCAACCCCCCAATTTCTTCTCGTTATATGGCTATTATAAATGGCCTATTGAAATCAAAGAACAAGCTTGAAGGGAACATTGAAGAAATTCAGAAGCAGAGACAAAGATGGAAGTTTTTTTGTTGTTTCACCTGGATAGTGATGGGTTTTTTCTACATTTTTAGGAGAGGGTCAACATGTGTATGATGTAATGAAGTGTTTGACTGCTTAGTTGGGTGTTAGTGGCTAAGTTATGTAAACATTTTAATGTTTAACTAAATGGCACTGTTATGCATTTATTGTTCTTCAATTTGAGTTGGTGAATGTTTAGTTAAATGATACCCTTCCATACCTAAATAGTTGGTGTCCACATAAAACCATTTAATGCAACACAATATTTAATGCAACCCGCGAGAAAGCCTGGCCGACTTAGGTGGGTTTTTCTTCAAAATATCTCATTTGGATTTTATCTCAAATATCTCAAAACTCTTTTCTCTCTCTCAAATCTCTTTCTCTCTTTCTAGATCTCGTTGTACCTCGTCATTTGCTAGTATTAAATACATCTTGCAAGGTTTCGGTATAGAAAGCTTCACCTCTTCGTCGTGGTCGATATCTGATTTTTCGGGTTTTATTCTAAAACCTATTTGGTGAGTTCCTACTACCTTTTTCTAAACTTTATACATATCAAAACTTACATTTTGAACTTCTATATATCTCTATGGTTTCAGATCTAAGTTTACTACATTTTAATATAACTTGAGTTTTGGGAGATTTTTAGGGTTCTTGATCATTTTCGATTAAAATGATGGGTTTCATCTTATTTGAAGTAAAATGATGTTTTACTTGCACATTTATGTGGGTTACTTGAAAGAATGTTTAAAGTTCATTTTTGATGATTTTCATTCTTACCAGAAGTTAAACTTGAAAATGCATTTTGTTTATAAATGTTATTTTATACCATATGACTATCTATGGTTGGTCATATATGTTGTTGTGACGAGTCTGTACCATTACTAGTGGATCCCTAGGTATTGAGTCGACTTGTATTTGAGATGTCTTTTCCCCTCTTTGTAAAAATGGATGTATATGATCCTCAAGGGCCATTTGGTACGGTTATGCAAGACCGGTTACTAGCCATGGATCATATTTTCCCTTATTTGTAGCTATGGATGCATATGATCCTCGGGGGAAATTTGGTACGATTATGTGAGATCGGTTACTAGCTAAGGGTCATATGGTAGTCCTAGTGAACGGGTATGACTTGGTTTCCTCGAGGGCCCTCCCTCACATCGTAGTACGGACCTTTGTAGTTCGTGGCCAAGGATTCCAAGTGTTTCGACTCATAACTCGGATTGTGACCTACTTTGTGTTACGCTACAATCCTTGGTAAAACAAGTTATCTTTGTCATCGTATGATGAGTTTACTTTTAAAAGGCCCGGTTGGGGCAAAGGTTTCATTTGAAAATTAAACCTTATTGAAAAGATTTCCTTATGATACATTTGTTTATATCTCTTGAAATTTATAAACTGTATATTCTCAATAGGCTTTAAGCCTAACACTTTTTCTCAAATGATGTGTATAACAGGTTCCCATTAGCGGTGGGTTGCCAAGGGCTTGAGTGACAAGCTTGGTCTCGGGGATTTTGAGATGACTAGTATTTGATGTTGGGCAATTGTTTAAGTCTCATTCTTTTGGCGATATTGGATTAACAACTGATGTAATCTAGATAGGTTATGTTTAGATTAGTTTGTTGTTGAATTCCATATACGTATTCAGAGTTGTAAAGGTTTAGTACATTTCCCCTTTTTGGGAGGTTTATACCAAGTAATGTTGTTTAATTGTCCAGTTTCCGCGTTTTAAAGTCACTCTGGTTTTTAGGGTGTTACAGGTTCCCCAAATAATAAAACGTATCTAAACAACGTTTATGCAGACACATACATCAAATATGTGATTAACCCAAAACTCAACACGGATTGGGACATATCATTTTCCAAATGGGTTTATACCCTTATGTTTCCAAAATGTCTCATAACACGGAGACATGCATTTTCCAAATGATTTATGAAATCAAATATACCAAAAATGCATATATCATGAATTAGACTTCATTTGTACAAAATCCCCAAAGATGCATATATCATAAAATAGACTTTATTTGTACAAAATCACCAAGAATGCATAAATCATATTATTACTTGTCAAGATATCCAAATCCCAAATATGGGCATTTTATGAGACTAAAACAACCCAAGTTTATCAAATGTGAAAACTTATCAAAATACCCAACACATTGACAATTACCAAGTAAAACATATTTTTACTTCAAAATACTCATTTTGGCATGTACATAGTTTTCACAAAGCAACTTAAACTCACCTTGCTAGATTTAGGCTAAATCTAGATTTTACCCACTTAGAGTTCCCTTGAAGAAACTTGAATCCTCAAAGTCAAAACCTCCAAAACCTAGATTCACAAGATTCCAACTATAAACATAGATATTCAACCGAATAGAATCGTTCCCCAACACTTTACATGAAGATTTCATCTATACCCAAGAACCCTAATTTCCAAAGATGAAGAATTAGAATCTTACCTTAACTAACAACTTGAATCCACCACCAATACACCTCTAGGTTACCAAAATAAACCACAAACTCCAAATCAACAAAAGGGAGAACAAGGGTGGATAAAACCCTAGATATCTTGATGAAGAAGATGAAGATGAGAGATTATGGTTCTAACCTCCAAGTTTGCTAGACGAAGAAGGATCACTTGATTTTAGGAGAAAGACACCCAAAATGAGTTAGGGTTTGTTTAGGGAGGTTGGGGGTCGATTTGGGTGGGAAAGGGGAAGGAATTTGAGGTTTTTGTGAGAAATGAGGGTTGGGGTCGATTATTTCTTTTTATCAGCGCACAGTGTCTCGGCACGGTTGGCGGCGCGGTTTGACCCGCGCGGAGAGTTGCGTAGGGTTCTGGAGTTGGGACGGGACAGAGGCCCGCGCAGATGACCACGCCGTTCCACTCGCGCGGAGAGTCGCGCGAAACACTGTCGGCTCTCTCTCTGACATCTTCTTGGCTACTTCGCTCAACATCGGTTTAGGGCGAAAACTCCTAGAATTCGGGGTGTTACAAAATGCTTACAAGGAAGGCCATTCAGTTCCCACCTTCTACAAGAATAATACCTGTTTTGGAAATCAACAATGCATTGGTCATAACAGGGACCACTCACTTCATACATGTCATCCCCATTCCATATCACTGTATACTTTGAGGCTTCTTGCTTGATTGAAGTCAACATCTTTGTGGTTGTTGGTGTAAGGGGTCCATCAACAACATTTATCAATTTCTGAACTTTAGCCATCTTTTTCATCATATATTGTCTAATGAACTCTAAGGTTGTGATGATGGGTTTGTCCCTTCCATCCACCAATTGCTTGTTAAATACCTCACACATGTTGTTTAGGAGAACATCACTATGACACCTTCCTGTAAACATATATGGATCCACATTAGAACAAAGAAACTTCTCATGTAACTTGCACAAAAGTTTAAGGAAGTACCTGTTATATGTGATCTGCTCCAATGTTTAGGGGGGGTTTGCCTCAACCAATGATATACATTTGTCATCAAATTATTCATTTCTGCCATGTCTTGTTCAAACTGTGGTTCAGTAGTAGTTGTGACACACTTCCAAAGTTGATATTTGAATAACTTGCCCTTCCATTGAAGTTTTATATTCTCACTGGTATGTTTGTGCTCAGCACATGGAAAAACCTTTGTGATTGCTGAAAGGATTCCCTGCAATTAGTTATATAAAAAAAATTAGTAACAAGCATAAGAATTTAGTAACAAACATAATGGAAAGTTACATACCTTCTGACTGTCTGAGATAAATGTGAAGTTAGCATTAGGACACAAATCCAAGTCATCTTTGAGGTATTCTAGAAACCAACTCCAGGAACTTATTGTTTCAGCCTCAACAATGGCATAATTAAGCCAGTGGATAAATTCCATTATTGCCATCAAGCCCAACTGCAGTTAGTAATTGCCTAAGAAATGGCATTTTCATGAAAGTTCCATATAACCCTAACAGATCCTTTAACCCAGCCTTGAACCCCTACTTTAATGCTCCCGGGCAAATGTAGATCATCTTAGACTTTCTTGTAGGTTCAGGAGGATTAGGCTCAATCTCTACCTCCAGTTTCACAGTTGTCTCAGGGTTGGTTCTTTGAATCTCACATAGGTATTCCCTGAGAAGACTGTATTAACCAACATAATCACCTCTAAGTTGGTTGTGAGCCATTAATTTAGCTCTAAAAGACTTCATATGTGTAACACCCCGAAATCGTAGGCCGAAGAGAATACGAAAGAAAACACCAACAGTGCCCTACACGACTCTCTGCGCGAGTTGAGCCGTGCCACGAACCGTGCGAGGCTCTGTTTCCTCGTAGCTCCAGTGTTCCGCGCGACTCTCCGCGCGGGTCAGGCCGCACCGCCACCCGCACGAGCGCACAGTGCGCTGATAAAAGAGAAAATCGGCCCTTGTAACCTCATTCTTCCCAAAAACCCTCAAACCCTCTCCCCTTTCTCTCCCAAACCGACCCACAACTTCCTAAATGAACCCTAAACCATTTTGATAGATTTTCCTCCTAAAATCTCATGATTCCTCACCATATAGCAAGTTTGGAGGTTAGAACCATCTCCTCCATCTTCATCTTCTTCATCAAGCTTTCTAGGGTTTCATCCCCCATTGTTCTCCCTTTCGTAGATTGGAAGTTTGTTACCTTTTTGGTGAACTAGAGGTGTTTTGGTTGGTAGATTCAAGCTTGGGTTAAGGTAATCTTCTATTCTCTTCAGTTATGGAACTTAGGGTTTCGGTATCAGTTAAGGTATTCATGTGTAGAGTTTGGGGAACGTTTCTATGTGGTTGATTATGATTATTTATGGTTGGTTATGTATGGATTTAGGTTCTTGGAAGTTTTTGGCTTGAGGATCCAAATGTTCTTCAAGGGAGCTCAAGTTGGGGTAAAATCTAGATTTAGCCTAAATCTAGCAAGGTGAGTTCAAGTTGATTTGTGAAAACGGTGTACATGCCAAAATGTTGTTTTAAAGTGTTTTGTGTGTTACATGAAATTGTTAACTACTGATCACCTGATAAGTTTTGGTTATTTTGAAACATTTAGTTTTATACACATGGTGAAACACCCATTTTGGGATTTTTTGGGAATTTTGATAACTAAATCATGTTGAAAGGTTTCATTGATGATTTTACATATATATTTGGGGTCCATTTGATGTAAGTGTCATTTGGTGTATTTGGGTCTTATAAGCCTTTCCGGAAAATGCATATTATTGTATTATGAGGCATTTTGAAAATATAAGGGTATGAGTTCATTTGGAGAACGTTTTGTTTCAACCAAGGAAAAGTTTTGGGTTAATTATACTTTTGGTTGTGGTGTCTACATCACCGTCGGTTAAACGTGTTTTAATGTTTACAAATGCTTTCGTTGGAGATTTACGTAAATTGTTGGGCCTTTGGCTCGGGTTTGACTAAATTGAGTCTTAAGGACATTTGTCCAGATTAATAACCGTTGTGGGGTTTCGAGTATGATGGCGCATTTTCATGGCATTTGAGAGTTACATGTTTTGGGAGCTTTGGTCTTTCATTTGGAGTCATATAACGTTAGACAGTGTTGTATTGGATCCATAGACACGTAAGTCTGTCTGGTTTAGGAAAGCGAGTAAGGTTGGTTATGACAGTTGACTGCTTAGGTTCGCTAGCGAGTAGGCAATAGGTGGCACGAGCCTCCGGGTTGAAACTCGTCTATATTGAATAGATACCAGTGTCCGTAAGTCCTTGGGGTGGAACTCGACGGAGTATGGCTAGAGGCAGTAAAACGGATTGAGGTTGTGATGTCTGGTATGGCATGGGAACTAAGTCCGGGATACGTGGTGAACTCCAATAACATCAAGGGTGGACCCATTCACATGTTCTCGCCACCCAAGATGGAAAAGTTTAGATGACACGCGAGGAAGTTGTATGGGCGACCTACTTGCGTGTTCCTCTATTCTCATTGTATACGAATCTCTCCGTCGTAGATCCGTGGTATTTTAAATATTGATGTCGTATTTTTACCAACTTTGGTTTTGGTGTGGTCGACGATAATGATGGCCTTAATATTGGGTTTTCCCCACGTATATTAAGGTTTGAATGGAATGCGTCATTTCTACGTTTCAGTATTTGGTTTCTTTCCATTTTATGGTTGCATGAGTTTTGGGTCTAATGTCCGTGTTGACGGCGATATTTATTTACATGGGTTCTTATCTTTGGCTTTATGAATTGTGGGTCATGTTTCACCCGTGTTGGGTATTTCGAGACATAACGTTTTACCCGTGTTTTATAAAATTGGGAGTCATCTTCCTATTCTCATTTTGAGCAAGTTTTGAGTTGAACTTAAAGTTACAAAAGAATGTTTTATATTGGGATTTTCGCCTTTAAAACAGTTTGGTTTGGTTATCGATTATTCGGCGTCTCTTTCGTTTAAAATGTATAATTATTGATAAACGATTCGTTTTCATAAGGGAACCATATCATTTGAAAGATTATGATTTTTGTTGCATCTTCCCTTTCTGATTGATTAATTTTTTTACGTTGAAAACCCTTGAGCTCACTAGGCGTTAAGCCTAACCTTTTTATTTGTCGGCATGTGCATCAGGTTTCAGATGGGGGTTTGGTTCTAGCAGTGCTATGAAGTGATGTGCTTAGTTTTCACAAGTGTAAGTATTTTGTGAAGTCTTCCGCAGTTTGGAGATAGTGTCTATGTTTGGGTTTTAGTAGCACCCGTCCTTTTTATAGACTGTATGTATAGAATGATGTGTATTGGGGTTAAGTCTTAATGGTGATTGTTTATGAATCTTTTATTGATGTATTTAGAAAATTTTAATTTAGTTTCTATTTCCAGATTTGAGGGTGTAACAATATGGGAGATCTTAACTTCATACTTTTGCTCCATGGACTGTTTCAGGGCTGCACTTGGAATTTCTGGGTTATGAACGAGTTGGTCAATGATCTGTAGGGAGAGGAAAGAGGCAGTACAAGCTTTTATTTTCCTAGACTGTAGGCATTTATGTGTATCCACACAAGTCTTGACCATACACGTGTCATCGTGCTTACCTTTGGATATGTGTAGGACCCATGGGCGGATCACTTGCCCTGACTTCTTTGCATTTACTACTATCCCCTTGGTCTTCATGTAGTGATGGTATTATTCCCTTACACACTGCCCTAATCCTTGTTTTGTCATTTTTGACAATGCTTATTTGTCTTCTGATGTTAATAGAATGGAACTGAAGTGCTTTTTTAATCCCTTGTTTTGTGCCAAAGACTTGCCCAATATAAAACCCACTGTGATTTGCACTTCCTTCTCTCGGTGCTTTTTCCCCTAACTTTCTCAGTCTTGATTTCCTATCAACCTCACAATCTTCTTCCCTCAATGGACTGTCAAAGTCTTCGAGGTCTGCTGCAAAAGGTTGGTCATCATCCCTTACTGGACTCTCATCTTTTATCAATCCTATCCACTCTGCATCTATGTCAATATTATTCTTAAATTTTGTCATGTCAATATCTATATCATCTACTCCAGCTTCATCACTCAAGGCAATGTCTTCATCAGATTCAGGTCCATCACTCAAGGCAATTTCTTCATCTACTCCAGCTTCATCACTCAAGGCAATGTCTTCATCACATTCAGGTTGACCACCTACCTCACTTTCATCCACATTTACTCCACGTTGATCACCCATGTAGAATTCATTACCAATGTCATTGTTGGCATCTTCAAAAGGATTAAAGTCATAGAACTTGGGCAAATCAATTATGTCTATGTTGTTAAGATCAATATTTAATCCAGGTTGACCACCTACCTCACTTTCATCAACATTTACTCCTTGTTGACCTATTGTATCCCCTTCATCATAATTGACTCCCAAACCATTATTCTCTACTACAGTTTCCTTTGTTGTGTGAGTTTCATCAACTTTAACCCCTAAAAAAATCCTTCTCTACTACAGTTTCCCCTATTGTGTGAACTGTTGTGGGAGTTTCATCAACATTGACCCCCAAAAAATCCTTCTCTACTACAGTTTCCCTTGTATCCCTTGTTATGTGAGTTTCATCAGCATGGTCTTGATTAACCCAACCAAGAAACAATTTTTTCTTACAAGAACTAGAAGATCCCTTGAAAGACTTCTTTGGTCTCCTATTGAGTTTAGGTGATACATCTACATGAAGTTCCTTTATCTTTTGCAGCATTAGGTGAGGTACAATATGTTATAAGGTTTGTCCTCTAATGTTCAATAAACACATCAGCAAGTTTACATTGAAGAAAGAATTTAAAAAAGTGAAACACATATTCATCATTCCCTAAAGGCTTGAGACCATAATCTAAATCCATATCTGGAGTTCTAAATTGATAATACATAGGCACACATGGTCTTTGTAACCTATGTCAGCAAGCATTGCACTTAACTCATGTACAGAGAACTCATCGGTATCCACTAAGTCTACAAAGTGTGTTTTACCACTCATGTACAACCTTCCAGGTTTCTTTGTGAACATCCCTCCATGATGTATCTTCAACGAGGTTAGAGTAGGATAAATACCTGAAATTTACATTTAAACATGACAGTAATCAAAAACCTAGCTCTAATCAGTACAAATGTGTTATGCAATGGTGAAGTTTCATTTGTGAAATTGTACATACCATATATCTCGGGATAATCAGTATCATCTTTGCTACTTCGTATTTGCCATTGAGTCCGACCCATACTCTTCAATCGTTTGCGATCGTGGTTAAGATGAAGATGAATGTCGATGGTGATGACCTGTGTATTAATGAAATATTGAAACGTCGATTGGGGTCTTCATCGTTTAATAATGAAAAGAAATAGAGGAAAAAGGTAGAAAGACCAAAATATCTCTCACGTGAGAGGCATATGGCTGCCCTAACGACACCTCTTCAAACGCATTAGTGAGAGGGACGATTTTAGGCTAAAAAACTCGATTTTTGAACCACCAATGTACTTTTAGGTTTCGATTGACGAAAAGTGAAAAACAACTATTCACGAGGGACCATTTATGTAATTCACTCTTAATTTGTTGAAAAGATAGATAAAAAAAACTATAAATTAAATAAAATAATGATATATATATATGCAAGTAATTGGTAAGACTACAAATCTAGAAATAACATATTTTTATTCTAAAATATGTAATCTATACTATATTATAAAGCATTTATAAAAAAACTCTTAAAAACAATTGATAAAACTTAATGTACCGCTATTTAATGTTAATTACTTAAAATCTTTTAAAAACAACCATTAAAGCTTTATGTACTAAATTTAATGTTATTTATTAACTTTCAATTTTATCTCTGACCACTTTAATTCCTCTAAAATCTCTCCCACTTCAACTCCTCTAAAATCACTCATCGCATAACTAAATACAAGATAAAAATCAAATTTTAAATATTAAAAATCTAAAATATAATTAAGAAAATCTAACAGAATATTTATTTTATAAAAAAATTATATTATTAAACCTAAAATAAATTACATTATTGTTGAACTATCGAAGAAACTCTTAAAAACAAGTGTTTACGCATTAAGTATTGTTTATTGATACACATTACTTAAAATTCAAGATTACAAGTATGATGCATGAGTACAAATTTATAAAACTATATGTTTGAATTCATAACTAACTGATAAGCATAATCAAAACAGGATAAATATCTCAATTTAAATATAATAATTTAAAATATATAAGATAATCATTAAATTCTAACAAAGCACATAATTTTTTTATGTAAAAAAACATTATATTATTAAGCCTAAACTAAATAAATTTATAAAAAATCATTATCACTCCCTCAAAACCATCCAAAATCGTATCGTAAATCTATAAATAAAAAAAAAGAAACATTAAAATCGTGATGATTACACGAGTACGCTTCTAATATATCTTAAAACATTAACTTCAAAGTCAAAATGTATGTATTGGTTTTGAAACATAAACATTTATTAAATATGTTTTTGTTTTAATGTACATTATTGTGCTTAGGTTTCATTAATTACATAAGTCGACAAGATTTATTATTTTATTAAAATCTGAAGTAATAAGTAATTTATTAGTATCAAAATACATGAGAAATAAATTAACATGAAAATAAAGTTTTTTCAAGTGGTAAAAAAAAGGCAAAGTTGCAGTCTTTGTATTGAAGACTGGAAACACTTGTCTCTCTCTCTACTCAATTTTTTTCTTGTTAAAAATTGCATGTCTTGATCACAACCCAATATTTATTTACAAACCCCACATGCTTAAACTCTAAAAAACTCAAAAACCCTCCATTTTTTGTGCTCAAATCATCAATATTTGAGCTATTTAATTAACCTTGTTGCCTTGAAGTTGTTGTTGTCAGAAAGCATAGAAATCAAGGTGTATAGAATTGGAATAGAAACTTTAGAGAGAGAGAGAAAGAGAGAGAGAGAGAGAGAGAGAGAGAGTGGGATTTTGTTTTTTTGTTTTTTTAATATCATCCATCTTTTGAAGCTTTGAAAATGGTGTTGGAGTGAGTTGGGAAGCTCTAATTGGAATGGCTGGTGTTGTTCATTGGAAGAAGAAAACACAAGAAATTTGTTTTTGTTTTGATTTCAGAAGGAGACAAGAATTAGAAGAAGAAGAAAGCAAATGTAGAAAACAAAAACAAGAAACAAAAACAGATTTGTTTGGAAGAAGACAATTAGTACATGATACTACGATGGATTTCAGTTTTAATTTTCAGATCAATATTCCAATCATTTCCACCTTTGTTTTCTTCCTCTTGTTGTTATCCACTTTATTTCCGGCCATCTCAGCGGCACAATTCGAAGATTTCCGGCGACTGAATCAAACTTTCCGGCCAGGAGAAGAGTCAAAGAAGATGAGATTGATCAGAACCCATCTCATGAAAATCAACAAACCTTCTGTTAAATCAATTCAGGTAATTAAATCATTAATTAATTAATTTCCATAATTAAACACCCATTTATTGTTTTTGCTTCTCGCAGTCTTGTATTACCTTTTGACATTTTGGTGGTTATAATATCTTGCCATCCCAAAAAAAGAAAAAAAAACACCCATGTTAAATTCCCATTGAATTCATCATCAAATCATACAAATCACTTGCCATTTTCTTCTAATTTTCAACTAATTTTGTTGCAGAGTTCTGATGGCGATATAATGGATTGTGTTTTGACTCATCATCAACCTGCTTTTGATCATCCTAATTTGAAAGGAACAAAACCATTGGTGGGGATTTTCATTCAAATATATACTTTGTTCTTGAAAAATTTACAATCTTTAAATTAATTTTATTAAAAATTTCTTTTAATAATCAGGACCCACCGGAGAGACCAAATGGATATAATCATGCCGGAATGGAATCGGAAAACTATCAGCTATGGAGTTTATCCGGTGAATCGTGTCCCGAGGGGACAATTCCGATCAGAAGAACAACCGAACAAGATATTTTACGCGCAAATTCTCTCCAAAGATTCGGTAGAAAAATTCGAAAACCAATTAGAAGAGATTCTTCTAACGGTGGTCATGAAGTAAGTTATCTTCCAAATTCCCATTTTTTTTAATTTAAATTTAGATTATATATAAATTACTGGTTTCAATTCATCAGGGTTTGATTGCATTCCATTAATTAATTAATGGATGAACTGATGAAAGTTGTATGGTAAATGGACAGCATGCAGTTGGGTATGTTAGTGGAGAAGAATACTATGGAGCAAAAGCAAGCATAAATGTGTGGGATCCGAAGGTGACGGATCGATTCGAGTTCAGTCTGTCGCAAATGTGGGTTATTTCGGGTTCTTTTGGTGACGATCTTAACACTATTGAAGCTGGATGGCAGGTACTTATTTTTCTGCTACTCATCTTCTTCTACATTTTTCATTTTCCGTTTTCTTATTTCGTTGAAATTGCAACATTTTTTTTGTAATTTATCGAATCAAACGTTGTATTTCTTTTAAAACTTTTCAAAGAACGATCTTATGCCCAAAACCAAAACACCTAATGTCTATGTTGAGTACAACGTTATTTAAACGTTGCTTTCAAACAACTGTTGATATGATACGGGTCTTTCGGTTTTTCTTAATTTGATTTTTTTCAACAGGTTAGCCCTGAGTTATATGGGGACAACTATCCTAGATTCTTTACTTATTGGACCGTAAGTTTTTGGTTTTTCTTTTTTGTAATAATAATATATGGTGAAATGATTTGGTCATTAATTTTTGAAATTGATAAATTGTAGACGGATGCATATCAAGCTACGGGGTGCTACAATCTGCTATGCTCGGGTTTTGTTCAAACAAACAATAGGATTGCTATTGGAGCTGCTATATCTCCAACCTCGTCGTATAATGGTGGACAATTCGATATCAGTTTATTAATATGGAAGGTAAATATTTATTTTCTCAAAGTGTTGGATAAAACCCTTTTTTTGAAATCAAAAACTATTTTTTTTTTAAATAGAGAAAATGTAAATAAATAAAGACATATAATATGTCTTAAAACAGAGTTTATAAGAGCATTTAAAAAAATTATGTTTTGTTTAATAGATATTATTGGAGTTGCATAAACATAAAAGGAAAATTCAAATTAATAAAAATACTAATAAAACTTTATTTTCATAAAAAGAAAAAGTAAAAAGAAAGAAGAATGATTTGGTTGGTTTGTGGAGGGGTGAAAGTGTCATCATGTATTTCAAAGCAGTCTTGCCTTCTACAACATGGAGAAATTATTTCATAAGCTTTTCTCAGAAAATTATTTCTGCATACCTTAAAAGGCAAGCTTACCATTCATATAAATATATATTATTATTTGTATTAAAAATAAATGTAATAAAATAATGTTTTATTCTATGTAGGATCCGAAACACGGGAACTGGTGGCTAGAATTTGGATCTGGGGTTCTGGTCGGATACTGGCCGGCATCTTTGTTCACTCACCTTCGAGATCACGCGAGTATGGTACAATTCGGGGGAGAAGTTGTGAATAGTCAAGCCTCGGGTTCTCATACCTCAACCGAAATGGGAAGCGGGCATTTCTCGGGTGAAGGGTTCGGGAAAGCTTCATATTTTAGAAATATGCAAGTTGTCGATTGGGATAACAGCTTAATCCCACTGTCTAATTTGAAAGTATTAGCTGATAATCCAAACTGCTACGATATTAGAGGTGGGATTAATAATGTTTGGGGTAATTATATTTATTATGGTGGCCCGGGTAAAAACCCGAGATGTCCCTAAGATGGGTCGGGTTATCCATTGAGTACAAATACATGGGTGAAATTTTTATAGTAAGTTTTATTGTTTTCTTTCGATTGGGTAATCAGGTTTCTTTTTAGGCGGGTTATTCTTTTAATTTTTCGGGTATGTGTCCGATTTGATAGATTGAGAAAATCATGTAAATTTACGATTTTGAGTTTAAAATGATCGATATGTTATGATTTGGGTGTTGTAAATTCATGCTTTGAAGATTGTCCTTGCAAAAATAAATCAACATTTTAAATATGTGGTTCTAAAAAGCAGTTACATGTATATAACTATATATTTGGATATATTATATGATTCATTTTGTAATAACTGTGAGCTGTAAGTTTGTTTATCAACATACAGTCATTTTGAAGCAAGGAATCTCAAGTGAAACATATTATTTATATTATTTACAACTAGAAGCGTACTGGTGCAATGCAGCGAGATACATCATAATTTTAATGTTTTCTTTTACTTTTTGTCGATTTACGGTACGATTTTAGATGGTTTTGAGAGAGTGATAATGATTTTTTTTATAAATTTGTTTAATTTAGCGAGATACATTGTATTTTGTTAGAATTCAATAATTATCTTATATATTTTAAATTATTTATATTTAAATTAAGATGTTTATCATGTTTTGATTATGTTTATTAGTTAGTTATGAATTCAAACATATAGCTTTAAAAATTTGTACTCATGCATCATTACTTGTAATCTTGAATTTTAAGTAATTTTTATCAATAAACAGTACTTAACACATAAAAGCTTGTTTTTAAGAGTTTCATTCGATAGTTTAATAATAATGTGATTTATTTTAGATTTAATAATATAATGTTTTTTTTTAATAAACATTAAATATTCTGTTAGATTTTCTTAATTATATTTTAGATATTTTATATTTAAAATTTGATTTTTATGTTGTATTTAATTATGCAGTGGGTGATTTTAGGGAAGTTAAAATAGTTAGAGATAAGAATTGAAAGTTAATAATACATAAAGTTTTAATGTTTGTTTTTAAGAGATTTTAAGTAATTAACATTAAATAACAGTACATTACGTTTTAACAATTGTATTTAAGAGGTTTTTTATCTATGTTTTATAATATAGTATAGATATAGATTAACTAGAGTAATAGAATTCAATGAAACCGTTA
Organism: Arctium minus; assembly: GCA_954870635.1. Classification (NCBI taxonomy): domain Eukaryota; kingdom Viridiplantae; phylum Streptophyta; class Magnoliopsida; order Asterales; family Asteraceae; genus Arctium; species Arctium minus. Next base: position 21,505,711 of record OX941084.1, read on the forward strand.
CGGTTATTATTTTTATTTTTTAAAATTTATTTGAATATGTTATATGATTTCTTTTTGTAATAAATCATGAAGTCTTAAGTGAGATATACTATTTAGCATTATATGTAATTAACTATTAAATGGTAAAATTCAATAAAACTGTTGTTATTAGTGTATATTCACAAAAAAATCTTACAACAAGCAAGTAGAGAGTAATTTAGTGTTTGCTCAAACAAATTTTGTTGCTATCAATTAGTGAGTACCAAAAATAATAAATTTTTATTTCTTCATGTTGTAGCCCAGTGGTAAGGTAACATCCTGGGGGGTCAGTGAATGGTATCCCTGACTACCCAGATTCGAACCCCGTGGTGAGCATCCTGTGACATCCATGATCATGGGTCTGCCACATAGTGGTACCCTTAATTGAGCTGGGTCGTGATCAACGGGGATTAGTCGGGTGACACCCTTAAGTGGAAGCCCGGATACCCCGGGAACGTATGCGTGTGTTAACTTGCGGTTCAAAAAAAATTGAAAGCAGCGACTTTCAACTCAATGTTGGTGAGTGACATGTTCATTCGAGAATCACTATCCGGATATAGGATTGTAAATAAAAAAAAAGTAACCAATTTATTCTTACTGTGTAATACAATTTAAATTGATTTTAGTTAGAGGTGATTAGGGGTGTTTACGGTGCGGTTTGGTGCAGTTTGGGGTAAAACCGCAAACCGCACTGCATATGCGGTTTGAGCATTTTTCCAAACCGCAAACCGCACCGCATATACCTCAAACCGCACAGCAAAATGCGGTGCGGTTTATGCGGTTTGTACCTTACGCATTTTACACCTACAATTCAATAATTATAAGATCAAAACTTCATTTTAAAATCAACGATAACGTGATTGTAGTCCCTAAAAATAAAAATATTCAATACGTCCGATTCTAAAATACATATTATATAAATATTGCAATTATTTTATATTGTAAAACGGAAAGGAGATAATGCTAACTTAATCCCAAATTAGAGAGTTTAACCAAAGTCAAACAAGGGATAAGTTAGTGATCCCAATGAATCTCTAGCTTGAACACTCAAGGGTGTTCTTAGTGTACAAGACAAAATTCTCAAAACATACAAATATGATGATTCTAAATATGCATCCAACACAAAGTAAAGAGATAGAGTTAGAAGACAACACCAAGATTTACGTGGAAACCCAAAACGGGAGAAAACCACGGGTGGAGGAGACCACCGAGATAAATCCACTAGTGAAAGATGAAGATTACAATGCTCTTGAAGGAGAAGAATCACAACTATAGTGAGTGTGTGTATTTGGAGATAAAAATGATAAAATGGGATGATGTCTAAACATATTCTCAGCTGGGTTTTTATGCTTGAAGCTCAACCCATTTTTGGAAAACACTCAAGTGAGATAATTTGAGTGTGATCTTGTATAACCCAATTTTGGGGAAGATTAAAAAATGAAAAAGTTGAGTCTTGCAAGCAACTTGATCAGATTTTGTGGCCCAAGAAAAAGAGATTTCAAAGGGGACACAATCCCTTAAAATAGGGAAAAAGAAAATCTGATGAAAAAACAACTTTTGAGAAAAGTGAACAGTGCTCGCGTCCGCGCACAAATAAGGGAGTGGCCGCGAGCGACCCTTCTGCCTCCAAAATGAACAGTGCTCGCGCCCGCGAGCAAATAAAGGAGTGGCCGCGAGCAGACCAATTTTTTATTTTTTTTTATTTTGAGGCACCCTTTAACAATCTCCACCTTGACTCAAAATTTCACTTCCGAAAAACATAAACCAATCAAAATCATCCAAGAGCAAAGCTCCACAAAGCATAAACCATCATCACTAGCAAACGTATTGACTTCTCTGAAAAATGATTATCAGAAAACTAATCTCCTCCACCATAGCCCCTTACGGGCTACTTCAAACCACGAACACCGACCAAGCTCGAAAATAAATCGAACTTAGCCGTAGGAAGAACCTTCGTCATCATATCCGTCGGATTGTCATGAGTGCTAATTTTATTCACCTTGAAATCGCCTTTAGCAATGACTTCACGCACAAAATGATAACGCACATCAATGTGCTTTGTGGGCTCATGGAACATTTGGTCTTTCGCTAAGAAAATAGCACTTTGATTATCGCAATAGACCGAGTCCACAACCAAATCATTGCTAAGCTCACCAAATAAGCCTTTGAGCCACATCGCTTCTTTAAACGCTTCTGTTATAGCCATATACTCCGCTTCGGTAGTAGATAAAGCAACCGTAGGTTGCAAAACGGCCTTCCAACTAAGCGCACATGAGCCAATAGTAAACACATAGCCCGTAAGAGAACGACGTCCATCCAAGTCTTTCCCATAGTTCGAGTCAACGTACCCAACGACACCATCTCTAGATGTTCCATAATGCAAAGAAGTATCTCTAGTACCGGATAGGTATCTAAAGATCCATTGCACCGCCTTCCAATGCTCCTTTCCCGGGTTGGCCATAAAACGACTTACCATGCTTACGGCATAGGCCAAATCGGGGCGTGTACATATCATTGCATACATCAATGATCCCACAACACTTGAATAAGGAACACGTGACATATACGCCTTCTCGGAACTTGAAACGGGACATAATCTTGAAGATAGCTTGAAGTGCGGAGCTAACGGAGTAGAGACCGCTTTGGCACCAATCATGTTGAATCTCTTCAATACCTTCTCAATGTAGACTCTTTGACTTAGAATCAAAGTGCCCGCCTTTCGATCTCTAGTGATCTCTATTCCGAGAATCTTCCGTGCATGCCCCAAATCCTTCATTTCAAACTCTTCATTCAATTGATCTTTAACAACTTGAATTTCTTCTTTGCTCTTGGCCGCAATAAGCATATCATCGACATACAATAAAAGGTACACAATCGATTGATCTTCATCTCTCCTTATGTAGACGCAACTGTCATACAAACAACGAGAAAAACCATGTGAGATCATAAAAGAATCAAATTTCTTATACCATTGCCTCGGTGATTGCTTTAGACCATATAGTGACTTCTTCAAGTGGCACACCATGTCTTCCTTTCCAACGGTGACAAACCCTTCGGGTTGGTCCATAAAGATGTCTTCTTCCAACTCTCCATGTAAAAACGCTTTTTTGACGTCTAATTGCTCAAGCTCCAAATCTTCCAAAGCAACAATGCCTAACAAGGCACGAATAGAAGTATGCTTGACAACGGGAGAGAAAACGTCCGTGAAATCTATACCCGGGATTTGACTAAATCCCTTGGCCACAAGTCTTGCCTTGAAACGAGAGTCTTCAACATCCGGTATCCCATCCTTCCTCTTATATACCCATTTACAACGAACAGGTTTCTTTCCAACGGGAAGAGGAACAAGCTCCCAAGTACCATTCTTTTGTAGAGACTCCATCTCGTCATTCATAGCCACAATCCATTTCTCCGAATCCGGAGAAACAATAGCTTCATCATAAGTAGAAGGTTCCTCAACCAAATCGATCTCCGAGGCGGCACTAAAAGCATACGCCATAAAATCCGCTTCCACATACCTTCTAGGAGGTACAATAGCTCTCCGACTTCGGTTTCTAGCAATGCATTCTGGTGGTTCCAATGATGGTGCATTAGATTGGGAATCACCTTCATTATCACCATAAGAAATTGAGATTGACGGTTGATCGGGAACATATGGATGAGATGGAGTAGATGCATCATTGGTGCGAATTGGAATCTCCACCTCCACTCGAGATCGCCTAGTTTGTTTTTCTTTCGAAATACCCTTCTCTTGAGAAATAGGATCGGATGGCTTGCCAAGCATTGATTCTTCATCAAATGTTACATCTCTACTAATCATGGTCTTCCGGGTCTCCGGACACCATAAACGAAAACCTTTGACTCCGGCTTGAAACCCAAGAAACATGCACTTCATGGCACGTGGGTCAAGCTTTCCGTTATCAACTTTGGCATAAGCGGGACAACCAAATATCTTCAATAGAGAATAATCCGCGGGTTTGCCGGACCACACCTCAATAGGTGTCTTCTTGTCAATGGCAAAAGAGGGAGAGCGATTAATGATGTAGCAAGCATATGAAGCGGCTTCGGCCCAAAAAGTCTTTGTCATTCCGGAACTAGACAACATGCAACGAACCTTCTCCATAATTGTACGATTCATGCGTTCGGCCACACCGTTTTGTTGAGGAGTATGAACCACCGTATGGTGTCTAGTAATGCCATGAGCTCGACAATAGGCATTAAACTCCTCCGAGTAAAACTCCAACCCATTATCGGTATGGATGTACTTGACTTGCTTGCCGGTTTGCTTTTCAATCATAACTTTCCAATCACGGAAAGAAGCAAACACATCGCTCTTATTCTTCAAGAAAAACACCCAAACTTTGCGCGAGAAATCGTCAATAATAGTCAACATGTACAAAGCACCACCGTGCGATTGTACCTTTGCCGGTCCCCAAAGATCCGAATGCACATAGTCGAGAATACCCTTGGTTGAATGAGTGGCACTTTGAAATGAAACTTTCTTTTGCTTCCCGAAAACACAATGTTCACAAAAGGGAAGTTTATCGATACTTTGACCGCATAACAAGTTTCTTTTGCTCAACTCCGCCATACCATTTTCGCTCATATGGCCCAACCTCATGTGCCACAACCTCGACTTTTCGGAAAGGGATGATGATGATGATGCTACCTCGGAATCGCCAAGAATGGTAGTGCCCTCCAAAACATAAAGATCGGCATCCTTTCGTTTGCCTCTCATGAACACAAGAGAACCTCTTGTAACTTTGAGAACTCCACCTTCACCGGAAAAACGATAGCCCTTTTGATCAAGAGAGCTAAGAGATATCAAGTTCCTCTTCAAATTAGGAACATGCTTGACATTTTCCAAAGTACGAATGACGCCATCGAACATTTTGATCCGAATGTTGCCTTGTCCCACAACCTTGCATAAGGATCCATTACCAACTCGAACCGAACCCGTACAAGGCTCGTATGAGGAGAACCAATCACGGTTAGGGCACATATGATAAGTGCAACCGGAATCAAGAATCCAATCGGATGAAGACATATTGTCCTTATCCAAGATCACGATAAGGTCACCCGCAAGCTCTTCGACCACTTCGGCTTCACCAGAATCATTTGGCTTTCCTTTAACATTAGTTTTGTTCTTGTTTTGAAGCTTGAAACAATCATCGATCACATGACCCTTCTTCTTGCAATAGTTGCAAAACTTGCCTTTATCTTTGGCTTTTGATTTTGACCGGTGACGCGCCGGGCTCTTGAAACTTCTATCAAAAGATCTCCCACGAACACTAAGACCTTCGGCCTTAGAATCTCCAACCACCATTATCTCCTTCATCTTTTCCTTGGAACTCAAAGAATTGAGAACATCATCTATTGCAAGAAAATCACGGCTATAGAAAATAGTCTCCCTGAAATTGGCATAAGAGTTAGGCAAAGAGCATAATAAGAACAAGCCCAAATCCTCCTCATCATACTTAACATCTATGTTCTCTAAGTCACAAATAATTTCCTTAAACTTAGAGACATGCTCGGTTACGGAACCGCCTTCATTAAGCTTGTGAGTGAACAAACGTTGCTTCAAATGCAACTTGTTAGGAAGGCTCTTTGTCAACAACAATTGCTCCAACTTAGCCCAAAGAGCCACGATTGTTTTTTCTTTCAAAACATCTTGCAAAATATCATTAGATAGATGTAAACGAATTTGAGAAGATGCCTTTAAATCTTTCAACTGTTTTTCGGGTAGAGTCCAAGTAGAAGGCATTTGCTCAAAACCATTCAAGGTTTGATGCAAATCCATTTGAATGAGAATATCTTTCATCTTCACTTGCCACAAAGAAAATCTAGTGTTTCTATCTAACAAAGGAATATCATATCTCATAGATGCCATAATCACCACAAATAATGAGAACCCAAACAAAGTCTTCTACACCAAAATAACCAAAGATGCTCTGATACCAATTGTTGTAAAACGGAAAGGAGATAATGCTAACTTAATCCCAAATTAGAGAGTTTAACCAAAGTCAAACAAGGGATAAGTTAGTGATCCCAATGAATCTCTAGCTTGAACACTCAAGGGTGTTCTTAGTGTACAAGACAAAATTCTCAAAACATACAAATATGATGATTCTAAATATGCATCCAACACAAAGTAAAGAGATAGAGTTAGAAGACAACACCAAGATTTACGTGGAAACCCAAAACGGGAGAAAACCACGGGTGAAGGAGACCACCGAGAGAAATCCACTAGTGAAAGATGAAGATTACAATGCTCTTGAAGGAGAAGAATCACAACTATAGTGAGTGTGTGTATTTGGAGATAAAAATGATAAAATGGGATGATGTCTAAACATATTCTCAGCTGGGTTTTTATGCTTGAAGCTCAACCCATTTTTGGAAAACACTCAAGTGAGATAATTTGAGTGTGATCTTGTATAACCCAATTTTGGGGAAGATTAAAAAATGGAAGAGTTGAGTCTTGCAAGCAACTTGATCAGATTTTGTGGCCCAAGAAAAAGAGATTTCAAAGGGGACACAATCCCTTAAAATAGGGAAAAAGAAAATTTGATGAAAAAACAACTTTTGAGAAAAGTGACCAGTGCTCGCGCCCGCACACAAATAAGGGAGTGGCCGCGAGCGACCCTTCTGCCTCCAAAATGAAAAGTGCTCGCGCCCGCGAGCAAATAAAGGAGTGGCCGCGAGCAGACCAATTTTTTTTTTATTATTTTGAGGCACCCTTTAACATTCTATATATACATATATGTGTGTTTAATATATAAAATTAAAAATATATACATATATATAATGTGCGGTGCAGTGCGATTTGAACCGCGGTTTGATAACTCAAAACCGCAAACTGCACCGCATAGTGCGGTTTGGTAAAAATGCAAACCGCAAACCACACCGTGGACGTTCTAAACCGCGTTTTGCGGTGTGGTGTGGGCGGTCTGTGCGGTTTTGACGGTTTAGATGAACACCCCTAGAGGTGATCATTTGCAGTCTAGTATAAACCCGTGTTTTATTTCAAGAACAATCATCCAAACCTGCTTTGCACCCTATTAGGATGACGATGATGTTGGTGATGTAGTTACTGCACAATAAACAGTACCATCGCTAATCTTCCTCCGACATCATCGTCATCCTCCGACATCACCAATCTTCCTCCATTGTTGCTTCCTCTGCCATCATCGTCATCTACCATCGCTACTTTCGTTGCCGGCGTCCTCCCCCATTGTCTCCTCCGCCACGACTCCGCCGCCACCGTCCTCCCCATTACTTTCTCCGTCGTCTGTCATCTACCAGAACGCTAATCCGAGAATAACTACTTTTACTCGTCTGTATACACCTTTACATTTCGTCAAGAGATTTATAACATTCGAACATATTGTGGTTCGGTTATCATTTTCTTTATTGCTCCAAAATTTCAAAAATGTCTTTGTATAGCACTCAAGTTTCTTGTGATTTTGTATAATATATATGTATATAGCAGGTTCAAATATATTGTTAAGAAAGTTATTTGGTACATCATATTTTCTTACAACATCTTTATATCATATATCGGGAAAAAATGTGAAGGAAGTCAAGTGAAATGATGGAATTGAATTAAAGAAGAATATATTCATCATTTATAGATTTTTTATTTACAATATAATTATGACATGGTTTATTAGTTGGCATTCACCTGAGACATGTCATCATTAATAGGTCATCAGGTAAAAGAGACCCTTAAATAAACAAAAAGTTTGATTTAGACACCAAAATGATAATTTTAAAAGTTGGTTCCCCAAAATAGAAATTAGGTCAAAGTTAGTTCAATTTTGATGCAATTTTCCTAAATATAAAACCATAACTTATTACAATAAATTATAAATTAAAAAATACATCAATAATAATCGAATAGGGATATATAAGATAGTAAAACATAATAATTGAACTCAATTACAAACTTAGCTACAAAATATAATGTAATTTATTTTCGTTTAATAATATAATGTTTTTTTATAAAATATTCTGTTAGATTTTTTTAATTATATTTTAGATTTTTTATATTTAAAATTTGATTTTTATTCTATGTTTAATTATGCTGAGAGTGATTTTAGGGGAGTTAAAGTGGTTAGAGATAATGATTGAAAGTTAATAAATAACATTAAATGTAGTACATACAACTTTAATGGTTGTTTTTTAAGAGATTTTAAGTAATTAACATTAAATAGCGGTACATTAAGCTTTAAAACTTGTTTTTAAGAGTTTTTTATGTCTGCTTTATAATATAGTATAGATAAATAATTAGCATTAAATAGCGGTACATTAAACTTTAAAACTTGTTTTTAAAAGTTTTTTATGTCTACTTTATAATATAGCATATATATATATATATATATATAGATAGATAGATAGATAGGTCCATCATTTACAATCAAATACAGTTGCTAAAAAAAGGAGTGTTCCAACCTGACTCTTAACGGGTCGTGGTACTCGCTACATTCCTTTGGGCTTCAATTTGAGCCCTTTAACCAATGTTCACCCAAAATCACTATGACACCAACTAAATTATGTTTTTAGTTCACGTATTTTGTTAAAAATTATGGATTTAGTCTATATGATTTTGAAATCGGGGTTTTCATTCTTATGGTTTGCAATTTACTTATGTTTTCGTCTATGAGGCGAACTGCTGCTTTTTAAGTATGAGAGACTAAAATAGTAATAAATTGTAAACCGTAGAGATTAAAACAACAATTAAGTTTAAATCATAAAGACGAAAACACAACAATGAGTTATAAACTATGGGGATAAAAATCGTAATTTCAAAATCACAGACGATGAAAATAAAAATTTTCAACAAACCACAAGGACGAAAAGGTAATTTACTCTACAATATATGACCTGTTCCCCAGTCCTTACTCCTCACTGTCCCTGGGCTTAGGCCCATTATGATACTGATGAGTATTTAGCTTTTACTCTTTATTTTTCTTTTTTTAATTTTTAAATGAATAAATGTTGAAAATTATGTTATAAATCAATAACACATACAATAAATCATTCAATATTTAGAATATTTTTATTTTACTCTTTTTATAAACAATAATATTTAAACTTGAAAAACTCATATTTCTTTTTCACATGAATGGATCAAGTTTTAGAAATCTACAACTTTATATTATTTTAAAAAAGTCTAAATTATCTTAGATATATTATTTTTTAACCAAACAAATTATATCGAAAAAACAGGTCTCGCATTGAAATATATATATATATATATATATATATAGTTTTTTTTTCATATTTTTTCACTCGGATTTCTAAATTTCAATCACGAGTATATTTACATGTAAGTATATTCATAAAATATTTTCACTGTATTACAACATTTACAACTTATTAATTCATTTTAACTTTACAAAACTAACAAATAATCAATTGATAAACATGTTCAAATACAAGATAAGTGTTGAACCCTACTAATACAAAGAAATACTTCATAAAAACTGATAATTAACATTATACTCTCTTGCACTCTTAAAAGTTAAAACCACATAAATTCATTAAATAAAATCAAGAAGTACGAAATACAAATGTATTTTGATGCATTAGACGGGTACATTTCTTAGTATATATGTATGTGTGTGTGTATCAACAGAAAGAAAAAGTTCGGATTTTTTATATATCTTTTATAAGATTCTATAGACTAAAAGTAATTAGATATAAAAATCATACAATTATAACATTTAATCAAAAATCTCTATCCCAAAAAGCTCTTACAATAATTAAAATAAATATCTCAATTCAGACTGTTGTGAATGCTCTTACAGGTGTCACATGGTATTTGGGAAGCTGCAAATTTTTGAATAAACGGTACCTCACGTGACTTTGGAAGCTACTAAACCCGCTTCAAATTTCGCTTTAGTCACTGTTTGGTGTGTTTCAAGCAGCCAGACGAAACAGAAGGTCGGGCGGCTTTCCTGGCGACTTTAGTCGCATGGGAAGTCATCCTAAGGGTTGTTAACGGTTTTCAAAGCATATCCAACTTTTTTATTGTTTTCTCTTCACATGTTGATCACACGGCTCTCACATACATATTTTTAGATCCTTAACTTATAGATTAGAAAGGTTGTGAATTTATTTGCGTTTTATCTCCAATCCAAGTATTGTACTCAATGTCATCGATAGTGGACTTCTCGGTGGTCTCCTCCGTCCATGGTTTTTTCCTTTTTGGGGTTTTCACATAAAATCGGGTTTCTTTTCTACTCTTTTAAATTTTGCAATTGATTACGTATGTGTGTTGGTATTCTCGTTGTTGGATTATTTATGTTGGGATTTGCTTGTTAGCTTGTCCCACATAGAACAAATGAGGAAAGTGTAGTTGCCTTATAATAGAATTCTCCTATGCATTATCAAAATGGGCTACCCAACCAAGTGGGTTAGCACATATTAAAAGTCTAAGATGGGCCTTGGGTTTCCTCTCTTGTTCTAGTCAATCCATTCATATGGAAGCATAAGTTTGATTCGCAAGTTTAGTTCGAAACTTGATCAGGTGGGACGAATTTCTGTCTAAGAACACTGCTATCACAGGCCTCAATCTAATTCACGATCTTCATCAATTTCTCATCAAGGTTATCGAGTTAGTCATCGTTCCCTTACTATACACGATTGTGTATATGAATATCTATATAGAATTAGTTTTTTAGTTTATAAATCTATTCTGCTTTTTTCGATTCTAAGAGTTGTTGTGTAACAAATTTCTGATTCGTTGATCTATGTTCTAAAATTTATTTGTCGAAATTTTTAATAGATAATTTCGTTTCCGCTTAATGATTAAATCAAAGCATTAAACTAAGAAAAAAAATTATAATCTATTTGGAACAGAACATCGATTTTAAATTGAACTTGTGACAATTTCGTTTCAAGTTTTACAACGTCAAGCGTAGTCCCAAATTGAAAGTCAAAATTGTCTGTCTGAGTTGATAGGAAAGTGCAAATTGTGGGCCTAGGAAAATCAAAAGTCAAACAAGAAGAAGGATAGGATAGATGATGTTCCCAACGCCACATGTTTAAGCGGATAACCCCCCGTTCTAGATCCATCTCACGGCTTCTATTTTCTTCCCTTCTATTACACATCCTTTTTAAATTGAATTAAATACAATATTTATTTGTTGATTATTAACTACCTTCGAACCCGTGTATTACATGAGATAATTTAAAAAAATTAAATCATGACAGAAAACTTATCTTACATATATGAATGATCATCGAAAGTACGATATTACTTTTCCAAGCTTTTTCCCTTCACAGTTGTTTTTTTTGTATCAAATATCATATTAATTTCAACAAATCTCATACTAATCACGACACATTAATTCGTATATATTTATGATATTTAATAATATAATTAAATCCGAAAATATTCAATATTGAGCTCATTTCGAAGGTATTGATGAAACAATTACAATGGTATAATTTGTAAAAAGTAGAAATGTTTTTTAATCCATTTTAGTTCATATACATTATTTATGTTTATATGATAAGAGTCTAAAATAAAAAATAAGAAATTAAAAGTAAACTACATACCTAATTATAAGGGTAGTAAATGTAACGTATAATTAAAAAAATTGAATTAAGGAAAGATTTAAGGATGAGTGAATATGGGTGTGCTATGCGTCCAAATACATGTTAAATTGAATTAAGGAAAGATTTAAGGGGGAATGAATGTGGGTGTGCTATGCGTCCAAATACATGTTTAGGCGGGAAAATACTGAAGTCAATTCACCAGAAGACGACACGTGACACTCCAGTTACTTATTTATTATATGTAATTATGTATCGATATTTTTAGAGTAAATTACGTTTTTAGTCCCTGTAGTCTGTTAAAAATTGCGAATTTCGTCCCTGTGGTTTCAAAATTTCAGTTTTCATCCCTAAGGTTTGCAATTCATTTCTATTTTCGTCTCTAAGGTCAAAACACTACTTTTAGGTATGAGGACTAAAATACAAATGAATTGTAAACTATAGGGATGAAAAAAAACAATAAAAATTAAACCATAAAGACGAAAAAGGTAATGAATTATAAATCATAGAGATGAATATCGTAATTTCAAATCTATAGGGACGAAAATAGAAATTTTCAACAAACTATAGGGACTAAAAACGTAATTTACTCTTAATTTTATAAAAGAATTTAATAAAACCGAGAGTAAATTAAACCATATTAATACAAAGACAAAACACTTTGACCAAATAATAACTAGATTAAAACAAGAGTAAACTACAAATTTAGTCTATGTGGTTTGTCAAAAATTAACATTTCTGTAGTTTTGGAATTACAAAGTGGCCATTATGGTTTGTAAAAACGTCTTGATTTGGTCCTTCTCTCTAATGGTCGTCAAAAAAGATTATGTTAAATAGGGATAAGTTTCGTCACTTATTGATTTTTTTATTTTACCCGGTCAAAATTGATTTTAGGATTGGTCCATGTGGTTTTTGAGTGAGTAAAAGACATTTTTTTTTATTTATGAAATGATGAAAATGTCCCTTATTTAATGAAATTCTTTGACGGCCATTAGAGAGGGATAAATCAGACATTTTTGCAAATCACGATGATCGTCTTGTAATTTTGAAACTGCATGAACGAAACATATTACTTTTGACAAACCACTGGGACCAAGTTTGTAGGTAACCCTTAAAATAGTTATGAAAACATTATAGTTTTGAAAAAGGAAACTCCTTGCTTTAGAACAAAATTAAGAGGTTTTTTTATCAACACAAATTGAGTAAGCTTTTACCAGTCAAACGTGACTCTTCATATGTTGTTTTGGGAATCATGGTTCGGTCTAGGTAAGTGCTGACCTAGTAAGGGGACGTTTATTAAACACTTACCCGGTAAGCGTTTACCGGGACATTTACCTTACCGGATGAACATGACAAGAGCAGAGAATCTTACTCGGTAAGAGCGAAGATAAGGATGAAGAGTCTTACCCGGTAAGTGAGAGTGACAACTTTTACCCAAGTAAGAGTTTAGTAGCTTACCGGGTAAATTGTTGTATACGATACCATTGTGATGATTACAATCTTACTCGGTAAAGTAAGTTAGTGTGTCGAGTTTTCTCGGTAAGCGCTTACCGGGTAAGCATTTGGGTAAACAGCCCCTAAGACAAAATTTTGATCCTTACTGGGACAATATATCTGTTAACGATATTGCGTTTTAAATGGTGTGGACTATAGGTAAACGAATGCTCAATTATCGGGTAAGAGTCTGAATCATCAAGGTAAAGATATTGGTAAGCATCATCATGTCTAATCATGTGCTTACGTGTAAGAATCATTAAGCATTTAGTAAACGACCCCTAATTTTTTTCTACACAAGGCACAAAATTGAAACAACATCATAAGCGCCCATATCTTCTATTTGTTAAGAATAACTACAATTGCATCCCGAAGAATTGTAAGAGCTTGAATTAGATGCCATAAATGTATCCCTAACGATTGCAAATGAAGTAACCCCATTCCCAATGGCAAACCAACCTATAACCACTCGTAAATCAGGTCAACTATTTATTGAGAGAGAAAGTTGTCAAGATAGATAAATAATATTCACAATTGAGGTGTGGTGAATTGGTAGGGGCGGACTTATGAAGGCCCCAACGGGTTCCCGTGCACCCGCTCAACCGATTTTCACAAATAGATATTTTTTTTTGGTATGAAAGGTGCATATGCTCAATTTTGAAGGGTGATCCAGGATGTTAGAAAAATCAAGGGACATAATCGAAAAAGTCACTTGAAATCAACCAAAAAAATTCTCTCGAAATCACTAAAAAATGAAAAAAAAAATCCTCACAATCAACCAATAAACTGAAATATTCTATCAAAATGGGGGAATTCAGCTAAAAACACATTAGACGATTTTGCGGGCTTTTAATCCACCTTAAGGTGACGTTTGTTTTTTAAGAGGTCTAAAGTCTGAAGTCTTATTTTAGTTATAATTAATAAGAGGTGGTGTGTAAAAAAGTCTGAATGATTCAGACTTAAGAGTCATTAAGAGGTTTTTAGAAGAAAAAAAAACAACCCCTAAATGTGCATCCGCTAATCAAAAGTTATGGATCCGGTCTAGGTACTAATGACAACAAGTGTATATGAACCATGTATATTTGTCTATTATCCTTGCTGCCTTACAACATTTTTCCTTGTGTTTCGTCTCATTCCCAAATTTTTCCATATCTTTTTCATTATTTTGTTCTTAATAAACTTTGAACATACAACTGCATGAAAAATAAATGAATTAGCACTTACATTTTATTATAAATTTAGAAAAATACAATAACAAATAAAGATAAAAACATTATATGAATGTTGAAGAGACATCTTGGTAAAATAAAATTCCCAAAAATAACCTACTTGACTACTTCCTACATCTCCCAAAAATACTAAAACCTTCGTGTCTTTTTGGTAAAATCTAAATCCCAATTAGAGCATTTCCAACAACTTCTTTAAAATGGGGATTTTGGGGTTTTTTTTGCTCCAAAAGATTCTCTAAAATCTTCTCCAAAATGGAGAAAGCAGGAGAGAGAAAAAGATTATGAAAATCTCTAAATTTGGAGATATCTCAAAAAATGATTGATTACTTATGAGAGAGAAATAGTTTTTTTATTATTTCTATCAATGAAATTGTTTTAAATTAAATGATTATGATAAAGAAATAATATTTTATGAGTTATATTGAATATTTTAATAATAAAATTAATTATTTAATCTCCAAAATATAAAATTTATTGAAGATGAATATGATTTTTTTTTTAAATTTTAGCTTTTTAAATTCTCTATTATGAAGAAGTTGTTGAGAGATGCTCTTAAATGATGCTTACACCTCTCACCTATCGAAATTCTGATAAAAACCTCATAATTATCAATCAATAATGATCATAAAATACTTATGACATGGCTTATAAGTGTTTTTTCATTATATATTATCTAAAGCATTTTTAATATGAGATAATATATTAATTTATTAATAATATATCAATAATTTTAGGTGAGCCGAATCGAAATATTATTGTATAGGTATTACTAGAGGTATCTAGAATCCAAACCACTTTCAACCACCAACCAACGCGGTATCTGCATGTGCGTCACATGTCTTCAATTCCCAATACCACCTCCTTTAAACTTTTGTCTATTATTTAAGGAAACTTATACGCACCCTAAAATCCTTATATACACCTCACCCACCCCATCTTTCATGTTTAACCCCATAGGTTTCATTTTTTATGTTCCTAATGTAACTTTTTATTTTTCCAATGTAATTTACACCCAACCTTGGATGTAAATAATAGGACTCTTTATTTAATCAACACCCGCTTTTATGTACTTTTCTTTTAAACAAAGAAATAAAAGTTAAATATTTAAATAAAATTACATTTAGTTTTTAACAGATTCTTTATTTTAAATGTTTTATTATTAATTATATTATTAAAATATATAATAGTTATATAAACAATTCAACCCAACTCAATGTTTGAAAGTATTTGAACAACTCAACCAAATATTTATGATTTGAAATTTTTTAATACAACCCAACATAATCAAAAGTGCAACCCAATCCAACCGAAACCATGTGGATTGGGTTGTGTTGATCAGTTTGATCGGGTTGAAACTTTAATACATCATTTTACAATCTACCTAAGTAATTGCGTTTAAAAAAACCAAAATCAAAATGAAAATATAAAAATAAAGCTAACAAAATAATAAAATAGTAGAAGAATAGTACATTATGACTTTTGATTCGATCGATGTTGAAGATTTTTGAAGGCTTAAAGGTTAGATTCATGTGATTTCAATCGGCGTGGTCTTGTGAACAGATCTAAACTAGGACTAAGATAGTAAGACTTGAGAATTGAGAGAAATAAGAGCCCCTAAAAGTCTAAAACCATAAAATATAAAAAAATAAAACGTACAAGTTTTAGTCGGGTTATCGGGCTGGCCGGATTACTTTGGGCTCAACCCGTTTCCAACCCAATAGATGTGCTTTAGGTAAAATTGGTATCGATTACATATCATGTTATCTCGGTTTGAGTTTTTTTTTGTGTTTTTTCGGGTTTGGTTGGTCGGGTTGGTCTGGTTGGTCGGAAATTTAAGCACCCCTAGTTTTATCATCACAATACTGTTAAAAACATTAAATAGTAATAATAGTTTAATATTTTTGTTGGAGCAAAATATATAAGAGCATCTCCAACAGCTTTCCTATAATTTCTTTAAAATAGATAACCAAAAGTGAAAATCTTTAAAAAGTATTACATTTAATTTTAACAGATTTGCTATTTTAGATATTTAAAACAACTTAAATTATTATATTATTCTCTAATTTATCATTCCATTACACTTTAAAAAAAATTAATGTAAAATGATAATAATCGAATCTCATTGGTAGAATTGAATAAAATAATCATTTATTTCTCCTACCATCAAGTTTTAGAGAATTCTCTAAACTTGGAAAAATTTTAAGTTTTTTTATTATAGCAAACAAGATAGCAAAACTGTTGGAGAGATTTAGAGAACAAAAACTTACTTTTTTCTCTTTTAGCTAGTCGGATCATTGCGGTTTGGGACCAAACCGCAAACCGCACCGCATAAACCTCAAATCGCACCGCAAAATGCGATGCAGTTTGTCTCTATCGCACTTTATGCCTACAATTGAAAAAATTACAATTTTAAAAATACATTATAAAATCGACGATAAAGTGACCGTAGTCTAAAAAAATAAAGAGTGTCAATACATTCGATTCCCAAATACATATTTTATAATTAAAAATAGTTTAAGAAGTAAAATATTACATATATACTAAATACAAACAAATTAAAGTCCAAAAAATATTACGTAAGTACAAAAAATATTACATAAGTACAAAAAATATTACATAAATGCTAAATTA
This sequence comes from Arctium minus, assembly GCA_954870635.1. Lineage (NCBI taxonomy): Eukaryota > Viridiplantae > Streptophyta > Magnoliopsida > Asterales > Asteraceae > Arctium > Arctium minus. Next base: position 21,522,645 of record OX941084.1, read on the forward strand.
TTCTATATATATATATGTTATATATAAAATTAAAAATATACAAAATATGGCGGGTTGAGCCGCAGTTTGATAACTTAAAACCGCAAACCGCACCGCGTAAGTTCTAAACCGCTCTTTTGCGGTGCGGTGTAGGCGGTTTGTACGGTTTGGATGAATACCCCTAATTTTAGCAATGCTATTGGAGATACTATAACAAAATTGACTTTAATTTGGCTTAATCTTAAATCAAAACCATAGTTTTATAATGGGTGTGTTTGGTATCCAAAGATGATAGGGCAAAATAGGATAAGACAGAAAAGAATAATTGTTTAACGTTTGGTAAGATAAAAATGGACATAGAACAGATAAAATAACTATTTTATCTTTAATGAGTTGTTTATATCTTTTATATATTTTGATAAATTTATGTAATTTATTAAATTATAATAAAATAAATATTTACTATAACAAAATATATCATTATAACGTTTTGTCAAAACGATCTAAATGACATAAAAATAAAAGGTTTATCTAGTTTATAGCTTTTATTTTATACCTTCTATATTATTTTTTTTATTATTAATATTTAATAAATTATATAAGTTAACCAAAATATAGAAACCGTATGAAAATAACATTTTAAGAAAAATAAGTAAAATTTTAAAAATAAAATAAAATACAATAAATATAAATGAAAATAGGGAGGTGCATTTGATGTTTCAGAAGATAATTGTGTTTTATTTTGAGGTTATATTAATTATAAGTCTGTTTCACCTCGTTCGAAATAGGAGTGGAACACGACTATTTTACTTTGTTCCACTATTTTTTTGTCTGTTCTATATAAAAGTTTTATCAAATATGAAACATTAATCTCTGTTCTGTTCTGTCATGTCCAGTCTATGAAACACATTTTTAAGAATAAAATCTTTATCTATTTTAAGAAAAATAATAATTGATATGATCTTTTTTTTTATCTTTCAATAAAAATATAATTAATTAATTTTATTAAAGGTTATCGTGTTGGTTCAAATTAAAATAGGCATGGTTCTTGATTCTTAATAATTAAAAAGTGAAAGTGGGACGTTAGAATTGATTGGATAAGGAATGAATTATCCAGCTCAGATCCAGCACCTCTCCACTCTTTTTGTTTCTATATTTTTCTTTAATTTCCAAATTTAACCCTCCTTTTTTCACTTTCTTTCAATTTCATCCTCCATCACCATTTTTAGGTTTTCCCATCAATTATGTTTCCTCGTTAATCCCTAAATATGTATTATCATTATAAAATTTTATTCCTATACAGCTGGTTTTGGTTTGAGCAGCTTGGCTTGTGTGTGTCGTCTGAGTCGTTCAAATTGTCGGAGCCCAGATAAATTTTCAGGTTTCGTTGTTCTGTTTTGGAAATTCGATATCTTCGGTCCGTTCTACTGCCGGTGTTTTTTTGCAGTGCAGTGGTTAGTGGTTTTGATGTCGCTGCGACAGTTTGCTTCTCGTAAACTCCCTTTGCTTGGTCCTTTTCGGTTTTGGCTCCTTCGGCGGTGTTTTGTTTTTTCATTGATTGTGTTATTTGGTTTTGATTTTGTTTTGTATCTTGGATGTTTTCTTGGTTGGTTCTTTTGGATGGAATAATAGTGTTCTCTTGCTGTTAAAAAAAATTGTATTATTAAAAACATGGAGCTATAAGTTAGAGAATTTTTTTTAAAGAAATATATATTAACTACAAAAATCGGAGGATTTGCCAAGCCCTCCTTATCAAGCAACTTTGACTATGAGTCTATGGCGTCGTTTGTTTTTTAAGAGGTTTAAAGTCTGAAATCTTATTTTAGTTATGATTAATAAGAGGTGGTGTGTAAAAAGGTCTGAACGATTCAGACTTAAGAGCCATTAAGAGTTTTTTTTTTAAAAACAAACAACCCCTATGTATGTTTAAGTTATGAAAGAATTAGATATGAAACATTGAATATTGCATATGTTTTACCAGGTGCATCACCTCTCTATTTATAGGTTGGTGAGCGATGTCAAGCCGACAACTTGGAATGTTGAAAGGCACGAAATCGCAACTGATTAGATATGACTGGATTATAGGTGTTAGGAGAATTAAATTTTATGTCAGTTTGGCGCCAGTATAGGTACGTTTCCTTTATCTAACGACAAGATGGGTGCATGCGCATATAACATTTAATGACAACTCAACTGGTAAGATAATGAACTTGCTCCATAAAAGTCACCAACTCAAGTCCTCTTAAGACCACTATAAGATTTACCTAACTATTAACTTCAAGAATCCTATAAACAGGGACGGACCTAACATAGGGCATACGGTGTCACGTGCCATCGTATTATTTCTCTGTCGAAAGATTAAAATTTGTACGTTTATGAAAGATGCAACCGTATCGTTTTAAAAGGTGCCACCATACCTTGTAATCAACCAAAAACCCAAAAAAAAACTCTTGAAATCAACCCCAAAACCGAAAAAGTCCCTCGAAATCGATAAAAAATATTAAAAATCCTTCGAAATCGATAAAAAAAAAACTATAAAAATCCCTCGGAACTATGGAATTAGATTAAAAACACATCGGACGATATTGAACGTTGGTAAGACGTCGATAAAAACCGTGCTTATTGTAATTATTTTTTTATTTATATTATATAATGTCATCGTATGAAAAAATTTCCGAATCCATCCCTGCCTATAAAATTAATCGATATACGAATAAGCTGGTCTGAACACCCGTTTAACTTTATATTATTGGTAAACAATTGGTTTATCTAAGCAAGAAAACAACATAACCATTTAATATTTTTACCACTAGCCTTGATTTATTAAACAAGGATTTAAAAGTTAAATGTAACCTAGTTTTTTTCCTTAAATACTACTACCTCCGTCCCAAAATAAATGTCCACAATGAAAATGACACACAGTTTTAGGAATGTGCAATTATTACACTTTTTAAATAACCAAAATACACTTTTACCCTTGAAAATAGAGAGAGAAACTTTCTCCACCTTATAATTAAGGGTAAAATGGGAAATTGGAAACTTACTTTTAAAAGTGAACATTAATTTTGGGACAAACTAAAATAGTAATGTGGACACTTAATTTGGGACGGAGGGAGTAATATTTAAAAGAAAACAACGTAACAAGTTTGAAATTTGAAATGTAACGATTTTATTTAATTTTTATTAAATAATAACATTTAAATAAAACATAAATAGTAAGGTTTAATATTTTTATTTCATTTATAATAATACATTTTAAACGTTTTTATGATTATATAATGAAGTTTTAAATACCTTATCTCGATATCTGATTCACCCAAGAAATGCGGGACCCACTAGTTTTGTTTTTGTTTTTTACTTTCGTGACATCTCATATCAACGTTTATTTCTATCGCCACGTGGCACCCATCCACACCAAACTCTGTTGGACCCTTTATGTACCAAATTTGATATGAAATTGAATGAGTGAACAGAAACCTGCCTTCTGTAATTGAGATAATGAGTTGAAGAACGAGAAAATTGTGGAAAAAAACGTTCTCCTTTGTCAAACCAACCATACTCTAACCCAAAAATTCCCATCAAAAACCTATAAAATTTACCCATTTTTTCCATTTGGGTTTTCAAATTTCTGGATTGAGAGAGATCTTCTTCTAGAGTTTCTTCAAGAAATTAGGGCCTTCTTCTTGATTCCAACCCAGGAGAAGAAGGCTCTGTTTCTTGAGTTTCGTTTTTTTCACAGATTGTTTCTGGAAGATGTTTAGGATCTCCATAGCGGCCCTTCAATTGGTCGAGTTATTCACGAGTTCTTTGGTTCATTTGTTATATGGATTCTACATATTTAGCTCTGCGGTGGCCGGTGATCTTTCGGTGGCTTTGAATGATTTGTTTTTCAAGTCGAATATTGAACCATCGATCAGGGATGAACATTGTGCAAGCTCTGATAATGATTTGCCTCCCATTGTTTTGGTTCATGGAATTTTTGGATTTGGAAAAGGGGTAAGGAGTTTCACCACGATTTTTGGGTTAAATTTGCATTTTATATGAAGTTAAGGTTAATTTGAGGAGCGTGATAAGTAGATCTGAATCGATGATCACTTTTAATCTTAGAAAGGAATTGATTTGGTGCATGTGATATCACAATGCATCTCATCATCAATTTCTGATCTAACTATTCAATATTCCATCCTTTTGAGCTATTTATTTAAAACACAATTGGATTTTGGATTTGTTTTAACAGAGATTAGGTGGATTATCCTATTTTGCTGGGGCAGAGAAGAAGGATGAGAAGGTTTTGGTGCCTGATTTGGGTTCATTAACCAGTATTTATGACAGGTTTGTTTTTAATCTGCCCCTAAATTTGCTGTTTTATGATGTTATGTGTATGAATAATTTCTGGGTTTTGATTATATGTTATTGGGTTTTTTTTAGGGCAAGAATTTTGTTTTATTACTTGAAAGGTGGACAAGTTGATTTCGGTGAAGAGCACAGCAAGGCTTGTGGGCATTCTCAGTTTGGAAGGATATATGAAAAAGGTTAGATATAAAAATTCCCTATTTTTCTATATCATTATTATAATAAAATAATCAAAATTGTCAATGATCATACATGGGAAACAAAGATTAAACCAATATTAATTAGAAATGTAGACTTGAATACAGATGTAATCATATTAGAGCTTGAGAATTGAATAATAATTGGCTTATATAGTTATATTTACTTGAAAATATTAGGGCATTATCCTCAATGGGACGAAGAACACCCAATTCATTTTGTTGGGCATTCGGCCGGAGCTCAAGTGATACGGGTTTTGCAGCAAATGCTAGCCGATAAGGTCAGTTTTTGTTTCGATTAACATTTTTGTGGATATGATTGTGTTCTGTTTGAAACATGAATTTGGTATAAACGAAAGGTTTCACGTTATTGAAAATACGAGCTTTTGATGGTTTTTTCAGGCATTCAAAGGATACGAAAACACTTCAGAAAACTGGGTTTTGAGTGTAACATCGTTATCTGGCGCGTTCAATGGAACTACTCGAGCTTACTTGGATGGAATGCAGTAAGTTTGATCGTTTCTTATCTTCGTATATTTTACTTCTTGATCCTAGACTGTTGCTTGATTCATTCTAGATTTCAAAATTATCCATCAACCCCCCTTCTTTTTCAGGCCAGAAGATGGGAAATCTTTGAAACTTTAAATCTTTAGTTCTGGATCCAAAATAATTTCTAAATTCATTTAAAGATTTGGAAACACCATCCATCAAAATTGAAGATGGGAAAACTATGAAACTTGAAATCTTTAGTTCTTGATTCAAAACTATGCTTAATTAACTTCCAAGATTTCAAAAATTATCCATCAAAGTTCTCAACACTCCAGATTTAGAAATCATGCATCAAAATTCACTGTTTTTTCAGGCCAGATGACGGGAAATCCATGAAACCGATATGCCTTCTCCAGTTATTGCGCTTAGGAGTCATCATTTATGATTGGATAGACATTTCTATCCTGAAATATTATTACAATTTCGGGTTCGACCATTTCAATATGTCATGGAGGAAAACCGGTTTCTGGGGACTTGTCGATTGTCTTGTTGGAAATTCTGGCCCTTTCGCTTATGGTGATTGGATCCTTCCGGACCTAACGATCCAGGGATCATTACGACTCAACAGCCATCTAAAGACGTTTCCTAGCACGTACTACTTTAGTTACGCGACCAAACATACTAGAAAGTTCATGGGCTTCACTCTTCCTTCAAACATTCTAGGAATCCACCCGTTGCTTTACATCCGAGTGTTGCAGATGAGTCAATGGAGGCACCAACCCGACGTCCCTCCCCCTTTCAAGGGCTACAGGTCGGTTGATCTTCGATTAAAAAAAACACGTCTCGTTTTGTGCTAAATTTTCGTATCTTCATTTCGTAAAATTGAATTTTCAGGGATGAAGATTGGTGGGATAACGATGGCGCGATAAATACTTTCTCTATGACACACCCTCGTTTCCCAGTCGAACACCCTAGTCGATTTGTGGTTGAAGATTCTGAATGCCACCCGTTGCAACCGGGCATTTGGTATGTTTTATGGTTAACAGTACAGTTCACATACTGTACTTTCGAGTGAGATATACTGGGTTTGTTTGGTTTGGTTTACTGTAAATAATGATTTTGTTTGTTTGCAGGTATTATAAGATTGTAGAGGGTGATCATATTCTTTTCATAGTGAATCGCGAACGAGCAGGAGTACAGTTTGATTTGATATACGACAGTATTTTTGAGCGATGTCGGAAACATGCATTTAGAAAGATCCCGACAATGCCGGACCATGTTAAGTGATGAGATTAACTATATGTTTGGCATATGCAAGTTGCTCGCTGAAATAGGAAGTCTTGTAGTTCCATTTTCTCGATGTTCTGCTGATAGAAAGATGCCGATAGGCATTGCTGTTGTACAGCTATTAGTTCGTCTGAGATTTATATGAAATTTCTATGTATTCGCCCTCTTCTATACAATCCAAATGTGTTTTCTTGGTAAAGATGTAATCGTTTTATGGGAATGAGTTTCATTTTCTTCAAATTTGTTGACAATTTACCCAAACTTTCGTACTGTTTCTTGATTCAGTACGAAAAGAATGTGATCGCTGTCGACCATGTATTAATATGTTAAACTTGCAGCCTTCGGTGTGTAGTCCTGTGTCCTGAGTTTGATCCCGATCCCTTAGCCTCAGTCGTTAAGTAAGCCGAAAATGCCTCCATCACATTGGTGTTTTTGCAGGGGTTCTGTGTGGGGCTGATTGGTGTTGCATGTAATTAACTTTTTGCCCAAATATATTGTATGTGCAAGAAAGCAAATAGGTATTATTCACATTATAACACAGGGGTGGAACTATGAAGGCCCTGACGGTACCGTGTACCAGCACAATTGATTTTTTTTAAGTGGAATTTTTTTTTGGTATGAAAATTGCATACGCCAAACTTTGAGGGGTGATCAACCTAAAAAGTAATTCAAAATAAAAAAAAAAAAAAAACTTAAATAAAAAAAAAAAAAAAAAAAAACACACCATGTCCCTTGTAATAAATCAAAAAACTTAAAAGAATTTCTTGGTAGAATTAGACTAAAAACACATGATAACGATGACTTTGGAGTTATTTCATCCACCTTAAAAGTAAAACCGCTCGACAAATCGTCGTAGATTGTCGCTGTTTCGTCGGTGACTACAATTCTCAGGCCACTCATGATCTTAATCCTCATTATGATATTCTGGCTTAGATGATCGTAACTTGACGGCTTGTTTATAATCATGTAAATAGTTTGTCAATAGCCAGTTAATGACACTCACGGATCAAGGATTCTAAATGTGGAATAGTCAAATCAGAATTGCACACAAACCCTAGAAATGGCAAAAACCTTCCGAGATTTGCCGCTGCTACGATTTTCAGGTTACTCATCTTCTTCTTCTTATTATTATGATTTCCAGTCTTGTATTGCTTGATGTTAATAACTTGATACATTGCTTATAATCACTTGATTCAATGATCACCTCCATGTTTGTAAAGATTTTTTTTTTTTTTTATCAAACCATCACTTTGATTATGAATCGACACTTGAATTTTGTAATTTTATTGCTATATATGAAGGCTGATGTGGTTACGTATTTTGTCTGCAAATATGATGATGTTATGATTTAGCAAAAACGGGAAGTCTAACACAAATAGAACAGCAAACTCACGGGTTACAAATCCTCCATGCACAAATTAAAAATGTACACGATAGAAATAGTCACAATTCACAACGACAGGACCACCCGAACTTATTACTTGTAGAACTCTTCAATGGGAAGAGAAGAACCACGGGATAAAGTCTGGCCAAAACTTAAAACTGATAAAAATTAAATGACATTAAAAGCATCTTAATCAATAATCTAAAGGAACATTATCCAACTAGTGCATAGGTCCATGTAGAACACCATTCTTTATTATATGAACCTAACAAACTTTAGGTCTGTTAAGTAGGTCAAATGAGTCAATTGCACCTAATAGGAATAGAATGACCTAATGGTTCATGAGGTCAAGCCTTGGTGAATGTTGGCTAGGCCTAATAAACATAGAAAACATAACAGACAACCTTATAATTTTGGTAAAGAAAGAAAATGAACGTGTCTTCTCAAAAACTAGGAAAAATACCTTATGGTTTTGACGTGTAAATCTTAATATTCCCCCTTTTGTTAAAAGAATGCATCATTTATTTTTGCACGTAGTTTAATTAATTCTTTTATAATTAAATCTCTAAGAAACACCTTGATAAGAAAATTTTGGAAAGACATGTTTAACCACAAATGAGGATGCTAATGTCATCTGCACATCACATCAAACTTTGATATATATATATATATATATATATATATATATATAGGGTAAATTGGTGTTTGAACTTGTAAAAGTAAACATTGCGATTAGTATAGGATATCATGTCAAAATGAAAATTGTTTCAATTTTCATTGCCAAGGAGTCCATATGAGCTAAAACAGGCTAACTCATGCACATAAAAGAAAAATCAATGCCAGTATCACTTCTTAACAATTTCTTGTTTCGGCTTGGGGACCATGTCTGTTTATAACTGCAATCAACTAATATACAGGTTCTCATCGCCCATCGAATACACCACTAAAAACTTGGCTACTCCCTCCCAATGATGCTTCCCATTCAACTGAGGACATCACGATTCGAGCTAAAGACTCCACTATCTCTCCTACTTCTGGTCTGTTAACTGGATCTTCACTTAGGCACCAATACGAAACTTCAGCCATCTGCAAAGATGGATTGAACAAATAAACCAAATCAAACTAAATGAACCCAGTAAATCCCACACAGAGCAGGGTCTGGGGAAGTAAGATGTACGTAGGCCTTTCCTCTACTCTAAAAAGTAAAGTCAGATTGAACAAATGTAGCTGAGAAATTAGCATTTTAACTAGACCAACACATGTGCCAAGGTTCAGATGGTTCTTTTATTTTCCAGTTCAGACACTCCACAAGTTCCATGAACACATTCTGCACTAGAAATGTTAGAACCTGTAGTTGTCCATGTAGAGTAACGAGTAATGAGACTAACCTTGTATAGATCATCGATAGGATAACTGTCCCTGAGGCTTCCGTCTCTAATGGATACTAATGCACCTTCTGGATCGCTGTCTTCAAATACTCTAGTTATCTGGGCATGTAACGACATAAAACTTTTGTTAGATCACTGTTAAGATTGGTTAACATGTGTAGTAGTATGAGCACCATGATGTCATTGGTGGTGTGAAAAGAAAAGAATATGTTCCTTTTGTTATATGTGTATCTCAGTGATCTTTTGCACATATTGTGTAAGATGTATTCTCAGAATCCTCACATTCTGATCTTGCAACTATATTTGGAATTAATTCAGTTAAAGTGAAAATCATCACTCAGACTATAGTTGTGATTAACTTATTACTTATCTTGCCAACAATCATGACCATGCTATTGCAAGTATTTACTATATAAAACTTACAACTGTTATGAGTGATTTCATCTTATTGGGCTCTTGATTGTCATGCATGAGTGCACGCTTTCCAGTTATAAGCTCTGCTAGAACCACACCAAATGCAAAAACATCGGTTTTTGTTGTTACATGCAATTCTTTGACAGACCTGTTGGAAGGGATGGGGATTGTAGGATGTCAACCGAAATTTTGGAGTTAAATGAGTTTCAGCAAAAACTTATACGACAGTTATCTGATATGAAGGATTTAGAAACTCACTCTGGAGGTAGATATCCTGGTGTTCCAACAAGGCGAGTTGCTATAAAATCGTCATCGTTTGTTCGTCCAACAAGTTTTGCCAAACCGAAATCTGCAACCTTGTGGGCATTTCTCTTAAGGTCAATCTAACTACAATTTTTTTATTGCTTTCAGATATTGAAAAGGACGTCTGTTGTTGATAGGAAGAAGTAAAGAATTTTAACTGGAGCTAAAAGAAACTCCAGACATAAATGATGTAATTGACGATGTTCTCATTAAAGAAACGGTGAGACAAAAAAATACTGTATTTTAGTAGGTACCTTTGCTCGTAGCCCATTGTCAAGTAGGATATTACTAGTCTTTATATCTCGGTGTACATATTGCTCCTTTGTGTGATCATGAATATACTCGATACCCTTTGCAGTATCCAATGCGATTCGTGCTCTTGCTGTCCAAGAGAGTGGCTGGTGACCTGATTTATCTTCTTATCAGTAATGGCTTTTCTTGCACTGGTACCTCGTGTCTTATATTCTTTCTTTTGACATTAGTCAGTTACTTTCTAGTTATCTTACACAATAGAACCAAACCGATATTCAGCAAATTTAGTACCTTTGAGTAAAGGGTCATGAAGATGCTCACTCAAAGATCCATTTGAAATGAACTCATAAACCAAGTACAAATGGTCATATCCACTGGCAAATCCCAATAGCTCCACCTATTATTCAAATCTGATCATCAAGAAGTCATGTGAAGCTAGAAAAATCCAGTACAGGAGAACATTTGGCTTACCACATTAATATGATGAATTTTACACAAGACTTTGAGTTCTGCCAGAAATTCTTTTGACTTGTTGGATCTCATTTTCTTTATAGCTACCTCCTAAAAGCATGAAATTAATAGTGAATTTGAGCATTGGATGTTTTATAGAGAAATGAAGCAAGCAAACACATCTTTAAACATAAATCTTAAAAGAGACTTTTAGTACCTTTCCTCCCAATATACCGAAATATACACTCCCATATCCACCCTCTCCAATTTTCCTAGTATCATCGAAATTGTTTGTAGCCTCTGCGATCTCGTCAAGATCATATACCAATGGTCTTTCTGTGTCAAAACCTGTGATACCTGAATATATGTTTACACACGGTTAAATTCCAACGCTACCCTTTAGGTTTAGAGTGCATGACCTTGAGTGCTTCCGGTGTTATAATCTAAGTATCTTATACGAGGGATAAGAGCCTGGAGGGGGAGGGGGATAACTATTAATCGCGAGCTGGACTAATGATCTGACCTTCCATATTTTCTTTGTATCGAGTCTTCCCGGAAGCTGATCTATGGAAACTCATAGTTTTAGATACAACCTTTGCATTTTCCTTGTCGTGTTCTTGGGATCTTTTCCTCTTCATGAACATCATGATCGACATGCATAATAAAAGTGCGATTACTGCGACGAGCACACCAAATATAATCACCCACTTGTGATTTTCTGAAAACCACAAGTAAACTTGGTTATCGTTCGTCCTTCCATCATGTACTTATCTATTACATTAAGTGTTGGATTTAATCCAAAAGTACATGAAACATATTAACAGATCAATAGGAAACCAAATGAACGAGTGTCTGGCTGTCTGCACATGATATGCTTATATAACCTGCACAAACATTAAGTATGCATCTACTAGATGCAAAACCAATGTAGTTCCATTACCTTACTAGATATATATATATATATATATATAAACTTACTTTTCTTAGACGCTGGTGGTGGAATTCCATTCTTATACATAGGAACAAACAAGACCCAACCGGGCAGTATGAACCCTGGTTCCCCAAGCAAAACGTTGTTTACACTCTGTATCTCACCCACTTCAGCAGAGAGCCGATTAGCAATATCTATAAGTGTATCGCTCTGCTGAACCGTATACGTGACCATAATTTGAGAATCTGTTTCCGTACACCCGCACAATAGGTGCAACTCGACACTCTTGTTAGCTTTAAAGTCTCCACCTTCATCTCCAATCTCCCAAGCTTGACCACTATACAACTGATCAGAAACATTCAAGAATGTATCACCTTGTTTTACTGAATAGATCACATCATAGAAGTATGCAACCGTGTTGTTCACATTTTGGCAAGAACAAGGCACCGTTATAAGGCTATCTTGGTTGTCTCCATTGCCAATCGTTTGAATTTGAGATATGTCCACCGAGTAAAGTGAAGAAATATTCGTTTCCGTGAGACCATTGTGTTGATAGAGTATAGAGTTGCAGGGATTAGATAGCTTAAAGCAAGAGAAAGGGATCTCCGTTGTTTGACTCGCGGGAAGCGCGAGGATCCCGTGAATAAAAAAAACAAGGAGCAAAAAAACCCGATTCTGAGAAGCCATAGATTGTGGCTTAATGTTCTTCGTCTGCATAAAAGAAGCAGTGGAAATACAATAGAAGGAAATTGGAGGTTAGTATAATCTCTGTTTGTCACTATGTGTTTGTTAGTTAATGCAACTGCAGATCTTTTTGTTTGTTCTCTTCAGTTTTGTAGTTTTGCAGCAGTAACCAAACCATGCTTTTGTTAAGTCCGCTTTGCCGATGTTTACAATTTAAGGCTAATATCTTTGTGGATCAAGGACATGGTTTTTGGATCTAATGCGGCGGACGATATGATTTTTTGGTATGGATTTTATCGCCGTCTTATGTTAATCATGTAAAGTTCAGATACTAGTAGCTGTGCGTTGTTTTTATCTTCATAGGTGGAGCTCTCGACATGATGCTAGAATGAAGGGGTTGCAAGTATGTGTTTGAAAGTTAACGGGCAACCAATATTCATTCAACCTAGGGATTTATAGTTATGGTTCATTAAGCGTGCTTGGACGAGAGTAGTATCAAGACGGGACATAGTGGTGTTAAGGAGTCAAACTTTTAACGAATTATTTGAGCTCGAGCTTAATAATTTTCAAGCTCGAGTCGATCTTGAAGACACATTAAAACTCATTTAACTTAACAAGTCGAGGTCCATAAGACCAATGTTTGACTCGGCTCGTTCGAAAGCTCAATTAAATTTTTCGAGCCGAGCGAAGTCGACATATTCATATGTTTATAAATCATATAATCAAAGTATAAAAATTATTGAGGTCAAGCCAACAAACGAGCTCATGGATCTCGAGTTCGAGCCCGTAAACAAATACCAAGCTCGAACATTGAAAAGATATTCGAGCTTAAGCCCTACTGCGAAAAAGTTATTTGAGCTCGAGTCTGGTAATACTTTTTTCGAGCTGAGCTCGAATAACCTGCAACTTGATGACCCTTGGGAAATCCTTGTGTTGTACCCTCTTTACCAAGGGTCTTCACTAAAACAACCTAGAGGAAAGGCCTGCAACTCTACATACATCCTATCTTCCATAGAACCCACCTCTATGTGAGATATAATTGAATTGGTTTGGTTTTGATTTAGGATATTTCATTTAGAAGTCCTAAAAACAATGCTGTATGATGCCTTGAACTGTTTAGATTTGAAAGCAGCACCTATAAACAAACTTCAAATATTGCATATTGAAGTGTACACATATATTAAGTTGGTTAATAAATGAATAAAGTCAACTTAATATCGATTTTGGACTAGGAGAAGATACCAAAGATCCGGCCGGCAATTGCAACCTATCACTATCAGTTATGGTTACTTAACTTCATTTTGTGCATTTGAAGTACAATATTGGAGAGAATATAATATATATATGCCACTATGAAATTCCATGTTGACTTTGACACATTAGTGTCGCATCTCCTTTGTTTTTATTTTATAAAAGTAAACATGATATTCGGTCTAGATTTAGAGGATTTGAATGTATCGTCGTATAAATTTGAAACTAAACCAAAATTGGCATGGCTAACGATAAAAAGAATGGTAATACTGACAATGTTTGAACAAAGTATTTCATGATGGTGTTGGTTGATGAGTAATGGAGGAATGAGTATCATTCAAACTATATTACAATTTAGTCGAGTTAGCCTTCAAGGTATATGATTCATTGGTGTTCTTTATTAATGAAACATTTAGGTATATAACAAGATTTTAAATAAATCCATGACTTTCTTACGAATATAAAGTCATTTTTTCTTTAATAAAACAAGAATTCAAGGGTTTAATTAAAAACTTGTATAAGACACATCATACAAAATTTTGGCACTTTTAGAGAGACATCATACAAATATTGGCATGTTACCACCTTATATCTATAGTCAAATCTATCATTATTTTTTTATGTAAAAAAAACTTGTGTTTTTCCTTGTAGTTACTTTTTTGTAAGAAGAAAATAATAAATTTAACGGTAACATCAATAATTACATTGATTTGTTTGTTAGGATTATCAAAATTAATTTGATTCACACAATTTCATTATTCTACTATTGTTGAAGAGTATTTTAAATATGAGGCCATTAATTAAGTATTTCATACTTTTATTTAACCATATATCTCATCGAGTACATTCTACAATGTGTAAGATACATGGGTTAATCTTTAACCCCCAAGCGACTAGGCATATTACTAAATATCCATGTATGTTTGGATTACTTTGTTCTTAAGTATGAATTTCGAGCTTAAAGTTATATAATAGGTTTTAGAGTATCAAAAGGTTTGGGGCGGATTTGACTCCAAGCATTATGTGCTTGCCATGATTTACCTCTTTAATGATGGTCGTGGAACAGGTATGACGAGGGAGCTCTAGAGGGTGGTGTCATACCGTCAGGTCCCACAATGACGATACAGATTGAGTGTACCAAGACAAACAGTTGCGACGCTTCAGGAAGAGGAATGATGGTATTCACGACGGTCTGCCAAGTGTTTGACGTCACCATTAGCGACGGTTGGTTCAAAAGGCAGATATTCCAACGCTTTGAAGTGTCATAACTACAGCCGATAGTGACATTTACAAGACTGTCACTATCCTATATATATATATATATATATATATATATATATGTATATAGGGGTTGTTTGCAACCCACATCTTAACCGTCGGATTCATGATCGGCGGTTACAATAGATATGGGGCCCAATATTTTTAATTAAAAAAATAAAAAAATAAAAATAAAATAACCGTCGATCATGAATCCAACGGTTAAGATGTGGGTTGCAAGGGTTGCAACCTTTTTAAGGGTTGCAAAATATCCTTCCAATATATATATATAGACACACACATACATTTGATACCAAAAATCTGTATCTTCCACCAGATTTGCTAGGAGTTGTGTTGCTATAGAAACACATTCTTTTGTCATTAGTAATCCTTGTGAACTCAATAGTTCACCGGGATTATCACTGCTCCTGTGGTGTTAATATTGAACTACACGCAAAGCTTCATTGTATCTTGAGAAGCAATTCATCAAGAACCCATCGCACGTTGTTTATGAAACGGTGAAGGCAGAATTGCTTCAAGGATAAAGAGAATTCTCGCCTTGAAACAATAAATAGTAGTCTATATATTGTCAATTTTAGCCATTAGTTTTAAAACCAAAAAACAACAAAACTTGTGGTGGAGGACATCAAAGGAGCATGGTAAAGGTAGTATTGAGTTTGATCGAGTACATGATGGATGTGGCTTTCTGTAAGCATTTACTGAAAACTAATTGACACATTAGTAGGAGGGTTTTCCTTAATTCTTCAATTTCTAAGACCCCAGATCATCCTATTGACGTATCATTCGTAGTTCATTAGATGATACATAAGCGTCAAATTCAAACTTCGGACCTATTGATTACCCTCAAGAAGTCCAAACCACTTGGACAAGCCAATAAAGTTTTCTTTAATAACCTTGCAGGTTAGCTCAACCGGCAAATAAAGGCTAGATTGCCAGTTTGAGTCTCCTTAGGGCTACTAAGGATTTTCTTGACTATTATCTTCAGGACCCCATGAGATTAGTCGAGGAGTGCTCAAACTAGCCTGGACACCTACGGTTACAAAAAAAAAGGTTTTCTTTAATCCCCTTTTTGTTCATTTTTGGTTTACATTTAATGATCTAAAAGTGCCTTTGTATCTAATATAGTTAAGTACCATGTGGCTAATCATAATGCAAAAGGAAAGGGAACGCATATGAACAGTACTTATCGATGAGGCCGTGATTTTGCACGGTGACTGGTTGCATATCTACAACAGATCGTCTCCAAATTCACTTATGACCTTCTGTACCTTGCTCAGCATGTCTGTTAGTAACAAAAAACAAAATTACGACTTAGAAAGGCACACACTTCATAAACAATTGTATACTTTCCAATTCTAGCATTAATTATGAGATGGAAAAATTCATTACCCTTCTATTATTAAGCGTAAAATTGTCGTTTAGTTAATTAAAAAGTGTAATAATTACACATTTATAAAACTGTGTGTTTTTTTTCATTGTGAACATTTATTTTGGGAAGGAGAAAATAGTTAAACAAATATATGGTCAATTATTGCAATACTCATGGAATGGAGAGAGGAGTATGGTCATGAACTTAAGGATTTTGATGCAAATCATTTAAAATTGGCATGAGATTAATAACAGTATCAAGAACAGCATATACCTTGGAAGGAAGAGTCTTCCAAATATTTCTGTGGAACAAAGTTGAGTTTGTCATTGCATTTGGAGTTACAATATGATAAAAACCAGACATATGCAGTATATAACACGAAAAGATAAATGCTTTGAAATACCATGATTTCCTTTTTGAGACCGACTTCCTCTGGAACTGTTGGCTCTGTTGCTGTCATGGTAAAATACAGGTTCAGGTTCATTTCATGGTAAATACAGGTCCTTCCACCTCAAAAAAGAGGAATAAGTGGAGAGAAAGATTGAGGTCAGACCAAAGGGTCATTGGCCCTATGGTACCTGAGTTACCCGTTGAGCCCAGCTCCCTGGTCAAGGGTTCAAACCTCATCAAAGGTGAGGGGCTGCTCAAGTATTTGCCGTAAATAAATGTTATATACTTAAAAAAGATTAGAAATATACCTTGTTCAGCCGCAGGAAAGCAGTTCATCAATAATGTTGAGAAACTAGGAGGAAAGGCTGAGAGCTTTTCTTGAACATCTTGATAAAGAGTGGCTTTCAGGGGATTTGAGTTTTGGCTGGTGTCGTGGTCCTCACTTGGCTGAATCGGTTGGATATAAGCATCAGCAGGAGATGCTATTGAACTCCAGTCCTGAGTTGGTCTGTCCAAACAAGTTAAATCTCAGCTGATCTGCAAAGTTTTTGCTCTAGTTTCTATGAAAATGTAGTTGCAGACTTGCAGATGAGTTATTATATTCTGTCCCACCTATACATGGGTTGAGAATTGTCAGCAGAAGAGCTTATTGGGTCCCAGTCCTCTGTCGATCTGCATAAAGAAATCCAGTTATAAGCTTAACTTCATTTAAATAATGAGGGATTGATATTTCGAATTGTTAGTGTTCTTGCTGAAATACAAAGAACATTACATAGCAATAACGAGCGATTTTGGTGAAAGGGTGCCAAGTAAAATTGGTTTGTTATTTGCATTTATGTTCTCATGGTTTGTTTGAAACTGCCCATTCTTCCAATTACGATGTTTTTTTTTTCTGGCATTTTAACGAAAAGGGTGGTAAGTTTGCAACGAAAATCCCTGTAGATTTGTTCAAAAAATCAAATCACTCCTTAAAGAATGTAGGTGAGTTGAGCATTATATTTTCTCCCACCTATTTAAGGGTTGAGGAGAAGAGATGATCTGAGATTGAGATGATGTTTTGGATTTAGAGATGCCATACATAGACCCATCAATCCTCTCTTGTCCAAAGATTTCCTATAGGAGAGAAGATAAAAATTACACTTGTGGCACATCATCGAGGAGAAGAGAGTAGAAGGGGGAAGGCTTGAACCTTTAAAGAATTTATAAATCTCAGAGCCTCATCAATTGTGTGAAATCGCACGGCAAACTTCTGGATCTGCAGACAAAGAAATGACTTATCTGATTTTAGATTGTAGCATGAGTGTAATCACCGATGAGTGATATGTCATGATGTCAACATGATCAGCAGTCCAGATACAAGTGAAATCGCTATAATAGATCAATTTTCTTGTTAGTAATGACATGCAGATATCAACTCAGGTTTAGAACACTGCATTCTTCTTGCAATACCTAACATATGCATAGTTGTCTAATTAGTGATCAATATTATAGATGAAATCTCATGTTCTATACACACAGAACTTGATCAGACACATATTAAGCCAACACATCAACTGTTGACCAAGTGACTACAAAAGAGTCCTCATGTTCACTAAACACATAAAAGTTTGAGCAGAAACACGTCTCCAGTTGTTGACCAAGTCCGTGAGCAATGTTCTATACGCTTGAGTTTGCACAACAAATGTTGGCTACCATGGCTTTAAAGAAGTATTCCACGAGACTTACCTTAGAATGGATGAAACATCATATGTAAAAACTACTTTTTGAAAGAGTGAAACCAACTTGTATCAACCTGGTCAGCAGACAATGTGGTGCCACAGTAACATGAACGACAACTATTTTAAAATCTATATTAGGATATAATTATTGTCATGTACCCCGTTTGATGTTTTGTAGATAGATCCCATAAGGTCAATGCTTTGGCAGTGAAGATCATGTCGTATGATCTCTAGAATTACAGTAATCACGCATCTTTAGTTAAGATAGAGGAAAATGATTTATGATGATAGAGTTTAACGCTTTCGCCATGAAAATCCATGGCCCACTACCCAAGAAAATGAAAAAAAGAATACTGTTCTGTCAACGTGACAGGATTTATAAACAGAAGGAGCATATTTGAGCGCCTTGCCTGGCCTATATGATCTTTATAACTCATGAATACAGTTTTGCTCCCTCTAGGAGGGTATCCAGACAAACATGAGGCCTGAGGCCAGGTGAAATGTAGCTTTGAAATGTAATGCTCTTCCTGAAATGATTCAGTACCCAAATTAGTTATGTTAGATTCATACTAAATTATGAGAAAGATGCATAATAAACAGATTAGAGAGTCATAATGGTTAACAACATGAGCACAAGATGAATGAACGATTAAAATAAAGGAAACATGTAAACCAAAACAATGCATGGCTGCATCACAGAGAACATTAAAACAGATGCAAGGTCTGCAGCCTTCCGTTTTGCAATGCTTGTTTCAACTCATTCCTCTCTCTCTCTCTCTCTCTCTCTCTCTCTCTCTCTCTCTACATATATAATTATATATATATATATATATGTATATTAAGGGTTGGGTTCCTGTGAGAAATTGAGTTAACGGTGAGAAGCGTGAGAAGTGGTTATCAACCGTTGGATGAGAAATGGATGCACATTAATGCACCAGATCAATTCCCTTCTAAACCGCAATTCATGGGAGGGCTTGAGATTAAAAGAGATCAACGGTTCAGATCTACTTCTCACCGTTAACTCAACTTCTCACACGATCCTTCGCTTCACATGTATATTAAAATGTGTATGTGTATATGAACTTATATGTATGCTTGCAAATAGACCACTTTAGGGCATCACTAGAATGTTTCCTGATCTTATGACCAAAATGTACATCATGACATATTAATAATCTGGTAACTTAAGGCAAGATATTTCATTTGATGACTAAACTAATACTGAACTCTAATTTCTAGTTCCTTTAATTATATATTTACGTATCCTTAACTAACAGAAAATGACTGATGGTGAATTAAGAACACTGGTCATGGATCACTAATCACTTATACATACGGCTACAACATTTCAGAAAAGCTGAAAAACCGAAAGGCAGGGAGGAAAACCATGGTCATATTGTACACAATCACTTGAAAATATCATAAAGCAAACAGTATTATGCACAAAACCACAAAAAAACTGTGTGTGACCCGTTACATAACCAACATTGAAACCTTTTCTGGAAGGCAACCTGCTTGTAAACCACAAAAAAGTGATTGGACTTGACTTGGAACTAGATCGCCATATGTGAATCCTGTTTATGATTAAACCGCACTATAATATCTTGTTATGCCTCTATGGTCTTACAAACTGTGTGTACCAACGAGATAATGGAATCTAACAGTTGGCCTACAGAAAATTCACGATCATGTCTGATTTTAAACAAATTAACCATACAATCAAGGTACATCAAACAGTACTTACTTCGTTTACAATTATATAAAATCAACTAACAACAAAATAGAGATGATTATACGATCGATGGCTCAATGGTGATGGAAAAAGCGTTTGGATTTGTGATCGAATGCGTAACAATTGCAGAAGAATCACCATCAATCAGTCTAAACTAATGTTAAATAACACAAATAAGTCGTGTAATAAAACGAAATCAGTTAACGAACAAATTAAAGAGTAACAGATCCATTAACTCACGACGACTTTGTCGACGAGATCAACGGTGAGTATGATGGAGCGAGAATTATCAGATTCATCGGTTGTGGTGGTTATTAGTTTTAGATAGGCTAAAGAAGTGAAGGAAGAAATCCATAAGCCTTTGCGCCTTTTGACAAGGGGAATGAGAGAGGGATGCTGACCACCGGCGCCGGCGGATGAGGAGAGAGGAGGACAGTTGAAGAATCGAGCATACTGAACTTCCCAATGGTCTCCGGCGGTGGCGGTGGCGGTGGTGGTCGTCACCAACATAATTCCTTGTTGCTCTTCTTCGCTTCCGTTGGGTAGATGAGATCCCGCCATTTTTGGTTTCTTTCTTGCGGGTCACGCGCTTATTGTTGTAGGATCAATTTTTGAACGGTGTTGTTAAGAGTACCCCTCTACCAATTAGATACCCCTCCTATAAACCTATTCTCCTCATATACATGACATAATTCAAAAATTTAGATTTTAAAGTATTTTAATATATATAATTACAATTTATACCCTACAATATTTAGTTAATTTACTTTATACTTTTTACTTTTTAAATTTTCATTTTACGTTTTAATTTTAACAAGTTACACCATTATAATCGTCTCTTCGATACCTTCGAAATGAGTTCAATATTGAATATTTTTTTATTTAATTATTTAATTATATTTTAAAAATACGTTTTAAAATACGTTAAGTAAATCGATATCATGCATTAACTCTGAATTAATTTGTTATGTATTTTCAATCATATTTCATTTTTGTTTTATTTTTGTCCATATTGATGTAAGTTGTATACTTTTATAATTTATTTGATTATAAATTTTTAATTAATTCAATAAAAAAATCTAATATAGATAGGTATAGATTTGTATACCTCGTTTTTTTTTCTACAATAACCGTTACAAATATTTATCGGTATGTTATCTTTTATATATATATATATATATATATATATATATATAGTAAAATTGATATGTATTTATTCTATTTTGTAATAGTACTAAATCAATAATGAAACAAAAAAAAAACCGGGTAAATTTCGTAAAAACAACCGCCGTTAATCATTTCGTAAAAACAACCACCGTTAATCATCGTTTCCAAACTACCTTTTCCCTATTTTTTTAATAAATTTAAATTCAAAAATTTCTCAACCGTCGATCAAAATAATGGATGACCTAGATTGGTTTACATAGTTCACAAGATTAAATGGGTTTATAAAAGAAGCTTCCTCTGTAACACCCGCTATTTTGGAGTTGGGAGAAAAAAAATTGACCTTTACCCAAAGTTCAAGGGGGTAAAATGTAACTTAGGTTATATAAATATAAATCAAGTTTAGATATTTTTCTATATATCACAAATCTGATCCTTAAGAAATCAGAGAGAGAGAGAGAGAAGGAAGCAGGAAGAAAGAGGTCGATCGTTTTTCTCCAAATCAAGGTACGAATCTAGCTTAATGCTTTGATCTAAGTGTTATCTGCCGTATAGAATCTCGTTGTGAAGGTTTTTAACCGTTTGATTTCGAGATTTACGTATTTTGAGTTTGGTCTGGGTTCTGTAAACGTTCCATCATAATAAGACCGGGAAGATGGTTTCAACCGGAAGTCAGTTCGACCGGCATGGTGCATTCGACCGATATTGGGTTCGACCGGTATTGGGTTCGACCGGTATTGGGTTCGACCGGTATTGGGCTCGACCGGTACTGTGTTTCGACAGTGTGTTGTGTTTTGTAATTCGAGAATTGTAAGTCAGTGAGTTGTCTATATTTTTGGCTTACCGATTTATCGGTGTTGTCGTAGGTAGCAATCGTAGGAAGCAGACTATAAACAAAAAGAAATCTGAGGTGAGTCCTTTAAACTAAATCAGTCTGTATTACGAAAGCTATGTGATAAATGTATTTATTTAAATGTGGAAAACCTTGTTTTAATATGGCTTATTATTGTTGGATAATGCTTTCTAAAATCCCAATCATTTCAAGAACCAAGATTTATGGAATTGAACCATTGTTCATATGGATTGCCTGTATATTTGATTTAATATGAGTATGTTACGAAATGACATGCTTTGGCTTTGAGTCTTGTGCAATGGATCCATAGGCACTGTGTTCCTATGTCCCCGGTTTTGGGCATTGGTTCACGTTTTAGCACGGAATAGGCATCGGGTTGCCATGATAAGTGAGGTGTGGGCCTATACGGTCGGGCAGCGTCTCATGGTGTAGTAAGGTGTAATTCCATATGGTGCTTGAGTTCCCCCTGTTTTGGGAACTCTCAAGAATAGATCCAGAGGGGTTGACTTGATGTTTTGAGCAACAGATCTAGAGAGGTTGAGCTCGTTATGTGATTTGGTGTTATTTGTACCATGTTTAATCACTAATGGTTTATTTGATTTCTTGACTTAGCTCATGGCTATACTCACCGCGTAACATCGATTTGGGTTTAGTACTCCCCTTTTTATTGGCTTGTTCTCACTAGGCTTTAGCCTAACACTTGCTCTTGGTTGTCATGTTGGCAGGTCATCTTAACAGTGGGACTCGCCGGGACTGAGGGAACGACCTTGGGGTCGTGAGTGGTCTTTTTGAGGATATCTAGTGACCATCGTACAGTGATTTTTGAAGATGCATATTTTGGAAGGATAGCGACACCCGACCCTAATCTAGTTACTTAATTGTAGATTAGTAGGTTGTCGTCATATGCTTCATTTATTGACCATGTTTATGTCTAACCCATACTCCGTTTGGAATAACATTGTATGTTGGGATTGTAATACCTTATTCCGCAAGTTTAGTCTATTGCAGAATTTCGATTTTTTTATTTCCGCTAATTTTTAGGGTGTTACATCCTCTATTTATATATATAAACAAATATAAATGAACATAAACACACATAAGCGAACGTAAACGAACGAACATAAATGAACGAATGTTCACGAACGTAAATGAACGAACGAAACCATTGTTCATGTTCGCTCATTTAACTAAACGAACAAAAAAATGTGTTCATGTTTGTTCATTTATTAAATAAGCGAACTAACGTTCGATGTGATGCATTTTTTCTTTTTTTCAAAAAAAAATCGATTAAACAAGATACAATATATAACATATAATAATATAATTAAATAAAAAAATATTCAATATTGGGCTCATTTCGAAGGTATCGACGAAACGATTATAATGGTGTAACTTGTTAAAATTAAAAAAATATTTTTTAACGTATTTTAGTTAATATACGATTATATGTGTTAATATGATGAAAATGTAAAATGAAAATGATAAAATTAAAAGGTATAAAGTAAATCTATTATTGAGGAAGTGACGGCATAAACGAGAATGATGGACCGTATGATGTTGGCTATGAACAGGGCCATGGCGCAACAGCAGGAAGTATTCTTGAAACTCCTTGAGGACCGAGACGCTAACAACCGTAGGCACGAACCGGTTGGCGAGAATGTGATTGTTGCCGGATCGGGGGGTACTGGACCTGTAATTTCCCCTGTGGTGACTGCAGCCCTGGGTGTCAGGCGAGCGGCGCAGACTTGCACGTTCAAAGCTTTTCTGGGTTGCCGACCCCCAGAATTTAAAGGCTCGGACAATCCCCTAGATTGTATGGCCTGGGTTTGAGAGATGGAGCAAGCTTTTCGCTCAAGTGAATGTGGGGAGGAACAGAGGGTTATCTTTGGTTCCCGAATGTTACGGGGTATAGCTCTTACTTGGTGGGATGTGTACTCTGCTTCGCTTGAACCGACTGTTCTAGACCAACTATCTTGGTCTACCTTCAAAGAGAAACTGCTAGAGGAGTACTGTAACGAGAGGTCGTTGGACCGAATCAAGGAGGAATTTCAGAACTTGAAGAAAGGAGGTATGTCTGTGAGGGTGTACAACCGTCTCTTCATGGATAAGCTGGGTTTTGTGGGACGTCTGGTCCCGTCAGAGAAAGATAAGATCAAGGCTTACATCAAGGGCCTCCCATCGGAGATGATGTCGATGGTGCGTGTAACAAAGACCTCCACCCTTCGGGAGGCAATGGAAGAAGCTCAACTAATGGAGGATGCTTAAAGCCTCGACAGGGATCAAAGTAGTCGCCAAGGCGAGAAGAGGAAATGTGAGGGAAGCTCGATGCCCTCAAAGAAACCTTTCTATGCCAACAGCAGCGCTCCGCGGAGAGCCGATCCTAGACGTGATGCCAAGTGGTGCTCCAAGTGCCGAAGCAAACATTTTGGCCCATGCAATTTTGTTCCCGGAATGTGCTACAAGTGCGGAAAGACGGGTCACACGTTCTGAGGTTGCCCTATTAAGGGGCAAATATGTTTCGAATGTAAGAAACTGGGGCACGTAAGAGCGGAATGCCCGAAGCTCAAGGCTGGGGGATTTGGCGGGAAAAAGATGGAACCTCCGCGGTCGACCGGAAGGGCTTTCCAGATGTCGTCAGAGGAAGCTAAAGCATCGACCGATGTGGTGTCGGGTACGTTCTTTCTAAATTCCGTACCTACACGTGTGTTATTTGATTCTGGTGCTAGCTACTCGTTCATATCCGATTTGTTCTGTCAAAGGCTTGCTATGTCTAAGAGTATGCTAGAGAATGTTGTTGTGGTAGAAATAGCAAATGGAGGTCAAGTTCTAATTCATAATATCCTTAGAGATTGCATCTTAGAGCTTAAGGGAAAGAAATTTCCCATTAACTTATTACCTATGCAAATTGGCGGATTCGATGTGGTTGTGGGTATGGATTGGTTATCAAAGAACCAGGCCGAAATTGTATGTTCCAAGAAAATGATTCGTTTACCTGTGGCAAACGGAGAAGCGACAATAATCTACGGCGAAGGAAGGAAAGGCGATGTGGCGATTATTTCAGTGATCAAAGCTAGGAAGTGTTTGGCGAAAGGATGTTTATCTTTCCTGGCTTATGCTATCGATACCAAACTCGACCAGCGGAAACTGGAAGATGTTAGGGTGGTGCGCGAGTTTCCCGATGTGTTTCCGGAAGACTTGCCCGGGTTGCCACCCGATCGTGTTGTGGAATTCCGTATAGACCTCATTCCAGGAGCGGCTCCAATTGCTCGAGCTTCTTATCGTTTGGCTCCTACCGAAATGCAAGAGATGGTGGTTCAACTCCAGGACCTTCTCGAGAAAGGTTTCATCCGACCGAGCTCGTCACCTTGGGGAGCTCCGGTCCTATTCGTCGAGAAAAAGGACGGTGCAATGAGAATATGTATCGACTACATTGAATTGAACAAAGTAACGGTGAAGAACAGGTATCCACTTCCGAGAATCGACGATCTGTTCGATCAACTTCAGGGAGCAGGTTGTTTCTCAAAGATCGACCTTCGATCGGGGTATCACCAAGTGAAGGTAGCAAAGGATGACATCCCAAAGACGACATTTAGGACACGCTATGGACACTACGAGTTTCTGGTGATGCCATTCGGCCTAACCAACGCACCGGCAATATTTATGGACTTGATGAACCGAGTGTACCGACCGTTCCTCGACAAATCGGTAATCGTGTTCATCGACGACATCCTAGTTTACTCCAAGAATGAAGAAGGGCATGAGCAACATCTCCGTGAAGTGTTGGATGTTTTAAGGCGAGAAAGACTTTACGCGAAGTTTTCAAAATGCGACTTTTGGCTCCCAGAGGTGCAGTTTTTGGGGCATGTGGTTTCAAAGGAAGGAGTAAAAGTGGATCCCGCAAAGATTGAGGCAATGAAGAATTGGGAACCTCCCAAGAGTCCGTCTGAAATCCGAAGTTTCCTAGGTTTGGCAGGGTACTACCGGAGATTCATACAAGGCTTCTCGAAGATAGCCTCGTCATTGACGGCCTTGACCCGAAAGAACGTGAAATTTGTGTGGACCGAGAGGCAAGAAGAGGCGTTCCGCACCTTACAAAAGAAGCTTTGTGAAGCTCCTATCCTATCCTTACCTGACGGGACGGAAGATTTTGTGGTATACAGCGATGCGTCGAAAATAGGTTTGGGTTGTGTCCTGATGCAGAGAGGGAAGGTGATCGCTTACGCATCAAGGCAACTTAAAGTGCACGAAGTCAACTACCCTACTCATGACTTGGAATTGGCAGCGGTGGTGTTTGCACTGAAGTTGTGGCGACACTACCTTTACGGTACAAAATGCACTCTTTATACTGACCACAAGAAGCATATCTTTGATCAGAAAGAGCTAAATATGAGGCAGCGGAGATGGTTGGAGTTGTTGAAGGATTATGACTGCAAGTTGCTCTACCATCCGGGTAAGGCAAACGTTGTTGCCGACGCCTTGAGTCGAAAAGTCTGTGGAGGAAATTCTCGTGCTACCTTTGCACGGATTGAAATAACTTCAACACTCATTGACAGAATCAAGAAATCGCAAGCCGAAACCTTGCTAGAGGAAAATCTCAAAGGAGAAGTCATGGCAAAACAACATCTTCTGTTGACTAAAGATAGCCAAGGGGTGAAACTTTTCAATGGGCGAATTTGGGTGCCTAAGATAGGGGGTAATAGAGAACTTCTTCTCGAAGATGCCCACAAGTCAAAATACTCCATTCACCCAGGAAGCACGAAAATGTATAGAGATTTGAAATTGCATTATTGGTGGCCAATCCATGAAGCTTGATGTGGCACACTATGTGGAACAGTGTGTAACTTGTTTGCAAGTGAAGGCTGAACACCAAAGACCTTACGGAAGTTTGCAATCCTTGGAAATTCCGGAGTGGAAATGGGATCACATCACGATGGATTTCGTGACAAAGCTGCCAAAGACCTTGAAAGGTCACGACACCATTTGGGTCATAGTAGATCGCTTGACCAAAAGTGCTCATTTCTTGGCCATGCGGGTGACTTTGCCAATGGATAAATTGGCGAAGTTGTACATCGATGAAGTAATTTCCCGACACGGTGTGCCGCTATCTATTGTCTCTGATCGGGATAGTCGGTTCACGTCGCATTTTTGGGACGGTTTACAAAAGGAATTGGGTACACGTGTGAAGTTGAGCACGGCTTACCATCCTCAAACTGACGGCCAAAGCGAGAGGACATAAACAGACTCTGGAAGACATGTTAAGATCGTGTGTGATCGACTTTGGGGGTAGTTGGGATACGCACCTGCCTTTGGTAGAGTTCGCGTACAATAATAGCTACCACTCGAGTATAGGGATGGCACCGTTTGAAGCGTTATATGGTCGCAAGTGTCGAACTCCCGTATGTTGGCTCGAGGCGGGGGAAAAGCAGTTCGCCGGACCTGAAATTGTGCAAGAAACGGCGGACAAGGTCAAGGGCATCCGCGAACGCTTGGAGGCGGCGCAAGATCGACAGAAAAGTTACGCCGATAAGAAAAGACGACCAATGGAATTCCAAGTGGGAGATCGGGTTATGTTGAAGGTATCCCCTTGGAAGGGAATTATTAGATTTGGGAAGCATGGGAAGTTGAGCCCCCGTTTCCTTGGACCGTTCACCATGACTAAGCGGATAGGACTTCAAGCTTATCAACTGGAACTTCCTCCGGAGATGAAGGGAATTCATAACACATTTCACGTGTGCTACCTTCGGAAGTGTCTAGCAAAGGAGAAGAGTGTCATTCCACTCTCCGAGATCAGAGTGGATGGGGGAAATCGTTGCGTTGAAGAACCTGAAGCGATTTTGGAAAGAAAGACGAAGAAGCTTCGTCACCGGGAAGTCACAATGGTCAAGGTTCAATGGAAGCACCATCGAGGTGCCAACGTGACTTGGGAAGCGGAAGAGGACTTGAAGCAGAGGTACCCTCACCTCTTTCCATAGCCGAGATTTCGAGGACGAAATCTTCTCCAAGTTGGGGAGGATTGTAACACCCGCTATTTTGGAGTTGGGTTAAAAAAAATTGACCTTTACCCAAAGTTCAAGGGAGTAAAATGTAACTTGGGTTATATAAATATAAATCAAGTTTAGATATTTTTCTATATATCACAAATCTGATCCTTAAGAAATCAGAGAGAGAGAAGGAAGCAGGAAGAAAGAGGTCGATCGTTTTTCTCCAAATCAAGGTATGAATCTAGCTTAATGCTTTGATCTAAGTGTTATCTGCCGTATAGAATCTCGTTGTGAAGGTTTTTAACCGTTTGATTTCGAGATTTACGTATTTTGAGTTTGGTCTGGGTTCTGTAAACGTCCCATCATAATAAGACCGGGAAGATGGTTTCGACCGGAAGTCGGTTCGACCGGCATGGTGCATTCGACCGATATTGGGTTCGACCGGTATTGGGTTCGACCGGTATTGGGTTCGACCGGTATTGGGCTCGACCGGTACTGTGTTTCGACAGTGTGTTGTGTTTTGTAATTCGAGAATTGTAAGTCAGTGAGTTGTCTATATTTTTGGCTTACCGATTTATCGGTGTTGTCGTAGGTAGCAATCGTAGGAAGCAGACTATAAACAAAAAGAAATCTGAGGTGAGTCCTTTAAACTAAATCAGTCTGTATTACGAAAGCTATGTGATAAATGTATTTATTTAAATGTGGAAAACCTTGTTTTAATATGGCTTATTATTGTTGGATAATGCTTTCTAAAATCCCAATCATTTCAAAAACCAAGATTTATGGAATTGAACCATTGTTCATATGGATTGCCTGTATATTTGATTTAATATGAGTATGTTACGAAATGACATGCTTTGGCTTTGAGTCTTGTGCAATGGATCCATAGGCACTGTGTTCCTATGTCCCCGGTTTTGGGCATTGGTTCACGTTTTAGCACGGAATAGGCATCGGGTTGCCATGATAAGTAAGGTGTGGGCCTATACGGTCGGGCAACGTCTCATGGTGCAGTAAGGTGTAATTCCATATGGTGCTTGAGTTCCCCCTGTTTTAGGAACTCTCAAGAATAGATCCAGAGGGGTTGACTTGATATTTTGAGCAACAGATCTAGAGGGGTTGAGCTCGTTATGTGATTTGGTGTTATTTGTACCATGTTTAATCACTAATGGTTTATTTGATTTCTTGACTTAGCTCATGGCTATACTCACCGCGTGACATCGATTTGGGTTTAGTACTCCCCTTTTTATTGGCTTGTTCTCACTAGGCTTTAGCCTAACACTTGCTCTTGGTTGTCATGTTGGCAGGTCATCTTAACAGTGGGACTCGCCGGGACTGAGGGAACGACCTTGGGGTCGTGAGTGGTCTTTTTGAGGATATCTAGTGACCATCGTACAGTGATTTTTGAAGATGCACATTTTGGAAGGATAGCGACACCCGACCCTAATCTAGTTACTTAATTGTAGATTAGTAGGTTGTCATCATATGCTTCATTTATTGATCATGTTTATGTCTAACCCATACTCCGTTTGGAATAACATTGTATGTTGGGATTGTAATACCTTATTCCGCAAATTTAGTCTATTGCAGAATTTCGATTTTTTTTATTTCCGCTAATTTTTAGGGTGTTACATCCTCTATTTATATATATAAACAAATATAAATGAACATAAACACACATAAGCGAACATAAACGAACGAACATAAATGAACGTAAATGAACGAACGAAACCATTGTTCATGTTCGCTCATTTAACTAAACGAACAAAAAAATGTGTTCATGTTTGTTCATTTATTAAATAAACGAACTAACGTTCGATGTGATGCATTTTTTCTTTTTTTCAAAAAAAATCGATTAAACAAGATACAATATATAACATATAATAATATAATTAAATAAAAAAATATTCAATATTGGGCTCATTTCGAAGGTATCGACGAAACGATTATAATGGTGTAACTTGTTAAAATTAAAAAAATATTTTTTTAACGTATTTTAGTTAATATACGATTATATGTGTTAATATGATGAAAATGTAAAATGAAAATGATAAAATTAAAAGGTATAAAGTAAATCTATTAAATGAGTTTAGGGACTAAAACTGTAACTATGAATTAAAAATATGGATTATGAGTGGGGAGGGGGTATACTTTATGAGAAAATTTGCAGGGGTAGGGATATATTATCCCTTTTTGAATTTTGTTAAAACAACTTTTTTAAATGGAGAGAAAAGTAAAGTTTTTTGGAGATTTATTTATAAATTCCATTTTCTTCTCTTGGTCATCTCGGGTTGTTTTTTAAGTCTTGTATGGATTATTTATCTGGATTAATGTGTATATAAATTGAGAAAATTTTTGTTTAGAAAAGTTTTTTTTTTCTATTGATTGAAGGAGCATGGTTTTTAATTGGGGGACAGGTTAGAAAAAATGTGACTTTCTGGATAAAACTCTTTTCTAAAAATTCACTGAGTAAGTTATTTTCTATATCGTTAAGCCACTATCAAATAGTTATATAGAATAAACTGTAAGTCACATTAAACGGCTAACAAACATGCCCGAAGATCTCAACCAACTTAGTTGAGGAAAAGACAAAAGGAAATTATATTGAGGTTGCTCAAGATTGCTCAAAATACTTGGACAAAGTGTCAACATTTTATTGGTTGTTTTTTATATCAAACTTAATTGATTAAAAACTATGATTTTTTTTTTTAAAACAAAATATAGCAAAAGTCATGATTTTGAATTATCTTTAAATAGAACTCAATATTTGCTATATAGTCTTGATACAAGTTATCATTTCGTAGTCTAAAATTATTTATGTTGATTCTAAATAATGATAAAATTGATAGTGGGTGTTGTAGTCTACTCTGGACTAGGCATGGTAACAAGGAGGGGGAATGCATTCCTGGCCCCGACCCTGGTTCCACTATCTCGTCCTTGCCCCGATGGATACCGGGAATCAAATCCCCTTCTCTGTTTTTTTCTTTTGGGCTTCTCCCCATCCACCTCTGGTCAATTCCGATTGAACAATAAATGGTTCAAAAAATGATCAAAATTGATGGAAAATATAATATATTATATACCACATATTAAAAACTATATATAATTTTATTATATATATATATACATACAGGGATGAGGCGAGTTGGGAAATATATTACCCCGCCCCAGCCCTGGTACCCATTTTTACTGGGAATCCCCGTCCCCGAACGAAGCAAGTGAACTAGGTTTCTCAATGGGATGGAACAAATCACCATGCCTACTCTGGACAATCTAATCCCCCTTTCAAACAAACGAAATCACATGTGCAATTTTAATTTCCCCCCCAAATCATATGGTTTAGCATGAAATTACCAAAATAATTAGATCCACAATATAAATTAAATAATTACAAAAAATAGTGAATTGTGGATTTGGTCCCTGTGATTTTGTATTTTCTTTGACCATGGTCTTCATTCTATGTTTATTATGAATATAGTCCCTGTGATATGCAATATATTGTGGCTACGGTCCCTGAACACTAACACTTTTAACTTTGAAAGGTTAAAGGCATCATGTGCCTTGCACACTATGGGTATAATTGTCAATTTACTTTTATCTTTCAACTTAATCTATACACTTTTAAAACAAGGAATACTAAATTGTGGATTTGGTTCCTATGTATCACTCATTATCTTTAAAACTCATTTATCATCTCTCTTAATTTTTTCATCCATTCTTCATTGTCAAAGTACAAGAAAAACTAATTTGTTAAAATGTAAAAAAAATTGCTTTCATTTTATTGAAACCAACACTACATCCCAAAAAAGATAACTCATCAAAATAACAATTGTTTGAAGGCGAAGGATCGTGTGAGAAGTTGAGTTAACGGTGAAAAACGTGAGAAGTGGATCTGAACCGTTAATCTCTCCCATGAATTGCGGCTTGGAAGGAAATTGATTTGGTGCATCTCGGTAATCTTATCTCTATGCATCTCATCCTAATTTGCGTTCATTTATCATCCAACGGTCGATAACCACTTCTCACACTTCTCACCGGAACCCAACCCTTGTTTGAAACCAACATTACATCCCAAAGATAGTTGCTTGTATTTAAAAATAACAATGGTTTGCTATTAACACGTGATGCATAAAAAAATTCTCATTAATTAGTTAACAATTGCATAAAAATTTTCTCATTAATTAATTAACACATGATGCATGAAATATAAAAAGAAAAGTAAAATAGTCTACATCAAAGTATAAATCAAATCAAAGAATTGGAAAGCAAATTGGAGGTTCTTGATCAAACAATTGTCATTTCATGAGTAGCTACAATTAACTCTAAGGGGTTGTTTGTTTTTTTTAAAAAAACCTCTTAATGACTCTTAAGTCTGAATCATTCAGACCTTTTTACACATCACCTCTTATTAATCATAACTAAAATAATATTTCAGACTTTAGAACTCTTAAAAAACAAACGGCACCTAAATGTTGGATCATATTAAATTAATGTATATATAATTATATTACATGCATGTAGAGGTGATGAAATAGCATATCATTAAAGAGGTTAAACACATTGATGGAAGTAGAACTGATGGAGATGCAAGAAAGATATTCGAAAATAAGTCTAAAATTTACAGAAGTAGAAGGTGAAAGCCAACGACTTGTGATGACCCTAAGAAGCCGAAGGAAATGCTAGTCATCCATCCATTAATCAAAGCTTGTCATCATGTAAAAAAGAAAAGTAAAAAAACACATGATGCATGTCATCCACCAAACCAAAACACCAGTAGCCGGATACTAAATCTAACATGTACACAATAAAATTAGCAAACCATTGTTATTTTTTAAATGCATGCAATTATTTTTGGGATGTAATGTTAGTTTCAAACAATTTTTATTTTGATGGATTGTCTTTTTTGGAATGTAGTGTTGGTTTCAAACAATTGTTATTTTTAAATGCAAACAACTTTTTTTGCATTTTAACAAATTAATTTTTCTTGTACTTTGACAATGAAAAATAAATGAAAAAAATTAAGAGAGATGATAGATGAGTTTTAAAGATGATGATTGATGCATAGGGACCAAATCCACAATTTAGTATTCTTTGTTTTAAAGGTATATTGATTAAGTTGAAAGAGAAAAGTAAATTGACAATTATACCCATAGTATGCAAGGCACATGGTGCTTTTAACCTTTCAAAGTTAAAGGTGTTAGTGTTCAGGGACCGTAGCCACAATATATTGCATACCACAGGGACTATATCCACAATAAATATAGAATAAGAATCATGGTCAAAGAAAACACAAAACCACAAGGACCAAATCCACAATTCACTCTACAAAAAATGATCCAACCGTATGTATGTGTAGCATAAAATATGAGTACACTTTATAAGTAAGTTTGGTTTTCATGCTCGACTTCGTTCACTTATCTTTAATCATACAAAAAGTGAAACTCTTATCAACAAACAGAAGAACACATTTTAAAGGTCTCATTTGATTTGTAGGATTGAATTATATTTGGAGGGATTTAGAATTGAATTTAATTCTAATCACATGTTTAGTTTAAAAAATTTCTTGGATTTGAAATCCCACAAACATAGGATTTTTGAAATCCCACAGGGTAGTTAATATTTCATGGGATTTCGTAGGATTTGTAATTTTGTATGCAATATTATTTTAGAATATACTAAAAATATTTTGTTTTGTAATAATCAATTAATAAAAAAGTAATTTATTTATTTTTATAATTTTTTATATTTTTTTATAAATTATTTATAAATAATGGAATTTAATTATATTCCAAACCTTACAAACCAAACATCAAAGATTCCAAATCCAAATCTCTCCAATTCTAAATCATTCCATAAAATCCAAATCTCTCATAACCATTCATCAAACCAAAAGCCCCTTAAAAGTATAAGAATTATTTTGAAGGAAACCAATAGAAATACAACATCAACATCAATAAACAATTGTACACAAATCAACTCGATAACATTATATACTTCTAAGTCGAAGGCGGTGGTGAAGCAATGACCTTGAAACTTCGATTTCTGTTCGACTTTGGCGGCGGTGGAGATGACTTTGTTCTTAGCTTTCTTTGATTCTTGGAAATTGTGATCCTCTGTTTCCAATACCGAATCAACTTTCTTGATTTGTTGGCATATCGACAACCATCATCTGATTAATTACATACAACAATTCTTAACGACAAAATTTCCCTTTGAAATAAAACAATAAATAAGTACTCTTTTTGTTCCAAAATAAATGTTCATGCTTGTATCTTAGTTTGTCCTAAATAAATGTTTGCTTTCAAATTAAGTATCTACTTTCCAATTCTACCATTGCTTATGAGTAGGGGTGCTCACGGGTTGGGTTGATCGGGTTGAAGGCGTTTCAACAACCCAACCCAATGTTGGCGGTTTGAAAATTTTTAACCCAACCCAACCCAACCCAACCCAAACAAAAGTGCAACCCAACCCAACTCAACCCGTTCGGGTTGATCGGTTTGGTCGGGTTGATCGGGTTGTGTTTAAACAAAATAAAAACAATATTGAAAACATAAAAATAAAGAATTTTTTCTTTGAAATACGATCCATCATTCAAAAGAATATACGAGTTCGTCAAATATTTAGTTATTATCTATAACTTTCCAATAATGTCCTCTTAAGAGTTCCATTTATCGTTATTGCCGAGTTGTTTATGGTAACTTATACATATTAAAGAAAAATATAAATAATTTTAGAGAAGTCGCTAAAACGTTTATCGGGTTGGTCGGGTTACTTTGAGCCTAACCCAATAGCTTCGGTTGTCCTAATTTTGTATCGATTATATGTCGGGTTACCTCGGGTTGATTTTTTCCCAGGTTTTGGCCGGGTTGGGTTGATCGGGTTTTTGAGCACCCCTACTTATGAGATGGAGAAATTTATCACTCTTTATTTTTTAGAATAAAATTGTCATTTAATTAACTAAAATGTAATAATTATATATTTCAAGAATTATGTGTCTTTTTTTTTATTATAGACATTTATTTTAAAATAAAAGAAGTAATAAAGCATAAATAATTTCAAAGACACATTCATGGTAACATAATACCCACTCAACTTTATAACGATTATACTTGTATTATTGTTTAAAATTAATTAATGACCGTATTTACTGAATGTCAAAATGTATTAAAATATAATTAAAGTTTTCTTTATTATTTTAATTTAATGTAATAGTGAATTTTCTTTTTCAATTAATGTAACAAATGTTCAATTATTTCTATTTTATACACATCTTACTTGATAAATAAGTTTTCTTATCAATTGATTTTTATGTGATGTTTTTTACATAATAAAGAACTTCAATATAACTTGACATCCACATCACCACTAGTTACAAGATCTACCAATTTGTTTGTTTGTTTGTGCAAAAAGGATTTGTGTGCAGCCTGCATCAAAGAGTATCATGTGGCAGACAAATTTAGTCCATAATGGTTCGCTACGTGTTAGATCATCAATAACCCATTGTCCATAAGGAACCTAATTCCAAAAGGAATCGTAATTCTCATACTATGATTTTAAGACTCGCACTCTCACATTTTTGTACAAGCATACCATCCTAAAACCAATTGTGTCACGTCATGCGGCCACACAAACTACCGGTAATTGGTCAAAATGGGTACAAAATATGAATAATTGAATAGTTCATACACTTAGGAGTGCCCAAAAAGCCGATCAACTCAACCAACCCGGTCAACCCAACTCGAAGCAACTCGGTGTCTAATCGAGTTATAAAATCTTCAAACTATAAGCTTTGTTTTGGAATTGAGTTAAGGTAATGTGCACAACCCAACCCAATGAACCATATATCCTTCTATTCATTGGATTTTATATGATTGTTAGGTATCTTATTAGTATGTACATTAGACAATTACACCATCACCCTATTCATATAAATATTTTAAATCTCTTCTCCATCTCTATATAACTTCTTCATATATATGTTTGGTAAATATGATCAATTGATCATAAATGCAAATTAAAAAAAAAAGTAGCTAAATGTGATTTATTTAACCTGACCAACCCGATTAACCTAACCCGTACGGTTTGGGTTCGGTTAGGTTGTACTTTGGTTTGGATTGAGATTTTCAAACCGCAAATATTATATTAGATTGTTCAAATGTCTTAATTCAACCCAACTTGTATGCATCCCTACTTATACTAATTCAAAAATGTAACCGTTGCACTAAATACGAATAAACAGAATTCCGCTACATTTTGATGTATTTATATTTACTAGACTACAAAAAACAAAATAACACAAAAACCCTTGCTAAAGCATGAATGAATGATATTCGTACCGTGGTGGTTGGATTCACTTCAAACTAATCATCGTACTTGTTAAGAGTGTAAAAAAGACAGAAAATAAATTCGAATGAATGATTATAACAACTATAACTTTCATCTTCGTTATAACCGAACAATTCAATTTGGTTTAGTTAACTTTCTTTAACGTTTTTTTTTTCTTTACAATAGAAAATATATAATGATCAGTTTATAACATAAATAAAAAGAACTGATTTATTGAGATAAAAAAAGACAAGATACCTGATAAGACATAATTGTCATGAAGCAATAATAGAAAAACAAACACGAGAACCGCCATTCTTGGACCAACCCTCGCCATCTTCTTCCGTTATTCATAGAGTTGTTGTTTGTTTAAATTTTAAGGTTTTATAGATTGTCTTTTAAAAAAGTCAACCACTAGAAAGATTGACTTTTTCAAAATAAATTTTGGTTATACCCTCACCATCACTCCCATCTACATCACGTTAGTTCACAAGAACTTTACATTGTTTTTTAATTTCTAAATTCTTTAATATAATTAATAAAATAAATAATTATCATTTTAATATAACTAAGAATTTATTTTTATAATTTTTTTAAATTCAGGATCAATCTCATCATTAATGGTGAGAAAGGGGGGTTCTCGAAAGATTCCGACTAATCTTGCATAAGATGCATACGAAGGTGCCGTTTGTTTTTTAATAGGTCTAAAGTCTGAAGTATTATTTTAGTTATGATTAATAAGAGGTGGTGTGTAAAAAGATCTGAATGATTCAGACTTAAGAGCCATTAAAAGATTTTTAGAAAAAAACAAACAACCCCGAAGTGTTAATAATGAAACATACATAGAAAGAGGTTTTTTGAACTGGTTTTGATCTTGATAAACAAATTGATAATATGGATTTGTGGTTTTTATCTTTGAAGATGATAAAAACAATTTAATAAAATTATGTTCATCTTTGTTCTTCAAAGTAAAAATTTTGGTTGAAAATCTCACATGTTAAATTTACTTATAAAATATTTGTGGTTTTTTTAAGTTTTGCTACTTTTTTTTTTTAATTTTTGGAATTATGATCTTCGTACCTAAGGTTTACAATTCATTTTTATTTTGTTATTTATGATTTACAATTTATTGGAAGTATTGGTTTGAGAATGAATGTGGTTGCGAATGGAAAAAGATATCATCCTACAAAGGTGGAAAACGAAACGGTATTAAGTTTATTATTATATACGATGTCTTAGTCGAAAGAATTAAATCATCATGGCTAGAAAACTCTCTTCATGACCACAAAAGTTGTATGACGTTGGTGGGTACAAACGATACAAATTGGTCAAACATAAAAGTTCCTCACAATTTTTGACGCTTTTCTAGAAGGGAAAATTGCATCTAAATGGAATCAACTTTCACCTTATTTCTATTTCAAGGAACCAACTTTCAAAATCTTCATTTCAGGGTCTATAACAAACTTTATATTTATTTAAGGGTTTAGTTTACCTGTCTAGCAAGTAACTTGTAAAATCAAAATGACATGGCCAAGAAAAAAAAAATACATGATATACACGTCATTAATTAAATTCCACATAGATTATGAAGATTGCATATACATCTTTACTAAAAAAAACCAAAAAGGTTGCAAACAAATCGGTTGAATCAAATTAGTTCAACCGGTTCCCCTTCCCTTATCCGGTCCAGCCCACCCAGGCAGCTCATCGTCTTCCCTAGGTGTAACACCCATATTTTTGCCTTGATAAGTGTTACGTAATCTGAACCATTCCTTTAAAACTACTCCAAATTTTCGACTAAATTAAAACTTCAAACCGTTTACAGCGGAAGACTAACAATAAATATGTAACTTAAATGCTAATCCGTCCCATACCGAGTTGCGTTACAATATTTATTCATAATAGATGCCTGAACAAAAATACTGAACTTAAATAGTAGTAGCAAGCCTCTATGTGTGCCATTTTCCTTTATCCAACTTGAAACCTTCTGTCCCTGAGATGCATACTATAGTCAGCTTATAAAGCTTAGCGTGTTCATGGTTTGCGTGAATAAAATCATTTCATATAACACATATCAACTTCAAAACATTGTATCAAATAGTATGCATTTTCTGAAAACATGCAGCGCTGGAATAAAAGAGATCTCATAAACTGTCTCTTCGGGTAAGGGTCATTTTGTCACTGGCTTTCCCTGGGTTGTCTGACCTACACCTATCTCGATACCCATTACGGGGTCGAGCCACTTGTCGTGTGACTTACTGGTCAAATGCCCACGGCCCACCCTTTGAAACCGCCCATAAAACTTCCATATGAAACAACATGCTAGAGTTATTGAAAACAAAATAAACACATAGCATGCAACTGATCATAAATAACATACATGAGAAATATAATGTATCATGTAGGAAAACTGAAACATCATGCATACGCAAACATCACCATATAAATCATATAATGCTGAAATTAAATTTGTACGTAAGTATGCATCCCAGTGTAAGTCTAATGAAGACTCACCTGCTCGCGTGTAGATCGGCTACTTATAGCTCTCATCTGAAAACCTACACATTTCATGCCATCAACCCCAATTAATGACTTAATTTCTCCAAAAGTCAAATATGGTCAACTCGACCCGACCTAAAAGTCAAGCTCCAAAACCGGGTCTCTTAATAACTCAAGTATCTCCATTTGATCTCATCGTCAAAATACTTGTGGGTCAAACGAGGTAAAAGTCAAAGCGGTCAACCTCGACTAATTTTAGTCAAAACCCAATTCTAACAGTCGACGACGTCCTAAAACATTAAAATAAAATTTTTATAACTTTATAAACATATCTCTCCAAATTAAAGCGTCACAATAAATACTTAACTTAAATTACAACGTTTTAATCTCATTATTAAATCATCAAAACAATTTAATAATCCTCCAAGCGTTACGCTTAATAACGACTCTTAACGTCGGTTCATCTTTTAAATAACCAAAGGAATTCATTTGCTAAGAATCAAAGCGTCTCGATAATATTTAACCAAATACGACGCTTAGATCTAATTATAAAAATCATCTAAATGATTTATTATAAACTACCTTCCTTAGAAAAATAGTAATTAATAGACATAATCTAGATTTCTAAATTAGATTAGTATATTAATTAAATAATTTAATTAATATACTTACTATATTAGAATTTAATTTAAATAAATTAAATTCTTAATTAATCCTTAATTAATTAAACAAAACCTACTTAAATAAAACTCCATAAATAGGTCCAACTAAATAATCAATTCAAAAAAAAGAATTTTGGGTTTCCAACTAACTAAAACTATAGCCCAATCCAACATAAATAAAGAATAGGCCCAAAAAAATAGCCCACCATCAGATCTGGACCAAGCCATGCCCAAGATCCGCATCAGATCCGACCCGGTCCGGGTTTTGACCCGACGCGGGTGCTGTCGACCGGCAGCCACGTTTTCAGGCCGTTTGGCCTCGTTTTTTCACCGTTTTCTTTGATTTCTTTTGCTAAAACTCTAGAAAATCATTTTCATCAACCATAGGAACAAAAATCAACGAAAACCATCAAGTATTGAGTCCCATACGCTCATTTAAAAATTGTCTTAAAATTCCACTCGAAAATCAGTAAAAAAACGTAAAATCGGACCTTCTAAACCAAAATCTGAGACATAAGACTACTAAGGTTCGATAAATAACTTAAAAACGAAGCTAACCATATAAAGAACTTGAAATTTGGTTGAGTCTTTTACCTCGAATCGTCGATAAACGGAGCTTTTCGACACCGAACTTCAACCTCCGATTTCTCCTTCTAAACTCGACCAAATCTCTATTTTCTTGAACCCAAAATGATCATTAACCGGTTACCTTCATTTATCTATGATTTTTTTTTGTCCTAATAGTTGACAAAACGAGCCAATGAGAAGCTTCAAAGGAGTTGTCGTTTTCACATTTCTGAAAAAATCAGATTTGATATATTTACAAAACAGGTCCTTCTGCTTTGGACCTGTTGACATCTGACATAGACCCTTGACTTTTAAAAATCACATTCGGCCCCTAACTTCAATGGTTTGGCCAACTTTACCCTTTTCACCCCTAATAAGATATTTTCTTTCACTTTTAACCCAAATAGGGGTGTGCAGAAAGTCAACCGATCAAATACTAACCGACCGATCCAATTAAAACCGACCGACAATTATTGGATATCCAATTGTAATTGGATCGGATCGGATCGCAAATTTCAACATCCAATTGGATCGGTTCGGTTCTTGGATGATGGTCCAGAACCGATAATAATCGACCGAACCATTCAATTATCATCCAATACACCATCCAATAATTATTCCAATTATTAATAATATAAAAGTATATAAATTATAAAGCTAAAATTTTCAAAAATCAAAACCACCACACGTGAGTGGGAGTACTGGTATTGAGATTTTAAAAGATTTGAATCAATACAATTCTAAATTTCTATAATTTCTAAATTCCTCAATCCTCAGTTCCTCACGACTTTACATCTTCAGTCTTCACCTAAGCTCTTCGAAACCCTAAGGCCGCAACTTCTCATCGGCGCAACCCTAAACTCTTTGCCTCTCTTCACCGCAGCATGCCAGCCCCGCAACACCGCGCAACCATTAACAACTCCTCTCCACGCACGACGATCTCTCCGTACACTCGAATAACAACTCCTTACACTCTATTAGCAACTCTAAAACGACTTCTACTTCAAGCTCGGTAAGTTGTTGACTTGTCATTTACTTGTTGACTTGTCGTTTACTTTTTTTGACTTGCTATTTTGATTTTGCTACTGTTAATGCAAAACAGATTGTATTTGTATACATATAGATTGCTATTTTGATTTTGCTACTGTTACTCTGTTAGCTTGTTTTGGTACTGTTAAAGTGTTAATGCAAAACAGAAAAATTATTTTCTTTGTTTTGATACTGTTTTGATTCCTTATTTTCTTTGAAATAACCATATTTTGATTCCTTATTTTCTTTGAAATAACCATATTTTGATTCCTTATTTTCTTTGTTTTGGTACTGTTTTGAAAAATTATTTGTTTAATTCTTAAATGCTATGGAGTATGGACCATATATGGTTATTTCATTATTTGCAGCGTATCAAAGGTCATATATGGTTTATGTTCAGATTTCGTACTCATGAAGTCATGGTTACTCACTTGATTACTTGATTTATATAATAACTTGATTTATCATATTATATTAACAGATGGCTTCTACTGCGAACGTCGTTAAACCTATATCTCTCATCGATGAAGAAGATCCCGGAATTGAGAATGCACACAACGAAGAAAACGTGCCCACTCATGATGATGAAAGTGAAACACCACCGTCCAATATGCCTACGGATAACACCCAAGGAACTCAAAAGCCAAAGTCGACTCAGGCGACATCTATGGTTTGGAACCACTTCACAAAGATATGTGATACTAAAGGTAACGAGAAAGCTAAATGCAACTATTGTAGTAGTCAATATGCATGTGGCAGTAAAAAGAATGGTACAAGTAATTTGTTAAATCACATCAATGTGCAATGTAAGAGCTTTCCCGGAAGAGGTGACAAGAAACAAGCAAAAATGTGTTTTGAAAAGTTAAAAGGGGAGGGGGGCAACTTGGTAACACATAAGTATGATCCCGAAACATTAAGAGAATATGTTGCTAGGATGATTGTGAAAGATGAGCTTCCATTTTCTTTTGTAGAGAATGAAGGGTTCAAAGAATTGTTATACAAAGCGGAGCCTAGATTTCACATTCCTTCTCGCACTACAATTACAAGGGATATCATGAGCCTTTATCTTAGGGAGAAAAAGAGCTTAAGAGACATGTTTGTAAAGAAAAAACAAAGAGTTTGTCTTACGACCGATACATGGAAGTTTTGCCAAAATTTGCATTATATGTGTTTAACTGCTCATTTTGTTGATGATTCTTGGGTTTTGCAAAAAAAGATATTGAATTATTGTGTTGTTCCTAACAGTAAGGGGGATACACTTGGTAAGGCTATTGAGCAATGTTTACTAGAATGGGGACTTGAAAGGGTGTTTACCATTATCGTAGATAATGCATCGTCAAATAATGTATCGGTTCAATATGTCATAAATACTGTTAATGAATGGGGTGGTGCAATTTTGGGAGGTCAACACATGCACTTAAGATGTTCTGCACACATTCTTAACTTGATTGTGCAAGATGGGTTGAATGATTATGATGCAAGTATTGGTAAAATTAGAGATGTGGTGAGATATGTGAGAGGTTCATCCACTAGATTGCAAAAATTGAAAGAGTGTGCCGAGCAAGCAAAAATAAAAAGTAAGAAAACAGTTTGCTTAGATGTTGCTACTCATTGGAATTCAACGTATTTGATGTTGGAGGTTGCCGAAAAATATCAAAAGACATTTGAGAGAATGGAGATGCATGACGTAGGCTATGTCAAAGAGTTTTGCACGAGCGAGGTGAAAAAATGTCCGAATGAAAATGATTGGGAAATTGCTAGGTTATTTGTGAAGTTTTTGAAGATTTTCTATTATTGCACTTTAAGATTCTCCGGGTCTAACTTTGTCACATCTAATCAATTTTTAGACCGGGTTTCTTTTATTCATAGTCGTTTGGAATTTTGGAGCGGGAATAGACTTGATAATAAGTTGAGAGAAATGGCCAATTCAATGAAGAAAAAGTATGACAAGTATTGGGGAAAAATTGAAGGTTTGAACCCATTTCTACTTGTGGCGATTTTGCTTGATTCTAGATATAAAGAACCTTTTTTGAATGTGTGTTTTGAGTTGATGTGTGGTAACAAAGATGATGCTACAAATAATTGTAAAAATGTTAGAATGACTTTGGATGGCATGTACAAAGAGTATAGTCAATTGGAATCGGGTGATGGCATGTGTACAACTTCCATTAATGTTGACGATGATGGTAGAGATTTTGAAGATGATGTGGATGAGTATGCCTTATTTGACCAACTTCACAAAAAAAAGTTGAAGGCTGTTGATTCCTCGAAAAACAAAACCGAAGTTGACAAATATTTCATTGAAGTTTGTGAAAATACCGATCAGGTTTGCATATTTGTTTTCATTTCTTGCATTTCTAATATGTTTTTAGTAGTGTTTTATTTTTTGTTTTAACTTTGTTTTGTATACTTACCAGTAGCATGATTTTGATGTGTTGAAGTGGTGGAAAAAGAATGCGAGTAGGTTTAAGGTTCTTTCCAAGATTGCTCAAGATGTATTTCTAATATGTTATTCCCATATCGACAGTTGCATCAGAGTCGGCCTTTTCTACCGGTGGCCGTGTTATCGATCCATATAGGAGTAATTTGAGTCCTAAAACGGTACAAGCATTAATTTGTACCCAAAATTGGATCCGACAAAAAATATCCTTTGATTTTGATGCCACATTTACAAATGAAGAAGTTGAAGCGTTGGAAGCCGGTAAGTAAATATGTTGTGTGTGTATATATATATATATCCATTTATTTTATAAGTGTTTAGTCATGCAATATTGATATAATAATTTTGTTTTATACTTTTAAATTTTGTAGAAATGTTGGTTGGAGATGGAGAAATAAGAATGGATTGAGATGTTGCATTCTTGTGGTTGCGGTTGCGGTTGTGGTTGCGGTTGCGCAGG
The DNA here is from genome assembly GCA_954870635.1 of Arctium minus. Taxonomy (NCBI): domain Eukaryota; kingdom Viridiplantae; phylum Streptophyta; class Magnoliopsida; order Asterales; family Asteraceae; genus Arctium; species Arctium minus. Next base: position 21,566,471 of record OX941084.1, read on the forward strand.
TCCGTTCCTGACATTTTATAGGCCCTGGGCGAGATGTAGAAAAAGGGGCCTCGATAATTATGAAAAATAAAATCTTTGATATATTGTTTTTATCGTAAGAAATAAAATTCAATTCAAGAAATATTAATAATTTATATAAAATCATTTTTTCGAGTATGCTTAGACGCAAAATCAATCAATAATTTACATCTAAATTAATATTTTCTGCCATATCAATTTTACATATCATCGTTAATTTGTTTCACCGTAAAAAACATCCTTATGATGTACATTTAATATATAAAATGACATAATTTTGGGTCAAAATCATAACTATTCGGAGTAATAATTTATGTAAATCAATATCAATCAATTAGGTTTCCATCTAATCTTAGGTTTAATGTTTTTCATCACTGGTTTATTGTTAAAAACGTCCAACTTTGTTCCTTCCAATGGCTTTGTTCTAGATCTAAATCGGGGCAGGTTTTAAGCTGGAATTCTTTGGATTCTTGGTATAGTAATCTGAGAGATGTGTGAGTGGGTATCTTGTAATTTTTGGTTCTCCTGGTGTCCTAGTCCCTCGCTAGGCCCATTCTTTGTTTAATAGTGTGATCTTTTTCTCATTGTTAAAAAAAATTAAGTTAAAACCGTCTCATATCTCATATGGTTGGTAATTTATTTCAAAAGGTAGGGTTGTGCTCTCTTAGTTAATAACAAAAATTTGTTATATTCTAATACAAATATAGAATTCATGTGGATGAGATACTTTAAAGAGTCAGTAGGAGATGAATGATGGTCGATGGATAATATATCAAAATATTTTCTAGGTAAGTAGTTTTAGACTCTGATACTAGATAGGAAAAAAAACTTAGAGAAACAATAGGCAATATTATAAAATGAACAACCAATTAACTTTTTACATATTTTTGTTTTCAATGTAATTAATTAATATATGTTTGGGCTCTTAATATAATACACATTCTTTGGATTCCATTAGACTTTGGATTTATAATACGACAAGTGAGAGATGAATGATGGAGAATATATTAAATCTTTTTCGGCAAATATTTTTAGACGGTAGTATCAGATAAAAGACTTAAATAAATAATAAACAATACTATAAATTATACAACCAATTCACTTTTAAAATATTTTCTTTTTCAATGTAATTAATTAATATATGTTTGGACCCTAATATAATAAGAAATTCTTTAGGTCCTATTAGATGTTAAATAACTTGTCTCTTTTATTTACTATTTTTTACTACTATTATATAATATATACTAAAAAATTGGGCCCCTATTTCTCGTGGGCCTTGGGCGTACGCCCGACCCGTCCTCCCCCAGGCACGGCCCAGGTTGCGGACAATGTTTATTTTTTCTTCTTGCTTGCTTAATGTTTCCACATTCCAATATGTATGGATGAAACTTGGTGATTGTATGTTTTTAGATTTTAGTACTAATTAGTAGTTATTGAACGAATGAAATTAAAATTATGGAATATTAATTATATGAATTGTTGTTATGCCGTAGATTGGATTTAAAACATTGGATGTATCTCATCCGATCATCCATTGGATGTCGGATGGATACAATTCGATCATCCATTGGTTGGATCCAATTCGATCCAATGGACATCCAATAAAAATATCCACTGGATGGAACCGAACCGCTCCAATCATCCATTGGATTGAAAAAAATCCAACATCCAATGGATGATTGGATCGGTTCGGTTGGGCTCACATCCATTGGATGTCAATTGATGAACACCCCTAAACCCAAATGCATATAAACCCCTTATTTCATTTCCCACTTTCATTAAATGATATACTTGACCCATTTCAATTATATACATATTTTTTTCCTTCATTTTTTTTTATATATAAAATAAAATAAAACCCATTTTATTTTATTTCCATTTTCCCTTTTTCCTTATCTTTTCATATTTATTTATTGACCCCAATTTGGGGTGTCACACTAGGCTCCAACCCTCGTCGTCCCGTAACCATCTGGAAGCTTGAAAGACACCAATGGACACCGATGTTCCCATTCCGAAGAAGTTTCCGCTGCCCAAATTCCCGACATGTTTTGAGTTATCGGACTTTCAACTCTATTTTGGTGCTCAACAATTTGTTTTTTAGTATGGATTTGGTTAACCATTGATGGACTGCTATCTGAAATTGTTAATTTTCTGTTGACGATTTTGCAATTGTGTTGTTTAAGTGTGAATCTAATCTTTTGATGATATTTCTTCTAGTTAATGGGTTTGTTTGATATATGGATTAACCTGATTGATGATATTTCTTCCACTTGGTTGTGTTGCTTTGAACATGCGTGTGTGTGTTTTTGCCGGAAGGGGCAAGGGATGGTAACAAAGACAATTTTAAACTAAAATTTACTTTAATTTTTTTTTTTGTTTGTACAAAATCATCTTCTCCGGCCACCGCTAACTCATTTCGGTGCGGAACAAGTCTGGATGGACCACCAAATTACTGAAGAAGATAAATTAAAATATCTAAATTTAAACCCCAAATCTACTAGGGAGCAAAGATCCTCGAGAGGAAAAACGAATGTCAAAGAGATATAATACCTATTGGATGAGATAGATAAAAGTAAGTAGGGGAGGAGATAAGAATTGCAGGGAAGTGGAGAGATGGTTGTTTCTTCTAGGGTTTTCGTAGTAGAGGGGATGAGGAAATTACAAAGATTATTTGGATTTAATTACAAATCCATATCATTTTGACACCTCATCAGATAATATTAAGTTATAATGCCATGTTAGAATTATCAAAGCCACATCAACATTTGCAAGTAATTAAGTCATCAAGTCCCTAAATTATTTGTAAAGTTTTTGCCAAGACCCCAAAATGAAGGTTCTAAAAGTTGGTTCCCTAAAATAGGTTTCAATTCAAAGTTGGTTCAATTTTAATGCAATTTACCCTTTCTAGAAAAATTATCTTTTCAAATTTTATAAGATCGATTACAAATCATAATTCCAAGAACATTTCAATTATTTTATTTCATAGTCGTCAAATTTTAATACATAATTAATGGAGGATTTTGCAACATTCCAGAGTTGAAGGGAATATATATATATATATATATATATCTTCCTCATTCAACACAAAGTTACAATACAAAATAAGCAATTACGGAGATACAAAGCAATTACTGAGGTAAAATTCTCTCGTTTTTTAAGTTTAGTGGTTCATTGACTAACCGTTCACGTTTGGTGTATCCTAGAAAATGGACGCATTGGTTGGGATCAGGTGTTGACCTAGGCGTATGATTCATATAATGAAATTTGATGAAATTTGAACCCATTGAAAAATTTGATTTTGAATGTATCATAATGGAATTTGACCATGTATTTGGTTGATAGGAAATAAATTCATTCACTTAAGCCAATGAATGATTAATTCTTTAAATTGTGGGACTTAATGGAATTCAAATGATTCTATCATTTTCGTTATGTGAACCTAACATATGATTTGGGGTTTGGTCAAATAAATTATTCATTCCAATTCCTTCAAAATCCATGAACATCCTATGAAACCACAAAAATTATAAAGTTTATTTAGTTCCTTAATGTGATACCATAAACATTAGAACTTAAAGGATTTGGTTGGGGGTGTTTGGTTTGAGGTATTGAGGAGTCATGAATGAGAATGATAATGAAAAATGTTGTTTGGTTTGACATAATATAATGAGCTCAATTCTCCAAACTCGTTAATTTTCATACCTGACTAAATTGTGGGGAATGAAAACCTTATTCTCGTTTAGTGACCTTTTCCCATACGCCTTTCATCTCTCGATGTTGAATGAAACATATTTTTTATTTATTTTCATGTTGGATTACACGTATTTGTATTAAAAATATTATATAAAACAATCTTTTATTGATTATATTGGCTTAACCAAACAACATCAATGCAATCCTCATTCCTATTTTCATTTTCATTCCTATTCCTTAAAGTGAACCAAAGTTTAGATTTAGAGCTAACTTAATTAGATTTAAGGCTAACTTTTTTGGGTTAATTTGCTTATATTGATATTAATTTGGAACTAACTCTTTAGGTTTAGTGACAATACCCGTCGAAAAGAGTGAATATTTAGATAAAAATATGTCAAACTTTGATAACTAAAACTGTATAAAAATGGAATCAACTTTGTCTTGATTCTTATTTTAGGGAACTAACTTTTTAAAATTATCATTTAAGGGCCTTAAGCAAACTTTTCATTTATTTAAGGGTCTGGTTAACATGATGGCTTGTTGATGATGATGTGGCCTAAGTAAACGCCAACTAATATCATGTCATATTTAAAATTAAAATAAATAAAAATGAAAAAATAACATATTTCTTATATTAGATAATCAAAATTCCATATTATATCAAAGATAATAAATAATAAAAAAAATACTATTTTATTCTTACATAATTAATTGATTAAAAAAATTAACACACTCAAAGTTCATATTAATAATTAATATAAATGTTTTATAGGGTAATGTAAAAATATTTGTAATATACTTAGGCTATTTTTGGCAATCTAGCTAATAAACTACCTGATAACTGATAAGCTAACTTTAATCTGATAACTGATAAGTTAGCTGATGGTGTAACAACCGGGCTTAAATTTAAGCAATGCAAAAAAAAAAAATGGGTAAGAAATAGAAAAGTCCCTTTAAGGAGGGGTCTATTGTGAAAGTGGGAAAAGTGGGTTTTAACCCCAAGAGTGGGTAGTGTGTTGACGGCCGATATCTTTGGGAAGGAGAAAGGGGAGAGCGGCGATTCGATCACAAAGGAGTATCGGAAGTCGAGATTGAATGTTCTTCAAATTCTAAGGTAAGAATCTAATCCTATTTTTCTCTTTTATTAAGAGTTTAAGTGGTTATTTCAAAATCTTTTAGTGGGTTATGTGCTCTTGATTAGTTCCATGAGAATTGGGTTTCTGATTGGGTCTGTATGTTGTAAGTATGTTAGTTAATGGAGTTCTTGGTTAATTGGTTCCTGTTTTGATTTGGGTGTGGGTGGAATTTGCTCATCGATGTCGACCGATGGTCATAGCGGTTTCTGGGGTGGAGAGAGAGTTCGGGCGATGTTCCTTGGAAGGATTTCGGTCGATGGCCCCGGTCATCGAGGTGCACAACGGTCGTATGTGTGACCTCGATCGAGAGAGAGAGTGACCCCGGTCGAGAAAGAGTGACCGGGGTGTGGCAGTACGATCGACACCTGGAAGGGGCTCCGGTCGGCGCATAGGTAGTCCTCGATCGGCACATGGGGAAGTCCCCGGTCGGCGCTTGGGAAGGGGCGACCCCGGTCGCACTGTTTCCACCGGGCGGCTCTTGCAGCCCCGGTCCCCAGGCCATGTTTTGTTGGGCCGAAGCCCACCTTTAATTTGGAATGAAATAGTTAAGTATTGGGCTAGACTTGGTTGAGTTATCGGCCCATTCTCGTTTTTGGGTATTGTATATTGAGTCTTTGGTTTCTAGTGGGTTAAATAATTTAGGAATAGACGTAATGAGAATTAGGGTGTTAAGGTCATCTTTGTAAAATAGTTTGAATTGGGAGTTCATTGGTCAATGTTTCCTTTATAGGATTCAGGATCGAACTTTAAGGATAGACGCGTGATTTGAGCTAAGGACGGCAGGTGAGTTTTTCTAACTAAACCTTTTGATAGCGAAAGCAAGTAAAGTTACATTATCTTAAACTTTGATTTATTTTATATGGCATGCGAAAGTTTATTTTAAACTTTGATTTTACATGATGGCATGAGTTTTATGGAAGTTATATGCAAACTTTGATATGATGTTGCTTTAGCACTTACTTGGGAGATTTATTTAAATGCTAAAGATGATTTTTATTATTATTGTCCAAGTGGAAATGTATGCATACATGGTCCTAAGTGTGTAGGCTCAAAGTTGGGGGGTGTGGCCCGCCTGTGCTCATACCAGGGGGTGTGTTCCGTTTATGCCGTTGGAGGTGTGTCCCCAACAAAGGCAGTGTGGGTCACATACACACTGTCACCATAGGGTGGCGGTAGTGTGAGCGAAGAAGTTGTTGAAAGTTATAGATTTTTCCTTAAAGCTGAAAGTGGTTATTTTATGAAAAATACTTGATTGTTTGTTTGATGAGTTAAATATTGCTATAAGAGGGGACTCACTAGACCTTCGGTCTAACCCTCGCTCTTTTCAAATCTAAAACCCTTTTCAGGTAAAGAGTGGCTTAAGAAGGGACAATTGAGTTTTAAGAGTTGACGTGAGCTGGAGCTGGTTTAGAGGACCTCCATTGTAGTCTCTTGTCGGTGTATTCTCAGTTGTGTACAACGTTGTCTTTCCAAACCTTGTATTTCTGATGTAGATTTGGGAATTTTTGATTTTATTATTTAGATTAAGTTGATATCATGTTGTATCTAAGGTTGGGTTATTATAGTTGGTATTAGAGCCATAGTTTAAGGGATTTAGGTGACCGGATGAGCCTAAACTTAAACTGTGGGGTAGATGGACACAACTGAGAATTAGGAAACCTTTTAGGGAGACCTTGTTTGTCGAGAGGTGTGACAACAATAGCGAGTACCCTCATGTAAGGTAAATTCAAAATCGCATCTGGCCAATGTCATTATGAATTTACAGGTACATGGGCATACTCGATTGCTATTGATGAAGGTGGTTTAGGGTAGAGAGTCTTATCCATAAACTGATAGTTTTAGTCTAGCATGTGGTGGAAGTTCGTCTTTGGAAGTAAGGTTATGCCGTTTAGGATGCATATCGTGTGAGATGTAGATATTTCGTTGAGAGAGAACCTCATGTGTCCATAAGGAAGAGAAGGATGATAGGAGGAGAGCTTGTCGCTCCAAGGGAGTCTTCGGTTGGTAAAGGGGTATGTTGTTTAGTGAGAAGCAGGAGAGTGTTAATCCAAGGATCGAATGATAGATTTGAGGCTCCTAAAGCTGTAGTTATTTGAAGGGTGGTTGAGAGACGATATCAGTGTTGACTGATAATATGTAGTGAGGATCAGATGGGAATAAGTTACAGTTTGGGTGTGAGTCATTAGTCACGGTGATGACTAGTTTTTGGGATTTCAAGGTTGTTAAAGGTCGATGGTGCCGGAGGTTGTGGCACAGTTGAGAACCCCGACTGTTTGGTCGGAAGCGAGGAGTCTGGGATAAAAGATAGTGAATGTAAACAGTTGACCTTGCTAGAGTAAATAACCTTCAATGTCTTTGAGTCTCATGCATTATGTGTCAAATAAACTACTGAAGTTTTTCATATCTTTCACATCAGACGTTTTGGCAAGTGTGTGTTACGAAATAGTTGTTTTAAAAACGTGTCGACGCATGCGGATATGTGTTTGAATCGAAAAGACAAGTTTTTGACTTTGGATGATAAATTTTGAAAATAATTATATATTTCTGTACAAATGAGTCGATCTTTGGCCATGAAAATCAAAATATCATTTGATCGCATGAATTTATAAGTGATTTGGGTGTAAACATGTGTTGTCATATTAACAAGGGTGAGAGCCGTTGGCACGCTCAGAGTAAGCGCTTGCTGGGGTATTTTTATAAATTGTGTGTGTAGAGTTCATCGGAAAAAAAAATTCAAATGTGCCAACTCCGACAATGGGATGCGGTGAGGAGAAATTGTTGTGGAGTTGAAGTAAAACGATTCTTGAAACCGTTGTGCTTGGCTAAGTCAGTGTCGTGTCGTGTACACGTGAGTTTGTTTTCAGATGTAAGTATTTTCTAAATTTTCAAACGTGTCAAAAGTTTAAATGTTGTGCGTCGTGCATGAAGGCTATGAACTCTCTAGGTCGTGAGGAAGGTTGCAATTAAGAATGATGAAAGTTTTTAGAGTGGAAGTGTGTCGCTCGATCAGAGGGTAGTAAAGGGGTGATATTGGTATCCTTCTAAGTAAGGGTGGTGAATAGCGGAGGTGGTTAATGGAGGCATTGACCTACGATGTTAAGGATAATGGTACAGTAATGGTTTACCGTTGGTTCCATGTGGATGTCGGTAAACGGTGGTGTCTGGAGTGGAGTATGGAGTCGCAAAAATATTTTGGCAATTAGCTACTGCAGTGGAAGATGAAGGTTTCACTGGAGATCCATGTAGGATGGTAACAGAGTGGAAGTACATCAATGTCAATTGTGCTGTGGAAATCAGAAGTTATTTGTGGTAAATGTCGGAGCGCGGAAAATGAAGTAGTAGTTGCGGTTAGTTTCGAGGAGTTTTGTGATGAAGCGAGGAGTTATTTAGAAAAGGTGTGTACCGTTGGACAACCTTGTGTGGATGATACAAAAAGGGAAGATCACTAGTTTAGTAGAGTGGTTCTTTATCGACGAGGTTTTGATGGTGATGGGGGAGTGTCGTTTTGTTATAACACAACTGGAATGGGTTGCGCTCGGTGCATTTAAGACTTCGAGGTAGTACGTTTAATTATTCAGGCTACTGGAGTTTGATTCCAGCAGGTCGCGAAGAGCCGATAAGGAGCGATATCATGTTGGGTGGTTCGAAGATCATAGTTTTGTGATTTATTCCGGTTCGAGAAAGACAAGATCGCGAAATGCCTTGAAGTCCGATTTTAATATTATTGACCAGTGAGAAAATAACGGTATTGGTATGCGTGACAAGTGGTCGTGGAGATTTGCAGTTGATCTGGGATGAGGTAGTAGAGTGATGGTTGTACCCATGTGTTGGTGATGTCTTTATGACATGTTGGAAAATGCAAATCATTAGAGGGGTTAGGAGCTTTCTTGAAAATATGGATAAGGTTGGTGTTATTATTATAGTAGGAACGCCCCCATCCGAAAATCTATGGGGAATGAGTGGTATGTGGTAAAATGTGGTTAGGATGCTAAGCTGAGATTAATTTTGTCAATGAGGGCTGACAGTTATCAAAGAGAGGATCTGTGTGTTCTAGTTTTCGGCAAGTTTGGGGCGGGATTAGTTTATATCCCTAGAATGATTGTTGAAAGTGTCAAACTGTTTAGTTCAGGGGGTTGTGTAGCAGATAGGAAACCCGTGGGCATGTTTGAAGTGTTCTTTAGGGTGAAAGGATTCTAGCAGATTGGTTAATTTTGTTTGGAGAGCGAGAATTGTGCGGCACTTCCGAGTAGTGCGTAATGCTTTGGAAGAGATGGGTTGATTAACTCGTGTAAGAATTATGGAAGTCGGTTGATCAAGCAAAGTTATGTAAATGGGATTTGACATTTGGGAAATCATCAAGGAATAGAGTGAATAATGTTAGGTGAGCAATGTTTCTTGCAATGAGAAGAATGTGAAGATGTCATGACGGAAAGGTGGGAAAGTTGAGTCAAGAAGTTTGTCAAGTGGCACGAATAGTGGGGGTTATGTTTCAGATTCTGCGGTTAGCTAGTTTATAAATCTCTAGCGTGAGTATGGGAAAGAGAAAATGGTGTTCGGTGCAATGTGAGTGTTGAGTAATTAAAAATCGTTCGGCGGGCCAGAAGTTCCCAACACTACCGGTGAGTCGGCCGTTAGAAATGGGTTTGAAGTCTACAAGGAGGAAGGTTGAGGTGGTTGGATATAGTGCTCAGAGTAAAGGACCATAGTGTTAATTTTGGGGGTTCCAAGTGAGTCAGTTGTCCAGTGTTAAACCATTTGGAATAGTTTGTATGAGCTTGGTCACTCCGTGTGGAGCGGGTAAAGCTGGGTTTTATCGCGCATTTAGTCGGGTGATTGTGGATGCAACGAGAAATGGAAGCAGGGGTCGCATTTTTTTTGGGTCAGTTGGAACTGGTAGATTACGAGGGTTTTGAATTGTGGAAGTTTCTGCTTTCATGTGAGAAGTTGAAGTGATGATGTTGGGACGAGGTACTTTAGCGTGTAAGATTTGAATAATGCCAAGGAGCTGAAAGCAAGGTGGGTCGAAAAAGAAGGTGCTTCTACGGTGGTTTTATGCTGTACTAAGAAGGGTTGCTTGCAATGGCAAGTTGTATGATGAAGAAACTCGTGACTGTGAGATGTTGGTGATATCTACAATTGTCGATGGGTTATGTTGGTGAGTGGAGTGTTTGTGTAATCAGTGATGCATGTGGTCGTAGTGTTGACTCATGTAAAACTTTATCGGTTAAGGAAGTTGTGGTAATTGAGGGATGAATCTGATGGTTTTGTGCGACTATGTATTGATCAGAGTGGTTGGATAATCGAATGTTACTTATCTGGTTGGATTGAGAATTTTGAGTCGTTAGTCCCAAGTGGTGACGAATGTAAAGTTAGTAGTCGAGTATCGGCATGGTGTGAATCGATTCAGAAAGAACTGGAAGTTAATACCTAGATATGTTGAGTCGTTGCTATCGTGAAGCGCGTTAGGGAGGTAGAGTATAGACTAAATCTACCCAAGGATCTGTGTGGCAATCATCTCTCATTCCATGTGTCTAATCTGATGAGGTGTTTTGTGAAAGCAGTTGTGGAGGTGTCTTTGGATGATATTCGAATAGACGAGAAGCTATGAGATGTTGAGGAATTCGTGGCTATTTTGGATCGTAAAGTGAAGAAAGTTAGGAACAACGAAATCCTATGGGTGAAGGTTCGGTGGCAATTCCACAAAGGTCAAGAAGCGATTCGGGAGTTAGAGTCGGTATGAGAGACCAATATCCCAGTATTTTCGACGAAGGAATTCCGGGGACGGAATTCTTTTGAGGGGGGAATATTGTAACAATCGGGCTTAAATTTAAGCAATGCAAAAAAAAAATGGGTAAGAAATAGAAAAGTCCCTTTAAGGAGGGGTCTATTGTGAAAGTGGGAAAAGTGGGTTTTAACCCTAAGAATGGGTAGTGTGTTGACGACCGATATCTTTGGGAAGGAGAAAGGGGAGAGCGGCGATTCGATCACAAGGGAGTATCGGAAGTCGAGATTGAATGTTCTTCAAATTCTAAGGTAAGAATCTAATCCTATTTTTCTCTTTTATTAAGAGTTTAAGTGGTTATTTCGAAATCTTTTAGTGGGTTATGTGCTCTTGATTAGTTCCCTGAGAATTGGGTTTCTGATTGGGTCTGTATGTTGTAAGTATGTTAGTTAATGGAGTTCTTGGTTAATTGGTTCCTGTTTTGATTTGGGTGTGGGTGGAATTTGCTCATCGATGTCGACCGATGGTCATAGCGGTTTCTGGGGTGGAGAGAGAGTTCGGGCGATGTTCCTTGGAAGGATTTCGGTCGATGGCCCCGGTCATCGAGGTGCACAACGGTCGTATGTGTGACCTCGATCGAGAGAGAGAGAGAGAGAGTGACCCCGGTCGAGAAAGAGTGACCGGGGTGTGGCAGTACGGTCGGCACCTGGAAGGGGCTCCGGTCGGCGCATAGGTAGTCCTCGGTCGACGCATGGGGAAGTCCCCGGTCGGTGCTTGGGAAGGGGCGACCCCGGTCGCACTGTTTCCACCGGGCGGCTCTTGCAGCCCCGGTCCCCAGGCCATGTTTTGTTGGGCCGAAGCCCACCTTTAATTTGGAATGAAATAGTTAAGTATTGGGCTAGACTTGGTTGAGTTATCGGCCCATTCTCGTTTTTGGGTATTGTATATTGAGTCTTTGGTTTCTAGTGGGTTAAATAATTTAGGAATAGACGTAATGAGAATTAGGGTGTTAAGGTCATCTTTGTAAAATAGTTTGAATTGGGAGTTCATTGGTCAATGTTTCCTTTTTAGGATTTAGGATCGAACTTTAAGGATAGACGCGTGATTTGAGCTAAGGACGCCAGGTGAGTTTTTCTAACTAAACCTTTTGATAGCGAAAGCAAGTAAAGTTAAATTATCTTAAACTTTGATTCATTTGCGATGGCATGCGAAAGTTTATTTTAAACTTTGATTTTACATGATGGCATGAGTTTTATGGAAGTTATATGCAAACTTTGATATGTTGTTGCTTTAGCACTTACTTGCAAGATTTATTTAAATGCTAAAAATGATTTTTATTATTATTGTCCAAGTGGAAATGTATGCATACATGGTCCTAAGTGTGTAGGCTCAAAGTCGGGGGGTGTGGCCTGCCTGTGCTCATACCGGGGGGTGTGTTCCGTTTATGCCGTTGGAGGTGTGTCCCCAACAAAGGCAGTGTGAGTCACAGACACACTGTCACCATAGGGTGGCGGTAGTGTGAGCGAAGAAGTTGTTGAAAGTTATAGATTTTTCCTTAAAGCTGAAAGTGGTTATTTTATGAAAAATACTTGATTGTTTGTTTGATGAGTTAAATATTGCTATAAGAGGGGACTCACTAGACCTTCAGTCTAACCCTCGCTCTTTTCAAATCTAAAACCCTTTTCAGGTAAAGAGTGGCTTAAGAAGGGACATTTGAGTTTTAAGAGTTGACGTGAGCTGGAGCTGGTTTAGAGGACCTCCATTGTAGTCTCTTGTCGGTGTATTCTCAGTTGTGTACAGCGTTGTCTTTCCAAACCTTGTATTTCTGATGTAGATTTGGGCATTTTTGATTTTATTATTTAGATTAAGTTGATATCTTGTTGTATCTAAGGTTGGGTTGTTATAGATGAATAAGTCATGTTTGACAAAAACTAGCAGATAAGCATGTAAAATAACCAAAAAAGACATCTTGAAAAAAATAATCAATTTCAATATTTCATAATATAGTTAAAACAAATTTATAGTAATATAGTATATTAATTAATACAAACAAAATAGTAAAGAAAAGTTAAATAATATAATATGTTAAATAAAAGAATATAAAATTTATTATTATATTATATATACTATGTAAAATTTTAATTTGTTAAAACAAATATTAGAAAAAATCTACATTAACTTAATATTTTAAATAACAAATACATATAATATGAATACAAATAATAGTAATTAATAACTAAAATATATTGGCTACTATAAAAAATAATAATAATAATTGACATGATTAACAATAACTCTAAATAATTTAAAAATTAACATCAATGTATAATTAAAATTTAATTAATAATATTAAATTAATATTAGTAATTATTAATTTTAATGATTAAAACTTATTTATAAATAATAAGTAATATTAATAAGAGTATAATTGAAAAAGGTTGTAAAAAACTCCTCAAGTAACTTATCAATAAGTTAACTTATGTTCATCGAAACATTTACTCAAATAGTAAGTTAACTTATAAACTAACTTATTTTTAACAAACGATGTCTTAAAATAACAAAAACTAAAATATTAAAAAATTAAACAAAAGAAACCGAACAAAATAAAAGAAATAGAACCCTACGATCAAATTCAAATATGCTCTTCCCCAACAAAATCCGCCGCCTCCATAGTTCAGCAGGTGGGTATCAACAATTAAATCCAACCACTTTTCTTATCAAAAACTTTTTAATAAGTGATTCTCTCCAATAGCAATAACCCTTCTCAAAAGACTTTTTAAACAGTAAAAAGTTATACTCATACATGACTTATGCATTGGATATGCTCTTACATATTCCTAAAACCTTTCTTGATGTAAAAATTAGATTTTTCTTTAAAGTTTTGAGGTTTATCAATGAAAATTATTGTACATGCTAAAGAGAGGAGAACATTTATAGTAAACCCTTAGCCTTCTTGTAGTTTTGTGGGTTTTATTTTTTTCATTCCTTGTGGGTTTTATCTTGTAACAACCCAAAACTTCGAACAAACAGATATAACTGATTAAAATAAATCCATGCCAACACGGTCCCAAGTTTATAATAAAATTTGAGGTTTGTCGAAATACAACCTATTACATAACTGAGAATAAACGCTACTAATAGTAAGGGAGTCTTCTAGAGTCGACTACCACTCACACCTTCTCCTTGCCCTTACCGGATCCTCCTATTTCGCGCTTACCTAAAAATGTTTTTAGTTTTGAAAGAGCGAGGGTTAGATCGAAGGTCTAGTGAGTTCCCTCTAAATTAGTTTATACAAAATAGGAAAAACTTATATCATGCAACCAATTCAGTCTTTATTTAAAATAAAACATCACAAAACCAACCGTTGCTTTTGGCTTACACTACCGTCACACGCGGTGACGACGTGTCTGGCTCACACTGCTTTAGTTTGGGACAAGCCCCCAATGGCATAAACGGGACACCCCCCCCCCCCCCCCCGGTATGAGGGTAGGCGGGCCACACCCCTCGACTTAAGCCAAAACTCGCTTTCCACAATGTATGCATACATTTAAAACAACAACATCAAAATAAATCTCACCAAACAAATCTCGTATGTTTAAATACATTTAGGCATGAATAGAAACAGGATATTTTAAAATAAAACCTCTGCATACTTCGGACTGTTCAACCACATATAAAAGTTTAGTTAGAAAACTCACCTGGTTCCTCGCGAAACTCCTTACTCCACTCTTTAACTTCTAGGGTGGGAACCTAATAATAAATCGACATCTTGTAAGATTTCGTATATAGACCTTTCCTAATCTTTTTCTAGAAACCCGAATGAACAACAACTAAACTACACTCTGGGCTCCCCGACTCCCGGGTCCGCCCTATATGCCGTCTCCCCCCCCCCCCCCCACCTTCCGTCTCCCGACTGAACCCGTCTCCCGGGTTTAACCAAGCCCTGGGCTCCCCCGGGGTCCCGATCCCCGGACTGAAGCAACCCCGGGTCGCCCCCCGGAGGAGGGCTTCCCGGTCCCTTCCTCTCCCGATGCTATACCTTCCCCGGGTTACCCCCGAATGGAGGTTCCCCGGTGTCCTCGGCTGCAGCAAAACGCTGAACCAACGGACTTCCACGATGTCGCTAAGGTCGGCACGACCAAGGGTTAAATCCCCGACCAGTGGATGATCGATACACAAACCACAATTAAAATCTACATAGATTAATCCTAAAACCAATAGAGATTGCCCTTAAAGGCTAGAGATCTCATTTCTAAACCAAGAACAAAAATAGATTCAAGAACCAACCAAGACCTAGAATCAAGAATTACTCTACCAATCCCAAACTAGTTCAAGATTGTGAGGAAAGTCTTACCTTGAAGATGATGAATACAGACCACAGTAAAAGTTCAGCTCCTTCCATTGTCTTCTCCAAGAATCGCCTTGGTCTCCTTCTCTCTGCACAATCTCCTCAGCCGCCAAGGAGTAGAATAACAGGGCCCTAGGGTTAAATCCCCTTTTTACAAATTTGCACTTAAGCTCTCAAACTTTAGTACTTTAATAATCTTACACTTAACTTCATTATTAATCAACTTTCGACACGATTATTACATGTCTTTCTTAAGGTTAAGAAATTGATGAAAAACATAAATGGAGGAGTTTAGATGACAAGGGACCTATGGTCGGAAAGGTGAAAAAGGAAAATGAGAACGGTTGCCGGAGAATGGTGGTCGGTGGCTGACGACGGATGTTTAGGGGAGGCTTGATTTTAATTTTTAAATGGCATGGATATTATGTAATTTTTTATTTTTTTGCCATGTCATTTTGTGGATACCGTTTACCTGCTCAGTAGGTAAATGAGACCTTGAATGTACGAAAAGTTTGTTGTAGACCATAAAATGATAATTTTGTAAGTTGGTTTCCTAAAATAAAAATCAACTCAAAGTTGACTCCATTTTTTAGGGCAATTTTCCATTTTATTTACTAAAACATTGTTTTGGAGTTAAATGAATTTCTTTTAAGATTTTAGTTTTTGTTTCTCCATTTTAACTTTTTTGAGAATCTGTTGGATATACTCTTACTTATTAGGCAAGAACCAAAGGAGAAATTTCAGTTTTATTGTGTTTCCCTTTTTATATTAACTTATGTTGTGTTCTCAAAACTTTTATTGCGAAGGAAAGGAAAAAAATGAAGAAAGTAAAAACCTCATGTTCTCAAAGCCTTTTAGGAAATAAAAGAAAAGGAAATAAAAGAAAAGGAAATAAAATGAATATAATAATAAGTTTCCTCCTAAATGTAGGAGGGAATAGAAGAAAAAGAAAGAAATTATTATTTCTTAATTCAATTACTAAAATTACAAAACTAACCAACATTTTATTTTAAAGGGTACGTTTATAAAAATGACATATTTCATTTTCTTTCTTTTATGTTTAAGAACATGAAAATTTATTTTTTTCTTTTCCCTTCCTTCTTCTAAAGAATACAAATAAAAAAAATAATTTTATTTTTCTTTCTTTTCTTTTTCTTCTTTTCCATTTCTTTTCTTTTCTCCCCGAATTCGAAAACATAGTATTAGTATGTCACATTTGTCTGTGCTGCTTTGCACACACTTGTATTTGTCGTGCTTTCTCCTTTTTATTATTATCGTCTTATTTTAATCGATAACCGATAAATTTTATAATTATTAAAATAAGATTGATACGAAATTGGAAAAATCAAACATTTATTATACTAAAGAAGAAAAACAACAATCATTATAATGAATAAAAAGAAGTCATCCGGAAAAAGGAACGATCTGTCAGGTTTAAGATTGATCTCTCAGAATGGATCAACTCGCACTAATGTCAATAATTGTATTAAATAGAAATTAAAACAAATTATTTTTTATATAAATTCATTTCACTTAAATTTATTACTATATTTATTTTTTCATCAAAAATAAATACTGATGAACTCAAGCTATCTGTAAAGTCGAAAATTTTGTGATTTTTATAAGCAAAGTTTGAATGATTTATTGTTTTGAGGTGCACATTGTTGGTTCAATCTCAATATACTTCTAGTTTTTGCGTCAATCAAGTTTGTGCAACCTCTAATTGGGACTCGAGCGTCTCAATCTTATGGGTTGGTTTGGTTTAGGGGATCTGGTAGGATTTGAAATTTTCTTTCCATTCTAATTTTGTATTTGGTTTGAAGGAAATTTTGAATATGAAATTTAAGGATTTTAATGAAATCCCACTATCAACTTATTAGAAATCTCTCGGAGATGATTGTGCTTTCTAATCCAAATCCAATAGATTGCAATTGTTTCAATCACATTTATACTCTGCCTCTTTTTATCAAAAATGCTTTAATCTCTCTATCACCTCCACATATTACCAAGGCAAAAAGATTTTTATAAAACAAACAAATATTTACAAAATATTAAGTTACATCCCAAATTCTGCGAACCAAACAAGATTTATAAAAGAATAGAATTATTACAAACCAATCACACTAAAGATTTTGACTCTTTCCAATACCAAATCCTTCTAAAAAAAATGTTTGGTCCTTGAGGACACGTTTGATTTTACAGAATGTTTATGATAGATTTGAATTTCGTGTAAGGATTTGAAATATTTGATATATTTGGTTAAATTTCATCAATAATTTATAAAAACAATTAAATTACCTTTTTTATTAATTGATTATTACAAAATAAGCGTTTTTAACATATTTTAAAACATATTACAAACAAATATTATGAAATCTCGTAAAATACTAAATAAAAGGCACTACAGGTTGTGTTACAAGAGCTCAATTTTTTGTTCTAAAGACATACATATAAAATTTAATTTAGTATCTATTTGATTTAATAAGAATAGTTGATTAAAACATTTAAAACATCTTTAAATATGTAAGTGTCGGATCTTTAAATTAATAATGGGATAACTTATATATAAATACATAAAACATAACATCTTTAAATATGTAAGTGTCGGATCTTTAAATTAATAATGTGATAGCTTATATATAAATACATAAAACATAGGGTAATCCCATATTCAAATTATGCACTTCTAAAAAATACAAAAGTCTCAGGATAGCGGTTACGAGGTGCAAATCAATAATTCCAATTATATATAAACTTCAATAAAATACATCTATAGCATAAAAATAATGTAAATGGAATTAAAAAATGTGTGCATATCGAATATTAGATGGTTGTTACTGAAATTACGTATAATCTTATTTAATTATTTAACCGAAAACATGAATATAATAAACAAATCATATTTATATACTTCCGTTTATTAGATGTCGAGTGTTGCCTCGCTTTGGTGACGGTGGAGATGACACCTTTCTTAGCCTTCTTTCACTCTTGGAAACTACAATGCTCCGTTGCCAATCCTGAATCAACTTCCTCGATTTCTGAATATATCGGCTATCATCATCTGATTACACATAACAACACGTTATACCCAATTTTCTCCAAAAACACAATACACGACTAGTGTTCGATTGATGGATGGCATTGTATTGCGAATTAATCAATCAATCAATTGTTTTTGTGATAAAGCCACATAAACATTATAATTTACAAGAATAACAGATTTTCAGATAAATTATGAAAGCGGTGTTTAATAAATTTGTTTAAATTCGTTTATGTAAAATCAAGAAATAAAAAATATTACAAAGATTAGAGATAATTTACGTACCTGAAATGATAGAATTGGCATGAAGTAATAGCAGAAAGACGGCCACCAGAATTATTAGTTTTGGAGAAAACTTGCCCATCATATTTGTTGTCTCTTAATTTCATGTAGAGTTTTGGATTCTTCAAATAAATAGCTGCCGAGGTTGACTTTTTAAGAAAAGCAACCACATCATATGATTAGAAGAGTTGACTTCTTTAAAAATTAGCAAATGGGTTCTCCAAATGTGAGGATTAACAGCTATTCTCCATGGAAATTGCAGTATTTCTTTCCTTTCTTCCTCTTCTGGGAAGACCCATTCGTTTTTAGCATCCAATTTGAACGAGTCAATCGCTGCAATTTTCGTAAGTAAAAAAAGGATTATGATATTAAATGAGTTTGTAATTAAATGCATGACATTGGCCTATTAAAGTGAAATGGCTATATACTTACGAGAATGTCATGGATTTAATTTAAAAGGATTACTTAGGCCATTTGCCCATAAATGAGATTTTTATTAACAACATAACCTAACAAATTTAGTGGCATGCATTTTGGTGTATTAAAATGGCATTCAGATATATAAAAGTGATATGCTAAAACCTGTCATAAGGTCATAGATTTTAGGGAAAATTTTCAAAAGGTCATT
Source organism: Arctium minus (assembly GCA_954870635.1). Taxonomy (NCBI): domain Eukaryota; kingdom Viridiplantae; phylum Streptophyta; class Magnoliopsida; order Asterales; family Asteraceae; genus Arctium; species Arctium minus. The sequence continues at coordinate 21,585,338 of OX941084.1, forward strand.
CAATCGATGGACCCTTTCAATCAAATCGATTGCCTTCAACATTCAAAACTACTTTTTGCACATATGTTAGTAATCAGAAAATAAAGCCATAACTGTGATTCTGAACTCTAAAGAGAAACTATCAATCAAGCAAAAAATATAGTCATCAACTAAGAAGAAAAAACCCACTCTTTCCAAATAAAGACATACCCAAGTTATATGAATCATCTCTTCCCAAACTCCATGTCTCCTCTCTATCTATCAATTAACTCCCGACACATCATCACTTTATTGAAAAAAGATAATTAAATAAAGTAATGATGTGTCAGGAGTTGATCGATAAAAACATGAATTTGGTCCCAAATGAAGTTAAAGAAAATAAACCTCCCGCATTCGCCTAAATGTATTTACTAGCTTAATATTTTGAGATGATGAATCGCGTGCGCTACCAATTCCCTCAACTCCGAATACCGACAAGCAACAGAGTTCTCGGCGCCTTCAAGAGCCGTCAAAATCCTTCTTTGTTCAAATGGTTCATTGATTCCATCATGCATTGCAAGATAACACACAAGAACAAGAGCATGATACTGTATCCTCTCACTCCCCCTTAACAAATTCATTAAAGGTGGCAACCCTTTAAACTCAACTATAGTCTTTGAATGCTCTGCATGAAGAAAGTTCTCTTCACATGTGAATTTACAAAGAGCAATGACTGATTCAGTCCCCACAGTCGGATTCTTGTGACTCAGTTGTTTGACTAAAGGACCAATGACCCGAGTCTGTCGAGAAGGGAATGTTCGAGCCAAATGACCGATTGCTTTGATGGCTGGAATCTTGATTACTGGGTTATCTGATTCCGTGATCAATTGAAGAAGCTGATCCACTATCGCTTTTGCAGATGGGGAATTAGTCTTGAAGGCTGATCTTCTAAGATCAGGATTGTATTCAGCTGCAGCTGTGATTTCCACTATTGTCATCAAACAGTTGACCTGCAATTCCCCGTTTCCATTCTCGATAAGCTTAGCGAGATATAATAACCCTTTCGATTCGGTTATTTTCCTACTGTTTGCAATACTACCTCTAGCAAGCATCCATAGTGCACCAGAACAGTTGGTTTTGAACTCAATTATCAAATCTTGTGCCTCTCTTTTGCCCTTTTTGTTACTACAATCAGAACTCGTAATCGAACTTCTCTCAATTTGGGTATTAATCTCGACAATTGATCGAATGCCTTTCTTCAAGAACTTATTGGTTTTACCAAGATCATCATCGATTAACATGTCGAATGACAATAACGAAACGAGTGTTCCAATCACATTCTCTCTAGCAAAACCCTCTTGAGAAACACTATCATGTTCCGCCATTCTTGCTATCAATTTGGCAACCTCAATTTGAACCAGAATTTGGGGATTTCGAAAAACTTGTACAATAGTCGGGATACCGTGTTCATTGACGATTACTCGAGTGTTGTTTTGATCATTAGCCAAGTTAAAAAGCGCCATGGAGGCCGCAATTTGGGCTTCAGGCGATGATTTCTCTTTTAAAAGCTTTAACAATGGCGAAATTCCGCCTTCTTCGATTATCATTTTCTTGTTTCGATCATTGTCACGAGATAACGAAGATAATTCATGTGCAGCTTCAATTTTCACATTTAATGCACATAAATGAAGTGAAGCTATATAAGACCAAATCCATGACAAAATCGGATCGTTACTAGCAATCGGCGGTAAGGAAAGAACAATACCTCCGCCGCCGGCAATTCCACCGGATTCTCCGTCGACGTCGAAGACGCTGAGCAACCACGTGACGTCACCGATCGACGCATCGAGTTGGCTAAACAACTTCCTGAAATCCGCAACGCCAACAATGGTGACGAAACGACGGAAGATACTCCGGCGACGACACTTCCGTACCAAAATTAACGCACGGTTTAGGGTTTTGGCAACGTCGGTGAAGATACGGCGGAAGGGACGTTCGTAGAGGGAAGGAGTTGAGTTCGCAAACCGTACGGCGGACCGGAGCTTCTGTGATAGACGATCGACGTGTTTTCCGACATCGGCGCACTCGAGTTTGTAGGATTTTGTGTCGTCGACGGCGTGAAGAATTCGGTCGGATAACACGATCGGAAGCGATAGGATTTGATCGATTGGTGGTTGTTGATGATGATGTTCAAGTTGATTGAATTGAAAGATGAGTGGATCCATTGGGGTTTGAAAAGAGATTGGATTATGGAATGAATTGCATTATTATGATTATGGAATTGGAAGTTAGAATGTGGAGAATTGGGTGGTTTATTATTGTGCATATCAGAAAGAAAGAAGATAGAAGTTGGAGAGTGGAAGACGGCGTAAAACCGACGTGCTTCACTTAACTTCTCTTTGGCCTCGCCTGCATATAAGAGGCTCTTCGGTTGTTTTTCGTTTGGAAATCCTTATTTAAAACAAATTAGGGTGACTTTTGGTTCGCATAATGTTTTTGGATTGAATGAAATTTGTCAAAGGAATTTGAGTTGGAAGGAATTAGAATAGAATGTAGTCAGGTTTGACCACTGTTTGGTTGACAAAATTAGAATGAAATTTATTAAAGGAAAAAATCTGTCTGTTTGATTCACAAAATATAGCTTTGGAATTTGAATGAAATGTTGATAAATGACCAAAATACCTTTTTTGATAATTTTAATTTTTATAAACAAAACATGCTTTAACGGTGGTTCAGATTGGTGGTGGTCAATGGTGGTTCAGATCGAATGTGATCGACGGTGGTTGGTGGTGGTTCAGATCGGTGGTGATCGACAGTGGTTTGGATCGGTGGTGGGCACAGGGGCGGAACACAAACTTTCCAACCACAGGGGCCGGACCGAGGGACGAACCTAAAGAAGGGACACGGTGGCATGTGCCACCTAATTATCTCTCCTTCGAAAGGTTAAAAAATTTACGTTTATGAAAGGTGCAACCGTATCGTTTTAAAAGGTGCCACCATATGATATTCAAGAGTTGAATAAGGTGCAACCGTACCTTGTAATCAACCAAAAAACCAAAAGGAACTCTTGAAATCAACCCAAAAAACCGAAAAAGTCCCTCGAGACGCTTATTGATCAAAAACTATATCGAATGAACAATCAAATGCCATACGGACATCCGTAAAGATCCTTTGGTTGATCCTACGACCACGAAATAACAATCGATCCAAAAGATCAAACTATAATAACATACTTATGTGAATCCATATTTGAATACATAAAAACCGATTCAAATCGAAAATTCCTACCGAAATTTCTTACTACGTACTCTTCACTTCTTTTCGTTCATTTCCATCATCACCATTCGTTACATCGACTACCATTTTATCTACGACCAACTTTAAATCTCTGTCTTCGCCACTTTTCGCGACGTCTTCCAACGGCTAACAAGTATAGAGCCAAGCACATAGAAAATAATACACAAGGTTTAGAACTTGTATCCCACTTATAAGCATGCAGTAGTATTCCAATTTATCCCTATTCAGATTTCGATCTGGCAGCCAATTTCTTCCGCTCCCGTTAACGGTGTACTTATGAACCATCGCCACCATTAACGTCCCTGCATATTGTCCAATTGTGATCGCAATTGTAATATCTGAGTCCGAAAATTTTAATAATTTTGGAAGTGGGGTAAGAAGTTAAGCGAGACCCAAAGTTAAGGGGGTTAAATGTAACTTGGGTTATGTATATATTGACCCTAAGATATTATTAGGATTCATTCCTGATAAATTTGGTGTGACCGACTAAGGAGAGCGAGAGCAGAGAGAAGGGAAAACTAGGTTTCAAATGATCGATCAGTTACTTTGCAAATAAAGGTATGATTCTAGCCTAATACTCTCATATAAGAGTTTTAATCGGTAAATGATCTCGTTGTCGAGTTTGTAACCGTGAAATTTATCGATTTAAAGAACTTGGGTATTTTTGTACGAAGTTCTGAATCATCTGCAAGTTTGGTTGAATATTGACCGGACCCGGTGTTGGTCGACCGGTGTGGACCGGTGTCGACCGGACCCGGGGAGACCGGGGTGTGTCGACCGGAGTTATGTTGCCCGGGGTGGTTTTTCGACCGGGGTGGCACAGTGTGTTGTGTTTTATATTTTAGTCAGTGAGAGTGGGTTATCTACGAGTTAGCTTACTTTTTTTATTCCGGTACCGTCGTAGGTGGTGTTAATCGTTAGAAAGCAGACTTTAAGCGAGAAGAATCTGAGGTGAGTCTTTCAAACTAAATCCTTTATGATTCCGAAAGTTATTTGATAAATGTGAGTTTTCTGAACTACACGTTTATATTATCGAAAGTTGAAAAGGTTGATTTAATTATGTTGGAATATTCATGCTATGTTATATTAACGCGGATTATATAATGTTGTTAATTAGATGTATGTATACATTTGATTCAGAAGTTTTGACCTAAGTCGGGAAGTGTGACCCGCCTGCTCGTACCGGGGAGTGTGGCCCGTTTATGCCATTGGAGTGTGTCTCCAAAATAAGGCAGTACGAGACAGACATACCGTCTTTGACGGCAGTGTTGGTCAGTAGCGTGAGTTACGCTTGCGAAGCGTAAACTAGTAGTGTGAATTACGCTTGCGAAGCGTAAAGTGTGGTAAATATTTGATCAGTAAAGTGAATTACGCTCGTGAGGCGTAAGGTTTTGTTTAAATGTTTTAAATAATATTTTAACTGTTGCAGAAATGTTTGGAGGGGACTCACTAGACCATCGGTCTAACCCTCGCTCTTTCAAAAATTATAATCCTGTTTCAGGTTATCGCAAGGTAGCAGGCACTGATAAGGGTAAGGAGAAGATGTGAGCTAATTCCAGGAGCTAGAAGTCTCCTTGTAATAGTTTCCTTTTTGACTCAGTTGTGTAATAGGTTGTAGTTTCAAACCTTATACTTTTGAATTGTAGGCTTGGGGCCATTTTTGGACAAGATGTGTTATTTTGATGTAATTATAAATGTATGGGTTGTTACAATTGGTATCAGAGCATTAGTTTAAGGGATCTAGGTGACCAGATGGGCCTAGACTTAAGCTGAGAAAGTAGAAGCACAACTGAGAAGTAGGAAGACCGTAGGAAGTCAACATTAGGGTAGTAAGGACTAGCATGTAAGATAAATTTGGAATTTCATCTGGCCAGTGTAATTGTGAATTTACAAGTACATGCTTGTGCTTAACTTGCCGTAATGTGTAGCATGTTAGATTGAATATCTTATGTTTCTTCTTACCAGAATTATGTCTGAGCGAGTGACAAGGAGTAGGTCTATGCTAAATCCTGAAATTGAGCCAGTTAATGAAGTCGTAGCCGAAGAGCGAACGACTGTTGTTAACCCAACTGCTAACCGGGGAAAGAGTCGCGGTCAACCTAGAGGTAAAATGACACAGAAGGCGACTACTCAGGTAAGGGTTTGCACTGTGGGAACTCGAGGCGGGAAGACGACTCATGGTATTCGTCAAGCTAGAAGTGTTGAAGTGGGATCAGAACAAGAGGCCTCTCTTCAGGAGAGTTCAACTTCAGTGAGGGGCCGAAAGCAGACAAAAAACCGTGGTGGAGGTCGAACTCAGGGTTTTGTTACCCAAGAAATTTTCGCGACAGAAATGGGAAAATTTCAGGAAACATTGAACGCTTTATTAATTGGCTCAACGTACAAATGAGGTCTCATCAAGCAAGGGAAATAGTTAAGAAAGAGTAGCGACTGAGGTATCAGACTCACCCGTAACTATAGTGGGTAGTCACCCTCAGACAAACCCCATTGTGACGTCTAAAGCGGTAGCTGAGAAAGGATGTAGTTTTAAGGAGTTTGCTGCCTGCAAGCCTCCTACTTACAAAGGGGAATGCGATTCAGTGATAGCGCTAAGATGGGTAAAGGGGATGGAGCTAGCATTTGATACCAGTAAGTGTGCTGAGGAAGATAAAGTAGTTTATGCATTGTCAATGTTGAAAGATGAAGCTGTAATGTGGTGGGATGTTGAAGCAGGAGGACAAAGTTCGACGACAGCCAAAGAAATGTCTTGGGGTGAGTTTGTGAAGAGATTTAAAGCGCAGTTTTGCCCTTTGGCGGCAGTCAAAAAGTTGGAAGAAGAGTTTATGAGTTTGGAGCAAAAGGAGGTGTCAGTTCGTGAGTATACTACAAAGTTTATAGAGAAGTCTCGATTTGCAGAAGTTTACGTGCCTAATGATGGAAGGCGAGTAGAACGTTTTGTCTTTGGACTGAGAAGCAATATTCGAGAATTTTTCTCGAACAAGGAACCAGTTATGTTCCAGGCGGCAGTAAATGCAGCTGAGATGAGGGAGAAGGAAAAGAATCGGCAAGCTACTGAAAGAAGTGGAGATAAGAGAAAATGGGACATAATTGTTCGTGACTCCAAAAGGTTTAAATCTGCAAAATCTAATCAGCGGTTTGTTAATAAATTTGAAAGTAAGCCATGTAGCAAGTGTAACCGAAGACATAAAGGAGAATGTAAGATTGATCAAGAGGGCTGTTATAAGTGGGGAAAGATTGGGCATATGGCTCGGGATTGCCATGGTTCAAGGTCTTGTTACCAGTGTGGATCTCCTAATCATATCAGGACTAATTGCCCACAATTGACGAAGGGAACGGTTGGAGGGTACGTAGATAAGGGAGGTAAGAAAAAGGTGGAACCAGCTAAGGCGAGGGCCAGAGTTTTTAATATGACGGTAGAACAAGCGGCAGAGATACCGGATGTAGTAACAGGTACTTTCTCTATAGATTCGATTTTTGCTAAAGTGTTGTTTGATTTTGGCGCAAATCGTTCGTTTGTATCCCCAAATTTCGTGCATAAATTGCATGTGAAACCCAAGAAGCTTAGGCATGGGTTTGAGGTAAAAGTGGCCGATGATAGTCGAGTCTTAGTAGGGGAGGTATATGATGGGTGTAGTATTGTCATCGATGGGCAGTCATTTCCACTTCGACTGTACCCGATGGGTATGGGAGAATTTGATGTCATTGTAGGAATGGACTGGTTGGCGTCTAATGATGCTCATATCATATGCAATAAGAAATTAATTCGTATAGCACAACCAGGTAAAGAAGAGATAGTAGTGTTTGGAGATTAGAGGGATAGAAAGTCGTGCTTAATCTCAATGATTAAGGCTAAACGATGTCTAGTAAAAGGGTGTGTGGGGTTCTTAGCTTATGTATTAGATGCTAAGAAGAAGAAAAATGGATTAGAGTCAGTCCTGGTGGTAAGTGATTATCCAGAAGTATTTCCGGAAGATTTAACCGCTCTGCCTCCTAATCGGCAAGTAGAATTTTGTATTGATTCAGTACCCGGAGCAACACCGATTGCAAGAGCACCTTATCGACTGGCCCCGACAGAAATGAAGAAGATGATACTCAACTGCAGGAGTTACTCGACAAGGGGTTTATTCGTTCTAGTACCTCACCATGGGGAGCGCCGGTGTTATTTGTTAAGAAGAAAGACGGGTCTATGAGAATGTGCATAGACTATCGGGAGCTGAACAAAGTAACTGTCAAAAATAAGTATCCGCTTCCCAGAATTGACGATCTTTTTGATCAACTTCAAGGATCGATCTATTTCTCTAAAATAGATCTACGATCTGGGTATCACCAATTAAAGGTGAGGGAGGAGGATGTACCTAAGACTGCCTTTCGTACGAGGTACGGACACTATGAGTTTCTAGTTATGCCCTTTGGACTGACCAATGCGCCAACAACTTTCATGGACATGATGAATAGAGTGTGTAGTCCGTTATTAGACAAGTGTGTCATAGTCTTTATAGATGATATACTGATCTATTCACGGTCCAAAGAAGATCATGAAACTCATTTACGAGCAATATTATAATTGCTTAAGCACGAGAAATTGTACGCCAAGTTCTCAAAATGTAAATTTTGGCTGAAAGAAGTTCAGTTTCTAGGTCACGTGGTGTCTAAAGAGGGGATTAAGGTTGATCCGGCTAAGATTGAAGCTATTAAAGGGTGGGAAGCGCCGAAAACACCATCAGAAGTAAGGAGTTTTCTAGGATTGGTGGGTTATTATCGAAAGTTCATACAGGATTTCTCGAGAATAGCCACACCACTAACAGCGTTAACCAGAAAGAATGTCAAATTTGTTTGGGCAGAAGCTCAGAAAGAAGCGTTCAGTAAATTGAAAGAAAGTCTGAGTAGTGCACCTATTTTGTCCCTACCTAACGGAACGGAAGGATTCGTAATCTATGGCGATGCTTCAAATTTGGGTCTGGGGTGCGTGTTAATGCAAGAAGGCAAGGTGATTGCGTATGCATCTCGTCAGTTAAAAGAGCACGAAAAGAATTACCCAACGCATGATTTAGAATTGGCAGCGATAGTCTTTGCTTTGAAAATTTGGAGGCATTATTTGCACGGGATCAAGTGTCAGATTTACACGAATCACAAGAGCCTTCAATATCCTTTCAACCAGAAGAAGCTCAATATGAGGCAGCGTAGGTGGATGGAGTTGTTGAGCGATTACGACTGTGATATCCTATACCATCCGGGCAAGCCTAATGTGGTGGCAGATGCTCTAAGTCGTAAGGAACTTGGAGAAACAACAAAGTGGTGGCCTATCGAGTTGATGTCGTTTCCAATTTCTTGGAAGAAATCATAAAGTACCAAGAAGAAGCGGTGTCAAAGGAAAACTGGAAGAGTGAGAGAATAGTTGGAATTGTTAATTCGTTAGTCGTTGATAATCGCGGAGTGAAGTGCTTCAATAAGAGAGTGGGGATTCCAAAGGTAGGAGAACTGCGAAAGAGAGTATTGGAAGAAGCGCACAAGTCACATTACTCAGTACATCCGGGAACCAACAAGATGTATAGAGATCTGAAACAAAGCTATTGGTGGCCGGGTTTAAAAGAAAGATATTGCTCACTTCGTTGAGCGATGCCTGACATGTTTGAAAGTTAAAGTTGAGCACCAGAGACCTTATGGGGAACTTCAATCATTAGAAATTCCAGTTTGGAAGTGGGACGAGATTACGATGGATCTTGTTACCGGGTTACCGCAATCACTTAAAGGGCACGATGCCATTTGGGTAATAGTAGATAGACTCACAAAGTCAGCCCACTTCCTAACGATCAAGGAGACGTATGCACTAGAGAAATTGGCTCGATTGTATATAGACGAGATAGTAACCAAACATGGAGTACCGTCATCAATCGTGTCAGACAGGGATGCTCGTTTTACGTCAGCTTTTTGGAGAAGTCTACAAAGGGAGTTAGGCTCGCAACTCAAGCTGAGTACGACCTATCACCCACAAACTGATGGCCAGAGTGAGAGAACCATTCAAACGTTAGAAGACATGCTTCGAGCATGTGTCATTGATTTCAAAGGTTTGTGGGAAATTAATTTGCCGTTGATTGAATTTTCTTACAACAATAGTTATCATGCTAGCATTTGAGCGACTCCGTTCGAAGCATTGTATGGACGTAAATGTAGAACATGTTGGTCCCGAAGGTGCTTAACAAGTTTGTAGAAGGGGGGAGGTGAATACAAACACAGTTTAAAGTTTAATAAATTGTTTATTGATAAATCAAACATAATTTACAAGTCTGTTGCGGAATAAGATTAAGTAAAACTCAATCTAAACAAACTTAAGAAAACACTAAGATGGTTGTTTGATTTACAAGTATGTTGCGGAATAAGATTAAGTAAAACTCAATCTAAACAAACTTAAGAAAACACTAAGATGGTTGCACAAGAATATAGAGAATGGGGGATTAGAGAATATAGAAAACAAGGGTTTCTATGGAGGTTCAAGAATAGAGCACACACTTCAGATGAAGAGGTAATCTTTCTATTTATACCCTATGCATTAAATGCATGGCAGGGCACTTTACACGTGTCCTTCATTGATTGGTTGAGAGAGTCTGAATTTGGGAGACATGCTTTCGGTCGTATCATGAACAGTGTAGTTGACAGAGTTGTTGTACGAATTGTGGCAGAGGTATGTCCGTTCTGACACATCGTACTGGTTGTGCAAGGTAAGACAAAAGGATACTTGAGGCATAAGCTACGTGATCGTTTGATCGTTAAATATCTCTTCCTTCAGAGATACAAAGAAGTTCAGCTATCGTTGAAGCTTTTCCTCATGTTCCTTCGCGTATAAGTAGAGTCGTCTTTGCTTCACTGATATCCGCATCAGGTCACTAGTAGACTTGTCTTTGTTCAGTGGCTTCGTCTTCGATTCAGCTATGAACATCTGTTGACGCAAGACTTGTCTTCAGGGATTACGTTAACTGTTTACATCAGAAACTATCAGTGATAACTGAACAGACTCAGTCTGATCGCTGATAGTGAAACACTAATACATATGAAATGTTTACAGGAAAGGTCATCAGCGATAACTGAATAGACTCAGTCTGATCGCTGATGGTGAAACACTAATACATATTAAAACGTAATTTTCACTAAGTATAGAAGAGGGTCATTATCAAATCACTGAGAGAGTTTGGATCAACAGAACACCTTTATGTTGGAATGAGGTGGGTGAAAGACAGCTAGCAGGACCAGAAATCGTACAGGTGACAGCTGATAAGGTCAACCAGATTCGAGAAAGATTAAAGATAGCTCAAGATCGTCAGAAAATGTACGCAGATAAGCGGAGGAAACCGATAGAGTTTCAGGTAGGAGACAAAGTAATGTTGAAAGTCTCGCCTTGGAAAGGGGTAGTCCGCTTCAGAAAGAAAGGGAAATTGAGACCAAGGTTCGTTGGACCATTTACCATCACGGGACATGTTGGTGAAGTAGCCTACGAACTTGATCTACCAGAAAGTTTGTGTGGGATTCACCCCACATTTCATGTGTCAAACTTGAAAAAGTGCTTGGCAGAAGCAGATGTAGTATTTCCCTTAGAAGACATTCGAGTGGATGAAAAATTAAGTTATATTGAGGAACCCGTAGCAATTTCGGATATCAAGGTAAAGAAGTTGAGAAATAAAGAGATCCGGTTGGTGAAAGTCCAGTGGAAATTTCACAAGGGACAAGAGTCAACATGGGAAGTGGAAGAGAACATGAGATCTCAGTATCCCCATATGTTTAACGATGGAATTCCGGGGACGGAATTCTCTTAAAGGGGGAAGATTGTAATATTTGGGTCCAAAAATTTTAATAATTTTGGAAGTTGGGTAAGAATTTAAGCGAGACCCAAAGTTAAGGGGGTTAAATGTAACTTGGGTTATATATATATTAACCCTAAGATATTATTAGGATTCATTCATGATAAATTTGGTGTGACCGACTAAGGAGAGCGAAAGCAGAGAGAAGGGAAAACTAGGTTTCAAAGGATCGATCAGTTACTTTGCAAATAAAGGTATGATTCTAACCTAATACTCTCATATAAGAGTTTTTATCGGTAAATGATCTCGTTGTCGAGTTTGTAACCATGAAATTTATCGATTTAAAGAATCTGGGTATTTTTGTACGAAGTTCTGAATCGTCTGCAAGTTTGGTTGAATATTGACCGGACCCGGTGTGGACCGGTGTTGGTCGACCGGTGTGGGCCGGTGTGGTCGACAGGTGTTGTGTTGACCGGTGTCGACCGAACCCGGGGAGACCGGGGTGTGTCGACCGGAGTTATGTCGCCCGGAGTGGTTTTTCGACTGGGGTGGCACAGTGTGTTGTGTTTTATATTTTAGTCAGTGAGAGTGGGTTATCTACGAGTTAGCTTACTTTTTTTATTTCGGTACCGTCGTAGGTGGTGTTAATCGTTAGAAAGCAGACTTTAAGCGAGAAGAATCTGAGGTGAGTCTTTCAAACTAAATCCTTTATGATTTCGAAAGTTATTTGATAAATGTGAGTTTTCTGAACTACACGTTTATATTATCGAAAGTTGAAAAGGTTGATTTAATTATGTTGGAATATTCATGTTATGTTATATAAACACGGTTTATATAATGTTGTTAATTAGATGTATGTATACATTTGATTCAGAAGTTTTGACCTAAGTCGGGAAGTGTGACCCGCCTGCTCGTACCGAGGAGTGTGGCCCGTTTATGCCATTTGAGTGTGTCTTCAAAATAAGGCAGTACGAGACAGACATACCATCTTTGACGGCAGTGTTGGTCAGTAGCGTGAGTTACGCTTGCGAAGCGTAAAGTAGTAGTGTGAATTACGCTTGCGAAGCGTAAAGTGTGGTAAATATTTGATCAGTAAAGTGAATTACGCTCGTGAGGCGTAAGGTTTTGTTTAAATGTTTTAAATAACTGTTGCAGAAATGTTTGGAAGGGACTCACTAGATCATCGGTCTAACCCTCGCTCTTTCAAAAATTATAATCTTGTTTCAGGTTATCGCAAGGTAGCAGGTACTGATAAGGGTAAGGAGAAGATGTGAGCTAATTCCAGGAGCTAGAAGACTCCTTGTAATAGTTTCTTTTTTGACTCAGTTGTGTAATAGGTTGTAGTTGCAAACCTTATACTTTTGAATTGTAGGCTTGGGGCCATTTTTGGACAGGATGTGTTATTTTGATGTAATTATAAATGTATGGATTGTTACAGCAATCCAATATAGCGCCAAAGCGGTGCTTTTCATACTTTCCGGTGATTGATCGTAAAGAAACTCCAATTTACCGACATGAAAGAACGATTCAGAGTGATGGGCTGGACTGGAGTTTGGACGGCTGGACTATGGAGTGGGGGGCCCAAATCAAAAAAAGAAATATATTCTCACATGGCAAACCAATACTTACTACATAAGTTGAGAAAAAACGCAGGGGCCTTGGCCCCCAATTGTCCCTACTATGTTCCGCCCTTGGGTGGGCAGTGGTTCAGATTGGTGGTGGTTTAGAACGGCGGTGGCCGACGGTGGTCCAGATCGACGGTGGTTCAGATCGACGGTGTCGGCGTTGGTTCAAATCGGCGGTGGTTCAAAACGGCGGTGGTCGGCGGTTGTCGGTGGTCGACGATGGTTCAGAGCGACGGTGGTTCAGACGGCGGTGGTCGGTGGTGGTTTAGATCGGCAGTGGTCAGTGGTGGTTCAGAACAACGATGGTCGGTGGTTGTTCAGAACGGCGGTGATTCAGATTGGCGGTGGTCAGCGATGGTTCAGAACGACGGTGGTTGGCAGTGGTTCTGAAAGACGGTGGTCCGCGATGGTCGGTGGTGGTTCAATGGTGGTCGTCGGTGGTGGTCAATGGTGGTCAGTGGTGGTTCAGAACGGTGGTGGTTGAGGTCACAGTGGTTAGTAGTGGTCGACGTTGGTTCAGATCGGCGATGGTTCAGAACGACGATGGTCGGTGGTCAGCGGTGGTTCAGATCGGCAGTGGTCTGGTTCAGATCGACGGTGGTCGGTGGTCGGCGGTGGTTCATATCGACAGTGATTAGGTTATATTGGATTGAGGGCATATATGGTATTATTAGACCTGACAAAAACTGACATGACATGCTAACCCGACACTAACTCGATACGAAATAAACGGGTTTGGGTAATACATTTCAACCCGTTTAAGTAAACGGGTTGACACGACACGACACGAAAGTTAAAACGGGTAAGGTCAGGATCAAAATTTTCAACTCGAAAATGACCCGAATAACCCGTTTATATATATACATATATATATGTATATATAAAATAAGTTTTTTTTAATGCTTTGGATTTTTAATGTTTTAGATTTGGTTAGAACTTATAAGTTCGAACTATAAAATTTGGATTTCTAATGCTTTTATTTAAATTTTTGATTTGTACTTTTTTGTGAATTTTCGATTTTTAATTTTTAGTTTTATAAATGTTAAACGAGTTAGGCGGGTCGTGTCGGGTTAGGGTTGGGATTTTTTGACCCGTTTATTAAACGGGTCGGGTTAGACATTCTCAACCCGTTTAACTTTGAACCCGACATGACACGTTTGTCAGGTCTAGGTATTATGAAAAATAGGAATTCCATTACATCAAAATACCTTGTAGATGCTGAGGAATGTTAAATTCCCTCATTTGTGGAATTTGATGGAATTTAGAGATTCCTTTTGTGAAAAAGAATGAATCAAACAAATGAATGAAATTTGGTAAATGGAATTAACATTCCAATTCCATTAGATTCCTTCAGAATCTGCGAACTAAACGCCACCTTACGCTTTTTTATGATAAAAAAAGTTTTATAAAAAATGTTTAGATTAACTTATTTTGGTACTACAAACATAATAAGCTAATAAATTGTTATTTATGGGGCGTTTGAGATTTCTTATATATATAAAATAACTAAAAAAGTTATAAGTTGTTTCAAATAAGTTGATAAATCCGTATGGACTAACTTATTAAAAACAACTTATCTGCGATGACAAAAAGTCATAAGAAGTTTTTCCCCTAATTCAAACACTAGAAATAACTTATCTGAGGTGACAAAATGAAATAAGTAGATAAGTAATTTAAATAAGCAATCCCAAACACCTTCTCAATACTGCAAAATACTACAAGGATAAAGTTGCCTATTTGAATTAATTTGTCTGTATAAATTAAAAGTATTTTATTTAGAATAGCTTTTCGTAGATTAATCAGTCTATATAAATTAAAAAGATTCTATTTAGAATAGTTTTTCGTATATACGAGAAACATGTTTTTAATTGGGATTGACAGATTTGGGATAAGTTTTCCCCCTAAAAGCTTACTGAATAAGTTACGTTCTATATCATTAAGCCCTTATTAAATAATCAAGTATAAGAGCTGTTATCCCAGTTTAATCTAGTTGATTAACAATCACAGAAACACAATAATAATCAAGAGATATAAAGATTAACAAAACATATCAATCCCTTGAATAAACGATTAAACCTTGTGAGTTCTTGATACCCTTGAATACAGAGAAAACTTGCTACCTCACTATATGATTATGAAAGTGATTGTGAGGATTAAACCTAAAACCTAATAAATCAAAGCAATAAATACCCAGGGGGCTTATGGGCTTGAAGCCCAATAGCTAATAACTATTTACTTATTACATAATAAACCCTCTAAATAACTTTGACACAATTGCAGTTTAAACCCTGAACTTTAACTTTAATCTTGAATACAATTATTTGATCCAACAATCTCTCCCTTTGGATTCAAGATTTAAAAAAATTTGCAATTGTTTTCGGGTCTTCACTTTTCTTCAGATATGACGTTGATAGCTTCAAAACTTGATATCTTTAAATAGTCTTCAAATCTTCAAATCTTTGATATCTTTGAAAATCTACAGTAGTCTTCAGATTATATTCTCCCCCTTTGATAATTCTCCCTTTTTGTATCTTCTTCCCCTTTTTGATGAGTGGTGAGAATCATCATCATCAAAACTTTGCAAAACAATCTCCCCCTTTTCAAGACAATCTCCCCCATTGTGTATGATCACGTAAGCACAATCTTCATGTAACGAGCCCTGTATGGAAATAAGAGCAGTCTTCCCAGATGGAAAGAGTGATTATTTCAATATTTTCAGATAAAAATAGTCAATTGTAATCGTTTAAATCTTTGCAAATTCAAACAGTTTAAGAGTTGTAACCCTGAATCAACAAATGACTCAGTTAGAATGCCTGTCAGTAACACAAAGTTACTGAGTAACACAAAATTACTATATAAGGAGCTGGTTTTGATGTTAGCTCCCCAGGTCTTCCATTCAATCATCGAATAACACATGGTTATCTATGAACGTTCTGACAGAAAACAAATTTATGTGTGCTCGTGCATGTGTATGAAAGAATTAAGCATAGATGATTGCTTTTCATTTTAGGCTCAAAGTATGTAAACTTGTTGAGACAGTAACAAATTATACAAAGACTCAATGTGCATGAGAAAGGGTTCGAAGGTGGGGCAACTTTCCTTCTTTTTCAATATTAGTATCTTCCAAATGAAGAACCAATAGCGTATGTGCTGCTTCCCCAGAAAATGTGAAACATTATCTTTTTAAGAAAAGAATGAGTAGCTGGTGGGGTTGTATGCAAGAGATGGCATGGGCTAGGTGCCTTATTCAATGATGGTCACTAAAGAATGTGAACCAATCAGATAATGTGGCTGCCCGACTCAGAAAGTGGTTTGGTGCAGATTCTAATATTCTTTTACTCTAGTCACTCACCCTCTTTCTTTTAATGCTTACTTCTAACCAATCTCTCTTTTTCATTTTACCTCTTCACACACCATCACTCAATTCTTTTGACCCCTCTCCCCTCAATCACTCAGGGAATACTTCCTGGTTAGGAAACACTGGTTATCGTGAATCCATGGAAGTTCTGTTAAGTACTCACACTGAATCCCATGTATTTTCCTAAAAGAACATGTTGTTCAACATGCGTAAAATTTTTGGAGAAGTCAACACAGTTGTGTTTGACGATGCAATTCTCCCCCTCAACCTAAAAGTGGTTGGCAATAAACTCATATCAATTTGTCATGAAGAATAATATGCTGGAGAATCAAAAACGAATTTTGTTTATATGAACAATATATAAACATATTTTCAATGAAAGCACATGAAATGACGTTTGATTCAATCAACAGTGAATACAAAGAACGTGAGTATTACCATAGAAAGATTTAACTTTTGATACATGGTAATAACAAAGTCAAATAGAATATTCTGAACCGTTATGTGTATGAATACTTGACAAAGTATATTGACAAGATAAAACGCAAGTATTTATCTTTAAGAACACACGGTCAGATAATCTTTTAAAATCACAGATAGTCTCCCCCTTAACTGATAATATATTTTTTTTAAGATCAAGCAGGAAAAATAAAGCACTGAAGTGCGAGTCCTAATCTGATGTGATTAGAAGCCATACACCGTTGAGGTACGGGTTCTAAGCTAATTTACTTAGAAGCCTTCATTTTGACAATGAGGCACGAGTCCTGATCTGTAGTAATCAGAAGTCATTGTTCTTTCTCCCCCTTAAACTTTGGGTGCCTGCAACACAGATTTAGCTTTTGGTACCCACTTGTATTTGGGTCCTAATGGGTTAGTTGCAGTTCTAGTGGGAGATATGAAGTAAGAACCATACCAGTTATTCACATAATCTTTTCTTACAAAATCATTTGAGCCACAGTAGGAACAACTAATTTTCTTTTGTGCTAACCTGATCAATTGATGGATTGTGTAAACCAGATCAGGTTTGCCAAAAGTTTTACCTTTTGTAGCATAGTTCCATTTAGCATTTCATGTATGCACAAATGATTCTTCTTTCTTCTTTTCCTCCGATGATCCTTTAACTCTCCAGATCCAGTTTCCTCTTTCTTTCTCATCATCCCTTCTCCAGAAGCTTTTCTTTTGAGACTTGTTCTTCTTTAAATTACCTGAACCATCAACATTTTTATCAAAGAAAAGGTTAGAAGGACGAATCTAATCAGTAGATTTAGAAGTAAGACTATCATCTGAATCATAGAAAGGATTATAGAAAACATTTGAAAAATGTGAACTTGAAGATGTTTTTAATGAACTGTTTGAATCAGCTAGATCATCTCTCGGTGATTGAGATATTGACTCTGGCGTCTTGTGCTCAGTCAGCTTCACCTTGAATACGATCTCTTCAAGTTCCTTTACCTTTGAAGACAAACTGTTTCTTTCCTTTTCAATCAGGTCAAACTTCTTATGCAACTTAGATTTTGCATTCTTCTCCTTCATGATGTTTGTTGACAATTCAGACAACTTTCCTGTCAGCTTAGCTATCTCAGTCTCTAGATCTTTCTTTTCTGTAGAAAAGTCTATATTTGTATCCTTCAGCTCAACTTTCTTCTTCTCATTCTCAGCCTTTTCTCTCTTTAGAATGATAACCTTTTCAAAGTCTGAAACTTGTTGAGAAAGTTTAACACATCTAAGCTCTAAATATTTCTTCTCTTCAAAGGCTTTTCTGGAGAAGTCAGAGAATTTATTGGCAAATTCTTTTCTCTCTTTCTCAATCTTCAACATTTCATCTTGAGCTGTTGTATTGTCTCTGTCTTGGGTTGCCTTTTCTTTAAGCATTTTAATCTCAACATCAAGACTGAGAACTTTTTCTTTTAAAGAATCCCTTTCAGCAAAAATTCGAGACTTTGACTTTCTAAGCTCTTCAGATGTCTCACAAGCAATGTTTGCTCTTCTTCTCAATTCATCTAGCTCTTTTTGCATTAGTTCCTTCTTTGACCATGTTGAGCTAGATTCAGATCTTTTTAGCTTTGCTTGAAGGTCTAAGATCTCTTTCTTTAGACGCAATTATTCCTGCAAGATCAATTATAGAATCAGAATCTTTTGAATTTTCTTTTAAAGCATTGATCTGAATAAGAAAAGATGAGTTCTGAATCTTTAGATTTTCAATCTCAGCTTCAAGAGGTAGCATCTCAGATTTGAGCTTTGTAATCTCCCTTTCACAATCATCAGCCCTGTATCTATTTCTTGACAACTGTCTAGCAAGATATTTAGCCTTTTCTTTTACTTCAGAAAGAGGCATGTTGTTAAAATCAAGGCTGAAACCTTCAGACATATTTAGCTGATTCGACATCCTAGCTGTATGGTTAGTAATTAAACTTATCTGTACCAAGACAACCAACTAGATGAGATCGTTAGAATCAAGATAAAAACCACACTAAAAAAATTTCAGAAAATAAATTTCTAAAAAATAATTAAGTGCAGAATTTGCACAGTATAAAACACAAAGAAATAATACGGAAGAATGAAATTAGGAAAATTTTGATCAAGCACAAAACTTTTGTCCCCCTTCGGAGACTTAGCACGAGGGTCCCGCTAAATCAACCGGGGATGTGCTTCGACCGGTATTGAGTCGACCGGAGACTTGTAAAGACCGGTAGAGAGTTCGACCGGGAACTTGTAAAGACCGGTAGAGAGTTCGACCGGACAAAAAGTTTGACCGATAAAGCAATCAACCGGGATGTAGTTATGAACTCTCGACCGATATATGGATTAGACCGGTAAACTGCCTTCGACCGGGAATGACAATGCTTCGACCGATAGAGTGATATGACCGGGTCAATGTCGGCCGGTATTGTGCAAGACCGAAAAAAAAATCGACCGATATATTGTAAGGACCAGTGTGGAATGTGAGTGTACCGGGTGACCGGTTAATTGTTTAGACCAGTATGTGTAACGACCGATATGATGCGGTCGATCGGAACTGGACACGATAAATAATCGACCGATATGTTCTTCACCCAGGTCGACCGGTATGTTGTGTTCGACCCAGAACGATGATTGCAGCCCAGAAAACACTCAACACACAGAAATTGAATGCAATAAGCAAACTATTGTTTCTAAAATCCAATATTGATCAGTATCAACCCAGAATTAAAGATCAATTAACACCCTTTATGCTTCAATTTTAGCAGAGCATATGTCGACAATTCTTGAAGATGTAGAACCTAGAAAACAACAGAAATCAAAAATCCAATCACTTGATGAGTTTGAAAGCAATTAAACAATCAGATGGCATTCAGAAGCATGAAACACATATCATCATATCAATTTTAGGCATACAAACTCAAAAATTCATGAACTTGATTTTCACAGTGATAAACAGTCGATGAACAGATAAATCGCAAAATCCAAAAATTTTGATTCTTTTGGCTCTGATACCAGTTGTTATCTCAATTTAATCTAGTTGATTAACAATCACAGAAACACAATAATAATCAAGAGATATAAAGATTAACAAAACATACCAATCCCTTGAATAAACGATTAAACCTTGTGTGTTCTTGATACCCTTGAATACAGAGAAAACTTGCTACCTCACTATATGATTATGAAAGTGATTGTGAGGATTAAACCTAAAACCTAATAAATCAAAACAATAAATACCCAGGCTTTTAGGCCTAATGGGATTATGGGCTTAAGGCCCAATAGCTAATAACTATTTACTTATTACATATTAAACCCTCTAAATAACTTTGACACAATTGCAGTTTAAACCCTAAACTTTAATTTTAATCTTGAATACAATTATTTGATCCAACAAGAGTCTCTCCAACAGCTTCTCTATAATTTCTCCAAAATGGAGAACCAAAGTTCAAAATCTCTAACAAAAATTGCATTCATCTCCAACAGATTCTCCATTTTGGAGATGAAATCATTACTTATATTATTAAAATAATATGTATATCTAATAAAATATTATTTCTCTCTCCTACACATTTCTTTTCAAGATTTCTTATTGGTGGAATACAATAAAAAAAACATTTTCTCTCTCATGGTAATCATTTTTGTAGAGTTCTCCAAATTTGGAGAAAATTATACTCTCTCTCCTAATTTCTCCATTTTGGAGAAAGATTTGGAGAAATTGTTGGAACAAAAAAATCTCCAAAATCTCTATTTTCTCCATTTTGGAGAAGCTGTTGGAGATGCTCTAATTAACTGAATAAGTTGAGTCTCATTGAACTCATTAAACTGCTAACAAACGGATCCTACCTTCATAAATTAATATTTAATTAATCAATAGTAATAAAAATTACTATTTTTGTCTTTTTGGTTTAAAGACTATGATTTTTATCTTTATGGTTTACAATTTGTTGTTTCTGTCAATAGTATTTACACTTCATTGGATTTGAAAACCAATTAAAAATATGCATGTGAGTTTATGTAGTTCAATGTGAGAGTTTCGCTTTAATATATCACATATGAAAAATGAAGTGCATGTAAATGATCTTCAAAAATGTTGTATTTGGAATGAATGAATGGGTGGAAAGCATTGTCCCAAATAGGTTGGAAATGAAACAAATCTTTATATATATTAAAAGAGAAACCAAACATAATGACTTGGCAACATGGGTTTGAGTATTATTCAAATATGGTTGAGTTTTATCATCCCACATTGGTGAGAAGATGATACTTTGGAAGAAGATGATGGATATATATAAGAGTCATAGATGCCATTAAAATCTAAAACCATGGTTGGAATCAAAACCAACCAAAAGATAAAAATTATAGTGTAAACACATATTTTAATGAGGTTTGAGTATTCCTCAAATCTTGAAATATCATCATCTTACATTGGTGGGAATATGATAGTTTGGAAGAAAATAATGGGTATATAAAAGAGTGATGGATACTCTTGAAATCTAAAACCATGGTTTGAAGCAAAACCAACCAAATGGTAAAATTTATAGTGCAAAACATACATTTAAATGAGGTTTGAGTATTCCGCAAATTTTGAAATAAGGTTGAGTTTCGTCATCCCATATTGATGGGAAAATGATAACTTAAAAGAAGATAACGGGTATATAAAAGAGTGATGGATGCTTTTGAATTCTAAAACCATGATTGGAATCAAAACCAATCAAATGGTAAAGATTATAGCACAAAACACACAATTAAATGAGGATTGAGTATTCCTCAAATCTTGAAATAAGGTTGAGTTTCAACATTCCACATCGGTGAAAAAATGATAATTTGGAAGGAGATGATAGGTATATAAAAGTGTGATGGATGTTTTGAAAATATATAATCATGGTTGGAATTAAAACCAAACAAATGGTAAAATTATGGTGAAAACACACACAATTAAAATCTTTATATATTAAAATAAAACCCACAATGAATGAGGTGACATCATAAAGAACGAGTATTCATCATTTCTTCAATTGTAGTTGAGTTTTGTGTATTCCACATTGATGGTGTGATGAAATATTGACAATGAATGATTTGTATATGAAGGGGCTTGAGATGTCTTTTGTTGTAACTAATGAAATTGGCTTATATTGGTTGATCCTTAAACTCATGAAGTTGGCCGATCCTCTAAACTTACGGGTTGGTTGATTTTGGCTAACGCTCTCTTAGCAAACATGTTAACTATACAAAATAACAAAAAATATTATAAGATTCAAGTATTTTAAAATTTTGAAGTAGGTGTGATTTCGACTATCCCACATTAATGAGAAATCTTTATTTTGAAGAATGAATGTGAGTAAAAAAGGATAAAATATTCCTTTCGAAACGAAAATGTTAGTTGGCTAAATGACTACATTTATCTTACAAAACAAACCTATTTATATGAAATCTTTATATATATTAAAGAAAGATAAAAGACATATGACGTGACATTATGAGAGTTAAGTAGTTTTAAATCTTGATGCATGGTGTGATCTTGGTTATCCCATATTACACAAAAATCTTTAGTTTGAAGAATAGACGTGGGGTATATGAAAAAATGATGTTTTCTTTTTGAAAATGATAAGGATAATAACTACCTTCATTTTGCAAAATAAACTTATTTATATGAAGACGGACGTTCAAATGCAACTCATTTACATTATGTAACCCCTCTATCCAGCACTCATATAGAGGGGCGTTCAAATGCAACTCATTTACATGATGCAACTATTTTATCCACCGCTCATTTTATTTTGCATAACAACCCCCTCTATGGGAGTTAACTATTTTAAAATTTTGATGTAAAGTGTGATTTTGGTTATCCCGTATTAAAGAGACATCTTTAGTTTGAAGAATAAATGTAGGTATACGATAAGATGGTGTTTTTCTTTTTGAAAATGATAAGGTCAATAACTACTTTTCTTTTGCAAAACAAATGTATTTATATAACATCTTTATGTATATAAAAGGAATATGAAAGGCATAAGATGTAACAATACAAGAGTTAAGTATTTTAAATCTTTATATATCTATTTAAATGGACAATCTACATATTACTACCTAAATTACTCATGCTACCGCGTAACGCACGGTTTCCACACTAGTAGTTAATTTATACAAGATTACATAGTTTGAAGGGTTCAACCATTATGACTAGAAGACTCTCTCCACACAAGCTCAAATTGTGTTCAAAACTTGGACATAAATGTCTTTTCGAACCATTGAAGATGTGGTCAAGCACACATTTGTAGGTACGAATGTTACATCGAGGTTAACTAGAAAAGTTAAATTTTTGTGTGTATGGATGGTGTGGTTGCACCAGTCCAGCACTGGATGAGCATGTCTGAAATGAGTATTCTAATTGCTTCAAGGTACAACGTGATACTATACCTTCTTAGTATGCAAAAACGTACAACGTAGTCATCGCTGCAAACTCAACCACCACCATCTTTTCAATACGTGGTTTTCACAAACGATTGTGTTAATGTTAACCATTATGTAAGAGTGATATTAACAAAATAGTACTTAATGCCCACAATTACGCCACAATTAAAATATTGGAGATTTCCCGATGCAACTAGATGGACTACCATGTATCAATATCAATTAAACATTTAGAAAGAACATTTAGTATGTAATCGTAATCGTGAATATATTGATCTAGATGATGGATAGCATTGCAAATTCTATTTCATCACTAATAACGTCTTTTATTTTATAAAATAATGAATGAGCAAAATAATAATCATAAAAGGTCCTCATAAAAATTATTTTTAATTTAGTTCAACATTAAAAATATAATAAATTTTATAATATTTAAAAAAGTACATATGTTAGTTAATACTCTATTAAGTAATTTTTTTTGAACGACAAGTTAACACACACACGTTCCCGGGGTATCCGGGCTCCCACTTAAGGGTGCCACCCGACTAATCCCCGTCGATCACGACCCGACCCAAATAAGTGATTAATATGATCATGGTAAAAAATAGAAAATAAAAAAATAAGGTGCGTAAATATAGAAATATCAAAAAGATACTAGAAGCGTACTCGCACAATGTAACGAGATACATCACAATTTTAATGTTTTATTTTATTTTATTTTGTTTTTGTTTTTTTATTGATTTACAGTACGATTGGATGGTTTTGAGAGAGTGATAATAGTTTTTTTTTATAAATTTGTTTAATTTAGGCTTAATAATATAATAATTTTTATATAAAAAAATTAAGTATTTTGTTAGAATTCAATGATTATCTTATATATTTTAAATTATTTATATTTAAATTGAGATGTTTATCCTGTTTTTATTATGTTTATCAGTTAGTTATAAATTTAAACATATAGTTTTAGAAATTTGTACTCATGCATCATGCCTTGTAATCTTAAATCTTAAATTTTAAATAATGTGTATCAATAAACAATACTTAATGCATAAAAGTTTGTTAGATTTAATAATATAATGTTTTTTATTAATAAAATAAACATTAAATATTCTGTTAGATTTTCTTAATTACATTTTGGATTTTTTATATTTAAAATTTGATTTTTATCCTGTATTTAGTTAAGCGGGGAATGATTTTAGGGGAGTTAAAATGGTTAGAGATAATGATTGAAAGTTAATAAATAACATTAAATGTATAACATAAACCTTTAATTGTTGTTTTTAAGATATTTTAAGTCATTAGTATTAAATAGCGGTAAATTAAGATTTAACAATTGTTTTTAATAGTTTTTTTATAGATGTTTTATAAAATAGTATAGATAAGGATTTGATCAAAAATCATGGAAATGGTTTTAAAAAAAATGAAAAATTGGTAGGTTTAAAGTAAGACGAGTACCCATGTCCTTCAATTTATTTCAAACATCTATATTCATAATTGGATGACTTTGTGTCATATCCTACAACCAACATTTTCCTCTCTATTCTAGAAAAACTAAAGTAGTTTGACACAAATGCTTTGAATGGTATAAAATTGCAAAAAGATTTTGTCTTCATTCTTAGAAGTCAAGGTTAGTGAAAAACAGAGCAACATTGTTCTGTCCAAAGTGAAGAGGTTCTTAAGGATATTTAGATCTTGTTTGATTGCATGATTGGATTGGAAGGGATTTAGAATTGATTTGAAAGATTTTTTGGATTTGAAATTCCACAAACTTGGGATTTTAAAATCCTATGAGATGGTTGGTATTTTACAGTATTTCGTAGGATTTATATGTACATGTTTTAAAATATGTTAAAAATAGTTGTTTTGTAATAATCAAATGATAAAAAAAATAGTAATTTAATTATTTTTATAATTTGTATTTATAAAATACTAGTGTGGGAACCGCGCGTTGCGTGGTAGCGTGAATAATTTGGATAGTAATTTGTCATTGTCTATATAAATAAATGTTAAAAAATATTTTGTTAATTGACAACCAATTAAATGTAGCATAAATAAATAAATGGAAAAGATTATTGACATTGAAAAAATAATATATTATAACCAAATGTTGTTTATAAATCATAAGTCATATTGTCACAATAATGATGAGAAGTGTAGTTAAATAGTAAAAGTCGTAATATAATTAAACAACATGAAATGAAATAAGTGTATATTATTAATTGTTTAACATAATGTATTATTCATTAAATATGAAGAAGCATGATGCAATTATAAGCAACAACGTGTGATATATCAGGAGAAGAAGTATGGTTAAGCTTGCTTAGTAAAAAATAATTACGCAACTGATTGTTATAAGCATATACCACTAAATATTAAATGAACAACTAATGAAATTTGATGTGATATCATGAGATTTGAATATTCTCAAACCTTTCATTGTAATTAGTTATCTCACATTAATAAGAAACTGAAATAATGGAAGCGGTAGTAGGTATAAAAAGGGGAGGGATACCTTTGAAAGACATCTCATCTCTTTTCATATACCCACCCCTTCTTCCAATCTATCGTCTTTGCACTAATGTGAGATAACCAAATAATAATATAATTCAAGATTTAATAATACTTAAATATCATGGTAATCCCATCCTCTTTTTATATACCCGTCCCTTATTTCATCTATCATTTTCCCTCCAATGTGGAATAACCAAATAACACCACAATTCAATATTTGATAATACTGTTGCGGCTTTTCGTGTTTACACCTTTTTTAAAATGCAAGAAAATAGATCTCGACGCAAGTATACATCTTGATCTACTGTCGTTTGTAACAAGTAATAATGGTACAAAGTACCGAATATCGATCCCACAGGGAAGCGTGGAAAAGTTCTCCTCGAAATTCGGGTTTGTAAAAGCGAGTTTCAGATGGCGAATTCGAAAACAATATTTTTGATTGGGGTTTTGATTAATACTACTGAACAGTTAATTAAAATGCAACACCTGATACAATGTTCTGTCGGGGTAAGATTAATTTATGGATAAAAAGATGAGATCACATTCCTTTGTTATCTTAAGGTTGATATTTCATGAAACTCAAATGAGCCGTCGTACAATAAACCAGTTGTCAATTGATTAATTGCAGTCCACCATAAAATATAACTTTAATTTAAATAACTTCGGACAATCATGCGATACGATACACCGTTTTAACTTTTGACCAGTCTCGGTCCCAACTTAACTTCGTACAGATTATAAATATGACAGAAACGGAAATGTAAATTTTAACTAAAGGAGACGGTTGGCGTTTTCAAACACTCAACGATAGAAATCGTAGTAGTGTTGTGCCAACTACGTGTCCTTGGACATAAAATATTATGTTTAACTAAAGGAGACGGTTGGCGTTTTCAAACACTCAACGATAGAAATCGTAGGAGTGTTGTGCCAACAACGTGTCCTTAGACAGGAAATATAATCACTTGAAATATAAGACTGAAAATAAATGATGTGAATTAAATTGCAGAATTAAATTAACAGAAAGTAATAGACTGAAATGAAAGTGCAGAAAATAAATTGCGGAAACTAAATTGTGAGAATTAAAGTGCGTTAAAATAAGCAACCGTAACGTAAAATGAGAATTAGAAAATTAAGACATTATCGGAAATGGTGACGGGAAATCTTGTTTCAAATGTGAGATTCGAACTTGAAGGTTTCATGGTCTTTTAACGATGTAATAACGTAAGGAAAACTAACCAACGTACAATTGATTTTTATAAAATTGGAAACATAAAACGGATTTAATAAACTACAACAAACCGTGAACCAACAAAAGTTGGGAATTCGAAATTATTTTCCGGACTTCCGGTTTGTAATAGAACTAAAGCCGTAATGAAACCAAAATAAAAACCAAGAACTTACTCAAATGTATCGATTTATAAGTAAGATGCGGAGAACTAACGAGAGACGAAAACTTGTAACGATAACGTGATTAGCATTAATATTAATCAAAAGTAGAAGTTTGAACCGTGAGCTAAAACATTCAAGATCAACTTATGGATTATTGGCTCACACTCTCAAACTTCCATTACAAGGAAATTCTCCATCTATCCTAACTTTCTAGGACCAAAACATATTATGGAAAATGAGATGATATGGGATGATAATACAATAACCAAGCACCTCTATTTATAGTAAAAACCAAACTTGGGGCCCAAGTGTTAGTCATGGGGGCCCAAAATATCAACTAGTGTAAGCCCAAAAATTGTAGTTTTTAATAAGCCTACACATTAAGTCCATAAAATCGGCCCAAGAGGTTATAGCAAAAGTCCATACAACAACGGCCCAACATCTTCAAAATCCCGATTCAATATCTCGGTTTTTAGCCCAAAAGAAAACGCTTCATCTTGACGGCTCGTTGCGTTGGTCCAAAAAGGAAAAGTCTTTTGTCGTTTCCGTGTCACCTTTTGATATCGATTTCTCACGACTTTCGCATCGATCCTAGAATAAAAACATAAAATAAAAATAAGATCTTTTCGATATTTTTTCTAAAATTAACCATCTAAAAACGACTAAATATGATACACTTATTTTTAGACGAAAAGCACTAAAAAACGCAAAAAGGACTCAATGGGGAAATAAAAATTTGCTCAAAATTATAAAAACGAGTTAAAAATAGGGTAAATAAAATTACCCTATCAAATACTCAAATCTAATGGTGTCATTATATTTGTTGTGGTTGTTGATTTTATAATGTAAAAGATATTTTTTAACTCTGTCATTTATATCACGCTTATACTCATCGTCTTCTTCTAATCTATCGTCTTTCCACCGGTGTGGTTGTGATTGTTTGTTCTTTTATGATATAAACATATAAAAGTTTACGTGTCAACTTTATGTCATTTGTGTCAATTTTATATTAATATTCTATAAGGATTGATTTACTGTAAAACAAGTCGTGTAAAAAAAGCCAACACAATAAGTTGTCATTAAGACATTACATCTTCCTTTTATATATTAAACCCCTTCTTACAATCAATTGTCTATCCACCGATGTGGGATAACCAAATAACACCACAATTAAAGATTTATGAGTACTCAAATCTAATCATATGGTGCCACTTCATTGGTTTGTGTCTTTTATAATTATAAAAAATATAAGATATAAGATGATTTATTGCAAAAAGAGGTCAGCCAAAAAAGGCCAACGCCATATGTAGTTACATACTCTTTTAAACTTGTAAAGCATCTCATACTTCTTTTATATACCCACCTCCTTCTTTCAAGCTAGCGTCTTTCTATCGATGTGGGATAATCTAATAACACCAAAATTATATATTTGAAAAACACTCAAATCTCATGGTGGACAATCAATATTTCACCACAATTCACCATTTGACAAATACTTCATCCTCACTGTCACCTCATCAACTATGAGTTTTCATTTAATATATAGAAGATTTATAAAGAATGAAATTCAATTACATTACAAATCCTTCTAATTCCAAATGCTTTCACGAAATTCAAATCCCTAACCATTACATTATTACCAAATGTCCCTTTGGGGCATCTCCAAGATTCCAACCCAACACTAAAAACAAAAAAAATGAAGGTGTTTTCATCTCCAACTCAATATTAAAACACTAAAAATATGGAAGTAAAAAATGTTGGATTCTATATTTGGAGGTCAACAAAGTTGACCTCTATTATCAAATATTAATATAATATTAAGTTTTTATAATTATATATATTTATATATATATTGATTAAAAATTTAATATACTAAGATGTTTATTATTATTATAATATTAAAGATGTTTTTTAGTGTTTTTTAATGTATGGTCGGAGTTGATTTTTTTTAGTGTTCAATGAACCCCCATTTTTAGTGGTTGAGTTGGAGATAGGAGTGCTCATAACCCGACTAACTCGATCAACTCAACCCAACCCAACACGAAATAACTCGACCCGAAGCAATCCAATGTCTAACCGTGTTGTAAAATCTTCAAAATGTAGGTATTGGGTTGATATTATGTTACTTTTATTTGAACTCAACCCAACCAGATGAACCTGATATCCTTTTAATTTTTTTGGATTTAATATGATTGTTGAGTCTCTATTAATATGTACATTAGACAATTATACCATCACGTATCCTCTTCATATACATATATTTTCAATATATTCTCCATCTTTATATAACACATTTGTATATATGTTCGATAACTATGAACACACACACACGCATATATACACATATGTGCAAATTGAGAAAATTAGTTGAATGTGATATACTTAAAATTTAAAAAGTATGGTTAAGTGGTACAAAATGGTTGATGATGAAAAAAAATTATGAGTAGGCTAGAGAAAAACAAGTTAGGAATATTTTGATGTACTCAAGTATTAACCCGACTAACCCGTACGGTTTGGGTTGAGTAGAGATTTTTCAAACTACAAGCATCGGGTTGAGTTATTCAAATGTCTTCAATCCGATCAACCCAACCCGTGAGCACCTTTAGTTGGAGATGGTCTTAGGATTTAAGAACCCGGAAACCATGGGGATGTGGTTGACGCAATCAAGGTTCAAAATGACGTGAGGCGTGACGTGGCGACGAGGTCAAACCTCAAGCTTTACACGCCACAGCCAGGTTGCGTTTATCAAGGCGTGACATAAACTGGCAAATTTATATGTTATATATAGAATTATATATATATATATATATATATATATACATATATGTTTTCTATATATTATCTAATCAAATAATTATATTAAAAAAAGTGTACATTCATATTAGAAGAAGAAAAATCATATAGACTATCACTACAAAAATAGTTTATGATTAAATATTTAAAAAGATCTTAGAAAAATAATTTTACAACTTCATATGAATTCGTGAAACTGGGAGTGAGGTGATTAGATAAATTTATAAAAGTGTAAAATCTATAGTTAAAAGTGTAAAAACACAAAATATAAAAAACATAAAAAAAATATTTGAAAAAAAATCACGTCATACAAAAGATGCGCGCTGTGACGCGCCTCAAGACGCCATGGCATGAACCACACCTTACATGAACGTTATGGGTTATTTCGTAACCACGGAGATGCGTCTTACGCCATATCGCGCCTTCACAACCGTCATGACTCACCTTTTTGAACATTGATTGCAATGCAAAGAGAAAGTACAATATTTTAAAAAAATAAGTTAAAAGAGAGGGAGTAGATTGGGGAAATGGAGGACCTTGCAACTTTTCTTCAGCCCAACCAACCTATACTTTCACCGTTTAGTCTTGTATTTCTTGAATATACCTGAGGAGTTAAAGAGCATATCTAACAAGTATGTTATATTTTTTCTTTGGTTTTTTAAATCCGAAGAATTCTCCATTCTCTCTCTCTTTTATTGGAAAGTTTAACATATATCTATTATAAATAAAATTTTCTTAAATCTACAAAATTTCTAAAATAACAGAGTTGTTAGAGTTACTCTTATTCAATCGGTATGTAGAGAAGAAAAAGAAAAGAGCTACAATTATGATGGAGATGAGAAGTTGAATCAACAAATACTTATCAACACCCCTTGTGGGATACTAAAGAGCATCCACAATTTAGATACTTGACACATATCTCCAAAAGATTTTTATAAGAAAATCTACTCTGGACACATGTTGTTGTCCAGTCATAATTCTTTAAAAGAGCACAACTCCTGAACTTAATTTCTTGTCTCGTTTCTTGTTTCATTATTGTTTTTAAATTATTTTATTGTATTTTGTTTTTGTAAATGTATAAAACATAATTATATAATAAGTATATTACTATTAAATAAATAAATTTAAAATATATTTCTTAATTTTGAAACAGTGGTACTTTTTTTATATAAGTTGTATATATGAGCAATACTATTTGCATCACCTTGAATGTCACAACTCGCAACCAGGCCAAATCTTATTTTGTTTTAGTGAATTTACTTTATAAATAAGTAAATAAATTTATATAATTATTAATAAATAAAAAAATATGTATTGATGTCATTTTTTCAATATTCAATAATAGTGTAATTGGAAAAGGGATTTACTAGAGTAATAAATTTAACATAACTTTTTTTAATAATATAAAAGTATTAATATAATACCCTCAAATCTGGAAATAGCAACTAATTTAAAATTTTCTAAATATATCGATAACTGATTCATCTACAACAACAATTTAAGATTTAACTTCAATAAACACATTTCAATCTTTATACACGGTCTATAATAGAGCTGAATGTTACTAAAAAACCCAATAACAGTTAGTATCTCCAAAATGCGTAAGACTTCACCAAACTACTTACTCTCGCGTAAAACTAGTGCTAATCTATTTATAGAATTGCTAGAACCATTCCCCAACTGGAACCTGATGCACATGCCGACAAATAAAAAGGTTAGACTTAACGCCTAATGAACTCAAGAGTTTTCATCATAGATATGTAAAACAATAAACCTTAAGAGTGTTATTTAAAACGTGATTTTCCCAAAATAAAATACATTAAGACTGAAAGTAATCTCTTTTCAAACATTCATCATTTTCATGATTAAAACCACGATACAAAAGTTCCTTCGAATATAAATCCAAAACCCAAAACTCACACAAAACATAACTTATACTTTAACAACCAAACACTGAGAAACATGGATAAACTCTATCATCCAAAACATCCAAAAACATGGATAAGATTCAATATTCAAAACCTTAGAACATGGATAACAACCCATACTCAAAACGTCACCGAAAACATGGATTATAAAACTCCATACCAAAAACAACACCTTTTGGTGATGGGGGAGACCTGATACATTGTACGCGACGGAACACCAAAGTGGGTCACATAACTATGTAGAAAACCAAAACGTATGGATTATACTCATAAAACGTATCGAGCTCAACTCCTCTGAGTGTATTGCTTGAAAACATCAAGTCAACCCCTCTGAGTCTATTCTTGAGAGTTCCAAAACGGGAACTCAGTTCCAAAACGGGAACTCAGTTCCAAAACGGGAACTCAGTTCCAAAACGAGAACTTATGCACAATGAAATTACACCTTACTGTCTGTGGGACGCTGCCCGGTCATATAGGTCCACACCTTACTTACTATGGTGACTCAATGCCTATTCCGTGCCAAATTGGTGAACTTGTACAATATGGGACATTAAGAACATCGCGCCTATGGATCCATTGCACTAGTTAGAAACATTACATGACTCAAAACGAATGAACTAACGCATTCAAACCATGTTATTATCGAATAAGATGCGGTAAATGCAAATCATGACCAAACGCTCTACATTGAGCTATTAAAATCGGACAAGTGTCCCCAAGACCCAACAAGGTCCAAACCAAACCGAGCCATAAGCCCAACAAATCAAAAGACCAATTGTAAAATCATAAGATGAAATCAAACGTAAACAACCAGCATTTATGCAAACACATGCTCCAAAATATATAAATAACTCCAACATAGTTAGATTGGGACAAAACATTTTCCATGTAAGTTTATACCATTTGTCCGTTCAAAACGTCACATAACACAAAATCAAGCATTTCTCCAAACACATAATAAAATACATTTATACTCAAAAATCTACTTCTATAAAATAAATCATCAAAATACCAATGTTTAGGATTTATTTATCAAAATGCCCAAAATCCCAAATGTGAGTGTTTTACAAGTTGATAAATTTAGAAATCTCAAATAACCAAAACTCATCAAATGTAACACTCTAAAATTTAGGTGGAAATAAAATTCAAAATTTCGGCAATATAACGTTTGAAAATAGGGAAAACCTGTCACCCTAAAATAGGGAATAAATTTAAACCTGTGAAATAAGGTAAAACAATACAAAACCCAAGTGTATCATCCCAAACTGGGTATATGGTAAGACATTTACAAACCCAATAAATGAAGCATAAGGCGACAACCTACTATTCTAAAATTAGTTAACTAGATTATGATTGGGTGTCGTTATCTTTCCAAAATGTGTATCTTCAAAATCATTGTATGTTGGTCACTATGTTTCCTCAAAAAGACCACTCACGACCCCAAGGTCGTTCCCTCAGTCCCGCCATGCCCCACCGCTATGATGGTCTGTCAAACATGACAACAAATAACAAGTGTTAGGCTAAAGACTAGTGAGAACTAGTCAAATAAGAATAGGAGTACTAAACCCATTCGGAGTCATGCGGAGAATATAGTCGTGTGCTAAAATCAATAAATCAAATAAACCATTAGTGATTAAACATGGTACAAATAACACCAATCACATAATGATCTCAACTCCTCTAAGTGTAACACCCGAAAATTCTCAAGGTAAGTATTTGTTTTCCCTTAATGCGTTAATTGTGCCTATGTGATTATATGAGCCTTTGTATGCATTTTATGATAGTTAATATATTGAAATGTCATATATTGATTTACCATCTTTAATTGTACAAACCTTGTGCTCGTTATCGTTTTCAGTTAAGTTTTCGGACTGTTTTGGGGTTGGTGCGATTGTGCCTCGCGATTGTGCCATTGGCACTATCGCCGGAGGCACTATCACCAAGGATGTACCGCAGGCTGGGGTATGCCAGCGATTGTGTCACGCGATTGTGCCTTGGCACTATCGCCGAAATGGTACCGTGAGCGGGGAAGGCCTCGCGATTGTGACTCGCGATAGTGCCCTTGGCACTATCGCTGGGCACTATTGCCCGCGTGGTCCAGTCTGTTGTTTTAAATAAAGTTCAACACCTCATTTCAAGCATTTTATCATAAAAAACGGGAGAGCATCCTCTTTGGGCGATTTTTAGGTCTTCAACACCTACCTCCATAAATTTCTAGGGTTTGGGTTGGTGAGAGTATTAAGTTGTCATCAAAGCTCCATTCAAGTGTCTTCATTGAAGTGTCCTTCAAGATTCTCATCTCTCATCTTCAAGTTCATCCTCCAACTTCTAGGGTTTCCATATTTTCTAGATTTTGGTTAAAAAACCTAGATAGTGAGTTTACTAACCTTTGTTAAAACTAGATACACGTCATAATCTTCTAATTGCTACTTTATCTCTATGTGTTCAAGTATTTTGGTTTCTTGGTGAAAATAGTTGGAATGTGTATATTGGTGATGTACCATTATTTGGGGCTTTTCTCATGAATACATAATATATGTACCTTGATATGTTAAATATATGCATATATGGGTATTATGATGAATCTAGTGGAGTACCACTTTGGTGACATATTTATATGCATGAGGAGTGTAATTGTCATTTGGGTCTTTTTTTAGACTTTATGAGGATTGGATGGTAATATTATACCCGTAGTCGGTATGGAAATATGTTGGGTTGAAATACACCTAAAGGACCACCTATATGCATTATGTTGGACGAACCAAGTCAGTTCACAAGGAGGATGTAGTCTTGGGCGCCACCGTGATGGTATGTGCCTAGACCTCCGCCATTCGGGGAATTTCCTTAGCGGTAGTCTTCGGGTGTGCCGGGCCTTTCAGGTGTTCCTTGTTAAGGGCATCAAGGTATATCGAGTCTTGGGGTGGATTTGATTGGTGCTTTGGGTCTCCCCTAATGATTCCACATATATTTGGACACTGGTTAACTGCTGATAAGAAATTATGACTGCTCATGCATGCTTATTCTTGTTCAACTCACTAGGATTTTTGGCCTAACACTTGTTTGGTGTCGATGTGTATCTCAGGTTCTAGCGGCGCCGGTCCTAAGCAGGCTTAATGGCTTTGGGGTGAGAGCTTGGGGATTTTGCACATGGACGTATTACACTTTTGAAAATGAACCGTTTGGGTTTATAGATGACAACCCTTTTGTAATCTATTTTCTAGTGTAGAAATTAGATTAGTTGGTTGTTATTTATTGTCCGTTAGATTACATTTGTAATTAAACAAGTTGTTTTTACATTTCCCCATTTTTGGGAGGCTCTTGCTATGGCAATTTTAGTATACCTCATGTTTTCGGATTTTTGTTATCCCTATTTTTAGGGTGTTACACTAAGTCTATTGCTCAAAAACATCAAGTCAACCCCTCTAGGTCTATTCTTGAGAGTTCCAAAACGGGGAACTCTAGCACAAGGGAATTACACCTTACTGCCCATGAGACGCTGCCCGACCGTATAGGTCCACACCTTACTTATCATGGTGACCCGATGCCTATTCCGTGCCAAGTGGTGAACCTAATGTCCAAAACGGGGACATAGGAACACCGTGCCTATAGATCTATTGCACTAAAACTAAATACCAAAACATACTAGCATATGGTATGCTCACATAAAACATATATGTAAGAAGATCGTATGTAAGAGGTTACCAACATATAAATCTTGACTCCCACTATTGAGGAGACTTTAAATAACAAAACCCATCAACAAAATGCCATACATATTCTTCATTTAAAAGTCAATATTGTAATTAATTCACCCAATACTTGTTTTCCCCCAAAACCCCACATACTCCACTTTAGTTAACCAAAAATCCCATAGAACCAAGAGTTGTCTATCAAGTGAGTAGAAATCAATGATACCATCTCTTTTAGTTTAAAAATACATTTCTTTCATTTTTACTTAGGTTACCAAACCCTAACATCCCCAAAATCCACATTTAGGTTAGAAAAACATGGAGGATCAAAATACAATAGATATAAACATATATTGAGGTTAAGAGAAGTAAATAAACTCACCTTGTAAGGTTATTAACAAACCCTAGATGTAGATATTTTAGAGGAAAGAGGAAGGACCCTTGAACTTGAAGCACCAAACTCTCAATCACAACAATCACCTAGAACAAAAACCGAAAACCATAAATGAACATCTCTTCCAAGAAGCATTTAATGAAGGAAGGTGAAAATCCTACCTTTTTGTTCTTCAAAATTGTCTACAAAGAGCTCCCAACAAAACCAAATTAGATAAAAACGGGTTGAAGAGCATTTAAGGGTCTAGAGCCCGTCGGCGACATTGCCTCACGACTATGACACTGTCATAGTCGCTTGGTCACAGTCGCCCGCGTCCAAGGACTCTCGGTACCGACCTGGCGACAATGACACGCGACAGTGACACATGTCATAATCGCTGGTCACAGTCGCCGGATTCACCCCCCTCACGGTACCTTCCTCGCGACTTTGCCCCGCGACAGTGACCTCTGTCACAGTCGCGGACATTGTCGCCCCAGACTTGCCAAAGCCTGATTTCACCGCAGATCAATCCCGAAAACACACGTCTCCCTCGCTAGGTTCGATAACAAGATTTATGATCAAATTAGCGACATACCGGAATTGCGGATGTCACATAAAATAACTCAACAATTAATAATTTCACGTAAAACATATAAACATTTAAAGATTGTCATTTTGGCATGTACACCGTTTTCACAAATCAACTTGAACTCACCTTGCTAGATTTAGGCTAAATCTAGTTTTTACCCCTAAAACTTGAATCTCCTTTGATGAAGGCTTGAAATCTCCAAGAAATATCCCTAGATCTTAGATCCAACACATCTACAAGGTTTCCTTCACCACACAAGTCATCAAAATCACACCCAAGTTGAAGGATGAAAGGGAAAAGGATGAAACCATCAAACCTTAGCTTAACATTGAGAGAGATGAGGATCTTACCATAAAAAAATACTCTTGTATCTTCCAATATACTTCCATTATCTTGTTCTAGTCTTAAAAAGCTCTTAAAAACGAGTTCATAGCAAAAAGAATCACTGAAATCGGAGCTGGGATGAAGAAGTTATGAAGAAATGAAGTTTTAGGGCTGAAAATCGAGTTTTATGCTCGACAGGGCTCCGTGCGGGTTACCACGCGGCCTAAACCGCGCCACAACCCGCCCTCTTGCCCCAAAGTCGAGCGGGTGGCTCTAA
Source organism: Arctium minus (assembly GCA_954870635.1). NCBI lineage: Eukaryota > Viridiplantae > Streptophyta > Magnoliopsida > Asterales > Asteraceae > Arctium > Arctium minus. Next base: position 21,622,109 of record OX941084.1, read on the forward strand.
GTCGCGCCGAGCACTGCTCGCCCGGTTTTCTTCTCGATCACTGTTTTGGCCATAACTTCTTCGTTTTACCTCCGATTTTGCTCCAGAAATAACCGTTGGACTCGTAATTGAATCATTCGTTCAACAAGACTATAAAATCTAGGATTCAAGTCCAAAATCCAATTTCTTCTTTTTCCCTTAAAACACCTGTTTCTGTATTACCTTGAAATTATACCTTCCGAAAATCAGAGTGTTACAATTAAAATTGTTACAAATGAATTTAAAAAAAAGTGTCTTTTTATTAAGTTATGTATGTATGTAATATTGTACTTCTTTTTAATCGTAGTATAAATTTATGTTTATGATTTAATTATTTTTCAAATATGTTACTGAAATACACCAATTAAAAAAACTAACATTAATATACAAAATTGTAAATTAATAATTATTGTTTTTATATATAACTAGAAGCGTACTCGCGCAATGCAGCGAGATACATCCCGATTTTAATGTTTCATTTTATTTTTTTGTCGATTTACAGTACGATTTTAGATGGTTTTGAGAAAGTGATAATGTTTTTTATAAATTTGTTTAATTTAGACTTAATAATATAATGTTTTTTATATAAAAAAAGTAAGTATTTTGTTAGAATTCAATGATTATCTTATATATTTTAATGACATCTAGAAAAAATAATCAATTACATATTTAATAATATAATTAAAACAAAATTATAGTAATATAATATCTATCTATACTATATTATAAAGCACGGATAAAAAACTCTTAAATACAAATTATTAGACACAATGTATCATCAATTTATGCAAGATTTTAAAAATCTCTTAATTTACAAGTATCAAAGCCAAGATACATATTACTACTGCAGGCTTCTAAGAGCATCTCCAACAGCTATGCTAAAATAGAAAAAATTGGGATTTTAGCATTTTTGTTGCTCCAACAGTTATGCTATCCTCTAGGCTAAAATAGAGAAAAGGTGAGAGAGATTATAAAAATATCTAACTTTAGAGAAATCTCTAAAAAGAAAGTTTCTCCCAAAACTAATTATTACCTCTAAAAAACAAAATTTTCCTATCTCAACTTTATATATATTGAATATTTTAATAATATAATTAAATAAATTGAATATTTTAATAAGATAATTAATATTAAAGTTTCTAAAATAATGACATAGCTGTTGGAGTTGGATGCAAGTTTTTTTTTATAGATTTTGGTCTTTTTTATTTTATTTTAGAAAAACTTTAGCATAGCTGTTGGAGATGCTCTAACACCCACTAATTTGGTATGTGCAGGACCTTCATTTTATGCAGATATTTTAATGTATCACTATTAATTAATATATTATATTACTATAATTTTGTTTTAATTATATTATTAAATATGTAATTGGTTATTTTTTTAGATGTCATTAAAATATATAAGATAATCATTGAATTCTAACAAAATACTTAATTTTTTATATAAAAAACATTATATTATTAAGCCTAAATTAAACAAATTTATAAAAAAAAAACATTATCACTTTCTCAAAACCATCCAAAATCGTATTGTAAATCGACAAAAAAATAAATAAAACGAAACATTAAAATCGTGATGTATCTCGCTGCACTGCGCGAGTACGCTTCTAGTATTAATTAATAGTGATATATAGAAAGGTCTGCATAAAAGGAAGGCCTTGCACATGCCAAATTGGTGGATTTTAGAAGCATGCAGTAGTAATATGTATCTTGTGCTTTGATACTTGTAAATTAAGAAAATTTTAAAATCTTGTATAAAATGATGGTACCTTGTGCCTAATAATTTGTATTTAAGAGTTTTTTATCCGTGCTTTATAATATAGTATAGATAAGTAAATAATAATGAAATAAAGTATTATTTATAAATAAAAGAAATACGAAGATGAGGTTCTTGTTTTTTTAGAAAGGAAGAACCTCTAATGTGGAGTTTTATGAGGTAACACTAATATTGGTAGAAAAAAGTGAAATAATAAGGTTCTTACAAAGAATGTCTAATGTAAATGCTCTAAGGGGCTATTTAATTGTTTTTTTTTCATTAAGTATTGTATGAATTAAGTTGTCTATATATATTAAGTTGTCTGCATAAATTAATTTAAATTGATATTTGTTTCTTATACTGAATAAACTGTTTGAATGATGTCAATGACATTTTACTCTTACTCTTTGTATGTTTTTTTTTTTTTTTTTTTGGTGTTTTTTCATTTTTTTGGTAACCGTGGGTTTCCGGGTCAGCTTATGCGCACCGACTAATCCCCGGGCGACCACGAATGGCCTGGAGTCATCGCAGGTGAACCTCCATGGCCACAAGAGCTTTGACAGCGCCTGGATTTAAACCCTGGGTAGATGAGATTTTCCACTACATCTCCGAAGGCTTTACCAGTGCGCCACAACCCAAGTGCTTTTTCATTTAGCTCATGGTTTTGTTTGAACCAATTTGGTTTACATCAATTCAATCAAATTTAATTTTGTTATTGCTTGAAACAATTTTTCAATCAAAATCTCAATACTAAACATCAACGTCCTAGCAAATTCACAATCCATATACACTTAAAAAAAACTAAGAACAAAACCAGAACATATAGATTGAACAGATTCAAATTACCACACCAATTTCTACTCCATCTTTCATTAATTAAATGTTGGAACTCAAATGGATATGAAACCTACAAAATCAAACCATTTCAAACAAAATCCTTACCCTCTGAATGAAGCAACTAGTGTAACACAAATAATTATAGTTAACAAAAAAAAATCGTGAATTAGTACTCCAACACCAAAGAATAAACTGGAGAAGATGAAATTCTTAGGGATAGTGGGTAATTTTGTTGTGGCCGTAGCCTATGGCAGAGAAGGGGGCAACAAGAGAAGAGAAGATGATTTCAGTCTTACAATTAACAGATAGGGAAAGTTTGAAATCACAAGAATAATAGCATTTGAAAAAGTTTGATTGCAACGTGGAGACCCACCTAACCATATATGGTGTTGGAAGGGAAGAAACCCAACAACCATATATGGTGTTGAGTGTTGACCCATCAATCCAACCAAACCCAACATAGACGAAACCTATAGTGCTTCCATTATCATTGAAAAAAAAATCCTTGGGAAGGGTATTGTTGGAAACAATGTTCTAAAAAACTCGCCGCACAACCGTCATGACATGCCATGGCACCAAGGCTTGTGTCTCACGCCACGTTAAGCCCGTGGCACGTCATGGCCTAATGCACAATTTCGTAATGCAATATTTGGTTTTTCTTTACGTTTTTAATGTCTTATTTGTAAGTTTTTCTAATATATATCATAATTTAACTTGCTTATTACTATTTACTCATTGATTAACACTACAAAACATATGTTTTTATATATAATGATATATATGAATTAGAAAAATTACGCCATAAATTACGCATTGAAAATGTCATGGCTTCGCCGTGACTCCTAAGGCTTGATGCTTGACCTCTCCGCCACGCCACGCCTCACGCCATTTAAAACATTGGTTGGAAGTGGCAACCGTGGATCGAAGAAGATAGCATCAAAGAGGTTGATTTTTTATCTGTGAGGTGAAAGAAAGGTAACCGGTAAGACAATGGTATGTTAGGAAAGAGATGGTTGAGTGGATAAAGTTTGGCCATGGTAGCTTAGTGAATAAGTCATGGGATTTACCATTAAGCTCCAAACCAATATCCATATACGGTTGACCAAATAAGCCATACATGTTATTAAGCTAATTAAGTCAAAAACAAACAACCCCTAAGTCTCTACCAAGATATAATTTACGGGACCGTTTCTTCATGTGGTCTGATTCACATGGAGTTTTGTGACATGATTTTCTCCGACGAGCAAATGCCCAAAAGGAGTTCAGGAGGCTCGATTCGAGAAAGATCCATAAATCATCACCTGGTGAGTTGGTTGCTTATTGGGGGTAATGATGTCGTGCAATGTGCTCTTGATAAACTAGTTGAAAAGCAAAGGTGACAAATTGTTAAGGAAAAAGAAGATCGTGATTATTGATGATATTAGTAATGATTAGAATTACTGTAAGAATGTGTATCAACTATGAGTAATAGATATCTAAATTGGTATTTTCTTGATGGCTAAAGATATCGAGTATTTGTTGGAACTTAGTTAAGAATAGGAGGAACTTGTCCCACATAGGAGCCAAGTCAAACTTTACATCACTTAATAAATCCAAACCATTGAGCATTAAATGAATTACTTGAATGCTTGGCTTGGATTGTGGTGTGATTGAAGGGTTTTCCTTGACATTAATATATATATTAAATGTCAAAGATGGGTCTTGGGCCTTGGGGTTGAGATAGATTGACGGTGGAGACTGTGTTGCAAGTTGACAGAGGCTAGCGCGGGTCACGACACGACCCGAGATGCGCGGATGGGAGCGCGGTGCTCTGTGAAACAGAGCCCGACGCGGGTTACGGCGCGGCCATACCCGCGGCGCTAGCCGCGCGGTGCACTGGAAGGATTCTTGTCCAGTGTCTGGCGCAGATCTCCGCGCGGGTTCACACGCACCACGAGCCGTGCGGACTCCCTGGCAGTTAATTTCGGTTGGCGCCAGAAACTATAAAACCTGCACATTTTTCCCTCTTATTTTCTAACGAATTTTATCAACTTTCTCTCAATAATTTCTGGGTTTCTCCTCTTTATTCATCTCCAAACATACATGGTTCGATAGATTCAAGTTCTATACTTGAATACGATTGTTGTATCCTCTAGACGGACGCTATACGGGCGAATTTCTGTCTTAGGACACTGCTTAACGTGCAGGCCTCAATCGATTTCAATTATTACACGAATCTTCTATTCAAGTACGGATTTTATATTGTGTTTTATGATTGATTTTTGTTATACTATGTTAATTACATAGTTTTTATATTTAAGAATTTCAATTTCTATTCTAATTTTATCCATATATATACAATTGTTATTCAAGTGATTGATTACTCCTAACAATCTAAGACATAAATTTTGTTGTGGGGCGATGGATCAATCACAATTGTTGAAAAGTCATGTGGAGAAACACGAGAAATTCAAGGGTTCGGACTTTCGACGTTGGCAGCAAAAGATGTTGTTTTATTTAACAACACTTAGGGTTGCCAACGTGCTCACTGAGGAAGAGCCACTGGCAAATCTTCCGGAAGGGGCGGACGGGACTGCACCATCACAAATCCAAGTGTCCGCACATAACAGAACGGTCGAGAATTGGAGATCGAAGGAGTATAGTTGCAGAAATTATATACTCAATGCTCTCGACGATTCCCTCTACGACATATATTTTACCTTCCAAACGGCAAGGGAGATTTGGGAATCCTTGGATGCCAAGTACAAAACTGAAGTGGCATGTTCCAAGAGGTTCGCAGTGGGAAAGTTTCTGAATTTCCGGATGATTGATGCAAAGCCAGTGGTAAAACAAGTGGAAGAATTGCAAATACTTGTTCACGAGCTCGAAGTTGAGGGTATGGGCTTGAATACCAATTTTGTGGTCCGGTCTATTATTGAAAAGCTACCTCCTTCGTGGAAGAACTTCAAGCTGTATTTGAAGCATCACACGGAGGAAATCACCTTTGAACAGTTGCTTCTCAAAATCCGAGTTGAGGAGGATAACCGACAAAATGACAAAGGCGATACCATTCCAAATGAACCGCATGCTAACATGGTGGAAGGAAGTTCATCCAAGCCTAAGTTCCCGAAATTTAAGGGAAAGGCTATTGCAACCAAGAGGCCTTTCAATACTGGAAAAGGCCCCTTGGCCCCACAAAAGAAACAGTTTAAAAGGATGACTTATTGTTGGGTATGTGGTAAGCCGGAACACCGAGCCAAGGACTGCCGATACAAGCGTGACCATGGTGGCGTCGGAGGAAGTAGTGGTGGAGGACATGGGGTATCTTCTAGTCATGCCAATCTCACCCACTCCCCGAATGAGTTCATTGGTGTCATTGAATCCCACATGGTTACGAACATGGTGGATTGGTGGTTCGACACCGGGGAAAGCCGACATATTTGTAATTCTGAAAGCATGTTTGCATCTTACCAAAAGGTGAGCGATGGGGAGCCGATGTTCATGGGGAATGCCACGACTGCAAGGGTTGAAGGAAAAGGGAAGGTCAACTTGAAGCTGACTTCCGACAAAGATCTCATTTTGACTGATGTTGTACATGTACCTAGCATAACTAAAAACTTGATTTCTGACCCTGTTCTAAGTAAGAAAGGGTTCAAAGTTGTTGTATTTATGAGGGTTAGGGTTTAGTGAGGGAGGATACTGATTTCCTTGGGAGCAAAATCGCCAAAATGAGAGAGAGATATGAGAATTATGAGAGAAATTCGGATGAAAAGGGGTTTTGGGGGTTGCAGGTCGATCGCGACTTGTGTCGCGACTTGGACCCGTGGCATATGTCGCCCGCTATCCCAACCAATTCGAACACAGTGAATCACGCGGCTAGTGCCGCGACTATAACTCGCGCCTAAGTCGCGAGGTTCCTCAAACCCGAAACATCCCAATGGACTACGCGGCTTGTGTCGCGACTTCCACTCGCGACTAAGTCGCGAAACTCCCTGTTTACCACACAAGTCTAAAACTCTCAATTCGATAACGAGCAATTAATCACAGACTAAAATGGCAATTAAACACATACGTTCTACTTTGATAAACACATAAACGTAAGATTAACAAAACCTCAACTTACCTGAATTTACGGGTGCTACAATCCTCCCCACCTAATTAGGATTTCGTCCTCGAAATCTCACTCTAAGCGAACAAGTGAGGGTAACGCTTCTTCATATCATCTTCGGACTCCCAAGTAATGTTAGCACCCCAATGATGCTTCCATTGAACTTTTACCATGCTTACGTCTTTATGTCTTAACTTCTTCACTTTCGATTACAAAATCGACTTCGGTTCTTCCACACAACGATTCCCATTGTCCACCCGAATTTCCGACAAAGGAATAACGTTTTCTTCTTCGGCTAGACACTTCCGCAAGTAACAAACGTGAAAGGTGGGATGTATCCCATCCATTTCCGGTGGTAAGTCCAACCGGTATGCTTGAAGTCCAACCTTTTCTAAAATAACAAAGGGCCCAAGGAAACGAGGGCTGAGCTTCCCACGCTTCCCAAACCGGATGATTCCCTTCCATGGAGATACTTTCAGCATGACCCGGTCGTCCACCTGAAACTCGACCGGTCTTCTTTTCTTGTCCGCATAGCTTTTCTGTCGGTCCTGCGCCGCCTTTAACTTTTCCCCGATTTCTTTCACCTTGTCCGTCGTCTCTTGAACTATTTCCGGCCCGGCGAATTGCTTTTCGCCCGCTTCTAACCAACAAACTGGGGTTCTACACTTCCGTCCATACAAGGCCTCGAACGGTGCCATGCCAATGCTAGAATGGTAACTGTTGTTGTACGCGAACTCTACCAACGGTAGATGTGAATCCCAACTTCCCCCGAAGTCTATCACACACGACCTCAGCATATCTTCGAGCGTTTGAATCGTCCTTTCACTTTGACCATCCGTTTGAGGATGATACGCCGTGCTCAAATTTAATCTGGTACCCAATTCCTTTTGCAAGCTTGTCCAAAAGTTCGAAGTGAAACGGCTATCTCGATCTGATACGATAGATTGTGGAACTTCGTGCCTTGACACCACCTCGTCGATATAAAGTTTGGCCAATTTCTCCATTGGCAAGGTCTCCCGCATTGCAAGAAAATGCGCGCTCTTGGTTAGCGGATCCACAATTACCTAAATAGTGTCGTGACCGCGCAAGGTCTTCGGTAGCTTTGTCACAAAATCCATGGTGATGTTGTCCCACTTCCACTCGGGAATGGACAACGGTTGCAAACTTCCATACGGTCTTTGATGCTCTGCTTTCACTTGAAGGCACGTGACACACTTCTCCACATAGCTAGCCACGTCTAGCTTCATCACCGTCCACCAATAGTTTAGCTTTAAATCTCTATACATCTTTGTGCTACCGGGATGTATAGAATACTTCAACTTATGCGCTTCCTCGAGAAGTAATTCACAGTTTCCCCCAACCTTCGGCACCCAAATGCGTCCTTGAAAGAGTTTGAGTCCACGACCATCTCCCGTTAAAAGTTCCTTTTGCTTTGTCATAACCTCAGCCTTGAGGTTCTCTTCTTTAAGTGCTTCCACTTGACTTGCCTTAATGCTTTCCAACAAACTTGTGACCACATCGATCCTTATAAGGGACATTTTGACACCTTCGCCATGATTCTTTCGTCTCAATGCATCCGCCACCACATTAGCCTTACCGGGATGATAGAGTAGGTCACAATCGTAATCCTTCAAAAGCTCTAACCATCTCCTTTGTCGCATGTTGAGTTCCTTTTGGTCAAAGATGTACTTGAAACTCTTGTGATCCGTGAAAAGAATACAATTGGTCCCATACAAGTAGTGTCGCCACAACTTCAACGCGAAAACTACCGCCGCCAACTCCAAATCATGAGTCGGATAGTTCTTCTCATGATCCTTTAATTGCCGCGACGCGTAGGCTATTACTTTCCCCCTTTTGCATTAGGACACACCCAAGCCCCATCTTGGAAGCGTCACTAAACACAGCAAAATCTTCCGATCCTTCGGGTAGGGATAAGATCGGAGCTTCGCACAACTTCTTCTTGAGCGTCTGAAAGGCTTGTTCTTGTGCATCGGTCCAAAGAAATTTGACGTTCTTCCTTGTAAGAGAAGTGAGCGGTGTAGCTATCTTGGAAAAGTCTTGGATGAAATGCCGGTAGTAACCCGCCAAACCTAAGAAGCTTCGAATCTCCGTCGGACTTGTTGGAGGCTCCCAACTCATCATTGCATCGATCTTTGCCGGATCCACCTATACGCCGTCCTTCGATACCACATGCCCCAAGAATTGCACCTCTTGAAGCCAGAATTCGCACTTCGAGAATTTCGCGAACAACTTCTCTCTCCTTAGAACTTCTAATACTTCCCGTAAGTGTTTTCCATGCTCGGACTCATCCTTTGAATATATTAAAATATCGTCGATGAAGACGATCACGGATTTATCCAATAATGGGCGACACACACGGTTCATTAGATCCATGAATACGGCCGGAGCATTGGTTAAGCCAAAAGGCATCACAAAAAACTCATAATGACCGTATCTCGTCCGGAAAGCTGTCTTCGGAATGTCTTCGTTCTTCACTCTCACTTGATGCTAACCGGATCGAAGATCAATTTTCGAGAAACATCCCGCGCCTTGAAGTTGATCAAAAAGGTCGTCGATGCGAGGTAAGGGATACTTGTTCTTCACCGTGACTTTATTCAACTCCCGGTAATCTATGCACATCCTCATGGACCCGTCCTTTTTCTTCACGAACAACACCGGTGCTCCCCATGGTGACGAACTCGGTCGAATGAAGCCCTTCTCCAACAACTCCTGCAGTTGCGACATCATTTCCTTCATTTCTGTTGAAGCCAAACGATATGGAGCTCGAGCTATCGGAGCCGCTCCCGGAGAGAGATCGATCTGAAATTCCACTTGTCGTTCCGGTGGTAATCCAGGTAAGTCTTCCGGAAAGACGTCCGGAAAATCCCGCACGACCTTCACGTTTTCCACCGTCTTCTTTTTCTTCTTCGCGTCCACCACGAATGCTATATACGAAGGGTAACCCTTCGCTAAGAACTTCTGAGCCTTGAGAGAGGATATTATAGGGTTGCAACCTTTTCCCCTTTCTCCATAGATGATGACCACCTTGCTTCCCTCCAAAGGCACTTGAATCATCTTCTTAGAGCAAAAGATGTCGGCCTTGTGCCTTACTAACCAGTCCATGCCTATGACCACGTTGAAACCCCCTATGGCCATAGGTAGCAAATCTACCCCAAAAGGATTCCCATCGATCTCTATAGTGCAATTACAAAAACAGTCTCAGATGATTACCTGGTCCCCATTGGCTATCTCTACTACTAGTGCATCGGGAAGGACACTAATAGGAATAGTGAATTGCTTACAGAAGATTTCCGACACAAAAGAACATGTAGCACCCGCACCCGAATCAAACAAAACACGAGCTGGCAAGGAGTTTACTAGGAACGTACCCGAAACGACATCGGCGGTCTCCTTGGCTTCCTCGGTAGTCATTCAGAAAGCTCGACTCGGTGCCCTTGGTGATTGCTCGACTCTAGCCGTCGAACCCACATAATTTCCACCATTTCCTCCTACTAACTTTGGGCAATTCCTCTTTATATGCCCCGGTTCTCCGCACCTATAACATACCGATCCCTGGATAGGACATTCTCGATTCGTATGGTCCTTCTTACCACACTTGGTACACCCTGTTGGATCGAAGTGAGTTCTTGTAGCACATGGCCCCGAGTGCCTTGACTTGCACTTGTTACACCACCGATCCTCACGACGTTGATCACCCGCTTTCCCGCTAACAAAGGGCCTCGACTGACAAATAGGCCCAGATGGCCCTTCCCACTTCCGTTTCTCACCAACTAACCTCTTCTCATCCCTTTCGGCATTAATGTCGTCCTCAATGAGTAAGGACTCCTCGATAACTTCTTGCAAAGTCGAACACTTAGCATTTCTTACCGCCGTTCGCATCTCGGTCGGTAACCCTTGATGATAAGCCTTCACCTTTGACTTTTCGTCGGGGACCAGATGTCCCACCAAGTTTAGCTTCTCCAAGAAGAGCTTGGAGTAGCCAACAATCGACATGTTCCCTTTCTTCAAATCTTGGAACTCCCGTTCCAACTTGTCCAACGACCGCTCGCTGCAGTACTTGTCCATAATCTTCTCTTTGAATACCGGCCAAGTTAACTTAGCCAGAACTTCCGGGATGATGGCAGATCGAGTGAGATTCCACCAAATCAGAGCCTCTCCCCGAAGTAGTTGGGAAGCAACTTGACTCGTTGAGAGGGATCACACTCACTTGCCTCGAAGGCCATCTCCATCTCTTTGAGCCAATACATACAAGCAACTGGGCTATCGGAACCCGCAAACTCCTTAGGGTGACACCCCATAAACGTCTTGTAGGTGCACCCTTTAGTCTTCATTCTGATTCCCTCAGCGGATGGTTCTTCGACCGTCACCACATTCGGTCCACCCGACCCCACAATAACGTTTTCATCCATAGTCTCGGGTTGACGGTTACTGACGTCTCGATCCTCTAGAAGTTTCATGAAAAATTCTTGTTGTTGGGTCATGGCCGAAGTCATGGCCAACTGTTGTTAAGCCAAAGCCGCATTCATGGCCAACATCATGCTATCCCGAAGCCGGGTCTCCATGGTAACTTCCTCCAAGATGACGTTAACGGTGTTGAGGTTCCGACGCGGAATGTGCTCAGGCCCTCCTGCCAAGATTCTGGGTATAGGAATGTCATCGGAGGTTGCCCCCACTGGGGGTCGTACTGTTGCAGATTCCACTTCTGGTTGTCCTTCTGGCATGTCTGGTAGTCTACTTCGAGTGTTTACCATTAAGAATTTGCCATGCACGTACGAGAAATAGATTGAGAAAAGACTAAGCGAGTTGAACTCATTGTACGTACTACTACTTTCATCAATTATCATAATAATAGTAAAACAAGTATGCTCACATAACAATGCATTCATAATAGCAGTAGCTAAGTGAAATTATGAACGAACCATACACAAGTATTCTTGTCACCATCATCACAACTTTCAATTACAGTAATTCTGTTATCCTAACGCTCTCCCCACCTGGATTCCTACCCCAAGTGGACAGTGAAGTCAAAAAGTCTAAAGCTTAAGTCTAGATATGCTAAACAATACCTAGTTCACTTAAACTAAAGCTCTGATACCAACTTGTAACACCCTAAAAACAGGGATAACAAAAACTTTCCATAAATGGAGAAGTGGTAGAAAGTTTGCCATAGCAAGAGCCTCCCAAAAAGGGGAAATATACAAACAACCTGTTTAATCACAAATCTGTAATTTAACGGATAAATAAACAACAACCAACTAATCCAATTTCTACATCTAGAAAAGAGATTACAAAAGGGGTGTCATCTATAAACCCAAATCTTTCAAAACTAGTTCAAGTGCCAAAATCCCCCAAGCTCTTGCCCAAAGCATCTAAACTTGTCTAGGAGTCACGCCGCTAACACCTGAGATACACATCGACACCAAACAAGTGTTAGGCCAAAAAGCCTAGTGAGTTGAACAATAAATAGCATGGTAGAACATATACAATTTTTATCAGCAGTTAACCAGTTTTCAACATGTATGGAGTCAACGGGGGAGACCCATAGCACCAATCAATTCCACCCCAGAGTCGATGTACCTTGATGCCCTCCGGAAATCCCACCTTATCCGAGTGGCGCATACCAAAGGCCCGGCACACCCGAAAATTCCACCTTATCCGAGTGGCAGAGGTCTAGGCACATACCATCACGGTGGTGCCTCCGACTACATCCTCCTTGTGTCATTAACTTGGTTCGTCCAACATAATGCCTATAGGAGGTCCTTAGGTATTCTTCAACCAAATGTACTTCAATACCAACCATGGGTATGATATATCCCTCCTAATAGCATGAGTCTAACATAAGACTTAAATATCCACATAGCCACGTTGTAGATACAATAACACCAAAAGTGTATCCCGAATGGAAATCATCATGTTATACCAAACATATTTTCCATAATCATGTCAAATACCCATTGTGGGCACACATAATTTAAATCCCCAAATAATTACACAACATAGAGTAAATCATGGGATAATACTTCATATACACATATCTCACATAATCTCATGGAAATACCATCAAATACATAAACCCGTAAAGATGACCATTTTGAGCAAATAGGTGATAATAACAACAATTAAGCAATTATGATGTGTATCCAGTTTTAACAAAAGTTTAGTAAACTCACAATCTAGGTTTTTGACCAAAACCTAGAAAAGATGAAACCCTAGTTTGAAGAGATGAGACTTGAAGATGAAGCTTGAAGTATTGAGAAACCCTAGAAGCTTCCTTGAAAGTAATAAATGCTAGAAATCAAGCTCCAACCACCAAAGATGTTGTATTTATGAGGGTTAGGGTTTGGTGAGGGAGGATACTGATTTCCTTGGGAGCAAAATCTCCAAAATGAGAGAGAGATATGAGAATTATGAGAGAAATTCGGATGAAAAGGGGTTTTAGGGGCTGCAGGTCGATCACGACTTGTGCCGCGACTTGGACCCGCGGCATAAGTCGCCCGCTATCCCAACCAATTCGAACACAGTGAATCACGCGGCTAGTGCCGCAACTATAACTCGCGCCTAAGTCGCGAGGTTCCTCAAACCCGAAACATCCCAGTGGACTACGCGGCTTGTGTCGCGACTTCTACTCGCGACTAAGTCGCGAAACTCCCTGTTTACCACACAAGTCTAAAACTCTTAATTCGATAACGAGCAATTAATCACAGACTAAAATGGCAATTAAACACATACGTTCTACTTTGATAAACACATAAACATAAGATTAACAAAACCTCAACTTACCTGAATTTACGGGTGTTACAGAGTTAGATGAGGAGATTTATATGCAACAACCGGAAGGGTTTGTTGTTAAAGGTCAAGAAAATAAAGTCTGTAAACTGATCAAGTCTCTTTATGGACTCAAACAAGCACCAAAGCAATGGCACGAAAAGTTTGACAACACTTTGATATCAAATGGGTTTCAAATAAACGAGTGTGATAAGTGTGTCTATGTGAAGCAATACAAACAAGCCTATGTCATTATATGTTTGTATGTAGATGATATGCTAATCTTAGGATCGAACTTAGACGTAATCAATCAAACAAAGAAGATGTTGCACTCCTCTTTTGACATGAAGGACTTGGGAGTAACATATGTAATCCTTGGTATAAAGATTCAAAAAAATCCAAATGGTTATATCCTTACCCAATCTCACTATATTGAGAAGGTAGTTCGTAAGTTCGGTCACTATGATGACAAACCGGTAGTGACTCCATTTGATCCTTCTAGTCAATTGAAGAAGAATCAAGGAGAAAGTGTGGCTCAACTAGAATACACTCAAGTTCTTGGAAGCTTGATGTATATCATGAATTGTACACGACCGGATATAGCATATAGTATGAGTAGACTTAGTCGGTACTCACATAACCCGGGGAAAGATCATTGGTATGCACTAGTGAGAGTGCTCAGATACTTAAAATATACAATGAATTACGGGTTACATTATACCAAATATCCTCCAGTCATAGAAGGGTATTGTGATGCCAATTGGATTTCCAACCATTCAGAGAGTAAGTCCACAAGTGGATATGTGTTTACACTTGGTGGTGCATCGGTCTTATGGAAATCATCTAAACAAACTGTGAATACAAGATCAACTATGGAAGCAGAATTTGTCGCATTAGACAAAGTCGTTGAAGAAGCCGAATGGCTAAAGAGCTTCCTAGAAGGTAATCCATTGTGGCCAAAACCCGTGACTGCCATTTGTATCCATTGTGATAGTATGGCTGCTCTCACAAGAGCAAAGAATCAAATTTACAATGGCAAGTCTCGACATATAAGAAGACGCCACAATACAATTAAGGACTTGCTGAAAAATGGAATCATTTCCATTGACTACGTAAAGTCAAAGGAGAATATTGCCGATCCTTTGACAAAAGGCCTAAGTAGAGAGCAAGTGTCCTTTTCATCGAGGGGAATGGGCTTAAAGCCAATACAATGAGTTTCCTCGGCGGCAACCTAACCTAGCGAAATTGGAGATCCCATGGTCTAGGTTCAATAGGCAAACTAGTCGGGGTCAACTCAAGCAACAATAAACAAAGGTATGCCTATTCCTATGTTGTTTCCTTTGTCTCTTTCCGTTGATGATTTAGGGTTGAATTTTATATTCTTAATAATGTTGATAGCTTATTAGTAGAATATAACGGAATATTCTTGATCGGCATTACCTATGTGAGACTGATGTGTGGTCGCATCTTTGAGGACGGATATGGCGACGTCTTCTAAAACTCTCATGAAGAAAGGATTTGTTCACGGCCGAAATGAACACAACGGTAAGAATATATGTATGTATAGATATAATATGTGTGTTACCTATTGTCTCGATTTACTACAAAAAGTGGCTAGTTCAAGACATCAGTTCACTATCCATGAAGTAGATCCGATAGGTATTCACTAGGAAAGGTTCAAGTCCAAAAGACACCTCTTCCAATGCATATTATACCTAGCTTGGTGATCGAAACATAAGTTCCATAATATTGCTTATTTTCTATTCAAATGTGGGGTATTTATTTGGGTTTGAATAGAAAATGTGGGATATTGTTGGAACTTAGTTAAGAATAGGAGGAACTTGTCCCACATAAGAGCCAAGCCAAACTTTACATCACTTAATAAATCCAAACCATTGAGCATTAAATGAATTACTTGAATGATTGGCTTGGATTGTGGTGTGATTGAAGGGCTTTCCTTGACATTAATATATATATATATATTAAATGTCAAAGATGGGCCTTGGGGCTCTTGGGGTTGAGATAGATTGACGGTGGAGGCTGGTGCGGCGCTAGCCGCGCGGTGCACTGGAAGGATTCTCGTCCAGTGTCTGGCACGGATCTCCGTGCGGGTTCACACGCGCCACGAGCCGTGCGGACTCCGTGGCAGTTAATTTCGGTTGGCGCCAGAAACTATAAAACCTGCACATTTTCCCTCTTATTTTCTAACGAAATTTATCAACTTTCTCTCAATAATTTCTGGGTTTCTCCTCTTTATTCATCTCCAAACATACATGGTTCGATAGATTCAAGTTCCATACTTGAATACGATTGTTGTATCCTCTAGACAGACGCTATACGGACGGATTTCTGTCTTAGGACACTGCTTAACGTGCAGGCCTCAATCGATTTCAATTCTTACACGAATCTTCTATTCAAGTACGGATTTTATATTGTGTTTTATGATTGATTGTTGTTATACTATGTTAATTACATAGTTTTTATATTTAAGAATTTCAATTTCTATTCTAATTTTATCCATATGTATACAATTGTTATTCAAGTGATTGATTACTCCTAACAGTATTCTTGGTTTATTTGTTTCTAATGGGTGATGTTAGGTAGAATAAAAAGAGTGGTTCTTGAGTGATACAAATTATGGGTTTATAATATTTATAAACAATCGCTTTACTCATATGGTGTCTATTAGGTCTATATACATCTTGTCATCTCCAGTTCTATATACCAAAGACAACCTAAGAGCATCCACCTATATGCTTTGGTGGTTGCTAAGCCTACCCCCTCTATATTCTAATACCCCCTCCTATAACCCTCTCTTCCTCACACATTCGACACCAAGATTCCAAAACATAATTTTTAAATGATTTTTAATATATATTTACATTTTATACCCCTATAATTATTTAGTTAGTTTACTTTATACCTTTTACTTTTCTAATTTTCATTTTACACCATTACCATATTAATACATATAATCGTATATTATCTAAAATACGTTAAAAAACACGTTTTAATTTTAACAAGTTACACCATTATAATCGTCTCTTCAATACCTTCGAAACGAGTCCAATATTGAATATTTTTGGAGTTAATTATTTTATTATATATCATAAATATACTACATAAAAATACCGTGTTCGTTTATGTTCGTTCATTAAGAGTTAAACAAACGTAAACGAACGAACACAAGGAATAAAAAACAACCACCGTTAATCATCATTTAGTTCGTAAAAAATAACATAACAAAATGAAAAACCGGGTAAATTTAGGAGGTATAAAAAATGATTTTTAAAAAATTAATTTTATTAATGTTTTTACACATTAATGTTATAATATATAAGTATATTTATATAGAGTCAACTTATTTTGTAAACCCATTTTATTCTGTGAACTTGTAAACCAATTTCGGCGAATTTTATGAACTGTTAGAGTTTCATAAACTGTTTTTTCATAAGCCTTTTTTCGAAATTTTCAAGTTTTTTAACTTTCATAAACTTAAAACAGTTTCGAAATTGGGAGAAGGACACCGGAATTGGATGAAAAGTTATTAATTCAAAATTTTAAATATTTAAAACCTATTCCCAAACTACCATTTCCCTATTTTTTTTAATAAATTTAAATCCGGAAATTTCTCAATCATCGATCAAAATAATGGATGACTTAGATTGGTTTACATAGTTCACAAGATTAAATGGGTTTATAAAAGAAGTTTCCTCTATTTATATAAACAAACATAAATGCACATAAACGCACATAAGCGAACGTAAACGAACATAAATGAACGAATGTTCACGAACGTAAATGAACGAACGAAACCATTGTTCACGTTCGTTCATAGACCTGACAAAAACTGACACGACACGCTAACCCGACACGAAATAAACGGGTTTGGGTAACGCATTTCAACCCGTTTAAGTAAATGGGTTGACACGACACGACACGAAAATTAAACGGGTAAGGTCAGGGTGAAAATTTTCAACTCGAAAATGACCCGAATTACCCGTTTATATATATATATATAAATATAAGTTTTCCTTTTAATGCTTTGGACTTTTAGTGTTTTAGATTTGATTATAATTTTGAACTATAAATTTTGGATTTCAAATGCTTTCATTTGAATTTTGGATTTGTATTTTTTTGTGAATTTTGGATTTTAATTTTATAAATGTTAAACGGGTTAGGCGGGTCGTGGCGGGTTAGGCGGATCGGGTTAGGGTTGGGATTTTCTGACCCGTTTATTAAACGGGTCGGTTTAGGGTTAGACATTTTCAACCCGTTTAACTTTGAACCCGACACGAACCCAACACGACACGACACGTTTGCCAGGTCTATTCGTTCATTTAACTAAACGAACAAAAAAATGTGTTCATGTTCGTTCATTTATTAAATAAATGAACATAAACGAACTTACGTTCGATGTGATACATGTTCTTTTTTATTAATCGATTAACCAAGGTACAATATATGACATGTAATAATATAATTAAATCAAAAAATATTCAATATTGGACCCATTTCGAAGGTATCGAAGAGATGATTATAATGGTGTAACTTGTTAAAATTAAAAATTATTTTTTTAACGTATTTTAGTTAATATATGCTTATATGTGTTAATATAATGAAAATGTAAAATATAAAATATAAAACTAAAGGGTATAAAGTAAATTAATTAAAAGAGTTTAGGGACCAAAAATGTAACTACGAATTAAAAATAAAAAAAGAAATCGATGTGAGAGGGAGGGGGTGGGCTTTTTTGCAAAGGGAGGGGGGGGGGTAGGGATAGAAAATCCCTAAAGTTTTTTGGGAGGTTTTTGGTAGGTTTTTTAAAAAGCAAAAACCTTTTTTTGAGGGTTTTCACATATTATATATATATATATATATGGATGGAGACGAGTCAACTGTTTGTTGATTTGATCTCCACCGTTTAAATTCATCTAACTTTTAATGTCAGCCGTTTAAATTCCCAAAATCCAGTCCACTCTCCCAAACTCACACATCCGGCCCACTCCCCATTTGTTTCCCACACTATCCACCCCCATCGTCTCTTCCTTCCCGACTTCCCACCCACAATTTTCTCCCCATCATCTCCAACTCCCTCCCCATTTCTCACTCGGTCACTTCCCACAATTCCCTCCCTCTATCAAGACTCCAAATAATCCATTTCGTTAATATGAAGAGGTCAATTTTTCTCTCAATCAAAGGAGGAAGAAGCAATTTCATATCTTCAAAAGGTAAGCGTCTCTTCTCTTATAGTTGATTTTAGTTGCAGTCACTATACAAAAAGTACAAAATTGACTAAATCCTGTAATTAGGGTTTTTGTTTGATTGTCTGGGTTTCATATCCATTTGAGTTCCAACATATAATAAACTAGTGTGGTGATTTGTATCCACTGTAAAATGAGTTCTTATGTTTTGGTTTTGGTTTTGTTTTTAGTTAGTTTTACTACGTTTATATGTACTCTGAATAAATTACTTTGTTGTTTGACAAGCAAACCATTCTGAATATCTGGTTGAACATCCCTATGAAAAATTTGTTTGCAATCCAAATGGTTACGACAACATTTTTAAATTTGTTGTTAGAGAAACAAAACCTTTTATATACCACCTCCAATCAGTATCACATAAATTTATGTCATTAGATTTCTAACATCTCACAACTTTCTTTCTCTTCACAGTGAGAAATGGTTGACGCTTTAGCAACTATTGTTGTCGAGGGGATACTTAAAGGTAGCAGCTGCCAATGAAGTGTCCTTGCTTGGGGCTACAGAGAAAGGTTGACCACTTTTTGTAACAACGTTTCTACATCTGATCTGGCTTTGGGTATATTTTGAAGACCACTTCCGAACATTATGTCAAGGTATGTGCCCTGCATTGAATTTAATGATTTTATTTCTGAAACTTGTATGAGTCTGGTTCGGTTTTGAAGGCTTTGTATGACATGCCCTAATTGGATGTCCATTTCATTATCTTTTTATGGTTTATTGATTTGAGTTTGTTTTGTGCTTCATTTTTTAGGGGTTTGGGTTGAAAACACGAATTCTCCACTTGAAAGTTATACTAATTCTTCTGGATGCAACATGTTAGCTCTTATTGTTTCTTAGAGTCCGACCGAGTTTTCACCTGCTCGTGACTTGGGCAACTTCTTGAGTTGGATATTGGCGTTGTTCTTGAAGTAACCAACTGTTTCCCCTTTCCGATATGTGATCACATTACTCTTCCCTTCTTTTTATATAATAATTCTAAATTAGTTCATGATAAATGATAAAATTTTCACACTATCATTTAACCCATACAACTGACATATCCGGGAGGAGAATGAGGAGATTGAGACAGATGGTTGTAACTATCAGCTTCAGATGATGAGATGCTTTAGGAAAGTTAATGTTGACAATAACACTGTGGGATGGTAAGTTCTGTTTTATCCACCACTCACTGTTTTCCTTGGATACTGATAATATATCAGAAATCTTTTGAGAGTAGTTTGAGGTCACTTTTGGTAATTGTTACCTACACAATCACATTGTCTTATCCACTGTGTTATGTGGAAGTTGTGGCAGTCTTCCATGTTCTATAGTTTGCTTTACCTTTTTAACTATAGTAATTTTCTTCAAAATCTTTATTCTTAGATGATCAAGTTTTTATTTGTTTAGAGTAAAGTATTATCATATCAATTTAGAAGTTTTGATGCACATCTGATAGTTGTTGTCGGCTTGCTGCGAACTTGCATTTTGGTTCATCAAGTATTGATAGCAGCATTTTGTATGTTATTTTGGAAAAAATTATCAACCAAAACCCTTCCAATAAGTTTGATTTTAAGCTATGATTCATATTGTTTCACATGTTAACTTCTTGGCGAAACTTTCATTGATGTTTAATATATATATGAAGCAACACTGCTTGCATGTTCACACACATACAAATTGGTTTTAATGCACGTTTTTTTAACTTTTAGACGATTTCTATACGATTTGCACGAGTTGAGCCAAGTGTATTTCCATGATCTAAGTTTTGTTTCCATAGTGGTTCAGATTCCTGTTACATATGCCGGTGGTGTGACTGTAATGTAGGAATAGATGTTATAGCTTCAAGATGTGTAAACCATACCTGGAGAGGATAAAAATTGCAGGAATGGAACGTGTGGATGTGAAGGTTGGTAGTGCTTTGGACATCTTTGGTGGTAATTTGGGTTACAAAGATGTTGTAGCTTACATTACCGGCAAGGTCGTGGTGGCTTCTTCGTTTTTAAAATCTGACGGAAAATGACGGTTTGAGCCATGACTTTTTATTGCCTCGGGTGCAAAATGGGTGGACCGTTCAAGCTAAGTACCCAATGAGACCCATATCCCGGTTTTCGTGGGAACATGATACTTTCAGTTAAAATATTTATAAAAAAATGCAGCAAATGTGTTTAATAGGTGCAAGTTTTCATAGTTTTTAAAGCTTAAAAAAAAGACAATACCATGCAAGTTAATGTCAATTTGGTGTTACATACCGACATGAGCCTGATTGAGCTACTGACTTTGATAATTAGGTATTTCCACTTGCACATATTTTTCCCTCTCTAATTTTATCTGTTTTAATTATTCTTATCTTCTGTATTTTGGTTCTGTTTGACTTAGGTAACCTAATTTTTTATGAACTGAATGCCGCTCCCCTTACATGCTTACTATAGTTCACCTACCTGTATGGGGCGCATCTTAAAGTTGTCAAATTTATGCAATATACATTCACGATGTTTTGATCTGATCTTGTAGATGACACTATATTGGTTACTGTTAAACAAATGAAGTTGAAAATCCTTTGACATTCACCGAACAGTTGATGCTCTAAGATGAAAATAGATAGACAACTAGATGTTGATGTTTTGTATTAGCTTTACCAAGAAACATGTTAACCAAATTGTATTTTGAAGTGTGTATTGTTGAGGGGATGGACTTCACTATGGTATTGATCAATGTAAATTTATTATTGCAGGTTGTTCGTTTTTTCTGATTTCTTAATCTATAGGAATAAGAGGGAGATAATGGTAACAGAGGCACAATCTTGTGATCTAAGGGAGCTGGTTCAGAAGTTCATACCGGTATCAGTTGGTAGACTGTATCCAAATAATTGATTTCTGGTCTTATGTTTGAGATTCTTCATATTAAAAAAACGTGTGGAATCTATATGTTGTAAAAGAAATCTGAAACTTGTCAAGATTTCTTTGTTCACTTGTATCTGAATGTTAACTGTTTTTATCAGGTTTTGGGCAAAAGGATACAAACATCATAGGGCTATAGAGTTTGAAGCTCTAGAAAATATTTATTTTTACTATTGGTTTTGGTAAGAATACTTATTATTCTTTATTTATTGTAGTTCAATTATCTTTATTCAATATCTAAAGATATAATGGTCTTTGGCCAGATTTACTTGAACCTTTTCATTTTGTAGATTTGGGCAACATTTTCAGTGGCAAACTGGTGATTTAGGTACTGTTTTTGTATAAAGATATTTTGGTAGGTTTGATTTAGGTACTATTTTTTGTAATTGGTGAAACTTTAGGAGAAGTGAAAGAAGTGGTTGATATGCAGCAGAGGAAAGCAGAGATGGCAAATGCATTGAGATGCTTTTATTCTTTGCCAAGTTGGTTCATATTATTTCACCAAAATTCTATGTGGTTAATGGTTGCATATTTATGTGTTTTTTGGTTTATTCTTGAGGAACGGTGTCCTGTTATCAATATGTGAATCAAATCAAGAACACACTATAACGATGATAGAAAGAATTGAATGTTTAAATATTAGATTTTTTTCATTCAAATCCATGTTACGATTAAGTTCTATGTCAAAAAAGTGTGAAAAAAAATTGACCTGGGATTTATTTCAGGAATGTTGCAATATTGAGTTAGGGGTTGTTTGTTTTTTGAAAAAAACATCTTAATGGCTCTTAAGTCTAAATCGTTCAAACCTTTTTACACACCACCTCTTATTAATCATAACTAAAATAAGACTTCAGACTTTAGACCTCTTAAAAAACAAATGACACCTTAGTTTAGTTTGGTTTAGTAAGTCGTGGTCTTCCGAGTGTTGAATTATGAGATATTCTTCATGTATAGGTGTCTTTAGAACCTAGGTCACAACATGGATGTTTGCTAACAGAGTTCATAGAGGTCTAATTCAACATGTCCCGTATGCAAAATTCCTTATCAGGGAAGAGATATTTCTAGGATTCTTATTTTATACAACATTTTTTTATCAGATCAGGATATGGCTTAATATTTACAAGGCTATATGATATGGTAGTAATTAACAGAATTCATAATCGGCAATTCAGTAGTAGAGGATAGATAGGCGTTTTGCGGTTTTACCCCAAAACTGATAGGTTTGTAAAGTTCATTATATTTGTTTTCTTTGAATTTCCATGGTTTGGCATATTAGACCCGAGATCTCGATTCTTAAGATTTCTTGGTTAGTTAGTTGTATAGTCGTGAAAGGAAGGCATGCGCAGGACTGTTTGCTCCCCGACCTTCAGAGAGAACGTTTACGATCCAATCAAGTGTGCCAAGCTCATTGCCAGTGACCGGTCAAGAAGTGGACTTCACTGGTTTGTTTCCATGTTCATCATTCAATGGATAGTCATGACACCTACATGTCTAATACTTATATTTTTTTATTTAGAATAAAATTGGAAAACAATATAATTAAAAGATCAATGTGTTTTCTAAGCCTCTCTTTCACGATGAGAGAATAGAGAAGAGTAAGGGTCGTTTACCCAAACGCTTAACTGGTAAGTGGTAAGTGCTTACCGGTAAGATTTAACACTATTAGGGGTCGTTTAACGAACACTTACCCGGGTAAGCAAGCTTACCAAGTTATATTATCATAACCAATGAATATGACAATGACCAGTAATCTTACCCGGTAAGAGCGAAAACAATGGTCGAGAGTCTTACCCGGTAAGTGAGAGCGACGACTCTTACCCGATTAGCGTTTATCGGGTAAATTGTTGCATACGATACCGTTTTAATGGACTAAAATCTTACCTAATAAGATAAGTGATAGTGTTGAATTTAACCGTTCAATGCTTACCGGAGAAGTGCTTGGGTAAACAACCCCTTAACTTACTTTACCGGGTAAGATTGTAGTCCATCAAAAGGGTATCGTATGCAACAATTTTCTCGATAAGCTTTTACCGGGTAAGAGTCATCACCTTCACTTACTGGGTAAGACATCCTTATCATCACTCTTACCGGATAAGATTATCGGCCCTTGCCATATTCATACGGTAAGGTAAATGACCCAATAAATCGTTTAGTAAAAGGCCCCTAAGTGAAAATTGTAAGTTGGATGTTTGTACAGTTGTATTAGTTTATCTCATGAGGGTGTGGCTTGTATTTCTGTCGAATAAATGTTAATCCATGAAGGCAGAAAAAAGAAAGGAATGACTCAAACTCAAGTTGAAAAAAGTTTTATCAAATATTTCTCCTACATACAACAATATTCTCTAATCAGAAGATCTTTCACACCATTGCTAATATAGCATTTTTTACTAAAGTTTCATGCCATCTTGAGAATATTTCATTTCAGATGCCAGGGGAAGTGGGTTAGTTCTCATAGTCATGGTCCTCATGGATTATGTAAAGATATAATACCTCGTAGGGTTCGAAATCATCAATGATGCGATTGAAAGATGGAAAAAGATTACAACATCAACATATTTGGTTTAAAGAGCCTAGAAGATTTCTCTTGAACTTATGATGAGCCTGTAGCTATTCTGCTTCATTAATGATTACTTATCTATCTTTATTTCTCTCTATTATTTGTGGCAATAATATAATTCCAAACTCTATTCCAAACTCTCTGTTGTTACTGGTTCTTGTAGACTTGTAGTCATGATCGACAATGTCACACCTCTGTTTAATTTTCATGAAAGTTCGAAATTTTGAATTTTTTTAACAATTCCAGACTCATATACGTTGGTGGATTTCTTATAGATGATTTTATTTTCAAGTTTGTTAAAACATATATTTTGGATTTTATTTTGTAAACAAGTTGCAAAAAAAAAATTGTTAATGCCTACATTGCTCTTTTAAATCTACGAAAAACAAATGTTATCGTATTGAATATTCTGCTATCTAGCAATTCCGAACATATTGACATTGAATTTATATACCATATGAAACCATGAAATTAACATCATTATTCATTAGTGGCATAAAATAGTAGACATAAATTTAAAAAAAGAAAAGATTATAAGAAAATAGACTGACACTTGAGGATTTACATCAGAATCTAGATTAAACTTACGTCGTATACCCGACCAACGGACGAGTATAACACTAGTTGGATAGGTTTTTCACATGAAGTTTTTTTGTGAGGTTTTTCGTCATTGGTTTTAACCGTATAGACTTGTTTTTTCAGAGGTTTTCGTATTTAATCAGTTTTAACTCTAAAGAATTTTTTTTATAAAACTTTCATATTTAAACAGTTTTATTTATTAATATAATTAAAGTAATCATATTTAAAAAAAGTTATTAAATAAATAATGTAAATAAATACATAATTATAGTAATTATATATTTTTTAATTTAAAAGACATGTCTCAAATTTGACATATTTTTATCAACTTTTATAGATTTTTTAATAACCCAATTTTTATTTTTTAGTATACATACTTTTAAATTAACTTTATTTTATAATTTTTATTGGACATACTTTTATATAATTTTTATAGATTTCTTAATAACCATAATTTTATTTTGAATATACATACTTTTAAATTTGGGAAATTAATTAAAATGCCCGTATTTGGACATCGTATTACCGAAATGCCCCAAATCTCGTCGACTTTGCCGAAATACCCTTTAAGTCCGGGAATCCCGGGGTTATGTCCGGGAAACCCATATATATGTATCTCACACACACCCATATATGCATCCACACACATGTACACGATCCCGGCCCCCAACCCCGGGATTCCCGGACATAACCCCGGGATTCCCGGACATAACCCCGGGATCGGTCCTTTCCCGGCCGAAACACAACAACCCCGGGAATGATGCTCATCCCGGCCACGTTTCCCGGACTTAAAGGGTATTTCGGCAAAGTCGACGAGATTTGGGGCATTTCGGTAATACGATGTTCAAATACGGGCATTTTAATTAATTTCCCTTTAAATTTAACATTTTTAAATTTTTATTGTACATACCTTTATACAATTTTTACAGATTTCTTGATAACCCAATTTTTATTTTTTTTATTATACATACTTTTAATCTAACTTTTTTTACTTTTTATTGTATGTATTTTATCAATATAAATAAATATGTGTTTGTATAAATATGAATATATTGATTTTTGTAAATAAGAAAATATAAATGATACAAGGGAAAAGTACAAAAAAAAACCCAATGGACTTGAGTGTTTGGAGTGATTAAGTCATTGGACAATTTTTTTGGAACAAATAAGTAATTGGAAATTTCAAAACCTGTTAACTAAATCCTTTGACTTTTGATAATCTGTTGAATACATTCTTATTACTTAAAAATTTAACTTGCAATCTATATAGCAGGTAAAACTACAAATTAAAAACAAAGTCACCTACTTTATCCTCTTATAAATTAAAAATGGGAAAATTAACTAAAATAGTCAATCTCATCAACCATATTTATTTTTTTACCATTTTTCAAAGTTTTTTTTTTCCTAAAATTGCCAAAGTTTGCATATAATTATTTTTCCTGCGTAAGTATTGTTTTTTTTCCAAAAAATAAAAATAACAAACATCCTCACGTAGAAAATTTTATGTATATAGATTTACTTTTTGCTTATAGTTTAGAAAAAAATTACACTTTGCATTCTTATAAAGTTATAATTAGTTATTTATTTTATTTTATATCAATTACGTTTTCATTTACATTTTTATTTTATTAACATACACAATCGGATATTAACTAAAATATATCAAAAAAATTAGTTTTTTACAAATTTATACTATATTATAAAAACGACATAAAAAACTCTTAATTATAAAATTTTAAGCATAAGGTACAACTAATTAAAGCCAATTACTTAATTTACAATTTCTTAATGCTTTGGTACAATCTTTCCAAGCACAGTATCTCACACAATCATCTATTTATGGAATGGATACTCATTTATTAATATAAATATTTGTTTTTTTGGTGGAGGATTTTATAAAATAGATTTTATATTAGCATAATCTATTTTAAATGTAGATTTTACATTTAAATCTATATTAATGAGATGTAATATAAAATCTTTTTTCTTCCGTATTTTTTTATATTACATCTCATAATGATTTTTCCATATTTTATTTTATAAAATCTTTTTTCATATTTTATTTTATAAAATCTTTTTATATAATGAGATGTAATATAAACTCTTTTTTCTTCCGCATTTTTTTTTCTAATATAAAATTTATTTTATTTTATAAAATCTACACGTATTTTTTTTGCTAATATAAAATCTACATGTATTTTTTTTACGAGCATTAAAAGAAGAAAAAACAAGGTTGATATGAATTAAAAATAAAAAATAACGAAATACACTAATAAATTATGGTATTTTTTAAAATAAAAATATTCCGCAGTACTTTCCAAATTAACCAAGTGTAAAGAAAATAAAATAGAAACGATGTAGATATAAAAATATTCTTCCATATTTTTAATATATTTATATTTAAATGTAAAATCGAAAATGAAAATAAAAGATTTTAAAATATTCTCTACATTCACTATAAATATATATAGCTTCTCTATGTATCATCCGAGTACAAGAAGAAGACGAACGGTCGGGTGTCAATGGCGGAACCTGCAACTGAACAAAAGGCATTCCATTATATTTTTGTTTCTTTAAAAAACTACTTTTTTATATTTTATTTTATTTACTGAGGATTTGTTTATATTTTTAAAACCCATAATCATATTTTTCGAAGTAGGGGAATAAGATATATATACATATCTTTATTTTTATCGACTAATACTATGAGGTTTTGAAGTCAATAGTCAGATAAATTTTCAAGTTGTATTGAGTGAATTTGAACTATACCAATTGAGTTGCCGGTTACAAAATATAGAAATCATTTATTTTCTTTGCCATATTTGATGTGGGTTGAATGTTGTTAATTAATCTACAGATTTATACGTTCAAAGTGATTGTCAAGTGTTTTTTTTTGGAAAGGGTATCCTGGGCCTATGGCCCAGACTAATCCCTGACAATTAGGGCCTTTGGCCCAGCTGCTAAAGCGTGCAGCCCTGAGTTTATCCTCAATGACCACAAGTACTGCGAGTGGGGCTCGAACCCGGGTTGAGCGCTATGAACTCCCCAAGCCTTTACCACCACACCACAACCCTTGTGGTTGATTGTCAAGTGTTGTTGAGGAGGTTTCAGAAAAATTGCAAAAAATTTGTAAAAACGTATGTTCATATTTATAATTATTTCAATAATAGTGATATGTTGTGAGACATGTCGTTTGAGTTTTAAATAATATAATACAAAACTATTGTCAATATTATTGCACAAACTCATAACAACAAACGATTAAGAATATATGCAAATTAACCACTTATGAAAATACATTCGTTTTTCACATTGTATTTCATTAACTGTTAACAGAGAAATTACGTTTCATTTTAACTCGGTTCAATATTCCAACAAAAAATTTATCCTCCCGTACAATGCACGGGACCAACACTAGTTATACTATTATAGTTCTTTCGTCAATACGTTCAAAATGAACTCAATATTGTTTTTGAACTTTATCTTGTATTATTCAATATCATAAATGCGTACGAATTATTTTTAATATTACCCTTTATAATTACAAATTAATCTTATATTATTAAATAAATAACTTAAAGGATAGAAAATGTAAATATTAAATATAATTAGTACGTATTTATGATATTTAATAATATGAGATTAAATCCAAAAAAATCAATATTAAGCTCATTTTAAACGTATTGACGAGACAATTATAATGGTGTAATTTGTAAAAAAAAGTATTTTTTTGATATATTTTAGTTAACTAGAAATGTACCATCGCAATGCAGCGGATTTCTGAAATCTAGAACTCGAACCCTCGATCATTATTCATACTTTTTGTTAGTATTTTTTAATTTTATTTTACGATTTTGAGAAACCTAGATTTAAAACAAAAATATATTTTAGTTTAGTTTAATTATGGTTTTTTTATAAAAAATAATAATAAAGTATTTTGTTACGGGTCAAAAAATGTTTAATTTAAATGATAACTATATTTAAGATATTTTATATTTAAAATTAAAAAGATAACATAATTAAATAAAAAATAAAAATAAGGTGTTTTATCTCGAATTTTCTTATATTTATCGGTTAGTTATATCAATAGTTAACAATTTTAGATATAATAACATAACAAAATAATGTATCATTATCTTTATAAACAGATCATAATTAAAAGTAAAATAAATTACATCTTTATAATAAAATATAAGTTGTACCAAAACATTATGAAATTGTAAATTAAGTAATTGACTTTAATTAGTTGTATTTTGTGCTTAAAATGTTATAATTAAGAGTTTTTTATGTCTCTTTTATAATATAGTATAGATATACGATTATGTGTGTTAATATAATAAAAAGTTAAAATAAAAATAAAAAGGTAGAAGATATAAAGTAAATTAAATAACAAATTATACAGATGTTTTCTATTTTTTTTTTTTGCCAAAAATAGTTTTTAAGGCAAAAAAATAATATGCTTTGACTATTTTAAGAAAAGATTTTGAAAAGTGCTTAAAAAATTAATTTTGTTGATGAGATTGGTTATTTTAGTTATTTTTTTTATTTTTCTTATTTGTAGGATGATAAAGTAGGTGATTTTTTTTGTTTTTTCTTTTAATTTGTAGTTTTACCTATTATGTAGGTTACAAGTTACATTTTAAGTAATAAAGATGTATTTAACAGATTTCCAAAAGTCCAAGGATTTATTTAGTGTGTTTTGAAATGTCTAAGAACTTATTTGTTGCAAAAAATTGTTCAAGAACTTAATCACTCCAAACACTAAAGTCTATTAGATTTTTTTGGACTTTTCCCATGATATAAAGTTAAAATGGAGGGACTCTGAAAAATTTGAAAAAACTTGGATGATGTTTTTCGTATATGTTGAGGGTTTTAAGTTGTTGAGTTGATAATGAGGTGGAATGAAAAAAATTGTGAAAAAACCTCAACATTGTGAAAGAATGGGTTTGCATTAGACTAAGCTAAAAAGACCCGACCACTAGAACGGGTCTATGTTGATAGATATTTTATTTTGCAATTGTTTTTGGTATAATAAACGTCTAAATTTGGTTGAGGAACTAAAAATAGCATACAGGATGAGACTTATTAGGTAAACAACACATATCCAAAATTTATTTTGAATCTATATATGCAACTTGAGACGTCAGTTTGACATTCAATGTGCCTTTCATTTTGGTTGATGATATGCGAAGTTAAATAAAGCATGGCGTATAGACATGATCAACCGCTACTTTGATTTTGACATAATAGCTTTTATATTATATTTAACAAATTTGATTTATTTAAATTAAATTTAAATAGTTAATTGTCTTCTCTATGTGTTTTTATACTATATATTACCTTTTTTCACATACAAACTGAGATGAAATATTGTTATCAATCATAAAAATGTTTTATTGTTTATTTATTTTTGTTAACTCAATACTATTTTATATATAAAAGCAATAAAATTTAGGTTGTACTTAATATCTATCAATTATATTTATATCACTGTTTTTTGTTAAGTAGAAATTGAAATCGTATGAGCCAACGCAGTTTTTATTACAGAAAATAATTTATTTTCATGCGTTACAAAAGAAAGATCAATAACAATATAAAACTATTTGCCAAAAAAATGAATTATATAATAATATTTAAATTAAATGATACTCAAATATAAGTATTGTAAAGAGACATAGGGTTAAAGTTTCTTTTATTATAAGATTCATTATATTTTATTGTAAAATATCAGTTGCGGTCCTTGCGGACCTATAACTTTTGCCGAGTAGATGGGTCTTTAAGATGTATCAACGACCATAAAATCTATCGATGTCTATTTAATCTATTGTTTTGAGATATTTTTTAAGTTTTTAGATTTTTTTGGTTGATGTTATTTGTATTTTATAATATCTCAAAACAATCTGTGTCCTAAAAAAATATATTTGTTAAAATCGGTTAAATATGTACATAAGATCCCACTAAAACCTTCATAAGTCCGTCGAGCCTAATATAGTGATAAAACAAATAAAAAATTTTAATTTACAGAAGGAAAAATTACATTAAAATGGAACAAACTTTGTCCCAATTCCTATTTTGAGAAACTAAATTTTAAAATTATCATTTAAGGGTCTCAAACAAACTTTTTGTTTATTTAAAGGTCTCTTTGACCGGTTTCCTCAAAATGACGTGGCAAAATATAAAATTTTAAAAATTCCATAACATCCACGTCATTTATCAAATAAAGAATAAATGTTCTTCTTTTCATCTTCTTAGTCAATAAGAATCAAACCCTAAACTCAAAGTCAAGCATTCAAAATTAAACTTAAACAAAGAACAATTAATCAAACGTTAATCTGAAACCCTCCTGACATAAATCAACCCTAAAATCAATGGAAACCCTCCCATTGGAAGCTTCAATTTTTTCCAAATCAAAATATGATTTTCATCGAGAAATTGAAGAAATAAACGAGTTCATCTGAGTTTCATCATTTTGTTCGTGACAGGGGAAAAGAGAGAGGGTTTTCAGCAAAATGGATATGCTACTGGTTCATGAGACTTTGGGGAACATTGGAAAAGGAATTTTCAGCTATAATCGATACTGCTTCTTGTTTATGATCACGAGTACACGACAAGTTAACAACGGTTAAATCGAAATCGAAATCGAAATCAAACCCAAAACCCCTTTTCTCTCTCCTCTTTCCGGTAATAATCGATTTTACTTCTGGTTGATTAGAAACATAAGATCTGGCATTGAATGATTAACTGTCGTCTATACTTACTGATACCACAACGAGGAAAAAAGAAGAGAAAACCGTGAAATTAATGACGGTTAATACGAAAACGGTGAATTCGAGCCACCCAACGGCGTGGACGTTGATAAATCTAGACCATCCGACGATCTTATCGACGCTAGCAATGGATACCGATATATATGAAGGAGAAGGTGATGGATTGCATTATCGGTTGTGGAGGTTGATGGTGTTGACGACGAATCTTCAAAACTGGTTGTGGAGGACCTTGATTGCTCAGTCGAGTTGTATTGTCGGGAGGCCAGAGAGCCACAAAAGGTTTAGCTCGAGAAAATCAACGGCGAGGTTACATGGAAGAACACAGGGTTAATCCAAATTTTTACCTAAAAAATGTATATTAATATGAATTTTGAGTTCCATGATATTTTATTCAATTAAAATCATGTAAAAATGAAATATTAAAATTTTTAATCATTTATTTTCTTTGATTATAATGTAAAAATTTTAACTATTAAATATAAAAAATAGATGACATCTCATAATTATTCATGCCATGTCATGTTTTCAGGTTTATTATTTTAATTTTAAATATGACATAGGATATTAGTTGACATTTACTTAGACCACATCATCATTAGTAGGTCATTAGGTCAACAAGACCCTTAAATAAATAAAAACTTTGTTTTAGACCCTTAAATGATAATTTTAAAAATTGGTTTTCCAAAATAGAAATTAAGATAAAGTTAGTTCCATTTTGATGCAATTTTTCATTTTACAGAAAAAGTCTAAATTGTACAAATTTTAGAAGGATAAAAAGATTTAAAGAAAAACAAATATCATAAAAAAAAGTCATATCCAAATTAATATCATCTATTAATATTTATTTACTATTTATATATTTATTGTTATAACTAAGAGGCAAGAATCCATAAATAGGACAGCAATGTATACGTGACATCCTAAACCCATCCCTTCCACTCTTTTCCGGAATTCAATTTCCAATCCCCTTTTCAACCCAATTACAAAAATCATCCCTCAACTATATCCTCATATGCAAAATTTCCCCATTACTAATCATTTCACCCTAAATCAGTCCCTAGTCTTACAAAAATTACAATTTCACATAATGTAATGAGTAAACTACGTTTTTAGTCCCTGTGGTTTGTTGAAATTTCTATTTTCGTCTTTATCTTCTAAACTTATGATTTTCATCTCTATGGTTTGTAATTCATTACTTTTTGAGTAAACTCCAATTTTGGTCCTGAGATTTATGGATTTTTTTTGAAAAGGGGACCTGTGGTTTCATAATTAAAGTTTTGGTTTTCATAATTTGAATTTTACTCTGAAAGGGGATCTGACCACTAACTCTATTAAAAATCTCAGTTAGAGTCGAGGGCAAAATCATTCAACCATATTTTTGTCCCATTTTTACACATTTTCTTTGGTTTTCCTTACTTTTGTAAAAAACCAAATTCTAGGGAAAAAAGTCATTTCCTAGTCTTCATACTTAAAACTAGTGTTTGGTCTCATAGATGAAAATAGAAATGAATTACAAAACATAGCAAAAACAAAATTTCAAAAACCACAAGGACAAAATCCATAATTTTTAACAAACCATAGGGACAAAAAATGTAACTTAGGCATTGTTTGGCAAAAAAAAAACTAGCTTTTTTTACATGTTTGATGCTTATTGAAAAGCTTCTCATAGTGACATTTTACAAAATCAACTTACCACTTATCAGCTAGCTTATAAGTTAGTTTGTCTGCTCTAATTTAATTAGGGTCCATATTCTACGTCCCTTCCCAAAGTAAATTCAATACGTGGCCACCATTAGAAGTGTAATGTCACCAACAATTTACGAGAAAAAGGTAAAATAATTGACAAAGTAAGTACACGTTATTATAAATTTTCTATTTTCATTTAACTCTCCCTTATAATAATCACATCAATTATCATAAATTTTTGTATAATTCATACGCAAAATATTGGTCCCCACAATCTAAGATTGTCAACTGGTTGAAAATCTGTGCATTTTGGCCTAAAATTCACCATGGAGAACGTGGAGCAACAGCCACTTCTCTCCGGCGAGAACGGTCGGAATAACTACACAAATCTGAAACAGTTGCCGGCGGCTGCCGCGAACGGTGAGTCGGAAGACGGCGGTGTGGAAATTAACGGAGTTGGAGATTTTTGTAGGGAGTTTTATTTGGAGTCTAAAAGGCTGTGGTATTTGGCGGGACCCGCCATCTTCACCTCCATTTGTCAGTACACCGTCGGCGCCACCACCCAACTGTTCGCCGGACAACTCGGCACCATCCAACTCGCCGCCGTCTCTGTCGAGAATTCCGTCATTGGTGGCTTCTCTTTGTCCATCTTGGTATGTATGTATGTATATATCCATTTTTCAGCACATGTAAAATTCGTAGCCTTTTGGATTCATCTTCCAAAAGCCATTATTTATAATTATAATACGAAAAAACAAAATCATCTTATAATTGACGAAAGATAATAAATTTTAATCTCAAATCCACCTCATAAGTTGTGCTGATACATAAATTGATTTGGTGAATTCAGTGCATCTCATCCTAAAGTCTATTCAAAGATGGAGCAGGATGGACCCAAAAACTTTTCATATGGTGGTATCATATAATATAGACTAAAACTAATTACAAAAGGCATGGACTCTGTTTTTTTACCGACATTCAATATTAGTATTGTCTTATGTGTTTTTTACCTGACTCCACATTTTGATTTTGAGGGATTTTTAAAGCTTTTGTCTTGATTTCGAGATTTTTAAGTTTTTTTTTC
Organism: Arctium minus; assembly: GCA_954870635.1. NCBI lineage: Eukaryota > Viridiplantae > Streptophyta > Magnoliopsida > Asterales > Asteraceae > Arctium > Arctium minus. The sequence continues at coordinate 21,656,405 of OX941084.1, forward strand.
GATTTCAAGGAATTTTTTTCGTTATTTTGGTTGATTTAAGATAGGTTTTTTTTTTCATTTTTTTGATTTATTTCAAGAGTTCATTGGGTTGATTAAGAGGTACGGTTACACCTTTTTCAAGTATTCAAAATAATACGGTACCACCTTTCTAAAACGATACACGGTTGCACCTTTTACAAACCTAATTTTTTTTACTGTTCGCAAGAGAAACAAAAATAATATGGTGGAACGTGTCACTGTGGCCACTATATCAGTTCCTCAAAGGATGGAGATCTCTTCATACCCTTCTCACCGTAACTTTAATTCTCACCGAAACCCAACCGATTTCTATATATTCTATAACTTCTTTTTTATAATTATATATGTAGTTTGGAATGGGAAGTGCTTTAGAGACATTATGTGGCCAAGCCTACGGTGCCAGAAAGTTCGAACTGCTCGGAATCTACTTGCAAAGATCTTGGGTGGTCCTCAACACCATCGCCGTGATCCTAATGTTCACCTACATATTTGGCGTCTCAGTCCTACGGTTGCTCCGCCAGACACCGACAATAGCCACGGCGGCCGGAAAGGTTTCCATTTGGATGATACCGCAACTCTTTGCTTACGCCACTATTATCCCACTAGCCAAATTCTTGCAAGCACAAAGCAACATTATGCCGATGGCATTGATTGCTCTAGTGGCAGTCGTCAGCCATGTGGTTTTGAGTTGGGTTTTGATGATGAAACTCGGGTGGGGTCTGGTGGGTGCGGCGGTGGTTCTTGATTGCTCATGGTGGTTCATGACCCTGGCTCAGCTCACGTACGTTTTGTGGGGGTCGTGTGGTCAAGCTTGGTCTGGTTTTTCGTGGAAAGCTTTTCATAATCTCAAGGGATTTGTTCGTGTTTCTTTTGCGACGGCCGTAATGTTTTGGTAACATTCCATCCAACATTTTTATATAGTAGTTTCTTACGAAAACCGCTTTTTTGCGCATACTGTGTGAGATATATTGGGTTTGTTTGGTTATTTTTATCTAAACTCATTTTGAAGGCAATAGTAGATGAGGGGTGGTTTATATTGCAACCCACTAATATGTTATAACCTCATGCAACCCTCGTCTAAAACATTCATGTAGGGGGGTTTTGGCGGTTGATGAATGGTTTGGTGTAAAATGATTAAGTGGTCAGAATGATTAAGAGGCTATTTTGATATAGTACAAAATGAAATATGGTTGTTTGGTAATTGTACAAACATGGAATGCATACTGTTTCATGAAAGTACTACCTTCTGATACATCGTATGAACCGAATGTGCATCGACATCTACTGCAGTAATTCGACGAAATCGGGTAAATTCATTTAGAGAATCAATGAGAATCCAAATGCAACGGATGTTTATGATGAAGGTTGCACGGGTTATAATCTTTTACTGGGTTGAAAAATAACAATGGCCTAGTAGATGAATGTTAATTAAATAGTTGTATCATACAACTCGTTGACATTAATTTTGCAGCTTGGAGAATTGGTACATGATGTCATTGGTTCTCTTCGCGGGGTACTTCGAGAATGCAGAAGCCTCTGTCGATGCGTTATCCGTGTGGTGAGTGTTCAATCTACGACTCTAGTTAGTAGTCTAGTCATGGTTCACAGTGGTCGAACCATCAGTAGGTGTTGTTGACCACGTTACAACAAAATTGGGTTTATAGAACACAAATAATATCTTAGGGACCGTTTACAAAATGTTTACCCGGTAAGTGCTTACCGGAGAATTTACCATAGCAGATGAACATGACAAGAGGATAGGATTTTACCCGGTAAGAGCGAGGATAAGGATGAAGAGTCTTACCCGGTAAGAGAGAGTGACAACTCTTACCCGAGTAAGCGCTTACCGGGTAAATTGTTGTATAAGATACCATCGTGATGAATAAAATCTTACCAGGTAAAACAAGTTAGCGTGTCGAGTTTTATTGGTAAGTGCTTACTGGGTAAGCATTTGGGTAAATGGTCCCTTAATATCCAATAGACACCCCCGAGTGGGATATACCGGTTTCGTTTGGTTTCGGCATTTCTACACGTTGTTAAGATATTCTATCATTTAAAAAAATATCCGAACTCGACCTCGATCAAACATTATTATGAAAAGGTTATTTCGGCTCAAGTCGAATATTAGTTTTTCAAACCACGCTCAATTTTCTAGTACTCGACTCAACTTGACAACGCTATTTTTTCATTGCAGCCTCAACATATTAGGATGGGTTTGTACGGTTGGTATAGGACTCAATGTTGCCGTAAGGTTTGCATCTAAACCAATTGAACGATCGTTCATAAGCTCCAATTTAGAAACGTCTTTGATTAACTGTCGTAATTGTGTTTCCATAGCGTAAGGGTGTCGAACGAACTCGGTTACAGAAGGCCTAAAACTGCAAGGTTCTCGGTTATAGTCGTAGGATTGACTTCACTTCTAATTGGACTCCTCTTCACGACGGTTCTCCTAGTGTACAGAAAACAATACCCGGCATTCTTTACAAATAGTCGCGAAGTAATGCAACTCGTAGAAGAACTCACGTTACTGCTCGGAATCAGTAGCATCGTCTACTGCCTTCAGTATGCTCTTTCAGGTTAGGGGTGTTCGTCAAACAACATAAACTGTTCGCACTACATTAAACCGCACGGTTTTGAACTTTTGCAGTGCGGTTCTGGTTTGTATTGTTGTTGTCAAACCGCACTACACGATTAGTTCTGAGGTTTGGAATTACAAAATCGTAGTTCAAACCATACCATACCACACCACACCACATATTAATTTTTATTGATAAATTATATATCATGTTTATATTTTATTAGAGGATGCATGGTTTATGTGAAAACCACAAATAATTTGAATACCAAATAACTAATTTTATAGGGAGTATAGATAGATATACACTATATAAATTTTGTCAAGATATGTATATTATCAATAAATATAACCAACACTGGGCCTTCTTTTTGTGAATCCATAAAATTGTGATAACCTTGAGAATTACTTTATCATGTGCTATTTCATATGATTTTTTTTCATCTAAAACTAACATTTAACATTTAGAATATTGATAACATATATTTTTGTTTCACAATGTGTTTGGTTCATATGTATTTTTTTTTTCACAATGTGAATCGTTTTAGCTTTTTTGTGAAAGGAAAGTTAAAAGTAAAAAAGTTTCACGTTATGGGTTGAATACATATGAAAGAAACACATTGTAAAACAATACCTTAAGATAAAAATTATCACAAATCTCACAAATTTTGGAATCCTCGAGTGACAATCCCCTACTAATACTATATATATTCACTTGTATTTGTATTCAATGAACGAGTATATTCAACTCAAAAATACGAATTATCTTGTGTCCATAAAAACTTTATATTGTATAGATTATCAAACTTTTGATTTTTTTGAACTTTTGATTTAATTATCTATACTATATAACGAAAAAACTAAAACGGTTACATTTATCACCCTTACAATTACTTATTTAATTTACTTTATATCCCTTACTTTTTCATTTTTCATTTTACATCATTATCATATTAACACAAATAATCATATATTAACAAAAATGCAATGAAAAAATACGTTCATTTTTCTACAAATTATACCATTATAATTGTCTCGTCAATACCTTCAAAACGAGCCCAATATTGAATATTTTTTAATTTAACCATACTATTAAATAGAATGAATATCTACGAAATAATTTGTTTTCTATCCATACGTTTTATTTTTTTTTCCACCGTTAACACATTAAAAATACATAATCGTAAAATACGTTTCATTCTTATTATAAATTATATCATTATAATTTTTTACGTCAATAATTGTAATATAAACTAATTATTGAATATCTTTATGGGTTTAGGTTTCATAACTTGTGATTCTTAGATCATGGTTAATTGTTGATGACATGTATATAAGAAAATACCATTAATTGTTCGTTATTTACTTACATTCCGCTGCATCGCACGGATATATGCCTAGTTGTTATGTAAATTGATTGTATATTTCGATATATACAAACTGCACTGCACAGCAGGTTCAAACTGAATAGAACCACACCACACAACATCTTGCAATATGTTTTTTTTGCAGTTTAAGACATTTACGGTTTCTCGTCGATGGGCGAAATCTGCATTTTGGCAGGGAGTCGAAAATCATTGTTAACGGCAAATTTCTTGTTTTACGCATGTCATAACTCATAAATGACATTTAACTCGATTAAATGTTGAATTTGTGGTAATTGTTACAGGGGTGGCCATTGGAGCAGGGTGGCAAACGGCAGTTGCGTATATGAACGTCGGGTCGTATTTCTTTTTTGGCATACCGATAAGTCTTTTGATGGGATTCAAATTCGATATGGGCGTCAAGGTTACATATTGTTTACGATCGTAGATGCCCAAAAGTTGATCCGAGTGAAATCGTTCGGTACTTCGGTTGATGTTGTACTAAAAAATTATTAACTTTGTGTACAGGGAATATGGTATGGAATGGTTTCGGGTGCAACCATGCAATGTTGCCTGTTACTTATAACGGTTTCTCGAACAAATTGGAACGAGGAGGTAAAATCCAAACAAAAATTAATATTTTTTTCGAAGCCCATTTAGGTTCACACGTGAAAATACCGTAACCATGTAAATGAACAAGCTTTTGGTCTGTTTGAAAATGCAGGTGAATGTCGTGGGAGATCGAATCAAACAATGGGGAGGTGACATCCAAGAAAGATGGATTCATTGAGCCATCGATCGGTAGAAATACGTATTCCTTTATCGTGTTGTATAGTAGTGCGAATATTGGAATCGTTTAAATATCAAGTGAGGCTACTGATAATAGAAGTTGTGAAGATAACAAAATGAATTTAGGCTATGTTTGACAAAAAAAAAAAAAAAAACTAGCTTATAAGCTAGTTTTTTTCTCCGGTACATGTTTGGATGACCATAAGCTAGCTTATTGAAAAACTACTCATAGTAGTGTTTTGAAAAGCTAGCTTATCAGCTACTAGCTAACTTATAAGCTAGTAACTAGTTTGCCAAACAATGCCTTAGAGCATGATGGTTTTGGTTTGGTTTCATATAATATTGTGGACCAAAATTAGTGTTTTATATTGGGCTTGTGGGATGATTCGAATTTAGACCAAGGTTACTCCTATCCATGACAAAATATCATTTATACTAATTGGGTTTCTAAAATCTGAGAAATAAGGGCTCGATTTTAACAATTTATTTGACGTGGGATTTGATAACTTGATTATTTTGAGAATGTTTGGTTAAGACAATGAAACAGTTTTTATTATTTTCAACTTTATGTTTAATATTTTTAACTAAGGGCGTTTACCAAACGCTTACTCGGGTAAGCGCTTACCAAGTCATTTACTTTATAGATGAAGATGGCAATGTCCAAGAATCTTACCTAGTAAGAGCTAAGGTAAGGACCCAGAGTCTTACCCTGGTAAGTGATGGCGAAAAGTTTTACCACGGTTAACGCTTACCGGGAAAATTGTTGCATACAATACCGTTTTGTTGGACTAAAATCTTACCCGATAAGTAAGTGATAGTGTTAAATTTTACCCGTAAGCGTTTATCGAGAAAATTGTTGAATACGATACCGTTTTGGTGGACTAAAATCTTACCGCTAAGTAAGTGATTGTGTTAAATTTTATTGGTAAGCACTTATCTGGGTAAGCGTTTGGTAAATGGCCCCTAAATATTTCTTTAGTAGCCTATTTGTTCTGGTTATATAGAGCATCTTTAACTATTTTATTATTACTGCTTAAAAGTCAGATTCAAGGAAAAACTTAAAAAAAAATGAAAAACTGAGGAATATCATGATAATCGTTGATTTGGTCAAAGAATTAATGTTGGATTTGCAGGAGACTATAAAGTTAGGAAATGGATCAACTATCTTTGATACGGGAATGACCTATTGATGGACGGTATACACATGTGCATAATAGTAATTTGTCATATGCACATGTGCATAAAAACCACAAAACAACTTGAATTATTTGTATGCACATGTGCATATCATCCAAATGAACAGTTATCAGGGTGTTTCTCAGTTTTTTTTTTATTTTTTTATGGTTTTCCCCTGAACCTCCTTCTACTGCTGAATACATTTAACCAAACACTTGGGTGATGTTCGATTCGTTTTCTGTTAAGACCTGAATGAATATAGATGTCTGTATTGATAAAGTTGTATGTATGTTAACAAGTAAGTTGTTGTTCAATTGTTTTGCTGAATAAACAACGGTCTGAATGAGAAAAATAACCATTTTACCCTTATTTATAAAATATGTTGAAAACTTTAAGATTTAAATCTTATCTTCGGGTTCATGGACAATATGTGAGCAGTGAGATTTCTTAAAAAAAAAAAGGTAATCAGATCACCTTATGAACCCGTCTTCTTTGGACTCCCCAAAACTCAAAGGAGACCATAGAGCCGTGAATGGAGACTTGGGGAGCTAGGAAAGTGATCTGTTGTTGAGAAGTGGGAAGGGTGTCAAAATAGATTTCTTTATTGAAGGGTAGTTGGGGAATTAATGGGTAATTTAATGGCTGAATGTAAAGGAGTAAATATTTTCAGCGGAACAATTGATCGAATAAGTCACAACCAAATGATTATTTATGGCTGAACAAATAATCCATATATACTATACAACCCCTTACTTAGTACCCATTTCTTCTAGTTATATAGAGCATATATCTTGACCGGATTTTTAAAATGTGGACTTTGAGGTGAAGATAGTAAAAAATATTTCTTTTATTATTATTAAAAGCCATAAAGGAATATTAAAAATTCATGTTGTTATCATGAGTAACAAAGACATAGAAGTTATTTTCAGACAAAAAAGACGTAGAAGTTAAAGTATGCATTTACACATCAAGAACAAAAAAAAACAATAAACATTAATTTTTTATTAATAAACTAAATTAAAATATCATAACCAGTCAAACAAATGAAATACCAAATTTGGGTAAAATGATTCTTATGAAAACTTAAATACGTTTAAAATAATATCATTTAAAAAAATACTGAAATTGGAATAAATAAATACAAATATATTTAGGGCTGACAATGGGTAAAGGTAAACTCGTTACCTGTTATGTTTCGATCTGTTGGATAAGGGTATGGATAAATAAAATTTATCCATTACCCATTTACCCGAGATTTTAGTGGGTAGGGTATGGATAAACGGTTTTTCGTTATCTATTACCCATTACCCGTTACGATATAATATATATGTATGTATAATAATATAAAACTAAATGTTAGTATATATACCCATAATTATATTAAGTTAATTATTAATATTTTTTAATAATATTGTTGTATATTAACGTGTACTTTAATATATTTTTTTTATATTTATCGAGTAAAAGATTTCATGCTGATTAAATGAGAAACAAGACAGATTTAGAAAAATAAATAAAACGAAAAGTATTAGTCTTACAACTTTCATATTGTTTTTAAAAATATTATACTATGATTAAATTTAGAGTAATAAAATGTTTACTACAACAAATTAGAAATAAAATAATAACTATATTTACGAACTTATGTTTTACTTATATGTTTGAGGTTTAATAATATCAATTGTAGTCCAAAATAAAATTTTGTTTTATCATTTATTCATTATCCGTTTTGTTACCCGCAACTTTTAGTGGGTAAGGTATGATACGGATAAGGGTTTTATGAAATAGATAATTACCCGTTTCGTTACCCGCTATTTTAAATGGATTGGATAACGGATTAACTCTTACCCTACCCGTTGCCAGCCGTAAGAGCATCTCCAACAACATCTTCAAAATTTCTCCAAAATATAGAATTAAAAGTCAAAATCTACATAAAAATTTACATCCATCTTCAACCAGATTTCTCCATTTTGGAGATGAAATCATTACTTATAATATTAAAATATTATTTATCTCTCATACCCATCTCATTTGAAGAAATCTTATTGGTAGAATATAATAAAAAAATAATTTTTCTCTCATGGTAATCATTTTTGAAGATTTTGAAGAGTTCTCTATATTTGGAGAAAATTACACTCCCTCTCCTACTTTCTATATTTTGGAGAAAAATATAGAGAATCTATTAAAACATAAAAATACCTAAAATCTTTATTTTCTTCATTTTAAAGAGGCTATTGCTTGGAGATGCTCTAAATATATTCGAAGAAAAGTGATGGCTTCCGCGAAGCAGTGGAAGAAGACACGTGTGATGTGAATCCCCGACAAAAGCGTAGGAATCTTACACAAGAAGTTTATACGTGTGTTGTTTTGGATTGGGCACGTGTCCTTTTCAAAAGAATCAAGGATCAACAACTGTTTGGTTTTAGTAGTTCTCCATTCCTCTTAAATGTATATTTTTTTAAAATAACTAAAATAGAAAATTTAGTGCTTTTCAATAAATTTTCTTTTCGAACACGGTATGTTATAATATATGTTAAAAATAAAAGAAATATTAAACAAAGTGTGGAGATTTTTAAATTGGAAGTAAAAGAAAAAAAATTATATATATTTAATCTTTTCTATCAATAAAAGATATAAAATCAAATGTTTATGAAGAAAAAAAAAATACAATTTCATTAAATGGATTCTCTATAATAAAAAAGCTCTTAGAGTACACGTAATTCTTCTTACGGATTTCAACCTTTAATATTTTATATCTATACTATATTATAAAAACGATATAAAAAACTCTTAATTACAACATTTTAAGCACAAGGTACAACTAATTAAAGCCAATTACTTAATTTACAATTTCTTAATGCTTTGGTACAAACTTTCCAAACACAGTATCTCACATAATCATCTATTTGTGGAATGGATACTCATTTATTAATATAAATATTTGTTTTTTTGGTGGAGGATTTTATAAAATAGATTTTATATTAGCATAATCTATTTTAAATGTAGATTTTACATTTAAATCTATATTAATGAGATGTAATATAAAATATTTTTTCTTCCGTATTATTTTATATTACATCTCATAATGATTTTTCCATATTTTATTTTATAAAATCTTTTTCCATATTTTATTTTATAAATTTTTTTTACATAATGAGATGTAATATAAATTCTTTTTTCTTCCGTATTTTTTTTGCTAATATAAAATCTATTTTATTTTATAAAATCTACACGTATTTTATATTAGCATAATATAAAATCTACACGTATTTTTTTTGCTAATATAAAATCTACACGTATTTTTTTTAAAAGAAGAAAAAATAAGATTGCTATGAATTAAAAATAAAAAATAACGAGATACACTAATAAATTATCGTATTCTTTAAAATAAAAATATTCCTCAATACTTTCCAAATTAACCAAGTGCAAAAAAAAAAAATAGAAACGATGTAGATATAAAAATATTCTTCCATATTTTTAATATATTTACATTTAAATGTAAAATCGAAAATTAAAATAAAAGATTTTAAAATATTCTCTACATTCACTATAAATATATATAACTTTTCTATGTATCATCCGAGTACAAGAATAATACGAACGGTCGGGTGTCAATGACAGAACCTACAACTGAATAAAAGGTATTCCACTATATTTTTGTTTCTTTGAAAAACTACTTTTTTATATTTTATTTTATTTACTGAGGATTTGTTTATATTTTTCAAAACCCACAATCATATTTTTTGAAGTAGGGGAATAAGATATATATATATATATATATATATATATACATATCTTTATTTTTATCGACTAATACTATGAGGTCTTGAAGTCAATAGTCAGATAAATTTTCAAGTGGTACTGAGTGAATTTGAACTATACCAGTTGAGTTGCCGGTTACAAAAGATAGAAATCATTTATTTTCTTTGTCATATTTGATGTGGGTTGAATGTTGTTAATTAATCTACAGATTTATACGTTCAAAGTGATTGTCAAGTGTTGTCGAGGAGGTTTCAGAAAAATTGCAAAATCTGTAAAAACGTATGTTCATATTTATAATTATTTCAATAATAGTGATATGTTGTGAGACATGTCGTTTGAGTTTTAAATAATATAATACAAAACTATTACCAATATTATTGCACAAACTTATAACAACAAACGATTAAGAATATATGCAAGTTAACCACTTATGAAAATACATTCGTTTTTCACATTGTATTTTATTAACTGTTTACAGAGAAATTACGTTTCATTTTAACTCGGTTCAATATTCCAACAAAAAAATTATCATTCCGTGCAATGCACGGGCCCAACACTAGTATATGTATATATATATAGAGAGAGAGACAGAGTTTAAGGAAAACCTAAAAAAAGGAAAAATGGATGAGCACTTTGGTATCCCTTGTTCCGGATATGCAATTGTGCATACAAGTAAATTAAATTGTTGTTTTTTTATGCACATTTGCATGATGCACTTGTGCATGTTACAAATTGCTATGAATAAAACAGATCTAACAAAATAACTGATATTCATACTGAATAATTGATATTCCTACCCAATATATACGCTTATTTATTTTGTTACAAGATCTAACAAAATATTTCTGGTTTTTGATAAAGTTTATCGAATAACGTTTCTAATAATCATTTTCTCAGATAATAACTCTTTATTTCAAGTATATTTATTTGAATAACGTCTCTTCTTCATTTTTTTTTTTTTTTCTGTTTTAGGGTTTTCGAATGAGATTTTATAGCTTATATTTTCAACTTTATCTAGTAATTGTTAATTAGTAAATAATGAATACAAGCCCTAACTATTCAAAATATACATATATTTAGGTTTTAGAAGTTACCTCTTGCAAAAACAGGTGCTATCGGAATGTGATCTCTTTGCTCTTCGGTAGAATCGCTCATCTTTCAGTAAAAACTCTTCGTTGATGATCTTCGACAATGGCGGTTTAAGAGAGAGAATTAATGAGAGAGTTGGTGAGAGAATTTTAGTAGATAAATGGCGGTTTTAGTGAGAGAGAGTTTCTGAATAAGCCGTATTTGCAGGCTATGCACCATGATTATAATCTTATTTCGTTTTTTGAATCGTCAAAGATTTTTTACGAAATTGCCCCTACGCACTAAATATTCATTAAGCCATGGACCGAGTTTTCAATTTATTTACAAAAATGTCACCGCTTTTTTTATCCTTTGATCTATTCAGCTTTTTTTTTATCAACGGTCCATAATTGTCCTCATGTTCACAATGAAATATGGGTTTTCATTTGAACCCGCCCCCACACACATATATATATATATATATATATATATATATAGTGGAAGGATATTTTGCAACCCTTAAAAAGGTTGCAACCTTTGCAACCCACATCTTAACCGTTGGATTCATGATCGACGGTTATTTTATTTTTATTTTTCTTCTTTTTTAATTAAAAATATTGGGCCCCATATATTTTATAACCGCCGATCATGAATCCGACGGTTAAGATGTGGGTTGCAAAGGTTGCAACCTTTTTAAGGGTTGCAAATTAAACAAACCCTATATATATATATATATATATATATATATATATATATATATATATATAACTTAACTATTAGAAATGCTCTAATTAATACAACCGTCTCTTTGAAAAGAACTTGAATTAAGTTCTTTTCTTTCTAAGAGGTGGAATAGACAGGGCCCTGGTCATGTGCAGCCCGTGCGGCGGCACAGGGCATTATAAGCCTAAGGGGCATCAAGTTTTGATATGTTATTAGCTATGAATTCAATTCAACTGGCTCATGCCAAGCCGTCATGGTAATCGCGCCTAATCGGTATTTGGTCCATAAATTAGAATGAATGGATAATGGCATCGTGAACTTTCAAACAACTAAGTTTGTTTTGTTTTGTTCTTCACCTATTTGAGTTTGATTGTTCGAGTTTTGAAAGCTTGAAAGACGTTCCATTTTCAGCTGGCAACAACAATGATGAAACAAGAAATCTAAGATCAAAAAATCATTTCCCCTTTCTCCACATATAGCTTTACACTTTTCTTTATCTATATTTATACTCCCAAATATGTTCATCGGTCATCTTGTTTTAAGAAACATTTTTCTCTATATATTCAAAATGATATTTGTAAGAAAAACATTTATCTTATTCTAAGAAACATTTTTCTCTTTGTATCCCAAATGATATGTGTACAAAGAAAAGCATATAATTTCCATAAATACTTGTGAGAGCTTCAAATTTGATACATTTAATAAATCATCATTCTTGTTAGGGACAAATTGGTTTATGTTCATTTGTAATTGATAGGCATGAAACTCTTATGTTCATAAATTCAGATAATAGAATTGCTTTGTTGTTTGCACATTTACATATTTTTTTTTGGTAACATTTACATAATATTATTGATTGTTCGTATTGTAATGTTAATCGTAATTTGATTTTTGTTGTTTATTGAATTGCAATTGCTTTAATGTTTGCAACTATGCATGCTGACATGTCGTTTAATTTTTGACTTTGTGTTTGTAGATTGAAATTTATTTGCACATATTATTTTCAACTTGTGTGACATTAGCTTTTTGTAACTTTATTATTTTCTTTTCTTTCAAGTTCCACATATTAAAGTGAATACATATATGATAAATATAATTGTTATTTTTGTCTTAAGAAATGCACCAAATGAATATTTTTAGGTGATGTAAGTTTATATCATAATGTTATTGAGGGGTTGGTTTATGTCATTTTAATAAAAATCAGTCTGAGGGTGAGCTTAAAAATAATTGTTACGTTTGCTAACAAATCGACATAGGGACATTTTTTTAGCTTTTTTGTACGAGGCATCAGAAATCTCAGGACCGACCCTGAAAATAGTAATGATGTTATTAATTTTAATTTTTTCTTGTTAAACATCAAAATTTCTAAATTAAAATTTGATACGAGAAATAGTATTGTAGCACCTTCATTAAGTTCAAGATGTTTGGTTTTAGGTAATCTTTTGTTTTAACAATTTTTTAATTTGTATAAGTAAAAGAGAAAATATAAAAATCTATGAATTTTAAGAATTTTTTAAAAGTAAATGTTAACCCTGACTATTGTTATTTTATATAAAAAAAATATAAAACTGTATTTAAATGATAAATTTATATATTATTTTAATAATATAATTATTAAATAGAAAAAATATGTTACAGGATTAAAAGAAATTAATTTTATTTTGGAAAAAAAAGTATGTTAAAAGTATTTTATTTTGGATGCGTTTAATTATATATGATTAAGCGTTTATATATTGTCAATGTAACGTGAGTTTAATCATATATGATTAAACTTGTATATCATATATAATATCACAATTTTTGCCTTGTCACAAAATATTTAATTTCTCGTTTGATGTTGCTGTTATATATATATAGAGAGAGAGAGAGAGAAAAAAAAAAAGATCATGCAAGAAATTAAACATTTTGCAAGAGATGAGAAGTCTTAATATCAAATATGATTACACACTCTTCGGGTGTGTTTAATCATAATGTTTAAGTGTCTATATATCATCAATGTAACGTGTGTTTAATCATATTTGATTAAGCTTATATATTATATATGATATCACATTTTTCACCTTCTTACAAACTATTTAACTTTTCGTTTGAAGCTCTCTCTATATATATAGCCAACTTAAATTCTACTCGCCTCATTTTTTGAGGAAAAAAAGGCACAACCACTAGAAAGAAAGAAAAAGTCAAAATATTATTCTTTGAAGCCAAATATAAAACAACCAATCACGTGTACAACCAAGAAACCACCAATTAATATAATGTTTTTTCTTCAGAGTTTGGGTCCAAACGAAAATAACACATATAAATATCTTTTTTCATTTAATTGAAAAGTTTTTCTATGGTTTTCATAAAAAAAAATTGTGTACATAATATGAAATGATAACTCGGTCAGATAATATACGGGTTACACATAAAGCTCAATTTCAAGTGGTAATGGTTAAATCTCACGTATATTTATTTTATCATCATATGGTCATATTTTTTTTATCTGTTAGAAAATCAAAAAGTATTAATAGCATTTATATAAGTCAAAATTTTGTAAGTTATTTTGTTAGAAAAATTTTGTTTTGTTTTTTTATTTGTTTTGTCTTGGGTCGTCTTTCGGATCCAGGTTTACGGGCATACCAGTCTATGGGTATGTGGGTTCGGTCTTGACCGGACTTAGTCGCACCTGAGCGGGTCCAGTTAATTTGGGTTGGGCCGGGTCGCCGCGTCGGTGCTGCCCAATTAGATGCCCGGATACCGTGGGTGCGTGTGTGTGTGGGCTTAGCCCAAGTTGCCGTACAAAAAAAAAATGTTTCTTATCACACTTTGGATTTGATCAAACCTTCTTTCTAGCTATTTTAAGAAGGGAGTGGTAGCGAATTTCAATTATAAACTATTTGTTACATCATCTTTTGATGATAACATTATTTATAGACTACGATCTACTGATCTACATAAACTTTTAAGATTTTTATATAATAAAATAGGTTTTTAAAATTATGATAATTTCTCGATACGACAAAAAGCTCTTTGTTTCGTTTAGAGAATGTGGCACTCTTAGTTGGGAGGAGATGAGTTAAAATTATCACTTGTATTTTCAAATGTCATTTTTTAAAGAAAAAATCCCACATTTTACTTGAAATCAAATTTTATAAACTGAAGGATGTTTATGTAAACCATTGAAAGATTCAATCAATGCCGAAGTAAATATTTTAACCTGATAATAATCAAATTTTGAATTACGATAGTTTTCGATATCTAGTTAACTACAATTATTTAGAAAAAAAAAAAAAACAAATATGAAGGTGGATGAAATTATGAATTAATTTGCAAAATCTATGTAAGCTACGATAAAATAATGCACGACTTGTGATGACTAGTTGAATAACCGAGTACAAAAAATATTACATTACAGGCCGTTTATCAAATGGTTATTGGATAAGTGCTTATAGAGTATCACCTTTTGGATGATTATGAGGATGACATAAAAATCTTACCCAGTAAAAAGCATAAGAAAGACCGATAATCTACTCAATAAGTGAGAGAGAATACTCTTACCCGGTAAACGTTTACCGATTTGCTTACCAACAACCCATTTGATGGTCGAGATTTAATGACATTACTCGATAATGTAAGTGAGGGAGGTTCTTTTGTCGGTAAGTACTTACTCGATAAACGTTTGGTTAAAATGATCACTTAGATACTCGAATAAGTGCAAGGTGTCCCCTACATCTTTCTCAACTAACTAGGACCGATCCTGAGAATTTTGATGCTCATGGCGGAAAGCAAAAAAAAAAACCCCAATATATAAAATACAAACTGTTGGGTCATTGACCAACATCTTCCTAAATCGAAACGTGACGCTAACTGCTACGCTATAAGGAAATAAAGTTGCGCCTTCTCCATCAGCAATTGCTTTTGGCATAGTGGTAAGCGCATGATCCTAACACAAACAAAACATATTATTTTTAAAGGGTTTAAAACATAGTCAAGCTAAGCTGTTCATCCCATGTCCACAACTTGTCTTCCCATCAATTAACAAGCTTAATAATTATATGTTGATACAGGGAGAATTCGAAAGTTAATAAGGATTTTCGAAAGTAATTGGAAAAGAGGAAAATCGGATCGAAGAAAAAAACGAGCTCGAAAGAGGCTCAGAATTTGGCATCGAAAAAGAAAAAAATTGAGAATCGTAAACAACGTCCGAAACGAGTTTGGTGCTAGTTGCATATGACCAAACCCACATGAAACTCACCAAAAACCGAAGCGACTTGCAAGTGAGTTGCATGTGGCCTAACCCACATGAAACTCAACTCAAGTCGGGCACTGTTTGGGCGTCCAAGCATTTGTGTTATTTGCGGGGACGGATGGCTGTATGGGCTACTAGGGGCCCTGGCCCTGTGGTTTAAAAACTTGCAAGAAGGGAGAAGTCCATATGTAGTGTAAAAAAATTATTTTCCCCCCGCCCCCTAAGTCAGTCCAGTCCACATTATATAGGGAAAGGGAAGTCCAAAGTCAGTCCAGTCCACTTAAATCGGAAGGGAGAAGTCCATCTCCATCAGACTTAAGACTCCATACCATAGAGACGAGTTACGTTTAAAAATCAAAACTTAATCGAAGTTTGATTGGCGACTGTTGTGATTGCAATTTACCGAACTACAATGTACTCCATCGATTCATCAAAGTCCGGCCGCCACCGACTCTCTGGCATTCAATCGACGACCGACAGCGACTCAGTAAGTGATCCCCTACTCCTCATCTCGTCTCTCGTTCCAGTCGGTAAGCACTGCAGTAAGCCTTCTGCCCCTCTCTGTCTCTAATAGTCTAATGTCTCTATCAAATTTTTAGGCTATAGGCCTTTAGGCCTTTAGCCCTCTCTGTCTCTGATCTCTAAGGCTCTAACTCTTCTGTAGTATGTACTGCAGATTTGCAGTAGTCAATAGAAGAGGAACCAAATCAGGGGCAAAATCCTCTCAATCCAAATGAAATCCCAAGTTTTTTTAACTTCATCTTCATCAAACAACTTTCCAACAGCCCTAAATCACAGGTTTTTTCCATTGTATTCAAGTTTTAATTTTAAAGTGTCATTGTTATTTGCTCATAATCTCATTACTTGTTTGAGTTTGAAATTTTTTTATTAGCTAGGTTTAATTTTATTTGAAGTTATTTGATTATTAATTAGCTAGGTTTAACTTTATTTGAAATTGTTTGATTACTTACTTACTTTGGTTGGATACTTGGATTTTAATTTGTTTTGATGCATCTCCATGCGGTATGTCTCTATGATATGAAATGTCTACTTTAGGAATGAGGACTTTACTCCGTAGGTTGTTCACTTGTTTTAATTGTTGATAGAACATAAACATTAGACAATTAGAAATTAGAAGTAGATTTTTTGGCAATGAAGTTTACTTGTTTGATTGAATTTCTTCAAATTTGTTTCACATGTAGATGAAAATGAAAACCCAATATACTATTCATGGGTTTTTTTTAAAAGAAAACATGTTAGTTCTTCTTCTCAATCTCAAGATCCCAAAGAAACAACAAATGTAGATAATACCATTACAGTTAGTGTTCCAACTACCGAAAAATCCGGCCTCTGCAGTTTTAGAGCTTGTGTTCCACCCCTAGTTATTTGACCACTCTTTGCTTCCTTATGCCACGTGACCACACCACCATTCCTTATCTTAATTATTATTATTATTATTAATTATCTTTCCCTTTAATTGATTTGAATTAGATTTAATAATTATCTTTTTCCTAGTTTTAGTTATAAATAGGGTTATTGTTTTCAGTTGTAAGGAAGTTATCAATTAATCAATAAAGCTTTCGTTTTTAAGAGTTATCTTGGTTTTTGAGTTTAACGTCGTAATTCTCGAATCATTAACGGGATTTAGACGCTTGTCGATCCTTCCGCAAACCTACGTTGTGTCAGTTGGTATTAGAGCATGATTTGCCTGTCTTTTCACTAACACGGTAGATCAACAAACTGCTACCAAAACAGATTTAGTCGAGTTGACGTGGCCTTTACTGCGGCACTCCCTGATATGACGGCGACTGTTAATAGGCTTCAATACAACATCGTCAATGACAACCGTCGGAGAAGAGACAGATTTGAACCGGTTATGGCGCCATGAAATGACAACCGTGATCGGGTCGATCTCTCGAGTTCCGAATCTGAAAAGGAGGAGGAAGAAGACTGCCAAGAAAAGGTCAATATCGTACCCCAACAAATACTCCTTTCGTCAAAGGAAGAAATCCAACACGAAAATATTTTCCGATCGCATTATTCGGTGCACAAAAATGTATGTAACATAGTTATCGATAATAGAAGTTGTGAGAACCTTGTGTCCCGAAAATTGGTCGATTTGTAACACCCTCAAATTTGGTAAAAGCAACTAATTAAAATTTCGATATTACATCAAGTAAAAGATAAATTTTCAAAATAAAATTATCTATTTGACCTCAACAAATATAAACTCCAGTCTTATACAAGGACTAGACCAAGTCGGGTGTTACTTAATGCCAACTACAAGTTGCTCTTCCCGAAACAAATGCGGAAGACTTTACTAAAGTAACCACTTCTCGAGCACAGTACTAGCACTCCTCTCTGCACAGTATCACTAGAGCTATTCCCAACCTGAACCTGTTGCACATGCCGACAAATAAAAAGATTAGGCTAACGCCTAGTGAGTTCAAGAGTTTTCCACATGAGTAAAGATATCTTTGAAAAGAGGTAATGCAACTTAAATCTTAATCTTACAAATGATATGCTTTGAATATGAACACGACTCATTTTTCAATAATATGCATTTTGGGCAAAACACCAATATAAACGTTTTCAAATCCAAACTACTTCGGGGACAAGATCCCAATATAAAACGTTATTTCGTAAGTAAACTCCAACCCAAAACTCACTCAAAATGCGAATAGAAATCGAACTCTACATTTATAAAAAATGCGGTTAAAACTTTATATTTCGAAACACCCAAAAAGCTGGTGGGGCATAATACTCAACCCGTAAATCATGGATAAGATCCATTTATACAAAACGTCACCGAAACTTGGATAATAAAACTCAATACCCAAAAACAACACCTTTCGGTGATGGGGGATACCCGAATTCCATCGAAAGTGGTGGGCACACAAAGTTAAGCCACTTATCAATGTTCTTGAGCTTCACATAGAGCCATGGATCCCCGTATACGGCTCCCAACCGAGCTACCACCGCAAGATACCTAAATAACCCTAGTGTCTACTCGACCTCTAAATGAGTGTCACTACCAAAGCCACAAATCCCCGTATCCGGCTCACCATGAGCACCACCGCAAGACTTAGCTCCGTATACGGCTCTGTAGAGCACCACCGCAAGCTTACATAAAAACATGACTTGGGGACCACTCACTAGACTTCAAACGCGAACACTAAATTCCACGATGAGTAACCAGACTGGATTACAAACGGGCATCGAGTTCAACCACCCACGATATATACCTCGAGCCCTTCAATAAAGGTTACACGGTTATTGAGTTCAACCACCCACGATCTATACCTCGAGCTCTTGCTAGCCATAAACAATATTCAGTCCCAAAATGGGGATAAGGTCCCCAACTATCCAACTGACCGACTCATATGCCTATGGATCCAATGCATTACAGTCTAAAACGTTACATGACTCAAAAGAATGAACTAACGCATTCAAAACATGTAACTCTCAATTAAGATGCAACTAAGTACACCATACGTCCAGGGCTCCTTAACGAGCTACCAAAATTGAACAAATTTTCCAAAGACTCATTTGAGTGTAAACCATGCCCCAAAAGGCATAATGAACGTTTGGCTAAAATACGAGAGTCAATGTGGTTACATAAACCAAAATACATATTTCCCCAAAACTCCGTTTCTCAAATCACAATTGGCCTTCGGCCCAAAACCCAAAAAAGATTATCATTTTCTAAAGTGTTCCCAAAGTCGGGATCGACCCAAAACCAAAGGACTCACACATTAGTACTTTTCAAAACATCTCATTTCATGAATGATGCATAAAACCCGACAAACACTTAAAAATGCGTTTTTGACCAAATATCTATTTATGCAATAAATCGTCGAAACACATTTATTTATGACACTTTTAACAAAATGCCCAAGAATCCCAGATGTGGTGTTTTACAAAGTTTAATAAGCTAAACACTTCAAATAATCAAAAGTTACCAAATAACTCATCAGTTGATAATTTCATGTAAAACACATAAATGCTTAAAAATAGACATTTTGGCATGTACAACGTTTTCACAAATCAACTTGAACTCACCTTAATAGATTTAGGCTAAATCTAGATTTTACCCCACTTAGAGCTTCCTTGAAGAAACTTGAATCCACAAGCACGATTCTTCCAAAACCTAGATCCACACATTTCCAACCATAAATAATCATATTCAACCCTTTTAGAATTGCTCCCCAAGCATTTACATGAACTTTTCATCTTATACCAAAAACCCTAACTTTCCATACTTGAAGAAGGAGAAGATTACCTCAACCACAAGCTTGAATCCACCAACCAAAACACTTGTAGGTCACCAAAACGAACCATAAACTTCCAATCTTCAAATGGTGAAAAAGGTTAGATGAAATCCCCATGAACTTGGTGAAGAAGATGAAGATGAAGGTGGTTCACGATCTCAACCAACTAGATGATGAAGAATCATGTGGTTTAAGGAGGAAAACCCTCAAAATGGGTTAGGGTTCGTTTTAGAGGTTGGGGGGTCGGTTTGGGAGAGAAAAAGGAAATAGATTTGGGGTTTTGTTGTGAGAAATGAGGTTTGATGGCTGAAAATCGAGTTTTAAGCTCGACAGTGCATTTCGCGGGTTAAGTCGCGACATAAGTCGCCCGCTTCCCTTAAGTCGCGTGATTGACTTTAAGCCGCGACACAAGTCGCGTAGTGCACTGTCCGCCCGGTTTTCCACCCGTTTACTGTTTTGGCCGTAACTTCTTCGTTATAGCTCCGATTTTGCTCCGGAAAGAACCGTTGGATTCGTAATTGAATCCTTCATCCATCAAGACTATAAAATCTAGAATTCAAGTCCAAAATCTAAAATTACCGATTTCTGTATTAACTTGAAACGGTACCTTTCGAAATCGAGGGTGTTACACGATTACTTTAATCTACCCACTCAAACCCATGAAGCTCATTATTCTCTTGGGTGGGTCAAGAACGGTTTTCAAGTTAGAGTCACACAAACTTGTTGAGTACCTATTACAATTGACAAACAATATCTAGAAGAGGTACTATGTGATGTCCTTGATATGAATGCTTGCCACATTCTATTGGGTCGACTGTGTCAATTCGATAATAATTCCACTTACAAAGGCCGAGACAACATCGTACTATTCCATTGGGGCGACCAAAAGATCGTCATGACCTCGGTTAACAGCTTCGAGGAAAGCACCAACAAGAAAAGCAACAACTATAACCGTATTATACAATCAGTTTCTTCCTTAGTCAAACAACCACCTATTCCGGAAGAGCCATCTGAAAAATACGAAGTCTTGCCATACAAATTCGAAGAGAAAGTCATCCCTGTCGTGACCGAGCCACAAGAAGAAATATTGACCGAGACCAAAGTATTTGAACCAGAACTCGAACTAGCCACCGAAGAATTCGAACCATCCACCGAAGAAATCGAAAGTAAACCGGTTAAGAACATTCCCGAGCCAACGAAATCTTTGTTGCGAGAAGTCAACAAGATTGATCTCGAAGATTTTGTTTCCGTTGTTCTCGCACCCAAGGCTCCAGTTCAAATAGAAACAATTCCCATTAAAGTTACATTAATCTCTTACCCTTTCGAGTTTGATAAAATATCGCTCGTATGGAGATGATCATGACAACCTCCGGCGGGATTTGAAGATTGGTCAAAAATTTTGAATTTTTGGAGGCAAGTTGTGAATCCAAACATTTTGAAAAAACAAATGTTCTACAGGTCGGATGAAGATGTTTTCAAGTGAACTCAAGGACGAGTTTTTTTCAAATGAGGGTAACTGATTCAGGGAGAATTCGATAGTTAATAAGGATTTTCGAAAGTAATTGGAAAAGAGGAAAATCAGATCGAAGAGAAAAAAGACCTCGAAAGAGGCTCAAAATTTGGCATCGAAAAAGAAACAAATTGAGAATCATAAACTGTAACACCCTCAAATATGGTAAGAGCAACTAATTAAAAATCTCGAAATAATATCAATTAAAGAACAAAACTTCCACTTATGCATCAATCTCCAAATACCTCAATTTAAAATTCTATAATAAACCACAACAGTCATAACTTTACAGTCTTATATACAAGGACTAAATCGAAGTCAGGTGTTACTTAACCCAAATGTAAGTTGCTCTTCCCAAAAACAATGCGGAAGATTTCACCAAGCAATTCGCTTCTCGAGCTCACAATAAACACTCATCTCTTCATAGTGTCGCGAACACTAACCCAAAACGGAACTTGATGCACATGCCGTCAAAATAAAAAGGTTAGGCTTAACGCCTAGTGAGCTCAAGAGTTTTCAACATATATAAATTCATTGTTTAAAAAAAATTCAATAAAAATCATAATCTTTCAAAATGATATGTTTCACTTATGAAAACGACTCGTTTATCAATAATTATGCATTTTAAACGAAAGAAACACTAAGTTAATCGTTAACCAAACCAAACTGTTTTAAAGATTAAGATCCCAATATAAATCGTTCTTTCGTAAACTTAGATTTAACCCAAAACTTGCTCAACATGAGGATTTAAATCGACTCCCAATTCATGATAATGTAAATAACACCTCATATCCCAAAACACCCCAAAACACGGGCGGGGATTAAATACTCAACCCATAAAACATGGAATAAATTCATGTATGCAAAATGCCACCGAAAACAAATGTATAAAAGACTAAGCCCAAAGACAACACCTTTCGGTGACGGGGAAACTCGATTCCTTATAATGTGACGTGCACAAAGTAAGCCACACATTACGTTAAATTGGTATTAAGTATCGGGCTCAACATCTTTCAGTATACACCCATAGATACTTGCACAGAGGATTTACACCATACCGAAGATGCCTAACCGCGCCGCAATGGAGAAAACTAGCGTTCCACCATTGGACAAATAATAAAAGCATCGAGCTCAACATCTTTCAACATACACCCATAGATACTTCCACGAAGAACTTACAACCCAATCCGATGCCTAACGTGCCGCACGACCAGGGGATTTCGCGACTTATCACGCGACCTTAAGTCGCGGCATAAGTCGTGGCATAGGTCGCGTAGTGCACTATCCGCCCGGATTTCTTCTCGTTCACTGTTTTGGCCATAACTTCTTCGTTATAGCTCCGATTTCACTCCGGAAAGAACCGTTGGACTCGTAATTGAATCCTACATCTATCTAGACTATAAAATCTAGGATTCAAGTCCAAAATTATTTATCTTATTTTTCCCTAATATATCAGTTTCGGTAACTTGAAATGATACTTTTCGAAAATCGGGGTGTTACATAAACAACGGCCGAAGCGAGTTTGGTGCTAGTTGCATATGGCCAAACCCACATGAAATTCACCGTAGAAACCGAAGCGACTTGGAGTTGCATGTGGCCCAACCCACATGAAACTCACATCAGGCACTGTTTGGGCGTCCAAGCATCTGTGTTATTTGACCAACCCTTTGCTTCCTCATGCCACATGGCCACACCACCATTCCTTATCGTAATTATTATTATTATTAACTATCTTTCCCTTTTATATTTTTTAATTTTCTTTTTATTATCTTTAGATTTAAATTAGATTTAATAATTATCTTTTTCCTAGTTTTAGTTATAAATAGGGTTATTGTTTTCAGTTGTAAGGAAGTTATCAATTAATCAATAAAGTTTTTGTTTTTAAGAGTTCTCTCTTAGTTTTTGAGTTTTACGTCGTAATTCTCGAATCATTAACGGGATTTAAACGTTTGTCAATCCTTCCGCAAACCTACGCTGCGTCATATGTTGTTCAATCAATTTCATATATTTGGGTGTGGTTAAATAGCTAGTACTAGTGGCACTCTAGATTTCATAATAGGCAGACTATTATCCAACTTCGAACACTATGTGATCATTTATCTTCAAAATTGTCAACATATATAGTGAAAGGTACGATAAGGTTCCTGCTTGCATGATATTCCTTGAAAATTGCTCTTACTATTTTGCTTTTCTAGGCTTGGTTTTTCATTACACCATATGTTCGCAAGCCATATATTGAGATTGCCTATGTTTGATATGGATAAACATTGATGTTTTCACATTGTTTCAAACATAGCTCTACCGAGAACCTACAATTTTGACAAGGTATTGTCCATTGTAGTTTAAGTAGCTTTCAAGCATTATTAATGAGGCATATAAAACCACCATACCAACAACTTCAAAATATATAACTAATTCTTGTAATTAAAAAAATAATTTTTTTTTCATATACTTGGTTGTGGTTAAATAAATGGTGAACTACACTCATTTCCGTGTTGGATGCTAATGCACTGTAAATCAATAGTAGGAAAGATATTATATTCTTCATAAATGATAAATCACGATATTATAGGGTTAGGGTAGTAATTATTGTCCTCGTTCACATTAAACACAAACAAAATAGAAACACAAATACATGTACAATTTTATTTCAACCTGTTCACAAATCACAATATTTCTACTTCTTTTTATCTGTAAGCAAGAAAGAATGCAAGATATATGAGCGACATTTGAGTCCAGAAATCATCTAAATACCTTACTCCACCAAAAATATGTGAGTCCAGATTTCAGAGATGAATTGAAGAGTGGTAGAGACCACAGTTTCCACTCCACATATGACAGGACATTAGAACAAATTAATTAGGGGATGAACTAAATCTGGGAAAAAAATGAGGTCCTAGGCAGAACTAAACAGGTTAATGAACAAACTGAACGATAGAAAATTACAGTTTACATAGTCAACAAAAAAATATTTTCATAGATATAAGCAATGCTGAAAGACAGGATGCAGACATACACATGAAAGAAAGATCATTTAAGTTAGTTAGGGAGGAAGGGGCAAGGCGGTGATGGGGAGGAGTAGGGAGGAAGGGGCAAGGCGGTGATAGGGAGGAGTAGGGAGGAAGGGGCAGGGAGGCGATTGGGTGGAGCATGGGGTTTAGGTTTCGATTGAGGGAGATGGAAGGAGCAGGTCGGTTATTTCTCTCGTGTATTTCACAGGGGAAGGGATGGGAATGTGGTGTATGTATCTATAAGGGTGCCTTCTAAAAACTTAATCAATAAGCTCCCTTTTAAATCATTACGTCGCTTCCAAACATCATATTGTGGCTGAGCGAATAAGCCAAAGGGTTCATTAAGCTCATTAAGGGGGTGTTTGTTTTTAACTTAATAAGCTTAATGGGTAGTTAGCTTAATTGGTTAAGGTATATTAAGGTGTTTGATTTTAACTTAATACTAAGGGGGCGTTTGGTTCGCAGAATGATTTTTGAAGGAATGAAATATGTCTAAGGAATTGGAATGAAATGTTATCAGGTTTGACCAAGTGTTTGGTTGGCAGGAATGAAATGTAATCAGTCAAATGAATTGGAATATGTCTGTTTGGTTTGCAAAATAATTGGAATGAAATTTTAAAAAATGACAAAAATACCCTTTCTTTTATTTATATTTTTTTAAATGCCGAGAGAGAGGAGAGAAGAGAGAGATTGTGTGAGAGGGAGGGAAGGAGGGAGCGGGTAGAGAGAGAGGCGAGAGAGAAGAGATATAGAGGAGAGAGAGAGGAGAGAAGAGAGAGAGGGGAGAGAGAGAGGGAGCGGGTAAAGAGAGGCGAGAGAGAGAGGAGGGAGATAGAGAGCGGAGAGAGATAAAGTTAAGAGAGAGAGTATAGAGAGAGGGAGAGAGAGGAGACCAAATCCACATCTGATGGGTTTTAATTTTGTTAAGAGGGTATTTTTGTCATTTTCAAAATATTGGATGGAATGAAATTCAATTCCATCACTTTTGTGAAGGAATGACCAAATCCACATTTGAAGGAATTCATGTAATTCAATTCCATTCCAATTCCATCAGATTCCGGCGGAATTCAGCGAACCAAACGCCCCCTAAGAGATTGACTTAACATGTTAAGTTAGCCCATACTAACTTAATGCATTAAGTTAGAAAAATTCCAAAATTACCCTTATCCTACTATTTAATTACACATCTCATTAAAAAATAAATAGTTTAATTACCAACAAGCATAAATATATATATAGGGGTTGTTTAATTTGCAACCCTTAAAAATGTTGCAAACCTTGCAACCCACATCTTAACCGTCGGATTCATGATCGGCGGTTACAATAGATATGGGCCCCAATATTTTTAATTAAAAAAAAATAAAAATAAAAATAAAACAACCGTCGATCATGAATCCAACGGTTAAGATGTGGGTTGCAAGGGTTGCAACCTTTTTAAGGGTTGCAAAATATCCTTCCACTTATATATATATAATCAAACAATAATATATTATTGTTTTAAATATATTTTAAGTTATTAAGTATTGTGTAATGAACTCGTTGATTTCATAATATTTATGTCATGTTAAATAATTCATATTATTTAAAATTTGTTGTCAATGAAATATTTATCAAATAGTTTAATTTCATTCAACACATATGTAGATATAAGGTTAAAATGTTAATTTTATTGTCCATACTATTTATTCAGGATAAAAATCAAAAAAACCCCTAAGTTGTTTCCAAATATGCCCCTAGTCACTCAAGAACCAACTTATAAATAGTTTGCCAATCATAGCCCAACTAGACATCTAATCTATGTTGAATCTTGAATATTTCTTGTTTCTCGGAGTCCTTTATTTTTGGGTGTTGTTATCCTACCCCCTCCTCACTCACAAAAACTTCCATACCCCACTATCTCCCTCACATACACCCCCTCCTACTTCACTCACATACCCCCTATAGAAGGGGGTATGGATATAATTCACCTTATTTTTATGGCGGTGTTATATTCACATTTATTTATATCAAAATCAAATTAAATTATACATTAAAAATATTAATATATATATATGAAAAAAATTAATGATAGAAATATATTTAACAAGTAATATAAGAAATATCTGTATATTGAAGGTACCCTTATTTTATCTTTACCTCAAAACTCATGTTAATGGCCGACCATGAAATTGAAAAAATAGATTTTTTGGGAGGTGTCGATGATATGAAAACACAAGAAAGAAGTTACCTTTCGTTATTTGTGCCATAAGGCCATGACCCACAACCAATAATCATACCCCACCAAAAACAAAATCCCACTCGTTTTGGAAACCTTACCATGGTCGACCAAAGGGGTTTATAAATGAGGTACTCATGGCGCCACTCTTTAACATTCAAGAAACCAAACACAAAACCCCTTCCCCCCCTGTTTCTTCACTCTTCACTTCCCTCAAATCAAATGGCAGGACCTTCTCTCACCACTCCTAAACCCCCAACCATCAAATTCCTTTGTAGTTACGGTGGCAAGATACTCCCTCGCTATACCGACGGCAAACTTCGTTACTGTGGTGGCGAAACTCGTGTTATCGCCGTTGATCGCTCCCTCTCTTTCTCCGGTAAGTGAAATTTAGTAATTTACCCTTGTTTTGGTTAGCGAAAGATCGTATGAGAAATCGAGGTTAACGTAAGAAGTGGATCTGAAACGTTGATCACTTTTAATCAAATGTCCTCTCATGAACTATGGATTGAAGTGAATTGATTTGGTGCATCTTATCTCGGTGCGTCTTATCCTACACGCTTCTCACGTTAACCTCAACTTCTCAACGGAACCCAACGCTGTTTTGGTTTTGGTTTTTGTTTTTGTTTTTGTTTTTGTTTTAGTTTTGGTTTTGTACGAGTACGACTAAAATGGAAGAACGATTAGAGTATATGCAACTAGTGTAGTTGTGTGTGTTGCAAGGATATTGGAATTGAGATTTGCCTTTTGACTTGCAGAATTGCTGGCGAAACTTGGCGAGATTTGCGGGACGCCGGCGGTGGCTATGAGGTGTCAATTGCCAACTGTGGATTTAGATGCGCTCGTTTCGATCACCTGCGATGAGGATCTCGTTAATCTCCTTGAGGAATATGATCGAAAAGCTAGGGCACAATCATCATCGAATCTCAAAATCAGAGCGTTCCTCACGCTTTCGAAGAAATCGTCGCAAATTCCTTCAACCAGTTCCGTCTATCGGTTTTCTTCCTCCACCACGATTGATCTTGAGATTCCGTCACCGAGATCTCCTCCTTCATCCCCTTCGTACTCGTCGGCGAGGTTTCCGATCGCCGCCACGAGTAATTGCATCCAGCAGGTGTCGAAACCATCGAGAAAACTTCCGTTCCGTTACGACAAATCTGCCGGAAAGCTCCTGCGTTATGCATGTGAAAAGTCAAGCCAGAGTTATCTCGTTCACAACGGCAACCATTGGCAATAATAGTCTTGGATCTGGCACCGACTTTCGATCGGAAAACTTTTGTTCCTGAAGATATATAGATCAAATCAGTACGTCATTGTCGAGGCAAAGAAGAACAATTCAATCAATTAACGAGAAGGAAAAAGTAAATCAAGGAGACATATATGCGATTGATGTATGATTGGATTCCAAATCGATCTTTTTTACATGATTCAGTCGACTTTGATCCCTCTTACTCGTCGTTATCCACCGTTAGGATTCCAACAACTGCCGGCCGGTGCTCATCATCACCCCCGCAACCTGATCCGATCAGATCCATCGATGGTTGTGATTTTCGGAAAAGGGGGACGTTGCATCTGCCGTTTTTTTGGTAATTTTTTGAAATTGCTGCAAAGTTGGGATGAACTATGATCAGTTTTGTAATTTAATATAATCCATGAAGGATAAAAAATAAGAGAAAGAGTTGCGGTAAGAAAATTAATTTTGAAGGCTACTTTATAATTAACTGTTTAAATTCAATCAAATAGTAATTAACTAAGGAGCGCCTACCAAGTATACTTACCGGGTAAGTGTGTTTTTTTTTAACCGGGTGTCACTAATTTTACTGAACGAGAATGAAAAAACCAAAATCTTACCTGGTAAAAGGCATAGCAATGATCGATATCTTACTTAGGGGCCGTTTACCCAAATGATTACCCGGTAAGTGCTTACCGATAAAAATTAGCATATTCACTTGTCTTCTCGCGTAAATTCTAGTTCATTTAAACGACATCGTATGCAACAATATACCTTGTAAGTGTTTGTCTGGTAAGACTTGTCGTCCACACTTGCCGGGTAAGACTTTCGGCCCTTACCATTATTCTTACCGGATAAGATTCTCGATACTTGTAATGTTCATCCGGTAAGGTAAGTGGCTTGGTAAAATTTACCGGGTAAGCGTTTGTTAAACGACCCCCTTAGTAAAAAGAATAGTAATGATCGGAAATCTCATTTAGTAATTTAGGTAAAATAAAATAAAATTTTAACGCGTATGTCCTTAGTTCCTCTCAGTCACTTACGACGGTTCCCTCCAGTGGTCTAATCTGTTTTGGCAAAACTCCCTACTTCCTCACCTGGCAGTTGTTCTCCAGCATATTGATTGTTTTGTTACCGCTAGTTTTTCAATCATGCTATGATGATAACATTGGTTGATGATCTTGTAAGATATATCTCAATTTCTTGTTCTTTTAGTTTAAAGATAAATCAATTCACCTATTGCTAATTTTATATATGCTCAAACCAATTAATCTGGAATAAAATTATATATAAAGTAAATAATAGTATAATTTGGTATTTGGTTAACCGATATGGTAAAAGGAACGAAACTTAAACTACCTTATTTTGTTAATCGAACTGTTAACCTGCAAAACGAATAACCTAAAACCATTTTTGGTTCAGGTGAGTTATTCAGTTTCGGATTTTTTATACCCATGGGGCCTC
This sequence comes from Arctium minus, assembly GCA_954870635.1. Classification (NCBI taxonomy): domain Eukaryota; kingdom Viridiplantae; phylum Streptophyta; class Magnoliopsida; order Asterales; family Asteraceae; genus Arctium; species Arctium minus. The sequence continues at coordinate 21,685,813 of OX941084.1, forward strand.
CACTTACCTAAGTTTCTGGATCCACCACTGTTGGTAAACATCTCCCGAAGTCTTTTGATTTTCATGTTTAAGCTTAAAAAACAAGCTAGAGTTAGGGGTTGTTTGTTTGTTTTTTCAAAAAAAACTCTTAATACCTCTTAAATTTGAATCGTCTAGACATTTTTATATTAAGACCGTTTGTTTTATTCCAGATTTCAGATCCTCTAACTCTTAAATACATCTTAAATTAGAAGTTGTGACATTTTTCTGATTAATTGTTATCACAAACAAAACAATCTTATTGATTGAGATTAAGATTTCAGACTTCAAATGTTACAAAAACAAACATTCTTATTGATTCAGATTTCAGATTTCAACACCACCTCTTATTAATCAGAAATGAAAGAAAACTTCAGACTTCAAACATCTTAAAAAACAAATGCCGCCTTAGAGGCAGTTTACCCAAATGTTTACCCGGTAAACACTTACCGGTAGGAGTCAACACTATAATCTATTTTATCGGGTAAGATTATGGTACATCAAAACGGTATTGTATGCAATAATTTACCCGGTAAGCGCTTACCCAGGTAAGAGTCGTAATCCTCCTTTACTGGATAAGACTCTTCATCCTTATCATTGCTCTTAATAGGTAAGATTTTTTCCCTTGCCATGTTCATCCGTTGAGGAAAATTACCTGGTAAGTACTTATCAGATAAGTGTTTAGTAAATGGTCCCTTAATTTATGGTTGCCAAACATGACCTAAACTACCAATAAGGTGACGGAAATGAAAAACCACTCAAACTCCAAAACAACGAACCTTCTATAGTTCTTTGGATCTTCAGAAAAGCTTACCCCAATACATGTGTTTAAAGTTCAGTAGGGCACAACACGAGATCGCTCACAAGACAACCAATTGTTGAATGATTATTGGTACATTTAATTTTTAGAAAATATAGACTCCGTTTGGTTTGTGGGATTTTGTAGGATTTGGAATTGATTTCCGTATTAATCTTGTGTATGTTTAAATGAAAATACAAAATTGAAATCACACAAACATTGAATTAAAAAATACCATTGAATAGTTGCTAGTTTACGGAATTTCATATTTTTGTTTGTAATAATGTTATAGAATATGTTAAAACATTTGTTTTATAATTTCACTTAATAAAAGACTAGAAGCGTACTCACACAATGCTGCGAGATACATCACAATTTTAATGTTTCATTTTATTTTTTTGTCGATTTATAGTACGGTTTTGGATGGTTTTGAGAAAGTTATAATGTTTTTCTTATAAATTTGTTTAATTCTAGGCTTAATAATATAATGTTTTTTATATAAAAAAATTAAGTATTTTGTTATAATTCAATGATTATCTTATATATTTTAATGACATCTAGAAATAATAACCAATTAGATATTTAATAATATAATTAAAACAAATTTATAGTAATATAATATATTAATTAATAGTGATAAATGGAAATGTTTGCATAAAATGAAGACTCTGCACATACCAAATTGGTGGATGTTAGAAGTCTGCAGTAGTAATATGTATCTTGTGCTTTGATACTTGTAAATTAAAAGATTTTTAAAATCTTGCATAAAATTATGGTACCTTGTGCCTAATAATTTGTATTCAAGAGTTTTTTATCCCTGCTTTATAATATAGTATAGATATAGATAATTTATTTTTATAATTTAGTTACAATTAATGGAATTCCTTACCATTTCAAATCCTACAAAACAAACACATCAAATATTCCAAATTGTTCCATAAAATCTAAAATCCCTCAAAAAAATATTTAGTTAAACTAAAGAGATCCTTAGGTGGCGTTTGTTATTTAAGAGGTCTGAAGTCTGGAGTATTATTTCACTTCTGATTAATAACAGGTGGTGCTGAAGTCTGAAATCTGAATCAATAAAACTATTTATTTTTGTAATGTTTGGAGACATTTTGAGAGAAAGGAGAACATATGAACTGAGGCGGTAATAAGAGGTTTTAAGAAGTTAGGTCACCACTTTTTATTTCAGATGTTTTTAAGAGTTAAGAGGTTCTGGAAACTAGGAAAAAAAACAAACAGTTTGAATGTAAAAACATCTGACCTATTCAGACTTAAGAACTATTAAGAAGTTTTTTAAAAAAAAACAAACAACCCTTTAATTTAATTTAAGCAATCAATACGACGTAATTTTAGTTTTAAATATATAACAAGATTTTTATTATAATGTGTTAAATAATTATAATTTTTTTCTTCAATATGTATATTATAATTTTATACGAAAGACAAATTATTACAATTATTTTAAAATGGATACATACAGTTATAAACAAATAAACTAATATATAACAAAAATTATAAACACACTACATTTTTAAGTATATAAAAAATGTATTTATGCAATGTAGTGTTATCATACTTCATTCTATTCTCTTTCCCTTTGGATTTTAATTTTATGACTGCGTGGTTTAGAGAGGGAGAAAGAGAGCGTCTTCGATTCATCAACAATTTTACAGAGTATTACATCAGGGTTCAACATACTTCTATCATGTATTTAAAGGTATTTATAAATTGTTTATCAGTTCGTTTATTAAAGTTCTAACATAGAGCTTTAAAAAATTATACTCTAAGATTTTATTAATGTGATAAAATTTAAATATAATTAAATTTTTACTTATTATTTATAAAAAAGAATAAGAATTTTATTAAAAATAGTCATTTAAATTTGATAACCACATAAATCATAAAATAAAAAAAATAAAACAAAACGTAAAGTAAAATGATTCCTATTAAATACAAAGCCAATATAAACTGTACCAAACACATAGATATCAATAAATAAAATTAAAAATAAGATAATATCAATATATTCAGTATTTTGTATTTTAAAATCTTTTTAATCAAAAAAATAATACATATTTCTATATTTGATGTATTTAATTAACTATTTAAGTCTGACTTGAAGACAACTATGATATCTAGCATAAATTACCTATAGATGTAGAGTCAAAAACACTTTCGTCTAATGCATCATAACATTTAGTCAGTCAGCCCCATATCACAGTTTACATTTGTGAATAAAAATCAACTGTTACCATATCCTATGTCCCTGTTATGTCGCACCAATCATGTAAAAACACATAATTATTTTAATATAAATTTATTCAATTTATGATTTCATTTTCTTTCTTATCGTTTATTTTTTTCATGATTGTCGGACAAGAAGGGGATATGGGATCTGGGCAGCTAATTTTATTCTACATTTGTGAAGCCTAATTGTCGTTTTGGCTATTGTTCGCATTCATCGACAACAACTTACTGAACAACATCCGTTTAGGCCGAGTAGCAATTGAACAAATTTGTTTCACCTTTGAAGAACCGTCTTCATCGTCTACTACTGGTTTCGTCCTTCCACTAGAAACACTCGGGTTTCGCGACTTCACCCACCGGTTCTCCGCTTGCAGGGTGGTCAGTGAGCCAGGTGGGCTTGGTGCACCGCCTTTGGCAGCTAATAGTGCCTTGATGTGGCTAGGAAGTGCGGTCAGGTGGCCATCTGCCATAGCCGCTCGAGCTTGTTCAAAGAACAGGACTTGTACTACCACCCGTAACGGCAGCAACTCGTTTTGTGCTGCGTGCATGCATGCTTCCATCGATAGCTTTTTGCAGTCGAGTGATCGACAAAGGTGTTTCCTTTCGCTCTTGTTCAGGTCTGGGTGCGACTGGTTTACCAACAAGTCAAATTTTCAAAATCAAAAGCAGGATCTATAATTTTAGAATGTGTGATAATATGTGGAATCTCGTTAGATTATTCTCTAAAAGAGCTCTTGAGGAGAGAAGAAAGGTAAGAACATATACGGAGGATAAATGGACCAAGTCTAGCTGATGCGGGACTCTTAACACACTCCCTCCAACAGGCTATACGGGGGCACATTGTCCCAAAGTGTCGATAGGGGGCTAGACGAGTCATTACAACAGTCACTGACACAAAATCGGGTTTATGGGACACCAAAAATGTTTTAATGTCATATTAAGCTGATTTATGAGACTTAAGTTATAGCCAAACAATTTATGAGTTAAAGTGTTACAATAAGTTCATTTCAAAAACATCCTATTCAATTTTTTATATGACATTATTTGTAAATGTGTCTTATAGTCCTATAAACCCGATTTTGTTGTAGTGGATATAAATTGCCATAGAGTTCCAAGTTTCTAAAGTAGAACTTGTCTCTAATAACAATGTGAAAATACGTGGATCGTCGTTAGATTAATCTATAAGAGCATCTCCAACAGATTCTCCAAAATATATCATTATTATTGAACTCCAACGTACTATATTCTTTATTTTAGAAATTAAAACAATAATTTTATTATTTAATATTCAAGACATTTAATAAAACATTGTTTCTCTCTCCTAAACATTTATTTTCAAAAACTCTTGTAGGTGGGAATAATAAAATGTTATTTCACTCCTAACCACATATTTTAGGCAGCTCTCCAAATTTGGAGAATTTACCCTCTTTTTCCTACGAGATTTTGGAGAATCTGATATAGCAAAAAAAATCCACAAAAACTCCATTTTTAGAGAATCTGTTGGAGATGCTCTAAAAGATCCCTTAAAAACAGAGAAATGAGGTTCCAACATGTTTCAAGAAAATTGGTCGTCTACCGACACAAACTAGGCAAGTGCTTACGGGGTAGGACTTAGGAGTCCCCACCCTCACTTAGCGGTAAGATTCTCGTTTAGCGAAATGGCACAATAAGATTATCAGTTAAAACCATCATCTCTCTCTTAACAGTAAGTGTTTAGTTAACCGGTAAAAGGGCAGCAACTGTTTAGTAAACAACCCTTAAATGGTTCAAATCTATCTGATGTGGGACTCTAACATATTGCATGCATAAAAGTCTCAAAATCAATGAAGATGGCAGTAACGATTTAGAAATTGTATTACCTTGAGATATATATCAATGGCTTTGTAAAGATCATCATGATTCACTCTAGCAAGTTGAGGAACAGCTTCAATCAAAGCAATGAACTTTGACAATGGCACATTCACATCTCTACCAATCTCCTGCAAATACCCATCCACAAGCCTTCCCACTTTGATCATCCGAATATTCAACTCCGAAGAAGATCTGCACCTCTCCTCGAAATCACAATCACCATTGTCATCCAATTCCAATCTTTTTTCAAGACTTATATGCTGCTGACCTTGTTTTTGTAACATGAATTGCTCCACAATGTTCAGAACTATATCAAGATCGTATATCGTATCGCTATCATTCGATATCGATGGAATCATCAAATCACAAACTTTAGCTTCATCGAGTTGACTCGCAACTCTTCTTGCCAATTCCATTCTTGAAGACGACGAAGCTTGAAGTATGTTGGCTGCCTTCAACAATTTCAGCAAAAAGCTACAAGAAACCGCATTTCTTTCCATCGGGAGTAACATTATTATCGATTCCAAGAGCATTCTGCTATTTGAATTCGAAGGATCCGAATCAGAACCCGACCCCATTTCAAGATTTCTTGAAATCTTTGGCAGCCACTTGGAAGTGTAGATCTTTAAAGCATCACCAACAAGATTTGCAGGCACTTTGCCTCCAGATTTAAGGGATGTCATTATTCTTCTATAAAGATCCATTCTTAACTCAGAAAGATCCTCACCCCACCACCCTTTGCTTCCATTAATGTCTTCCTTGTCCCCATTTTGACTCAAATGGTTATGTGATAAGCTCACTTTCGAAGGGTTAGAACGGACTTTTGACACCACGGCTTCGATACAACGGCTCGTGATCCCCAATTCCTCTGACCATGATTGGAATCTTTTTGTGGTTTTAAGGGTAACAATACAATCTTTCCAGCCATTAAGAACACAAGAGTTAAAGAATACTTCAAGCTTGTGAACTAAATTCCCCTTTTCGAAATCTTCTGTCATTTGAAGGTAATTGGCTGCACATCGGGCCGATACGATATTGTAGGAACCGATAGTGATTGTGATTTCGTAGCAGAATTTTGCACATAATTCAAAAGCTTCACTGCCTCCTGGGAAATCAGGGAGTTGGAGAAATTGAAGTTGAGAGGATTCGGGGTTCTCAGAACAGAGTCTCTGCAACTTCAAGCACTTTGACAGAAGTGGAAACTGAAGGTGGAAAAACAGAGTATCAAGAATCATGAAATTAGTCAAAAACCCACAAATTTGATTCGGTTTTATCGCAATATTTCATCGAATTCGACAACCCTTTTGTGTAATCAAGGTAAAATTGAAAAAACAACCATAAAAAGTGGAGAATTAATGAAAAACAGAGTATCAAGAATAACGAAATTCACTTAAAACCCACAAATTTGATTTGGTTTTTATCACATCCTTTCGTCGAATTCAACAACCCTTGTAATCAAGATAAAATTGAAAAAACAACCATAGAAGTGGAGAATTAATGAAAAACAGAGTATCAAGAATAAAGAAATTCTCTTAAAACCCACAATTTTGATTTGGTATTTATCGCATTATTTCATCAAATTCAACAACCCTTTTGTGTAATCAAGGTAAAATTGAAAAAAACAATCATATAATTGGAGAATTAATGAAAAACAGAGTATCAAGAATCACGAAATTCGCCTAAACCCCACAAATTTGATTCGGTTTTATCGCATCATTTCATCAAATTCAACAGCCCTTTTGACTAATCAAGGTAAAATTGCAAAAAAAAAAAAAAGACAACCATAAAAGTGGCAAATTAATGAAAACCATCACCTTGTGAAGCAAATATCTTGTTTCATTCACTTGGATTATAAGATCGCTACGAACCTCAGAGGAAATTGACCTGAACCCAGATCATAATCTCAATTCCTTATCTCAATAATTTAACACAAAAACGAAACCCAAAATTTTGATTTCAATTTAGAATGGGGTGAAAAAACAGAGTACAAATAGCGTTTTCATGCTTACCTTACACCATTTGCAGTGTAGAAAGCATCAGGCCTTGAACCAAGTTTCATAAACTTCATCACTAACCTTTTTCTTGTTCCTATTTTCACCTTCTGATGTTATATAAATTCTTCATAGTAGTCAAAAATGGTCAAAACAATCTCTTTCTCCCACACGAATTGAAACCTGTTCATATGAACAATAAAACAGAGCTCGATTACGAAACAGATTGTAAAATTGTCAATTCTAAAAGATTTTCTAAACCAAAATCAACCCAAAAGAAGACATAATTTCAAAAACTAAAACAAACCCAAATTAGTTCAAGTCAAATCCCAATTCCCCAAATTGATTTCACACAGTGTCCATAAAGTAGACGCAAGATAATCGCTCCAAAAACAGTAGTTTCGATTGTTTTTTCGTGAAAGAAATCGACACAACATAAATTTAAATTCATCAAAGAAACAGTTACGAAAATTGAGAAGAAACCCATCTAATTTCAAGCTTTTTCTTCACAAATTTCAATATGGATTCTGATTGTATCCCACCTCAATTGAATTTTATCTTGTACAGCGAAAACCCAATAGAGTTCTTCACAACCAAAAGAAACTAAACAAAAACCCTTGAATCTTTTGGGGTCTACAAAAAAGATCGTTTGGATAATAGAATATGGAAAATGGGTGTAGGTGGATGTATATCAAGATTTCACCTTTTTCCCATCAGGAATCTTTTCAGAAAAATTGAGGCCTCAATTTATATTAGTAGGTGGGTTTTTGAGATGGTCCTTTGAATTCTGGGTTGCAACCTTTTCATGTATTGATGGCAAATGGGGTCAAGGGTGCACCCTCTTTTCTTCTTTTCATTGCAATTTGGGTCAAGGTGAGTTTAATGAGATGCTAAAGTTGGTCCATTTCTTTCATGTGGATGTGGACTTTTCATTTATTTCTTAAATTTTTAGTTGATTTTTGTTTGGAGGTTGTCTTAAATCAACATTATTTGTAGGTGTTTGTCATTGTTATGTATTTTGGTTCCTTTCATACACAACATTAAAATATAGTATATTGTTTTTTAAGATAACTAGAAGCGTACTTGCGCAATACATTAAAATCATTTTATTTTTTTGTCGATTTACAGTATGATTTTGGATGGTTTTGAGAAAGTGATAATGTTTTTTTTATAAATTTATTTAATTTAGACTTAATAATATAATGTTTTTTATATTAAAAAAATTAAGTATTTTGTTAGAATTCAATGATTATCTTATATATTTTAATGACATCTAGAAAAAATAACCAATTACATATTTAATAATATAATTAAAACAAAATTAAAATAATATAATATGTTAATTAATAGTGATACATGGAAATGTCTGCATAAAAGAAAGGTCCTGCATATACCAAATTGGTGAGTGTTAAAAGTCTACAGTAGTAATATGTATCTTGTGCTTTGATACTTGTAAATTAAAAGATTTTTAAAATCTTGCATAAAATGATGGTACATTGTGCCTAATAATTGTTGTGTCTTATATTTAATTTTATAATAATTAAATGAGAATTTTGTATATTGTGATAATCGTGAGATTATTGTTTTACATGATCTTTTTCTAGCATTTGATATATTGATAAACATATATTTGTTTTACAATGTGTTTGTTTGTATTTGGCTCATAATATGGAGAAAAAAACGTGTAACTTTTGTTTAAACAAGCTAAAAGGGTTCACATTATGAAACAAATATATATTAATCAATATTATAAATTCTAGTCTTAGATGAGAAAAAAAAGATCATATAAAAGAGCACATTATGCACTAGTTCTCAAATTTATCACAATTTCAAGAATTCTCAAAAAAAAAAAACTCTTATTGTTTATTAATATAATAAATCAATTTTCATATACACTTTAGGTGATTTATAATTTATGTAAGTGTATAGTTTTTTAGTGAAAACGAATAACATGAAAACGAATGATAATTTATGTAAGTGTATAGTTTTTTAGTAAAAACGAACTTATTTTTATTTGGATCTTATTTAATGTAATATACTTTTAAAATATTTATTTGATCATTTAGATACAACATTTCAAGCATTTATGTATTTAATTTATAATTGATAATGTACAAAGAGATAAGTAATTTTAGTTTAATTTTTTTTAGTGTAACAAACATTCAATCTAAATGTCTAACATGTTATACATAAAGTATCAAAATAAGATTTCAAAAATATATTACATAAATAAAAATTAGACCAAAAACGTTATATTTTTATATAATTTATCGTTTAATAAATTATATATCTTTAAATATCATTTCAAAAAATAATTTTAAGCTATTTTTTATACATTTAAACAGGAGTTTTGTAATAAACTTAAAATATAAATCAACTTTAAACTATTTTGTTTTTATCAAACACTTGGGAAATGCAAGGGCAACTTAGGGATTGTACACTGTGATCTTGTATTGGCGCCACTCTTGTCTGCCAACGAGGGTACACAAAAAAACATGTGGGCCAGTCTTCGACGTTCATAATCTACGATTTTTAATTTAATTTTAAAATATATTATATTAAAAAAATTACTTTCTACTCTCAATATTAAATAACCTTGACCGTATCTTCCGACAGTTAGATGATTTTATGACTCTTTAGGTGATGTATATTTCTGGCAAATTTTGTTCAAATTTTATATTTTTTGAAAACATTGTTTTCTATCTCAAAATACTATAAAAGATTCCTTTTAATATATAACTTTATGCCTATTTTCAACCATTAAATAATCCTGATATTTTAGGTAATACATTTATAACGAAGTTTTTTAAGATAAACTTAGAAATTTATTATAATATATCTTAAGAGCATAAAATAAAAATATTTCCTTTTATGTATTAATTAATTATGTTTTCAAATCTTATACCTCTTTTTTAGTTACTCATTACTATATAATCTTCGTTACTTATCAAATAATTTCCACATTTTTTCCTTAGTTTCCTCTTAAAATAATACGTGAAAATATATATGCCAAAAATGCTTAATTTTTTTAAAGATATATCCTATTAAAAAATATCTTTCTATATCAAAACACTATATAAATATACCTTTTTTTTCCGGATAACATTGTCTAATTAGATAATCCCCTACTTTTTGGGTAAGACATTATTAACAATATATCATATTAAAAATGTCTTGTGCATATCTTCCAACCGTTAAATAATCCACGATTTTTTGGGTTAAGTAGTCCGTTTTTTTTTTACACTCAGATTCACCTTTACATATTTATAAGAGAGATCAGCAGTTATGGACGGTTAAATAGTTAAAAATAACTACATAACGGTTGTAACTGTTAACGTATAAGATTGGACAACAATCACAATTGACTCAGTAGCTCTGAGTTAGATGCACCATGCCTCAGAAGCAATGGTTCAAAAGAGTTCGATCAAAAGGTTCAGAAGCTTTGAGCCGAAGGCTCATTGGCTCTGACTTAAGGTCAAAGGCTCTTTAGTGAAGACTTCGAGATACTAAGTAAAACTCAGAGTTCTGGGGAGAAGGCTCCGAGTCCACATGCTTTTTTTTCCATACTTATAGAATTTTCACCAAGTCCTCGAAACTATTTCAAAAATGTTTCCAACCTTCATAATCACGTCAAAAACGTCTCAATGCTTGGGATTCCTAAGCGAGAACCCATTCATAAAATCCGTTAGGGGTGATGCCCCTTGGAACTTGCAAGGGGCGTAGCCGGCTAGCCACTTGACCTTCGCCTTAAGGCGATCTAAGCTAATAGAGGCATACATGTATGAGTATTCACTACGCACCTCCTAAGTCCAAACTCACTTATCTTTGCCTTATTACCTAATTGATAATTAATCATACTAAAAATGATTGATGACACTAAAAAGGGAAGACTAATTGCACCTCTATGCATTGCTAAGTGCACCCCTATCTAGTAATTTCCTCCTCACACACATCAACACCAAATCTACTTTTTACATTTGCAACGCATGACTTAACCAAATTTTGACATTAAAAGAGGTACAAATGTCATTGCCCCACTAAAATCACCAACAAATTTTATATTTATAAAGATACATTCTATTAAAAATTTACTTTCTATCTGATAAGACTATAATATAATCCTTTTTAAAATAACCTTGGGAGTATCTTTCTCACATCACAAGACCATCTCATATGAACCTATGAAGATGATGTGATTGTTAAGGCATCTTCAACAACTTTTATAAAAGGGAAATTGGCTGAAATAGCCATATTAGACATTGAATTGAACCTCCTAGCCATTTCTCTACCTGATTTACCAAAATAGACATAGGTCCGCAATGGCGGACCTGCAAGTCCGCAATACCCCCCCTAAACGACAAAAGTAATTGGTGGCTCTACCCAGGTCCACAATGGGTCGGGTCGGGTAGGTCCGCCATCCGCAATACAGACACGTGGCACGCTCCGGGGAAACCCTAATCCATATCCGCCATTGCGGACCTAGGCTAGGTCCGCTAGTCTTCCTTATTTTTTGTGTTTTTCTAGTTTTTGACGTACGTTTTCGTTGCGGATTTGCATTATTTTTTCCCTCAATAATTGTCAGTTGTACAGTTGAGTAGATGTACCTATTGAATACTTTTGAACAATTTTGAAACCGTGAAGTTTTCTATAAGAATAGGAAGCTTGAAAAGAGAAGGTAAGCAGTTTTGCAATCTGAGAAAAGTTTGTGTTTTCTTGATTTTTTTTCATCTGTTTAATCTTTGTTTTCTTAAAGATGAGTTTTGTTTCTCAAAAAGTAAAATTACGTATTTTGGGTAGAGGTTACTGTCAACAAAATGGTCAAGAGTGGGATTATTTTACTGATCGACCGATGGTTCGCGCCATGGTTTCGACAACTATCACGCATCAAAGGTTGGTTAATTATGTTCGAGAGAAAAGTGGTATGGACTCTATTGTTGGTACCACCAAAATTATTTACAAATATTCTGGGCAAATCGTTGAGCTAAGAGACAATGTCGATGTTTCGTGTTTCCTGCAAAATGCTATGGCTTTAACAAATCCGCCAACACTTTACGTTTACGACGATTACACGATGGCGGGCGGCAGCAACGTTGGTGGTGGTTCGAACACCGGAGGCGCTCCTGATGTGTATGCCGAGCAGAATCAAACATCTTACATGTAACACCCTCGAATCTGGAAATAGCAACTAATTTAAAATTTTCTAAATACATCAATAAATGTTTCATATACAAACACAATTTCAAGGTTTAACCTCAACACACACGATTTGTTCTCTACAATAAGTCTATAACAAGGTCGGGTGCTACTAAAACCCAATAATAATCACTATCTCCAACTGCGGAAAACTTCCCAAATACTTACACTTGTGAAACTAAAACACATCACTTCATGGTACTGCTAGAACCAAACTCCCCAACTGAAACCTGATGCACATGCCGACAAATAAAAATGTTAGTCTTAACGCCTAGTGAGCTCAAGAGTTTTCAACATATAAAAAAATTAATCGTTTAAAAAGAAATAATGCAGTTAAAGTCATAATCTTTCAAAACGATATACTTCACTTATGGAAACGACTCGTTTACCAATAAATATGCATTTTAAACGAAAGAGACATCGAGTTAATTGTTAACCCAACCAAACTGTTTTAAAGACTAAGATCCCAATATAAATCGTTATTTCGTAACTTAAATTTAACCCAAAACTTGCTCAACATAAGAATATAAATCGACTCCCAATTTACGATAATGTAAATAACACCTCATATCTCAAAACACCCCAAAACACGGGCGGGGATTAAACACTCAACCCAAAAACATGGAATAAATTCATGTATGCAAAATGTCATCGAAACAATTGTATAAAAGACTCAGCCCAAAGACAACACCTTTCGGTGACGGGGGAAACCCGATTCCGTATAATGTGACGTGCACAAAGTAAGCCACGTATTACGTTAAGTTGGTATAAAGTATCGGGCTCAACATCTTTCAGTATACACCCATAGATACTTGCACAGAGGACTTATACCATACCGAAGATGCCTAACCGCGCCGCAATGGGGAAAACTAGCGTTCTACCATTGGACAAATAATAAAAGCATCGAGCTCAACATCTTTCAGCATACACCCATAGATATTTGCACGAAGGACTTACAACCCAATCCGATGTCTAACGTGTCGCACGAAGGACTTACAACTCAATCCGATGCCTAACGTATCGCGATGTGGAAAACTAGTCGTTCCAACATCGGACAAAATAACAAAAGTGCTCATGGATCCATAGCAGACGGGGTTGAAACATTACATGACTCAAAACGAATGAACTAACGCATTCAAAACATGTAATTCCAAAATAAGATGCAATAAATGCAATCATAACCAAGCGCTCTACATTGAGCTATCAAAACCGGACAAATGTCCCCAAGACCCAACAAAATCCAAGCCGAGCCATAAGCTCAACAAATCCAAAGACCCAACGTTGAAAATCATAAAATGAAATCAAACATAAACGACCCGCAATAATGCAACCCATGCTTCAAAACACACAAATAACTCCAACATAATTTAGATTGGGACAAAACATTTTCCAAGTGGGTTTATACCTTTTTATCCTTTTCAAATCATCCCATGACACCCAATAAAATGCATTTATACTCAAAAATATACACCATGAAATAAATCATTAAGATACCCAAAATATATGATTTATTTATCAAAATGACCAAAATCCCAAAGGTGGGTGTTCTATAAGTTTGTAAAGTTTAACACTTCCAAATAACCAAAACTATTCAAGTGATCAACAGTTAACAATTCTATGTAGAACATATAAACACTTTAAAATAGACATTTTGGCATGTACACCATTTTCACAAATCAACTTGAACTCATCTTGCTAGATTTAGGCTAAATTTAGATTTTACCCAACTTGAGCTTCCTTGAAGAAATCCAAATCCGCAAGCAAAACCTTCCAAAAACCTATATTGACAAGTTCCAACCATGAATATACTCTTTCAACCATTTAGAATTATTCCCCAACCATTTTACATAAAGATCTCAACTTACGTCAAAACCCTAATTTCCACAAATGAAGAAAATAGAAGGTTGCCTTACCCACAACTTGAATCCATCAACAAAGCACTTCTAGATTACCAAAATAAGCCATAAACTTCCAACTTCGAAATAATGACAAGGGTTAAGTGGAAACCCTAGAAAATTGATGGAAGTGATGAAGAAGGTGGAGAGGGTGAAGGTAGTTTAGCTCTAGCTTCCAAACCTTGCTAGACCATGGAGGATCACTTAAAACACTCTAGGTTTGGTGCCTTGATTGCATAAAACCTGGTTTTAGGGTTTGGGGTCGGTTCTAGAGAGAAAAAGGGTGAAAGGGGTTGAAATAATGAGGAGGGGCTGCTCAAGATTAGATTTTTAAAACGACCAGGGGTCGTCGGCGATTGTGCCCAGGGCACTCTCGCCAGGGCACTATCGCCCAGAGTGTCCCGAGTCCCGTTTTCTTCCATTTCTCATCCGGAGCACCCACGATGCGATAAGGCTTAATAGGTAAGGTGTAGGGATGGAATTCTATGATCAGAAACAAGGATTTCTCAAAGGATTGGCTTTCACAGATAGGAATTTACAGGTGTTACATTACATGCCTCAGTTTCCCTAGCAGAATCAAACATCTTACATGCCTCAGTTCCCCGAGCAGAATCAAACATCTTACATGCCTCAGTTCCCCGAGCATAATCAAACATCTTACAGGCCTCAGTTTGATTCCGTTTTTCTTCATGAACATGGTTAAGGTATGAGTGACTATAACCCCGATGTTGTTCCTGAGACAGAAGAACTGGTAGACGAACAAGAAGATGAGGAAGACGAAGCCGCTAAAGAATTTCATCAAGACCCCGATGAATCTCATGTTTATGACCTGGGTCTTTCTGATGTTCATACGGATGAAGAAGAAGAAGAAGAAACGTCTGAACCTAGTCCTGTTAAATCATATGGTGGGATAAATGATTTCTTTGGTATGCCCCCTCCCTTCCAGAAGACCAAGAGCCCGTCATCACACCAAACGAAGCACCCGTACATTATACCCGTAGTTGAAGAGTGAATGTAGGGGATGTTTTCCAAACGAAAGACGAAATGACCCTCGTTATCGGGAGGAAGACCCTTGAAGAGGGTTTCCAGTTTAGAGTTGAAAGATCTTCAAAATCCCGATACGATGTGAGATGTGTGCAGCCTAACTGTAATTGGCGTATGTATGTTGTGTGCATACAGAATATCACTATGTTCCACGTACGAATTATGAATGACGTACACACTTGTTCAAGGACCCAAATGAATCCCAACCACCGTAACATCAATAATTAAAGTTTACTAACTTAAAGTGTCTAAAATTAAATTTAAGGGACCAAAAGTGTAAAAAATTAAATTTTAGGAACCTAAAGAGTCATATTTTAAAGTTAAGGTTTAGGGGACCTAAAATGTCATAAATTAATGTTAAGGATCCTAATATGGGATTTTTAAAAGTTTAAGGACCTAAAGTGTCAATATTTAAAGTTTAGTGACATAAAGTGTCTAAAATAAAAGTTTAGTGACATAAAGTGTCTAAAATAAAAGTTAAGGAACCAAAAGTGTCAAAGTTTAAAGTTTAGGGACCTAAAGTGTCATGTTTTAAATTTAGGGACCTAAAGAGTCATATATCAAATTCTAGGGACCTAAAGTGTCATAAATTAATGTTAAGGATCCTAATATGGGATTTTTTCAAGTTTAAGGACCTAAAGCATAATTTATTAAAGTTGGAACGTAAATTATCATAAACTAAGGTTTAGGACCTAAAGTGTCAAAGTTTAAAGTTTAGTGACATAAAGTGTCTAAAATAAAAGTTAAGGAACCAAAAGTGTCAAAGTTTAAAGTTTAGGGACCTAAAATGTCATATTTTAATTTTAGGGACCTAAAGAGTCATATATCAAAGTCTAGGGACCTAAAGTGTCATAAATTAATGTTAAGGATATTTTTTTCAAGTTTAAGGACCTAAAGCGTAATTTATTAAAGATGGAACGTAAATTATCATAAACTAAGGTTTAGGACCTAAAGTGTCAATAATTAAAGTTTAGTGATCTAAAGTGTCTAAAATTAAAGTTTAGGGGATCTAATGTGTTATGTGTCTAAAATTAAGGTTTAATGTGTATTCAAGTCTAGGGACCTAAATTTACATTAAAGTTAATTATAAACTACAAAAATCATATTCAAACAATGTTAATAAACATTAAACATACATACAATCGAAAGAAAAAAATATATAAAATATTAATATATTATATACATATATAATCGAAAGGAAAAAAAAAAGAGGTATGCCACCTCCGCCAGGTCCGCAAGTCCGGCGGTGGCGGAGTTGGTGGTGGACGTGGTGCAGTAGTGGTGGCAGAGGTGGTTCAGTGGTGGTGGTGGAGGTGGTGCAGTGGTGGTGGCGGATGTGGTTCATTGTCGTTTACAAGACTTACCTTTGGTGTCATTGAATACACGTGTTGATTTGGGGAAGCACGAACCGAGATTCGACAAAAAATACGAGCTTTAACAATGAATTCCTTTAAAATATTCGATGTAGGGTATGGATGAGGGGACCATTGGTCTGGTTTGTATATAAAAAGGGTAGTTGGGGTGAGGAGGGAACCGTGTAGCATTAATTAAATTAATTAAAAAACGAAAAAACGGCAGGTCCGCAATGGCGGACCTGCAACCCTAATGGCGGACCTGTGTTAGCGGTTCCTGATAATGCCACGTGTTTGTATTGCGGATGTCGGACCTACCCGACCCGACCCATTGTGGACCTGGGTAGAGCCCAATTACTTTTGTCGTTTAGGGGGTATTGCGGATCTGCAGGTCCGCTATTAGGTCTATTATCGTAAATCGGGGAGAGAAATGGCTAAGAGGTGCAATTCAATGTCTAATATGTCTATTTCAGCCAATTTCCCTTTATAAAATAGAAAAAAATTGAGTTTTTGTTCTTTAAACTTTTTCAACAGCTTTGTTATTTTGTTCTCTATAAAAGAGAAAACTTGAAAAAAAATTCAAGTTTAGAGAATTCTCTAGACTTGATGGTGGGAGAGAGAAATGATTATTTTATTCAATTCCGCCAATAAGATTGAATTTTTATCATTTTATATATATAAAAAAAATTAAAAGTGTATTGAGATTAGATAATATTATAATATAATTTGTATTAAATAGAGAATTTATTGGAGTTGAAATCTTTTTAGAAATTTTAACATTTGATTTTCCATTTTAGATAAATTATAAATAATGTGTTAAAAATTCTCTTATAAATTATTATTAACATACAGTCTCACACCTAACTTTTAACATAAGGGTACGTCGTCATCATTATTTGACCCAATTGTTGATGATTTTTTTAAAAGGCATACTAAAGTTTTTATTACCAACCAATAGGTGATCAACCCACCTAGCAATGAACAACGACCAAGTTTTGGAAAAAAAAAACAATTGAGCACAAACAAAAGCCATGAGCAACAAGAAAACAGAAATTAGAACCACCAGGTTTGCGAGGAGCAAACTATGGCAAGACCTCTATCACAACTCTCGATCCATCAGCTTCGAACAGCTTCAAACCAGCCCCAACCGCGCCCCGCCTTAGAATGCACAGCCCCCTCGAACTCCTTCTGCCAGTACAAGACTGCAGACTCGAAATTGTAGTGTAGCGGTGTTGCGGCCGCTGAACCGAGCGAGATATGATGTCCACCGACATATGTCCATAGCTACTATGATCTAGGATCCACAAGCCAAGTAGCCAAATCAGAAACGGGATCTTGATTGCGCCATTTAATCCACTCAAAGGTTCTTAGTTGCGCCGTGAAGAATTGATCCGAAATGTTTCCTTGTTCCTTCTCAAATATCACCTTATTCCGATGTGACGAAATGAAATAGATGAAGCATCCCACAACCGATATCCACCGCTTCAAGGTAATGGTGTTCAAGCCCAAATGATTACCAATCTCCAACATTTCCTTGACCAGATTAATCGACGAGAAATTTGTGTTCCACCATCGTCCCATTTGGATCCAAAAACGTCTTACCTCTTTGCAATTAACCAAGGCGTAATCGATCATCTCGATTGTTTTTCCACACCTTGGGCATAGTATAGTCTCCAACTCTATCCCCAATTTATCCAAAACTTCCCTAGTTGGTATCCTCCCTAGTCTTACTCTCCATAGAAACACACTTATTTTTTTGGAATAAAAGAAACCCATTTTGTCTCTGTCACAACCCTCGATCCACTTGTTCTTTTATCTTCCAATATCTCCCTCATTTTTTTCACAGTAAATCTGTAACACCCTCAAATTTGGTAAGAGCAACTAAATTAAAATTTCGATATAAAGTCAACATAAAGAACAAAACTTCCTCCTACAACTCGAAATCCAAAATACCTCAAGTTAAAAATTCTATAATTAACCTCAACAAATATAAACTCCAATAATACACAAGTACAAAACCGAAGCCGGGTGTTACTTAACCCTAAACACGAGTTGCTCTTCCCAAAACAAAGGCAGAAGACTTCAACAAACTAGTCACTCCCCGAGCACGCAAATAACACTCCTCTCTTCACGGTGTCACTAGAACTATTCCCAACAAATCCTGTTGCACATGCCGACAAATAAAAAGGTTAGGCTAACGCCTAGTGAGTTCAAGAGTTTTCAACATAATAAATATATCGTTAAAAAGGAAGAATGCAATTTAAATCATAATATTTCAAAGTGATATGCTTCAATTATGAAAATGACTCATTTTCCAATAATATGCAATTTAGGCGAAAGAAACTCCAATATGAACGTTTTCCAATCCAAACTATTTTAAGGGCGAAGATCCCAAATTTAAAACGTTCTTTCGTACATTAAGTTCAACCCAAAACTCACTCCAAATGAGAATATAAATCAAACTCCTAAGTTATGAAAAGAGGATAAAAACTCTACATCCCGAAACACCCAAACATGGGTAGGGCGTAATACTCAACCCATAAATCATATATATATAAGCCGCAAATGTAAAACGTCACCGAAAACATGGATACTAAACACAATACCCAAAACAACACTTTTCAGTGATGGGGGAGACCCGATTCCATAAAATATGACGGTACACAAAGTAAGCTCCATTTTATGTTGTTAATACTAGTCATATAAACAAGTACACGCAAGGGATGTCAAGCTTGGTGGCTTTAAACGTACACCCACGGGATATCAACTTCAACCGCGAACGGTCCTTACGTTGAGTCCCTCATCCAATATCGTAATACTTAGCACGTAGGACTTATAGCCCAATCTAATGCCTAAACGTGCCTCAATGTAGAAAACTAGCGTTCCATCATTGGACGTAATGATTCCAAGCGCAAGGGATGTCAGGCTCGGTAGCTTTAAACGTACACCCACGGGATATCAACTTCAACCATAAAAGGTCCTTACGTTGAGTCCCTCATCCAATATCGCAACCAAAGCTCGAAGTCGAGCTATCAAAACTGGACAAATGTCCTAAAACCCAATCATAATAAAATACCGGACCACAAGCCCAACAGCCAAATGACTCATTGTCAAAGGAAATAAAATGCAAGAAAACGCACTCGACCAACGTTTATGAAAACATGTGCTCCAAAGTACACAGCCAACTCCAACACAACTTAGAATAAAATAGATCATTTCCCAAACAAGGTTATACCATAGACACGTGCTCAATTGCTTGGAATTTACTCTTTGAAATACTTAAAATGCATCTTTTCTCCAAAACAAAGTTTTGAAGTTTTCCAAAATGTTCACAAGGTCGGAAATGACCAAAATCCAAGGACTCATCCGATGATGTTTTCAAACCTCCAATAACACAAATTATGCATATTTCCGATCAACACAAAAATGCGTTTTAATAAATAATCTTCATGCATGCAATAAGTTAATAGCACACTTTCGTTTATGACTTATTTATCAAAATGCCAAAATTCCAAATGTGGGTGTTTTATGAGTTTATAAAGTTAAACACTTCCTAATAACCAAAACTTGTCAAGTTATCAGCAGTTAACAATTTCATGTAAAACACAAAATACTTTAAAATGAACATTTTGGCATGTACAACATTTTCATAAATCAACTTGAACTCACCTTGCTAGATTTAGGCTAAATCTAGATCTTCACCCCCAACTTCAGCTCATTTGGAGAAACTTGAATCCTCAAGCCAAAACTTTAAAAAACCTAGATTCACAAGTTTCCAACCATGAATAACCACGTCCAAATGTTTAAAATCATTCCCCAAACATCTTATATCAAAATCTCCATTTTGGCCAAAAACCCTAATTTGACATAACTTTTCTCAAAATCTTCCAAACCGAAATTGGAGTAATAAAACACTAGGAAATCATCCATGAAGCATTTACAACTCTTAATTAAGTTTAGAAATGGAGGGGATGAACTTACCACTTAGGTTTTGGTGAAAACCTAGTAAACCCTAAAATGGAGCTTGAGGTTGAAGATGAAGATGGATATGGTGAACCCTTGATCATAACTTCCAATCCTACCACTTGATGATGTTTTACCTCCATAATACCCAAGGATTTGAGCCAAGGATGACCCAAAATCGACATATATGATTTAGGTTAGTTCTAGAGAGTGTTTGGGAAGAAAGGGGAAATGAGAAATGGGCTGAAAATCGGATTTATCAGCCAACAACCCCCCTTGTGCGACATTGACAGGCTACAATGCCCTGGTCAATGTCGCTGACTGACCCCCAACTTTTGTTTCTTGCTGCTACATTGCCACATTGTAGTTGGACCTGTACCAAGCCTCGAAACTCGACTTTTTCTATGCCAACACTCCCGAAACTCTTAGAGACTTTAAATAATGATATCCCAACAAAAGTCCCGCCGTTTATAAGTTCCAAAAACATCCGGGTGACCTTTACTTACCAAAAATTACGGGTGTTACAATCCTCCCAACCTTAAAAAGAGATTTCGTCCTCGAAATCTAGTTTCCCATTTAACGTTGTCCTCTTAATAGACTGTCTCTGTTTACAAGTAGTTGTCTCTAATCCACTTGCTAGAACAATCACGAAAAACTTTATGCTGATACTCACGACAAGTGTCCCCCCTTAGGCACATTACGCTTATATTCCGAGTGTACGTTTAACTTACTAGAGTAACTTTTACCCATGAGACTTCGGTTGCCTCCCACCCTTGGGTGACACGTACTACCTCAAGGGTAGTTTGTGACTTCAACTTCTCACCGACATTCACACCGACTAATTCATCTCAGCTCAACATATTTCTAAAACCAAAAACCAGAGATCGACATCAAACCCCAAAGAATTCTCAAAATTTCTTAACGATCCATCCTTGATATTGGTAGAGCATTCCCTCCGAGAATGTGCCAATACGCCCTCCAGAGGTCGGTTAATTCTGTCTAGGTTATCACACAACTCCGACCAACTCTCAAACCTCAAACACTCCGTCTCTAAGATCCTCACCATGTCAAGAAAGTTACCCACATCAATACTTAATTACCAACATCAAATCCCCTTAGACCCTGTCATTGTGAGGCCAACACTCTTTACGATCCAACGGGAGTACTTCTAAACATTCCGAAGACTCATTGACCTCAAAGAACAAGTCGACGCCAAAATCAAGATGGCCATAACAAATCTTAGAGTTGAGACACTTAATCATGGAAATAAAAACCCCAAATCATACCACTTTACGATAAAACCATAACATCATCAATAATCACGAATACTCATTAAGATGATGCGCCACCGACACATAACATGTCACCGCACAATTAACCCACCGATTCAAACCCATCCATACGTAACCAATCGCACAAGGTTTTTAACCCGAATTTTACCGAAAGGGAAAGATTATCGCTTACCTAACTGGGGAATGCATAACTCTAATACCTCAACTATCCATGCAGGCATCCGCTCATAAATTGAAACCCATAATTCAAGACTGCCCACAAGCCAGATCATTTGACGCTTCAATTCTCAAGGACTCCTTTAGTCCCAAAACATCAATTCTTTCCCAAGAGGGTTTAAATCTATTGTCCTGATTGAGTTCAAGGTTTTTCAACTAATATGCCAATTTAAATTTTTATAAAACTTTCAAATGCAAAAGTTACATAACAATTAATCGTACATGTAAAAATCTACTACCGTTTACTCGGTGGGTGTGCAAAGTAATCACCAATGCCACACATATAAAACCATTTCAAAATTCATTTGATCAATACTCACATTAATAATGACAATAACTAAAGATGCACAACAAAATTTTCAAATGGACTACCATGGTCCTAGCATACATCAATTTACACTAGGTACGTGAAAATAATATTTTGTACTGAAACTTATGCAACAAATGTTTGTACAACTCCAAAAAGGGACCTTCACAAATTCACTTAAAAATTCTTTCCTTTAATTCCTTAAAACGTCGTGGAGTAAAAATTTTAACGGGGCCCATACACATCAGTTTATTTCCCAAGACTTAGTAAAACAATGGGAGTGTGTGATTTTGGTCAAACGCAGATAAATTTTAAATCGAGTTCAAATCTTGGGCCGCACGGATAAAATGCACTTGTCCAAAAATAGTAGTTACAAGGACATGTATACTGATAATTTATTTAAGGCATTGCAGAAATTTATGACAGTTAAATCAACAATTGAAGCATGTTCAGATCAAAAGTTCAATATGAAACAACATAAATCTTTTATATGCTTTCTCACGCAAAAGTGTAAATCAATTCAATTACCCAACATCGTACCACGAAATACTTGCATGAAACCCAAAAGAGAAATCACCTGACATTGAAACTTCCAAAATAACATATGGGTAATATATACTTAACAAAACTCTCAAGACGCCTCTTACGGTTGTGAAAATACCGGTGCGAGACTTGCACGAGCCAAAAATATTAGACAAAATTCATAAGTTACACACGCAATAAGGCAAGTGTATGTGTTCCGAAATTTTATCTACACGACGCAGAATGTCGTAAAATAAAACGCCATAAAACCCAACTGAATTTTCATAAAACTCATTAACGCTAAAATCAAGCGGTGTCAAATTTTTCGTTTATCAACATAAAAACATAAGACGACAATATATCTAAAAATGTTAAAGTTCTAAGAGTTTCTCTTTTTACTGCAATGTGAAATAAAGTGACACTTTTCAACAAAATTGCATGGGACATGACGCCGAACAAACTCGCAAATTTACACGAAGCAAAATTAAAATTTACGCATTTCAAAGTTCACTCACGCGCCGAGAAAACGTCGCAAAACAATACTCTATAAATTTCAACACAACTCGTACAGACTAAAATTCCCAAGAAAACTCTGACTCAAGAACATGAGAATAACTTTTCCTTTAAAACCTTATGTTGGTCCCAAATTGCAGTAAGTAAATAAGAAAAGTATTGTAGAAGGGGGGGGGGTTGAATACAATACACACAGTTTTTCACTTAATTTAATTCTTATTGATTTGAAATCAAGAATTACACATAGAAAACTTTGATTGTTGCGGAAGAGAACATATGAGATATGTTCAAACAATCTTACACATAGAGAATAAAGAACAATTGTAAAACACTTAGAAAACAATTGAACTTCGTAGAGAGAAAGTTGCCAGGCACTTAGAGAACTTGAAGATAGTAGAGCTGGGTCTACTTGGTATCTTGCATGTTGAACCATCCTCCATATTTATAGTGCTTCATGCATTAAATGCATGGGACACCTGTTGAGCAAAGGATGGACACAGGTCTTCAGCAAGGTACAGGATGTACCTTTTGTCTTGAGGTGTATTGTCTTGAAGTGTTGACCTGCAGGATGGTGTAGACCTTTCCTTAAAATGGTGTAGTAGAAAAAACTTACTTTATCTGATCTCCAGATGAGGTCCATGTCAATGCAAGATATCACAATATACTTTGTCAGAAAAGTACAATGTGTTTGAAGAAATCTTCAGGCCTTGAAGATTAAGAAGTCTTTGGTTACCGAAGAGATCTTCGGGCTCCTGAAGACTGAGAGGTCTTCGGCTCTTAAGACTGAGAGGTCTTCGGCTCCTAAGACTGAGAAGTCTTCGGCTCCTAAGACTAAGAAGTCTTCGGCTTCTGAAGATTGAGAAATCTTCGGCTTCCGAAGATGTCTTCGGTCGAAGACGTCTTCGACTGAAGAGGTCTTCAGCCGAAGAGGTCTTCGGCTCCTGAAGACTGAGATCGGCACCATCCTGGCCAATGGTGTTGATCAAGTGGGCATACTTGGCTTTAGGCTGAGGAGTCTATCTTTAATCCACTTTGAAAGATATTCTCCTTCTTTGTTTTCTTCGGTTGATCTTCGACTTCACCGAACATTTGTATAGAAACCAAGCTGCTAAAAGAACCTCAAAATATTCTAAGTATGATGATATAAAATGGAAGATCAGGAGGTCATCTTCAAATCTTCAGATGACCCAACAATCTCCCCCTATTTGAGGATGACATCCATACTAAAGAATAGAACAAAGAGTGTACTGAATAAATACATTTTGACCCATTTTTAGTCTTTTTGGGTTCTTTTCACATAGAACTTTTTTTTTTTTTTGTATATCTGACATTTACAAGGAAATGAAAAAGTATAGCTATACATACGAATAAATGAATACAATGAATAAAGAATGAGAAAAAAAATACAAAGATATAGAAGACAGTAGTCGGGATTGTTTGAACTTGAGTGGTTGGTTAATCCCCCTCAATTCATACTCCCCCTCAACTAATGTCAGGTGGCTTTGATCACATAGTCCATTGCAAAATTAGTTTCAGCAGAGTTTAAGCTTGAGTGGTAAGATGCTCCCCCTCAACTCATACTCCCTCTTAACTAAGAAGTCAGAAGATCTTCGGGATCCTCCGAACCTGCTCCTGGAAGGGCAGATTCATCCTTGGATCGTGCAGAAGCATCAGGACTGAGAATCCTGGGTGATAGGCTGTGAGGTGGAGAAGAGGCACCTTGGATTGGGGAGGAGTCCAAGTCATCCTTATCAACCAAGGAAAAGGTTGATGAGGGAATAATAAGGGTCCCCAGTTTTACAATTGTATCCTTTTGTGAAGATACAAAGGAGATGGCTTTGGGTTTAGCAGAGTCCCCGGGCCCAGATGGGAGAATTTCAACACCTGCTGATTGTAGAGAATCGGTAGGTGGAGTAGGTGGCTTGGCCCTTGAAACCTTCCTTAGCCTCTTGAGAGGAGAGGGAGGGGAAGAGGTAGAGTGCTGCCGCTTTGAGATATGGGGTGTGACCTGGGTAACCGCCGAAGGTTCTTTCGGTGGTATGGCCATTTGGGCAAGTGCGGCGGTGCCAGTAGCAGTAGAGGATTTATTGCTAGCCGGCGTCACTAAGGAGGGGGAAGAAGGGTCCACTACAGTTGAGGGACCTTTGGACACCGGAGTGTCCTTAGTATCACCCCATTGTAGATCGGGAGAGTTTATGAAGGAGAACATACCTGACAGTAGAGGGCGATCGGTGTAGAGAGAGACATTGTTCAAAGAGTCTTCATGACTTTCTAAGTGTTGGTCGAAGAGTCATCACCAAATCAATTAGAGACCAAACAATTTTTCTCCCCCTATTTGATGATGACACCAACACATAGAAAAAAAATGGTACTGACACTCAGAAAAAGTACATTACACGAAGAACTCATAAATTCAGTGGCCCATTTTTTTTGTTTTTTTGTTTTTTTTTTTGGGGCTCTTTTTTTTTTGTTTTTTTTTTTTTAACATGAAAGAAAAAAAAGATAGAAGGAGAGGAAGAAAGAAAGAAAGGGAAGAGGATAGAGAAGACCAAGGAAAAAGACAAAAAAAAATTCTAGAAAAAAAATGGGAAGAAACCGAAAAAGAAGAGAAGAGAGAGAGAGAAACCGAAAAAGAAGAGAAGAGAAGAAAGAAAGAGAGAGGTACCGAAAGAGAGAGAGAGAGAGAGACCGAAAGAGGGGAGAGGAAAAGAAAAAAATTAATTAATTTTTTTTTTAATCTAACGACTAGAAAGAAAAGGAAATTTTTTTTTTTAATAAATCCAAACCCATCGAAATGGAAGAAGGGAAGAAAAAAAATTAGGGAAGAAAAAAATTGGAGGATGAGGGGGGGGGGGATGGTTCGGTGGTTGGGGAAAGGGGGATGGGATTTTCGGAGGTATAAGGGGGGAGAGAGAGAGCCGAAAAAAAATTGGGTGGTGTGGTGGTGTTCGGCGACAAAGGAGCCGAAGGGGGGGGGAGTATTCGGTGGGAGGCATAAGGGGGTATTTTGGGATTTCGGTGGGGTGGGGTTCGGTTGGGTAGTAGAGAGAATGGGTAAGGGGTTCGGTGGCTTGAGGGAGGCCGAAGACAAAGGGAAGAGGGGAGGGGGTGGGGTCGGTGGGGAGAGGGCCGAAGGATGGAAGGGCTTCGGTGGCTTCGGTGGGGAGAGGGCCGAAGGAGGGAAGGGCTTCGGTGGGGTGTGGGCCGAAGAGAGGAGAGGCGCCGAGAGAGAGGGAACCGAAGGGAGAGGGAGCCGAAGGAGAGAGAGAGATTTCGGTGGGGTGGGGGGCCGAAAGAGGGAGTGGGGAGGGGGTAGTTTCGGTGGGTAAGGGGAGAGGGGGAAGCCGAAGGGGAAGTGGAGGGGGGAGGGGAAGGGGAGGTAGCCGAAGGCAAGGGGAGGAAAAGGGGATAAAAAGAAAAGTGAAGAGGGATAGAATAAGTTGGGAAAAAGACAAAACAAATTAAGGGGGGGGGGGGGTTCATGGAGTGAAATTTGTGGGAAGTGGAAGAAATTTCGGTTAGGGTCTATTGATTTCGGTGGGGAGAGAAACCGGAAAAATAAAGATAAAGTGTGGGGAGTTTTCGGCTTGGTGGAGAAGCCGAAGAAAGAAGAGGGAAAGACCGAAGAGAGAGGGGGAGGCGAAAATAGAAAAGGAAAAAAAAATTGTTTGAAAAGTTCATGTGCATCCGTTGTTTTTTTTTTTTTTTTTGGTTTTTTTTTTTTTTTTTTTTTTTATAACCCAAAACGGTGGAGTAAAAATTTATTTAAAAGTTGATTTTTTTTTTTGTTAAAAACAACTTGTTTTGAAAATAAATTATTATTATTATTTTGTTATTTTTTTTTTTTCGAAAATAAATCTGCAGCCGACAAAAAGAATTTTTTAAAAAAAAGGTGTGTGAGAGAGAGAGAGCAACCGAAGGGGGGTTAGAGAGAGAGAGCAACCGAAAGAGGGAGAGGGGTTAGAGAGAGAGAAAAACCGAAAGAGGGAGAAGGGTTAGAGATTCGATGGGAGAGGGGGAAAGGGGTTCGGCCAAGGGAGGGTGAAAGGGGTGTTCGGTTGAGAAGGGAGGGAGGAAGGTGGGGGTGGTGTTCGGCTAGGGAAGGGGAGTTTGGGTGTGGTGTGCTTGGTGGTAGAGGAGCCGAAGGATGGAGGGAGGGAATAAGGACCGGAGGAAGAATAGAAGAAAAAAAAAAGAGGGTTAGAGATTTTCGGTGGGGACAAAAGAGGTGGTGTCGGTTGGAGGGTGATGTGGGGTAAGGGAGTTTCGGTTTGGGAGCAAGAAAAGGGTTGGTGAGGGAGGGGGCTTCGGCCAAATAAAAATAATGGGTAAGGGGGATTTAGTTTGGTGTGGGTTGATGAGAGAGAAGGGTTAAAAGTGTGGGACCGAAGAGGTGAGAGAGAAGGGTTGGAGGCCATGGGGATAAGACAAAAGAAGTAATATATATAATTTTTTTTAAACATCTATCAGCCACAAAAAAATAAAAATAAATAATTTTTTTTTTTATAACAAACCCATCGCAGGGAAGAAAAAAAATAATAATATATTTTTTTTAATTCAAAAGTAAAGGAAAACAAAATTAAAAAAAACATAAATTTTTTTTTTTATTTAAAACAAAAACCGTCTAGCCGATCCCCTTGTCTTTCCTTTTTTTTTTTAAAGAGAAGGTTAAAAAGAATTTAAAAACAACTTTTTTTTTTTTTAACTATGGTAGCCGAAAAAAAAATTATTATTATTACTATTTTTTTTTTTTTTGAAAATCTTCGACGGCTATGAACTGTACACATAGTCAGGATGTACCAGATCTTCAAAGCCAGGGGGAAGTTTCACATTGACTTCTTCAGGAAAGAAAGATGGAAGATCGACAGAAATAGGTGAAGAAAGAATGTCTGGTTGAGAAGGTGTGATGATTTGTGGTGAATTATGTGGTTGAGACGAGAATGAGAGATCAGTAAGAATGATGGAGGAAGGAGAGATGATATGATGAGAAATGAGATCGGTAGGTGTGAAATGTAATCATGGGAGAAAGCAGAGATCTTGATCTTCAGAGAAGACTATCTGAAGAATTAGGGATTGGAGATGAGAAGATAGGTAGTTCACCATTATGATGAGATGTGCCTTGAGAAGAAAGGAACATATGGATTTAAGTTAGATGAAGGATTATGAGAATATTCACCAGCACATGATGATATCCACCAATCATCATCTCATGAAGAGATGATGACTTAAGATCATCAAACTTCACATGAGTAGATGCAGTTTCTCCGAAGATGGTGGACTCGGTAGGCTTTTGAAGAGTGAGAGAGAGGCTGAAGAAAGTGAGAGAGGGTAAGGGCCGAAGGTGAGGTGAGGGCCGAAGAAAGGGAAGGGAGGTATAAGGGAGGTTTGATCTTTGGTAGGTTTAAGAGGCCGAAAGAGAGAGATGAGAGAGAGAGATAAAGAGAAAAGGAATGTACCTGGGGTAGATGAGGTAGAGCACTCAGCAGACACAATGGCCATAGAGAGGATTGAGCTTCACTGTTCATCAACATCATCTATTTTAGCCATGAACCAAAGGTTGACCATTTCTTTGTCACTTTCAGAAGTGGGTTCATCTGCCCAATCATGGGTTTCAGTCATTTGACTTTTTCCCTTTTTGAGCAAGATTTCATTTCTCTCCTTCTCTCTCTTATATTTTGCCTTGTATTTCTCAGCCCGGTCAGACTTTGAGGAGACAGACATATTTGTCTTTTGGAAAGAAGGTTGGTAAGAATCAGACTTGGTTCTGACAAACCTAGAGGATGTACGGTTAGAGGAGGGCAGTCTAGATTTATCAGAGGACCTGCTCCTGCATTCAGAAGCAAATTGTCCTTTCCTCCCACACCTGTAACATTCCTCATTTGATTTGTCAGAGGGAGATATTTTAGAAAAAGTAGAAGAGGGTTTTCTTGAAAACTTGGATTTTCCAGAAGAGAATCGAGGGTTACTGGAAGTCTCCTCACCTTCATCATCAGCCTCACTAAGGTAGGCTTCTGAAGGATCATTAGGGTCCTCTTGACTATCACGGTCAGAATCGGAGGGATAGGTGATTCGAGGAATACACACAGTATTTTTGGAAGAATCACTGACAAGAGCTAGAAAAGAGCTTTTAATGTCTTTTGTGATAGACTTCCTAAGCAGTTTAGTCTGCTCATGGTTGAAGAGAGTGCCATAAAGAGCAGTGAGTGGCATAGAGTCAAGATCCTTGGTAGACTTGATGCAAGTACAAATGTTTTCCCAAAACTCAGGAAGACAGTCCATGAACTTGCACAAGACTTCCTCATTATCATAAATGCGACCCACAAGTTTTAGATCATTGAGAAGACCGTTAAAGCGGTTGTAGTAGTCTGAGAGAGATTCCCCCTCTTCATACGAAAAGAGTTCATACTTTCTAACGAGAGCAATCTTTCTACTCTTTTTCACCTCAGACGTACCTTCATAAAGAACACAGAGAGTGGACCACATTTCTTTTGCAGTAGAAAGGTTAACAAGAGAATGATAGACCTCATCAGGCAGAGAGAGGGCAATGATGGCTCTGACTTTAGTATCAAGAGCTATAAGACGTCTGTCTTCATCATTATATTTACTGGGATCCTTTACAATGTATCTCCCATTTGCTGGAGTTCTTTCTTCCTCGGAAGAGTCCTCATCAGCATTTCCCTTATCTGCCTTTTTGGCATTGTACCGGTCCCAAACCCTAGGAAGAAAAGGACCTTCATGTAAGATAGTAGGATATCTGCTGTCAACTCCTTCTAAGAAGAGTATCATACGACTTTTCCACAGGAAGAAGTTATTGGGGTTAAACTTTGGTGGTTTGGCTATAGAGCCATTATCGTATGATACAGCAGTGGTGTTTTGAGAAGAATCATTTTTCAAGGAAGAAGAAGAAGAAGAGGTTGCCATTGCGGATCTAGTTTATTGAGTTAAACTGAACCGCTCTGATACCACTTGTTGGTCCCAAATTGCAGTAAGTAAATAAGAAAAGTATTGTAGAAGGGGGGGGGGGGGGGGTTGAATACAATACACACAGTTTTTCACTTAATTTAATTCTTATTGATTTGAAATCAAGAATTACACATAGAAAACTTTGATTGTTGCGGAAGAGAACATATGAGATATGTTCAAACAATCTTACACATAGAGAATAAAGAACAATTGTAAAACACTTAGAAAACAATTGAACTTCGTAGAGAGAAAGTTGCCAGGCACTTAGAGAACTTGAAGATAGTAGAGCTGGGTCTACTTGGTATCTTGCATGTTGAACCATCCTCCATATTTATAGTGCTTCATGCATTAAATGCATGGGACACCTGTTGAGCAAAGGATGGACACAGGTCTTCAGCAAGGTACAGGATGTACCTTTTGTCTTGAGGTGTATTGTCTTGAAGTGTTGACCTGCAGGATGGTGTAGACCTTTCCTTAAAATGGTGTAGTAGACAAAACTTACTTTATCTGATCTCCAGATGAGGTCCATGTCAATGCAAGATATCACAATATACTTTGTCAGAAAAGTACAATGTGTTTGAAGAAATTTTCAGGCCTTGAAGATTAAGAAGTCTTTGGTTACCGAAGAGATCTTCGGGCTCCTGAAGACTGAGAGGTCTTCGGCTCTTAAGACTGAGAGGTCTTCGGCTCCTAAGACTGAGAAGTCTTCGGCTCCTAAGACTAAGAAGTCTTCGGCTTCTGAAGATTGAGAAATCTTCGGCTTCCGAAGATGTCTTCGGTCGAAGACGTCTTCGACTGAAGAGGTCTTCAGCCGAAGAGGTCTTCGGCTCCTGAAGACTGAGATCGGCACCATCCTGGCCAATGGTGTTGATCAAGTGGGCATACTTGGCTTTAGGCTGAGGAGTCTATCTTTAATCCGCTTTGAAAGATATTCTCCTTCTTTGTTTTCTTCGGTTGATCTTCGACTTCAACGAACATTTGTATAGAAACCAAGCTGCTAAAAGAACCTCAAAATATTCTAAGTATGATGATATAAAATGGAAGATCAGGAGGTCATCTTCAAATCTTCAGATGACCCAACACCTTAACATACGTGGAGGAGATCCAATGTCAAGGTTAAAATTTCATAGTTACTTGCCCAATACCCCAAATAAGATTAAAACACGGATATTACAATATCCGAAAATAGGGTTAGACACGAAACGGGGATGAAGAGATTTTCAAAAAAAAAATTGCAACCACGTGCAACAAAACAATTTTCATGCATGCTTAAACTCACGGTTTAAAAACTGATGAGTGCTAAATGTTTTACCAATACTTCGTAACATAACTCACTTTATACTTTGAAAACATGAGAAACAATTGACGCAAATTTATTTTAGAAATAAACTTTGTGCATAGATTTGGTCGGCACTCAACATCTTATGACTACGCTTCCCAATTTCCCGACATACTATTGTCATCCGGTGTTTCAAACATCTTAAGGCAATCATCGACAATTTCATCGGTTCACCTTAAAATTTCTCCTCGAAATAAAGTCAATTTAACAAGCCTATGGTTTTAATTCGACCAATAACTTCGACCCACAATGGTCAACTTAATGTATTTATCGCGCTTAACCATCACTCCAAAGTGACAATGTTACGAATATCAACTCTTCTATTGACCACTCGCCTAGAAACTTCCTCACTACCCCAACGGTAATCATACCAAGGCAGTTCAAGTATACACATGTAACATGTAGGTTCACCATAACACTGGGCAGATGCCTTTATGAACGTACTGTACACGATCATTCTTGTTATCCTCGACAAGTTTCCCGTTTCTAGCGACTCGATCATCCCCAAAATATCCTATCTTAAAGTGTCAATTTCACTTTCAATCACTTAAAAGTACGCTAGTTTGAGTCTAGGCATCCAACATCAATACTTAATTCTCTCAAACTTAAGCCCTGATACCAACTTGTAACACCCTCAAATTTGGTAAGAGCAACTAAATTAAAATTTCGATATAAAGTCAACATAAAGAACAAAACTTCCTCCTACAACTCGAAATCCAAAATACCTCAAGTTAAAAATTCTATAATTAACCTCAACAAATATAAACTCCAATAATACACAAGTACAAAACCGAAGTCGGGTGTTACTTAACCCTAAACACGAGTTGCTCTTCCCAAAACAAAGGCAGAAGACTTCAACAAACTAATCACTCCCCGAGCACGCAACTAGCACTCCTCTCTTCACGGTGTCACTAGAACAATTCCCAACGAATCCTGTTGCACATGCCGACAAATAAAAAGGTTAGGCTAACGCCTAGCGAGTTCAAGAGTTTTCAGCATAATAAATATATCGTTAAAAAGGAAGAATGCAATTTAAATCATAATATTTCAAAGTGATATGCTTCAATTATGAAAATGACTCGTTTTCCAATAATATGCAATTTAGGCGAAAGAAAATCCAATATGAACATTTTCCAATCCAAACTATTTTAAGGGCGAAAATCCCAAATTTAAAACGTTCTTTCATACATTAAGTTCAACCCAAAACTCACTCCAAATGAGAATAGAATTCAAACTCCCAAGTTATGAAAAGCGGATAAAACTCTACATCCCGAAACACCCAAACACGGGTAGGGCGTAATACTCAACCCATAAATCATATATATAAGCCGCAAATGTAAAACGTCACCGAAAACATGGATACTAAACACAATACCCAAAACAACACTTTTCAGTGACGGGGGAGACCCGATTCCATAAAATATGACGGTACACAAAGTAAGTCTCATTTTATGTTGTTAAGACTAGTCATATAAACAAGTACACGCAAGGGATGTCAGACTCGGTGGCTTTAAACGTACACCCACGGGAAATAAACTTCAACCGCGAACGGTCCTTCCGTTTATGACTTATTTATCAAAATGCCAAAAATTCCAAATGTGGGTGTTTTATGAGCTTATAAAGTTAAACACTTCCAAATAACAAAAACTTATCAAGTGATTAGCAGTTAACAATTTCATTTAAACACGAAATACTTTAAAATAGGGGTGAACATGGTATGGTACCATGTTTTTTTTTCCATATACCATGTACCAACCAATTATAATTGGTATATAAAATTTTATACCATGTACCAACCCAACTATACATGGTACCAACTAAATTGGTACCAACTTTTTTCGGTTGGTAATGTTCGTACGATTTTGTATCAACATCGTAAAAGTTGAAGTTACAAATTTATTTATATTGACATTTTTTACCAATTATATCTAGATGCACTAAAACTATCGATCATTCAAATAACATGTGGATATATGTTGTACCATTTATCCCTACATATACAAACATTCAAATAACTTTCATGTAATACAAATAATCACTAGTAGTTTAATAGTAACGATCACTGAGTAGTGATGATGGATTGTCAAGGTGTAGAGAAGGTAATAAGGTTGAAAGGGTTACGCAAAAGAATTCAACCAAGTTTAGTATATCCATCCATATTATAATTTAGAAAAATTTAAAATATAACAATTTAAAATTTGAAAATCAAAATTAGTTATACTATTAACTAAACTTTAATTAATAAATAATTAAAAAAATAAGTCGGTACGGTACGGTATTACCGTGGTATACGACTTCTAATACCACGTACTAACCAAGTTTAGATAGTTGGTACAGTATACCAACCAATTATATTGGTACCAACTAAATTGGTACCATTTAAATTGGTACGGTTGGTACATAAATTGGTTGGTTTGTATCGGTACAAAATTGACACCCCTACTTTAAAATGAACATTTTGGCATGTACAACGTTTTCACAAATCAACTTGAACTCACCTTGCTAGATTTAGGATAAATCTAAATTTTCCCCCAACTTCAGCTCCTTTGGAGAAACTTGAATCCTCAAGCCAAAACTTTCAAAAACCTAGATTCACAAGTTTCCAACCATGAATAACCACATCCAAGTGTTTAAAATCATTCCCCAAACATCTTATATCAAAATCTCCATTTTGGCCAAAAACATTAATTTGACCTAACTTTTCTCAAAATCTTCCAAACTGAAATTGGAGTAATAAAACACTAGGAAATCATCCATGAAGCATTTACAACTCTTAATTAAGTTTAGAAATGAAGGGGATGAACTTAGCACTTAGGTTTTGGTGAAAACCTAGTAAACCCTAAAATGGAGCTTTAGGTTGGAGATGAAGATGGAGATGGTGAACCCTTGATCATAGCTTCCAATCCTACCAATTGATGATGTTTAACTCCATAAAACCCAAGGATTTGAGCCAAGGATAACCCAAAATCGATATATATGATTTAGGTTAGTTCTAGAGAGTGTTTGGGAAGAAAAGGGAAATGAGAAATGGATAAATGGGCTGAAAATCGGATTTATCAGCCAACAACCCCCCTTGTGCGACATTGATAGGCTACAATGCCCTGGTCAATGTCGCTGGTCATTGTCGCTGACTGACCCCCAACTTCTGTTTCTTGCTGCTACATTGCCACATGCGACTATGGCCATGTCATAGTCGCTGGTCATTGTAGCCGGACCTGTACCAAGCCCCGAAACTCGACTTTTTCTATGCCAACACTCACGAAACTTTTAGGGACTTTAAATAATGATTTCCCAACAAAAGTCTCACCGTTTATAAGTTCCAAAAATGTCCTGGTGACCTTTACTTACCGAAAATTACGGGTGTTACAAAACCCCTCTTGTATGTCCCACGACCAAGCTATCCTATCCTTAGCGTCCCTTCTATGAGTATTTGATTGTAGTTCCCTTAATAAAGCTTCTAACTCACCAACTTCCCTCCCCCTCGGATAATGCCTCCAATCCCAACTCCACCTCCAATCTTCCCCAACCCACTCCCCTCTACCCTTTACCGACATGTCTTGTCTAGTTTCCAATTGGTAAAGTCTTGGAATCTTCTCTTTTAAGGGTCTACTTGACGCCCACTTCTCCCCCCAAAAACTAGTATCCGCACCATCCCTTATTTTCTTAACTAATGAATCATCGAAATTTAAGTCGACCTTCTCAAGTTCTCTTCCCACCTTCACTATGTCTCTCCACACTCCCTTTCCACCCATACCATTATGGTTGTCCAACCCAAGCCTCCCATCCCCCCCCCCCCCATAAAGACTTTGGATTACCCTTACCCATAACGACTCTCTCTTCGAAAGAAACCTCCACAACCACTTACATAAGAGTGCCCAATTAATTTCCTTTAGGGCAAATTGCATGAAAAGGTAACGTACTTTGCCTTAATTCCTGTTTTGGGTAACGTACTTTCAAAACATCCGTTTTGGTACCTAAGATGTGAACTTTCAAACATTTAAGTACCTGAGTAATTGATTTAAGCATTAACCAGTTACCATGCTGATATGGCGAGTGATGTGACCTCCAACTCAATATTATTTGCTGATGTAGATAGCGACATGGAATTTTAATCTAATATTAGTTTTAAATTTATCCTTAATCTTGACATTTCAATTTTATAAATATATAATTTACAAATAAATATAATATATACATTTATAAATTTAATAAATTTAAAATTAATTTTAGATTAAAAATCCATGTTAGTAACCACGTAAGCAAATAATATTGTGCCCTTGGCACTCTTGCCAAGCACAATAGCCCAAATCGTACTGAAGTTGGTTTACTGTGTGCGATAGTGACAGTATTGTGCCACTGTCACTATCCCTAGCACTCTCGCTAATGTATCGAAACCCCAAAAGTTCCAATTTCACATCTTTGAGGTTAATCGCTTAGAAAACATCTAGACGTTCACTAACTTAGGTAATAAGTGGAAATTATTCTCATGAGCACAAAATGAAATAAACTTGGGATCTTACTTACCGAAATTTCCGGGTGTTACATATCTATTATCTGAAACTTTAATTTATCGCATTATTATTTGTGTGTCAAGTGAAAAAAAATCAAAAATATTATTAATTGTGTCAAGCAACCTTCTCCCCCACCACAAATCGTCCTAACACAAAGGATGATTAATGTCGTATTTCTTGTAACGGACCAACTAGGTTCGTTGATTAAGAATAAATCATATTTCTTTCTATAAACAACTTGTGAATAGATTGATTATAACCAAATGTTAATCAGTTGACCTAAAACTAGACTCTTGCTCTAAAAACTATGAGCATCCACAACATGTAGGGTTTTAGGTGGTTAACCGAATTAATTAGTTCAACAAGTTAATCAGTTTCTTGGGTTCTTTTATTCACTTATGTAGTTAAACAATTAATTGCATTTCATTTCATAATTACGCTTGCTTACCCATGCATTACTGATACCGCATTTAGCGTACTTGAACCGGGCAACTTCCACTCAAACTCCAACTTATATTTATTCCCATTACTTATAAACATGTTCATATTCTAAGTGTATACCTTCACATCAACCTACAAAACAGGGGTTTAAGAATAAGATAGTTGGAAAGAAAATTACAAACCTATTGTTTTAAATTTATATTAAATACCAATAACATGTTGATGAGTGGGGAATTAGGGTTAAAAGAGGTTAAAATCTTGAAATAAAATGTTTATACAAAGTAAATCCTCACTCTCTTCAATTTAAAGAGCGTAATGTATATAACAGTAGAAGATGTTAAAACTATATATATATATATATATATATATATATATATATATATATATATATATATATATATATATATAGGGTCACCTTCATTTGCTAACCGTGACATTGGTGCTAACCGTGCTAACCAAATTTCGACCAATCATAAGCTTCCTAGAGGTTTTGTTATGCCATTAATCCATTAATGCTATTAAATCTGAAAAGATAATATGGGAATTTGCTAAAAATCGCCCCATTTAATCTGTTTCCATATTTAAATGAGTTTTTTTTTTTAATTTGGTAGTTATCCTGATATTAAATATATCGCCCCATGTAATCTGTTTCCATATTTAAATGAGCTTTTTAATTTGATAGTTAGACAGAACTATGCATATATGCATTTGGGAAATATGTCCATATCCATATCCGATAGTTGTGCACATATACATGTATGATTATGGTGCATGTATGAATTTCCCCAAATGTGCACATATGCATTTTCAATTACAGTGCACATATGCATGTAATATTTCAGCAAACATATTTCCATATTTAAAGCAGTTTTTTAATTTGGTAGTTATCCTGATATTAAATGTATTGCCTCATTTAATCTATTTCCATATTTAAAGGAGCTTTTTAATTTGGTAGTTATCGTGATATTAAATATATTAACTTAATTTGGTAGGTGTATATTCCCAAATTAAAAGTAATTATATTTTGACCGAAATACCCCTGTGCATACATGCATTGTATTTTTTTCAATCGTTTTTAATATTTTATTTTAATAAAAAATCAATTAATTGTGGACCATTGATCTCATTAATCTACGGTTGAGATTGGTTAGCACGGTTAGCACCAATGTTACGGTTAGCAAATGAATGGGCCTATATATATATATATATATATATATATATGGTTTAGTTCTCGTAAGACCAGTCTATTTTCGTGAGATCCGTGATACCAATTGTGTAAACAAAAAAAAATACACCGAGCCTTTACAACAAAAACACTGTAAAGGTACAAAAACAAACATTCACATTGTTTTTGGTGAGGTTTGGTGTCCTTTTGTACTTTCACATTATTTTGCTGTGAAGGTTCAGTGTAATTTTTATGTCTCACGAAAACATGTTGGTCTCACATGATCTCAAATCCATGAAACAAAGTCATCAAAAATAACTTAGTTCCTTGAGATCCAAATAGCTTATATAGTGTAAATTTCTATGACAACCCACATACGAGACTTACA
Organism: Arctium minus; assembly: GCA_954870635.1. Taxonomy (NCBI): domain Eukaryota; kingdom Viridiplantae; phylum Streptophyta; class Magnoliopsida; order Asterales; family Asteraceae; genus Arctium; species Arctium minus. The sequence goes on from OX941084.1 coordinate 21,723,829, forward strand.
TTCTATGCCTTCAAACTAGTACCGAAAGAACTGGTTCAAATATTGAGGAACAACCTATACTATATGCCATCGTTTCGCATATTAGTTGATCACTCGTGATCATTGTATTTGTTTGCTTAGAGTATCAAACATACAAAAGTGTCATTTTCTTGAAAAAATATAACTTAAGGGTCGTTTAAAACGTTTATACTTTATAGAGTGTCACTTGCCTTAGTGGGTGAGCATGACAAGGGCTAAGAATCTTACCAGGTGAGAGGCATAACAAGGATCAATAATCTTACCCAGTAAGTGATAGAGAAGACGCATATCCAATAAGCATTTATCGTGTAAAACCGTAAAAGACGCTTACCAACAATCCATTTTAACCGATAAGGTAAGTGGGGATGGTGGCTACTGTTAGGGGCGGATTTAGCTTATAAAAGGTGGGGGTGGGCCCCATTAAATTTTTCCCCCTCTTTCATCTAGGTTAAAAAAAACAATTTTTTTTAAGTTTCTACACCATAGTTCCCCCAGTAATTTCCTGTCTGTGCCCCCACCAACCAAAAAGAGTAACTTAAAATTAATCAAAAAACCAAGAAAACCGAAAAAAATCATGCGAAATAGACAAAAAATCTTAAAATCCCTCGAAAAATGGAATTAGGCTAAAAACACAGACGACTTTATGAGCCTTTAATTTACCTTAAAGGTTCCCCTACTAGGGCAAAATTCTAGATCTGCCACTGGCTACTGTTAATAAGTGCTTACTGGATAAACATTTGGTAAAAAACCGCCCTAATCTCTTTATTGGCTATAACCTCTTTGTCAAACAAATGGCAATACAAAAGAAAGAATCATGCAAACTTATGGTTGTAAGGGTCGGTGACAGTTACAAGATCGTATTCAAGTGATCTACTGTCCCAAAGTAAAAACAATAAATCACATGCAACTGATCCAATACAACAAATGTGGAATAACGAGATCTAAATATTGTATATTTCGGTCTAATGATTCATATCGATCCACAAACGTAAATATTGCAGTTATCGAATATACGATAAAATAACAATGCGACAAATAAATCGAGACAGCAAGATTTAACGTGGTTCTACTATCGGTGTGATAGTGTACATCCACACAAACACACACACACAGAGAGAGAGAGAGAGAGATCTTTATATTACCAACCGGGAGAAATTACAACGTGTTTACGAGATCATTGGATCAACAAATCAGCTACCCAAATGTTTCCTCAACAAACGAAATATATATATATATACGTATATATATATATGGACGAGATATATATAAGTGTATATATATATCGACGTGATATATATATATATATATATATATATATATATATAAAGATGTATATATCTATACTATATTATAAAGCACAGATAAAAAACTCTTAAATACAAATTATTAGACACAAGGTACCATCATTTTATGCAAGATTTTAAAAATCTCTTAATTTATAAGTATCAAAGCACAAGATACATATTACTACTGTAGTCTTCTAACACCCACCAATTTGGTATGTACAGGACCTTCCTTTTATGCATACCTTTCCATGTATCACTATTAATTAATATATTATATTACTATAAATTTGTTTTAATTATATTATTAAATATGTAATTGGTTATTTTTTCTAGATGTCATTAAAATATATAAGATAATAATTGAATTCTAACAAAATACTTAATTTTTTATATAAAAAAATTATATTATTAAGCCTAAATTAAATAAATTTATAAAAAAACATTATCACTTTCTCAAAATCATCAAAAATCGTACTGTAAATCGACAAAAAAAAAATGAAACATTAAAATCGTGATGGCTGCATTGCGCGAGTACGCTTCTAGTATATATATATATATATATATATATATATATATATATATATATATATATATATATATATATCACAAGAGGAAACCAAGAAGGATGAACAAAGAAAACCTTCCTTCAAATGTGTTTTGGCACTTTTTGGGATGGATATTTACGTATATGTGCATGGCTTTATATAGTGATAGATTGGGGCAAGAAGACAAAATGGGTGTGGGTTGACAAAACTTAAGATGGTAGGTTTCATGGTACACTGAGACTTTCACTTCATAACTTCTATGTATGCATGTATGGTGTAAACATCATACATGCAAGTTGTCATCTTAGTTGAGTCTTGGTGCCCAAGACAAAAAAAACTTGTGGCCACATTTAATCTTCATATGTAACATATAAATAATGGTGACAACACTCCACCATGATATGCAAATCACCCGACGAAACCAAAGCAGAAATCAAAGCACGAACCAATCCATCGAACGTGAACAAATAGCTTATAAAGAATGACACGAGGTAACAAAATGCATTTTGACCATAACGAGCTTCGACTCGGCCATCACCCGTCAAATCAAAAGCAAAAATCCTCAAATGAGCAATCTCAATAAACGAACGAGTTAAGCAACCTAAAAACACCTACAAAGTAATAACTCCCCAAAGATGTCGCTAAGTCACCTGTAGAAATATTCTCATCTCTCCCACAAGGTGCCAAACGACACTAACACAATCTGAGATGGATCAAATTCGATCAATGCTCGAATGCGGCTGGAGGTAACGACTTGGTGAACATATTGGCAACATTATCTTCAGATAAGATTTTCTTCAAGTGCACAACCTTGGCGTCATGCAAAGCTACTAGAAATGCATCACGCACATTAATGTGCTTCGTTCGAGAGTTGAACGCCAAATTTGTAGCAAAGTGAATAGCACTATGGCTATCACAATTAATACGGACAATAGTCTGCTTCAAGCTCAAACCAAACAAGAGTTCCTGTAAATGAACTGCTTCTTTATCAAACTCGACCACTACAATAAGTTCAGCTTCGGTTGTCGATAATGCAACAACATAATGTAATCGAGATCTCCAACTGACAGTTGTTCAACCTAATGTAAAAACAAAACTAGAAATGGATTTCCAACTGACACGATCACCTGCGTAATCTGAATCGCAGTAACCAAAAATATCACAGTTGTTTGGCATACCATAAATTAGGCCATGAGTTTCCGTACATTTCAAGTAACGAAATACAGTTTTCACTGCAACCCAATGCGACTTACCCAGGTTCGATAGAAACCGACTAATCACTCCAACGAAATGTGCAAGATCGGGACGATTGCATACCATAACATACATAAGACTCCCGACTGCACTGGCATATGGAATCTTTGCCGGAGATCCTTCATTTCAAATTCTAATTTCAACATATCTTTTAAACGATTGATTTCAGAACGATCCCTGCAAGTTATCAGCATGTCATCAACATAAAGAAATAGATAAATATGAATGTCACCGCTTGATCTATGATAGACACAAGAGTCTTTCTCACTATGATCAAAACCCAATGAGAGCATAAGTAAATCAAACTTCTTGTACCACTGTTGAGGCGACTGTTTAAGTCCATAAAGGGACTTTTTCAATTTACAGACCTAATCAGATTGTTGTCGGAGATGAAACCTTCTGGTTGCTTCATATAGATGGTTTCCTCAAGATCTTCGTGTAGAAAAATTGTTTTCATATCTAGCTGTTCGAGTTGCAGGTCGTGAATTGCCACAATGGCTAGAAGGACCCGGATAGATATGTGTCGAACCACAGGCGCGAAGATATCGTCATACTTGATACTCGTCCGTTGTGCAAAGCCTTTCGTAACCATGAGAGATTTGTAACGATTATCGTCTTTGACTCTATAGACCCATTTGCATCCAATTGCACGACTGCCTTTCGGTAATGGACAAAGCTCCCAAGTTTTATTTTTAGATAGAGCTTCCATTTCCTCATGCATAGCTTCTAACCACTTATCACAGTGGCTCGAAGCTAGGGCCTCCGAATAGTCAAATGGCTCATCCTGTACAACATGCACAACATACTCAAGTTGGTCAGTAAAACTCATATTTACAAAATCCCAATCACCATACCTATTACGAGGACGGATAGTTCTCTGGCTCTACCTCGTAGGTACTGGTACTGGAATTGTATTGCCTTGACCTTCACCATCATTTAGAACTTCTTCCTGAACTAAACTAACTGGATCAGAAGTAGATGTCTCTGGTGAACTAAAATCTTCTTCGGATTCTGATCCCAAAATAAAACCACGAGAAGATGAGTTGTGTACAATAGGACTGACAATTATCTCATCTCCATCAGTTGTTGGAGAAACAGAAGAGATCATTTCCGGTTCTGGAGCGGGCTGTCGATTATGATTAGACTTAAACATAATCGACTCATCGAAGGTCACATGTCGAGAATGAATCACCTTTCGGGTGACCGAGTTCTAGATTCGATAACCCTTGATTCCATCTGTATAGCCGGGTAAGAATCCCTTGGTGGCTCTAGGATCCAACTTGTCCTGACCTGTCACATGAATATACACAGGACAACCAAATACACCTATGTATTTCAAACAGATGTTACCCTTATCCCTTCAAATTTCTTCTGGAATCTTTCCCCAAATGGCTGAACACGGTAATCGATTCACAATGTGTACAACAGTGTGAAGTGCTTCAGCCTAAAACATTTTAGAGAAACCATATGTAACTAACAAACATCGAACTTTTTCTAACAAGGTCCTATTCATCCGCTCGACGGCTCAATTTGATTGCGGATCGCCAGGTGTGGTGTAGCGTCGGTGAATACCTCTACGTGAACAAAAGTCTTAAAAGTTACAACTAGTATATTCACCACCATTGTCAGATCTTAGCACTTTTAATTTTCTACCAGTCTCGGCTTCGACTAGTGCTAACCAAGTTTTGAATATTTCAAAAACATCCGACTTCAACTTAATCACATACACCCAAAGTTTGTGCGAGAAATCATCAATAAAAGTAACATAGTATTTACCTCCACTGAGAGACTGTGTCGAATATGGTCCCCAGACGTCTGTATGAATGTAATCAATGATCCCTTTTGGTGTTGTGTTTTCCAACACCAAAAGAAACATGCGTCTGTTTACTCGAGACACATTCTGAACAAAATTCCAGACTCGTAAGGTGTCAACTTCAATGAGTTTCCGCTTGCGCAGAATCTCTAAGTTCTTCTCTGAAGTGTACCCCAATCTAAGATGCTACAAATGGATAACATCTAAGTTTCTCGAACTATCCGCGACACATACATCAGAACTGATTGTCTTGCCTACAAGATGAAATAGGTTATTTTCTATCTGCTCACCCTTCATCACAATAAAATTCCCTTTGGATGCACATACTCCCATTCTCAATCCGAATCATACAGCCAAGTTTGGACAGTTGTCCAACATAAATCAAAGAACAAGTCATAGACGATACAAATTTAACATTTGATAAAGTTCGAATAGTACCGTCAAACATTTTGATTATGACCGAACCGATGCCCCGAGTGACACACGATGTACTATTTCCTATATAAATATGGTTACCTTCGAACTCCTCGAAAGTAGTGAAACAGTCTCGAGATGGTGTCATATGGCACGAAGCTCCGGTATCCAACACTTGTTGCCTTGCGGTGCAGTAACTGTTGCTGAGAAGCTTGTATCTCTTTCGGTTGCAAGTGTTGAGGATTGTGCTTTGTTCTTGTCCTTGTTTTTCAAACCCGGACAATCTTTGACCTAATGACCTAGTTTGTGACAATAATTACAATTGCCACGTTGCTTAGATTTTCCGCGATAACCAGGTGTACGAGATTGGGAGCGGCCACGAGTTCTTCCCCTGAACTGATCGTCCTGGTCTCTTTCAGCAAATAGACCTTGATTGTTGTGGTTGTTGTCCCGCGTACTGTTACCAATTTTCATCTGAATTCTCTGTCATTCATACATCATCCCTGCTTTCACGTCAGACAAAGAAATTGAATCTCTTCCATAAATAAAACTGTTAGTGACCTGGGAATATTTCTCGGGAAGTGAATACAACAGAATCAAGGCGAGTGCCTCATTATCTGTGGCAAAAATAGAATATGTTGCCTTTAACTTCATGATAATGTCTTCGAATTCAGTCATGTGGGCCTGAATGATAGCCTCTTCCTTCATTTTGAAGAACAAGCACGACCTCATCAATAACAGTCAGTTAGTCAAAGTCTTATTGAGATAAAGATTCTCAAGTCTTTTCCAAATCTCTGTGGCTGTCTTTTCAGAAACGATTTCAGAAATAACATGTGGACCCATAGCCATCTGTAAGGTAGTTAAGGCCCAACATTCCATTTCCTTAGCCTCTAAGGTGGACATATCCGGATCTATTTCTTCCGGAGCAAAGACTACAGGGTGAACATCGTTTTTCCTAAGTGTTGCCGCTGTAGTGAACTGCCATTTACCAAAATCACCCTACCCGTTCCATTTTTCTATTCTAATCCCGGACCTCGACAATTTAAAATCATCTTTTTGATAAACATTTGGGTTCGGGTTCGGGTTGGAAACGGAAGTGGCGAACGGATTTATTGAATCAACAGACATTTTTACCAAGCACTTATCGTGCGACTAAAAATATACAATCTAAGTCAAATTTAGATCTAATAGCTCTGATACCAATTGTAAGGGTCGGTGGCAGTTACAAGATCGTATTCAAGTGATTTACGGTCCCAAAGTAAAAACGATAAATCACGTACAACTAACCCAATACAACAAATGTGGAATAATGAGATCTAAATATTGTATATTTCGGTTTAATGATTCATACTGATCCACAAACGTAAATATAGCAGTTATCGAGTATACGATAAAATAACAAAGCGGCAAATAAATCGAAACATCAAGATTTAACGTGGTTCCACTATCGGTGTGATAGTGTACATCCACAGGGAGAGAGAGAGATCTTTATATTACCAACCGGGAGAAATTACAACGTGTTTACGAGATCCTTGGATCAACAAATCAGCTACCCAAATGTTTTTTCAACTAACGAAATATATATATATATATATATATATATATATATATATCACAAGAGGAAACCGAGAAGGATGAACAAAGAAAGCCTTACTTCAAATGTGTTTTGGCACTTTTTGGGATGGATATTTACGTATATACGTATGGCTTTATATAGTGATAGATTGGGGCAAAAAGACAAAATGGGTGTGGGTTGGCAAAACTTAAGATGGTAGGTTGATGGTACACTGAAACTTTTACTTCATGTCTTCTATGTATGCATGTATGGTGTAAAGATCATACATGCAAGTTGTCATCTTAGTTGTCTTCTATAGTCTTGGTGTCCAAGACAAAAAAAAATTGTAACCCACGTTTAATGTTCATATGTAACATATAAATAATGGTGATTTGTATAGTAACAAGAAAAACATAAAGTTTTCCAAAAATGGTCTTTATCTATGTGAAATGATTTTGAAAAAGTCCAACTACACAACTACATAAGTCATCTTGAACAAGTTTTTTAATACAATTATAAAACATTTATTTTATTTATGAATTCAACATATATTTAATCGAAAAAAGTTATCCATTTCCACCCCATATTTCCCTATATTCCATAAAGTACATCATGTGTGTGGTTTTTCAAAAAATAAATATTCCAATAAATAACAATTTATTATTATTATTTTTTTTTGAACGGCAAGTTAATACACGCACACGTTCCCGGGGCATCCGGGCTCCCACTTAAGGGTGCCACCCGACTAATCCCTGTCGACCACGACCCAGCCCAATTAAGGGTACCACTACGTGGCAGGCCCATGATTTGGATGTCACATGATGCTCACCACGGGGTTCGAACCCAGGTAGTCAGGAATACCATCCACTGACCCCCCCAGGATGTTACCAAACCACTGGGCTACAACCCGACTTTAAAAATCACAACAAAAAAAGCTACCGGCTACACCGCGTAGCTAATATGGTATCGACGTTAACAAATAATGCTGACATGTGTCGTACATACATGGTGATGAGATGCCATTTGATTTTTCTAAAAATATTATTTATTTTTAAATTTCTATAGAAAAAATGTTGCATACATAATCTATATAGAAAACAAGTACAGCTTATTAATATATAATCCCTTAAAGTCCAAGTTTATAAAATAATTATTATATACGTATAATTTCTTTAAAAAATTTAAACTTTATAAAACTAACTAATAACCAATTGACTAATTGATAAACACGTTCAAAATATAAAATATTTTTCATTTGTTTGTAATGAATTGTCATTGAACCCAAAGGTCCGAAAGGGCATATTAATGGGCCAGGCCCAATATAGTTCTGGACTAGAAGGACCCAAAAAGGAAAACATGTCCATACCCCAATCTAGCATTTAACGAGCTACGGTTTATCTTGAGCTCAAGATACGTAATTCTTGAGCACGAGTCAACCTCGAACACAATCTACAATTCGTTTAATTTAACAAATCAAGTTCAGTAATCTTAATTTTGGCATTCAACTAAAATTTTCAAACTGAGTCGCATGAACAACGTTTTCTCAAGACGAACATGTTAATATGTTACTCAATTTATTTGAAAGGAGTAGAAAGGAGACGATACCTATATCAAAATATTTAATCTGTAAAAAAGAAAATCATACCATCAAAGTATAAAACATAAAAAAATAAATGCGTTAAGTTGATTTAAAGTTCAAGCCCATGACGGGCCATCAAGCCGAGCTTATAACCTTGAATTCTAAGGTATAATGTGTAACTCAAAATTGTTAGACGACCTCGAACTCACAAACTGTTTTCTTGAGTCGATCCCAAACAACCTGCTATTTGACTCGACTTGGATCATGAACATCCCTACCCATCGGCATGACATCTCCCTCCACCTACGCTCCCGACCACCGCCTCCGACGTCCCCCTCCCCTACTCTTGATTATATAAAATTATTAATAGGTAATAAGAGAAACAAAAGTTGATGGATATGAGCGTTTTACTTATAACAATGACATAAATTAAAGATTTTTTTGTATTGTATGTAAAGATAGCCAAATGGGTCTTGTCCGGAACCGATTGGGACTGGCCCGATGGTCCGCACCGATTATGATTTTTACGAAAATTCAAGGCCCAACCTAACTCGAGAATGGGACCGGTTATACATAGGCCCGATTATTTTAAGAAAATAAGTTTTTATATATATTTTTTTTGGAAGGCATAGCGGCATCGAACCCATGATCGACTACCACGAAACACACGCACACACACACGCACACCTTCCCGACGGTATCGGGCATCCACGGGCAGCCCACTAATCCGCCGCGACCCAGCCCAGCTTACGCTTGGGCCTATTCCCAACCACAATAGGAAGGGGCGGTAGCCCAGTCTTCGACCGGACCACCTAAGGTCGGCCCAACCAAGGTTAGGCGGGTGCTCCTCATGCGCCAAAGCGTCCCCCTAGACTCGAACCCAGGTAGACTGGGATACCATCCACAACCCCCCCAGGATGTTACCAAGCTTTGGGAAACCACTCCAGCAACTCATGATTTGCAAGTTTTTATATATTATATATCAAGTTTTTCAATATTTCTACAAGATTTCAAAAACTTCAAGTTTCTTTCAAGTCTTTCAAGTTCTTTTAGAAAATTTTCAAGTTTTTTTTTAAATCCATACTATATTATAAAGCACGGATAAAAAACTGTTAAATACAAATTATTAGGCATAAGGTACCATCATTCTATGCAAGATTTTAAAAATCTCTTTATTTACAAGTATCAAAACACAAGATACATATTACTACTACAGGCTTCTAACACCCACCAATTTGGTATGTGAAAGACCTTCATTTTATGCAGACCTTTCCATTTATCTATATCTATATCTATCTATATCTATACTACTTTATAATGTAGATTTACCAAAAGTCTTAAAAACAACTTTTATTGCACAATGTACTGCTAATTTATGCATAAGTCTTAAAAATCTCTTAATTACAAGTGATTGATGCATAATGTACAAGATTTCTTAGCACCCTTCCTTCTCTCCCATGTATTACATACGCATGTACGCTCTTCCCAAAACGACTATTCATGCTCCCCATGGACTCCTGCTCCCAAGGTGTCGTTTTGATTTTCCATCTCTTGCTTCCTTCTCAAAATCAAAATACAAATTATATTATTCCTCATCCGTCTTTGTTTGTTATCGACTTTCTTCATCTTCAAGATTTCGACTGGATTGTTCCTCATGTGAGTTTTACCCAAATTTTCTGACGTTCTGTTTTTCACATTGTTTGTGTTTTACCCAATTTCTCTCATATTAGGTTTTTCACAGGTGGGTTTTACGATGTTGATTTAGAGTTTCTCCCTCTTAGGTTCGATTATTGATCAAAGATGATGGTGAGTTTTGAAAGTATGAACGCAAAACCAAGATGATGGTGGGTTTTGAAGGTATTTCATGGTTGGTTAATGAAAAATCAATTAAAGAATCATTCTACTGTTGTGTTCAATTTTATTGTGTACATAAACCCGTCTTTCGATCGATTTATTTCTTTTTGATTTATCTTCTTTTTGCACTGCATTGAGGTTTAGACAGCGAGTTTGAGGAAATGCGGGATTTAGCAATGTGAATTTCTTTTGGATTATATTCTCTTTTGAACTGCATTTCTTTTGGATTGGTTTTTTCGTTAGCATAACTTTTCCATTTTATATAGCAACCAATGCACACTAATAAAGACAATTTACCATCAGTTCACGAACATTATGTAATATACAGCCACATGGTCGAAAATGTTCATTCCTAAGCACAATTCGATTATATGGATTCCCTCCAAAGTTCTGTTGATGCTCTTTTTGGTACATTCTTGTTTTCCTCAAAAGTTGTATTCTCATGTTAAAGCTTCCTAAACATAGGCACTACCACTTGAATCTTTCATCCTTTTGAATTGCAAATGAAGTTCACTTAGATCGGATACTTAGCAAAAGATTTTATTTAATTAACCCCACGAATCACGGATTCTCAAACACATCAACCATAATGGCTTTTGTTTTATTTCAATTTGTCTGGATTTGCAAATACTATTTTACTCTATTTCCATCTTGACTTCTGCTCGCTTTTTTGAACTGCATTTCTTTTGGATTTCAGTCCATCGCTCAAGACTCTCCTCCATTCACACGCTCGGTCCAGGTAACTTATTTGTTTTGATTAGATTTCTTGTTTGAAGAAATATGTTAGTTGAGCAGTAGGTTCATGATAAAACCTTTTACGAGTTGGTGCATCTTACAAAAGAATTGTCTTAGTTGAGCAGTAGGTTCTTTTTTTTTGCTTTCAGATACTTGTATGTATTTTCAAATAATACAATTTATCGGGAGTCGTTGTCTTGTGCAAGTGATATCACAATGCAGTTGGTCTTTGTGTATGGCCATACTTTATGTTATCTTTGTCCAACATCTTTTACATGCATCCCAATACGAACAACATTATGTGTTACTACTTTTGCTGAGATTAATAGATCCTCACACTAAAAGGATATTAACTTATAATTTCTTCATCACCATTACTAAGTAGTCTACAGTGAATAATCAGGTTTGATGATTAACATGAATACTATTTTTAATCTATTTCCATCGTCACTTCGTTTTTTTGGATTGCATTTCTTTTCATTTTACAGGCCATTGCTGAAGACTCTCATCGATTCAAGACTCTCATCAATTAATGCTTGGTCCAGGTAATTTATTTTTATTTTTCTTTCCAATAATTTCCATCTTCACTTATGTTTGTTTTTTTGGACTGTATTTCACTAATGAACTATTTTCTTGCTTTCTTTTGGATTTCATTCCTTTGAGATAACCTAGAAGCTCGAGTTTAAATACCAAGTTTTTGTTCGTTGAATACTAGGGGTGCATCGTTGGCTGGGTGGATGTGGTTTCCTGGGTCTTTTAAAAAGCAGATGCACCCATAAATGACTGCACATTGTTTGTCCCCATGTCCCACTATGTTTTTCATGTCAAGTTCTTGCCGTATGATATCATGAAAGCAGAAGTAGTTCATGGTTACTATGTTTTTCATACATACATTTACGTTAAATATTGCTTCAGGTGATTAGCAACATTTTCATGCATCGTTATGACCTGGGTAGTTTTATCGTTTCATCTGAAGTTTCGAGCATATACGATATAAATTTGTTTTTTGATTTAATTTTGTAATTCTAGAATTGACCCTTGAATTTTGTTTTCTTTTCTTATTTTACATCACAGAGTTTCTCAATTGCTCACTTCAAATACTAGACTTACCACTCTTTAGGACATTAGTAGGACTCGAGAATTATTATATGTTGAGTCTTTCATGGCACTTGAGGACATTAAAGCTCAGATTTCTTTTCTAAGGTCAAACAACTTCCTCTTTTTATTTAGCACATTTCTAATTTAGTGAAGTCCTTTTGTTTTTTTAGGAGACAGTAGCACATTTCTAATTTAGTGAAGTTCTTTTGTTTTTTAGCAAGATGAGATGAAGCTTTCATGTAACCCTATTGTTCTATATAGCCTCAAATCTCTCGACATGTTTAAACCCCCAACTGAGATCTCAAATCTCTCGACATGTTTAAACCCCCAACTGAGATCTTTCTAAGTCACACTCTTTTTTTCAGGCACCTTCATAAGGATTTGCATGTCTTGAGAACCAACATGTCAATAGGCCTGAAAGACATGAGGGAGACGATGGTTGTTCCAGAGTTGTAGGGTGGTGGATGAGAGTTGAAAATGAGAAAGGAGTGACAAAAGAGTGGTGATGATTGCAAGTGTATAGGAATGCAACTTTGTATTAGCATTCAAACGCTTTTTTTGCATAAGTCTTAGGTAGAGTTTGTTTTTTTTAAAACATCTTAATGACTCTTAAGTCTGAATCATTCAGACATTTTTAGATTTAGATTTTTTTTTCCCAGTTTTCAGAACCTCTTAAATCTTAAATACATCTGAAATAAGAAGGGGTGACCTAACTTCTTAAAATCTCTTATCACCACCACAATTACCACCTCAGTTCATATGCTCTTATTTTTTTCAAGACGCCTCCAGACGTTATAGAAACATACAATCTTGTTGATTCAAATTTCAGACTTCAGCACCAACTCTTATTAATTAAAAGTAAGTAAGACTTCAGACTTTAGATCTCTTAAAAAACGAACTTCACCTTACTGATCGAATTTGTACAAAACCCAATTCATACTTTTTATTTCTTTCCTATTCTTCCAAAAATGTAAAAATGATAATGTTTGGGGGTAGAGGATGGGTGTTAAATGGACATTAAGTAAAGCCTATGTGATCGCGTATTACAAAATTTGGAGAATTATTAGTGTCACATGGGAATAAAAAAAAAGATTAAGGGTCGTTAACTAATGGCTTATCCAATTAAGTGTTTATTGTGTTATTTTACTTTATTTTATGGATATGACAAAGATTGAAAATCTTACCTGATAAGCGGGATAACACAGAGCGAGAGTCTTACCCGGTAAACATTTACCGGAAAAATTGTTCCATAAGATGGACCCAATCATGAGTTTTATTTGGTAGAAACTAATTTATACTCGGTGATCTTATTTATATTTGTTTGTAATTTACATCCCGCTGCATTGTGCGGGTACACAACTAGTCACTATTAATTAATATATTATATTACTATAATTTTGTTTTAATTATATCTATACTATATTATAAAGCACGGATAAAAAAAACTCTTGGCGGTCGTGCCGCTAGAACCTGAGATACACATCAAACATAGTTCATCCAACATGGTGGAGGTCTATGTGCATACCGTCATGGTGGCACCCTAAGACTACATCCTCCTAGCGTTTACTCATAGGTCATCCAACATACATGAAATTTCCATCTTCAAACATAACCCATGACAACAAGATGCATGTATAAGACTTCACATAGTCCCAATCACATTTTAGGTACAAAACTCTAAAATATGTAAGTTCAAGAATGATATCCATAATCCCAATGATAACACATAATCATGACCAAATGATGTCAATAATAATCCCATTAAAGTCCACATGAAGCATAATAACCAAAACCCCAATAATCTCAAAGGTAACAGTTAAGTTAAACTTATCAGGTGATCAAATATGTACATGAATATGAAACTATGATAAATAGCACACAAGATATGTATCTCATTTGAAAAGTTTAGTGAAAACTCACTATCTAGGTTTTATACAAAACCCTAGAAAACTTGGAAAAGAAGATGAGTAGGTGAAAGCTTGATTTGAGTTCTTAAATGCTCCCTTAAATGCTCCACCAACTCCTATGATCAACAATAAATGCTTCTTGCCAAACTAGGGTTTTAATGAAGGTGGAAAGGGTTTGAGTGTGCTGAAAATCGCCTTGAGCTTTCCAAAAATCGGTTCTAAAATGAGTGAAATGAGAAGTGAAGTCAAAATAGTCAAGGTTGAGTTTTTATACCCTGAAACCTCATCGGCGACAGTACCCGACGACAATGCCATGGCCATTGTCGCGGTGTCATAATCGTGCCCTCACCCTAAGCTTCGATACACATCCAGCGATAGTGACCGGAGATTGTGCCCATGTCACTATCGCGTGTCACAATCACCCCACCCCCTCTAGCCACGGTACAACTGCAGCGATAGTGACCAGCGACTGTGCCCAGGACACTGTCGCGTGGCACTATCGCACCACTCCCCTGGGACCTCAAAATCTTTATCTAAACCGTAACGAACGCAAGATTTAAACATTTCATTTTACTTATAACATGATCAGAACAACATATAAACATTTCATTTTTCGGGTGTGACAGCCGATTTGGGCCGGGACCGGTTATGGTTAGAGGAGACCGGACCATGGGTTTTGGTCGAGACCAGGACTAGTTATGAAAGCAAATTAAAGCAAATTAAAGATCATGACCGATTTGGACTCGGATCATGACCGATTTTTGGTCATCTCTAATTGTATGTTAGGTTTAAATTCACATCCCAAGTTTATAATCGGTTTGTGGTTTGATTTATTTGAGATTTTAAACCAAAATAATGAAGTATACATGTATTATATATATATATATATATATATATATATATATATATATATATAGTTTTTTTATGAAAATGACAACGTACTTTATTGAAAACGAAAAAAAAATTGAAACATACCAATTACCAAATACGAAATTCCATTTCATTTATTCAAAACCAAAATCAATCACGTAATATTTATCTTTTTAAGTTCGATTTTAAAGATTATAACGTGTATAAATATAGTTCATTTTCTCTTTTGATTTAAAAAATTCAAATAACAAAAACCGAGCCGAATTAAACCAAGGAAGTTGGAAACCTATACGACAACTAGTAACCCGTTACACGTGTTCATTTTTTGTATTGTAAAATACTTCATCCATCCCAAAATAATTATCTACAATTCTATTTTCAAAAGTAAATGTCTACTTTTTTTTTGAACGACAACAGATACATTTTATTACCAACAGGAAAGGTACATCAAAAATGACAGCAGCCCCAAATCGATCAAAAAATCAGCACACGAGGCCGACTACCATACCCTCTAAATCCTACAGTTTACACATTGTCTTGCTGATGTTTACAGCAAAGCGTCGGCCTGAAGTTTGCAAGTAGCAAACAGTCGTCGCCTCTAAGATCTATCGCAACTACGAGCCAGATCTTGAACCCATTTTTGGATGTCTGTCGATTCCATTTTCTGCAGTACTTTCTTCTCGGCGGCTCCGCTTCCCTCTCGCGAATCGTTCACCTTAACTATTGGCTGGGATTTGACAACCAACACCTCTAGTCCAGAGCCAGATCTCGATCTCGCATGTTGATCCATTCGAACACTTTCATTTGGAATTCAAAGAATTGATCCATCAGCTTGACCCGTACATTCTCGAATACTAGTTTGTTTCGGCTTGCCCAAACGAGATAAAGAAAACTCCATATTGTTGCACTCCATCTCTGTGTCTTTCTTTCATTGCCATCTATTTGATTTTCAACAGATAACAACTCACTTAATGAGTTTATTGAGTCTAAATTTAGACTCCACCACTTTAAGGAGTGAGAGAATGAGAGTGTACTGGGGGAGAGAGAGAGCGAGAGGGGGAGAGAGAGTGGGTGAGGAGATAGTCGGGGCATAGGAACAAGATTATGTATAGTGAATCTTTACAGGATTGATGGAACAATGGCAGCAAGAATCCAAATCAGTTGTCGTACTTGTTTTTCAATTTTCCAAAAAATTTGGAAGTTAGTCATCTATGGAAGACTTTCAAGAGATTTGGAGCAGTCTCGGATATCTACATGGCAAGAAAAAAGGATGAAAAATGAAAAGAAATTTGGTTTTGTACGTTCAGGTTCATTGATAATGAATTGGCATTCGAGAAGAGATTGAATGAAATATGGATAGGGACATTTAGACTAAGAGTTTTCTTAGCCAACAAAAAAAGAAGAGAGGAGAAAGGAGATACTCGACTGGGTAATGAAAATCTAGCTGAAACAATCAAGAAAGGAGGACAGATGCAGGGGAATGTAGTTAAACCCTCCTTCGCGGAGGTGGTGAAAAGAGGAAGTAGAAACAGTAAAGAAGGAGAAGATACTCATACGCAGATTGTAGGAACATGGGAAGCAGATGAAAGAGCGATGGAAGTACTTCAAAAATATGCAGTGGGAAATCTTACCTCGATGGACAACTTAGAGGTGGTTCAATCACTATTCAAATCGGAAAATTTAGAGGGATACGGTGTCAAATTAGTGGGAGGAAGGAACATTTTGATAAGTTTCGAATCTAAGGAGACATTGAATAATATATTAAGCAACAAAGTGCACGGATTACATCATTGGATTAAGGACCTTCAGAGATGGACAGTAGGATTTCGAGCATCGGAAAGGCTGTTATGGCTAAGGATCGAACCCGTACCGTTACATGCTTGGAAAGAGACGACGTTCATGGGCATTGCAAGCAAATGGGGAAATGTATTAAAGACTAAAAACTGCAACATGGAAGAACATACAAACTTGATGTGGGGAAAAGTCCTCGTTAGTTCGGGTCTAGTGTCAAAAATAAGTGAAATCAAAAGCATAAAAGTGGGAAATCTGTTTTATGTCATTAAAATTGAGGAGGAAGATAATAGCTTAATGGAGGCTCAAGTTGAAGAAGAGGAGGTAATAAACCATTGGGAGAGCGAGTATGACGAGGAAGAATCAACCATCCCATCGGAATGGACGGAGGGAGAGGAAATAACGATGATGAATGGACGACGGAGGAGAGGGTGGAAGAGAGTATTTTTGACAACGACAAGGACAAAGACAAGAAATTTGGCGATGATCAGGAAGCAAAAAGAATTCCAGAAGAAGGCAGGACTTGGAAGCGGAGAAGGATAATGGTTTGGCCGGAACTCAATCGGAGACGCCGGAGATCCAACAGAAAGACAAAGGGACGAAAGCAATTAATTTAGAAGATGATCTCCCAAAAACCAAGAAAGGTGAATTGAATATCGAGGAATTACAACCGCCAAAGATGAGGGAAGAACGTGATGGAAAAGAGAGAAGAGATGAGGTAAGCCTAGTAGATCAGATAGTGGATACAACAAGTTTGGGTTAGGCCCTATTCATGGGTCTGAGCAAGTAAATGGACTTAATCAAATTAATAAGGAAAGAAATAAAGAACAACCAAATGGGCCGATAGAAAATAAAATTGGTGGAAGCGTTAGTCTAAAGGAGAAAGGCCCAAATCAAATGGAAAAAAAAAAGAAGAAAGTTGCAGGCGAGGTCAGGAGGAAGAACCAAGTGAGCAGCGAAGTCAAAGCAATGAATCAAAGGAAACGCAAAGACAGGATACTGGAGGAATGCGACAAAAGATGGGGAAAATAATGGTGAGAACTCGAAGGCAAAAGGGTTCGATAGACTGGGATTTGGGAGGAATAGGATGAGTTTTCACTGCTTAAAACAAATGGCAAGAGCTAAACAAAAAGCAAAAGGGGTGCAGGTAAGAAGAGGAGAATCTAGTAAGACAGGGAGGGTAAAAGCTAAAAAAGCAGAGGGGTCGACATCAAATTCGACACTAGTATCAATTTCCGATGAGTTAAAAAGTCTGGATAGCTTGGAAGGATTGGAAGAGTTTTGGAACAGGTTAGGAATTCTATGGGAAGCGAGGAGCAATCAACGAACAGAAAGGAACAACAGCAGGCAGTAACTTTGGTGACAAGTAAGAATCGATTAATTGAACATTATGAATATTGTATCTCTAAATATAAGAGGATTGGGTGCAAAAAATAAAAGGGATTGGGTCAAAGAGAATTCTAAAAAAGAAAAACCTTGTATGATTGGGATACAGGAAACAGAGTTACAATCGATAAATGACCAATACATTGTTAACCTATGGGGAAACAATGGTGGAGATTTTGCCCAAACGGTAGCATCCGGGAAGTCAGGAAGGTTGTTGAGTATCTGGAATAGGAAAGTCTTTCAGTGCCAATTTATAGTTCAAGAAGAAAACTTCTTAGCCGTGGTGGGGAATTGGGGAAATGAACATGGCCTAGTGGGATGTGTGAATATATACGGTCCAAGGGATCCAAAGGAAATAGCAGATCTGTGGGTAAAATCAGAAACTTTGTGTGAAAAGGAGGATGTAAGTTGGGTCTTCTTTGGTGACTTCAACGAAGTCCAAAATTCGCAGGAAAGATTAAACTCGATAACAAACCCCAAAAACACGAACGAATTCAACGATTTCATCCGGCGAAGTAAACTAATGGAAGTACCAATGGGAGAGAAAAAGATTTACAAGAATAAGTGATGATGGGAGAAAATTCAACAAGCTAGATAGATTCTTGATCACAACTGACTTTGGAAATCTATGGAAAAACCTGGGGACGAAGACTCTAGAGAGGAAGTGGTCGGACCATACACCGATTATACTAAGTGATGAGTGGGCTGAGTTTGGACCGAAGCCTTTCAAGTTCTTTGATGCATGGATGAAGGAGGAGAGCTTAGAGGACATGATTAAGGAGGCTTGGAACAAAAATGTGTCTTCAAGAAGACCATACTATGTGCTTAGAGATAAGCTCAAGAATGTCAAAAATGCAATAAAAGTATGGCGTGGAACAAAGTGGGGGGCGTTGATAGAGAGCTGGAGATCAAGAGAGAAGAAGTAAGGAAATGGGATGAAGAAGCTAAATTACATTGCTTGGAGGAACAAGACATAATTCGATGGATAGAGAATATAAAGAAATGGCTCGAATTGGAAGAAAAAAGTGCGAATATGGCCAAACAAAGGGTCAAAATAAAATGGATTAAGGAGGGAGATGAGAACTCTAGACTGTTTCACGCGGCAATAAAGAATAGAGAGAGAGGAAGAATACGGTTCGGGGTCTAAACATTGAATCTGAATTGATAGAGGAACCGAAGAGAATAAAGGAATTTGCATTTGAGTTTCTTTTTAAAAATATGCAAGCCAAAGAAAGGAAATACCAAAAATTAGGATGGATCGAATCACGAAAATATCGATGGAGGAGGCCGTCAACCTCGAGAAAAGGGTAACGGAAGAAAAGGTGTTGAATGCGGTAAAGGAGTGTGGAGAAAACAAATCGCCGGGACCGGACGGATTCACAATAGGATTCATAAAAAGATATTGGGGGGACAATAAAAGAAGACTTGATGAAGGCCATAGAATGGATTTTGGACAAGGAGGAATTTAGTGACGGTTGCAATGCATCGTTTCTAACTTTGATACCGAAAACAAATAATCCGATTGGTCTAAATGATTTTAGACCTATTAACCTCATTGGAATTATTTTCTACTCTTCTATTGTACTCTTAACTATGAAATAGAGAAAATTTATCTCTCTATTATTAAGGTATAAACTATCATTTAATCAATTAAAAAAATATCATAAAATTATACATTTCTATTATAGACTTTTATTTTAAGATGAAAGGAGCATGGGAGCATCATGCTCTATACAAAATTATGAATTATTTGATTATATGTTTTTATTAAATTAAGAAAATTTTGGTTCACAAAAAAATGGGTGAATAAATGAAAAAATAAATGAAATTTTGGGAAAAGAGTTTGGCGAGACCATGTGCGTGATGCTCTTTTTATTCTGGAGTGGGATCATCTTCGACTTTTTCTATTTTTATAATCAATATTTTTTTTTTCTGTGGTATTATTTAATTTTAGTTAAGTTGTATTTATTAAATTATACTCAATAGTTTTTTTGTGTTTATTTATTTAAAAACACATTTGCTTTTAGTTTTAAAACTGTAAATAAATTTTCAATTTAAAAGCTAAAATGAAATAATTAAATATAAAGACAACTTGTTTTTCGTATTTAAAATTAAATAACTACAAAATTTAATTCGATTTTGTACTTTAATAAGTTGCTATTAGACAACTAACTTTTACTATTTTTTCCACGACAAAATAAAATACTTCGTCTGTTTTGAAAGGAATACAACGATGCAGATATGTCACTAAGAAAATATTCTATTATTTGATTAAATGTATAAAATACATTATATTTATAAAAAAGGATATTTGTATATGTTCAGATAATTCAAATTAATTAAGATGGGGGGTTGAGTATCGGGTGTCTTAAGAGGAAAATCATTCGTTGTTAGGTAAGTGGCGATGGAGATTAAGCGTTGAAGGTAACTCTCTGTGGGCCAAATTGATTCATAGATGTGTTTGACGGGGGGTTAGGACGGGTTGATGTCATCCCATCCAGAATTCCAGATATAAGAGATGTGTTTGAAAAAATATAGCCTCTTTAGGTCGGGTTTTAGAGTCTAGCAGTGTGTAGTTTGTGTCGTCATTCAGTAAAAAAACTTAGTGATGGGATGTCGATTCACTTTTGGTTTGATAATTGGGAGGATAGTTGTCGTTTGTGTGACAGTTACCCAAGAC
This sequence comes from Arctium minus, assembly GCA_954870635.1. NCBI lineage: Eukaryota > Viridiplantae > Streptophyta > Magnoliopsida > Asterales > Asteraceae > Arctium > Arctium minus. The sequence continues at coordinate 21,744,614 of OX941084.1, forward strand.
TTTTTAGACTCGATAAAGAACCAAGCATATGGGTTGCAAATAGGGGTCGATCGGTAGACAATAATTGGGTTTGCGTGTGGGACTAGATCCGTAATCCGAGGGGTTGTACTGTGAATGAACTTTCTTAATTGCATAATTTAATTCATAACATACATCATGTTCGTGACCGCATGGACAAATGGTGGTTGAAGGTGGATGCCAAATGTGAGTTCTCGGAGAAATACAAGTTTCCTATCTTCATAGGGATTAATGGGAGAATTAATATCTAGCTCAAAGCATAGAGTGCTTCCGGGTGAAAAAGTTGTGAACTGTAATAGAGTACAATTATTTTGTCTCCTGATGGATCTTCTTTGACAACCTGTTGGAACTATTTGATACCGAGAAAGGTAAACATTTTTGTGTGGCGGGTACTCAAACACAACATTCCAATAAGGTTCATTTTAGCTAGACAAGGGATCAATCTAAATTTTGTTTTATGTTCGTGTTGTAAAGATGAAAAAGAGATTCAAGATCACTGCATTATAAAATGTATAATAGCTTCGAAAATGTGGTCATCCTTATTTCAGTTGTGAAAGATCGACGATAATATTGGGAGTTCAACAAGTGAGATCATGAATCAACCGAGTGGATTTATGGCTTTAGCTTGATTGAAATCAGGTTGGCAAGCTACTCTTTGGTCTGCGACATATATGATATGGGAACATTGCAGCCGAGTGGTTTTTTTAGAATAAATCTTCATTTGCAGACTTTCTATTTGCAGGTATACAAACTAAATCATACGATTGAATTTTGAGAATAATTCGGGAAGGTTGTATATCGCAGGGTCTTTGGCTTTTTGTGTCGTGTGTTCTTTCAGTTGTTGGTATCTCGTTTTTCAGTCTTGAATGATGTTGGTTACTGATGTTGTTTCTGATATTGCTGCCTAGGTCAGTTCGGTCCTTGTCTTGTGTTAGCTTGTTTCAGGTTGATTCTACAACTTACAGATTTTTTTTAATTTTTTTTTTCGTTCTTTCATACGTTCCTTTAAATTATAATAAAATGCTTGCAATTTTTTTGTTTAATTATTGTGTGGTTTTGGGTTTAAAAAATGGAGTTTAGTTTTTTAGAAGCAATGTGCGTGGACCAGTGGAACGATTTCAAGTATTCCACGTGCCCCTTCAAATTTTACGAAGTGGCAGAATCTTACCCTAAATATTCACATATTATATTTAGGCATTGTTTGACCAAAAAAAAAAAATTAACTTATAAGCTAAATTTTTTTTTTACATGTTTAGATAACTATAAATTAACTTATAAGCTAACTTATTGAAAAGCTACTCATAGTAACATTTTGAAAAACAAACATAGCCTTGGGTTGTTTACCAAATTTTATATTAAGTCTTGTATGGATAAATTTGTCTGTCCGGATAAATTGATGTTGTTGTTTATTTTTCTATCTGAATCAACAGTCTGAATGTCAGAAATGACCGATTTACCCTTGATTTTGCATTGTTTAATAAATTGTTTTCTTTAAGTCAAATGATAATTCTGAAACACAAAAATGTGATAAGACTCTATTAAACAAACAAAAAAACAACATATAGAGCCCTTTAATCATAGAAAAACAGCATATCGAGTTCTTTAATCAACATAAAATCTGTGTTATTAAACAAAGTAAACAGCACAAAGAAAAAACAAAGAAAACAACATGGAGTCCTTTAATCATAAGAGAAAAACGGCACAAAGAACCATCAAGAAATCATGCTATTAAACAAAGAAAAAACAACAAAAATCATGCTATTAAACAAAAAAAAAACACCAACAATCACAAAGAACCATCAAGAAATCGATGTAGACAAACAAGCACCATAAAGTGAAGAAATCGTACATAAATAGTGAAGAAATTGTGCAGAAATCGTGAAGACATCGTTCAGAATGAGTGTGAAGAAATCGATTTGGAGAAGAGTGTGCAGAAATCGTGAATCTAGTGTGTAGAAATCGTGAATCAGAGTGTGCATAAATCGTTATCTTTTAGAGAAATCGAGTATCCAGACATCTATTTGGAGAAGAGAACTCGAAATCGTGAATTGATTTGGAGGAGAGAGCCGAAATCGTGAATCGATTTGGAGGAGATGGCTTGAATCGATTTGGAGGAGAGAACTTCACATGCTGTTCAGTTTGGAGGAGAAGATGGCAGTGATTAGGTTTAACTTTTCTTATTTGGCGTGTTTTATTGAACAAGGGTAGGGATGTCTTTTTTTGGGCTGAATGTGGACAACATATCTTTCTCATCTTTGCGAATAAGACCATATCTGAGCGAATAAGCCGATAGTAAACACTATATTTTGGTTGTGCGAATAAGCTATTTAGCCCATTAAGTCCTAAGTAAACACCCCCTTAGTGAACTATAACCACAAATAATTGTTTATATATACACTTGTCCTTCACAAGATTCTATTCCATCCAAATTATTTGGTTTTATATTATACAACATAAAGAGATTTAATTTTCTTAGTTTAATATTTATTTTTAGAAATTCCAAAATCTTATTGAATTTGAGATAAGAAAGATGCAAAATTTTGAAGAATATTTTATATGTATGTATAGATGTAGGTATTATTTAAGTAAAAGTTATGAAATAACGTTTAACATTTTCGAATATTCTCTTTGTATTTTTTATTCTTGTTTTCTTTGTTGGGATTAGGTTTTGTATTTAGATGAAATATCTTGATTTACTGTTTTTTTTTTTCTTTTGAATTCATATTTTTTCTTATATAGTGATAAAAATCATAATATCATATTCGTTACTATAACTTTTTACATAATCTAAACATCATTGTAAGTAGTATGAGTTTTATTTGTTTTAGTTAAAATTGACGTTTTTATAAATTGTTTTGTGTTTAAAAGACAAAATAATTAACATTGTTTTTTATGTCAGTTTCTCATTTTCATATATAATAGTTTATGGTATCCTTGTTCATCTTACCACGTCTTATAATATTTTTGAAATATCATCTTATTAATCGTTAACGACAAACTTGCCAAATAATGGTTATGCAGATATCGAATATTTGAGTGCCTCTTTAATGTGAAGTAAATTTATATAGTTTATCTCATGATCCTTGTGAACCATTCCTATGTCATAGACACTAGAAGAGGGACCGCTTCATTATCAAACTCTTGAAGATGGGTCGTTGGTATTTTTTTTGGGATGGACCTGCTTAAAATGGTATTTAATTTTTCTAAATAAATATTAACGTTTTTATGGGGGAAGGGAGGGGGGCCTATATGTAACCACATGACTTTGTAAACTCTTGTTTTTTTTTCCAATGCTAACACTAGATCAGTATACATCTATTGATAGTCATAGCCATCAATCCACGAGCTGAAAACACTAACATTATTAAAAATTCAAAATATATTATCCTTTTTGTAATCGATATCAGTGGAATTCATAAAGGCTTTGTTTGGCAAACAAGCTTATAAGCTAGCTTGTAGCTGATAAGCTAGCTTTTCAAAACGCTACTTTGAGTAGCGTTTCAATAAGCTAGCTTATGGTCATCCAAACATGTACACTAACTTATAAGATAATTTTTTTTTTGCCAAACATAACCAAAGTCAACAACTTGCACACTTATATTTAGGATAATCCATTTTCGAAAATCTAATTCATACTTATATAATGATGCATAAGTATCAGTTATATATATATATATATATATATATATATATATATATATATATATATATATATATATATATATATATATATATATATATATATACATTGGAAGGATATTTTGCAACCCTTAAAAATGTTGCAACCCACATCTTAACCGTCGGATTCATGATCGGCGGTTATTTTATTTTTATTTTTTTGTTTTTTTAATTAAAAATATTGGACCCCATATTTATTGTAACCGTCGATCATGAATCCGACGGTTAAGATGTGGGTTGCAAGGGTTGCAACATTTTTAAGGGTTGCAAATTAAACAACCCCTATATATATATATATATAGGGGTGGGTTCAAACGAGAACATAGTGTGTTTAAAAGAATAAAGGGACAATTCTCAGCCAATCATTTTTTAAATTAATTCCAAAAATAATAGTTTCTAAAATTAAGAGTAAAAGGGCAATAAAGTCATATTACGTTATGGATAATTTAGGACAGTATTAACTTCCAAAAAAAAGGGATTATAATATTTAATTCAAATAAAAAAAGAAATCACTTCCTAATTTATCTCAACACATCTCAATCTCTCCCCATTTTTTCTGAAAATAAATTCAAAATTCGTTTATCATGGTAAGCACAAGTGATTCGCTGCTATAATGAATTCAAATTTGTTTATCATGTTAATCACAAGTGATCTGCTGCTATAAAATTCAAAATTCGTTTATCATGGTAATCATAAGTGATTCGCTGCTATAATGAATTTAAAATTGGTTTATCATGTTAATCACAAGTGATTTCGTACTAAATAACTTGAATATAATATTTGACACCAAAATCACATGTAATTTTGTTCTAAATACTTAACACCAAATTAATAATTAACACCAAAATCATATATGATTTCGTACTAGATAACTTGGCTATAATACTTAACACCAAAATCATATGTGATTTTGTTCTAAATACTTAACACCAAATTTATACTTAACACCAAAATCATATATGATTTGTACTAAATAAGAAGACATGAAATCTCATTTTCTCTTCCAATTTACCCACTCTTGTATCCAGTAGATGAGCATTCAAGGTTGTTGGTGAATTCAACCGCTTAATCCCCAACTTTTTGAGGTAATCGAGTGTCGGTTTCAAGCACAACTCTGGGTCGGATTCGAGGATGTGAGGGCATTTGAGGATCAAGCCACAGACCTCCTCCGGCGATGCGGCTAAATCGACTGTTAAGAAATCGAAAACGGGTTCGATGGCGATGGGATCGAAGGTCGGGGCGAAGAGATGCGGGGAGAGGAAGGCGATTCGGGGAAAATCGGGCTCGGAAAAGCCTTTGGATTTGAAGTAATTAAGGGTTGATAGGGGATTTGAGGTAGCGGAGGTCTTGGCAGTGGCGCGTGGGGAACTGAAGGTGGCGGTGGGGAAGCAGAGAGGAAGAACAAAATATGGGGGAATGAAGAAGAAGATGATGCATGGCTTGGAAATTTAGTTAGTTAGATGATGTAATCCCTAATTTTTAGGAATTGAAGATTTATTCCAAATTAATCCATATCACAATATGACATTAATACCCCTTACTCTGAATTTTGGAAATTATTAATTTTAAAATTATTTTTATAAAATGATTGGTCCAGGATTGTCCCTTTATTCCTTTAAATCGTTATCATTCTCGTATGAACCTACCTCTCTCTCTCTCTCTCTCTCTCTATATATATATATATATATATATACATATATATATATATATATATATATATAGTGGAATGATATTTTGCAACCCTGAAAATGGTTGCAACCCTTGCAACCCACATCTTAACCGTTGGATTCATGATCGACGATTATTTTATTTTTATTTTTCTGTTTTTTTTAATTAAAAATATTGGGCCCCATATCTATTTTAACCACCGATCATGAATCCGACGGTTAAGATGTGGGTTGCAAAATTTGCAACCTTTTTAAGGATGGACGAATCTAATGTATGGAATACGGTGGCACGTGCCACCATATTATTTCTTCGACGAAGGGTAAAAAAATTTAGGTTCGTGAAAGGTGCAACTGTATCGTTTTGGAAGGTGCTACCGTATTATTTTGGAAACTTCAAGAAGATACAACCGTACCTCATAATCAACCAAAAAACCAAAAGAAACTATCGAAAAAAACCGAAAACATCTCTTGAAATCGATAAAAAAACTTAAAAATCCCTCGAAATCAAGCAAACAACTTTAAAAATCCTTTGAAATTGTGGAATTAGGCTAAAAACACATCGGGTAATATTGAATGTCGGTGAAAAGATGAAAACACGTCGATAAAAACCATATTTTTGTAATTATTTTTTGTCTATATTATATGATGTCACCGTATGAAAAAAAAATTGGATCCGTCCCTGTATATATATATATATATATATATATAGTTGTCTAATTTGCAACCCTTAAAAAGGTTGCAAACCTTGCAACCCACATCTTAACCGTCGGATTCATGATCGGTGGTTACAATAGATATGGGGCCCAATATTTTTAATTAAAAAAATAGAAAAATAAAAATAAAATAATCGTCGATCATAAATCCAACGGTTAAGATGTGGGTTGCAAGGGTTGCAACCTTTTTAAGGGTTGCAAAAAATCTTTCCACTATATATATATATATATATATATATATATATATATAGGGGTGGGTTCAAACGAGAACATAGTGTGTTTAAAAGAATAATGGGACAATTCTCAGCCAATCATTTTTTAAATTAATTCCAAAAATAATACTTTCTAAAATTAAGAGTAAAAGGGCAATAAAGTCATATTACGTTATGAATAATTTAGGACAATATTAACTTCCAAAAAAAAGGGATTATAATATTTAATTCAAATAAAAAAAGAAATCCTTCAAAATTCGTTTATCATGGTAAGCACAAGTGATTCGCTGCTATAATGAATTCAAATTTGGTTTATCATGTTAATCACAAATGATCTGCTGCTATAAAATTCAAAATTCGTTTATCATGGTAATCATAAGTGATTCGCTGCTATAATTAATTCAAAATTGGTTTATCATGTTAATCACAAGTGATTGCGTACTAAATAACTTGGATATAATATTTGATACCCAAATCACATGTGATTTTGTTCTAAATACTTAACACCAAATTAATAATTAACACCAAAATCATATATGATTTCGTACTAAATAACTTGGCTATAATACTTAACACCAAAATCATATGTGATTTTGTTCTAAATAATTAACACCAAATTTATACTTAACACCAAAATCATATATGATTTGTACTAAATAGGAAGAAAAGTTGATTAGTTCAAATACGAACTATACATAATTAATATACATATGAAAAAATTGTGGCCACTATAGTAATTGACACATAGTATAAGCAGTACCGGCAATCGGCGGCATCAAAGCAGCACCGTAGTCAGCAGCACCGGCCACCGGCGGCAGCATCGCAGCACCGTAGTCAACAGCACCGGCCACCGGCGGCATCGAAGGAGCGCAGCAGTAGGTTTCTCGAATTCACCTGAATGATAATGATGATGATTAGTGTTGTTGTAATTCTTCGATTTCCACCCGTCCGACGAGATTTGGAAGAACATCTTCTTTACCACCGGATAACACCACATGTTGGTGGTGGTGGTGGTGTTGGTGGTGGTGCGGTGGTGGTGAGTATAACCCACCGCCGCTGACAGTCACATGTTGGTGCGGTGGTGGTGGTGGTGCGGTTTTGCAGCGGCTGTGGCGAAGACACATGTTGGTGGTGGTGTTGGTGGTGGTGCGGTGGTGGTGAGTATAACCCACCGCCGCTGACAGTCACATGTTGGTGCGGTGGTGGTGGTGGTGCGGTTTTGCAGCGGCTGTGGCGAAGAAGACGACGTCGGAGACGTCAAATTCACCATTCCCGCCGGGTAATTTTGATGGAGGATTGAAGGGTGAAGAGGATTAAAGGGTTGAGAGAAATATGGAAGGGATGAATCAAGAATCCCATTAAATTAGAACTTGATTTTACTAATTTCTTAAAATAAAAATTACTAATGAAAAATGACATTTATACCCTTTTTTATTAAAATAAACAATTATTAATTTCTTAATTATGATTGGTCCAGAATTGTCCCTTTATTCCTTTAAATCGTTATCATTCTCGTATGAATCTATCTATCTATCTATATATATATTATATAGAGGTAGGTTATTTTGTTAACCAATAAAATGTTATTAACTATGTTAAACCACCATTGATCAATAAGAAAACTTCAAAATCTTTAGTTGATTAAACTCATTAATTAAATGCTTAAGGGTAGAGTTGGTATTTCATGTAGTTTTTTTAGCCTCGTTAATGAAAAGTAAAAAATTATCATCCATAAACAATAATAATATGAACATTCATGAACAATAATAATATAAGCATTCAAACAAATGAACATTCATGAACAATAATAATATGAACATTCAAACATATGAAAAATCATGACAAACCAACGTAAGTCGGTTTCAATTTTGATTGAGAGTAATTAATGAGCCAAACTTTATGTCTCAAAATATTGGGGAAATATTTTCCCAAAAATACCCTTTTTCACATTGGTGAGAAACGTGAGAATTGGATCTAAACCGTTGATCTTTTTTAATCTCAAACTCTCCCATGAATTGTGGCTTATAAAAGAATTGATTTGGTGCATCTCATTCTAATGTACGTCAATTTCTCATCTAACGGTCGATAACCACTTATGACGATTCTCACCGTTAACTCAACTTCTCATCGAAACTCAACCATATATATATGTGTGTGCGTGTATGTGTCATTATAACAACATTGAATTTGACGGTCTTAGTTCGTCAAACAAGAATTACCTTATTTTAAGTTAACGAATCAAAGATAAGACTTAGTTGGTACTCGTATGATTCGAATACAACCCAATAATCATTGTTTGTTTATCAACTCTCCCTTTGACTAGTTCATCTCATCGACATAATCCTAAAGGTTGACCTTACAAAAAACAAGAATGTTGACTTCAATGCATTCCATGATTGTTAAAGGGTTATCTCTGTAATTATTTTAAAGATGAAGGTCCATATAGTAACATTTATGTTGCCGTTATGTGGGCTGAAATTCTCTGTGCGCAACACGTACAGGTCATATGTACACCCAGTCAACCAAAACTTACTCCTCGAAACGACGCGTATCCGAGACTCGGCTAGCTTTCACTATTATGTTTTGACCATTCTACCCCTCGTTATATATATTTCTCGTCTTAAAATAAATGTCGACCTCTTTCTTAAAGAAATATAATATTTTTATGTATAAAGATTTTTAACGCAACAGGTTTTATAATTTAATGGAAAAGTTTAATTGACAATCAAACACTAGATTTTATGATTAATTAGAATGTATATTGTTATTACATATTATTATATCTTTAATTTATGCGAATATACACCTTTAAAAAAACTTATGTAAATATAATATATGATGCATTGTAATTTGTAAATAATCCAACAACCAATGATCGTGTACACATAAGTAAATCAATAAAAGATCAAATATCAGACCAAGTATACAACACCATTAACATTCCATAAGGCATAATTCGAGCACAAAACTCTAAGCCCGCGTTTGATTTGTAGGATTTGGAGGGATTTGAAATCCCTTCACGTGTTTGGTTTGTAGGATTTGGATTTTGATTGAGTTTTTTTTTAATTATTTTTTTGTTTTATAAATAATTTATTTTTATTGGTAAACGTCATATTTGGATCGATACAATTTGACGTCTGGATCAATGTTTTAAAAATCGGGTCGACACGGCCAGTCGAACCGGTGAAGAGACCGAGTTTATGCCGTTTTATGACCCGGATTGAACCGGTCGGTTCTATTAAAAAACCCGGTTGAACCGGTCATAACGAACCGGTTGACCCGATAACAAAAGTTAAAAACGAATAGTTCAATAGGCAATACGTATTAGCGTTAAAAATCAACACTCCAATATCTCAAGATCCATGATTAGGTTTGATCGTTATATTTCGTTTGGATGTATTTGAATTGATGAAAAACTTATGCTTATGTGTGTTTATTTAATGTTTTTGGATTGATGTAAAACTTGTTGTTATTTGTTTTTTTAATGTTTTAACTTGTGGACATCAATATTTTGGTTATATATATATATATATGCATGAAAATGAAAAATACAAATAAATTCTTGAAACCGGGTTGAACCGTTTGAACCGTGACCCGGTTACCACACCGGGTCAATAAAAAAACGGTTTTTAAAACATTGGTCTGAATCACGCTTTAGAATCCGTCGGATTTGGATTTCAAATCCAGGCCCAAAGCCAAGGATTTCCAAATCCATCATATGAGGGATTTTAATATGGTCAACGGATTTGAAATCCGGTCAACGAAATCCTTTCATGCAAACCAAACGCAGGATTGGAATGGATTTGAAATCCAAATCCCTCCAAATCCATTCCAATCCTGCAAACCAAACACACCCTAAAGGGGTGTTTGGTTCATAGAATAAAATTTGATGGAATTGGAATCCATTGAAGGAATTTGGCTTTGAAATAATTGGAATGAAATTTGACCATGTGTTTGGTTGATAGGAATTAAATTCCTTCACTTAAAAGGAATTCAATTGAATTGGAATAATTTCATCGCTTTCATTCTGTTAACCAAACATGGGTTTGGAATGGCCAAATCAATATATAAAAAACCCAACTGGTCAAATCGATTGAATTCCATAATTTAAGGAATTCATCATTCATTGGCTTAAGTGAATCATGAATGACGAATTCCATCAAATTTCTTCAAAGTCAAATTCTTTCTATAGATTTCGATTCCATCAAATTTCATTATGTGCCTAAGGGGCTGTTAGGTTCATGGAATTTGAAGGAATAGCCCATGTTTGGTTCACAGAATAAAAGTGATGAAATCCTTTCAATTTCATTGAATTCTACAATTTAATGAATTCATTATTCGTTGGTTTAAGTGAAAAAATTGAATTCCTACCAACCAAACGTGTGGTCAGATTCCAATCGAATTCCTTCAAAGTCAAATTTTGTTGACAGATTCTAATTCCATCAAATTCCATTTTGTGAATCAAACGCCCTAAGGAGCAAACATTTGGTTTACATAATGTTTCTAAAATGAATGATATTTTTCAAAAGATTGGAATCCAAAGGACTTGTAGTGGAATTGAATTTGGTTTTAATTATTGGAATGAAATTCAGTTTCATTTGCTTGAACTTATGATTTGGTATGCCATTTGAAATAAAAATGAACATGTTTACTCCTTAATGATATTTTTTTATTTTATTGTTTAGTTCATAAATACTATTAGTTTTTTTTTTAGTTTTACCATTTACTATAAATATATACAGATGACCATTTATTAAAAATACTACATTGTCACTTATTTTTTAAATTTATTTATAATCAAATTATTTACTATTTTAAAATTATTTTGCATATAATATTTGGAGAGAGTTTTTTATTATTTGAATATAGTTGAATTAATTTAATCAGATTGAATTTCATGAGTTTATCCAAGGAGCAAAAGATTTCAATATTCATGTTGGAGGATTTTAATGAAATTGAATTTTAACGATGTTGCTAGCCAAATAAGCCGAGATAAATGTCGTCAACTCCATTGACCAACACCCTTTAAGAGCATCTCCAACAACTATGCTATAATTTTTTTAAAATAGAGTATAAAAAGTTGAAATCTCTAAAAAAAATTACAACCAACTCCAACAGCTACTCTATTTTAGCAATTATATCATCAATTATATTAATAAAATATTATTTCTCTCTCCTAAACATACAATTTCAATGTCTCATATTGGTGGAAAAAAATTAAATATTATTTCTCTCTCTTCAATATGGAGTTTTAGAGATTTCTCCAAATTTAAAGATTTTTACCTTCTCTCCTCTTTTCTCTATTTTAGCATATGATATAGCATAGTTGTTGGAGCAAAAAAATTGCTAAAATCTCACTTTTTTCTATTTTAGCATAGTTGTTGGAGATGCTCTAAGGTATTTGGATGCAAACCATTTCATTTATGCAAGTGAAATCACACTTTGATTTTTCCTACTATCTTGCACCTTAGGGGGCGTTTGGTTCGCAAAATGATTTCTGAAGAAATGAAATCTATCTAAGGAATTGGAACCTGGAGGGAATTGGAATGAAATGTTATCAGGTTTGACAAAGTGTTTGGTTGGCAGGAATGAAATGTAATCAGTCAAATAAATTAGAATATGTCTGTTTGGTTTGCAAAGGAATTCTGAAAAATGACAAAAATACCCTTTTTTATATTTATTTTTTTAAATGCCTAGAGAGAGAGGAGAGAGAGAGGGAGCGGGTAGAGAGAGGAGAGAGATAAAGATAGGAGAGAGATAGAGAGGAGGGAGAGGGGAGAGAGAGAGGAAGGAGAGAGAGAGAGAGAGAGCAGAGAGAGAGAGGAGAGAGAGAGAGAGAGAGCAGAGAGAGGGTTTTTAGAAACGACTAGGGTTTTTAGAAAAGGTAAGGAGAGTATTTGTGTCATTTTGAGAAAATATGATGGAATGAAATTCAATTCCTTCCATTTTAAGAAGGAATGACCAAATCCATGATTAAAGGAATTAATGGAATTCAATTCCATTCCATTGGTAACCAAACAGCATGATGGAATTTAGTCAATGGAATTGACCATTCCAATTCCATCAGATTCCGGCGGAATCCAGCAAACCAAACGTCCCCTTAGTTTAACAAGAAAGGGATGACATAAATAATCAAAGATAGAAGAAAATAATTATTTCCATATTAAGTCATCTTATTATGTGCCCAAAAAAAAAACATATACAGTCAATCTCATATTTAAATCGTTTTAATTAACTTAAGTGTTTCAAAATTTTAGTAAAAACTCACAAATTAAATAATTTATAACTGATTTATAAATTGGGTTGAGTTTCAGTGAGAACAAACGCTATTCATGAGTGAGTTTGAGATTAAAAATGATTAAGAGTTCAAATTTGTCATTACATTCTCACCTTAACTCTTCTTCTTGCACGATTATTCATAAAAATTATTTTATTTTTTTCACACGAAAAAAAATTATACAAAATTCATAGCCAAGGGCAATTTAGTCAAATGACAACATATGATGTTTTTCTATAAAACTTGGGGAAGTAGACAACCAAAACGGCTTTCTTGTAGAGGCAATGCACAACTGCCACCCGTTAAACACACAGAAATCCAAAAGTAAACAACTTTCTTTCTTCTTCTTCTCTCTCACACACATACACAAACACACACATACAACACGCAGGGTTTTCTAGAGAGAGAAACAACACCTCACCATCACCACAGCTTTTTCCACATTTCCTATGCTCCTCTTCTAATCTTTCCGTATTTCATTCCCATTGATTCTTAGCTGGGTGGGTTTTGTTTGTTTCTATTCATTCATTTCATAATAAAAAACCAAATCTTCCCCATTTCTTTTGCGGCTCGGCTGGAGGCCAACGATCTAGGGTTATCTATCTAATAAACTCTCAGATTTATCTCACTCTCAGCGATAAACAAGCACTCTCCTTTATTCATTTAGATCTTAACAAACAATAAGGTAAGGAGGGTTTTTTTTTTATATATATTTGATTTGGGTCTGCTCTCGATTCATTTGAGGGGTGATCTATCGATTGAGAGTTTTTGAGATTTGAATGACGTATACTTTATCGAAATTTTTCGATAAAGTTTATACGATGGCAGAAGGGGGATCTCGTTATTGTTCTAAGAAATCCGATGATTTATGCGGTGATATTTGCGATGAGGTAATTTTTTTCGATTGATTCGTCGATTTCCTTCCCCTTTTGCTTGTCAATTTTAGATTTAATTTGTGTATTTCATGATCGCATTGTGAGTTTAGATTTATTGTTTCTCTGGATTTGCTTATTTCATTTGTGGGTTTAGGTTTAGGTTTAATATTATATTTACAGTTACCTTTTTGATTCCTACGTCTTCTCTTTTGTTTCCTGACCAAATCAACGTTCGTGACGTTTTGTTACAAATTCAGGAGTTTGATTTTTTTATTTATTTATTGATTTCAAATTGTTATTGATGGGATTGTATGTTTTCCCCCTTTTCTTTGTGATGGTTGGGGGCTTGAGTTTTGAATTGAAATCTAAAGTTTTTCTCTACTTTAATTGTTTATGATTAGACAATTTCCTTTTTTCATCACAATTTGTGCTCAATTTTCTAATCAGCGACCTAAGTTTTTTCAAGATTAGGGTTCTTCTGTAGTCTATTTGGCTATGTTTTTGTTGAACAATCACTTAACCAAAAAGATGCCTCTTTTTTTCTTTGAACAGGGCTTTCAGATTCAGAAAACAAAGTTTTCTAAAAGAAGTTCGTTTACTATTAAAGAATCTTATAATTCAAGCAATACATGTACTTTGGGAGAAAAAAAGTGTTTACTTTTAGCTTGCAACTTCAAGTTATTCATGTTCATGTTCTTTAGATGCTTTTTCCAGCATGGTGAAGACACTTTTTTGGGCATCTATTTGTTATTATTATATGGGAAACTAAGTGAGAAAATAACATTTTGTTTTGTAGGATTCGGGGAAGTCTTCGACCATGGCAAGATTACAGTGCATTCTACGGGGACTGGAGTTGAAAACCATAGTCTTTCTTTTCGTAATGGTCCCAACCGTCATCCTTGGGTTGTATGTTCACGGACAAAAAGTCTCTTACTTTTTGCGGCCGTTGTGGGAATCACCACCGAAACCTTTCCATGAAATCCCACATTATTATCATGAAAACGTGTCGATGGAGAACCTCTGTAAGCTTCATGGTTGGGGAACACGTGAGTTCCCAAGGCGTGTGTTTGATGCAGTGTTGTTCAGTAACGAAGTGGACCTTTTAACGATAAGATGGCATGAGTTATACCCTTATGTTACCGAGTTTGTTCTCCTCGAGTCAAACTCGACGTTTACCGGCCTGCCTAAACCCCTGGTCTTTGCCAGCCACCAAGATCAGTTCAAATTCGTCGAGCCAAGATTAACGTATGGACAAATTCCTGGAAGATTTCGTAAAGGAGAAAACCCTTTTGTCGAAGAGGCTTATCAAAGACTTGCATTGGATTATCTTTTAAAGAAAGCAGGGATTCAAGATGACGATTTGTTGATCATGTCGGATGTTGATGAGATCCCAAGTAGACACACGATCAATCTTTTAAGATGGTGCGATGACATACCTCAAATTCTTCATCTTCGGCTAAAGAATTACTTGTATTCTTTCGAGTTTCTTTTGGATAACAATAGTTGGAGGGCATCGGTTCATAGATATCAGTCTGGGAAGACAACTTACGCTCATTATCGCCAATCTGACACAATCTTGGCAGATGCAGGATGGCATTGTAGCTTCTGTTTTCGCCACATTAGTGAGTTCATTTTCAAGATGAAAGCTTACAGCCATGTTGATAGAGTGAGGTTCAACAAATTCTTGAACCCTACTAGGGTTCAGAAAGTAATCTGCAAAGGAGCTGATCTCTTCGATATGCTGCCAGAGGAGTACACGTTTAAAGAAATCATCGGGAAAATGGGACCCATACCCCATTCCTATTCGGCTGTTCACCTACCCGCACATCTTATAGAGAACGCCGACAAATACAGATTTCTCTTACCTGGGAATTGCATAAGAGAAAGTGGGTGATCGAGAAACGTCTTTCTTTCTGTGTAAAGGTTGGAGCTTTGAAGTTGAAAGATTGCATCTCGCGAACGATAGTCAACTCTGGTATGTTTTCTGGCTATTGTTTTAGATATCTGGATGCATAGGTGGATGGATTTCTCTCTGGGGTGATAGTGTATATAGTCTTTTCTTTCTTTTCTTTTTGGGTTGTTTTTGGTAGAGTTGGCTTTCTTTCAGAATCTTGGCATATTGATTTATTTGCCGAGTAGACGGGGGGAAGCTGCGCTTTAATGGAGACGTGATTCTTGGGGTTGCCTGCGTATTACTAGGCATCGCGATGGCAGGCAACTTGAGATTGTTTTACCTTGCCTTCCCCCCACGAGAAAGATAATCGGCTTCTCTTTTTTATATTAGGAAATTTTGGATCTGAGACTAATCTGTTATAAATAATTATTCGAAATTCTGTTTATTTTTTTGTTTTTTTTTTTAACTTTGTATCTCACTGGATTCTTTATCTTAAGATTTCTGAGGTTCAAAGAGTTGTTCAAGATTGTGTTTGTTTTGATTTGTTCATCTCTTTGAAGAGAAATGGTTCTTGATTGTTTGATCCCTTGAAGGTTTGTATATATATGACATGATAAAGGGAATTTAATTTACAAGAGGGGTTTGTGTAAACTGGAGTGTATCTATGAAGGACATGTTGGTTGATCTCCGTATGTTGATGGTGTTCTAATCTTGAATGGTGAAAAGTGGCATGGACCAGTCTGGACTGATTAAGGGCTGGTTCGGACCGCCTCAAAGAATCTAGGATCGGTGGTCTGTTCCGGTCCTGTCCTCCTGGACCAATCTTTAAATTGAAAAGGCAGGTTGGAAGTTGTCAAAATTCCTTTTATTATCTTCTCCTTCTTTTACAACGTGTATATATACACAGGTGAAGTATCGAAATCATACCCTACCATGAATTGCACCTTAGAAGAGAATTGATCCGGTGCATCTTGGTGCATCTCATTCTAATGTGCATCCGTTTGTCATTCAACGGTTGATAATCACTTCTCACATTAACCTTAACTTCTCACCAGAATCCAACCCTATATATATATATAGGGTTGGGTTGGGTTGCGATGAGAAATTTAGTTAATGTGAGAAACTTGAGAAGTGGTTATTAACCGTTGGATTCACATTATGATGAGATGCACCGGATCAATTCCTTTATGAATCGCAATTCATAGGTGGGTTTGAGATTATAAGTGATCAAGGGTTTAAATCCATTTCTCGCGCTTCTTATGTTAACTCAACTTCTCACATGATCCTTCACACACATATATATATATATATATATATATATATATAGAGAGAGAGAGAGAGAGAGAGAGAGGGGGTAGATGGATTCATACGAGAATAGTATCTATTTAAGAAAACACGCGGACGGCTGAGTACATACAAAATCATATATGATTTACGTGACTTTACCGTTAATACCGAATCATATATGGTATTGCATATGATTTATTGTTTTCTTAAATAGTTAACGTTATCACTTAGAAACTTCCTATATATATTCTAAAAGCAAGCATGTGTTATTTAAATTTGTGTCATGAAAAGATATTTTAGTGGTGAAAGCAGAATTACATTTGGTTGGAGTGGGAGTGGGAGTGGGAGTGGGAGTGGGAGTGGTCTCTTCTTCTGCACGAAGGAATACCTTTTTTTCTTTAATTCATAATGACAACATCACTCACCAAGTGTCAATATAACTTCCTATTTATAAGAGGATGTTTGAGTTTTTATGCTTAGTCCTATTTTAATACTATACTTTAATATTTTTAACAATTACAAAACCGGAGGGAGGATCGTTTTAAAATTCCATTTATTTGAACCAAACATGATTAATGATTATCATTCCCATTAATTATCTTTTAATACCCCTAACCAAACACCCCCTTAGATATTATAACAACCCATGTGCCATGTATTTTATGTAATATCCATGACCGGTTTATGGGTTTTTGCGATATTTAAAATTCCTAACGAACCTACCCCTACAATACTCAAACAATAGCTATTAGATAGTAGTTCAATTATACTCAATAGTGTTCGATAGATGATTTTGAATTTGTTTATGTTGCATCCAGGTTAAGATGTTAACATGTTTGCTTTTTACGATAGTGTTTGGGAAGTAGATAGTGATTATTCAAGGTTTGAAAGCCGAGAGTTCATCAATCCCTATAAATGAGGATATAACGTGCTTGTAATTAATCGACATTTTTTTTGATGCGTTTGAAATCGATAAACTGAAGTATGCTTTCAAACCAGAGGTTCCTTACACAAATGAGATTGATCAAGACGAGTATTGATCAATTCCCCCCATTTGTTTATGTAGATTCAAAGTGAAGTCTAAACTTTTGTTCCAGAAACAGATCCTATAATTTTTTTTTTTTCAAAACTTGAACCGTTATGTTGTATGCTTCTATCAAATCTATTTTGTAGTACTGTTTTGTTCGATAGAACTTGATGACGGTTTGAGGGAAATCCAAAGCGTATATTGTTTTGTGTTGCTCAATGAAGATTGCTTTATGTTCGATAGGGATTTACATGTGATTAAACCCTAATATGTTGAGCACCTATCGAGCTATCTTGATCATCAATGCCACCTTCAACGCTATCCTAGCCATCAGACACACATGAAACAGTATCTAGGTGTATCGAGCATGTATTGCAAACTATCAATCTCCATCGATATTGAGATTTATTAAGCACGTCGAACTCCTATCAAGTTCCTATCACAAAACCCCATATTTAAATATATCCATCATCAGTTCGAAAAACTAGACATATATCCAAAAATTGAAAAGAAAAACAAAACGAAGAAAGAAGAAAATCCTAAAAGAAGACGAGGAGACAATACTTAACCAAACATCAACGCATGCAGATGTATATATTTAAGCATCAAGTCGGAAATTCAAATCCAATATTTATAAATCACTTTGTAAATTACTGATAAAAGACGACACAAATTTGTTATATTTAGTCAACCCAAAGAAAATTAACTTTTCTCAATACTTATCCGTTCGTCCAAAAATAAAAACGTTTTCATTTGACATGTTAAAAATTAAAAGTGCTTGTTGATAATCAAATGTCTATAATACCCTTTATTAAATAAAATTTGTAAACCATAATTAAAATAAGTTGAAATCAACTATTTTGGATGGAAAATGTAAAATAAAAGTTTGGTCGACATGGTTTGGAATGTAGGGCAAGTCCAGAAGAGGTCATTGTTTATGGATATTTAGAATAATTAATTAAGGACATGATTAAAAAATAAATATTTACGTTCTTGATGTATTAAAATATAACAAAGTCTGTTTTAGTTTCTACTTAGTGTGGGAGCTCGAATAAGATTCTGAGATCGTGTAAGAATTTCATTTTCCTAAAACAATATTTCAACTCTAATTTGTTTTGTGTTACACGAAATTTATTCGATGATAACCTTAATTCAGGCGGAAATCAAAAGTTTATAACATACATAAATTGTAACGTGTGTACATTAAAATCGAGAATGATTGCCTTTTTAAAGGGCATCAATTATTAGAATTAATTTAGTAATTATCGGGCAAGGGAAATATCTTCCAAATCTAAGTTTGGCATTCTGAAATTTTTGCCTTCTAAGGCTATGTTTGGCAAACTAGCTTATAAGCTAGCTGGTAGTTGATAAGCTAGTTTTTCAAAACGCTACTATGAGTAGCTTTTCAATAAGCTAGCTTATAAGCTACTTTATGGTCATCCAAACATGTAAAAAAAACTAGCTTATAAGCTAGCCTTTTTTGCCAAACAATGCCTAAGTGACACTCGGTCCATACCGTTTTTGAACCATATAACTCCAGGTTCTAACTAGTTCATATAAGTTTACACTCATGTTTTAACCTGTATTCTAACTTAACCATCAACCCTCTCATTTTCTTGTGAATCCAATTACATAAAATAGTCTCATTATTCACTAAAATAACCGACATTTAGTGTAACAATGAATTTTCTTCATCAATTAGTGTAACAAACTTTCAATTTTCCTATTTCATGCCCATTTTTACCCATTACCTCTAGATCTTTCAATCAGTGATAACGTGGATGACAAGTTATAAAGTTACAGTATAATTCAATACTACGAGGAAAAAAAAAATGTCAAATTAAAATCAACCGATGCCATGTAAGTTGAAACCCTGTTTATCAGGTAAAAATAAGTACAAAATTAGAAAAATAGGACAGAAAAAAAAAAAGGAAAGTAAGGAAGTCCTTAGTGGACAAACAAATGAACCTAAAATTTCACAACTGGAAGCAACGAGGAAGCTTACCTTGGCAAGACGACAAGCACAACTTTTGGTCGCATTGCTACAAAATAAGATGCTGACAAAAAACACTTGTGGTTACTAAACTGCGGTTTCTGATTCCTACATGATCAACATATGAGAATTAGACAAAGGATTTATTCTAGCAAAAGTAGCTCATTGTCGATTATCAAAAACTTACTGGGTAAACACTTAATGACAAGAGTCACAACCCTCACTTACCTTATCGGATAACATCCAAAATGGATCGTTGGTGAGCGTCTATCACCCTGTGAACGCATATCAGGTAAGTGCAGTGGCGGATCCAGGATTTTTTCCTGGTGGGGGCACCTTTAAGATAGATTAAAGAAGCGCAAAGTCGTCGGATATATTTTTAGCCTAATTCAACCGGTTCGAACGATTTTTAAAGTATTCTTTGTTGATTTCAAGGGATTTCTAAGTTTTATCCTATGTTTGGTTCACGTAATGAAAATGATGGAATCCATTGAATTCCACAAATTAAGGAATTCATCATTCCTTGACGTATGTCAAAAAATTGAATTTCATCCAATTCCTACCAACCAAACGTGTGGTCAAATTCCATTTCAATTCCTTCAAGCCAAATTCCTTCGATGGATTCCAATTCCAACAAATTTCATTCCACGAACCAAACGCCCCCTAAGACTTTCCATAATTCCTTCACCCGCTTAACTCACTCTCACCCATGGACCGTCCCGTTCGCGTACCAAATGCATAAATGTTCCCTAAAGCAACTCATCCAACCTAGGTGTAACAGCGCCTCCACAACAAACGGATCTATCTACTATGCAAACATGTTTTTGGGTTTCGAATCAAGTCCACTACACTAATAATTGAATTCACTAGCAAGATGATGGTCAAACTCATCAGATAAGATTGCATCAGATTCATGTCAAGGCCACTATTTTTTCTGCTTTTGGCATATGTTCAAATAGATTGTAACGCCCCAAAGCAGCAGGCTGACTCAATAACCTCCAAATCAACTTAAAAACATGGCATAAGTTATTGGTACCCTACAACTTTGAACTTATAAGGAGCTCACAAATATACTTTTCTATCCATGTGGGACGGGTTGTTACATATAGGTCAAATACTTTTAACAAGAGTATCATAGAACAAAATGCACTCAAATCAGATTAATTAAAGCAGCATAAACAACCAACCATTAAAAATCATCTTAGAGTTCATGGTATATGCAAACTTTGGGAACCTCATACATATACTCCACCATCTCATAAACTTGAAGTTAATAGCAAACAAAAAGTTTGCAAATATTTAACCCCTCACCTCATCCATCAAATTGCAACAATTTTCATTTTGCAATGTCCCATGAAAATGGCAATTCCATTTATTTTTAAAATTCCCCAAATAATCACACTTTTATACCCACTTATGATCTGGTATACACATTTTATCTTCTAGTCTCAGAGGTTCTATGGAAACCATCAATAATCAGATTCCTATGTAACCTATACTTTATGTTTTAGTTTTGGTTCCATTGCTGGTCAATGGGCTCCAGCTATTGTCAAAACAGTCCTCCTGATATAGTTCATTTGTGCAATTTGGTTTGTGAAGCAGTTCAACCTGCATCCAGTAGCAAAAACACAAAATAACAGTTGAACCTGAAAAAAGTCATCCTAAAGTTCTGGTGATTCTGGTCTAGAATCACCAAAATACGAGGGATGAAAAACATACGTAACAGAAATGATTAAAAAAACAGTAGAGGGAAAACAATACACAATACAAAATAAGAATAAATGCCTTTAACTACTGAAATACAAGCAATATGGGATATTGGATAAGATGTAGTAAAAATAATTGGGACAAGATTCCAATACATGTTGCTTTTCAGGAGAAATTGTAAAATTTGAGTTCGAATATTAACTATATCTGGGAGTCAAAATCAGCATCTCTAAAGAACCACTAGATATCTTACAAGTTGAGAATAAGAATATTAAACTGATGTTGCTTAACCCACGATCATCATGGAAATTGATGTACTCCGATGATTCCATGATTAGACAAGAAATGCAACTTTTAATCTATTTGGAATTACAAGCCACCCCTATAAATATAGCAACAAATAAGCATCAGAATTACAGAGATAAATTTGAAGGAACTCCCCACTTCAAGAAGATGGTTATAAAAACTCGGCAACGTTTCCCTGGTGCTGCTGCCTACGTATTCTGCCCTGGTGCTGCACAGCTACAGCAAAACATTTTGATATACCAAAGGTACCATCAGAACCTCCAGGATGGCAGCTACAGCAATGCCTGGGGCCGAAAAACACAGACGACTCCATACCCCAACCATCCTCAAGTGCCGATCTCCCCTGCTCAGCACCACCAATCTGCTGCTTGGTCCACTCTTGCTAATTGCGATGACAATGGAGACAGACACCACCCTGGGGGTGGAGTGGTTACTACTGGACTGCCAAACACTGAAACATATGGAAGTTCTTGCAATGGGAATTCATCCAGCCATGGGAATCCACTCAGCCATGGAAACTTATATATCCATGAGCATAACCATTATGGAAATGGCCTAGAGTACCATCACATCCCCAGTCGCATGAATTATGGTTACAAGAAGCCATTTTGGGAGGGTAAAGAGCCTCGATGATGAGTGAACAATGAAAAACCAATCATATATGTAAGTGTGTGCTTAGTAGTTTGGCAGTACCTTAAGTTACCTCTCCTAATAACATAAATACTTTCTTCCTTAGTGCATATGTATAAAATGCATAAGTAGTGAATAACAAGCCTCATACTATCAGGTGGTTGTTTTCTGTTGAATTCACCATTCAAGGTAAAAAAGTAATATCTTAAGGGAAAAATATGTGACCAGGTTTGGTTTTATATACGTTACATACTTTGTTTACGTAACAGATTCAGAATCCATGTTTTACTTGGATTATAAATGGCTGTTGCAGTGTAAAGAGCACAAAAAAGTGTAAACAAGTCAAAATAGAAGATAGCGGTAAAATAAGAGAAGCGTTTGTGTATATACGTTGGCTATAAGATAAGGGACGGAAATTAGACCTAAATAATGCATCAAGGATAATAACCAAAGATTCCTCGTCAAAGATAACAAGGTTAAAGAAAGGTGAAGGGGTTGTTTTGTAAACCGTTCAAGATGGATTTTGTAAGGAGCTCACAAATATACTTTTCTATCCATGTGGGACGGGTTGTTACATATAGGTCAAATACTTTTAACAAGAAATCATAGAACAAAATGCACTCAAATCAGATTAATTAAAGTAGCATAAATAACCAACCATTAAAAATCATCTTAGAGTTCATGGTATATACAAACTTTGGGAACCTCATACGTATACTCCATCATCTCATGAAACTTGAAATTTTTTGAATTTTTTTTACAAATACCTATTTGCCTATCATCATTGTTACAAGATATTGACGATACTGATTTTGATCCACAAGGTTGCTTTACAAGATCATTTTCAAAGGATATCTTAGATTTCTAAAAGTAATTACACTTTTCTACCTAGTCACATTGCCTTTTCATGAAAATGATGAAAGAGGTAGATGCGACACTTATTATTAGGGCTGTAAACGAACCGAACGTTCAGCGAACCGTTCATGAACTGTTTGGCGGGAAGTTCGTTTATGTTCGTTTATTTAATAAATGAACGAATATGAACACATTTTTTTGTTCGTTTAGTTAAATCGAACATGAACAATGGTCTCGTTCGTTCATTTATGTTCGTGAACGTTCGTTCATTTATGTTCGTTAATGTACGTTCATTTATGTTCGTTTACGTTCGTTTATGTTCGTTTACGTTCATTTATGTTCGTTTATTTTCGTTTATATTTGTTTATATATATAAATATATTTATATATATTATGACATTAATGTGTCAAAACATTAATTAAATTAATTTTTTAAAATTAATTTTTTATACCTCCTAAGTTTATCCCTTTTTTTATTTGTTATGTTATTTTTTACGAACGAAATTATGAGTAACGGTGGTTGTTTTTTTTATTCATTTGTGTTCGTTTATGTTCATTTATGTTCGTTCGTTTACGTTCGTATATGTTCATTAATGTTCGTTCGTTTACGTTCGTTTATGTTCATTTATGTTCGTTGTTTACGTTCGTTTAGCTCTTAATGAACGAACATAAGCGAACACAAACAAACATATTTTCTTAACAAACGAACATGAACACAAAAAATTTCGTTCGTTTACCGTTCGTGTTCGTTCGTTTGTTCGGTTAAGTTAAACGAACGAACACGAACAAGGGCTTGTTCGTGTTCGTTCGGTTCGTTTACAGCCCTACTTATTATGTTATTTATTTTTGCATCCAAATTGATAAATGATATCTCTGAATAAGAGCCTTAGGGGCCGTTTATCAACACAAATTGGGTAAGCGCTAACTGAGTGTATGTCTGGTTAAGACTGAGGTTCATTCTCGGTAAGCATTGATTGAAAAAGGTTATTTAACAAGTGTTTGGGTAAACGCTGACAGCACTGACTCAGTCAGAAAGCAACTCTTTCTTTACTGAGTCAGCATCTCAGTCAACATATTTGTGGGTTAGAGTGAGTTGGTAAACGACATCCCTTCTTTACCAGGTAACTGGGTAAGCACCTCTTACCCAGTAAGAGGCAATCAGTAGCTAGTAAACAATCCCTTTAGACTTTCTAGTCTCATATGGTTTTTTTTGGGAACTAACAAGTGGAAGTGTAACAATGAGATTCGTATATATCCCATACCTGTCATGTTAGTTTGCGTCCATTGCAGTCAACTTCGGTTCGGGCTATTGTCAAACAGTCCTCCTGAGTTTATTGGCGCACTTTCATCATTATGGTCTACATAATCAAATGATAAGAAAAAAAAGCAGAAACGCATAATAGAAGCGATAAAGAAAAGAACACAGCAAAAATAATAATAAAAACTGCAAAGGAAGATGATGAAATGAGAATAAATGCTTTAAATTAGTGAAGTTGAAGCAATTTGGGAAGTGGCATCGGATAAGATGCCCTAATAATTAAGGGAAAGATTGCAATTCATGATGTGTTCATGTTCTAAAAACTTATGGGTTCAGATATGACTATATTTGAATATCAGAACAAGCATCCTATAAAGAATCTCTAGACATCTTACATGTTGACAATAAATATATTGAATGATACTTCATTGATCTATGATCATCATCGAAATTGTGGGTTTACAATTATTCCACAAAACGGTAAGAAATGTATTTCTTAATCTATATGGCATCACCAACTATCCCTATAAATATAGCAACAAATAAGCATCAGTGCCAAATGGCTAAATTCGAATAAACCTTTCATTCAAGAAGATGGTTCTCCAAACTGAGCGCTGCCCTGGTGCTGCCTTCCAACAACAAAGCCACTGGTCGAACCAGGAGTCCGGTGGCAGAATCCAGGATGGCGGCTACAGAAACTTTTCGACCATTAATGGACATACGACTCCATGCTCAAACTATTCTCAAGTGTCGACTTACTCATCAGGAAATCCTGAGAACCACCAATCTGGTTGGTCCACTGGTGCTGGCTACCATGGAAATGGAGCCAGCTACTACCCTGGGGGGTGGACAATATGAAAGTTCTTTCCATGGGAGTTCACACAGCAATGGGCATAACAGTTATGGGAATGGTGTAAACTACAATCACAGTCCCAATGGCATGAACTATGGTTACCAGAAGGTATCTTGGACTCTGAAGAACGTTGATGATGAATGAACATTTAAAACAATCAATCATATGACTAAAAGTGTGAACTTGGTAGCTTGGCGGTAGCTCAAGTTACCTCTTAATAATGTAATATTTGTACCTTCTTCTATACTACATATGTATCAAAATGCATAAGCAATGAAAAATAAATGTCGGCAACTGCATTATCCATCTTTATCAGCATACAACAATGCAGTTATTTAGTTCAACATGTAATGGAAAAGGGACGAATAAATGCTCAAATATTTTAATTTTAAGTTTTAACATATGGATTCTATGATGTATCATCTTCAATCAAATTGGATAGTGTTAAAGAAACACCTGCAAGTAAAGCTGTAATGGCCTATCGCATCATTGATGCTCGATCTTCATGTGGTGGCTGAACCTTGCACTGTAATCTGTTATGATGAATGCAACAGAGACAGATAACGAACAATAAAATTGACACAAATTTACGTGGTTCACCAACAAAATCATGGTCCCTCCAAGGTTTCAAGACAAATACTATGTAATGATACTTTTGGGTTCCATTTTCATTTGTTGATGATTTAGGTCACTAATAAGATCATGATCTTTCTAAAAAATTGCATCAGATTCAGGATAAGGCCATCAAGATTTTCACATGGCCAAATAGATCAAAGACTTCTAAAATGGAATAACAGATAAAAGAGTCTCAACATCGAATCATAGAATAACATGGCAACATAAGCAACCGCCAATAAAATGCATTTTAGAGTTCATAGCAAACACAAAGTTCGCAAATATTTAACCCCTCCACTTCATCCATCGAACTGCAACAATTTTCATTTTGCGATGTCCCATGAAAATTGCAGTTCCATTTATTTTCAAAATTCCCCAAATAATCACACTTTTCTACCCACTTATGAGTTATGATTGGGTATACACATTTTATCTTCTAGTCTCAGAGGTTCTATGGAAACGATCAATAATCAGATTCCTATGTATCCCATACCTTTATGTTTTAGTTTTGGTTCCATTGCTGGTCAATGGGATCCAGCTATTGTGAAAACAGTCCTCCTGATATAGTTCATTTGTGCAATTTGGCATCTGAAGCAGTTCAACCTGCATCCAGTAGCAAAAACACCAAATGACAGTTGAACCTGAAAAAAGTCATCCTAAAGCCTCTGGTGATTGTGGTCTAGAATCACCAAAATACGAGAGATGAAAAACACACGGAACAGAAATGATAAAAAAAGTAGAGGGAAAACAGTAGATAATACAAAGTAAGATGAGGAATTGAGAATGAATCCCTTCAAAATACAAGCAATTTGGGACATCGGATAAGATGTAGTAAAAATAATTGGGACAAGATTCCAATACATGATGCTTTTCAGGAGAAATTGTAAAATTTATGAGTTCGAATATTTAACTATATCTGGGAGTCAAAATCAGCATCTCTAAAGAACCACTAGATATCTTACAAGTTGAGAATAAGAATATTAAACTGATGTTGCTTAACCCACGATCATCATGGAAATTGATGTACTCCGATGATTCCATGATTAGACAAGAAATGCAACTTTTAATCTATTTGGAATTACAAGCCACCCCTATAAATATAGCAACAAATAAGCATCAGAATCACAGAGATAAATTTGAAGGAACTTCCCACTTCAAGAAGATGGTTTTAACAGCTCAGCAACGTTTCCCTGGTGCTGCTGCCTACGTATTCTGCCCTGGTGCTGCACAGCAACAGCAAAGCATTTTGATATACCAAAGGTACCATCAGAACCTCCAGGATGGCAGCTACAGCAATGCCTGGGGCCGAAAAACACAGACGACTCCATACCCCAACCATCCTCAAGTGCCGATCTCCCCTGCTCAGCACCACCAATCTGGTGCTTGGTCCACTGTTGCTAATTGCGATGACAATGGAGACAGCCACCACCCTGGGGGTGGAGTGGTTACTACTGGACTGCCAAACATTGATACATATGGAAGTTCTTGCCATGGGAATTCATCCAGCCATGGAAACTTATATATCCATGAGCATAACCGTTATGGAAATGGCCTAGAGTACCATCACATCCCCAGTCGCATGAATTATGGTTACAAGAAGCCATTTTGGAGGGTAAAGAGCCTCGATGATGAGTGAACAATGAAAAACCAATCATATATGTAAGTGTGTGCTTAGTAGTTTGGCAGTGCCTTAAGTTACCTCTCCTAATAACATCAATACTTTCTTCCTTAGTGCATATGTATCAAATGCATAAGTAGTGAATAACAAGCCTCATACTATCAGGTGGTTGTTTTCTGTTGAATTCACCATCCAAGGTAAAAAAGTAATATCTTAAGGGAAAAATATGTGACCAGGTTTGGTTTTATATACGTTACATACTTTGTTTAAGTAACAGATTCAGAATCCATGTTTTACTTGGATTATAAATGACTGTTGCAGTGTAAAGAGCACAAAAAAGTGTAAACAAGTCAAAATAGAAGATAGCGGTAAAATAAGAGAAGCGTTTGTGTATATACGTTGGCTATAAGATAAGGGACGGAAATTAGACCTAAATAATGCATCAAGGATAATAACCAAAGATTCCTCGTCAAAGATAACAAGGTTAAAGAAAGGTGAAGGGGTTGATTTGTAAACCGTTCAAGATGGATTTTGTAAGGAGCTCACAAATATACTTTTCTATCCATGTGGGACGGGTTGTTACATATAGGTCAAATACTTTTAACAAGAAATCATAGAACAAAATGCACTCAAATCAGATTAATTAAAGCAACATAAATAACCAACCATTAAAAATCATCTTAGAGTTCATGGTATATACAAACTTTGGGAACCTCATACGTATACTCCATCATCTCATGAAACTAGAAATTTTTTGAATTTTTTTTTACAAATACCTATATGCCTATCATCATTGTTACAAGATATTGACGATACTGATTTTGATCCACAAGGTTGCTTTACTAGATCATTTTCGAAGGATATAATAGTTTGTAAAAAGTAATTACACTTTTCTACCTAGTCACATTGCCTTTTCATGAAAATGATGAAAGAGGTAGATGTAACACTTATTATGTTATTTATTTTTGCATCCAAATTGATAAATGATAACTCTGAATAAGAGCCTTAGCGGCCGTTTATCAACACAAATTGGGTAAGCGCTAACTGAGTGTATGTCTAGGTAAGACTAAGAGGTTCATTCTCGGTAAGCGTTGATTGAAAAAGGTTATTTAACAAGTGTTTAGGTAAACGCTGACAGAAGCACTGACTGAGTCAGAAAGCAACTCTTTCTTTACTGAGTCAGCATCTCAGTCAACATATTTGTGGGTTAGAGTGAGTTGGTAAACAACATCCCTTCTTTACCGGGTAACTGGGTAAGCACCTCTTACCCAGTAAGAGGCGGTCAGTAGCTGGTAAACAATCCCTTTAGATTTTCTAGTCTCATATAGTTTTTTTGGGAACTATCAAGCGGAAGTGTAACAATGAGATTCGTATATATCCCAAACCTGTCATGTTAGTTTGCGTCCATTGCAGTCAACTTCTGTTCGGGCTATTGTCAAACAGTCCTCTTGAGTTTATTGGCGCACTTTCATCATTATGGTCTACATAATCAAACGATAAGAAAAAAAAGCAGAAACGCATAATAGAAGCGATAAAGAAAAGAACACAGCAAAAATAATAAAAAAAACTGCAAAGGAAGATGATGAAATGAGAATAAATGCTTTAAATTAGTGAAGTTGAAGCAATTTGGGAAGTGGCATCGGATAAGATGCCCTAATAATTAAGGGAAAGATTGCAATTCATGATGTGTTCATGTTCTAAAAACTTATGGGTTCAGATATGACTATATTTGAATATCAGAACAAGCATCCTATAAAGAATCTCTAGACATCTTACATGTTGACAATAAATATATTGAATGATACTTCATTGATCTATGATCATCATCGAAATTGTGGGTTTACAATTATTCCACAAAACGGTAAGAAATGTATTTCTTAATCTATATGGCATCACCAACTATCCCTATAAATATAGCAACAAATAAGCATCAGTGCCAAATGGCTAAATTCGAATAAACCTTTCATTCAAGAAGATGGTTCTCCAAACTGAGCGCTGCCCTGGTGCTGCCTTCCAACAACAAAGCCACTGGTCAAACCAGGAGTCTGGTGGCAGAATCCAGGATGGCGGCTACAGCAACTTTTCGACTGTCAATGGACACACGACTCCATGCTCGAACTATTCTCAAGTGTCGACTTACTCATCAGGAAATCCTCATAACCACCAATCCGGTTGGTCCACTGATGCTGACTACCATGGAAATGGAGCCAGCTACTACCCTGGGGGTGGACAATATGAAAGTTCTTTCCATGGGAGTTCACACAGCCATGGAAGCTCATTCAGCCATGGGCATAACAGTTATGGGAATGGTGTAAACTACAATCACAGTCCCAATGGCATGAACTATGGTTACCAGAAGGTATCTTGGACTCTGAAGAACGTTGATGATGAATGAACATTTAAAAATTAAAACAACCAATCATATGACTAAAAGTGTGAACTTAGTAACTTGGCGGTAGCTCAAGTTACCTCTTAATAATGTAATGTTTGTACCTTCTTCTATACTACATATGTATCAAAATGCATAAGCAATGAATAATAAATGTCGGCAACTGCATTATCTATCTTTATCAGCATACAACAATGCAGTTATTTAGTTCAACATCTAATGGAAAAGGGACGAATCAATGCTCAAATATTTTATTTTTAAGTTTTAACATATGGATTCTATGATGTAACATCTTCAATCAAATTGGATAGTGTTAAAGAAACACCTGCAAGTATGTAATGGTCTATCGCTTCATTAATGCTCGATCTTTTTGTGGTGCTGAACCTTTTACTGTAATCTGTTATGATGAATGCAACAGAAACAGATAACGAACAATAAAATTGACACAAATTTACGTGATTCACCAACAAAATCATGGTCCTTCCAAGGTTTCAAGACAAATACTATGTAATGATACTTTTGGGTTCCATTTTCATTTGTTGATGATTTAGGTCACTAATAAGATCATGATCTTTCTAAAAAATTGCATCAGATTCAGGACAAGGCCATCAAGATTTTCACATGGCCAAATAGATAAAGACTTCTAAAATGGAATAACAGATAAAAGAGTCTCAACATCAAATCATAGAATAACATGGCAACATAAGCAACCACCAATAAAATGCATTTTTGAGTTAATAGCAAACAAAAAGTTTGCAAATATTTAACCCCTCACCTCATCCATCAAATTGCAACAATTTTCATTTTGCAATGTCCCATGAAAATGGCAATTCCATTTATTTTCAAAATTCCCCAAATAACCACACTTTTATACCCACTTATGATCTGGTATACACATTTTATCTTCTAGTCTCAGAGGTTCTATGGAAACTATCAATAATCAGATTCCTATGTATCCCATACCATTATGTTTTAGTTTTGGTTCCATTGCTGGTCAATGGGCTCCGGCTATTGTGAAAACAGTCCTGATATAGTTCATTTGTGCAATTTGGCTTGTGAAGCAGTTCAACCTGCATCCAGTAGCAAAAACACCAAATAACAGTTGAACCTGAAAAAAGTCATCCTAAAGTCTCTGGTGATTGTGGTTTAGAATCACCAAAATACGAGAGAGGAAAAACACACGTAACAGAAATGATTAAAAAAAAGTAGAGGGAAAACAATACACAATACAAAATAAGACAAGAAATTGAGAATAAATGCCTTTAACTACTGAAATACAAGCAATTTGGGACATCGGATAAGATGATGTAAATATAATTGGGACAAGATTCCAATACATGATACTTTTCAGAAGAAATTGTAAAATTTATGAGTTCGAATATTTAACTATATCTGGGAGTAAAAATCAGCATCTCTAAAGAATCACTAGATATCTTACAAGAGAATAAGAATATTAAACTGATGTTGCTTAACCCACGATCATCATGGAAATTGCTGTACTCCGATGATTCCATGATTAGACAAGAAATGCAACTTTTAATCTATTTGGAATTACAAGCCACCCCTATAAATATAGCAACAAATAAGCATCAGAATCACAGAGATAAATTTGAAGGAACTTCCCACTTCAAGAAGATGGTTCAGCAACGTTTCCCTGGTGCTGCTGCCTACGTATTCTGCCCTGGTGCTGCACAGCAACAGCAAAGCATTTTGATATACCAAAGGTACCATGAGAACCTCCAGGATGGCAGCTACAGCAATGTCAGGGGCCTAAAAACACAGACGACTCCATACCCCAACCATCCTCAAGTGCCGATCACCCCTGCTCAGCACCATGAATCTGGTGCTTGGTCCACTGTTGCTAATTGCAATGACAATGGAGACAGCCACCACCCTGGGGGTGGAGTGGTTACTACTGGATTGCCAAACACTGAAACATATGGAAGTTCTTGCCATGGGAATTCATCCAGCCATGGGAATCCATTCAGTCACGGAAACTTATATATCCATGAGCATAACAGTTATGGAAATGGCCTAGAGTACCATCACATCCCCAGTCGCATGAATTATGGTTACAAGAAGCCATTTTGGAGGGTAAAGAGCGTCGATGATGAGTGAACAATGAAAAACCAATCATATATGTAAGTGTGTGCTTAGTAGTTTGGCAGTACCTTAAGTTACCTCTCTTATTATTATCAATACTCTCTTCCTTAGTGTATATGTATGTATCAAATGCATAAGCAGTGAATAACAAGCCTCTTACAATCAGGTGGTTGTTTTCCGATTGAATTCACCATTCAAGGTAAAAAAGTAATATCTTAAGGGAAAAATATGTGACCAGGTTTGGTTTTATATATGTTCATACTTTGTTTAAGTATTAGATTCCGAATCCACGTTTTACTTGGATTATAAATGGCTGTTGCAGTCTAAAGAGCACAAAAAAGTGTAAACTAGTCAAAATAGAAGATAGCTGTAAGACTACAGACAAAAATAAGAGAAGCGTTTGTGTATATACGTCGGCTATAAGATAAGGGATGGAAATTATACCTAAATAATGCATCAAGGATAATAACCAAAGATTTCTGGTCAAAGAAAGGTGGAGTGGTTGTTTTGTAAACCGTTCAAGAAGGATTTTGTAATATGTTGAATGGCATATTCAAATCAGTTGTAATATACACACTTGTCTTTCACTGCCTGTATATTATGTGATTGCTGCCCAACATCAAAAGTAAGAAAGTAAAACTTTTCCTATTTTTCAATTAATTACGAATCAGATTCTACAATTTTCTTGCTGCTAGGATAAGGATGGACTAATGTATGCTTATGAACCCATGACTTTCAGACACTATATAGAAACTGATGATGATAAATACTGTTCAAGGACTACAATCAACACTAACATGACTTGCTGACTTCGACAAATACTGCTCAAAATTCAGGAAGACAGGTTATGTAAACTGAAACTCAAAAAACGATTCAGACATTAACAAATAAGGATGCACTGTTTTATGATTTACAAAAGACATCCAATATTGAAAGATAAGTAACATTGGCAATATCTTTTGTGTTCCCACGAAGCTCTAATACTTAACTGTGTTGTGAAGCTTCAGGTGTGCATATAAAATAAAGAGGGAAATCTCCGAAGCTAACTGTGAGAAAGAGAAATGTTCGGTGATAAAATCAGTTATGCAAAATAGCCATTCGACATATGATGAAAGCATGCGTTTTGTCAGAGTAAAATATGAGTTCTAAAAAAACTTTCTAACTAATTTGTCAATGAATAAAGTTTCATTCCTATGAGGCTAAATAAGGCCTGAAAGTAACATTGACACCCACTCTTTTCTTTCTTCATTAGAAAAACTATAAAAAAGATCAAGTTTGGCAGGATCACTGACGATTATAGATGCTGCTCGAAGTCGTGCTTGTAGACTCAGATTTGGTATTCTCTTCAACTCTCCATTCAACCTTGCTCTTTTATCAGCCGCTGCTTTATCTGCAGCCACCTCTCTTCCCAATAGTCCGGCCAGAAGCGAAAACTGCTCCTCATGCCTTTTAAGCATGGTGTCAAATATCTTGGCTAACGCTTCCATTCCAGACGACCAACTTCCACTACTTTGAGCCTTCTTCTTGTTAGCAACCTGTGGAGATGTTGAGCACCCATGCATCTGCATTGGAGTCCCTACAACATCATCTACCAAAACATCATCATCATTTGAATCATCAACCCCCACATCATTCCCTTTATGATTGTTTGCCTCTTCGTGGTCAGACTCATTGTTCTCGTTCTCCAACACTTTTCCATTAATTCTGTATACTGGATTAAACCGTTCATCTCTTGACATATGACCAGCATTTTCACTAGTCTCATACACATCCAGGGGTCTATTAGCATCTGATGCATCTTCAACACTCTTGTGATTGCCTCTGCTCTTTCCAAATATCAGACACAGCTCATCATAATAAGGAAATGGCTTATTTCTCAAACCCTTAGCATCTGAATGATCCTACAACACCATAATGGATATAGAAACATATAAGAATTTACTAGCGATTAGCTAAGAAACAATGAAATAAGAATTCTTATGTTTGATGTGGTTACCTTCACCCAGTCATCCCATACATCATCATCATAGCATATCAATGTGCACTCTGTACTTCTCCACTCTATACCAAATGCATCTTTCATATCTGTTATTGCATCACAGTGCTTCTTTAATGTTTTGAGCCTTGATTCAATATGAGGACTAGCCTTGAGATTACATCCAGGAAGCTTAGATTTCAATTCTTTCTCCAGGACAGTTGTATATCCGCTCCTAAAGATGTTATTGTCTCTTTTCCAACCAGTTTGACATAACTCTGTGAGTGCTGAAATCAGTGCTTCATCTTCTCTTCTAGTCCATTTATGTTTTTTGATTTTGGAACCTCTTTCTGGCACTCTGCCCATTCCTAGCAAAGCCCAAAAGATATGAGCACATTCATTATCATATGAAACTGTAACAATTACAGATTACTTGATGTGGAGTAGATAATATGAAAATATGTTCCAAAATGCAACCATATTCTACAACTCAATCTAAGGGGAAGAAGGTATAGTGGCTTGCATAATATGAGTACAATTATACTTTTAGCTAAAGAGGCAGAAGATCAGAAAGGGGGAACTGAAGGAGGACACAATGATGTTTACTGAATCAATCTAGTGTTCCCATCAGCATCAACGAAGGAGTGAAAAAATAATTATATTCTTTATTAATCCTTATGTTGGTTGAGAACCACAATATCATGCTTTTGTTACACATTAATATGGGTTGCTCAAAGTAGAAAGCTTAATTTGTCAACAAAAAGACCATTCAAGTAGAAAAATCGAAAGTTTAGATCGTTAACAAATTGAGACATTTTAGAAGGTGGTTGCTTAAACTTGGTTAAAGAATACAATGATTTTAGAGATATAGAAAAAAAAAAGTTCCATCTCTGGTTGACTACAAGGCTTCTTTCAGAAGCACAAGGCATTCAAGCTGTGATTAAGCTTCAAAAAGCAACACTTTTCTAACTATGTACATTTTGAACTTGACTCCATCAATTAACAAAGTAAAATGCATATTTATGTATCTTCTTTAGTCTAATACAAATAAAGATGGACGCAAAACGACTTGGTGCTCCAAATTTGTAATTACTATTCCACCGTTGACATGCGAATCATGCCAGCACAACTAAATATTGTTTATATGTTGTATCTTATAACAACAAAATTTCCTCCATTCCAAAAGTTCATTCCCAACAAGATGAACCAATTTAGTTAGCTGCAAGCATTCATAATTAAACACAAGAGAAAGAGGGACTAATTTGATTTTTGAGATCAAACTAGTACTTAAAACTCAAAATTGATATGGATTACCAATTCGACATCAACATTTTACATTTACAGTACTTGTCAAACTTGTGGTGTGGTTATCATTGTTTTACCTAAATCTAACAAGTTCATATGAATGTTGAACTAAGATGCACTTTTTGACTTCTTCTTCATGTCATTACCACCTAGTGGACGAGTCAAACTAAATGTTCCTATGGCAGCTTTTGATATCATGATATTTATGAAAGCCAAAATTGACATTGACTTTGAAAAAGTTTTAACATGGACATTTATCCTCTCTGTATTCTCATAAACTTCACGTAGTTATCAAAATTCTATGGGGAAAATGAAGAGTCAATATCAAAATTTAAGTGAGAAAAACCTCAAGAGTTGAATTGATTTCTCTGCAGTTGAATTGATTTCTCTGCTTTCTTTCTGGAACGGAGCGAGTACGATTTTACACCATCACATAAATCATATAACAACCAAATGGAGGTCAAATACTATATTGCTTTGATTATAAGCCATTAGAAGAAAACCTGTGGATATAGGAGCGCATACACACACACACATATATATACATATACATATATTTATACGTGTAAAGAGGAGGGCGGAGGCTACCAGATAGACAGGCCTAGATTTCAGCAGGCTAACGGAAGAAAAATGAGGCTGCCGTTGGTGGAGATCGACGGATTAGGGATGGTGGGGGAGACGGCGGAATTGGATTTCTGATTCTAGCCTTCCAATTTCATTGAGAACCGGATTTGGCGATTGAATCGATTCCGGAATTAGGGGATCCTATTCCACCCATGAGCGGTGAGAAACACCGGAATGGAATCGATGCAGTAACAGAGAAAGGAATAACTGTATCACATGGCTTTACAAACATTTTTTTTATTGGTGATGCATTTTATTACTATTATTTTTAATTTTAACTTTAATAATTTCTAATGAGATATGAGTATTTCAAATTTTAGATTACAAATATTATTTATTGTTTCCCTCATAAATGTACTTAAAAGTAACTTTTACAATATAACCAGAAGTGTAATTGGAGGAAGCCAACAAATTTAAGAAAACTTGCCTCCAATGTCAATTCTACCCATGTCCAGCAGAATGTGCCTTAGAGCATTATATTATGAAGACGGGAGAAAGCCCTATATTGTATTGATTTTCTGGATCACAAAATCCTTCCCTCTAAAACAAAAGAGACCGTAACGTAAGTAACTCAGTGCTCCATACGTGGGAAATGAAAGCAGAATGACTCGTATGGAATCAATTTCATTTGGCTCTAGACTACGATAATCGTGCAATGCAGTGCAATATATTTTGATTTTAATGTTTCATTTTATTTTTTGTCTTTGCAATTTTATAATACGATTTTATGTGATTTTGAAAAAAGTGATAATGTTTTCTTTATAATTTTTTTCATTTAATTTTTAATTGTAATTTAATTTAGTTTTAATAAAGATGTAATTTATTTTAGGTTTAATAATGTAATTTTTTATAAAATAATAATTTAGTATTCTGTTAGAATTCAATGGTTATCCAAATTATATTTTATATTTTTTATATTTAAAATGAGATGTTTATCGGTTAGTTATGAATTCAAATATCCGGCTTTAAAAGTTGTATTAATGCATCATTCACTTGTACTCTTGAATTTTAAGTAATATGCATCAATAAACCGGGTCGTCCCTGGGGGAGGGCGGCACAGGCGCATTCCCAGGGTGCAAAAATATTAGGGGCCCAAAATTTTCATCAGTATATAGTAGTACTCTAAAAAAATTAATGTATTAAAAAGATCCAAAAAAATGTAACATATAATAAGAGACAAAAAGAATTTAGTAGATAATAAGGGTCCAAAAACATATTAAATAATTACATTGAAGAACTAAATAAAAATAATAATTGGTCATTCGTTATATCATATTGTTTTTGTCTCTCTAATTTTTCAAAGTCCAATGTTATTGGCTATTGCTATCTCTATCTGATTTATTGTTTTCGCGTTTCAACAATTCAAAGGATAACAACTTTAAACTCATGTGCTTGTTGTTACTATATGTTTTTGTTTATAATGACTATCGCTATTTGCTTATGTAGTTTATGTAATTGTTTTTGTTGGCTATTGTTATATATTTTTATTTTTCCAGATGATCTTGTACTATTGTTTGACGATCTATCTATTGTTCTTATTAGTTATAACGTGTTACATGGTTTTGTGATTAATAAATAAATTTTCCCTATTAATGTATTCAATAATTTCTCTTATATATGTCATGTTATATAAACTTTTAATTATAACATCTTATTTATGGAGCAAGAAAGGAAGAAAAAAAAATTCAAATATTTTCATCAATTGTTTGACTTTTATCTTTCATTAGGATCCAACTACATACCACAATATTATATTTAAGTGTTCAAGCAACAATTCATTGAGCTTGTATATTATATGTTTCATTCATTATTTATTTTTATTGGATTTTAATGTATCAACTTTTGTAACACCCGTAATTTTCGGTAAGTAAAGGTCACCCGGACATTTTTGGATCTTATAAATGGCGGGACTTTTGTTGGGAAATCATTATTTTAAGTCTCTTAGAGTATTGGGGGTATTGGCGTTGAAAAAGTCGAGTTTCGGAGCTTGGTACGGGTACGACTACAATGCCCCGCGACTATGACAGCGTCATAGTCGCACCTGGCAAAGTAGCAGCAAGAAACAGAAGGGGGAAGGACCAGCGACAATGCCCAGGGCATTGTCGCACCAGGGCAGAGGGAGACTATCAAATACAGAATTTTGGTTTATTTCTTCATTTCTCACTTCTCATTTCCTCCTCAACTCTCCCAAAACCCTCCCAAGACCCATCTTCCCCACCCATAATGTTTTGGGGTTCTAAATCCTTAAATCCCCAAGTTATGAGGTATCAATACTCTACCAAGTGCGATGTTGGAAGCTAGCTATCAAGGATCTTCATCTTCAACCTCAAGCTCTAACTTAGGGTTTTCTAGGTTTTCATCAAAACCTAAGTGGTAAGTGTATCCCTTCCATTTCTAAACCCTAATATAAGATATAAATGTTCTCTTGGTGATTTTCTAGTGTTTGATTCATTTAATTTCGGTTTGGAAGATTTGGGTCAAAATTAGGGTTTTGACCAAAATGGAGATTTTGATGTAATGTATTTGGGGATCGATTCTAAATGGTTGAATATGATTATTTATGGGTGGAATTTATGCATCTAGGTTTATGGAGGTTTTGACCTTGAAGATTCAAGAGTTTTTCAAAGGAACTTAAGTTGGGGTAAAACCTAGATTTAGCCTAAATCTAGCAAGGTGAGTTTAAGTTGATTTGTGAAAATGGTGTACATGCCAAAACATTTATTTTAAAGTGTTTTGCGTTTTACATGAAATTGTTAACTGCTGATAAGTTTGGTTATTTTGAAAGTTTTTAACTTTATAAACTTATATAAAACACATCTTTGGAATTTTGGACATTTTGATACATAAATCATTTTAATATGTTATTTGATGATTTAATACTTAATTGGATGTCATTTTAAGTAATTGTTGTAACACCCCGGAATCGTTGGCCGAAGAGAAGGCGAAAGAAGACACCCACAGTGTCCCGCGCGAGTTGAGCCGCGCTATGAACCACGCGAGGCTCTGTTTCCTCGCAGCTCCAGCGGTCCGCGCGGGTCAGGTTGCGCCACCACCCGCGCGGACGCACAGTGAGCTGATAAAAGGAGAATCGGCCTTGAAAACCCTCATTTTTCACAAAACCCTCAAATCCTTTCCCCTTTCTCTCCCAAATCGACCCCCAACCTCCCCAATCAAACCCTAACTAATTTTGGGAGTTTTTCTCCTAAAATCAAGTGATTATTCTTCATCTAGCAAGATTTGGAATCTTGAACCATAACCCTTCCATCTTCATCTTCCTCACCAAGTTCATGGGGTTCATCCAATCATTCCATCAATTGAAGATTTGGAGTTTATGGTTTAGTTTGGTGCTCTAGGGGTGTATTAATGGTGGATTCAAGCTATGGGCTAAGGTAAGCTTCTATTTCTTCATCTTTGGAAATTAGCGTTTTAGGTATTGATGAGATCTTCATGTAGTATGTTTGGGAATGGTTTTATGTGGTTGAATATCTATGTTTACGGTTGGAAATTTATGGATCTAGGTCTTGGAAGTTTTGGCTTGGAAGATGCAGATTTCTTCAAGGAAGCTCCATTGGGGTAAAATCTAGATTTAGCCTATATCTAGTGAGGTGAGTTCAAGTTGATTTGTGAAAACGATGTACATGCCAAAATGTTTATTTTAAAGTGTTTGTGTTTTACACTAAATTGTTAACTGCTGATAAGTTTTGGTTATTTGGAAATGTTTAACTTTATAAACTTATGTAACCTCTATCTTTGGGATTTTTGGGTATGTTGTTAAATAAATCATTTTGATACATTCCTTTGATGATAGTATATAAATGAAGGTCCTTTTGTATAATTGTCCATTTGGTGCATACAATTTTATAAATCATTGGAAAATGCATGTCAGTGTGTCAAGAGTCATTTTGGAAACATAAAGGGAACGAGTCCATTTGGAAAACGCTTTGTCTCAACCAATGAGAAGTTTTGGATTAATTACTCTTGGGTCGTGGTGTTTACATAATTGTCGGTCAAACGTGTTTCGATGTTTATACTGGCTTTCATTGGAGATTTACAAAATTTTTTGGGTCTTTAATTCGGTTTTCGACTTTGTTGAGTATTGGGGACTTTTGTCCGGTTTTATAACCTAAGTGGAGTTTTGGGGTGTGAGTTGCATTTATTGTATTTTATTTTGGAGAATACATGTTTTGGGTGCGTGAGTCATTCATTTGGAGTCATGTATTTTAGACCGTATTGCATTGGATCCATAGGCATGTAAGTCAGTCGTGTTTAATGGTGAGGACTCTTGGGATTCTCACCTTGGGAATTAATGTCGTGTTCGCATTGGTGTTGTCCCGGTTGTTTTGCGAAGAGAAGCCATCATGGGTTATACTTCGAGACCTTGGGTCTGGTGTTTAGATGTCTAATTCTTGTGCACGAGGGTTAGACATCGAGTGTTATCAAGTAAGGAGTTGAGGCTCCTATCTTGACTGATACGGAGTAGGCACTAAGGGTCAAGTGGGCACCCTGAGGATGAAACTCCCTAGAGAACGAACAGGCAATCAGATCGCGTATCCTTGAGGTGTAGCTCGGCAGAGCAGGCAATAAGGGAATACGGTGTGGTGGAGACTTGAAATATAGTCATGACTGGAGGTGTAACTCGGCAGAGCAGGCAATACGGTCACGATAGGAGGTGTAGTTCGACAACATAGTTATGTGGCTTAACTTTGTGTTCCGCTACGTACAATGGAATCGGGTATCCCCCGTCACCGAAAGGTGTTAATTGGGTATTTAATTGTGTCTTTTTATTATCCATGTTTTCGGTGGCGTTTTACTTATGGGGAATTGTTTACTCAAGATTTATGGGTTGTGTTTATGCCCCGTCCACGTTTGAAGGATTTCGAGAAGTAAAGTTTTATTTCATATTCTTATAAATAGAGAGCTTTGCTTACCATTCACGTTTTGGTTGAGTTTGGGATTAAAGTGGTTTTTACAAAAGAAGATTCATGTTGGGTTCCTTATTCTAAAGATGTACTTTTGGAAAATGGCGTCGTTTGATATTTAAAGTAAATCTTTCAAAAAGTTTGTGATTTAAATTACTTTCTTTCCCTTTAACAAATATATTTATTTCATGTTGTAAACTCTTGAACTCACAAGGCGTTGCCTAACCTTTTATTTGTCGGCATGTGCATCAGGTTCCGGATGGGGGAAGAGGTTCTAGCGTTTTTGGTGAAGTGTTGAGTGCTAAGAGTTTGTGCAAGGGTGAGTAGCTTGATGAAGTCTTCCGCGTTAGTCGTTGATAAGATCAACTATTTCTTTTGGGCTTTAGTAACACCCGACTTTGATTAGTCTTTATGTGAGACTTGACCTTTAGTTGTTAAAGTTAAATCCAATATTCTTTTGAGGTGTCTCAAGTGATGATTGTAAAATAGATTATATCCTTTTGTTGTATAATTTGGAAGTTTTAAATTAGTTGCTCTGTTCATTTTCGAGGGTGTTACACATTGTCCTTTTGGTGCAACTGATTTCATAAACCGTTTGGAAAATTCATATCATTGTGTTATGAGTCATTTTGGAAAAATAAGGGAATGAGTCCTTTGGGAAAATGTTTTGTTTAACCAATAAGGAGGTTTGGATTAATCACAGTTTTAGTCATTGTGTTTGCATATCCGTTGGTCAAACGTGTTTCAATGTTTACACTGGTTTTCATTGGAGATTTAAGTAAATCGTTGAGCCTTTAGCTCGATTTTGACTAAAATGAGTCTTGAGAACATTTGTCCGGTTTAATAGTCCGTCGTGGAGTTTTAGTATGATGGCGTTTATTACGTGTCATTTGAGAGTTACATGTTTTGAGTGCGTTGGTCATTCAATTGGAGTCATGTAATGTTTTAGACTGTAATGCAGTGGATCTAAAGGCATATGAGTCGGTCTTTATTATTTAAAGAAAATGGGCTATTATTTATATGTTGACACCAGAATTAGTCATGGGATTTCGAGGATAATACGGTGAGGGCTCGAGGTATCCAATACCCGGACCTGCATCCGTGATGTAATTTCTGAGTCTATTTTTATGGGATAGTTATTCCCATTTGTAGCTAGTTGAGACTTGGACCCTAGGGTGGCAACTTGGTACGGTTATGTGAGACTGGATACTAGCCGTGGGTCGTAAATGTAAATCCTAGCGAATGAGCATGACTAGGAATCATTGGGTGCCCTCCCCCACATCTTAGTACGAGTCGGCGTGTTCGTGACCTTGATCCTAGTATGGTGAGTTCAATAACTTGGAAAGTGACCTACTTTTGTGTTTCGCCACAAGCCATGGAATTCGGGCCTCCCCCGTCACCGAAAGGTGTTGTTTTGGGTATTTATTTTATCCTTGTTTTCGGTGACGCTTTGAGTTTGGGTTATCTCCCTTATGTTATAATTTTGGAGACTTGAGTTTACACACACTTTGGTCGTTTGGCTTATAAAGTTGTATCCAAATTTTAATATTTGTGCAATTACTATTATTCGCATTTTGAGTAAGTGTTGGGTTGCATTATTTCATAAAATAATGTTGTCATTGAGTCGTCCATGTATAAAATGTGCATTATTGGAAAATGAGTTGTTCTCATAATTAAAGTAAGTCATTGTAAAAGAGCATGATTTAAAGTTACAATATTTTCGTTTAACGATTTCCTTTATAATTCATGATAAAAACTCTTGAACTCACTAGGCGTTAGCCTAACCTTTTTATTTGTCGACATGTGCATCAGGTTCCATTTCGGGATTAGTTCTAGCGTCCCTGTGAAGAGATGAACGCTAGTTGTGTGCCCGAAGAGGTGATTAGCTAAATAAAGTCTTCCGCATTTATATTGGAGATAGCGACAGTTATTGGGTTTTAGTAACACCCGACTTTAATTAGTCTTTGTGTAAGACTTTAATTACTCGATGATGGATTAACCTAGAAATGTATTTCAATTTTGGTCTTGTAAAAAGAGATTTTATTATACCGTAAGGTATTGTTGAAATTTTTTAGTTAGTCTTTCTTTACAAATTTGAGGGTGTAACAACTTTTCTTCCATATTCTTAACGATCCACGTTATTCTACATGTCTAAAAAACCTTGATAATCTTCTCTATCATTGATCTCTTATTGACTCTTTCGATTACTTCCTCTACATAAGTTCTCTTTTTATATCAAAATAACACTATTTCTTGTTATAAACTAAGAAAAACCTTACATTTTAAAAAAACTTACTAATCATTGCAGATGGTCAAACTCATATATATATATATATATATATATATATATTAGGACTTAAAAAATATCCTTATTTTTAGTATATTATACTCTTGGTTTGCTAATTACCTAATAAGGAGTATGTAAATCTTAATTATTCTTTTATCTATACTAAAGAAGAATAAGATTTGTTTCCTCCATTAATTATTAACATTTTTTGTATTCAATTTTTTTACTAATGAAAAATATCTATTGAATTTTTTTTGAGAGTCCTGATTTTACATACGTCCATGGCCCATAAAATGTCAGGAACGAGCATGTCAATAAACAGTACTTGTGCATAAAAATTAGGTTTTAAGAGTTTTTTCTGAAATGTTTTATAATATAATATAGATTATAGATATTTTAATTATTTTATTAAATATGTTATAGAAATATATGAATTAAAGAAATTCAAATTAATATGAAAAGGAATAAATTAACAATCATTTTTCGAATTTGCAATAATAATTGGAATTCATATATAACAAGAAAATAATAAATAAATAAATTTATATGATTATTTATAAATAAAAAATAAGAAGATGATAAGAACCTCCACTGAGATTTTTGTTTGGTTAAGTTGGTGTAGATATGGTAAGAGATTGTAAAATAATGAGGTTGTTATAAAAAACTTCTACTCTAGATATTCTTAACATATACAACGACAAATCTAAACATGTTACAATACATTCAGTCAAGGTTTACGAAGATCACTTAACAGTTTTAATGCATAGTTTCTTAATTTTTTTGTAAATCCAATCACTATGTAACACAA
This sequence comes from Arctium minus, assembly GCA_954870635.1. NCBI lineage: Eukaryota > Viridiplantae > Streptophyta > Magnoliopsida > Asterales > Asteraceae > Arctium > Arctium minus. The sequence goes on from OX941084.1 coordinate 21,788,507, forward strand.
ATATAAAAAGAATATTAAAAAAATTATATTTCAACAACAATTCAACATCGACCAAAAAAGACAGATGGCGAATAATACGACGACAACCACCCGTCAACATCATTTTTCGGAGAAAAAAGTGAAAGAATCACCACACAAATGATTCGACGTGCCTCCCTACACAAACATGAACGTTAAGATTCATGGCTTTGAGAAACTCATGCACGAGGCTATACTATCTTGTAAAGCGGCAAGCTTTCAAGATCGTGGCCACGGTTATATGTTTTCAAGCACCATGAAGGACGGTAAGAACGGATATATATATATATTTTTTTTGGAAGGGTGTCCTAGGCTATGCCTAGACTAATCCCTTGGCAAATTATGACTGGAAGACATCAGCCCTGATTAAACCTCAGTTACCACAATTGTTGTGTACGCCTGGATTCGAACTCTAGGCAGATGGGATATTCCACCACATCCCCCAGGGCCTTAACCAGTACGCCACAACCCTTGTTTTGAGTTAGCAATAAAGTATTTTGTTGATTATCAGTTTTATAGAGTATTTTTGTTGTATTAATAGGGTTCAACGATTACCTTGTATTTGAACATGTTTATCAGTTGATTATGAGTTAGTTTTTTAAAAGTTCAAATGTATTAATAAGTTGTATATAAGTAATAATGAGTTGTAAATATTATAACACCCTGGATTTTGGATTAATTATCTTTTAGTGTATAATCATGTCTTAATCAAGTAATGCCCTTTATTTCGCGTATTTGTGTCATGTATTAGTATTGGTAAGGGGCCGAGCTAGTCAAACCCTGAAAAGCATGAATCATTTCAGACTTTTGGGTGAGTGGTGCGACCCTTGTGCTGCGACCCTAGCATAGCGCGCCAAGGTTGCACTTGTTGTACCATAGGTTAGGGATTTTTTGCCCATGGGACCCTTGTGATTGCGACCCTTGCATCACGGGCCATGGTCGCATTTCTCGTACATGGGGGGCCCTTGTGCTACAACCCTAGGGTCGCGAGCCAGGGTCGCGGGAGTCCACCAATGGGTTAAAAGGGTCGGTTTTGTTAGGTTAAGTTCATTTACTTCTCCTCATTTCTCCTTCACTCCCTCTTCATTTACTCCAAACCTAAGTCATTAAAGACTCCATTTTGGTGATCTTTGAAGCCATCTAAGAGCATTGAGTGCAAGGATTCAAGTGTTGGTGATTGAAGCCCTAGGATCTTCCCCTCATTCTAAAGACTATGTTTGGTTTATACTTTTTTATAAAAACCCTAGGATTGTGAGTTCACCCTACGTTTTTCTTAAAGATTTTATATACATTATAAATTCATACATAACGCTTTAACACTTGTATTCTTGATAAATTAAGAGCTTTTAGTATATAAAACCTAAATGGTTTATAATAAGTATAAATTATTTGCCTTTAAAATCATATGCTACGAAACTATGAACATCTAACTCTATAACGGTTAATAACCAAATAGTAACAACGAAAACAATTGAGGTATAATAGTAACAAATATCGTCTGATTAATGTGTCGTAAAATTTGAAGGATCAACACCAATTGACTTATAATACTCTTTATCAGCGTTCGATACTCGTTCGCGAAACAATTTCCACTCGTTTTGGCATCTATCCCTCACCTGCCACCAAAAGTCGCAAAACCAACATTATTAAAAGATCATTAACGTGAAAATACATAAAACACCATCAGGTTACTTTACAAAAAAGCCCTTGAAATAAGTATACATACCCCTTGCCATGGTGCTTTCCCATTTTCTCCTTGACCCTGCAATTAGAACAAGAGAGATTAGTGAATGTTAAACTTAGAATCACCCAAGCTCACAAGGGCAAATCTGGAAATATCTTTTCACCTGATTCCCAAGTGAAGGTAGCCCTTGATGAACTATCCATTGTGCATCAACAACTCCAATCTTTTCATATGCAGGCTATGACACCAAAAAAAAAAAAAAAAAAAAAAACTAAACCAAATGAATACAGTATATCTATTGCGGTTCTATTAAAAAGACGGCTTTTCTAGAGCAAAATCGCAAAATCGAACAAAATGAGAGATGGGCAGTTACTTCAACACATTTCTGGAGAGCGAAATCGAGACCCCATCCATGGATCAAATCATTCTACATATATAATTCGAAGAATTAGATACGATCATATGCCAAGATTTCTGTCACTACAGCAAAATACGTCTTTTAATATGCACATGCGTCGTAATAGAGTACTTAATGAAACTTTAAGTTTATTGGACTAAAAACCAACTTTTTACATATAGACATTACAGTAAGTTGTTAGAACGAAGTTAAGCGACCTAACAAGTTCTATCTACAAAGTTGGACAACCTAATATGACAAAAAAACATAAATCGTTCTGTTAGCCTTTTTATATGACACTTTTGAAAAGTGTCGTATATACGAAAGGCTAATAGTACACTTTTCAAAAGTGACTATAAAAAGGTTAATAAAACAATTTACTTTTTGTGTCCCGTTAGATTATCTAACTTGTGCGATAGTACTTGTTAGATCATCTAACTTCGTTCTAACAACTTACTGTAACGCCTTTGATACACGTAAACTTAAAGTCTCATTAAGTATTCTACTAAGATGTCCTTGGTGGCCACCAACTTTGTTATAGTGTGTAATGTGAAAATGATACGATCATATGCTATACCTGGATTAAATGCCACACGCAGCGCCAAGCCTCTCGAGAAAAAACTGGAGCCATAATCTCTACAAATCTGTAACGATAAAATGTCCATTTTAACCGTTTTGAAGCGAATTTATTTTGTGGGAATGGAGGGTTTTGCGTAAATAACTAAGAAATTCATAACGAATAGTTTGTTCATACGCTGCGCAAGGAGGCAAATGCGGATCACTGCACCAACCTGGCTTGTCATCTGTTTCTCTACAAAATTGTAACGAAAAGAGCATAAAAAACATTAGCATTCGCGTAAAATGGTTTCAGTGTCAACAATCTTTAGTTACCGATAAACAAATTGTCATAAAAATGCGCCAAAAATGACAAATTTCAATCACTCGTCGACTTACTTGTGAACTTCACGATCTCCCAGTCTCTTGGTCATTTGCCACGTTAAACCCCGGCTACTAGGATCCAAGCCGGGCTGCGATATTTCTAAATTATGCTTCCTCACAAGTTTAATGTATCTAAAACCGTTTGAAACGATTCAAAGCAAGTTTCTACAATTAGCTCATGATCGTTGATGAAGAAACCGTCAAAGAAAGACTAAAAAATTGTCTCGGTACAACAAAGTCGGCTTTATAAGACGTCAAAAATGTCTAAATGTCCTAATAGACTGCTTTATTTTACACGACACATTTTTGGCGTCGTATAAAGCAGTATATATATATATATATTTTTTTTTTGAAAGGATATAAAGTGGTATATTAGGACATTTAGACATTTTTGGCGTGCTATAAAGCCGATTTTGTTGTAGTGTCACGAATACTCACTCTTCAGCGTTAAAGTGCTCGACCCCAAGATCTTCGTCCCAGATAAATATGAAGTCATAAGGCGCAACGATGTCCGGATGAAGGAATCTTTTCGCATACCACCTTTAAAACGAAGATTATAAGAGTTCATAATCATAAATTCGTTCAAAAACATGAACTTGATCTAATGAACATAACGAGTTTAATTTACCATTTTGTTTGTTTTCCTACGCTTATATGAATAGCGCTCTTCGACCATTCAAATTCATCCCATTCCGTTGTTCGGCCATCGTAATGAAAGAGGAGGACCGTAAAATTCTCGGAGAACTTTTTTACCGCCTTATCGATGTTATATCTTTGATTATAACCAACGGTGAAAGTTAAGAGATAATTTGGTTTGATCGTTAGGTCCTGCAAATGCAAAGAAACGATACACGGAATATTATTTCAAGATCGCATCTTGGTTTGTCGAATTTTGATCTATTTCTCTGTTCGTAGCGTCCTAAGTACACTTTTTCTTTAAGCCCGTTTTCAGTAAGGGAAAAAAGGCCCACGGTGTGAAAATAGGCCCAATCGGGCTTTTCAGGTTTTTGAGAAGAAAAAAAAATCTTGACCCGATCAGCCTTTAGGCCTGGGCCTTATCGGGCCGGGTCCATTCATCGAGTCTACAATGGACCCAAAAGGTATAGCGAAAGATTGACAAACCTCGCTCGGTTGACCAAACAATCTGCGAGGATAGAAGTCTGATTCCGAAGCAATAATAGCTGGAGGTAGTCTTTCCGCACCTCGTGGGTTCGATGAGATCCAAATCTGCATCAAATTTAAAGTTCACAACACTTTCGGTTTTCTGTTCCGTAAAAATTCCAATATATGAAAACACCAAATATCCGTTTTTTAGAAACAAATTACGATTACCTTTGACGGATCATCGAGTTGTCGTGTTTCCTTTGAGACGTTTTCCCTCGTTACAGAAATCACATTTAAGATCGTTTGTGCCGAGTGGCCCGAACTTTTGTCCCACAGGTATGTATCAATCGGAGGAACAAGTTTAATCTGTCAAATTCAAACACCGAAAGCTTGTTAGTAAAGTAAGCAATCCAAACATGATACTATAGGTAGAAGAGCAACTATGAAGCAAACACAAACATATAGATAGAAATAAAAAGTAACAAAACGATCCCTTCGTCCCACGAAAACCGCATGTCGGACTCGAGACGAAATTGTCGGTATGTTTTTAACGGAAATCAATATCATTGCTCCCTTTGGCGTGTAGCTTAGTTGGCAAAAAGGCGGGGCGACTTTGCCCAAATGCAAGACAGGTACTGGGCCGTCCCGCTAGCCTCAGCCGCCGCTAAGTGAGCAAAAAAAAATGCCCCCTCACATTGGTATCCTTGAAAGTGAGTTCCGTGTGGGATGGTTGGGGTTGCCAACAATCAATTTTTTACCCGTCGTTTTTTATGATGATAATAATAATGGGAAAATAAGAGCATTTACAACCATTTTTACATAATTTCTCGAAAATAGAGAAGAAAAACTCAAATTCTCCTAAAACATTTACATTCGACTCCAATAGTTTTTTTATTTTTTTTTATTCTAACATTACCTGTATTATTAAAATATTCAATATATTTAATATATTGACAATAAACTTTCTATAAAACAGTAATTTCCATTCTCTCTGTCAACCTCTCTCCTCCAAAATAAGGAAAAACAATTACTATATTCTCTTTCTTCCAAAATTTAATTTTTGGAGATTTCTCTCTCCTTCAAAATCGTCATTTTTCTCTATTTTGGAGATTTTGTTCCGCATGCTCTAAACAATTGAATTTTAAAATCTAAAAGAGTGAATTACTTTTTAATCCATTGTATTTGATTTTTCATTGCAAAATAAACGTCGTTCTTGTGAATGTGCCAAAAAAATATCGTAGTTTGCAAGTAAAAACGGTTTCATGCAAGTTATAAAAAATATATAAATGCATTGTCTCTCTAATTGCTCGTTTTTAAGTTAGTTTCGTATTTATACAAGAATTATACTTTGTCCGTCAAGAAAATAACAAAAAGTCATTCGCCCCTTTCTAAAATTTTAAGTGTTTTAATTTTCAAGGGACGAACGGTACCTTTGATGGTGAAAAGGCTGGAAAAGATGCCCCAATGAAGAAGCCGAATAAAATACCAACTGTGATGGTTAAAGTAAGCTTCGTACACTCGTTTGATTTCCTGAAAGTCGCAATCATTCACAAATGAATATACATAAAACAAGTTTCTTCACAAGTGAATCAACCATCGAAAAAAATACAAACCTTCGGTTAATGTATCCCCTTCTTTTACTTTCTTCGATATTCATACTAACAAGAACAAATTAAGCTGCAAGAGCAGCTTTGCATTCTTTGAAAAAAGTTCAAATCCAAACTCCCCAACAGAATCCAAATCAAACCACAAAGCAAAACCTGAAAAAAAACAGAGCAAATTGCAAAATGAATCATCAAGAAAACCATCATCTTGATACTATTCACAGAATTACAACCATGAATTAACAGCAAGAAACAAAAAAAAATCGAAAAACACAAAAAACCCAGAAAACAACAGTTGATTATATGTATGGTACTCACAAAAAGATGAAATCTTTTCTGTTTTCTTGACCTTTTTTCTAAGGGACAAACAAGAAATTAAGCATAAAGATGAATAAAAAGAGTTGCAGTGAATACAAAACATGGTTTGTGACTTCATTCTTATAGTAAATTGAATTCCATACAAGAAAAGACCAATTCAAATACCCACAAAATACATGTGCACACTCCCTCAATTTCCTCCACAGATTACTTTGATATCAGGCAATTGAACCAATCAAGTGCCTACTTTTTGCCAAATCAACATGCAACTATTGGATTTCCCCAACACCCATCAATGAAAAAAATACCAAAAAGACAAAATAACTACACTTCTAACAAAATACTAAAAGAAAACCCCAATGGACATGAAGTTACTTAAGCCACAATAAAAGGTTAAGAACCCTAACCCCTAAAGTCAAATGAAAACATGTATAACTTGCTTACATTCAAAGATTATTGGATCAACATAAACTTCATTAGATCATTTGCTTAAAACATACAACTCATAACCCTTTTTTGTGTGTTTTCATTCATTGGCATACAATCAAATTTGGGCAGAAAAACACAAAAAGAATGATGAAATTTCTCAAAAGGGGTACCTTAGAATTGTTCTTGAGATTGAAACCCACGAATATTTCGAGGAAACCAACGTGGGTTTATGAGCTTTTTTCTCGAAGATTTGGAGACTCGAAATTTGTTAAGAAAGGTGAGAGTTTTAGAGCGAGATTTTCTCGTGAGATTTTGAGCAAGAAAATCGCGGTTTTAAAGATTATTGCCAATTGAAGAAGATCTTGAAGGGTTTTGGTGTTGGGAGTGCTTGAATTATTTACCTTCTTATTTATAAGGAGGAATTTTTAGGATCCCAATAAGCCGAATATACTTCTTTTGTGAAGACCCACTCAAAACTGCTTCTTTTCATATCCCATGTTTTCATTAACAGCATTTTCAACATCTTCTTTAAAATAAAAAATAAAAATCTTCAAAAAAATAAAAAATCACCTTCATCTCCAATAGATTCTCTATTTTGAAGATTAAATAATTAATTATATTATTAAAATATTCAATACAATTTATAAAGTATTATTTCTTTTTTCATAATCATTTAATTTACAGCAATTTTATTGGTAGAAAGATTAAAAAACTATTTCTCTCTCATAAGTAATCATTTTTAGAAATTTCTTTAAATTTAGAGATTTTCATCATCTCTCCTATTTTTTCTATTTTGAAGAATCTGTTGGAGCAAAAATAAACCCCCAAAATCCCCATTTTAGAGAAGTTGTTGAAGATACTCTAATATACCAAAAGAAAATTCCACATTTTTTGTTATTATTATTATTGTCCTTTTCTCATTATAAATTATTTTATTTTTCACAACTAAAATGTATTTTTATAATTATTAATTTTAACTGTGAATATTCAAACTAATTTTGTGCATATTTTGACTAATTTCAAGAGTTGTAAAGAATAACCAAAAAATCTTCATTCATCTTACAAAATTTGAATTAATAACCGCTATAAATTGTAAATAAAATATGTTAAATAAACCTTTTTTTAAATTACTCATGCATAAAAAGTATAAAAATATATGTTTGATATTGATATTAATGTGTGCGAGTCTAAAATGGTATGAAATTTATTGGATAATAAGATATTCATTTAGAATAACCCTAATTAATTTGTTTCCTGTAATAAAATTATTAAATTTATGGATAGTTAAGTCTATGCACATTTACTATCAGAAATAGTTTTTGTTACAACAATTTCTTATATTATTCTAACTTTATGATCATTTTGCGTTTAATAAAATTATAAAATCAAAATTAAGATAAAAAATTTCAAGTCGCATGCAATAATCAAATTCTTTCAAAATGTTAAATTTACTTGAAACAAATAAAACAGTCTAACTAAATCTACTGGTTTCATCAAAAAATTAATCGTTTGATTTTTAAGAGGTCTAAAGTCTGAAGTCTTATTTTAGTTATGATTAATAAGAGATGATGTGTAAAAAGGTCTGAATGATTCAGACTTAAGAGTCATTAAAAGGTTTTTTAAAAAAAACAAACAACCCCTAAATGGTTGCTCTGTTAAAGTCCTAACATTCATTTATTAAGTATTAACACCCTCTACTTAAAACGAGCAAACAAAAAGTTAAATAGCTAAATTTTTATAACTGAATCATGAAAATAAATTGTAGTTAAAACTTTCATCTAACGTAAATCTGTATAAAGGTCATAGAAAATATATGAATTATACAATTGTACAAAAACGCTATTAGAATACCATAAAGGGCTCCAGCAAAAGCATACATGTTAGTATGTTTTTTTTCTAAAAAGAAATTATAATAGTTTTGATGGTCGTATAAATTTGTTGGTTTATATCAAAAATTTCAGAAAAAGCACAATAAAAAAAAATAGGTAGACGATGATTAGCCGAAAGAGTGATAGAAGTTTTCGGTGATTAGCCGAAAGAGTGATAAAAGTTTGGCAAGATTGGTGTTTCTAACTTTTACGTTTATATCTTTAAGAAACCAAAACTTGACGAAAATATCTATGTTTTCGAAAAATCAAAATGTGAAAGTTTGTTTTGTTTACGACACTCGTTAATATACATGTATTGATCATTTGATTTTAATAAAACCACCTTAAATTCTATAAACATGCTTTTCATTTTCTAAGCTTTAGACCTACACAAAAAAATAATTTGTCACATGCTTTTTAATTATACTGTGAAATATAAATCACAATTTTAATAAAATACTTAAAAGAACATAAATTTTACTAAACAAAACTTTAATGATTTATATCTTTATTCTAAAGATTAGAAGCGTACTCGTGCAATGCAACGAAATGCATCACGATTTTAATGTTTCATTTTATTTTTTGTTTTCTTGTGGATTTACACTACGATTTTGGATGATTTTGAGAAAGTGATATTTTTTTAATTTAAGCTTATTATATAATGTTTTTTATATAAAAAATTTAAATATTTTGTTAGAATTCAATAATTATCTTATATATTTTAATGACATCTATAAAATAACCAATTACATATTTAATAATATAATTAAAATAAATTTATAATAATATAATATATTAATTAATAATGATACATGGAAAGGTTTGCATAAAAGGAAGACCCTGTACATACCAAATTGGTGGGTGTTAGAAGTTTGCAGTAGTAATATGTATCTTGTACAAATCATGTCTAGCTCAGTTGGTTTCCCCAAGAGCGGTAACATCCGCGCAGGGGGGTTGTGGATGGTATCCCAATCGACCCGGGTTCGATTCCAAGGGGAGTCAATTTGAGGGCATGAGAAGTACCCAGTCCTTGGGCTGGTCCAGGGCTCCCCCCCCCCCCCCCCCCCCAAGCCCATTCTTAGAATGTGGTTGGGCTCTAGGTTCAGCGTAAGCTGGGCCGGGACAGCGGCGGATTAGTGGGTTGTCCGTGGATGCCCGATACCGCCGGGGAGGTGTGCATGCGTGTGTTCGTGGTAGTCGTTCGTTGGTTCGATGCCGCTATGCCTTCCAAAAAAAATATGTATCTTGTGCTTTGATACTTGTAAATTAAGAGATTTTTAAAATCTTGCATAAAATAATGGTACCTTGTGTCTAATAATTTGTATTTAAGAGTTTTTTATCTGTGCTTTATAATATAGTATAGATATAGATTTTTATCAAATAACCAACAAAACAACAATATTTAACTATTCTAAATTATTTCGGTAAATAACAAAATCGTGTGATGGGTCAAAAATTCCGGTCAAAATAAAAAAAAGTCAAATAACAGTGAATTTGACTTTTCTTTAAGTCAAGATGATGGGAATAATAACGGAGGGGAAGTGTCGTAAGGATTGCGTTATACAGCACTTATGGTTGGTGTCCACGTGGCCAAGCACTATTCAATGATTGGTTCAAAACTCAAACAAGAGAGTGGATGATATTATAGTCCACTTGGCAACTTGTTTGGTCATCGACCTCTTTTATTTTTCTTAACGTGTTAAAGGGGTCATGACTTTTAATATAATTCATATTTCAACCCAAATTATACGTTGACATTGGTTAGGGTTGTGGGTTTTTTAGATCAACTAATTTGGTTTCTTCAATTTGTTTTTTTTTCGTTTGAACTTAAAACCGAAGAACATCATTTGTATTGTCAGGGGCGGAACACATTGAGGGCTTATAGGGGCCCTGGCCCCTGTGGTTTAAAAAATTCCAAGAAGGAAATATTATACATGCAGTGTAAAAAACAAAAAAAAATGTATTTGGCCCCCCCATATCCCAAAAAAATTTGCATTTGTGTTCCGCCTCTGTGTATTGTAATTTGTGTAACACCCTAGGATTTATATTCTTGAATTCCGTTATGTTTAATCTTAGATGCACTAAAATTGGATGCTTATCGTTTGAGTCAAGTCATGGTCAAACATTCGATGTGTTTTTAGCATGAACCAAAAGGAAGCAGCAAACAGCGACTTGCACGACCTTTCCCGTGGCCTCAAGTCGCGTGCGGCTTTCCCCGCGACTTCAAGCCGCGTGGGAAACCGCGGGAGAGCCCCTGGTAGAATTTTTTGGTCTTAACCCTAAGACCCTAATTCAATTCCCCATTTCTTCCAACTCACTCATTACCTCTTCTCCCTCTTCGTTTATTCCACAAACAAGATCAGTTGAGAAACATTTATGCTGTTTGTTGGGTGTTGTTGAACTCCTAAAGTGAAGAAAATCAAGATCTCAAGCACTCGCTTCATCTTCCTCCCCCAATGATCTAGGGTTTTCTCTATTTTCTAGGTTTTACTTAAAAACCTAGATTGTGAGTTCTTAAACTTTGTCAAACTAGATACACATCATATTATGTTCTTTATTGTTATCATCTCATTTTTACATTATATATATCTTAATTGCTATGTGGTGTTCATTTATTTTTAGGTTCAAGAACCCTTGTTCTACATGGAGGAGGGTTTCTTAAATGGTTATTTGGAACCTCTAGGCCAACCATAATGGTGGAATCATTTTCATATTGATTACTTTGAGATATTAACTTATATGAAGTATTTTGACCTAATTTTGGGTAAGTAGTTTATTTGGTGGTCTATTACTTGTTTGTATTTTAAGTGAAAATATGGGTATGTTGAAAGGAGGAAACACATTTAAGCCATAGGTGGAGATTATGCATGATGTGTGATATATATACCTAATGTTGTACCCATGGTTGGTATTGTGAACATTTCAAGTGAACTAAGTGCCTTGAGGCCTACTAATGATATTGTTGGACGAACCAAGTCATTAGACGCTAGGAGGATATAGTATTGGGTGACACCATGATGGTATACACATAGACCTCCGCCATTCGGGGTACTACCATGGATGTAGTCCTCGGATGTGTCGGGCCTTTTGGATGTCGCTTATAGTAATTGACATCAAGGTGTATCGACTCTTTGGGTGGAACTTGATTGGTGCTATGGGTCTCCCCCATTGACTCCACATATGGAAACTTATCTGATATTTGTCACGTGCATATTTCTCTTATTGAATGACTATTATTTGTTCAAACTCACTAGGCTTTTTGGCCTAACACTTGTTTGGTGTCGGTGTGTATCTCAGGTTCTAGCAGGGCCGGTCTTAAGAAGATTTAGTCGGGGTTGAGCGAGCTTGGGGAAGGATTCTTTTGTTACACCATGTCTTAGAAGACCTTATTTTTGGAAGTCATTAGGTGACACCCGTATTGTAATCTTATTTATTGAGAAACTAGATTAGTAGGTTATCATTTCCAATACTTCGAAATGTAACTTTTTTAAACATGTGAATATTCAATTCCCCTTTTTGGGAGGCTCGATGCTTTGCAAATTTTGTAATAACCAGAGCTAAAGGTCAATATTCTCAAAGTTGGGGTAGAGTGTGGTCAAAACCCATTTTTAGGGGGGTTAAGAGAAAATATTTGTTATAAGGGGATAATCTAGGGATTTGGGTTATTTGGTGGCGGCTGATAAGTTTTTGGAGATAGGAGAGAAAGGTTGAAGGAAATTGATCGAAGAGAGCAAGGAAGGAGTTGAGTTGGTGTTCTTCATTTTTATCAGGTAAAACTTTAATCCTAATCTTCTCTTTTGTAAGAGTCTATCATTTATTACTAAATCTGTTAATGGGAATTGAATTCAAGTCAGACCTGAAGATTGGAATCCTTGGGATGAGTTAGAATCGAGGATATTTAGATCTGGTGTAGAAATTTAATTGATTAATGGATTGTTTAATGAGATAGAGTTGTTGCACCTGTTTTTTTTAGAGTTTTGATTAATCTGCTGTGGAATTTTGGGTTTATCCTTCATCTGTGTAATTGTATCGAAGCCTGTACCGAAGCCTCTGGGGTTTTCGTTCGAAAGTCGGTCGATATTGCAACACCGGTCAATGACAGGCACCGGTCGGCTAATTAGACCTCGGTCGTTCCTCAAGTACCGGTCGCCTTTTTAGATTAAACCCCGATCGAAGACCCATCGGGGGATACCAGTCGAAGGACCGAGGGGAGACCCCGGTCGATGACCCATTGTGAGATACCGGTCGAAGGAAGGGGAGAGGGCACCGGTTGACCTCAGCCCGGTCAACCTCACACCCCGGTCGAGTATTAGCATGTAGTCACCGGTCGGCCATTGAATGCACATACCGGTCGTTGAATCTGGGAGGACTCCGGTCGGGAAGCTGAGTCCGGTCACACGCTGACTCCGGTCGCGGGTTTGTGCCGGGTGGGTCGAAGCCCACGGGGAGATAAACCATAATTTAGGTCCACGTTGGTTGAAAATCAATATTAGTGTTGGATTATTAATTTGTTTAAATTGTTTAAGTGCTTGGGTAATTCGTCTCAAATTAGATTTAGCGGATTGAATTCGGTAAAAGGATAAATGATGTTGGGATGAGGGTGTTAAGGTCAATCTTCGCTAAAATAGAAAGTATAGGAAATTTATGGACAATGCCTGTTTTAGAGGTTTCAGTTCGGATTAAGTGGTAGGCGAAAAGCTTTTAGCTGAGGACGATATGTGAGTTTTTCTGAACTAAACCCTTTTGGTTATGAAAGCATGTAAAGTTTATTTTTAAACTTTGATTTATTTATGATGTCATGATATCTATGAAATGTTTTCAAGTGTGTTATAAATCGTTGTTGTTAAATGTATGCATACATTATTTGTGGAATACGTGACCTAAGTCGGGGAGTGTGGTCCGCCTACTCGTGTCGGGGAGTGTGGCCCGTTTATGTCGTTGGGGGTGTGTCCCAACATTAAGGCAGCGTGAGTTAGACACATCGTCTTTGACGGTCGTGTGGTCATTAGCGTGTTTATTTCTGTGTATTTACTGCATGTTAAATTAAATTCTGAAAAGTTATTTTACTGCTATCTGTAGAGGGAACTCACTAGACCTTCGTTAGAAGATGATCTCATGTACGATATAGTCCTGTCAATTAAATAAGGTATTTTTTTTGTTCTTTCACATTTTATATTTTATTCATACGGCTGTGATTTTCTATCTCAAGAATCCCGTGATTTAATTACCAGAAAAGAAAACAAAAAACACTTCCATTAATTCTAACGCCTGCCCACACGAGCAAGGAATTATTGGTTTCTTGGTGGGAATTCATAATTTACATATATATATTCATTTAATTATATATTTATATATGTGTGTGTATATATCATTCATGAGAATGTTTATTAATTCTGTATGTATACCAAATAATTAACCACCTCTAAACTCTAAACCCTAAACTTTTCTTTCTTGGACGGTAGCTTTATTATTACCGTAATATGTTATCTTTTTTTCTTTAAATTGTTTATTAATATATACAATTTTATTCGTATTATTTTATTATGACGTAAATTGATATATTGATCAAACATAAAATAATAATAATCATTAAAGCATTATGGTATGTTCAATATCAATTAAATTATTCATCATTATGGAATGTGAATGTTATTTGTTTGGGTCAATACATATTTATTTACTTTAAAACTTATTACTATAATTATTTATTGTTCTTTAATATCATGCAAGTTGATTTATCTGGTCGATTTTATATATTTCTTGTTAGAATATGTCAATTAAATCATTTAAGTTTAATATAGATATCTTATTTTTTTGGTGTTATCGAATTTAATAAAGACCATCTTTGTTATTAATAAAATTATGATAGGATAATATTGTAATAATTCAGTTTGGATAATAATATTCAAATGTTTATCTTAATTATAAGTTATTACTTATAATTCTTTTAATAATTTTTGGACCAAATAGTTATTATTCTTTTTGGATCATTATTTCTTAGTTTTGTTTAAATAAGTCAATTTTGTATTAAGCTTATTATCTATTTCAGCATGTTTAATTAGTTTACAATATTAACATGTTTAGATGATTGATTTAGTTATATTAATATCATTTACTTATTTGGATTACTAACTTGATTTAGACTAAAATATATTATTTTGAAATATTATAATCATTTATTATTTAAATTAAATTGTTAACTTATTTATCTCGGCATGTCGTTTATTAATCTAAGAGTAAATTACACCGGTGGTCCCTGTGGTTAGCCTAAATTTTGGATTTGGTCCCTAAAGTGAACTATCTACGGTGGTGGTCCCTAACTTTTTAATTTACCTTCACTCATGGTCCCTCCTACTTAACACCGTTAGTTTCATCAGTTAAATGAAAGGGCAAATCAGTCTTTTATGAAAACAAATCAATTCCTTTTTTTTAATCACTACTAAACGTGACCTGGACGAGACTAGAACGTGGCTTGAAGACTTTCACCGATCATCCCTTGTTTTCCCAATCACGAACGACGAACACTTCCACCAATCTTCCCTGTGACTTCGTCTCTGCGCTTCCATCGATCGTCCCTGTGACTTCGTCTCTGTCGTTTTACCGATTGGTCCCTGTGTATCGCCGATCGTCCCTGTGTTTTCACCGATCGTCCTTCTGTTTTCCCAATCACGAAAGACACCAATCTCTCGAACTTGAGAGATTGGTCCCAGTGTTTCGTCGATCGTTCCTGTGGATATCCAATCTCTCGATTTTTTAGTTAATCCAATATTGGTTTCCATAACAACCCTCAATTTCCTCTCACACGAACAATAATCACTTGATTCCTTCTGTTCAGCCGGGATTTTGTTTCCAGGACTTACATTACAAATTAAAGGCCTGGTCCGAGTTTTGAAGGAATCCAAATTTAGTTTATTCTCATATGGGGTCTCTGTACCATGGCTGAAGTCAATTCTACTTGCAGAAACCCCCTTTGCACATGAACTCCCACTATAATTTATTTGTCTGATTGGAGTTTGAAATGAACCATGAGCTTTTCCATTCTCATCCTGTGAAACACTTGTCCCCCCAAACGAACAACCATCACTTTTACCAACATATGGCACCTTGAAATGATAATCTCTAACAGACCCACTCTCATTTACCTTATAGTTCCTAACTGAAGTAGAAGGGTTCAACAGTTCACTGAAATGTCTGAAAGATGCACTTTATTGACACTGCCAACAACAGATGCAGTTTCAACGCCATTCACAACCCCAATTACAACACGGTTTAAAACAGAAACTATAAACACATTTCATAAATAACAAAAGAATATTGTCACTTAAATAAACACAATTCGGAAAAATAATAATCGCAAGCATCAATCTCATTAACAGTTTTATAACTAATTCTAATGAAATTGAGTAATAGTTTGCTTACTTTTGTTCAATTCAAAATCTGCTGTAAACTGGTCAAATTGCCATATTCTATAAAACATGTCTCAATGTCTCAATCTCCAAGAATTAGGAGTATGCAAATCTTTCAAGAAACATCAAGAATACAGTGCAAGATATGAACAAAAACAAACAACATTTTATAACTAATTCTGATGTGAATCTTCTGAGATACAGTAAACTTCCACTATACAAAGATGACCCATCATGTTGTATTTGGTATCTTGTAGAACATATATCACTATATCATGGTGAGTGATCGAAGTCAATGGAGTACAAGGATGTCAAAGTTTTATTTTGGATGTAGTAATGCTAGCAATAAGTTTCCAAGTAAGTGATAAATGAAATAATCTCAGTAAGACAGGGGAGTTCTTGTAGTTTTTTTTAGATGTTAAATTTGGATGTTTTATTGTACAGTACTTTTCCTTCAGCTGTGCAGAACAATCGTCAAAGCAGATTGGACAGCCCATTCATCAGCCTCTGCAGAACATCTCTGGACTGCACACATCGAAAGTTGATAATCTGCACACGAGAGATTTTGCAGACAAGAATAGCATTTTGGACTTGTTGCTACACTTTTCTAACACAAACAACAACAACTTCTGTTGTACACTCTGGAATTTATAATATGTTCAGCACCAAATCAACATGCACAACAGCAGCTTTCTGTTGCACATCGAATTCTGATACAATCAACAGCAGCTCAATAGCTTTATGTGGTTTTTCAGATGCATTAGGCAGTGAGAAAGGATGTGTGTAAAATCTCCAAACTTTCATTAAGATCAGAAAAGATATAGTCTCAACACACTTCAATAACTCAACTTGGATCCACAAAATCAGAAGATAGAACACCTTTCTGAAAGTTTGGGAGAAATTGCGTGAAAATCACAGCTTTCTGTCCAACAACTCGATGCTGACTTTAAC
This sequence comes from Arctium minus, assembly GCA_954870635.1. Taxonomy (NCBI): domain Eukaryota; kingdom Viridiplantae; phylum Streptophyta; class Magnoliopsida; order Asterales; family Asteraceae; genus Arctium; species Arctium minus. The sequence continues at coordinate 21,805,225 of OX941084.1, forward strand.
ACAGATTATGACCAATCAGCACACTGATTCAGAACAAACTCAAAACATGAAAAATATTCATCTGTGTCTTAGGAATCCAACGCATCTGGACTCGTCAAATTTGGAGCTTCTATAAGGGAGATATGAGCAAAATACGACAGGCGCGCAAAACTGTCAAGAAATCACTTTAACTCAAAAATGGCTAAGTGTAAATTCTGATTGGCCTTGATCATATCTCTGAATACACATGATCAGAACTCTGATTAAACTTTGAGTAAACTCTGATCATTCCTTGAAGTTAACTCTGGATTAGCATGAGCATAACTCTTGAATTAGCTCTGAAAAGCTGTCAACCAAACTCTGATTTATCTTGGATAAAAACTCTGAATAGCCTTCTGTTTTTAGCTGCTGTTAATAGCTTTACAAGTCTACACATATCGAATACAACATCTATGTACCAAATCTGCAGCTACACTTCGAATTAATAGCACAAATCTGAATATTTTGCTGTAATTTTAACAAAAACAGCAGCAACATTATGTATGACAGCAACTTTCTGCTGCACTTTTCATTATCATTTACCTGCAGGAACTGTAACTCTTTTGACATCAAAAAGATCTGGACAACCTTTAATTAAAATCTGAACGACCATGACTAAAAACTCTGGATAACCTTAAACTCAAACAATTCTGTCGAAAACTCTGAAAAGCCTTCGAACCTACTCTGGACAATGAAATCAGAAATCAGAATTCTGAATACTCGTGAATAAAACTCTGAATAAGCTTTGAGCACATTCTAAGAAGCTTTTGTTGAATAGTCAGAGTTAACTACTGCACAAACTATGAAATCTAAACTAAAACAAACTGTTTTGAGCTTCTGTTTTAAACCTAACAACAGATTATGTTTAGACAGCATAGCTGTAGAACATCGTAAATTGTTTCAGCTAGAAGCTGATTGTTCATATAACCACAAGATATCTCAACAAGTCTCTTCTGATCCTTTATATTAACATGTACTTTCTTTGGAACACATGCAACAATAGCTTAGAAACCAACTGATATAAAATTAGCAGGTCAAAAATTGATACCAACAGTAAGGAAACCACACAGACAATCTGCAAACATCAAAAACAAAATTTGATCCATAAACCACACAGACAATCCATAAATTGTGATCCATAAACCACAGAGACAATCTAGAAACATCAAAACTAAGAGGCCATAAATTGTGATCCATAAACCACACAGACAATCTGAATTTGCATGGTGTATTTGACTAAGAAGACAATCTAGAAACATCAAAACTAAGAAGCCACAAATTGTGATCTATAAATTGTAAATTGTAATCCATGAACCATAAATCGTAAGCCATAATCTGAAAACATCAAAACTAAGAAGCCATAATCTGGAAACATCAAAAGAAGAAGCCATACTACAATTCCCAAAAAAAGAAGCAAAACAAAGAATAAACTTCATCGCCTACACACTACTTCCACTTGCCCCCACTTGCCTGTCCCTTACATGTTCTGGAATTATGACCTTGTTTTTGGCACTTCGCACATGTCACAGTTTTCCCGACCCTTGTGATCTTGCTTCCCTGTTGACTAATCTCTTCCACTGTCTTATTTCGTTTCTTCTTTGGCCTCCCTATTTGAGTATGATGCTTTGGTGCAGTGATTGTTATTGCACACCCAGACTTAGGCCACATAATTCTTCCATGTGTTGGTTGAATCTTGAAACTATACATGTTCTTCCATGTTGATAGCCGGTATGAAAGATCGACATAATGCTCAGGTAAGTCAACATCAATTCCATTTGTTGCCATATTCCATATAGTTGCCACAGCATGCTTGCAAGGCATCCCGATTAGCTCCCACCTTCTACAAGAGCAAACTTTACGATTGAAATCAACTACGCATTAGTCCATCCATGGACCACTCACCTGGTACTTGTCATCCCCATTCCATAGAACAATATACTTGGAAGCTTCCTCCTTGATTGAATTCATCATTTTTGTTGTTGTTGGGGTAAGTGGGCCATCGACATTCTTGATCAACTTCTGCACCTTAACTATTCTTTTCATCAAATATTCCCGTATGTACTCTAAGGCCGTGATGATGGGTTTGTCCCTCCCATCCACCAACTGTCTATTGAAGACTTCACACATATTGTTCAAAAGAATATCACTATGACACCTTTCTGTAAGTTGATGAAAATGTGTAAGTCGTTATAAGACAATAAGCTTAACCAACAACATATATTAAAACCCTTAAATGTGTTAAGTTGTTACCTGTGAAATGAGATCTACTCCAATGATGAGGGGCGATTTGCTTCAACCACTCATATGCCCCTTTGCTCAAACATTTCAACTCTTCCATGGAATGTTCAAAATGGGGTATAGTAGTAGTCGTTGCACACTTCCAGAGTGAATCTTTGAATGCCTTTCCTTTCCATTGCAATTTCATGTTTTCATGAATATGCCTCAAACAAAACCGGTGCTCAGCACAAGGAAATACCTTCTTCATAGCTGGTATAATGCCCTATATTATAGAAAAAAACATTAGCTAAAGTTGGAATTATAGAAAAAAAAGCAATCACTTATTTACATAATAAAAAGCAACCTTTATATTTCCCTTTAAACAATGACAACAAGATATATGAAGGTAGTAGTTGGAATTATAGGGAAAAAAAACATTCTAAAAAAAGCGTAAATAATTAAATACGTAAATATGAAAACAAATATTAGTTAAATATGTAAATATGAAAACAAACATTAGTTAAATACGTAAATATGAAGGAAAAAACATTAGTTTAAAGTATGCATACCTTTTGTCTATCACTGATGAAGGTAAAGTTGGAATTAGAATACAAATCCAAGTCATCTCCAAGACATTCTAAAAACCAACTCCAAGAACTAGTTGATTCTGCCTCAACAATGGCATATGCTAGAGGATATGTTCCATGATTACCGTCAATGCCAACTGCAGTCAATAATTGCCCTGGATATGGCCCTTTCATGAATGTTCCATCTAGTCCCAAGAAGTCTCTCAATCTCGCCTTAAAACCCTTCTTTAATGCACCCAGACAAATGTAAATCCTCTTGAACTGTCTTGTTAGACTTGCAACATTAGGTTCACTCTCTAATTCCAACTTCACAGTGGTATCTTGATTTGTGCTTTGAAGTTCACAGATGTAATCCCTTAGACTAGTATATTGACTTTCATAATCTCCTCGTAGCTTGTTGAGCGCAATTCTTTTTGCTCTAAAAGACTTCATTTCAGAAATTCGAAGTTCATATTTTTGAGATAGGTCTACTTGAATAGCTTTCACAGGGATTTCTGGGTTATGCACAAGGGTAGGTATGATCTGTTGAGACAGAAAAGAGGCGGTACAAGCAAATACATCTCTTGTTTGAAGGCATCTATGTGTACCAAATAAGGTCTTAACCATCCACGTGTGTTCATTCTTGCCTATGGATGCGTGCAATACCCATGGGCAAGTTGCCTCATTTGTCTTCACCTTTCTACTTGTACTACCTTCTCCATTGTCTTTATTCAATGAAGGAATCTTTCCTGTGCAAACAGCTCTAATCCTCTTTAGATCGTTTTTCACAACTTTGATTTGCCTTCTATTTTCAATTGCATACAAGTCAATAGCTTTTTTAATTAGTGCCTTGCTAGCAAATAGTTTCCCAACAAAAAAACCATCTTGCTCCTCACTTCTTAGTTTCCTTAATATTTTTTGCCTTTTACTACCACAATCGTCATCTTTTATTGGGCTCTCAAAGTCTTCAGTATCAAACGGCTCAGGATCCACATCAACATTTGATCCATCCAAGACCTGGTTGTTAATTGGCAACCCAACCCAATATGATTCCGTTTCAAGCTTTTCCATAAAATCTGTCATGTCTACATCTATACCATCCAATTTATTATTATCATCAACTATAAATTCACTCTCATGAGTTTCAATTCCATCATCCGAATTCGAATCAATGTATAATAGACCTTCCCCATTGTTTACATATATATCATCCAGATTGGTGTTCAAATCTCCAACGAAAAGATCAGCCACTTTGCATTTAGGAAAATAATCTAAAATTTTTGTAACATCTTCTCCATTGCCTAAAGCATGGAGACCAAAATCAAGGTCACTCTCCGGAATTTTGAAATGATAAAAAGTAGGAACTTCTTTTCTATAACCTATTTCCATCATCATCAAATCTATATCATGAATACCAAAGTGATTAGGGTCCACCAAATCAATGTATTGAGTTTTACCGTTTACGTATGTCCTTCCCGGAGACTTCGTGAACACTCCACCATGATGAATCTTCAATGTGATTAAAGTAGGATAATACTCTGTGGTTTACATTGAAAACAATAAAAAACAAATGAAAATCCTAACGTGAAAAGAAAATCAAATCATTCAAAACCATTGAAAAACCCCTATGTATGTACATACCATATACTCCAAGATAATCGTTTGTATCGGAGCTTTCTCGCACTTGCCATTGAGCTCGACCCATGTGTGTAGTCATAATTTGTCGTGAGGGATTGCAGAAATCTGATCGTGAACTAGGATTCTGTAGTCAGAATTTTTCGTGAGGGATTGCAGAAATCTGATCGTGAACTAGGATTGTGTAGGCAGAATTTGTCGTGAGGGAATGCAGAAATCTGAGCGTGAATTAGGATGAGGAAGAAGACTATCCATGAAACTGATTTTGAGGGAAGGCGTGAAAATATGAATTTTGGAAGAGATACAGTTGAAATCTGGAAGATGTCGTTCATTCTAATTATTTAATAGGAAATGATTTGTTTTAATTAAATTACTTAATTGCTCTTTCATTTAACCATGAAACTAACGGTGTTAAGTAGAAGGGACCATGAGTGAAGGTAAATTAAAAAGTTAGGGATCACCATCGTAGATGGTTTATTTTAGAGACCAAATCCAAAATTTAGGCAAACCACAGGGACCACCGATGTAATTCACTCTTAATCTAATTATAAATTTAGTTTTTCTCCTGTTTAATATATTGAAATACTTACCTTAAGAATGTCTATTTATATTTACAATCTTATAAATAATAATTGGAAGTTACACTTCCACCCCTTATACATTTTCATCTTTCATCAGTAGCTCCCAATACTATTAATATGTTAAAAGTTTGACCTCAATTTTATGTCAAAACCAATATTTACTTGTCTCATGACAAAATCTCCTAAAATGATATGAAGGTATTAAAACATTAAATTTGGCTTCATATGCCAAACTCATATTCATTTTGGCCTTATGCCAAAAGTTTTATAATTAATAATGTTATATCTAAATGAAATAAATCACAATATATCGACTGGATTTTGTCAAACGGGTGTAAACAGGCCTAAGGTTTCTAGGGACTTAAGAATCCATGTGATTCCCCTATTACCTGGAAATCCAATAGATTGAGTGATTTCTTTTTTTCGCAAATTGAAATATTGATGAAGTATTATCAACAAAATATAAGCATACAAAAATACAATGTTGTTATGATAAAAAATTTCGTACATAAAATAATAGTTATAACCATAATCCATTGTCTTATCAAACAGAAAATCATATATTATCTCTTATATATGTAAATGGTTGAAACAACTCATCCCTAAATCAACGTCGTAAACTCAAAAGAATCTGAGTACCATAAATGAGTATAAAAATCTCACTTTGAAAAGTACAAAAAATTATCTAAAGTCCATCAACTCCTTATTGACCCTAAAACCAATCATCTTGAAAAGGTACAAACAAATACCTTCATACTTTGAGACGACATATAGATCCTAACTTTCATAGGAATACATTTATTAGAAACCCCCCAAATAACTGTAGGATGTTCCGAAAGGGAGAATCGGGTGTATTCATGAATATGTACTTCCCGAACTAATCGTACAGTGGAATGAAACCCACTTACTCGATTACAAAAAGTTAACTGATTTCAACAAAGAAATGTTATATCCAAAACGCGTCTCAATCTCTGTGGTAAGGAACTCACAGAAGATGACATGATTCTTAACATTATTTCCACCTTCCATATATCAAAAAAAAATATTAATGAACTAATATAAGTTGGAAAGTAACCTTTAGACAAACTCATCAACCTACTACAAGTGGTTGAGAGACATAACAAGGTTCTTTCGAATAACAACACCACATATGTCGAGACAAAGAAAATTCTCGAGACCAATAATGAAAGCATTAAAGGTGGAAACAACTCCAAAGAACAGAGAGTTAAAACAATTTCACACATGTGACATTTATCCACTATGTGGACGAAACCCTAGAATGGGGTCAGGGTCTTGGTAAGAGTCGGGAATGATTTTTCAACACCTGGAGTAGAGATACAACTACTGCCCCATGTGATAATGGACAATCAAATAAGAAATGCACTAAAGAGTTCTCTTGTCAAAAAGGAAACACGTTGAAAATGAACTATAACATATTAATTTAATATTTAATATTGATTAAGCATATGTTTATTTAAAATTAATTTTAAGTATCAAAATTAATTTCTTTGCTAAAGTAAAATCGAATATGTAACCATTATAGATGTAAAGAAATACATCTAAATAAATAACAAAACTATTAATATTCTCCGTTCCATGTAGGAATGTATCGAGGAGAACTTGAGTTATTGTAGAATATTCCACACAATCTAAAATGATAGACAAATACATCTTACTTAGACGATGGACTGTCACTTTCTTGTTGGTACAAGATTAATAGGAACCTTGTAAAGATATTCGTATCAAATGGAAATGGAAATGAGCATATATACATAAGTTCTAATGAATATGAAAGTAAACATATCATGGAAACTAATGTGTCAAACTAGTAGATTTTTGGGTCATCGAAACATATTTTGTCACCAATAAAGAACTTTGGGGAAATGACACATATATGTTTCGACATGACTATATGGGACACCATGGTTATGACATAGTGATCCGTGTATTACAAAATACACATAGACACATTCTCTTTCGAGTGAAAGGCGGAATGAGGCAAATTGCAATTGTTGACTTCTGCAGCATAAGAAACAACATTGCTATCATAATATGCCCTCTCGAATACCTAAAACTTTTGTATATACCCTAATCCTTAGCCAAGACAGGAATGAGATCATCCTAAAACTAAGGACATAATACAAAAATATTCCATTGTTACAACGAATACAAGGTGATATTTATGGACATAAACATCCAGAATGCAGGCCATTAAAGTACTGTATGGTTTTGGTTTCGACACGATGAACGCATGTCGTATTATTGTCCACATGAAATACTGCACTTCTAGTACTAGCTATACGTTTAAGGGCTCACCACCCTGATTATCTTATCAAGTCTACATGACTTGAAATGCTGGAGAATTTACATCATAAGGATTTGATGTTAATTGCATATGTATTAGGATCAATGTAGAGTTTCCTATACCCTAAGTGTATATATAAAATGGTCTCATAGAAGTTGTTATCAAAAGAATATGATGACATCTTAGGTATTAGTAATGCGCACCAATTTACCCACATCTACCTGGGGTTATGCAATTATTATATGCAGTTTTTTTTTTCGTTTTTAGACCCACTGCTTGCTAACCAGCCTCATGCGTACCAGTTGGTAACTGGATAAGCCTGATAGTTTACATTTACGCATGTTTGGTTCTGTAGTATATGTGCCAATTGCGCCCCCACAGCGCATTGAAATGGGTCTGTAAAGACGATTTGGTATATGTTGGACATGAATCCCCAACAATTATCCGCTAATTAAAAATATTTTACTAGTGTTCTCTTTACCGCTAGATTTGCGGGTTGTCACTTTCATGAGACTGTCTTCCCGTCGTTAGGGGGAGATAGGAAAAAGGATTTTCCATGGAAACGATAGGAAGTGTCATTGAATATTCCCACTCTGTCTCATTTTAATCCCCAAAACTTCACAACATAATGTTGAAGTCAAACGAATCAGATTCGATACATGATACGTTTAATGCTATTCCAAAAGTGACAAGATCACATATACGAGCTGCAAATATACTCACAAAGTTAAAAGGTCCCCAATAGGGGCACAACGCCATTGGAAAGTGAGTTGCAATCACACATAGTGGAGGTGTGGTTGAGGTCGTAGCTACCAAATGGAAATGGTGGAAGTTACTTGGTTCGATGTATACTATTCTAAAGGAAGAGAATAGTTAGGCACATCCATTTATCATCAATACACAAAACTCTCATGAGATTGTCTCTAATTATGTCCATGAATCATCACTGGAGGACGCTTCGAAGTTAATATTGATTCTAGAGATGAATATTAATCTCAAATGAACTATGAGAGTACATATGAGTCGATGGACATATCATATATAATCATTGATGATTTATTCGCATATACGATGGCTCATAAGATGATCGAGCACGACGACATCGAACCAGGCTCAGTTGAATAATATCAACAAAGAGCATAATGGCCTAAATGTAAAGAAACAATCCAGAAAGAATTATATTCTTTGACAAAGGATCGGGTATTTGGTAAGGTAGTGCTAACCTACCAAGTGTAAAGCCCGTAGGACATAACTGAGTCTTTGTCAGAAAGCGAAACGAGAATAATGAAGTCCTAATATGTAAGGCTCTCCTTTGGCGCAAGGTTTCTCACAACGCCCTAGATTGACCATGAGGAGACTTACTCCCTCATGATGGATGTTATGACATCCGAATAGTTTGTTAGCCTAGTAGTTTCCGAATGACTGGAAATGCAGCTCATAAATGTGGCTACCACATATCTCTACGGGGATCTAGATTTTGAGATATATAAAAGTGTTTGATGATATTACATTACCAAAATCAAGTAACTCTAAACCACAAAATGCGTTTGCAATAAAATTGAAACACCCACTTTATAGATTAAAGCAATCTAATCTATAAAGGATATATAAGAACTAATGGAATACTTGATTGGGAAAGGATATATAAGAACGATGAACTGTTCCCTTGCGTATTTATTATGGAAAACAAGTTCTAGATTTTCAAAGTAGATCTATATGTCAATGTTGTGAACATAATAGGCACTCTTGATGAAATAAGAGGAACCACAAGTTATTTGAAATCTGATTTTGAGAGGAAAGATCTTGGGAAAACTTGGTCCTGTCTAGATATTTGAGCTAGGACACCGAGTTTGTGAAATATTAATTCACCGATCGTATATGTCCAGAAATAATCAGGCAATTTAATATGGATAAAGCGCATCCGGTTAGCACTCCCATGATCGGTCGAAGTGTCGGATATAAGGAAAGATTCATTTCGTCTAAAAGGATGATGACGAAAAATGTTAGGAGTTGGAATTCCCTATCTAAGTACAATATGCGCATTATTGTACTTAACACAATACCCTTGACCGTATATTGTATTTCTCAATGAACTTGTTAGCTAGATTTAGCTCAGCGCCAACACAAAGTCATTGGAATGATATCAAATTAATCTTTTGGAACCATTGACAGGGGTTTATACTTTCCCTATAGAAAGATAAACGAGATTGATAATGGAACTTCAATACCTACTTAGAATGTAAGCAGCAAAAGTACCAACTCTTATAGAAAGACACCAAACAATGTCTTGGTATATGTTTGTTGATATTTGGTATATGTCTGACTCATAAAAAGGTTATTCTCAAACTGGATAAGGAATTACCATAGTGAACACCCAGATTGTTTGAAAGTAAGCTAAGCAAACCCTTGTAACTACCTCCTTGAACTATTCCAAGAATATTACTGTCTATGAGATAATTAAAGAATGTATATAATTAAGGACTATCATTACATATATTAGAGGAGCTAATAATTTTGGGTTCAACCAATATCCTACGCATATATGAAAATAATGCATCATGTATCGAAGAAATGTACATAAGATACACCAAGGGTGATAACACAAAGCATATTATGCTTAAGTTTCTATACAATCAACAATAAAAGACTTTCCTTTAGATTCATGTGAATCAAGTAAGGTGTCAAAAGAATGTGACATATTTTACCAAGTCATTACGTAAAACCATATATTGGGAAATATGTAGAAAGTGAATGAAAATGTTTTCCAAACTCCCTTGATTAATGCACAAATCAGGGGGAGGAGTAGACAAAAGGGGGAGTCTACTATATTTGTGATATTGGTATGTTGTGCTCTTTCCTTCAACCAATGTTTTATTTTTCCCATTGGGTTTTGTTCCTTGGTGTAAGGTTTTAGTGAGGCAACTGTTTATATACCATCATACTTTCCTATCTCTCATGATTAATGTACGAATCTAAGAGAAAACTAGACTGAAGGAAAAGTCTATGTATTGCAAAGAAACTGGTGCGTTGTACTCTTTCCTTCGTCCTATTTTTTATCCCACTGGGTTTTTATTTTGGTGTAAGGTTTTAACGAGACAACAATTGTGCACCATCACTCCTTTGACTCGGCACAAGGGGGAGTGTTGTAGGATTATGTGCCATCATCAAAATGAAGTGATTGACATAATATTTTTCTAGTATTAGAAGTTACCATAATGAATGTTTCCTTTTCTTTGTAAACTCCTCCTTATTTAAAGGGCTTATGATTAATGAGAATTATAGACTTCTTCTCTGTCTTATTGTTATTATCTCCATATTGTTGTTCTATTTGTTTTTCCTTTTAACAACTATCTTATTTTGAATGATTAAGTCCCTAAACATTTTTTTTACAATAAAATAAATCATCGAACTTTTTAAAATTGGTATTCGACTATAAATGTTTAAAAAAAAAAAAAAAACTTAAATAAGTTTTATCGTTTCCAAATCCTACTCCATTCAAACCCCATGCAAACACTGGTATCACTCCCCTTGTCACTCATCGTCGTCCTATTGTTGTCTGTTTTCCTATATCACCTATCACGTTGTTGGTCCATGCCATCGATCTCCTTCTTTTGGATCTATTTTTTATCTTTTGATTCCCCCTCTTTTGATAAATCATAACGAGGGAGATCAATGGCAGGGGTCAACATCGTGATAGACGATATGGAAAACGGAGGACAATGGGGCGACAAGAAGTGACGAGGGGGAGCGATATCGTTGTTTGCGAGGAGTTTGAAAGACGTAGGGTTTGAAAACGATAAAATTGATTTACAAATCTTTTACTTTAAAACATTCATAATCGGTTACAAGTAGTTTTTTTTTGTTGTTGTTAAAAAATGTAGGTAACCAATTTTTAAAAATTCGATGATTTATATATATATATATATATATATATATTATTTAAAAAAAATGTTTAGGCACTCAATCATTCAAAATTATAAAGTTTAATGGTTTTTTCATTCAACAAAATAGTTCAGAAATCTAATAATTCAAAATGAAAAGGTTTAATGATTTTTTCATTAAAAAAATAGTTTAAGAATTTAATCATTCAAAATGGGTCTTTTGAATTCTCTTTTATATTATAATATTATTTTCAAAATAACAAGTATATTATATATGTAATTTGGTTTCCGGTTGTAGATCCAAGCCAAATTTAAATTTTATCGAGCCAAACCAAAATTTGAACATTGTTACCCCCCATATCTTTCTGTCTAACTTGCTAAATAGATGAATGAATGACCTCTAACATCCAATGTACCAACATATATAAGCTTCAAACATCAATTTCATAGTATTTTTTGGTCTAAAACGTACTCGATTATAAATTGTAGGAAGCATATTTATATTTGTATCAACGAAATTGGCCAACATATTCAACAGTTAATTTTTCTTTCAAACGCAAATCGTAAGATATAAATTGGTATTGGTCAACCATCGGTTAGGCATTCAAGAGAGGGAAGACATACGACAAAACCTGTCTCTACCTTACCTTAATTTGGTTTAATGTTTTAATACGTGTTTCAACATCTCCCCTTGAAACACAAACCTTCCGTGTATTCAACTGGCATTACGATTGCATTCATGCCTTCTTCATTCATCAAAATAAAGAAATCGTGTAATGAAATAATAAAGATGTGAGGTTTTATCGTATTCATCGCTTTGCATCTATACATACATGTGAGTGTATATACATATATATATATATAGGGAGGTTTAAGAGAAAACCAAAAAAACACCTTTATCAGCCACTAAATCTAAAAAGAAAAAAAGAAGACCCAAATTCAAATATAACCGTCCCACATTTTATAATAGGATGAAAGGTAAAATGGAAGTGGTATTTTGCAAACATGTTGGTCATAATTTGGGTACATGTTTAGATGAATGGAAAAATCTTGGTAGTGTCATAATGTTGATAGACATGATGGTAAGAAAAAGAAGATCAGGATTCCAATCTTGTTTTCTTTTTGAAATTTTAATTTGATTTGTTAATTTTTTTCAAAGTATAATTGTTAATTGTTTATTATCTATACTATATTATAAGAGCATCTCCAATAGCTTCTTCAAAATGGAGAAAATAGAGATTTTGGAGATTTTTTTGCTCCAACAGCTTCTCCAAATCTTTCTCCAAAATAGAGAAATTAAGAGAGAGAGTATAATTTTCTCCAAATTTGGAGAACTCTTCAAAAATAATTACCATGAGTGAGAAATGGTTTTTTATTGTATTCCATCAATAAAAAATCTTGAAAAGAAATGTGTAGAAGAGAGAAATAATATTTTATTATATATAAAAATTATTTTAATAATATAAATAATAATTTTATCTCCAAAATAGAGAATCTGTTGGAGATGAATGCAATTTTTGTAAGAGATTTTGAACTTTGATTCTCCATTTTGGAGAAATTTTAGAGAAGCTGTTGGAGATGCTCTAAAACATTTATAAAAAAGTTTTAAAGACAATTATTAAAGCTTAATGTACCACTATTTAATGCTAATTACTTAAAATCTCTTCAAAACAGCCATTAAATCGTTATGTACTATATTTAATGTTATTTATTAACTTTCAATTCTTATCTCTAACCACTTTAACTCCCCTAAAATCACTCTCACTTCAGCTCCCTTAAATCACTCCCCACATAATTAAATACAAGATAAAAATCAAATTTTAAATATAAAAAATCTAAAATTTAACAGAAAATTTAATGTTTTTTTATTAAAAAACATTATATTATTAAATTTAGAATAAATATTAAACTATCGAAGAAAAAACTCTTAAAAACAGACTTATATGCATTAAGCACTTTTATTGATACACATTATTTAAAACTCAAGATTACAAGTCATGATGCATGGTACAAATTTCTAAAGCTATATGTTCAAATTCATAACTAACTGATAAACATAATCAAAACAAGATAAAATCTCAATTTAAATATAAGATAATCATTGAATTCTAACAAAATACTTAACGTTGTGTTCTCGAGTTTTGGAAGGAAAGAAAAGAAATGAAAAGAAAGGGAAGAAAAAGAAATAAATATTTGTATTTGTGTTCTTGAGATTGAACGAAGAGAAATGAAAGAGAATGAATGAAAATAAATTTTCATATTCTCGAGTAGGAGGGAAAGAAAAGGAAAGATGTTAGTTTTACCAATATGCCCTTATTTATTTCATAGTTGAATGTAATTAATGGGTATATGCGTAATTTTATAAATATTTTTAATTCTTTTTAAATTCATTTCTTTCCTTTCCTTCCTCCCACATTTGGGAGGAAAGTTTTGGGAGAAAAATCAACAATATTTTTCTTCCCCTTCCTTTCCTTTCCTTCATTAAAAAAACTCGAGAACACAACATTTTTTCTTTCCCTCTTATTTCCCTTCCCCTTCTCTTCTTTTCCTTCATAAAAAAAACTCAAGAACACAACGATTATTATTTTTATATAAAAAACATTATATTACTAAACCTAAATTAAACAAATTTATAAATAAAAAAACCATTATCACTCTTTCAAAATCATCCAAAATCGTACTGTAAATCGAAAAAAAACAAAAAAGAAAAGAAAACATTAAAATCATGATGTATCTCGCTGCATTGTGCGAGTACGCTTCTAGTATTATATTATATATATAAATCATACAAAAATCATCTAAAAGTTGGAAAATCGTATATATATATATACATATATGTATATATATGATGTAAGATTTTATTCTAAACTGCAATGAAAAATCAATAAAGCTTCTTATTAAAAAAGAACTTTATTTTTGAAAATATATATTAAAAATAGATGGTTGAATGTGTTTTGTTATTTTAAAGATTCATTAAACAATTGATCTATATATTAATCAATAGAGAACTCGGTTATTTGTAGTAACCGTGAGATCCAATCTCAACCACTAATTATTATTAATCAATGGGTGAAAATTAAAAAAGTTAATTGATAAAACCAATGACATTTAACAATAATCAATAAGGGTATAAATGTCAATTGGCATTGTGATTCATCTATATCTAATTTAGGCGGAATACAAGAATCACATCAATATATCATTTCATATTTCTCGATTAGTCCCGTTTAATCAAAAAATCATTCCCCATTTTTGATCAACCATAAACCTTAAAAAGGATTCGAAGGCGATGAAGTCAAAAAGAATAGATATAATTACAGACAGAAGAATCGATACAAATGGAACTTGTGGTACATTGTGGTAACCATTTTTCTGTTTCATTGTGATAACCAAGTAAGTGATAAACTTGTGGCACATCATCGATATCTCATTTAGGTGGGATACGAGTTAACATATCATTCCATATTTCTTGATCAGTTCCGTTTAATCAAGAAATCCCACTCAAAATCATTCCCCATTTTTGATCGACCATAAACCCTAAAAATGATTCAGGACGACGAAGTCAGAAAGAATACCAGAAAGAAGAAACGACACAAATGGAACTTGTGGTACGTTGTGGTAACCATTTATGTGTTTCATTGTGTTAACCAAGTAAATGGTAAACTTGTGGTACATTGGGGGCACCTGTTATGTGGTTCATTGTGTTAACCTGTTAAATAGTAAAGTTGTGGTACATTGTGGGCACCTGTTATGTGGTACTGAATGGGACATATAATGGAGTATTTTTTAGCAGATTATGGATGATTGAACATTAGCTAATTAAACTTGATTGGGTTTATTTATCCACCTACTTGGAAAATTTGTTCACCCAATCATCCAAATAAGAATTGTGTAGTTGACCATTAACAAGAATTGTGTAGTTGACCATTAACAGGTGTTGGAATATTTGTTGATAAGAGCACATAATAAGATTTCAATTCAGTTTTTTGGCCTAAGTGTGTATCACAAAGAAAGAAGCATCTAAACAACTTGGATCGTTAAAGAATTGAATAAGTAGCTAGCCATGTGTGTAGAAGAATTGTACTTGCCTCTTCATATGCATGTTGATCTGACAAAGATACAGGGGCTTGCATTTTATTACTATTGATATTCATTTGTCTAGTCCCGACTTTGTTAATATTATCCATAAGCTATATTAATATGTACCACACTGTGAGACAAACCCTTGTAATATAAATCCTAATTCATATATGAAACTTGTTTACCCCATGAATGAAACACGTACCTCTCTCTTCAGCATTTTACATTAATATGTTCATCCAATTGAATAGATAAATTGAAAACTGAAAATCAATTAATTGAGGTAAAATAGGAAACAGAATCGATTGAAATCTATTATTTAAAATTGCCGCAAAAAAAGTATTTATTTAATTTCAATTAAACAATTTACTGATGTGCCCCTAACTTTTAAATAAATAAAAACAATCAATATAATAAAATGATTGGCTTACATTGGATCTCATAGTTATCACAAGTTACTGAGTTCTCATTCGATTAAACCCACATATATATATATATATATATATATATATAGTGGAAGGATATTTTGCAACCCTGAAAAAGGTTGCAACCCTTGCAACCCACATCTTAACCGTTGGATTCATAATCGACGGTTATTTTATTTTTCTGTTTTTTTTAATTAAAAATATTGGGCTCATATCTATTGTAACCGCCGATTATGAATCCGACGGTTAAGATGTGGGTTGCAAGGTTTGCAACATTTTTAAGAGTTGCAAATAAAACAACCCATATATATATATATATATATATATATATATATATATATATATATATATATATATAGGTGGTTTCAATTGGAAACCAAATTTCATTGGAAACTTTGGAAACCAAATTTCAACCATTGATCTTTTTAATCAATGGTCAAGATTCATTTGAATTATATATGGTAATAAATTAATTAATTTATTAATAAAAGATAATAATAATATGTTAAAAGGGTAAATGTGTCTTTTTCTTTTGTGTTTCAAATTTACCAACAAAGATGAAATATGGTAATAAATTAATTAAGTTATTAATAAAAAATAATAATTATATATGGTAATAAATTAATTAATTTATTAATAAAAGATAACAATAATATATCAAGACTACCTTTTTATTACATGTTCATCAATATGCAGTATGTAAAACCCAATTAAGTTTCATTAAGTTTCGTTACCATTATTGTTTCATTACCTTTCCATTATATTTCACTATATCAAATATGTTTCATCAGGTTTCACTATATTAATATTTTGTTTCACTTTATTAATATTTTGTTTCACTACATCAGGTTTCACTATATTAATATTTTGTTTCATTATCTTTCCATTATGTTTCATTATATCAAATTTGTTTCATCAAGTTTCACTATATTAACATTTAATGTTTCATCAGGTTTCACTATATTAATATTTTGTTTCACTATATCAAATCAATTATGTTTCACTATATTAATACTTTGTGCCTGAAGGTAATATTGAAGATTTCATATGAATATAAACTTTCATTCATTGGATGAATCAATCACTGATTCATAAGAATCAGAAAAAATAATTTGATTTGTAGTTTGCGTATGAATCAATTTGTGTTTACCTAAATTAAATGTTTCATGTTTAAATTAATAAATGATCAATATTACCATATATAAAATAAATTAAAATTAAATAATTAATATTATAATAATAATAACACTTACCATATATATTATGAAATTATGTAAAAGACTAAAATAACCTTATCAATTAAAAATAAAAATAAAAAAAGAAAATTCAATGATTGGTTAATTTCGGTTTCCAATGTAATATTGGTTTCCAATTGATCCCTCATATATATATATATATATATATATATATATATATATATAATTTAAACGAGAATGTTAACTATTTAAGAAAACATGAGAACAACATGTAATGTAAAAATCATACATGATTCACGTACAAAATAATATATAATTCACGTGACTTTGCCCCACGACTTAAGTTGCGGCCAAAGTCGTCTGCATCCACTTTTTGCCGTTAATGTAAAATCACATATGATTTTGTAAATAATTTGTTTTTTTCCCCTTAAATAGTTAGCGTTTTTATTTTGAACCTTCCTATATATACATACATATATAGGGTGTGTTTCATTTGAAAACCAAGCAATTCGTGTAAATTTGCAAACCACTATTTTAGGAAACAATATGTATATTTATGGATAATTATTATGATTCATTAATAATAATTGTGATACATATATGAATGATGATAAGGTTCATTTATTATTATCATGACTTTAGATTAAGAAACATAATAAAATCAAGTATTTATTAGACTTTTTGAAAAGTTAAGATTGGTTTAATTTGAAAAAAAAAAAAATATATATATATATATATATAGAGAGAGAGAGAGAGAGAGAGAGGTGAGTTCAAACGAGAATGATACGTAAATAAGAAAATAAAGAGATAAATCTCAACCCTTTATTAGATCAAATCAAGGGCCGAAATCAATAGTGGCAAAATCAGTAATTAAAGCCTATGAAAAACAAAATTCTGGCGGGGTCAAATTGTTTTAGGGGTAAAATGGGAAGAAATATTTGTAGTGGAATTGATATGTATAGAGGGCGAAAAACCAGGGATCTGATTATTCCTATCAAATCGCCAACTACAGTTCTTTCCAAAATTTTCTCAAAAGCCACATTCACCTGGTTGAAATCTTGAAGAAAAATAACGAAATCGCATCCTACAATCGAATCGACTTCATTCCAGACATATTTTCTCAAAACTATGTTTAATCCAAACTCGTTTTACACGATTTCAAACTTAATCCTGGATGCACAAGGTATGAACTACTGTTTTCAAGTTAAATTTTGGGTTTTTGAAACTAAAACCTAGGGTTTCCTCAGGTAAAATTGTTGGGTTTTTTTAAGTGAATGTCTTCAAAAAAGTACCAGGATTGCCAAGAAGCAGGTGTTGGGAACTTCAGAAACAACATTGATCATCTTGTAGACCTTCATTATTGAGAACCCATTGAAGACCATCGCCAAACATGATCAAACACACCATTCATACCGGAAGCAGGTTTGAACTTCAATGTTGTTGAAATATTGTTGATAAATGGTTTCCTTGGTGTCTTACATGCTCTATTAGAAGAGTATTTGATAAAAATGGTGATTTTCATTATGTATTTTATATTCTTTATAATATGATTAGAAGCTACCATGTGTATTGTTCTATCAACAAATTTAGGGCTCTTAATGCTACATTGTAAAACCTATTCCATAAATGTGGTTTGAGTGTTAGAATATGTGAAATCATATATGATGTACAACGTAAACTAAATAGGTTATTGATATGGTTAATGATCATATGTGATTTACAACGTCGTAAAATTATATGATATTATTAACAAAGTTATGAAATCTTGATGCCAGAGTACAAATATTATTCTATATGAGTGGTTTTAGGGTCGAATATTTGAAATCATATATGATGAACAACAAAAATTGGTTGTTCGGATGATTTCTGATCATAAGTGATTCACAATGATGTAATCATATGTGATGTAATGTTAGCAAACTTTGGAGTCTTGATTCTCGAGTGTAAATCTTATTGCATATAAGTGCCTTAACTATTGAATATTTGGAATCATATATGATGTGATAACTAACAGAACTGAGGTGTTTATATGTTTAATGAGCATATGTGATATATTATGAATATGGTTTTGAAGCACAATTTAGTTGGGGTTTTGTTTTGGGAGTCATCGGATTATAGTCTTAACCATCATTGGTATGCTACATTGTTACTGTAAATCATAAAGATTTCTTCCTCACTGTGTTTTCTTATGGGTAAAGGATCACTTGTGATATTGATAATTCAATAATAACATGGTTTGGGGTTTGAGTAAATGGTACTCATATTTGATATGATGTACACTATTTTGATTACATGTGATATTCTGGATGATGGTTTATATTATTAGTCTTCATTTGGTCGAAGTACATGTGATCTAAAATATACAACAATATGTGATTTTTGATAAATATGTGTAAATGATAATACATTACTTATGTGCAGGGCTTCGGTTGATAAATCGAAAACATCAAAAAGAGGTCGCCCCCATCGGGATAACATAGAATTGGGAAACACGTAGAAGAAACAAGTCGTGGGCAGAAATTTTGATCAGGCAGGCGACAAATTTTTCAAACCATAACCGTTAGAAGCATAAAGTGATCAGGCAGACGACAAAATTTTCAAAGTTAGATGCTAAGCTAACTAAGATGATGATACTATACAAGAAGCATAGAAAAACAAGATTGCACGACTTGTGTAGCTCTTGATTATTGATAGTCGTTTTTTGGATAAATTGACAAGTCCTTAAACAATTCAGTTTTGGGACATTATTTTCGTCTTAGGGAAACTTATAATTAGTACGTAAATAGACAGTAATTTCTTTACTTAGTTAACAGTCTTTTCTTTATGGGGTTAATGATATGGTTTATTTGGAATGGTATATGGATGGAATTTTTGACAAATATTGTTATGACCAACAATTTAATCATGTTAATTTGTGTATTAGTTTGTGATCAGATGTGATTTTGGGATGCATGTTATACCTAAACATTATGTCCAATTTCTTTATAATATAATCACATATGATTTAGGGATGCATACTATACCCAAACAATCTGTCCAATTAACTTCAAATATAATCATATGTGATTTTTCGGATGCATACTAAAACTAAGCAATTTGTCCAATTTCTTAATAATACAATCATTGGTGATTTTAGGATGCATATACCTAAACATTTTGTCCAACTTATTTATGAGATAATCATACGTGATTTTGGGATGCATACCAAACATAAGCATTATGTCCAAGTTCATTATAATATAATCATATATGATGTTACGATGCATATATACATAAACATTATGTCCAACTTCTTTTTAATATAATCATATTTGATTAAATCCTATTAATTTGCATATAAAATATGTCATTCATAAAATGTAATATTAACATATGAGTTAGAAAACAACAATGGAAAAAAAATGACAAACTAGTATTATATGCATGGTTTGTGAGTTCATTAGATCCTCTACACTTCCTCCCGTGTCGCACATTCTTTATAGTTTGCTCGCCGACACCAATCATATGTTCGTTGCTTCCAGCATGGATATGTCAAGTACTAAGAACGTCCATGAGGATAACACCTCTCATCCATCGCCTGCTAATATACTCGATTGGTATCTCTTCAGCATCTATATTGAATAAGACACCAAGGGGGTGTTTGGTTCGCATAATGTTTTTGTATGTAATGGAATATGTCAAAGGAATTTGACTTTGAAGGAATTGAAATGGAATGTTGTTAGGTTTGACCACCTGTTTGGTTGACAGAATTGGAATGAAATATGTTAAATGAATTGAAATTTTTCTGTTTGGTTCACAGATTGTAGCTTTAGAATTGGAATGGATTTTTGGTAAATGACCAAAATACCCTTTTTGTTTATTTTAATTTTTTTCAACAAAAATTACTTTAATGAAATAATCATTAAATATTTTAATTTTTAACTAAAATTGCTTTGATTATTTTAGCACACGAATGATGATGAGAGAGAGAGGGGGAGAGAGAGATAGAGAGGACAGAGAGAGAGGACAGAGGGAGAAGGAGAGAGAGGAGGGAGAGAGAGGGAGGGAGGGAGAGGAGAGAGAGAAAAGAGAGAGAGGATAGATTGAGAGTAGAGAGAGGAGAGAGAGATAGGGAGAGAGGAGAGAGAGGGAGGGAGATGAGAGAGAGAGAGAGAGGAAAGAGAGAGGAGAGAGAGAGAGAGAGGAGATAGGGAGTGAGGAGAGAGAGGAGAGAGGAGAGAAAGATGATAGATTGAGAGAGAGAGAGTAGAGAGAGGAAAGATAGAGAGAGGATATGGGGAGAGGAGAGAGAGAGTTGGTGTCTGCTGATAATGTTGAGCGGTAGTGGTGGGCGGTGGTGGTAGTTGCCGGAGGTGGTGGTGGCCGGTGGCGATGGCCGGATGTGGTGGTGGTTACTGGTTAGTGGTGGTCGGTGGTGGTCGATGGTGGCCGGAGGTGGTGGTGGTGGCCAAAGGTGGTCGATGGTGGCCGGAGGTGGTGGTCCATGGTGGCCGGTGGCGGTGTCCGAAGGCGGTGGCCGGAGGTGGTGGTGCATATTAGGATGAGGGACGATTTTGTCCAAAAAAATATAACATTCCATTCCAATGAAATACCACCTCCCCCCCCCCCCCCCCCCAAGGAATGTTGAATTCCTTCATTTGTGGAATTCATTGGAATTCAACATTCCAATTCCTTAAAAAGAATGAACCAAACGATGTAATGGAATCTGGTCAATGGAATTCAACATTCCAATTCCATCAGATTCCATTAGAATCTACGAACCAAACGCCCCCTAAATACGTGGCAACACAGAATGCCAAAATAATTGAAACATTGACAAAAACATGACAAAAGATCCATCAACTTCCACTTGCATAACTTGAAAATCAAACCTCAAATACGACTCATGATCAACTGGCTTGGATAATATATAACCTGAAGTAGAATCACATACGACCTGACAAATTCCAACATCCATGAAACAATAATCCCAAGTGATTAAATAACTAACTAAACAAACCAATGAATAAACTAAACATTACCAAAAGTAATTTAAGACTATTGTACCTTAAACTCTATTTTCGTTTTAGACGCTTTGTCTTTTTGCTTTATGGTGAATATTTGGCATCCGTCCTCAACAACAACATTCCACTTAGCACAATAATGATCTCCTTTAAGTATTTCGTTTTGAACATCAGAGAAGTCATTCGATGTGATAGGAACTTCGGAAAATAAAAAACAAATGTATGTCATATTTTCATAAAACCAACACGCCACATATACTTATGTAATTATAAAGAATTATGATGCAAGACATCTATATTAAAAATCACATGTGATTGCATATGAAAATGATAGTTAATCATTTATGTACCCAACAACATCACATATGATTTTAGGATTATATTTATCTACTCAAAATTTCAAATTATGGGAACTACACGATCTTCACACAATTACCATCAATACACAATGTATTTATTAACTAGGCTAATAGAATAGTCCTGGATCACAATTGATTATTAATTAAAAGAATTTGAATGTTGTTTAATGGAATCATGATGAAATCCTTCTTATTCTCATATCCATCAAACATACCCTATTAAGAACAACAACTCAAAAACATGAATAAACCATCCAAAATTAGCCTAAAAAACAACAAAATAAACAAAAAGTTACCTTCAACTTCCGCCATTACTGTATCACAACCGGAATCAACATTCTTTATATTGTTAACAAAAAATCTGCACATATTAATCTCATTTGGGGTGCCAATTGCAGAAACTGAACGAGTATCATCTCTTACTTCGCGTATGATCAATTCATGAGATGGATCCATTGAAGATAGGAACAAAGAATGAAACTGTTAGGTTTTGCTTGAAGATTAACATGAAGAAACGCACTGGATACGCTTGAAGAAATCGGGATGGTACTGATTGATTCTACAAAATCGGGATTCGCTTGAAGAACCGCACAACGTACCTACGTTTTGATTTGATTGGGATGGAAGTGATCCTGAATTCAGGGAAGTCAATAATATACTAAATTAATCAATCGCATAATATGACATAAATACCCTTTTAACTTGATTTTTGGAAATTAATATTTTTGGAATTATTTTTTTAAATAGTTAACATTCTCGTTTGATCCTCCCTCCCTCTCTCTCTCTCTCTCTCTCTCTCTCTCTCTCTCTCTATATATATATATATATATATATATATATATATATATATATATATATATATATATAGGGTCCCCTTCATTTGCTAACCACGACATTGGTGTTAACCGTGCTAACCAATCTGGATCGTTGGTTATTTAGATCAATGGTTCACAATTAATTAGAATTTTAATTTTAGAAATATTAAACTAAAAGACTAGGAAATTACGGTGCATAAGAGCATAGGGTTAAAAATGTAAAAATGCAAATAGCCTTCCAAAATCATATTAACACGTTACCAAAAAAAAAGGCGCAAAAGTAGGGATTTTTTAAACTAATAATTCTTGTTTTTAAACCAAAAAAAATAGAGAAAAAAAGAGGCCCACACAGTTTAAAGTGTTTGCTATTTATGTGATGCATTTTTTAAACTAATAATTTCTAATGTACATTTTCAAAACAAACATGTGTGCATGATTTTTGTGTTGTGCATGTGGGCATTGTTTACACTAATAAGTCTTGATGTGCATATGTACAATTTTAAATATGCATATCAAAATGATTAGATTATTTGCTCTTTCAGTGCATATGTGCATTGTTGACGTTAATAAGTTTTGATGTACACTACGAGCCTTTTGTATATGAATACGGAAAATGGTTTAAGATATTCATATATGCATATGTGCAAACTTAATAGCATAAAATCCGGAAAATGCATATGTGCTCACTTGGACATTTGTTCATTGTCAAGTAAATATGTGCATTTTTTAAACTAATAATTCTTAATGTACATTTTCAAAAATACATATGTGCATGATTTATGTGTTGTACATATGTGCATTGTCTACACTAATAAGTCTTGATGTGTATATGTGCAATTTGAATATGCATATCAAAATGATTAAATTATTTGCTCTTTCAGTGAATATGTGCATTATTCACATTAATAAGTTTTTATGTACACTATGAGCCTTTTGTATATGCATATGAAAAATGGTTTAAGATATGCACATATGCATATGTGCAAGCTTAATAACATAAAATCTTGAACAATATCAAAGTTACGTTTAAAAATATTAGATTTAACTCTTTATAACATAAAATCCATATATATCGCTCATTGTGATATAATGAAAAATATATGTAAAAGATATATTAAGATTTAAAATAATCTTGAATAATTTAAAATTTCAAACTTTTATATTTAATATGATATATCATTACCATAACAAACATTGTTATAATTATGGTACACATTAAATAGGCGATAATGATTACTTAATTTGAATATTCCGATTTTATATAAATTTCTTTATTACCCTTGTAAATTTAAAATAAACAAAATCATTATCTAATCTCTAGGAGCATTCTGATTGACCGAAAATGGGTTAGCATGGTTAACACTAATAGATTAGTTAGCAAATGAATCGTCCTATATATATATATATATATATATATATATATATATATATATATATATATATAAAGATATAATTTATTTTTGTGTTTTATTGATACATTTTTGGGTAAAAGTAATGATAGAGTATTAGTAGGAACGTGTTTATCCGTTGATTATTTGTTAGTTATAAAGTTTCGAAAAGATTTATACATGCCATAATGAATTGTAATTTTGAACTTTAATATAATTAAATTAACAAACGATAACTCATGCTTAATAATAGATATTTAATAGCTTTTGGCAAATAATTTATAAGATATATATATATATATATATATATATATATATTGATTTGTAAATTATGGGGGTGTTTATAATTGCTTATTTAAAACAACTTTTTTATTGTAAAAGTGTTTATCAACTGACATGGTATTAAATCGGAGTTTTATAAAAAAAATGTTTGGATTAGTTGATGTCGGTACCAAAAAGTAATAAACTGATAAGTTGTTTTTTAAGAAAGGGGGGGGGGGGGGGTATTTGAGATTGTTTATAAATGTAAAATGATCAAAAAAACTGATACTTTATTCCAAATAAGTTAATAAGTTAGAATAAATTAACTTATCAAAAACTCTTTATTACTGGTGTCAAATCGTTATAAGCATTTTTTTTTCCCTCATCCAAAACTAAAAACTCATTATTACTAATTCCAAACCAGAATAAATTAATAAACATTTTAAATAAACAATCCCAAACAACCTCTATATATGTATCTTGCGGCAAAGGAAAAAAGGAATAGGAATATCGTAGTTGTTGAAAATTGGATCAATCTAAGGGCAAATTTGGTAAAAACAAAAGAGTTATGATATAATCATTATTAACTCGTATTTTTTAAGGGAATTTATCTATACTATATTATAAAGCATGGATAAAAAACTCTTAAATATAAATTATTAAGCACAAAGTACCATCATTTTATTCAAGATTTTAAAAATCTCTTAATTTACAATTATCAAAGCACAAAATACATATTACTACTGCAGGCTTCTAACACCCACCAATTTGGTATGTGTAGGGTCTTCCTTTTATGCAGACATTTTCATATATCACTATTAATTAATATATTATATTACTATAATTTTGTTTTTAATTATGTATTAAATATGTAATTGGTTATTTTTTCTAGATGTCATTAAAATATATAAAAAAATCATTGAATTATAACAAAATACTTAATTTTTTATATAAAAAACATTATATTATTAAGCCTAAATTAAACAAATTTAAAAAAAAAACATTATCACTTTCTCAAAACCATCCAAAATCGTACTGTAAATCGACAAAAAAATAAAATAAAACATTAAAATCGTGATATATATCGTTGTATTGCGCGAGTACGCTTGTATTGCGCGAGTACGCTTCTAGTTGTCATTAAAAGCTTCATAACATCGACTCTTACGAAAAATCATATATATATACTAGGCATATACCCGCGCGATACAGCGGAATGTGAGTAAAGAACGAGCAATTAATGCTACTTTCTTATAGACATATCATCAACAATCAACCATGACCTAAGAATCACAACTTATGAAACCCTAAACCCTAAACCCATAAAGATATTCAATAATTAGTTTATATTACAATTATTGACAAAAAAAAATTATAATGATATAATTTATAATAAGAATGAAAAGTATTTTACGATTATATATTTTTAATGTGCTAACGGTGGAAAAAAATAAAACGTATGGATAGAAAACAAATTAATTCGTAGATATTCATGATATTTAATAGTACGGTTAAATTAAAAAACATTCAATATTGGGTTCGTTTTCAAGGTATTGACGAAACGATTATTATGGTATAATTTGTAGAAAAATGAACGTAATTTTCATTGCATTTTTGTTCATATACGATTATTTGTGTTAACATGATAAGGGTCTAAAATGAAAAATGAAAAAACAAGGGATATAAATTAAATTAAATAATTAATTATAATGGTGGTAAATGTAACATTTAATTTTAAGGGATTTCCAATTCCCTCTCATGGATTCCTTTATTTTATTTTAATTCATAGTTACAGTTTTTATCCCTGAACTTTTTTGATAAATTTACTTTATATCTTTTAGTTTTACATTTTATATTTTACATTTTCATTATATTAACACATATAAGCATATATTAACTAAAATACATTAAAAATAATTTTTGATTTTAACAAGTTACACCATTATAATCGTCTCGTCGATACCTTCGAAATGAGCCCAATATTTAATATTTTTTTGATTTAATTATGTTATTATATGTCATATATTATACATTGGTTAATCGATTTTTTTAAAAAGAGAAAATGCATTACATCAAACGTAAGTTTTAACATCAAGATAATAAACATAATAAATATATTGCGTATTTTTTTATTTCAACAGATTCCAACTTTGATTATTCATTTAAATCAACATATTCACGAGTACGATTACATTCTATATATTATTCATTCACATCTAATCTACGTTTGTATGGGATAATCCACGACATTGCATCTGGAAGTGCATGATGTGTCCAATGGTGTATGAGTGTGGGCATTGGGTAATCTTCTTTTAATACCTAGTTCATCCATTAACTCTACGCGGATAGTGTCACATGCATCTTCATGACCACCAAAACAAGTAGATATGACTCGAAATCCACAAATTTCATCGCCTAATACATATTGTACTTGTGCGATGTATGGATGAAATAAACTCGGGATTTGATCAAGATATGGAGTTGGAAGGGGGGGGGGGGTTGTCGTTGGAAGTAGGAGCTATGCCTCGCTGATTCTTTATGACCAAAATCTTCGGAGTTGATAAATGTTGGCGCGTTAGAATAATTGCGTCTACGAGGGTCTTCAATAATATTTTTCTTTATTTCAAATAAATTACTTTACTTTATTTCAAATAATATATATATATATATATATATATATATATATATATATATATCGAATGATTCTGTTTTCATTGATCGACATGTGATATCCCAAATTAATCACATGTGATATCCACAATTAATCACATGTGATATCCACAAAATACAACGTAATTATGTATGTTAATGTGATATGTTAAAACATATTTTTTAACATATTTTTAACGTATAATAAAATAATTAAATAAAAAAATATTCAATATTGGACTCATTTCGAAGGTATCGAAGAGACGATTATAATGGTGTAACTTGTTAAAATTAAAATTTATGTTTTAATGTATTTTAGTTAATATATGCTTATATGTGTTAATATAATGAAAATGTAAAATGTAAAATGTAAAAATAAAAGGTATAAAATAAATCTATCAAAAGAGTTCAGGGACCAAAACTGTAACTACATGTATCAATAACTACTTTCATTTAAGCCCTTATAGATATATCCCCCAAAAATGGGACCTGAGCTTCTGAGTGAAATATTGATAAACTGATAAAGTCAACAAAAGTGACTCTGTGGCCCAATGGATAAGGCGCTGGTCTACGAAACCAGAGATTCTGGGTTCGATCCCCAGCAGAGTCGATTTAATATTTTTACCCAAAAATATCCTCTGTTTACATTTTTAGTCCTTCATGTCGTTTTGTTTTTATATTCTCATCCCAACATATCATTTTGTTTAAATTCTAAACGCAACTTTACCTTTTTATTTACATTTTTACCCAATGTTCTAAAAAACTCGCCGCACAGCCGTCATGGTCCGCCATGGCACCAAGACTTGTGTCTCACGTCACGTTAAGTCCGTGAGACGCCATGGCCTATTGCACAATTTCATAATGCAATATTTGATTTTTCTTTACGTTTTCTAATGTCTTGTTTGCTAGTTTTTTAATACATACCATAATTTAACTTGCTTATTAGTATTGACTCATTGAGTAACACTACAAAACATATGTTTTTATATATAATAATATATATGAATTAGAAAAATGACGCCATAAGTCACGTTTTGAAAACGTCATGGCTTCGCCGTGGCTCCTAAGGCTTGAGGCTTGGCCTTACCGCCACGTCACGTCACGCCACGCCTCACGCCATTTAGAATCTTGTTTTTACCCAAACTTACTCTTTTATCTATATTTTAACCCTAACTTACCCTTTTATCTATATTTTTACCAAAACTCAAAGTTTTATTTATATTTTTACCAAACTTGTCGTTTTATAACATAGTTCGTCAAGGTGACATGCAAGTGGGTCTTATTTCACAAATAAAAAATAGAGTAAACTACGATTTTCGTCCCTGATCTTTAAAAACTATTTTTTTTTCATCCCTATGGTTTCCATTTTACTTCTATTTTCGTCCCTCCATCCAATTCCTCCAAATATAAATGTTAACTCATCCAAAAAAATTACATATTTGGTCCTTATAGTATTCCAACTTTTACATTTTTATCCTTAAATTACATAGTTTACATTTTTACTTTTTACTTTTCTTTCTTTATTATATTTCATGAATACATTTATTTTCCTATTAACTATATTATATATTTTCAAAATAATTATAACTTTAATTATTAAAATAATCAAATAATTATTAAAATTATTGACAAGTACATGACATTTTTTTTATCCAAATGTTAGGTTGAAATCTTGTAGAGTTAATATTTTTTATCTATTGGTTTATTAAAACTTTTAATTCATTTTAAATTACCATTATTGGAAGAAGTTTAATAAAATTCGAGAAAAAAAATAGTTTTATGTTATAACAACTAGCTGCTGATTTTATTAATTGCAATTTACTCCCATTATTCCATATTTTCATTTAAAGTTTATTTTTTATTAATTAATCAAAATTAAATACTCACACACACACACACACACATATATATAGATAGAGAGAGAGAGAGAGAGAGAGAGGAAGGGCGGATCAAACGAGGACAATAACTATTTAAAAGAACACGAAAACTAATAAATTCATTAGTGATCTTACATTAATGTGCAAAAAAGCCACGCAGACCTGAAGCCACGGCCAAAGTCCTTTTTTGTGCGTTACTGTAAAATCATTAATGATTTTGTTAGTTTTCGTATTATTTTAAATAAGTATTGTTCTCGTTTGAATCCGACTATATATATATATATTTATATATCAATGTTCTAAATAGCATGAGACATGACTTGTGGCGGCAAATTTATATATCGTTAATAATATTATACATATAAACCATTGTTTTCTATAATTAATCAATGAGTTAATGATATTGAACATTTCAGATTAGGTTATATATTTAAAAAAAAGAGACTAAAAGGATAAGAAAAATTCAATATGATGTTACAAAAAGCACGTATTGGGCCATGGCGTACCCCAGAGTTAATGTGACATCAAACACAAACTTTAAGTCTCACGCTATTTAGAACATTTGTGCGTGTGTGTATGTGTGTGTATATATATGTGTGTGTGTGTACTTGTGTAACATCCCGACTGCCTCGACAACAATATTGTCCGCTTTGCCCCTGGATTTAACCAACGTGTAGCGCACGGATTTGTTTCTGGCGACCTGGTGAGAAACTTCCCAGAGGGTCACCCATCCTGGGACTACTCCCACCCAAGCACGCTTAACCTCAGAGTTCCCAGAACCTGACGTGCTTGTGGCTCCAAAACGCGTTGTTGTTAGGAAGACCAAAATATTACTTATAACACCCAACATCACTCCTGTCCACGGCCGATATGGGATATGCCTAAGGTGTTACAACTTGTGTGTTTAATTTAAATATTAAACAAATTTGATTAATTAATAAAAAATAAAGTTTAAATGAAAATATGGAATAATGAGAGTAAAGTACATTTAATAAAATAGCAGTCGGGTTGTTATAATATAAAACTAACTTATTTCTCGAATTTTATTAAACTTCTTCCAATAATGGTAATTTAAAATGAATAAAAAGTTTTAATAAACCAATAGATAAAAAAATATTAAATTTACGAGATTTCAACGTAAACTTTTGAAAAAACAATGTCATGTATTTGTCAATAATTTTAATGAAATTATTTGATTATTTTTATAATTAAAGTTATAACAATTTTGAAAATATGTAATATAGTTAATAGAAAAATAAATGTCTTCATGAAATATAACAAAGAAAGAAAAAGTAAAAAGTAAAAAAATGTAAACTATGTAATTTAAGGATAAAAATGTAAAAGTTGGAATACTACAAGGACCAAATATGTAATTTTTTTGGATGAGTTAACGTTGATATTTAAAAAAATTGGATGGAGGGACGAAAATAGGAGCAAAATGGAAACCACATAAACGAAAAAAAAAACAGTTTTTAAAGACCATGAACGAAAATCGTTAGAAACATCAAACCACAGGGGACGAAAATCGTAGTTTACTCTAAAAAAATATTCATATGATCATAAAACACATCATTTTATCATTTGCATAGAATAAAGAACAAAGTATTGATATATGAAAATTTGTTTTTGTTTAACTAACCCAGATTTTCATTTGTGTGTGTAAAAGAAGGGTCAGGTTCAAGAGTAAATGTTAAATGAAAAATCAAAAAATCATGAAAAATTAGGGTGTTTTTTTTTGGTTTTTTATTGTTGTAATCGTCAATTTAATCACATCTATTACATCAATAAATCTGATGGTTGATAAAATGTTTTTTAGTTTTTTTATTTAAGGTTTTCCTTAAACCTCCCAATATGTAAGAAAAACCAACAAATTTTTAGATAAGAATTTTAAGGTTTTTTAAAAATTTTAAAGTATTAAATATATTAAAGATTATGCCCCTTTATAAAAATGTAATTTTCATTTCAACCAAGCTACTTTGTTAACTTTACCACCACTTTTTAATTAATGTTTAATAGTGAAACCATCTAGTAAGCCTTTCTCTCTCTCTCTCTCTCTCTCTCTCTCTCTCTCTCTCTCTCTCTCTCTCTCTCTCTCTCTCTCTTAAACCATCCATGCTATAAGCTTTTACTCTCTTAATTTCTTCCTAGGTTGTGTTCCTTTTACACTCCCTCTTATGCCACTCTGTTTACGTTCAAGATGCAAACATTAACTTTTATCCATCCGTTATAATCATCTTCAAGGGAAGAGTAGAGCTCTATTACATTTGGCCACCACGATTGGGTATTCTGAGTTTTAGCAAGTGTATTGGGATATATATTACTTTTGTTGTAAACGGTCTATCAACTTTTTTCCAAAATTTCTATCAGATTCGGGTGAATAACTTGTTAGGGACTGTGTATATGAGATGATTAAATATCGGATAATCTCAAGAATCATGTACGGGAACACTTTTAGAATACAATAATTCAACCCTATTATCCTTGGGTTCACGAATTTCATAATGAGATAATGCTTGAGTTTCCTCTCCTTCCAAAGGTTGTGAAAACCGAGACTTATGCCCAACTTGTCGTTTTACATATTTAAGTGAGAGATCGATGGTTATTGACGGTTAACGTTTATAACTGTTAATGAATAAGATCAAGGGGTGGTTATAACCAAAGTTGGTCTAGAGCTTTGGATTTACTCGACCAGAGATATAAGCCATCTCTGGACACACAAGTCCAAAGATAGGCCTAATACCAACCAGAGATTGCTCTGGACCAGAGCTAGGACTTTATCATATTTCTAAGTCTGAAAACACAAGGTTGGACATACACGTCCAGAGCTCTCGACTAGATTCGGTTATAACTGAAATTGTTTCACATTGGTTGGGGAGGAAAATAAAAGTTACCTTATAAGAGGCTTGCTACCTCCTATATATGTGTGTGTGTGTGTGAGAGTTAATTATAGACTTATGGGTTGTTTGGCAGTTGCTGAATGGTTTAGTGCAAAATGATTAAGTGGTCTGAATGATTAAAAGGTTTTTATGGTATAGTGTAAAATGAAATATGGTTGTTTGTTAATTATTTATAATGAAATCAGAGCTCTTAATGGTTAAGGAAGGGTCAGGATACAAAATCATTAAGAGGATTTTGGAACCATTAAGAGATAGCCCTTTTTTTTGCCAAACAAGATTTACCTCTTAACGATTCAGAGTTTGACTCTTAATGGAACCATTAAGAGGTAAACAAACACCCCTTTAGTTCCTATAGTTTGTGTTTTGTTACAAAAATAGAAAAAAGACAAAATATATGAAATAGACTAAAATAACCCTCATTCTAAAAGAGAAAACAAACCGACTTAGGGGTCGTTTACCAAACGCTTACCCGGATAAGCGCTTACCAATAAAATTTAACACTATCACTTACTTAGCGGGGTAAGATTTTAGTCTACCAAAACGATATCGTATGCAACAATTTTCTCGATAAACGCTTACCGGTAAAATTAACACTATCACTTACTTACCGGATAAGATTTTATTCCACCAAAACGGTATCGTATGCAACAATTTTCCCCGGTAAGCGTTAACCGTGGTAAGAGTCTTCGCCAATCACTTACCAGGGTAAGACTCTTGGTTCTTGTCTTAGCTCTTACCGCTAAAATTTTTGGTCATTCCATCTTCATCCATAAGGTAATATGACTTGGTAAACGCTTACTCGGGTAAACGTTTGGTAAACGACCCCTTAGTGATGAGAGACCACTTTCAGAGCAAAATGAAAATCACAATCATACTTTCTAGACTAATTAAAGTTCAGGTCCCACTTTTAAAATTTTCACTAGACCTTTATAGACCAAAATTTTAAAGTTTGCTCTAACCCAAAAAAAGAGCCTATTGCCTAAAAGGCTAAACTTAACCGACCAATCCTCAAACGATTACAACCGGTCCTCTAATGGGCCTGCTCCCTCTTGTTCTTACCACTAAATACAAATATGGGACCTTTTTGTGTTTTGGGCTTTGAGCTGAGTTTACGGCATGAATAAATATTTACAATGTTAAGCTTTAACAAAAGTGACTCTGTGGCCCAATGGATAAGGCGCTGGTCTACGAAACCAGAGATTCTGGGTTCGATCCCCAGCAGAGTCGATTTTAATTTTTATTCCTGTTTTTTTTTTTAAAAATTTTAATCCAATTATCCGAACATATCACATGCTAGCGGGTCTTATTTTATAACAATGAGTACTCAAGACAGTTTTTAAAACTTATGATTTTGGCCATTTTTGCGTTGGGCTTTAGAAACCTAATTTGATTTGGTTGAGTAAATCCGATCTCTCTTGCAAAAAGTTATGTCTAGATTCAAATAAAAAAAGTACTTTCTTTAAAACCATTAACATTTCTTAACTATTTAATTTATGGTTAAGAGGTTAAATCATTTGTTATATGTTTTTAAAATATTCAATATTTTTATCATTCGATTTAGTGTATATTTGACAAACTAGTTAATAAACTAGCCGTTGGCTGAAGAACTAGTTGGCAGTAAGGCAGAAAGGTACAAATTGCACCACATGGCACCGCATGTCACGATATAAATTAATCAATAGCCGAAAAGTTAGCCGATGAAATAATCATGTTTGGCAAAATTAGCTAATAAAGTAGTTGAGGAATGCAAGAAGACAAAAAAAGACATGTTAATTATAACATTATACAATATAATTAAAAAAACTGTTGGTGATTTTAGTGTCATCAATCATTTTGGTGTAATTTTGATTTATTTGAGATCGATTAAAGTGATAAGGCAAACATATGTGAGTTAGGAGCTGCGGAGAGCACACTCACAAATGTTGCTCCAATCACCTTAGATCACCATAAAGCGGGTTAAGAGGGTCGCACCCCCTTGCGGGGTTCTAGGGGCAGCGCCCCCAGGTTTTTGGAACCTATGAAGAGTTGAACTTAGTGAAAATCTCACTAAGTCTGGGTAGTGTGATATGAGATCTGATCCTTCTGATTAGAGTTCTGAAGTTACCTTGAAATTGACTAAGATGAAGTCTCGACTGTGCATCTAGACTTGGGGTCTTTAGTCTTTACATCCAGACTTGTAGTTGTAGTTTGTGAATTTGACTACATCGGGAACTCTGGATTATAGAGTCAGACTTAGGGGCCGTTTACCAAATTCTTACCGATTAAGCGCTAACCGGCAGAAGATTCATCCTCATTTACCATATCATGTAACATACTTGGTCATGAAAATATATTCTTGGTAAGTATCTCAAACCCGGTAAGCGCTTACCGGATAAGAGTCATTTCTCACACTTACCGGGTAATACTCTCGGTACTTGTCTTGTCTCTTATCGGGTAAACTTCTCGGTCCTTGGCATGCTCAATCGATAAGATAAATGATAACAATAAGCGCTTACCCGGTAAGTATTTAGTAAACGGCCTTTTAAAGTCTTAGGACTCAAACTTGGACTTCAGAGCCAGAGTTCAGGTACTTAAACCCAGGCTTGGTTTTTGGAGTCAGAGTTCGAGGGTTTTGGAGTCCGACTTCGGACCTAAAACTCTGATTTGCTGTAACTGCTCTCCAATCTTATCCATTAAGGGTTATAACGTTTAATCGCCCGTAACCATCGATATCTCGTATAAATATGTAAAACGAGAATTTGGGTATATATATCAGAGCCTTTGAAATAGAGAAAAATTCTCAATGATTATCCCAATACTAAATTCATGAACCTAAGACTATTAGGGTCGAATTATTGCATTTGAAAAATGTTTTACATACGATACTTTGAGATTATCTAAGTCCTGTTATCATCTCACTTCCCTCTGTCTAACACATATCACAAATTTATTTACGCTTAAATTTATAGATATATCTTAATACAAGGCGCTTTTATCAAATCTTAATATGATTTTTCTTTAAAAGTTACAACATCTAATTTGATACATGTCTTTTGTATAACAAAAATAAGATGCATATAGAGAAGTACAAATTGCGCCACTAAAACTAAATCCAAACTCACCTAAAAATCACTGAGATCTACTTCTATAAACTAACCATAGCCATTTAAAACCTTAAATCATAATATATATATATATATATATATATATATATATATATATATATATATATATATATATATATATATATATAGAGGGGTGGTATCAATTGGAAACCAAGTTTAATTGGAAACTTTGGAAATCAAATTTCAGTCATTGATCCTTATAATCAATGGTTAGTAAATTAATTAATTTATTAATAATAAATAAAAATAATAGATGAAAAGGGTAAATATGTCTTTTGATTTTGTGTCTCAAATATGGCAAAAAAGGTTTATTTTATTTAGATTACTTGAAACCAAAATAAAATTTCCCACGCAATCTAAATTTTGTTATTTTTTTACTATGAAAACGTGGAGCATTTGTCTTTTCATCAAAAAAATTATTTTTCTTTTAAAATGTAAGAAAATATTTTTTTAATTTCATTTTATTATAAAATTTCCCACGCAATATAATATTGTGATGAAACAGAATGAATTTGTGGATTACAGATTTCATTGGATTACAGATTTCATCAGGTTCATCGTGTTAGCATTATTGTTTCATAATGAAAATAGATTCATCAGGTTCATCGTGTTAGCATTATTGTTTCATAATGAAACATGATGAATTTGTGTCATTTTTGTTAACTTCCCATTTTTGTTTCATTACCTGTTCAGTTGCATATCCGTATATGAAAATAGATTCATCAGGTTCATCGTGTTAGCATTATTGTTTCATAATGAAAATAGATTCAGCAGGTTCATCGTGTTAGCATTATTGTTTCATTATTACCATATATAAGCTAAATTAAAATTAAATAATTTACCTAAATTAAATATCTCATTTTTAAATTAATCAATGATTATTATTACCATATATAAGCTAAATTAAAATTAAATAATTATTAATATAATAATAATACAGTTACCATATATATTATGAAATAATGTAAAAGACAAAAATAACCTTTTCAATTAAAAATAAAAATAAAAATAAAAAAAAGAAATTCACTGATTGGTTGATTTCGGTTTCCAAAGTTTCCAATGTAATATTGGTTTCCAATTGATCGCTTCCATATATATATATATATATATATATATTATGATTTATTTAAAACCTTAAATATTTTAAAAACCAGAAACCATCATCTTTGTGAAAATTATTCATCATAAATATTTATTATAGTATTACAACATTTATCATGAAAATTTTGTCTCTCTATTCATCATAAACATTCACAAAATAGGGGAACGATCGAAGTTGAGGTTAACGTGAGAAGCGTAAGAAGTGGATCTAAACCGTTGATCACTTTTAATCTCATGCTCTCCCATGAATTACGCTTTAGAAGGGAATTGATCTGGTGCATCTCGGTACATCTTATCTCGGTGCATCTCATCCTAATGTGCATCAATTTCTCATCCAACGGTTGATAACCATTTCTCACACTTCTCATGTTAACCTCAACTTCTCACCGAAACCCAACTCTCACAAAATAATGGTCCCTGATTTCTAAAATATTTAAAATGTAACTGAACTACTTTTAACATATAAAAAATATAAATATATGTCGATAATAATTCCCGATGGCTATAGTCTAGCAAAATGACTTATCTATTTTTTTTATTCGAATAAGAAGAAATAACAACTATTTTGTATAGAAGCATCCACAACCTTGGGAGTCCCACTAAAAAGGATTTTGCATATTCCACTAAATTCACTATTTAAAATTCCAAAAAAAAAAAAAAATAATTTTAGATCAATTAAGTTTAATCATAAATATAACCTTCCATTTTTACTATTATGAAAATTATACAGCTGCTTACAAAATCTATATTCGAAAACCAGGTTTTAACATACTGCTAACTCCGATCTTGTTCCTTTTAATCTGAAATCAGTTCTTCAATGAATGATTCATGTTTGAGAAAACAATGGTGGAAAAAAAGTTCGACAAATTAGTGTTAAAACATTTGTTCAAACTTGAAACTGGTAAGAATTATGTTGTTAATTTGGAAGATGTTTTTGGTTTTGCGAAGATGAAGTATGGAAATTTGAAACTATGGCAACAAAGGAAGAGAGGGATCACCGTAAGCCTCCATGATCAAAGCTTTGGTTCTTCTCTGCATGCTAATCAACACATTATGCCAAGTATTAACTCTAGAACTAGCCCTAATCGGCAGTATTCCAACATTCATTTCCCCTAAATCATCAACCCTAATTTCCAGAACATCACCGGCGGCCGCTCCATCCAGTAACCAAATCAAACAGTAACAGAAACCTTTCGTGATCTCCGAATCGCTATCGACTCTAAATCTCATCGATCCTTCAACATCAATCGTCACCTCCAGCCACACCTGAGCCGTACATCCGGTTACTCTGTCTGATTCCACCCTACCTGATTCGTCAAACTCCGGGAGGAGACTTGCGTAGTGTAGCAATCGTTTCACTCTGTCGATCGGCTCCGGTAACGATTTGAATTCTGTAACGAGAATCTGGAGCTTCTCCGCGACGGTGAGCTTTGTCGTCGAGAATTCCGGAGGATGTGGTGGCGTTACGAGTTTGCGATCGGAGATTTGGAGGGATCTGGTGGAGATTGTGCGTGGATTTGATTGATTTGGTTTGTATTGAATGCGCGGAGGGGTAAGGTTGTATGAATTTGGTGGAAGAATAGAGCGTGTTGGTGGTCTGAAGACGGTAGCGGTGGCGGAGGCGGTGGCAGAGTTCATTTGAGATGGTGGTTAGTGACAGTTGTTGTGGTGATACGGTGGAGAGACGGCGGAGGAGAGATCCTTCAAGTAAGGAGCATGATAGCAGAGGAGTTGATTATATACAGGCGTTGTTTCATTTGCAACCCTTAAAAAACCCACATCTTAACCGTCAGATTCATGATCGACGGTTACAATAAATATGGGGCCCAATATTTTTAATTAAAAAAATAGAAAAATAAAAATAAAATAACTGTCAATCATGAATCCAACGGTTAAGATGTGGGTTGCAAGAGTTGCAACATTTTTCAGGGTTGCAAAATATCCTTCAACTATATATATATATATATATATATATATATATATATATATATATATAGAGGCACCTTCAAATACAAACTTTTTAATGGTGCAAACTATGCAACCCACTTATCTACCACATATTTTGTTTTTACTTTTTTAATAAAAAAATGGGAAAATAAAATATATGGTTGGATTCTGGTGAAAAAATTGAGTTAATGGTGGGAGCGTAAGAAGTGGTTATTAACCGTTTGATGAGAATTGGACACACAATAGGATGAGATGCACCGAGATAAAATGCACCAGATCAATTCTCTTTTAAGGCACAATCCATGGGAGAACTTGAGATTAAAAGAAATCAACTTCTCACATTTCTCACCATTAACTCAACTTCTCACATGAAAAAATTAAGAAATGGTCTCTTCGTCACAAAATAAATGTCTACAATGAAAATTGCATAAGGTTTTATAAATATGTAATTGTTATACTTTTTAGTTAACTAAATGATTGTTTTACTCTTAAATAAATAAATAGAGAAAAAAAATTTATCTCATAATTAAAGGTAGAATGAAAAAATAAACAATAATATGAAAATGAATTCTTATTTTAAACAAACTAAAATAAAAATAAGGATTCTTATTTGAGAAAAGAGTACTAAATACATCATTATACAATAGAAATAGAATACGATTGTTTAAAAGAAAAATGTTGTTTTTTACTTAAAAGGATAGTGTATTCAATTTGATTTGTCCCACTATGTCGTCATTGCTTACATTTTAGTTTAAAGAAAAAGGAAAAAAAAAAAAAACTATTAAAAGTTTTATGTTTCTAAAGCTTTTATATTATTACTTTATACTTTTAATTATAATAACCGTACTTGCGCAATGCAGCAATATAAATCACGATTTTAATGTTTTCTTTTATTTGTTGTTTTTTTTATTGATTTACAGTACGATTTTGGATGATTTTGAGATAGTGATAATGGTTTTTTTTTTATAAATTTGTTTAATTTAGGCTTAATAATATAATTCTTTTTATATATAAAAAATTAAGTATTTTATTATAATTCAATGATTATTTTATATATTTTAAATTCTTTATATTTAAAGTGAATGTTTATCCTGTTTTTATTATATTTATCAGTTAGTTGTGAATTCAAACATATAGTTTTATAAATTTTTACTCATGTATCATGACTTGTAATCTTGAATTTTAAGTAATGTGTATCAATAAACAATAATTAATGCATAAAAGCTTTTTTTAAGAGTTTATTCGATAGTTTAATAATAATATAATTTATTTTAGGTTTAATTATATAATATTTTTTATATAAAATAAACATTAAATATTTTGTTAGATTTTCTTAATTATATTTTAGATTTTTTAGATTTAAAATTTGATTTTTATTCTGTATTTAGCTATGCGGGAAGTGATTTTAGGGGAGTTGAAGTGGTGAGTGATTTTAGAGAGTTAAAGTGGTTAGGGATAAAGATTGAAAGTTAATAAATAACATTAAGCTTTAACAATTGTTTTTAACAATTTTTTTATAAATGCTTTCTAATATAGTATAGATGTAATTTATTTTAGTTTAATAATATATGTTATTTTTAAAAATTAAAATTTCATTCTAAATGGTTTTTCTAGGGTTTTCACTCAAATAAAGACCACATAATTTAGAAATCACTTATGGGTTGTTCGGTAACAAC
Source organism: Arctium minus (assembly GCA_954870635.1). Taxonomy (NCBI): domain Eukaryota; kingdom Viridiplantae; phylum Streptophyta; class Magnoliopsida; order Asterales; family Asteraceae; genus Arctium; species Arctium minus. The sequence continues at coordinate 21,845,203 of OX941084.1, forward strand.
TTAATGAGTTATATAACAGACATGGCTGATTCGTACAACCATACCCAGTTGTTCGGTAGGAGCTTATTCGTTCAGCCGATGGCTGATTCGCTCAGCTACAAAAACCATGTCATATAGACTCACCCATTAAATTCCTTTAATTTCCCCCAACTACCCTTATCTTCTTCCCAACCTCCAGATTACACCATCAACCCTTCTGCTTCCTTTCTTCCTCCTTCTCTGGTTAGCCCTAAAAAACCCTCTCGATCTCCATCTTCTTTCTATGGTTCACGGTGAAAAACCCCTCCTGGGTTTGCTTCCTTCTCTGGTTCATCGTGAAAACCATTTCGATCTCGTTCCCGACTTTCGTCTCCCGATTCTCGTTGTTGAAAAAGTTGTGATTTGTTGTGGATATCACCAGAGTTCTTAACGACTTCAAGGAATTTGGTGGTGAAAATCAATTTTCACCCCATGGAATGAAGCTCGATCTGCTGTGTAACACCCGTAATTTTTAGTCTGTAAGGGTCACCGGACGTTTCTTGAAACTTGTAAATGGTGGGACTTTGTTAGGAAAACATCATTCAAGTCCCTTGGAGTATTGGGAGCTTTCGAACGCGAAAAAGGAAGAAATTCGGAGCTCTACACAGTCTGGGCGACAGTGCCGGCGACAGTGACATATGTCACTATCGCGTGGCACAATCGCGAACATGGTACCGCAAGTGCTTGGGTGCGGGCGAACAAAAAATGAAAAATAAAAATAAAAGGTATAATGACCAAAATACCCATAATTTAACTAACCTTTTTGACTAAAGTTGGTCAAAGGGACCAAAAGTGAAATACAATAGCAACCATAATGACCAAAATTGTAATTAGTTTGAAAGATGGACCAAAATTGATAATGAATAGAAACCACAAGAACCAAAAGTGTAATTTACTCTAATATTTATATACAAATTGTATTTCTATTTGTTAAAACATAGTCTAGAGATGGCCAAGGCACTTTATAGCATCAAAAATCATTTTGCTCCTTCCATAATATGTCCTACTCTCAATCCTCGACAAAAAAAAAATTCACATTCCAGAGACCCAACCGGTCTTAAGTTTGGCATTTTTTTACTAGTTACTAAACCAAAAATGAAAAAGTAATGCAATTATTCATTGAAAAAAAAGTTTTATATTTAATACTCCCGCCGTCAGGTCCACTTTAAAAAATGAATGTTTATTTTTTCATCTTATCCTTAGTTATGAGGTGGATAAAATTTAGGGAATTTAATTAAAATGCCCTAAGTTGAAAAATCAGTACCCAATATGCCCCAAATCTTGTAATTTTTGCCAAAATACCCCCTAGGTCCGCGTTTTTCACTGTTACACGCGGACCTGGTCCGCGTTTTGGCCGCGTTCACTGTTACACGCGGCCTCGAGCCGCGTTTTGGCCGCGTTTCCCCCTACACGCGGACCTGGTACGCGTTTGGCATTCGATGCGCGTTGGTCCGCGTTTGGTCCGCGTTTGGTCCGCGTTTGGGCCGCGTTTTTTGTTACAAACGAGGGTTAGGTCCGCGTTTAATAGTGTAAACCGTATTAGGGTTTTGAAAATTAGGGTTTCAGGCCTATGATTTCATGTGTGGTCAACTGTTTGTGACGTATTTTTTGAATGATTTTACTGTTTTTTTCCACATTTTAGTCTGATTCTCATACAATAAGTGTACCATTGTCATTGAATATGTGGTTCACATTCATTTTCTCCATTCAATTTTTCCTATAAAGATTAGTAAGATTAGATGCAAAATCGTTCATCACATCCACTTGAATTGCTTTATTTTTCATACTACTGAAAAAATGAGTTCATCTGTTCAAAAAACTAGAGTCTTATTATGTTTCGATGGTCAATGGGTGCAAAACAACAATGGGTGGGATTATATTGGCTACACAAAGCGTGGTGTATATATTCCAATAATGGTTGCGTATAAGACGTTTATCGATTACGTCGTGGGAAAGTGTGGAATCGGAGATTCTGCTGCTTGCAAGTTGGTGTTCAGACGTGCAGATGGCTCACTGATGGAGATAACCAACGATGACGAAATCCTTGGTTTTATGCTACTTGCAGCCGATTCAGAAATACCTCCACAACTTTTTGTGTATGTCGCACCATCGATGGGCGATGACGAAGATGATGACGAAGGTGATGACGAAATCCATGTCGGTGGTAGTCAACTGGAGCCTGACTCTCAATTTCAGGCATCCTACGACACCACACTTTATTCTGATCATGCATATCGTCCTAACGAATCTTATCCCGAAGTTGTTCCGGAGACGCAACTAGAAGAAGAAGAAGAAGCAGAAGACCCAAAAAGACGGTTTGTTGGAGTTGCTGATGACGAAACACATGTTTTCACAACTGGTATATCTGATCTGGACAGATCAGATACCGATAATGACGAGGACGAAGAAACATATACCCCTAGCAATAAATCATTTGGTGCGTTAAACGATTATTTTGATATGCCCCCTTCTCTTCCTAACCCGGTCCCCCATATACCAGCCTACCAACCCGCACCTTACAATCGTAGTACAACTATACATGAAGGTCAAATATTTCATACGAAGGAGGAAATGACCGTACAGTTGGGAATGAAGTTCTTGCGAGAGGGTTTCGTGTTTAGAGCGAAGAAATCCGACAAACGCAGATACAAGGTTGTATGTGACCAACAAAATTGTGAATGGAGTATGTCCGCGAAGTCCGTGGGCCCTAAAGGAGGGCTGTTTGTCGTTAGAAAGCTGAACGACGTACACACATGTTCGAGGACACAACTAAATGCTAGCCACCGGCAGGCCAACAAAAGGACTTTGGGCCACATACTGAAAGACAAGTTTCTTGACGCTAGCAGGTCATTTCGGCCGAAGGACATCGTCAACGATATAAATCAGCAGTACGGGATAAACATTGGTTACCACCAAGGATGGCGTGCGCGATGCAAGGCACTACTAATGGTGAGAGACACTCCCGAGGAGTCGTACGAACGACTCCCTGCGTATTTATATAACTTGGAGCTGAAGAATCCGGGTACACGCACCAGAATAAGGACGGATTCAAACGGACGTTTCGAATTGTGTTTCGCTGCACTTGGATGTGCGGTAAGTATATTAAATCGTCGTAGCTTTACATATTATGAATTTTAACATTTACAAATAATAACCACATACGTTTATTGCAGATCCGGACGTTTTTGACAAATCTGCGTCCTGTCCTTGTAATAGACGCTGCCCATTTAAAGGGGCATTACCTGGGTATGATGTTCTTGGCGGTTGCCATGGACGGAAATAACAACATTGTGCCCTTGGCTTTCGGAGTAGGAAAGTCCGAGACGGGGGAGGAGTGGGGTTGGTTTCTGAACATGTTGCGGGAATGTATCGGCTCCCCGGAAGGGTTGGTGTTTATGTCCGACAGGGCTCCTTCCATAAGTGCGGCAATTTCTGCCGTGTACCCCTCCACCCCTCACGCCCTATGTTGTCGACATTTGGAGATGAACGTGAAAAGCGCGGACAAACGTATCACAACAAACAAGACCACGTATTGGAAGGCGTGCAAAGCATATACTATTAGGGAGTTCGAGACCTACATGAATGCACTACGATATGAAGTACCTCGTGGAGCACAAGTTATGGACGAGGCTGGTAAAGAGAGGTGGTCAAGGGCCCATTTCCCTGCACAACGGTATAACATAATGACCTCTAATAGTGTAGAGTCGGTGAATGCACTGTCCCGTTTTGCACGCAGGTTACCCATTGTCGGCCTTATAGAGTACTTCCGAGATTTTCAACAAGAGTGGTACCAACTTCGACGACGAAAGGGAGGTTGATAAACTCTAAAATCTTTAACTTATATGTTTGTTGCATTTTTCGTCTTCCGTATAAATCGTAACACAATTAACACATATTTGTAGATGAAATGCGTAATCATCTCACACCAATGGCGGAGGAGATAATTAGCAGAAGGTCGGGAAAGTCTGCGACATGGAGGGTAAGTCAGATTGGACATGGTAAGTTCAACGTTCGGGATATCCGTTATCACGCGACTGTCGATATGGTCAACGGTGTTTGTGAATGTAACCAATGGCAATATTCTGGTTTACCGTGCGGTCATGCCATCGCTGCTGCAAGGTCAATGAATCGTAGAGATTGCAGCGATCTGGCTATATCTTACTACACGTTCAGTACTTACCGGTCAACATATCATGAGTTGATCTATCCTGTTGGACCCCCTCAATTATTTTATGAAAGTAGCGCAATCCATAAAACAAGCCCAATCTCTACAATTATTTTATACTAAAAAAAAAACGCAATCTCTAAAATTAACGCAATCTCTACAATTTTTTTATGAAAGTAGCGCAATCCCAAAAACAAGCCCAATCTCTACAGTTTTTTTATACAAAAAAAAAACGCAATCTCTAACATTAACGCAATCTCTACAATTTTTTAATAAAATTAGCGCAATCCCAAAAACAAGCCCAATCTGTACAATTTTTTTATACAAAAAAAATTATAAAACGCAATCTCTAAGATTAACGCAATCTCTACAATTATTTTATAAAATGAGCGCAATCCCTAAAACAAGCCCAATCTCTACAGTTTTTTTATACAAAAAAAAACGCAATCTCTAAAATTAACGCAATCTCTACAATTTTTTTATGAAAGTAGCGCAATCCTAAAACAAGCCCAATCTCTACACTTTTTTTATACAAAAAAAAAACGCAATCTCTAAAATTAACGCAATCTCTACACTTTTTTATACAAAAAAAAAACGCAATCTCTAAGATTAACGCAATCTCTACAATTATTTTATAAAATTAGCGCAATCCCAAAAACAAGCCCAATCTCTACACTTTTTTATACAAAAAAAAACGCAATCTCTAAGATTAACGCAATCTCTACAATTATTTTATAAAATGAGCGCAATCCCTAAAACAAGCGCAATCTCTACAGTTTTTTTATACAAAAAAAAACGCAATCTCTACAATTTTTTTATGAAAGTAGCGCAATCCTAAAACAAGCCCAATCTCTACACTTTTTTTATACAAAAAAAAAACGCAATCTCTAAAATTAACGCAATCTCTACACTTTTTTATACAAAAAAAAACGCAATCTCTAAGATTAACGCAATCTCTACAATTATTTTATAAAATTAGCGCAATCCCAAAAACAAGCCCAATCTCTACACTTTTTTATACAAAAAAAAAACGCAATCTCTAAGATTAACGCAATCTCTACAATTATTTTATAAAATGAGCGCAATCCCTAAAACAAGCCCAATCTCTACACCTTTTTTATACAAAAAAAAAACGCAATCTCTAAAATTAACGCAATCTCTACAATTTTTTTATGAAAGTAGCGCAATCCTAAAACAAGCCCAATCTCTACACTTTTTTATACAAAAAAAAACGCAATCTCTAAAATTAACGAAATCTCTACAATTATTTTATAAAATTAGCGCAATCCCAAAAACAATCCCAATCTCTACACTTTTTTTATACAAAAAAAAAACCGCAATCTTTAAAATTAACGCAATCTCTACAATTTTTTAATAAAATTAGCGCAATCCCAAAAACAAGCCCAATCTCTACACTTTTTTTATACAAAAAAAAAACGCAATCTCTACAATTTTTTTATGAAAGTAGCGCAATCCTAAAATTAACGCAATCTCTAAAATCAACGTAATATGTAAAACTAAAATTAACGCAACCTCTAACATATTATCAACATAAACGCAACACTCTAAAATTAACACATAATCACTAAAATAAATATAAAATTAAAACGCGGTTAAAGGAAACTTACCGAAGAAAGTGGTCGACCCATATCCGACTTTTATAAATGCTAACCAACCGAGCCGAGATCCGAGCGTGTGTAATACACGATATATTTGAGAGAGTGAAATAGATGGGATACCTTTGAGAGTGATGGTGGTGGGGTTATGGGTGGGGGACACACTTATTTATAGGAGCAAACCCTAACAAATGAAAGCATCCACACCGTCGATCTCTAAACCCTAAATAAACAATGCTATGGGCGGCCCCCAAGTACGCGTTCTACAGTAAAAAACGCGGCCCAGATACGCGTTTTATAGTGGAAAACGCGGAGAAAACGCGGACCAAACGCGGACCAACACGCATCGAATGCCAAACGCGTACCAGGTCCGCGTGTAGGGGGAAACGCGGCCAAAACGCGGCTCGAGGCCGCGTGTAACAGTGAACGCGGCCAAAACGCGGACCAGGTCCGCGTGTAACAGTGAAAAACGCGGACCTAGGGGGTATTTTGGCAAAAATTACAAGATTTGGGGCATATTGGGTACTGATTTTTCAACTTAGGGCATTTTAATTAAATTCCCTAAAATTTATACGTAAAATTATTATTTTATTAATTAAAAAGTGTAATAATTATATATTTTTAAAACTCTGTTTTTTTTATTGTAGACATTTATTTAAGCTTGTGAGTCGTCTCTTGAGCTTGTGGGTTTTCATGTATTTGGAAAAAGAGGGCAATGACTATGGAACCAAGAGTAATAAAAAGAGATGATTGTTTGTTTGTTTTTAATAAATATAAATATATATATATATATATATATAGAGAGAGAGAGGAAGATTCAAACGAGAACGTTAACTATTTAAGAAAACAACAAAACAACAGATCATGTACAAAATCATATGTGATTTTACATTAACCCGAAAAAAATCGGACACGGACGACTTTGTGCGCGACCTAAGTCGTGCGCAAAGTCGCGTGAATCATATATGATTTTATATGTACTCGGTTTTTCTCGTGTTTTTTTAAATAATTGTTGTTCTCGTATGAACCCACTTTTATATATATATATATATATATATATGACTTTTTTGAAATAATGTCGTCCCATTGGTGATACATGTGGTTTGCTTAAATTTTGGATTTGATCCATAAAACAAATTATCTACACTGATGGTCCCCAACTTAAAATAAAACAGTAATATAACATAATTCACAAAAAAAATAGCAGAGAGAAAATGTGGGTAAATAAGTGAAGAAGAAGTGACCAATTAAGACAGGAGAAATGCATGGTTCATCCAAGCTGTTAAAAACATTGATAACCAATTAAGACAGGAGAAATGCTATGTGTTCTTCTTTGAGATTGAAGTTGAAGGAAACTTTGAAAGACTATGGTCTTGCATTTTGAGATTCTAACAGTGTCCTGTTCCTCATAATAAGTGCTGTGCGGCTTGGTAATAAATAGAAGAGATGTTAATTATCATTGGTTTTTAAGGTCCAAAATTTACGTAACTAAGTATGGGAAGTAATTATACTTATACATGACATGATGCATGAGCGCGAATAGCAAGTATTCTCTATAAATATTTGGAAGCAAGGAGAGGAGTACGCTGGATTTCTTGCTTTCTAGCGGTTGTCAAAAAAATCGAGACGGAGGCGAGACTTGGTGAGAGGGGGAGAGAAATCGGGGGTGAGAGGGGGAAAGAAATTGGGATGGACTTGGTAAGATGACAACAGAGGTGTGAATAATCGTAAATTAATTAGTTTAAACGGTCCAGATCTAATCTTAAATAATTTAAACGAATCAGATTTAATCTCGAGGCGGTTGACCGTTTTTAGACTCGTCTTGGTCATTATTATATATAATTACTTTAAACGGTCCAGATCGAATCTTAAATAGTTTAAGTGGACTAGATTTAATCTTAAGTTTAGAAACGGTTTTTCACTCACCTGGGTCATTATTATATATAATAAGGTTCGGTTTAATCGGTTTCAGTTAATTCGGTTTTTGGTTTATTCGGTTGGGTAACTGGTTAAACCGGAAAAGGATTTATATTTTTTCATTGGACACTTGCTCAAATAGTTTTCTCAAAATTAATTGTCAATTCCTTTTAATATATAACTGGATCATACACAACAATTGACTTATATTAAGTAAAAAACATCATCTATCAACCAATATATACCAAATGACATTATTTTTATTTCAATGCGATGTCGTAAATCAAGCAAAAAACGTAATATAATAAAAAAACATATCTATTATCAATAAAAAATATTATATAGCAATAAAATATGTAAAATAATAATAGTATAACATGTACTTGGTTTATTTCTTATAAAAAGTGATATATATATATATATATATATATATATATATAAAATATTAGGGTTTAGGGTGATGACTCTTACCGGTAAGCGCTTACCCGATAAAGATGTTGCATATGGTATTGTTTTAATAAATTAAAATCTTACCCGGTAAGTTAAGTGAAAGTGTGAAATCTTACTGGTAAACACTTACCCGGGAAGAGTTGGGTAAACGGTCCTAAAAGAGTTTAAAATTGTATACATAAAATAACTGTCCTTATGAATTAAAGGTTGTTTTTAAGACATTGGTCTATATCTTTTATAAGATAGTATAGAAGGTTTTCGTTCTTGTGGTCCTTATATGAGATTACCGTTTAGAACCTTGGTATTATGAGATTACCTTTTTGTTGCAAAGTAGCTTAGAGAGATTCTTTACTCTTTGTACTTGTGTATGTGATCAAGGGTGTAACCTGGAACTTGATTGAGACATGATAAATGAAGAAAAAAATGGCAGATGTGTTTAAAATGTAGTTAGTTGTCAAGTAACTATGCTTAGAAGCTGACAAATGGTACCAAAAATAGGTAATAGCTAAGTTAGTTTCTCCAAATGCTATAGATGAGTTAATGAAATTGGCTTCAACTTGGATTAAATATTGTAAATAATAGGACAAGCAAAGTAATGTTTTACCCATATCAATTAGCAGAAACTTTGCGGTATCGTCTTCCCAAAGATCTGGCACATGGAGTTCACGTGTATGATTATCATAATAGGAAATTCCAAACTCTCAACAACATGGTTTTCATATTGAATTAGCTCCAATAGAAGTTACTGGCACTGCAAGCAAAAGAGTGATATTTTTCTCTGGAGACAGCAAAAGGAAGTGAGAGATGTAAGACCCTGATTCTCGAAATATATCATTTCAAGTTAATACCGAAACCGATATATTAGAGAAAAATAAGATAAAGGATTTTGGACTTGAATCCTAGATTTTATAGTCTTAGTGGATGAAGGATTCAATTATGAGTCCAACGGTTCTTTCCGGAGCAAGATCGGAGCTATAACGAAGAAGTTACGGCCAAAACAGTGAACGAGAAGAAAACCGGATGAACAGTGCGCTACACGACTTATGCCGCGACTTAGGGGAAGCGGGCGACTTATGCCGCGATTTAAAGTCGCGTGGTAAGTCGCGAAATCCCCTGGTCGAGCATAAAACCCGATTTTCAGCCCTAGAACTTCATTTCTTCATATCTTCTTCATCCCAACTCTGATTTCAGTGATTCAAGTTGCCACAGTTTCATTTTTGAGAGCTCTTCAAGGATATAGCAAGAGATTTGGAGTCTATTGGAATATCCAAGGGTATTTTGTGGTGGTAAGTTCCTTATCTCTCTCAATGTTAAGCTAGGGTTTGATGGTTTCACCCTTTTTCCTTTCATCCTTCAACTTGGGTGTAATTTTGATGACTTGTGTAGTGAAGGTGACTGCGTAGATGTGTTAGATCTAAGATCTAGAGATATTTCTTGGAGATTCAAGCCTTTATCAAATGAGATTCAAGTTTTTGGGGTAAAATCTAGATTTAGCCTAAATCTAGCAAGGTGAGTTCAAGTTGATTTGTGAAAACGGTGTACATGCCAAAATGTTTACTTTAAAGTGTTCTGTGTCTTACATGAAATTGTTAACTGCTGATAAGTTGGGTTATTTTGAAAGTGTTTAACTTTATAAACTTATATAACACACATCCTTGGGATTTTTGGGCATTTTGTAAAATGTGTCATAAATGATTGGCTTTTGATGAATTATTGCATAAATAGGAATTTGGTCATAAATGCACTTTTAAGTGTTTTGTCGGGTTTTATGCATCATTCATGAAACGACATATTTTGAAAAGTACTAACGTATGAGTCCTTTGGTTTTGGGTCATTCCCGGTTTTGGGGAACATTTTAGAAATGGAAAACTTTTTGGTTTGGGCCGAAGGCCAATTGTGACTTGAGAAACAAAGTTGTGGGGAAAGATTTAATTTGGGTTATGTAACCATGTTGGCTCTCATGTTTTAGCCAAACGTCTATTTAGCCTATTGGGGCTTGATTTGTACTCGATTGAGTCTTTGGAACATTTGTTCAGTTTTGGTAGCTCGTTGAGAAGCCTTGGACGTATGGTGTACTTAGTTGCATCTTATTTGAGAGTTACATGTTTTGAATGCGTTAGTTCATTCTTTTGAGTCATGTAACGTTTTAGACTGTAATGCATTGGATCCATAGGCATATGAGTCAGTCAGTTGGTTTAGTGGGGACCTTATCCCTGTGTTGGGACTGGATATTGTTTATGGCTAGCGGGAGCTCGAGGTATAGATCGTGGGTGGTTGAACTCGATAACCGCGTAACCTCTATTGAAGGGCTCGAGGTAGAGATCGTGGGTGGTTGAACTCGATGCCCGTTTGTAATCCAGTCTGGTTACTCATCGTGGAATTTAGTGTCCGCGTTTGAAGTCTAGTGAGTGGTCCCCAAGTCATGTTTTTATGTAAGTTTGCGGTGGTGCTCTGCAGAGCCGTATACGGAGCTAAGTCTTGCGGTGGTGCCCATTGTGAGTCGGATACGGGGACTTGTGGCTTTCGTGGTGACACTTATTAGAGGTCGAGTAGACACTAGGGTCATTTGGGTATCTTGCGGTGGTAGCTCAGTTGGGAGCCGGATACGGGGATCCATGGCCTATGTGAAGCTCGAGAACATTGATAAGTGGCTTAACTTTGTGTGCCCGTCACTGTCGATGGAATTCGGGTATCCCCCGTCACCGAAAGGTGTTGTTTTTGGGTATTGAGTTTTATTATCCAAGTTTTCGGTGGAGTTTTGTATATTTGGGTTTTATCCTTGATTATGGGATGAGTATTATGACCCACCCGCGTTTTGGGTATTTCGGGATATAAAGTTTTAACCGTATTTTCATAAATGAAGAGTTCAATTTCTATTCACGTTTGAGTAAGTTTTGGGTTAAACATAATTTATGAATGGGCGGTTTATACTGGTGTCTTCGTCCTTGAAGTAGTTTGGATGGGAAAACGTTTAAATCGGTGTTCTTTGCATAAATTGCATATAATTGGAAAATGAGTCGCTTTCATATGTAAGACATATCAAATTGAAAGATTATGAATTTAACCGCATTATTTCTTTTAAACGATTAATTTTTACATGATTGGAAACTCTTGAGCTCACTAGGCGTTAAGCCTAACCTTTTTATTTGTCGGCATGTGCATCATGTTTCAATTGGGGGTTTGGTTCTAGCAGCTATGAAGAGTTGAGCCTTAGCTTTGTGCAAGTGTAAGTATTTGGTGAAGTCCTCAGCAGTTTGGAGATAGCGGCTATTACTGGGTTTTAGTAGCACCCGTCCTTATTATAGACTGTATGTATAGAATGAATGTGTGTATTAAGGATAAATCTTAAATTGTGATTGTAGATGAATCATTTATTGGTGTATTTAGAAAATTTTAATTTAGTTGTTTTTTACAGATTTGAGGGTGTTACAAGAGATATCTTCCTAGTATAAAATAAACTATGACCTCCGTGTCCGAATATCAACAGTTAGCATGGGACTTACATGGTTGTGTTGATGAGTAACCAATGCCAATGACAAAAAGCTATGTATTCATGAGCAAATCTGTATAGTAAAGAAGCTTTGTACTATTAACCCTATTATAAAACAACACTAAGTTTGTGTACAATTATTTATCTTGCAGGTTGTTTTTGGAAAATCACGACTTCTTTTCAGGATTATAGATTATCTAATTCCATCAAAAATGTACTCTATCTTTGAGGGGGAGTTATACATGTAAATGGGATACACGCAAGTATGTTAGTTATATGATTACGATGATTTTTGAGCATGTTATATTTTTTTTGGGAAGGGTATCCTAGGCTATGCCTAGACTAATCTCTTGGAAAATTATTGACTGTAAGACATCAACCCTGATTAAACCTCAGTGGCCACAATTGTTGTGTACGCTTGGATTCGAACCCTGAGGATATTCCACCACATCCCCCAGGGCCTTAACCAGTATGCCACAACCCTTGTGGTTAGCATGTTATATTTTGTTTAATATGAAATGCATGCTAGTATGTTGGATGATGCATAAAAGAACGATTACATGAACATGTTACATTTTGTTGTGAACGGTATGCATGCTACATCTATACATATAATATATATACACACACATATACGTTTGCATGTGTAGGAATGTTGGACGTATAAAAATGTGAAACGTTTTTAAGCATGCCATCATTTTAAATTGGATGAAATGTACGATATGTGTTTTAATTGATTAAATCGAATTAATGTGATGTGGCTGTAAGTGGGGCTCATTACTAGTGGGAAACCACAGACGATGAATATAGTCAGTATATGTGCCGAAAGGGGTACCTCTGAGACTGTACTATGGGATGATAGTGAAGACATGTGCTTGAGAGCGCCTCTGAGCTTGACTAGAGATGGACAGAATGACGGAGCTCCACCATGCCAAATGGACGTATGAGATCTCAAATGTGATGGCAAGATGTAAATTTAATATTTGCAAGATGTGCTTTTAAAATGCATGACATTTTATGAGTAATTTATGATATAAATGATTTGTTTTCAATTTATGTTGTTTTAATGATTTTACGGTTGACGTTTCGAAAACCATGAACTCACTTAGTGTAAAGCTAACTTTAGTGTGTATCTCAGGATGTGGCAAGATTGAGAGTTGTAAAAACAAGGGTGTGATTCGATGACGTATGACTAGGTTGTTTGGACTACTTTTCATTATTTAAGTAATTTTATATTGTATATCTCCAAGTTGGATTTGTGAAAATGTATGTATGATGACTAAGCTGATTTGAAAGTTTTGACGATGGAAGTTTTTCTCTGCAATGTGATGAATAGTTTATATGTTTTATGTGTGATGTGCTGTTATGACCTAAGTGAAAATTGAGATGTAACAGGAATGGGCTTACAAATTTAAGGTTACCATGGCCCTTGATGGGGAGATTAAGGTTAATCCTTAATATATGTTAACCTAATATATGATATGAGATATAAGCCTAAAACCTAATGATAACCCAAAGAATTTTGGCTACTTTATAGCAAAAAATGGAAAACTTCATTATCTCTGTTAAAAAAATCACACATACAGTATTGAAGATCAAGGGGTTTCGAAGTTAGCACTACATTGAATCCAAGCATGTTCGTGTGTGGATTACTTTGGAGGGAACCTAACATAGTTTTTTTTGCTACAAACTATCTATTTACAAACCCTGAGTTAAATATCTAAAACACCCTATATTTCAGTTTTATATATGTTTAATTTGATGTGTCATTGGATCCATTAGTGGGTTTGTTTACGAACAAATTTCTAAATAAAAGTACCATTTTAGATCAAAAAAGATTTATTGGTTCCGCTACAATCAGATTTGGTTACTTTCAAAATCCTTTAAACTCAAATAAGGTTATTAACTTATTATTAAAAGGTAATAGTAACTTTATTATTAAGACGTAAGACAGATTATGTGACTTACTACTTAAATTTGTGACTTTTTTTATTAAACTTATATAAACATTAGAGGTGACAAAATGAACGGGTTGGATGACGATTCAAAATGGATTAATTTGATAAAAATGCTTCTTTATCCCTTTTTTTTAATTTATAAATAATTTATATGTCAAATTTGTTGGTGATTTTAGTGTCATCGGGCATTTAAGTGTAATTGGATTTAACACGAGTGCTAATGGGTTTCAAACTGTGATCTAATACAAGTTAGGTGGTGAGGAGTGTACGCTTGTTATAAGACGAGTTTGATCTCGGACACGACGAAATGACGGGGTTCAAAGGGGTCACACCCACTTGCAAGGTCAAGGGGTAACGCCCTTTGCGGGGTCCAAGGGGTCGAGCCCCTGGCGGTGGTCCAAGCTCTTTAGAATTTTGAACTTGGTATGGAGTGGAAAAACTTGATCAGAGACTCTCTATAGAGGCTCTGATGCTTATTTCTGCAGATCCTCTTATGGCTTTCTTCAGAGGCTCTGGTGGCTCACAACAGAGCCTCCGGTGGCCTTCTGCAGAGCCTCTGGTGGGCATCTTTGGACCAGAGGCTCTGGTGCCTATCTCTGGATTTGACTATCTCTGAATCTGCAGTTATTAGTCATTTAATGCTCAGTTATTTCCAGTCCATGATTGTAGTTAAATTGGTTGTAACCGACTATAATAGCTAATAATTTGTCATCATTGTCATTTCAATTATTTTCTTATTTTACGAATGGGACTAGTATATATACCATATATACTTATGTTTAGACTCACGTTTTCGAACAATTCTTTCATCCTCTCCAGCAAATTTGATCTCGTTTTTTTGCCTAAAAACGATTGTGTTCTTGAGTCTTATCCCATATTGGATTTCGTGCAACCCAGGCATAAGGTCGAAATACCAATTCGGAAAGTGACCTATACGATTCTCAAGAAATCCGGTCATTTGATCGATTGTTTTTGTTGATCCAAACTCTCTCAGTGATTTGATAACGACCCTCTTTTATACTTAGTGAAAATTACGTTTAATATGTATTAGTGTTTCACCATCAGCGATCAGACTGAGTATGTTCAGTTATCACTGATAGTCTTTCTTACAAACATTTATATGTATTAGTGTTTCACTATCATTGATCAGACTGAGTCTGTTCAGTTATCGCTGATAGTTTCTGATGTAAACAGTAACGTAATCCCTGAAGACAAGTCTCGCGTCAACAGATGTTCATAGCTGAATCGAAGACAAAGCTGCTGAACAAAGACAAGTCTACTAATGACCTGATTCGGATATCAGTGAAGCAAAGACGAATCTACTTATACGCGAAGGAACATGAGGAAAAGCTTTAGCGATAGCTGAACCTCTTTATATCTCTGAAGGAAGAGATATTCAGCGATCAAACGACCATGAAGCTTATGCCTCAAGTCTCCTTTTGTCTTACCTTGCATAACCAGTACGATGTGTCAGAACGGACATGTCTCTGCCACAAATCAAACAACAACTCTGTCAACTACACTGCTCATGATACGGCCAAAAGCATGTCTCCCAAAGTCAGACTCCCAAAGCCAATCACTGACTCCACGTGTAAAGTGCCCTGCCATGCATTTAATGCATAGGGTATAAATAGAAAGATTACCTCTCCATCTGAGGGTGTTCTCAGCTCTGGCCTTCATCTTTCTATTTAATAGAAACCCTTGTTTTCTATATTCTCAATCCCCCATTCTCTATATTCTTGTGCAACCATCTTAGTGTTTTCTTAAGTTTATTTAGATTGAGTCTGTCTTAATCTTATTCCGCAACAAACTTGTAATAAATTGTTTGATTTATCAATAAACAATTTATTAAACTTTAATTTATGTGTTTGTATTCAAACCCCCCCCCCCCCTTCTACAAACTTGTTAAGCACCCCCGGGACCAACAAGTGGTATCAGAGCAGACTGTTTAATCTGATAAACAAGATCTTGCTTTATTCTCTTCCTTGCTATTCTAAAATGGCACTTAACACAAACACAAACTACTATGATAATGGTTCACTTTCTAAACCTCCTCGATTTAGTAGAGATAACTTCTCTCTGTGGAAAAATCGAATGATGCTATTTCTAGAAGGTGCAGATCCCACCATACCTGAATACATAACAAATGGACCCTATGAACCTATCCAAATCATAGCTGCCATTCCAGCTACTGCCACCACTCCATTTGTTCCTGAACGCTATGTTGTTAAGGAAATTAGACAATGAAGTGATGAAGATAAAAAGAAGGTTGGTATCGATGCAAGGGCAAAAACCATTATCTCTATGGCCTTGCCTGATGAAGTTTTCCATTCCATCATGCATCTTAAAACCTCTAAAGAAATGTGGGAAACCATATGTGTTCAATATGAAGACACCACTGAAATCCAAGAGACTCGAAAGATTAACTTGGTAAGACAGTATGAAAGTTTCATCGCTGGTAAGAATGAATCTCTCTCTGACGTTCATCAGCGGTTTAACTGCTTAATCATTGATCTAAGAACCGTTGGTAGGACCTATTCTAATTCTGAGGTCCTAACAAAATTCTTGGAATGTCTTCCTGAATGATGGGACATTTATTCAATATGTCTCAAGCTGACAAAAGACTTAAATTCTCTTTCTCTCAGCACCTTGTATGGAATATTGCTCAACTATGAGCAATCAAATCTCTTGAATAAGAATCTTATAAAAGATTCTAAAGACTCCAAAAGCACTCCTGTTGCTTTAGTCTCTTCAGAAATAATTTCATCTCAGCGATCTACTCTCACTATCACTGAGTTAGATTCTGAAACTGAGGATCTATCAGACACTGATCTTTCAGAGTTTGATGAATCCTTAGCACTTTTGACAAACTCTTTTAAGAGATTTGCAAGAAAGAGCAATTTCAAAAGAAATAAGCCTCTATCTCTCACTGACAAGCCAAAATCAACCCCTATTGATAAGGCTACTCTACTTGTTTTAACTGCGAAAAGATTGGACACTTTACAAGTGAGTGCAGGTCAAAGAAATGCTTCAAACCCTCTACCTCAAGAAGATCCAGCGATGACAAATACCTAAAGCTGAAAGACAAATATCAAAAGCTGAAAAGCTACAAGCGAAAAGGTAAAGGTCTCATTGCTGAAGAACATGACTGGGCTGAATCAGAAGAATCAAGTTCTGATGAAGAAGAAGTCGCTAATCTTTGCCTCATGGCTGAGATTAAAGAAGAAGTGGAAAAACCAAATGAAACTTCTATGAGCTATATATCATCTCAGGTATCTATCTCTACTAATCCCTCTCTACCTGAATCAGAGAGAGGTCGCGCAGTTGATGTGCTGACGATTGATCTTTACAATGCTTTAAACGGAAAATCTCTAGCTGAAAGCAAAAACATTGACTTATCTGAACAGCTGGAAAAATGCCATGAAAAGATCAGAGAACTGACTTTTTTAGAGGAAAGTTTGAAAGATCAAGTTGTTGTAAATAAAATCATCAGCATAGAACCCGAACAAGCCATCGCTGCTCTAAAAGCAGAAAAGGCTACTGTTGAAAAATGGTGCAATTTTTCAACAAAGATCACTGAGATAATAATGCTCAAACCCCTGACGGTGATAAAACCGGTCTTGGTTTTTGGAAACCACAGGATGAGCCTAAAAAAGACTGTTTCATGCTTAAGTTTGGAACATTTGTCACTCCTATCTCTGACACTTCTTATAATCAGTTTTATCCTTCTTCTTCTAATCCTATCCCTGAGGAAAAATCCAAAGGCTTTAAGTTTGCGGATAAAGGAAAATCCATTCTTCGTCCTCAGAAGGCTTCCAAGAAAGCAAAACTGAAAGTTCCCTCTAAACCTTCAGCGAGTCAATCCTCTAGCTCTGTAATGGAAATCTTTGATCTCTGTCCTCCAAAGCTAAAGATTGATCTCAAGCCTAAGAGATTTGAAGGAATCAAGATTCCTCCCATATCTCATGCTAAAAGCATTCTCGGACCTGGCCCCTCTCATCTTAAATTCTCAAAATCTTCTACTTCTGTCCTAAGACCACATTCAAATATAGAAAATGCTATCACTGTGGATTTACTGATCCTATTGCAAGCAAATGTCCAACTGCCACTAAAGCTGGTAAATCAGCTAAAGTGAAGATGAATGCCTCCAAGGCTGAGAAGGTCATCAAAGCTAAAAAATTGACCAAGGTGAAGAATACCACTAAGGTTAAGAAATTAACCAAAGTGAAAATTACCACTGAAGCTGAATCTTCATCTGCTGTGAAGATTGCTGAACCTTCCATCTCCACTAACCCCAAAGGACCCATTGAAAAGTGGGTACCAAACAAAGCTTAATCTTCCTTATGTTTGCAGGGATCAAAGGGCATCTGGTATCTCGATAGTGGATGTTCTCGTCATATGACTGGACAAAAAGACCTGCTCACTGAATACAAGGAAGAGAAAGGTCCCTCTGTGACCTTTGGTGGAAATGGAAAAGGATATACCCGATGGTTTGGTGTCCTCAGCAATAGGACAACTACCTTCAGAAGAGTCGCTTATGTAGATGGACTGAAGCACAATCTTCTGAGCATTAGTCAGCTATGTGACAAAGACTATGAAGTTCGCTTTTCTAAGAAAGCATGTTCAGTGGTGAATGAGAAAGGAAAACTTGCTCTCAGTGGTTATCGTAAAGAAAATGTCTATGTAATAGATATGGACTCTACTACCACTGAGAACATGTGTTTTCTCTCTAAAGCCTCTTCTGATGTCAACTGGCTATAGTACAAAAGGCTCTCTCATCTAAACTTCAAAACCCTGAATTCTCTCTCTTCTAAGGAACTGGTTTCTGGTCTTCCTCAGCACTCATATGCTAAAGAATCTCTCTGTTCAGCATGTGAAAAAGGAAAACAGACAAAAGCTAGTTTTAAGTCTAAACAAGTTTCCTCAGTGACAAGTCCTCTTCAGCTCTTACATATGGATCTATTTGGTCCTGTCAACATCCAATCAATAGCTGGAAAGAAATATACGCTTGTCATTGTAGATGAATACTCTCGCTACACCTGGGTTATCTTTCTTCGTTGCAAGAGTGATACTCCAGAAGAACTGATATCTTTTGTTAAAAAGATGGAAGTGCTGAATAATCTTATTGTTCGTTCAATAAGAAGTGATCATGGAACTGAATTCAAAAATAGTTCTCTGAACAATTTCTTTGAGAACAAGGGAATTTCTCATAACTTCTCTTCAGTAAGAACACCTCAGCAAAACGGAGTCGCTGAAAGAAGAAACATAACGATCATTGAAGCTGCTAGGTCAATGCTCAGCGATTCTACTCTCCCTACTCAATTTTGGGCTGAAGCTGTAAATACTGCATGTTTTACTCAAAACAGATCGCTGATAGTAAAGCGATTCGGAAAGATAGCTTATGAACTTTTTCATGGAAGAAAACCATCTATCAGTTTTCTTCATATCTTTGGTTGTCAGTGCTTTATCTTAAACAACAAAGATCAACTTGGAAAGTTCGACCCAAAAGCTGGTGATGGAATATTTCTAGGATATTCCTCCATCTCCAAAGCCTACAGAGTTTTCAACAAGAGAAGAAAATCTGTGGAAGAAACAATTCATGTCACTTTTGATGAAACTCGCTCAGCGAACTCTAAACCAATCGCTGACAATGAAGAATTAAATGCTTGGATGTTCTCTCATTACAGAGAAACAAAACCCTTCTTCTCAAACCATCAGCATTCAAATCCTCCGGCTGCTGATGATGATCCAAACATCATACCTCCTAACGCTGAATCCAACTCATGGATCTCAACAGAGACTCTAAACACACTTCTTCCATCAGAACCATCTTCGTCTAAACACCTCTCAGAAAACAATGGTATGTCTGACACTCAACACTTGATAGCTGATGAGCCTCAAGCTTCATCATCAGTGAACATTCCAATTGTTGATCCAATCTCCAAAGTAAGCGATCATGCTCCTACTCAGCGATGGACCAGAGATCACCCCATTGATCAAATCCTTGGTGATCCCGATGCAGGTATTCAGACACGACGAAGTTCAGGTAATATCTGTCTCTTTGTAAACTTTATTTCTTTAATTGAGCCAAAGAAGGTTGATGATGCCCTCAGAGATCCAAACTGGGTCAGCGCTATGCAAGAAGAGCTGACTGAGTTTACTCGTAACAAAGTTTGGAATCTCATTCCTAGACCATCTGACAAAACTGTTATAGGCACCAAATGGGTGTTTAGAAACAAGTTAGATGAACATGGAACTGTAACCCGCAACAAGGCTCGACTTGTTGCTCAGGGATACATACAAGAGGAAGGAATAAACTATGATGAAACCTTTGCCCTTGTGGCTAGGCTCGAAGCAATTCGACTATTCTTAGCTTATGCAGTTTACAAAGACTTCATTGTGTATCAAATGGATGTAAAATCAGCATTCCTAAATGGAAAGCTGAATGAAGAAGTCTATGTAGAACAACCTCCAGGGTTCTATGACCCTAAGTATCCAAATTATGTTTATAAATTGGATAAGGCTCTCTATGGTCTCAAACAAGCCCCTCGTGCTTGGTATGACACTCTCTCATCCTTTCTTATCTCTGAAAACTTTGAACGTGGAAAAACTAATAATACACTATTTTTCAGAAAGATAAAAGGTCATATTATTCTTGTACAAATATATGTCGATGACATCATATTTGGTTCTACTAACCCATCTCTGTGTACTCGCTTCGCTGAAAGAATGATGAAAGAATACAAAATGAGTATGATGGGTGAGCTGACATATTTTCTTGGCCTTCAGATCAAACAATATGACAAAGGTACTTTTATCAGCCATGGTAAGTATGTAAAAGACATGCTGAAGAAGTTTGATTTAACACAAACTTCAGCGATGAAGACTCCTATGACACCTCCCCTGACACTTAACAAAGATCCGTCTGGAAAACCTGTTAATGTCACTGCTTATAGAGGAATGATAGGCTCCCTGCTGTATCTTACAGCGAACCGACCTGACATCATGTACTCTACTTGTTTATGTGCACACTATCAGTCTGAACCCAAGGAATCCCATCTGATCGCTGTTAAGCGAATTTTCAGATATCTCAAAGGGACTCCTAACCTCGGTCTTTGGTATCCAAAAGACTCAGGGTTCGATCTAACTGGATATTCTGATAGTGATTTTGCAGGTTGTAAACTCGATAGAAAGAGCACCACTGGTGGATGTCAACTCCTAGGAGGAAAGCTGGTAAGCTGGACAAGCAAAAAGCAAAATTCAGTGTCCACTTCCACAGCTGAAGCTGAATATGTAGCCCCTGGAAGTTGTTGTGCTCAGGTCTTATGGATGAGAAATCAACTATTAGACTATGACCTTCAGCTATCAAAGATTCCAATCTATTGCGACAACACTAGTGCTATTGCTATAGCAAACAATCCAGTGCTACATTCAAAGACTAAACACATAGAGATCAGATATCATTTTATCAGAGATCATGTGATGAATGGTGATATTGAACTTCATTTCATCCCTACTGACTATCAGCTTGCTGATTTATTCACCAAACCTCTTGATGAGACAAGGTTTAACTTTCTCATCAGTGAGCTTGGAATGCTGAATCTCGAAGTTCATGCATTAAGTCAGTGATTATAAGTTCCCCTTTATCATTCAATCTCTGATTAAAACTCTGACTCTCAGGTATGTTCTCTTACTTTCAATCGCTGAATCTTCAGTCAGTAAGACGTTTTAAATAAAACTTTGATCATTGAAGTTTTCTTCAAATGATTAAAAGCTTTTTGAAAAACAAAATCTATCACTGAGTTTTCTCTTCAGTGATCCTTCTAAAATAAAAATCAATCTCTGAATTTTCATCAGGGATTCTTTCAAAGGAAAACCTATCTCTGACTTTTCTTCAGAGATAATTTCAAAAAAGGACAAATGAAACGTTTTTCTCTCTCCTATGACGTCATTTGAACCGACAATCCACGACATGCCTTTTTCTGACACGTTCGTCCGTTGCCCTTCTATCCAATCAACTTCGTGGGACGTGTCCATGTCATGATGAAAATTTGTATTCCCGTCTCTTTCTCTCTCCTACTCTCTACGTATAAAAGGAATGTTTCTTTTCATTCTTATCTTTTACGCTTTCTGGAAATCCTTTTCAAGCAAGAACTCTCTCAAGCATTTGCAAGAACATATTTCAAATCATTTGCATCTTCTTCCTTAAGGATTAACAGGTTATTTTGATCTTCCTTTTACTTAAATCTTGTTACTTAATCCTACTTATGTTCCATCATTATGGATTTTTATAAGATTTCTACTCACTAAAATCATTCTTTTTGATTTTATTCGTTCAAAACCTTTGGTTTTCTCATTGTTTTTCCTTCTTAAACTAAGAACAATGTCTTAATCTTCAAATATTTTTTTGTTTTTATCTTAATCTGGTAAAAACTTCTTTATTTTTAGACTTTAATCCTTCCTTTCTATTCTTTATTTCTTTCCTTATTCAGCAATGGCACAGTCAACACTTGTTTCCTCCAAGAACGTCAAGTTCGCCATCACTGACTCTGAAGTGCCCAAGAACAACCATCTTGGACGCCTAGACTTCGATGAAATCAAATACCCACACCTAGTGGATGCTGCTAAATTCCTGAAGCAATCTTGCATTGTTTATGCTCTCACTGTTGATCCAAAACCCTCCAAAACTCTACTTCAACAGTTTTGGTTCACAGCTGAAGAATCGACCATCACCAACAAGAAAGGTGATCAGGTCCCTGCCATTTCTTTCTGTACTGACCTCAACAAAGGAATGATGACCGCTTTCAGCTTAAGAAAGGCTCTCAGGTTTCCTGACAAACCTAATAGTGGCTTTGAAGCTCTGCCTACTGACGCTGAACTCATCCGGTTTCTGGATGATATGGAGTACTGTTGGGAACATAAGCCCCGATCAACCATTCCCAACAAGAAGCTGAATCTCATCAAGAAGGCAAACATGCCTTCCCAACTGAACTTCATCTTTTCTCACTTCATTCAGTGCATGAGTGGGAAAAGTGGTTCCGTTTATTAAGCAAGCAAAGTTCAACTCCAGATGGCTTACTCAGTCATCGCTGGAAAGAACTTCGACTTTGCCACCACTATCTTTGATGATCTGAAGTCAAAGATAGAGAAGACGGAGAGGGATCCCAAGATCCCATATGTACGGTTCATCTGTGCATATTTGAAATTCCTCTACAAAGACTCCTACCCCACTACTACTGATGGATCCTTCGTCAAAGTGGGTCATCGTTCACTGGAGGTCAAACCGCTGGCAAACGAGGTAAGTATCTCTACCCTACGCTCCCGACTCTCTCTCCACACTTCTTCTACTTCAGCGACCACGCAGGAGGTTCATTTTTCTGCTAGCCCTGCCGCTATCACTGGTTCCAAACGACCATCTGTTAGTTCCTTTGGTCATTCGAAGAAGGCCAAAGTGACTAAGGAGACAAGCGCCACTAGCTCAAGGCCTGAGGAAGTTTCTCGACAAACTTCCTTGGATGATTTTGTGGTCCTCTCCTCCACATCCTCAGCTCTCGCAACATCAACCGTGCCAGCGATCTCGGTCGCTGTCACAACAACAGTGACTTAACCTACAATCTCAGTTCTTTAATCTGAGGTAACTACTACTCTCCCAACTTCTTCTATCCCCATCTCTAATCCCTCTATTTCATTGGTCTCTAACCCTCCTTCTATTGCTCAACAGCCACAACTTGGACCCATAAGACTTGATCATCAAACTTTTGAAGAATCTATGCAATTCTACAAATTGTTTGATAACTCAGGTACTCTTATATTCCCAAACACTTCTCCCATCTTTCCATCTAAGCCTGTTTCTCAGCAACTAACGTTTCTTTCAGGTCCTAATATGGCCACTGTTGACGCTAATGTCAACAGTTTGGGGGTCAAGGTGGATTCTCTCACCACCGCAGTCAACAGAACCACCAACGCAGTCATTACCGCTGGTGAAGAGCTGAAGACTTTGACAGCTACATGCTCCACCAAAGCTGAAGCTTCTCAAATCTCTGCTCTTCAAGATGAGATTGTCAAAGTCAAGGAGGATACTCAGCGACAGTTTGATACTCTGTCCTCGAAGGTTGATTGTTGCACTGCTCTTCTTTAGCAAGTCCTCGACAAACTGAATGCACCAGCTCCAGATCCATCCCCTTCCTTCACATCGGACGACCACACCCAACTGAACATAGTTGTTGAATTCATTTATCAGGCTACTTCAGATATCCCGGTGATTGAAGGACGACTGGATAGTCTAGAGGCTGAGGTCCGAAAGTTGGCCTCTGCACAACCTTCCTATCTACCTAAAGTTCCCTCCCTCCATGATAATGATAAAGAGGGGGAGAAAGCGGCTGAAGAAAATAGGGACGAAGCTGCTGGAGTTAATGCTGCTGAAGCTGAGGTTCAACAGGAAGAACCTCCCTCTCATGTTGAGGGGGAGAAGGTTGTTGACAAAGCCCCTCCTTCGTTTGAAGTCTTAATCGAAGAAGTAGAGGAGGAAGAGATCAAGATGAAGAGCAACACCCAGATGATGATGATGACGATGAAGACGATCAATCGCTATGGTTTTCTGCAGCTGCCACATCATCAGTGATAGCCTCAAAAGAGGGTATCACAGTAGGGGGGAGTCATGAAATATCCTCAGGAACCCCTTCCCAAAGCAAATATAAGGATGCAGTTGCTGAGGGATGCCTGAAGACAACTTCACTATCTGAGGAAAATCCTTCTCAGGTATGCCTTTCACTTGTTCCCATATCCTACTATAAATTCCCTACCCCTGTTTCCTTCTAGCCTTTATCTTTCTTCTTCCTAAAATAAACACTAACTTGTTTCTTTCTATTTTCTGACCAGACAGTTCTCTCCCCTACTTAAGGGTAAAGAACTACAAATAATCCCAGCTCCGAAAGCTGATGAAGAAATAATCCCAATCTCTGTAAGAGAGATTGATGAAGAAGAAGAAGAAGAAACCCTGCAACATCCAGGAAGGCCCTCTAGACCATCTCACTGTTCAGAGGAAGAGATGAAGAGACGAACAGAGATGATCTCTCATCTAGAGAATCAACGACTGAAGGTCCCTACTCAATCAACAGATCTAGAGTTCCTGACTGATACTGAAATCGAAGAATCTGTCAGGGCTGAGAAGCTGATTGCCAAAGAGATGCCTCTCTTGCTCTCAAAATTCAGTCCTCACAAGTCAAAGACAAGAAACTGAAAAACAAACCAGTGGAAGTCCAGGATGCTCTATTGAAGGAGATTGAAGAGGAGCGCTCAAAAGAACTAGCGGTCAGCGATAACACAGTCGATTGGTGCAAGCATAAAATCGATAATCGTTCTGACCCAATGAAGATCGTAGCAGTTGTTATCTCTGGGAGAAAGAAGAAGGACAAAGTTTCTGTCACTATGGAGATTACCAGAGAGGATGAAAGCTGCAAGGCTATGTTTGTTTCAAAGCTGGAAATCTTCGGCTACATGGAATGGCTTGAGTTCAAAGATGCGCTGAAGAAATCAAAGTCAATCTACAGAGGCTATGTTGAAGGGATAAATGATGCTCTCATCAACAGAGTCACTGCAATCCTAAAGGTGCCATCTGCTCTTCCTTCTAAGTCAAAGCAAATCAAAAGAAAGCCTATCTCCTCCTCGTCTGAAAATGTCGCGGTGATCAGAAATGAATCTTCCATCAAGTTCTCAAGAGAAGCTCTGTTCGGTCCCCCTCCTAATCTCTCAGTTCTCGATCTATCTCTGCCCCCTGGTGGACCATATATTGAAGGGCAAGTACTCAAAGAGCCTTTTGGAATCTTCTTCAGAGATGATGAGGAAGAGCTCAGATTTCAAAGAGTATCTGAAATTCCTATCTGTCCCCTCAGTCATCTCAAGGATCTCTTGTGCTTATGATGTGACTTCTCTCCTTCTGCTGAACCGATCAAGGCAATCATCTCTCAAGAATCTTCAGATCGAAGGCAAAAAGGAGAAGAAATACCTAAGTATATGATCAATCCTCCTAAGTCTTCTTTAGATAGCTGATAGATTAGTTTCCTATTTCTTGTAATCTATTAGTTAAACTTACAGCAGTTAGTTCCTCACTTGTACTTGTAATTTTCATATCTTGTAATTCTATCTTTGAATTAATGAAAATTTCAGTGATGTACTTAACTCTATCAGGACTGTAAAAGATCCCTCAAAATAGTAATTGAGACATGTATGTTATGAGTCCTAATTATTCATTTATTTTGAACTATAAAGTAATTTTCTTCAGTTACTTTGTCATTATCAAATAGGGGGAGATTGTTGATCCAAACTCTCTCAGTGATTTGATAACGACCCTCTTTTATACTTAGTGAAAATTACGTTTAATATGTATTAGTGTTTCACCATCAGCGATCAGACTGAGTATGTTCAGTTATCGCTGATAGTCTTTCTTACAAACATTTATATGTATTAGTGTTTCACTATCAGTGATCAGACTGAGTCTGTTCAGTTATCGCTGATAGTTTCTGATGTAAACAGTAACGTAATCCCTGAAGACAAGTCTCGCGTCAACAGATGTTCATAGCTGAATCGAAGACAAAGCTGCTGAACAAAGACAAGTCTACTAATGACCTAATGCGGATATCAGTGAAGCAAAGACGAATCTACTTATACGCGAAGGAACATGAGGAAAAGCTTCAGCGATAGCTGAACCTCTTTATATCTCTGAAGGAAGAGATATTCAGCGATCAAACGACCATGAAGCTTATGCCTCAAGTCTCCTTTTGTCTTACCTTGCATAACAAGTACGATGTGTCAGAACGGACATGTCTCTGCCACAAATCGTACAACAACTCTGTCAACTACACTGCTCATGATACGGCCAAAAACATGTCTCCCAAAGTCAGACTCCCAAAGCCAATCACTGACTCCATGTGTAAAGTGTCCTGCCATGCATTTAATGCATAGGGTATAAATAGAAAGATTACCTCTCCATCTGAGGGTGTTCTCAGCTCTGGCCTTCATCTTTCTATTTAATAGAAACCCTTGTTTTCTATATTCTCGATCCCCCATTCTCTATATTCTTGTGCAACCATCTTAGTGTTTTCTTAAGTTTATTTAGATTGAGTCTGTCTTAATCTTATTTCGCAACAAACTTGTAATAAATTGTTTGATTTATCAATAAACAATTTATTAAACTTTAATTTCTGTGTTTGTATTCAACCCCCCCTTCTACAAACTTGTTAAGCACCTCCGAGACCAACAGTTTTGCCCGATTTTCTCTAACAAAATTTCATTAGGAACACAATATCATCATAATAATAATCTAATTTTTTAATTAATAAATCGACTTGTCATGTTTTATATATTTAAATATATCTTGAACATTTTTTTGATCTATTTGATCCATTTCTATTTTACTTTTATACATTTAACATGTTAAGATAAAATGCAACTCAAATCAACTCGTTTACTTAAAGGCTTAATAAAATAATATAGACATCATAATTATGATGAATTTAAAGATAACACCGATGATGGTTGTGTATTTAACTCATATTTTCTTTGTTCATAGAGAATTATGATAAGTTTAACGGTAATTTTGATAATTATTACAGATTTGTTAATACACTTGTAGCTCCAAAAACATAGAAGACTTGTGAAGTTGTCTTCGCAAGTGTATAATAGAGACAAAACATCATGATTCATTTCATTTATTAGGCTCATGCAAAAACGCTATACAACCAATTAAGTAGTCCTGAATAATATTACGTTAATAATCCACTACTTATGCTTAATTACTAATTGGCCTCTGAAGAATCCTGATAAACAATTCTACCCCTCTTAACTAACTATCTAAAGGGTGGTTATTTCCTAAACAAAGCCTAAAGAGCAAAGTATATCTCAACCAAATATGGGATCAAGGGGTAGGATGTATGTAAACGTGTCATCAATGTCATAATTTATCATTATTCACTAATCATCATGTCAAGCCCCACTTACCGGTACATAATGTTGACATGGTAAACAAAGGGAGGGGCTCTAACCTTGTTAGCGCTTATCCGACTTGTGTCGATAAACAACCCCTAAATTTCTAATATGTTGCCTTAAATACTCCAAAGCATGATCTACACGATGATATGAGCATGATTGCATATCATCGTGGAAC
The DNA here is from genome assembly GCA_954870635.1 of Arctium minus. Lineage (NCBI taxonomy): Eukaryota > Viridiplantae > Streptophyta > Magnoliopsida > Asterales > Asteraceae > Arctium > Arctium minus. The sequence continues at coordinate 21,872,978 of OX941084.1, forward strand.
TAAGTTTACATCAATTAGATCAACATGTACGTATAATAGGAATCCAAACATATATATATATATATATATATATATATATATATATATATATATATATATATAGGGAGAGGTTCATTTGCAACCCTTAAAAAGGTTGCAAACCTTGCAACCCACATCTTAACCGTCGGATTCATGATCGGCGGTTATAAAAGATATGAGGCCCAATATTTTTAATTAAAAAAAGAGAAAAATAAAAATAAAATAACCGTCGATCATGAATCTAACGGTTAAGATGTGGGTTGCAAAGGTTGCAACCTTTTTAAGGGTTGCAAAATATCCTTCCACTATATATATATATATATATATATATATATATATAGGGAGATGTTCATTTGAGAAAATGGTAAATGTATGAGAAATAGATAATTAATCATAGCCATTCATCTGGTCAACATTTGCGGCTTTGACCGTGAAGCACCAGATAATTCCTTGTGTGGTCTATAGAAGATAGAGGGGTAGTTTCGTAAAATACGCGGGACGAGTTCATATATGAATATGTATAATTCACGTATGAACCATACATTCATATATGAATCAGTTAATTAATTCATATGAGAATCGGTTAATTAGTTTATATGTAAATCACAAAGGTTCATATATGAATCTGTTAATTAGTTCAACTGATTCACATATGAACCTACAGTTAATTAGTTCATATATGAATCACAAAAGGTTCATATATGAATTAGTTAAAAAAATTCATATGTGAATTACACTGGTTCACATATGAACATATAGTTCATATGTGAATCATACAGGCTCATATATGAATTTAACCCGTGTATTAAATTACGAAACTGTCCTCCTATTTTTGGAATAGCCGTAACTTTTGACCAGTCAAAACTGTAATTCTTGACCGGTTAAAGCCGTAATATTTGACGTCAAATCCGATCTTGACCGTATGAATGACTAGAATTACTTCTCTATTTCTCATATATTTACCATTTCTCAAATGAAACTAAGGCTATATATATATATATTTATTTATTTATACATGCTGTTAGGTCTTCTTTCCGTTTCATAAAATTATTATTCTATGTGTGATAATAGATTCCAATAGATCTCAACCAAATGTTCATATGAGGAAAAGTGAAACTTAATACTTGAAATGTCAAGTGAACCTTGTAGGAGAACGTACAAAAAGATCCATAATTCTATTAATTTTATTTGTTAATGTTAATCGTAAAACAATTCCATGGCATTAGCTAATCCACAACAAACCAACAAATATAAATTTTTCCCACAAATATATCGTAAATGCCTTCCTATCATTTTTGTATAAAAAACTAACCACTTTTTATTAATTGAATTATGATTTTTATTAATTAACAATTGCACAAAATTCTTTATATCCCTTTGCTAAAAAATTATAGATTATCTAATTCCATCCAAAATGTACTCTATCTTTGAGGGGGAGTTATACATGTAACCGTGAATTAATTAGTATAAACGGTCATGATTAAATCTTAAAATAGTTTAAACGGACATGAATGAATCTCACGGTGGTTGACGTTGAATTTTTAGATTCACGTGGGTCAATATTATATATGAAAATTTGTTTGTTAGAGTAAATAATTTTTTTATTACAAAAAAGATAATCATATTTTAAAAGTTAATCAATATATTGTGAGATATTTATTAAATTGAGTTATCAAATAATTGTGAATAAGCTAAAACGGTTAGATTGATATAATAATCAAAATAGTTTTTTGTTAACCGTATTTCAAATATTCTTGATAAATAATATTTTTTTTTCTAAATAAAGTATAATATGTGAATCATAATTAATTTTAAAGTGAATTATACTTTTGTAGTTTACCCAATGATATATAGATTGTTGTTTTTAACTGATTTTAGGGACTTGAATGTTAGGAAATTGAAAAGGTTAAGGAGCATTCAAAATTTGAGCAAACGGGAAGGACGGCCCGTGTAATTTTCATATAAATAGAATAGACCCCAAATAAATAAGTTGATTTGATCGTTGCCCTCTTTCTCCAAACACATAAAAACCCACAAGCTCAAGAGACGTTACTCATAATCGTCTTCAAATTAGTTTCTTTCTTTCTTTGAGGGAGAGACTAGATTAGAGAGATAATGTATAGTGTGTGACAATATCTTTTAGGTTTTTTTTTAATGGGGTTTGGTTAAGTTTTCAAGATGATGATGTATGTCGATATGAGGAAGAAGGTGCAATTTCAGTGAGTTTTGTTTCTGATTTCTTGTTTCTTTATAGGGTTTGGTCAAAGATTATGATGATAATGTGTGTCGATATTGAGGGAGAAAGTGCAATTTTCAGTGAGTTCTGTTTCTGATTTCTTGTTTCTTACAGGGGTTTAGTTAAAGTGCGATTTTCATGTGAGTTTTGTTTCTTATTTCTTGTTTCTTTATGGGGTTTGGTTATATTTTCAAAAATGATGATGATAATGTGTGTCGATATTGAGGGAGAAAGTGCGATTTTCAGTGGGTTTTGTTTCTGGTTTCTTGATCCTTTATGGGGTTTAGTTAAATTTTCAAAACGATGATGAAAATGTATGTTGAAAGTGCGATTTTCAGTGGGTTTTGTTTCTGGATTCTTGATTCTGTCTGGGGTGTTTTTTTTTTTTTTTGTCAAAAACGATGATGATAATTAATGTATGTGTGTTTATTATTTCTTCATTACTAGTATTAATTATATTTAGTTTTGTTTGTTTATTTTGTCAACCATTCAAAGCAAGAAGGGATCGAACATGCATATATAATTAATAAAACCAACCTGTCTATAGATGTATGAATTGCATCAACATCGTGTCCTTCATTGATGTATATATTTAAAACTTACCTGGAAAATTAAAGAAAAAGAGTAAGAAATAAGGATCTAAACATTGTATTGTTGTTTTCTCTTTTGTTGCTCACTGCTAAAATGTGAATATATATATATTTGAATTTTATTAATATTCAAAGGTATAGTAGGGGGTTTCATTTCTCTTCATAATCTTAATTTGCTCTAGTTTTATCTGTCTGTATTTTGTGTGATTTTCTTTTTTGCAACTTGATACGTATGACTCATCTTGATTGATTATTAAAATTATAATTACAAGGCCATAACTAATTATAAGCATGACTCATCCATCTTGATTATAATTATAAACATGTATCAGTTCCTAGCAAAATAGCTAGCTACTTCATATATATACATATATGAATCTATATATGTTTCTTTAGGAAATTGAAATCTTAAAATTGTTTTTCCTATTTTCTTTCTTTCTTTCTATCAACTCCATCACTGTTTAGGTGATGAATTTGAATCCGACGAAGGAATTGCATGGAATGGTCAGTTCTGTTGATCAAGTTCCATTCTCTCTCTCTCTCTCTCTATATATATATATATATATATATATATATATATATATATATTGCATTCCATTCAAATCCCTTTTAGATTCTAATTCCTTTTAACATATTCCATTTCTTCAGAAAAACATTATATGAACTAAACACCCCCGAAGAGTTTAATTTTGTGCACACAAACTGAGGCCTGGATTGCAAGGATCTTGTAGAACCTCCTTCACATTAATTTGCCTTCTGGTATTGCACCCTATCTATTCTTTAATTTGATCTTACTTATCTTATTTATAATGTTCTCACACTCACAATTACAATGTCAACATGCTTGCTAAACAAAGAACTCACATATATGTAAATCTCACATGTCATGATTAATTACATCATCACAGCAAGAGTTCAATTCGTGGAACTCACCTTGGTGTGTAGGCATCCTTGTGTGTTGCTCCTCTTGACCCAACCATAACAACTGTTAAGTACATGTTTCGTCTATAACTATCTACTTCTTGTCATTTCTCAAGTAATTAAGCTACAATACTTGGCTTTTAGTTCTTAGGTTAATCTGTCAAGGGTCTCACTTGTTGGTGTGTCAAGGGTCTCACTTGTTGGTGTTTCAAACACAATTTTTTGGGAAGGAGTATCCCAGACCACATTGGGCCCAGACTAATCTCCGGAAAACAGGCCTTTGGCCCGCAGGCATTCATCCCGTGGCCACAAGGATGACACCCGTGCCAATATTTGGCACAAATGCTGCGTGTGAGGCTCGAACCCGGGCAACCGCTATGAAATCCCCAGGCTCTTACCACCACGTCACACCCTTGTGGTTTGTTTCAAACACAATTGTGTGCCATTACATTATGGACTCAAGCTTGCCTATCCAAGAACGCTAGCTAGACTTGACCAAAGCCCAACCCTTTATGGCCGCTGTCCTGGTGCCGCCCCAGGCCACACTTACAACCCTCTACAGCTGCTGGTGCAGACCCAGGCTAACTCGCACAGGCCCCGTACTACGGCTGTTGATTATTCGCTGCTGCAACATCGGATAACAGCCCCTTGGCTGTTGTTGCTCACTGCCATTACCGACCACACACACACACACACACACACACAAGCACACAAAATACATGTTTTTGGATGTTGTTCATAGGCACATAAGTGCACCCACTCAATGGTTAGCTTCACTTCATTTTCTTAACTTCAATATTAACACGTAAGGTCATACTTTAGTGTCATTAATTTTCTGTGAACAATAAAATTCAAATACTTACTTATTAACGTTCATAAAAGTTTAAATCCAAATCCAAATCCAAATAAAATATTAATTAGTATATAATAGTATATTTAATTTTCTTAGAATTAGAATCAGAAACAAAGAATTGATCGTTGCCCTTTTTCTTCAAACACATACAAAACCCTCAAATGCAAAAACGGTCTTCAAATTTCTTTGAGGAAGAGAAAGAGTGAGAGACTAGAGAGAGAGAGAGAGAGAGAGAGGGTTAGGGTTTCTTGTTCCCGTGGATTTGATTGATATTAATGAAGGATGTTTAGGTGTTCTTAATTCAAGTGTTTACCCAAAAATCTCTTCAGCAAATTGATCAAGTGAATGAATAAGTCTGCATAATAATAATAATAATAATAATAATAATAATAATAATAATAATAATAATAATAATAATAATAATAATAATAATAATTATAATAACTATTCTTAACACAAAAAGAGAAAACACAATCAAATAAACAGAGATAATTAAACATTTACTCTGTATGATCGATCTTTGGGGTCTTCTGTCTGCCAAAGTTTTTTGTTTCTTCATGATAGTACTCTAGCACTCTGGCTTTTTGTTTCCTCCATTAATTTATCCGGTTGCTTTTAAGTTTCATCCTCTGTTCTACATGCAATAATGCATAAGAAAGGGCGTGCCCGTAACATATCCTCAAGCTTCAACGCATGAAGAGACTGTGGTTGGTCCGGAGCATCAGACACAACCTTCTCGTTCTATTTGGTCCCTTCTTACAGGTACTTTTCTAACTTTGATGCTCCGAATTTTGTGAAATTATTTCTGATATGAAACAAAATATATGTATATATCATGGCCTGGTGATACTTTATCACATTCCGACCTATATATGTATCTAGGTTGAAGCATGAATCTCAGTTGCATGTTCAAGCTGTCTTAAAAAAATATGGCATTTTATTCATCACTGATGAGGTACTTGGTAGTCATTCATTCGATGTATCATGTATTATCTTCAGCTTTGGAAGGCTTGGAACCATGTTTGGTTGTGATAGGTACAACATTAATTAAGCCCGATCTTGTTCACCATAGCTAAGGTATAACTAGTAGAAATTCTAAATAAGATGGGTTTTTATATTTATATTTCCACAAAATTTCCAAATTTCTCCGTTCTTGCAAAGTACGTTGTTCTTTTTGGCATTTTTGCAAGAACAATGATTGGTGCAGTCCTTGTGAGCCCCAAATGTCATAAATTCTCAGAGCAATAAACTTGGTACTGGCATAAAACTTTTCAAACCAGATCCACTATATCTCCCTCATGGTCTTGTTTCTATGCTTATGTTAGGTACATTTTCTCATGGGTTCACATATTCCGAGCACCCTGCTTGTGTTGTTGCTATGGAAACACGGTATGTTCTTACATTGTGCAACAATTTTTGTCGAGTCCTGTTTCCCGGTCAAAATTGCGCACAACTTTTAAAAGGAAACGAAACATAAAGCCATAAAGCCGATGGTTGTAAAATTTAAGTCAAACCATACGCTATCCTTCCCATGTTTGAAGTCTTTATATGTTGATTTTTTTTCCTTCCTGAGAGTGAAATATTCTTGAGCATGTAAACAACATCTCCCAGATGTTTCAAGAAGGTTTGAAAGCCTTTCCCACAAGTTCCATAATTGGAGAGGTACCTTCTAGCTTGTCCATCTTAATTTTATTTGGTCCATGAAAAGGGAAAGATGGGTGCATTGTTGTTTGAGATCCAATGGGACGCTTTTCAACTTCGAATTTTACATGGATTTTAAAGCAGAAATCTACCGATGCATTAAACTTCATATCAAATATCACAAACATTAAGTTTTTGATGTTAAGATCATAATAAACATGTATAAAAGTTGCCATTTGACCTCAAAAGGTAAAAATGTACCACTTGTTTACAACAGAGATAGTATGAGAAATAGATTTAGGGGCCGTTTACAAAATGCTTACCCGGTAAGTGTTTACCGGGGAATTTACCATAGCGGATGAACATGACAAGAGGATAGGATCTTACCCGGTAAGAGCGAGGATAAGGATGAAGAGTCTTACCCGATAAGAGAGAGTGACAACTCTTACCCGGGTAAGCGCTTACCGGGTAAATTGTTGTATAAGATACCATCGTGATGATTAAAATCTTACCCGGTAAAGCAAGTTAGTGTGTCGAGTTTTATTGGTAAGCGCTTACTAGGTAAGCATTTGGGTAAACGACCCCTTAGCTTGCATACTTTTTACGTATTCAAGTGCCACTTCTTTAGATCCGTGGAACTAGGCTGATTTTTGGGACGGAACAAGTCACGACATGAATTGTTCCCACTCAAATGGGGTGAGAGTCTGCTGATTTTAGTTTCTGAATTGCTAACCATCAAAGTTGGTGTTTTTGAATTTGAATGATGTTTGAACTCACTGACTCAGGAGTAGATGCATACTTTGGAGAACAACGATGTCTCCACCGTTCATTATGACAGCAAACGAAGTTGATGAGGTTTGTTTTCCCAGAAATTTCATTTTAAGACCGATTAATGGTTGAATTTTTTTTTCCCATTTTTTTTAATTAGTGACCACTTTTTTTGGTCACTAATGGAAGTTAACGGAACCGTTATCTTGAACAATTAGTGGAAAATTTTAGTGACTTGGTGATGAAATTTAATGACCAATTTTAGTTGTCACAAACATAGTGACCACTTTAATATTGTCACTAATTAGTGACCATTATCGTAAATTAGTGACGGACCTTTAGTGACGAAAAGTAACCACCGAAATTTTGGTCACTAAACGACCTTAGTGACCATTTTTTATGTCACTAATTATGATTTTTCTTGTAGTGATTCAACTGCAGCAGCGGGTGTGGATCTTGTGAACCTTCACATTTGCCTTTTGGTATGATATTATAGTATTTCTTTATCCTGTTGATCTTATTTATCTATTTTTTGATCTTACTTATATATATATATATATATAATCTATTCATCATTAGAACCACTTCATCGGTTGTTTGCTAAACGATTTTGGGTATGTCTAGTTACGTTTCATCGATGACGTTCCAACACATGCATTCCACATTTCCATCCGTATATTTCTTCAAAGATTGTCACTTGCATTCATGAAGGACGACTAATTATATAAGCAAATTCAACTCCAGTTACCACCAAAGTCTATTGATATGACTCGTGCATATCTTCAGAGATCTAAATTGTCTACTTTTCTATCCATCTAGAGATGATACAAGGCATTCCTTTTATCATCTCTTTTATTGACTTTGTTTTTTCTTTCATTGCCATATTAATTTCTCTATCGACATCATCATTGTTTGTCTTATCTATAATATTTCGTGCAGTGGTGGATCTAGAAACTTAGGTGACTGCGTCAAAATTAGGAAATTCCGAAACCAAATAATCCACTCGAACCAAAACGATTTTGGGTTAAATGGTTTGGTTAACCGTATAATAATACCTTTTTCGGTTTAGTTCATGTAATTTTTTGTTTACTATTTAAATTAAACCAATTATCAAAATTATACTATTATATTATTTATTTTACTTTTAGATGAGAAAATGTCTGAAAAAGTCGAGAACTAGGTTTACGTATCAGTAAATTATAACTCATGAAACTAAATAACTACCAATTAGGCATATTGCAGACACTAATTTGACTTTTGTAGTCAATACATGACTACAAAAAATATTTGACTTTGGTAAATTTTTGAGGATAAAAAAAAACTAAATCTCTTTTTTTTGTTTGACTTGGGTCCAGGTCCGACCCTGGGGCCGTGCAGCCTGTGCGGCCGCATAGGGCATCAAAGCCAACAGGGGCATCAAATTTTTATATATCAGTAGTATAGGTTTAATAATTTGGGTTTGGGCTCAAAAAAAAAATCAAAGTCCATACTTGGTTATCGGTAGGTTTGTATTTTTAATATCAAAATTCAAAGCCCATATCAAAAATCAAAGCCCATATTTGTTTATTGGAGAATGAAAAAAAAAGTAAATAACGTTCTTAAGCTTCTATCTTCTAGCATCGATCGACATTGACTCTTTCGATTTTCAATACGGCGTTCCACTTCCAGAGGCACAGGATCAGGGGCGTTAGGCCGACGATGTATGGGCTGATGCTTGCTTTCGGCCGTCGGTGACTATATATACGAGATATACGGCCGATTCACATCACAGTCTCACCTATGCGACCAATTTAGGCATTTAGAAAAGGCAACTCTCAATCTTTCGTTGTTTCTCAAATCTCAAGTGGATTTCTTCTGTTAGTTATGACTTATGTGCTTTAGTTCTCAATATTTCATTGTCGACTCTTCACTTCTTCGGTTCTTCCCAATCTGTGTGGTTGTGTTTATGTGGAACACTAGAAGATTGTTATTTCTTGTTGAGTTGTTTCTTGACTTTCTTCCCAAGTCTCACTATCCCAGGTATAATTTTGTTTCTAAACTCTAAATTCATTGTATTTCCAATTTCCAATTTTTGTGTGGTTTACTTATAATTGATAATTAAACACTAGTTTTAGAAACTGTAGTGTGGTTACTGATAATCTATTTCATTATGTTTAAAATTGATAATGGTGGAAATTTGGGAAAAAAACCCTAGTTTTAAGATTTGTCAATGGCTTACTGATTTTGGCTTATTTTGACAATGGTTTACTGATTATGTGATTTTTGTCAAAGGCTTACTGAGTTACTGATTATGTCAATGGCTTACGACTTTGGTTTACTAGTTATGTCAATGGCTTACAACTTTGGCTTACTGATTTTGTGATTTTTGTCAATGGATTACTGAGTTACTTGGGTCTTTTGAATTTTGTTTACAACTTTGGTTAAACTAATTATGGTTTTTACTTGTCTTTTAAGTTGCAGATTGAAGTAAAGGTTCTAGTGTACCGGTACTAATTTGGAAAAGGAAAAACTAGAAAGGAACGAAGCACGATCTTAATCCATGTTTTATCCTTCTATACTCGACTAGTTACACATGTTTCCTAGATCACAACCTTCAGGTGCACAAAATAGAAAAAGAAAAAAAAACAGCAAGAAATTGCTCAATCTTTACAGGGATCATTAAATAGATATTTTGTTAGGTTTGAAAATGTGCCTGAAAATCTCAATGAGTTTGTTGACAATATTGAAAATTCAGTTGAAGAATTAGTTGATGATTTTGTCGTTTCATTTACTTAAAACCGTTTAGGGGCATTTTTTTAGTATCTCGCACAGGGCATCAAAATCCTTAGGAACGACCCTGCTTGGGTCCACACATCACGCCATTCGGCTGTGGGATCCTTAACCTACAAAATATAGCATGTCACTAATGTAGTTGCAATCACCCACAATTAAAACCATCATTTGCATAACACACTAGTCATCATTTAAAATGCTTCCTTACCTTACCAAGACACATGGATATATGCATCCTTTTCATGTATGGGGGTTAAACATGTAGCTTTCTCCTTTTATATTTAACAAAATATTTATTTTAAATTACTTGCTAAGTGCATATGTTCTCACCTTTGTGCTGCTTCTCTTGTATATTGTTATGGTTTGAATTCTGACTTGAAATGAACATGTTTGTCCCAAAATAAGTGTATACAATTCTATTTTAGTTTGTCCCAAATTAAGTGTCCACTTTTAAAAGTAAATATTTACTTTCCCATTCTACTCTTAATTTAAAGATGGAGAAAATCTCTATTATTGACGGTACGATGTGGTATGTCTAACTTTTGTTATTCTTGTTTCATGTCTATCTTGATTTTCTTGTTTTTTAGATTTACTATCGAGTGTAACGTGGACCGTGTATTTCCTAAATATTTAATTGTTCTTTATTTTTATTTATAGCGGTTTTAAATTTTGCATAATTGTCCGTGTTTTGTTTATGTTCAAACTTTTATGCTATTATTTGAGTTTTACTATTTTCAACCTTTTGGTGTTTGTCGATATGTTATTCATAAGCATGTGTTGTGGATAATGTGCAATGATTGGGCTTGATTAGTTTAAATTTATTATTGATTTTTTTGAAGGGTGTCCTAGGCTATGCCTGACTAATCCCAAACAAATTTTGACTATAAGAAATCAGCCCTGATGCCAATGCTTCTATGATTTCGGCTTATCAATTACTATGTGCAAAATCATTCTTGTTTCAAATTGTATTTATTTGATTAAAGACCTTTTCATTAATAGGTTTGCCTTTTTTTACCTTGTCCCCAATATGCCTTTTATGTTGAGCTTTTAATGACAGTATTATGCATGACTTTTTTTGTTCATGTATATCTTGACTTTGTTGTTTATTAGATTTGCCCTTGAATGTAACGTTGGTTATGTATCTATTCCTAACATATTCCATTGTGCCGGTTTATATGTTTTTTTTAACAATTTTCTTCTATGGTGTTTTTCCATTTCTTTGTTTATAAACATGGTTGTAGATTTTGTTTGATGAATTGGATTGCTTAAGTTTAAAATTATTTTGATTTTGGTCACCATGTTTCTTTGAATCTTGGCTTATCATGTGCTATTTGATTAGTTTAAAATTATTTGCTTAAGTTTTGCGTAATTATACGTGTTTTAATTATGTTCAAACTTCTATGCTATTATGTGATGTTTTACTATTGTCTTGGATTATATGTGATGATTAGACATGATTAGTTTACGATTATTGGTGAGTTTGATGACGGTGTTTTCTACGGCTAATCAAGTCAAGTACTATGTGCAACGTTGCTCATTCTTGTTTCAGATTGTAATTATTTGATTAAGCAGCTTTTCATTACTAAGTCTGCAGACCTTGTTAGCATTACGCCTTTTATACTGACTTTTTATTTTCGTGCTTGTGTTTATTTTCGTCCAACGTTGCTCATTCTTGTGTTTATTTTGATCTTTGAGGTATTGTGTTTTTGTCGATGTACATCCTTATGATGTTCTTGTTGAGTTTTATTTTCGTGCTTGTGTGATAAATCATTTACTAATGGTTGCTTTTATCTGTTCTTAAAGTTGTTTACCAAATTCTTTGTGTGATGATTGACTTTCTTTAATTACCAAGTTCTTTGTTTATTTTGATCTTTGAGGTATTGTGTTTTTGTCGATGTGTATCCTTATGATGTTCTTGTTGAGTTTTATTTTTGTGCTTGTGTGATAAATAATTTACTAATGGTTGCTTTTATCTTTTCTTGATGTTGTTTTTGCCAAGTTCTTTGTGTGATGATTGACTTTATTTAATTACCAAGTTCTTTTTTATTTTGATCTTTGAGGTATTGTGTTTTTGTCGATGTGCATCCTTATGATGTTCTTGTTGAGTTTTATTTTCGTGTTTTTGTGATAAATAATTTACTAATGGTTGCTTTTATTTGTTCTTGATGTTGATTACCAAGTTATTTGTGTGATGATTGATTTTCTTTAATTAAGATCGTGGTTGATTTTGGTCACCATGATTCTCCGAATTTTTGTTTATCATGTACTATGTGCAATTTTGATCATTCTTGCTTCATGTGTATCTTGATTTACATATTTTTCGATTTACTATTGAAAGTGACGTGGTGTGTGTCAATTTCCAACATATTTTATCGTTCTAGATTTTTTACATTGCTGGTTCTTAACTAATGCATAATTATCCGTGTTTTGATTTGTTCAAACTTCTATGCTATTATTTGATTTTTACTATTTTCTTCTTTGTGGTGTTTGCCGATTTATTTGTTCATATGCTTGGTCGTGGATTATTAAGTACTATGTGTAAAATCATTCTTGTTTCAGATTGTATTTATTTGATTAAAAACTTTTATATTTATATGTTTGAATTTTCGACGTTGTCCCTAATATGCCTTTTATGTTGACTTTTTAATGACAATATCTTGTTTATATAAGTGACTTCTTTTTGTTGATGTGTATCTTGACTTTGTTGTTTATTCAATTTACCTGTGAATATGAATGTAAATATATTCAATTGTTCTTGTTTAACTATTCTCTTCTACGTGGTTTTGCCATTTATTTGTCTATAAACATGGTTGTGAATTTTGTTGGAAGATTGCATTTGCTTAAATTTAAAATTATAGTTGATCTTGGACACCATATTTCTTTGAATTTTTTGGCTTATCATGTACTATGTGTAACTTTGGTCATTTTTGTTTCGTATGTATCTTGACTTTCGTGTTTTTCATTCCCAACATATTTCATTGTTTTTATTTTAACGGTTCTTAAGTTTTGTATAATTATACGTGTTTTAATTATGTTCAAACTACTATGCTATTATGTGGTTTTGAATATTTTTATTCATGTGGTGTTTGTGTATTTGTTTGTTCATAAGCATTGTCTTGGATTATGTATGATGATTGGACATGATTAGTTTAAGATTATTGGTGAGTTTGATGACAATGTTTTCTACAGCTAATCAAACCAAGTACTATGTGCAACGTTGTTCATTCTTGTTTCAGATTGTAATTATTTGATTAAGCAACTCTTCATTACTAAGTATGCAGACCTTGTTATCATTACGCCTTCTATACTGACTTTTTAATGACTTGATTTTTGTGTATGCATAACTTTTTCTTCATGTGTATCTTGACTTGTATTAATATAAATGCTATATTGGTTAAGATGTAGTGGGTCGCAAAACATAGTTACATCGCATTCATGAGTTATTCTTTATACATAGAAATGGGTGAGTCTTCATTTTTTAGACCTAAATTAACTTCCATACTCATAGATAAAGGTTGTGATTCAGTTCTTTGCATGGTTTATAATAGTTGATACAAGCACATCGTGTTCGGCTCATCAGAACTAACCTTACGTATGTTCTTTGTTCATTCTATAAATGACGTGTGATTTTTTAGATAAAAAAGATGAATAGTTGGATTCTCAAAGTTTGGCAATGGGTATTGAGAATGGCGAAAGGAAATCCTTTGAGAGTATGAAAGATCTCGTCTACTCTTTTGTCTGAAAAGAAGGTTAGTTTTTATGTTATTCTATTTTACATTTACAAATTTTGATTTGTCATTTGAATTAATATGGACAACATGTGAATAGTTCGGAGGGCATAAAGGATTGTTGGTTTCTAGTGTTTGTTTGTTGCAGGTATCCATTAATCGGTGCAATGAATCGGTGCAATGAATGATATCTCTATATGGAAGACCATACCGAGGATATGGATCTGAGAGATATATTGGGGTTACTTACAATTCCAATACTAAGGTAAGCCACTTATTGACTTGTTGATTTACTACTCTAGCGAGATGCCATTTGTGTTGACTAGTGTGTGCAGATTGATATATTTGCTCGGTTTTTAAAATTACGATACAACGACACTTGCAACCAAGTTGGGATTTGTCAAGAACATCAGATAAGTGCCTATAACTCGATCCTCAATTGTTTTTAGACTAGTGAAGCATACATTTCATGATTAATCATTTTTGTCCTTGTTTATTTGATCTTTGAGGTATGTGTTTTTGTCGATATGCAACCTTTTGATGTTCTTGTTGAGTTTTATTTCCGTGCTTGTATGATAAATCATTTACTAATGGTTGCTTTTATCTGTTCTTGATGTTGTTTGCCAAGTTGTTTGTGTGATGATCGAGTTTCTTTAATTACCATGTTCTTTGTTTAATTTGACCTTTGAAGTATTGTGTTTTTGTCGATGTGCATCCTTATGATGTTCTTGTTGAGTTTTATTTTCGTGCTTGTATGATAAATCATTTACTAATGGTTGCTTTTATCTGTTCTTAATGTTGTTTGCCAAGTTCTTTTTGTGATGATTGACTTTTTTTAATTACCAAGTTTTTGTTTATTTTGATCTTTGAGGTATTGTGTTTTTATCGATGTGCATCCTTATGATGTTCTTGTTGAGTTTTATTTTCGTGCTTGTATGATAAATCATTTACTAATGGTTGCTTTTATCGGTTCGTAATGTTGTTTGCCAAGTTCTTTTTGTGATGATTGACTTTTTTTAATTACCAAGTTCTTTGTTTATTTTGATCTTTGAGGTATGTGTTTTTGTCGATATGCAACATTATGATGTTCTTGTTGAGTTTTATTTTCGTGCTTGTGTGATAAATCATTTACTAATGGTTGCTTTTATCTGTTCTTGATGTTGTTTGCCAAGTTCTTTGTGTGATGATTGAGTTTCTTTAATTACCATGTTCTTTGTTTAATTTGATCTTTGAGGTATTGTGTTTTTGTCGATGTGCATCCTTATGATGTTCTTGTTGAGTGTTACTTTTGTGCTTGCATGATAAATCATTTACTAATGGTTGCTTTTATCTATTTTTGATGTTGTTTGCCAAGTTCTTTGTGTGATGATTGAATTTTTTTAATTACCAAGTTCTTTGTTTATTTTGATCTTTGAGGTATTGTGTTTTTGTCGATGTGCATCATTATGATGTTCTTGTTGAGTTTTATTTTCGTGCTTGTGTGATAAATCATTTACTAATGGTTGCTTTTATCTTTTCTTGATGTTGTTTTTGCCAAGTTCTTTGTATGATGATTGACTTTCTTTAATTACCAAGCTCCTTTTTATTTTGATCTTTGAGGTATTGTGTTTTTGTCGATGTGAATCCTTATGATGTTCTTGTTGAGTTTTATTTTCGTGTTTTTGTGATAAATCATTTACTAATGGTTGCTTTTATCTGTTCTTGATGTTGATTACCAAGTTATTTGTGTGATGATTGATTTTCTTTAATTAAGATCGTGGTTGATTTTGGTCTCCATGATTCTCCGAATTTTTGTTTATCATGTACTATGTGCAATTTTGATCATTCTTGCTTCATGTGTATCTTGATTTACATGTTTTTCGATTTACTATTGAAAGTGAGGTGGTGTGTGTCAATTCCCAACATATTTTATCGTTCTAGATTTTTTACATTGCTGCTTCTTAACTAATGCATATTTATCCGTGTTTTGATTTGTTCAAACTTCTATGCTATTATTTGATTTTTACTATTTTCTTCTTTGTGGTGTTTGCCGATTTGTTTGTTCATATGCTTGGTCGTGGATTATTAAGTACTATTTGCAAAATCATTCTTGTTTCAGATTGTATTTATTTGATTAAAAACTTTTATATTTATATGTTTGAATTTTCGACGTTGTCCCTAATATGCCTTTTATGTTGACTTTTTAATGACAATATCTTGTTTATATAAGTGACTTATTTTTGTTGATATGTATCTTGACTTTGTTGTTTATTCGATTTACCTGTGAATGTGAATGTGAATGTGAATGTGAATGTGAATGTGAATGTGAATGTGAATATGAATGCGAATGCGGATGCGAATGTGTTCAATTGTTCTTGTTTATATTTTTTTTAACTATTCTCTTCTACGTGGTTTTGCCATTTATTTGTCTATAGACATGGTTGTGAATTTTGTTGAAAGATTGCATTTGCTTAAGTTTAAAATTATTGTTGATCTTGGACACCATATTTCTTTGAATTTTTTGGCTTATCATGTACTATGTATAACTTTGGTCATTTTTGTTTCGTATGTATCTTGACTTTCGTGTTTTTCATTCCCAACATATTTCATTGTTTTTATTTTTTATTTTAACGGTTATTAAGTTTTGCATAATTATACGTGTTTTAATTGTGTTCAAACTACTATGCTGTTATGTGGTTTTTAATATTTTTATTCATGTGGTGTTTGTGTATTTGTTTGTTCATAAGCATTGTCTTGGATTATGTATGATGATTGGACATGATTAGTTTAAGATTATTGGTGAGTTTGATGACAATGTTTTCTACAGCTAATCAAGCCAAGTACTATGTGCAACGTTGCTCATTCTTGTTTCAGATTGTAATTATTTGATTAAGCAACTCTTCATTACTAAGTATGCAGACCTTGCTATCATTACGCCTTCTATACTGACTTTTTAATGACTTGATTTTTGTGTATGCATAACTTTTTCTTCATGTGTTCATGAGTTATTCTTTATACATAGAAATGGGCGAGTCTTCATTTTTTAGACCTAAATTAACTTCATACTCATAGTTAAAGGTTGTGATTCAGTTCTTTGCATGGTTTATAATAGTTGATACAAGCACATCGTGTTCGGCTCATCAGAACTAACCTTACGTATGTTCTTTGTTCATTCTATAAATGACGTGTGATTTTTTAGATAAAAAAGATGAATAGTTGGATTCTCAAAGTTTGGCAATGGGTATTGAGAATGGCGAAAGGAAATCCTTTGAGAGTATGAAAGATCTCGTCTACTCTTTTGTCTGAAAAGAAGGTTAGTTTTTATGTTATTCTATTTTACATTTACAAATTTTGATTTGTCATTTGAATTAATATGGACAACATGTGAATAGTTCGGAGGGCATAAAGGATTGTTGGTTTCTAGTGTTTGTTTGTTGCAGGTATCCATTAATCGGTGCAATGAATGATATCTCTATATGGAAGACCATACCGAGGATATGGATCTGAGAGATATATTGGGGTTACTTACAATTCCAATACTAAGGTAAGCCACTTATTGACTTGTTGATTTACTACTCTAGCGATATGCCATTTGTGTTGACTAGTGTGTGCAGATTGATATATTTGCTCGGTTTTTAAAATTGCGATACAACGGCACTTGCAACGAAGTTGGGATTTGTCAAGAACATCATATAAGTGCCTATAACTCGATCCTCAATTGTTTTTAGACTAGTGAAGCATACATTTCATGATTAATCATTTTTGTCCTTGTTTATTTGATCTTTGAGGTATGTGTTTTTGTCGATATGCAACCTTTTGATGTTCTTGTTGAGTTTTATTTCCGTGCTTGTATGATAAATCATTTACTAATGGTTGCTTTTATCTGTTCTTGATGTTGTTTGCCAAGTTGTTTGTATGATGATCGAGTTTCTTTAATTACCATGTTCTTTGTTTAATTTGATCTTTGAAGTATTGTGTTTTTGTCGATGTGCATCCTTATGATGTTCTTGTTGAGTTTATTTTCGTGCTTGTATGATACATCATTTACTAATGGTTGCTTTTATCTGTTTTTAATGTTGTTTGCCATGTTCTTTTTGTGATGATTGATTTTTTTTAATTACCAAGTTTTTTGCTTATTTTAATCTTTGAGGTATTGTGTTTTTATCGATGTGCATCCTTATGATGTTCTTGTTGAGTTTTATTTTCGTGCTTGTATGATAAATCATTTACTAATGGTTGCTTTTATCTGTTCTTAATGTTGTTTGCCAAGTTCTTTTTGTGATGATTGACTTTTATTAATTACCAAGTTCTTTGTTTATTTTGATCTTTGAGGTATTGTGTTTTTATCGATGTGCATCCTTATGATGTTCTTGTTGAGTTTTATTTTCGTGCTTGTGTGATAAATCATTTACTAATGGTTGCTTTTATCTGTTCTTGATGTTGTTTGCTAAGTTCTTTGTTTGATGATCGACTTTCTTTAATTACCATGTTCTTTGTTTATTTTGATCTTTAAGGTATTGTGTTTTTGTCGATGTGCATCCCTATGATGTCCTTGTTGAGTTTTATTTTCGTGCTTGTGTGATAAATCATTTACGAATGGTTGGTTTTATCTGTTCTTGGTGTTGTTTGCCAGGTTCTTTGTGTGATGATCGACTTTCTTTAATTAACAAGTTCTTTGTTTATATCTTTGAGGTATTGTGTTTTTGTCGATGTGTATCCTTATGATGTTTTTGTTGAGTTTTATTTCCGTGCTTGTGTGATAAATCATTTACTAATGGTTGCTTTTATTTATTCTTGATGTTGTTTACCAAGTTCTTTGTGTGATGATTATCATTAATTAAGATCGTGGTTGATTTTGGTTATCATGATTCTTCGAATTTTTGTTTATCATGTACTATGTGCAATTTTGATAATTCTTGTATCTTGACTTACATGTCTTTCAATTTACTATTGAAAGTAACGTGGTGTGTGTCAATTCCCAACATATTTTACCGTTCCAGATTTTTTACTTTGATGGTTCTTAACTAATGCATAATTATCCGTGTTTTGATTTGTTCAAACTTCTATGCTATTATTTGATTTTTTACTATTTTTTTCCTTGTGGTGTTTGCCGATTTGTTTGTTCATATGCATAGTCGTGGATTATCAAGTACTTTGGACAAAATCATTCTTGTTTCAGATTGTATTTATTTGATCAAAAACCTTTATATTCATATGTTTGAATTTTCGACCTTGTCCCCAATATGCCTTTAATGTTGACTTTTTAATGACAATATCTTGTTTATAAATGACTTCTTTTTGTTGATGTGTATCTTTACTTTGTTGTTTATTCGATTTCCCGTGAATGTTACGTGAATGTAACGTTGGGTGTATGTTTATTTCCTATATATTCAATTGCCATTTATTTGTTTATACACATGGTTGTGAATTTTTTTTATGATTGCATTTGCATAAGTTTAAAACTATTGTTGATCATGGTCACCATGTTTCTTTGAATTTTTTGGCGTATCATGTCCTATGTGTAACTTTGGTCATTTTTGTTTCGTATGTATATTGACTTTCATATTTTTTTGATTTACTCTTGAGTGTGACGTGGGCTATGTCTATTCCTAACATATTTCATTGTTCTTATTTTTTATTTTAACGGTTCTTAAGTTTTGCATAATTATACGTGTTTTAATTGTGTTCAAACTTCTATGCTATCATGTGGTGTTTAATATTTTCTTCCATGTGGTGTTTGTGTATTTGTCTTGGATTATGTTTAATAAGCATTGTCTTGGATTATGTGTGATGATTGGACATGATTAGTTTAAGATTATTGTTGATTTTGATAACAGTGTTTTCTACGGCTAATCAAGCCAAGTACTATGTGCAACGTTGCTCATTCTTGTTTCAGAATGTAATTATTTGATTAAGCAGCTCTTCATTACTACTGCAGACCTTGTTATCATTACGCCTTCTATATTGACTTTTTAATGACTTGATATTTGTGTATGCATAATTTTTTCTTCATGTTGTATTAATATAAATGCTACATTGGCTAACTTGTAGTGAGTCGCAAAACATAGTTAAATCGCATTCATGAGTTATTCTTTATACATAGAAATGGGTGTGTCTTCATTTTTTAGACCTAAATTAACTTTCGTACTCATATTCAGAGGTTGTGACACAGTTCTTTACATGGTTTATAATAGTTGATACAAGCACATCGCGTTCGACTCATCAAAAGTAACCTTACGTATGTTCTTTGTTCATTCTATAAATGACGTGTGATTTTTTAGATAAAAAAGATGAATAGTTGGATTCTCAAAGTGTGGCAATGGGTATTGAGAATGGCGAAAGGAAATCCTTTGAGAGTATGAAAGATCTCGTCTACTCTTTTGTCTGAAAAGAAGGTTAGTTTTTATGTTATTCTATTTTACATTTACAAATTTTGATTTGTCATTTGAATCAATATGGACAATATGTGAATAGTTCGGAGGACATAAAGGATTGTTGGTTTCTAGTGTTTGTTTGTTACAAGTATCCATTAATCGGTGCAATGAAAGATATCTCTATATGGAAGACCATACCGAGGATATGGATCTAAGAGATATCGGGGTTACTTACAATTCCAATACTATGGAAAACCACTTATTGACTTGTTGATTTACTTCTCTAGCAATATGTATTTTTGTTGACTAGTGTGTGCAGATTGATATATTTGCTCGGTTTTTAAAATTGCGATACAATGACACTTGCAACCAAGTTGGGATTTGTCAAGAACATCAGATAAGTGCCTATAACTCCATCCTCAATTGTTTTGAGACTAGTGATACATACATTTTAATCATTTTCGTCCCTATTTATTTGATCTTTGAGGTATGTGTTTTTGAAGATACGCAACCTTATGATGTTCTTGTTGAGTTTTATTTTCGTGCTTGTGTGTGATAAATCATTTACTAATGGTTGCTTTTATCTGTTCTTGATGTTGTTTGCCAAGTTCTTTGTGTGATGATTGAGTTTCTTTAATTACCATGTTCTTTGTTTAATTTGATCTTTGAGGTATTGTGTATTTGTCGATGTGCATCATTATGATGTTCTTGTTGAGTTTTACTTTTGTGCTTGCATGATAAATCATTTACTAATGGTTGCTTTTATCTGTTCTTGATGTTGTTTGCCAAGTTCTTTGTGTGATGATTGACTTTTTTTAATTACCAAGTTCTTTGTTTATTTTAATCTTTGAGGTATTGTGTTTTTGTCGATGTGCATCCTTATGATGTTCTTGTTGAGTTTTATTTTCGTGCTTGTGTGATAAATTATTTACTAATGGTTGCTTTTATCTGTTCTTGAAGTTGTTTACCAAATTCTTTGTGTGATGATTGAATTTCTTTAATTACCAAGTTCTTTGTTTATTTTGATCTTTGAGATATTGTGTTTTTGTCTGTGTGCATCCTTATGATGTTCTTGTTGAGTTTTATTTTCGTGCTTGTGTGATAAATTATTTACTAATGGTTGCTTTTATCTGTTCTTGAAGTTGTTTACCAAATTCTTTGTGTGATGATTGAATTTCTTTAATTACCAAGTTCTTTGTTTATTTTGATCTTTGAGATATTGTGTTTTTGTCTGTGTGCATCCTTATGATGTTCTTGTTGAGATTTATTTTCGTGCTTGTGTGTGATAATTGTTAGACCACAGTCTCATTGGATTCAAGATCATCCAAACTGAAGATCGCAATCTGAAGCTAAAGACGGAACGTCGACTCTCGATATTAAAGTCTAATGTTTATTTGTAATAAATGTCAATGTAATTGTTTGTTATTGTATTAGTTAAGTTAATATCTAGTTTGTTAGATATTAGTTAACTTAATTAGTTATTAGATAGTTTAGTTAGTTATATTATTTAGTTAGAAATAATATCTAGATATTAAATCTAGATATTATGGAAGTGTGTTAGACACACTTTAGATAAGATATTGTATCTCTAACAACTCTCATAGATCAGATTATAATCGACACACAAAAACACACACTAAAAGGTGTAAATCAGAGAGAAAACATAGAACACATCTATAGCTTAAATCGATCAATCCTGTAACCGTTGTTATAATCAATACAGGTTGGTAATCGTTATTGTGTCGTATTCTATAAACTTGATAAACATTGTTGGACCGACAATTGGTATCAGAGCCTGATTAAGATCAAAATCAAGTTTTTTTTAAGAAAAACGACTCTGTGTTCTTATTTGAAAATCGATTTCGAGATTTTAAGTGTTTTAAGTGTTAAAATCGATCAAGTTGTGATCGATTAGGTTGCTAGATCGAGTTGTTGTTGTTTGATTTCACTATAAAGCTTTAATCGAGTTCCATTTTTGTGATTTTTGTGAGAAAACAGTCGAGTTTAGAAAGTCACTGTGCGATCAAATTTATTTTCAAAAAGTGTGTTTTATCGAGATCGAGTGATAGCATTCAGTTCTAGAAGTGTTTCTAGACATATTGGTAGAGTTTGGGTCTGTTAATCTTGGAAAAACAGGTTGAAAAGTCGAAATTATTGAAGTACAGACGAACTTGCGCAAACCAGAAGACGAACACACGCAAAGCTTACTTTGCGCAACACGCCTGATACGCAAACCCAACTTTGCGCATCCAACCTGATACGCAAACCCAACTTTGCGCAACCAATGTGAAACGCAAAGTCCACTTTGCGCATCTCAAGCAACACGCAAAGCATACTTCACGCATCCAACGACTTACGCAAACTCCACTTCTCGATACACTCTTGATACGCAAACCTTGAACTTCACTTCTCGCAACAAGAAGGATACGCAAAGATCAAGGCCAGTTTGCGCAACCCTCTCGAAACGTAAAGTTCACTTTGCGCATCTAACGTGATACGCAAAACTTCACTTTGCGCAAACCGCTTGATACGCAAACCTCAGTTTGCGCAACCCGCTTGACACGCAAACCTCCATTTGCGCACGCAAACCTTGATACGCAAACCTCTCTTTGCTCCAATCCAGACTTAGAATTTTCTTCAAAATGACATCCAGAGAAGCCCTTGCAATCGGAACTGACACCAAGCCACCAGTTCTCTTTAAAGGAGAATACGAACAGTGGAAGGATCGGTTTCTGAACTTTGTTGACAGACATGAGCTGGGTGATTTCATCAGGAAATCTATAAAAGAAGGGGTTATGAAATCTATAGAAGAAGGGGTTATGAAACCAGTCATGACGACTCGTTTGATTGGAACCGTGTCGACTCAGGTTGAACTTAAGTATCATGAGCTAGAAGATGATAACCTCAGAAGAGCTAAAGGCGACAGATTAGCTAAGTCATACATTCTACAAGGAATTCCAAACGAAATCTATGTAAAGATTGACAGCTACAAGGCCTCCGGCAAAGAAATGTGGGATCAGCTTGAGAAGATGATGCTGGGTTTAAAGGTTGGGAATCAGCTTAAAATCTCCAACTGCCTAAATAATTATGAAGAATTTAGAGGCAGAGTGGGAGAATCTTTAGAAGAAACCTATGACAGGTTTGTGACTTTGCTGAACGAACTAAGCAAGAATAAGGTCCACAAATCTCAAATTGAGCTGAACGTCAAATTCCTGAGTATTCTACAACCGGAATGGAAAAGATTTGCCAGACAGATGAAGCAGATCAAGAATCTGAATGAGATTCCACTTCATGAGGTGTATGAAACCCTCAGACAAAATGAAGAAGAGGTGGATGAAATTCTAGATGAGAAAAGGCAGAAAGGAAAGACAGTTGAAGACACAGTTGCTCTTGTTGTCAGGAAGAAGAAGAACAAGACAATTGTGTATGAATCAGAAGAAGATGAAGGTTATGCAAACTCTGACATGGATGAAAATGAACAACTGAAGCAAGCAATGATTCTGCTGTCAAATGCTTTTCAGAAAAAGTTCTACACGAAGCCAAGTTCAAACAGTCAGAGATATTCTTCTGGTCCGAACAACTACATCCACAAGGAAAGGGTTGAAGGAAGTAGATATGAAGGAAAGAGATTTGAAGGGAAAAGAACAGAGGAGAGGAAACCTGAAGAGAGAAGATATCAGTCTGAAGGAAAGAGAATAGAGGAGAGAAAACTAGAAGTGAGAAAGTTTAAAGCTGAAGGATCCAGTCAGACAGAACCACCAACGTGCTACAACTGTGGCAAAACAGGTCACTATGCCAGAGACTGCCGAAGGCCAAAAGTCAGAAACTCCGATTATTACAAGAACAATATGCTTCTTGCAAAGCAACAGGAGGCGGGTAAGGCACTGATGGCAGAGGATGAATACTGGCTTGATCATTAAGACGAGGAAGAAGAGGATGAAGAGAAGGATGAAGCCGTCAACATGTGCTTGATGGGAAAGCAAGAATCAGATGCTGAAGCTGATTCAGATGATGAAGAAGAGGAGGTATGTGATTTATCGTATTCAGATTTCATGAATAAAATGCATGCCATGAATTTAAAACAACAAGAGTTAGAGTCAAATCTTAAGCGAGAAAATGGTGTTATAACTGACAAAAACCAACTGATACAGAAACTTAGCAATGAAATTGCTGAGAAGAAAGTATTGGTTGAGGTTTTACATAGAGATAATGACACCAACGCAAAGGAAAAGACAATAATTCTTAAAGAGAATTATGAACTCAAGTCTAAACTGACAAAAAGTGAGATTGATATATATGAGCTTACAAAATTGCATTCTTCATGTACCAAAGAAAACTTTTCTTTACTTGGTAAATTAAAAAGTTTGGAAGAGAAGTTGTACAAAATGGGTCAAACTGAACAGACTATTCATCTGAACAAATCCAAAGAGGAAATAGAGAGATGGGGAATCGGTTATAAGAATCCTCACTATCTTCAAAAGGGGATGTCTGAAGTGCCAACACTTTATGATCATCTTTCTATGAAATTAGCTCGACGAATCCCTGAGTTTAAAACTTTCTGGACTAAACTATCAGAAGAGGATGAAGCCAACGAAACTGAAAAACGTTTGAAATCATCTAAAGTTCACCTTTCATTTTATTATGCGAAGATGAATAATAGTTATAATGAAAATCCAATATATCAAAAGAAGAAAACTCTTTCAAGTGATTTCTTTCAAAGTTATTCTGAAAAAGAAATGGAGGCGAAGCCTATTCAAGGTAAACTATATGTCCCTCCTCTCATTTTAGAAAGTAAAATTTCTGAACTCGAGAATTATTTAACAGATGAAAGACTTTTGATGAATATTGAACAAAATGTTTTTTCAACTGTGTTAAAAAATGTTATTATTTCTAAGGCTTCAAACTCTGAGGATATGTTTGGTTTAGCAAATAAAGGGTTTGATTTTCTGAACGCTGACGGTGGTTTAGATGATGGTTCTAATCAATTTGACTTTAATGCAAAACTTCCTAACCATTCATCTTTTGTTAAGAAATCTTTAGAAAAAACCAATATGGCTGTTAACAGTGCAAAATCAACGAAAGTTGATAACTCAGTCTCTGTGAAAGCTAAACATGCTAAAGGTAAGAATATATCTCAGCATTCACAGAAACCGAACACTACTGGTAATCCGAAGAAGAAGCATTCGTTTGTTGCTCAACAGTCTAACTCAAGAGTTTCACATGTTTCAGATCTGAGCAAGCAAAGGCCAGAAGTTAAATCTCTGTGGTAACCGAAACAGAAGCTTTACAAGACCGTTAAATCGTTTAGTAGTGTTAATTGTAGTAAGACTTCACTTAGTAAAGATGTTTTAATTGTTGATGTTGTGATTTTGAACTCAAAACGTGCTGTTTCTCGTAAACAATATTCAATGAAGCAATTATTTCAGTTATCTTTATCTGCTAGAAAGTCTTCTATTTATAATAAACATGTTTCTATCTCTTGTCAAGATTCTGACGATTGGTTTGGCAATTATCATGTGCATTCATCTCATTCTAATTCTTCAAATGCATTTCAAAAGAAAAGAGGACCTAATTTGAAATGGGTACCAAAATCTTGTGCTAACACAGTAGGACCCAAATTCCAGTGGGTACCTAAGGCTAAATCTGTGTTGCAGGCACATCAAGTTTAAAAAGGGAGCTTACAGAGATGACTTCTGGACAAATCAGTCTAGGACTCGTTCCTCAAAGAAACTAGGTTCTTGAATACAACAGTTCAAGACCCGCACTGCAAAGATAAAACGATGGTTTCTGAACACGTCTGTTCAGAACCCTTGCTTAAGAGAAATAATGGCTTTTGAACACATCAGTTCAAGACCCACTCTTCCATGCTCAAAAGTCTTAAATTTTGATTTATGACTATCTAAATCTCTTGTTTTGTTATTTCTCTTGTGCAGATCCGTCATATGTGGTACTTGGATAGCAGATGCTCCAAGCATATGACTGGACAAAAAGATATGCTGTCCAATTTTAAAGAGAAATATTGCGGATCGGTCAGATTCGGCAACGACCAGTTTTCTCCAATCATGGAATATGGTGATGTACAACATGACAATGTCAAGATCAAGAAGGTGAGCTATGTTGAAGGCTTACGACACAACCTGTTCAGTATTGGTCAGTTCTGTGACAAAAGCTTAGAGGTCAATTTCAAAGCCAAGACGTGTTCAGTTCGCACTGAAGAAGGCGAGGAACTCTTGGTCGGCACAAGAAAGTCATACCTCTACACAATTAACTTGTCAAAAATCCAGAATGACACCCAGGTTTGTCTATTGACGAAAGCCTCGAAGCAACAAAGTTGGCTATGGCATCGAAGGCTCTCTCACCTCAACTTCAGGTACATCAACAATCTGGTCAGTGGAAAGTTCGTCAAAGGACTTCCAGTGCTCAAATATGAAAGAGAACATCTTTGTGCAACATGTGAAAAGGTAAAGATGAAGAGGGCACCTTATAAACCAAAGCTTGAACCAAGTACAAGTGCTCCGTTAGAGTTATTGCATATGGACTTATGCGGTTCGATGCGAACTCAGAGTCTAGGCGGAAAGAAGTACATACTCGTGATCGTGGACGATTACTCGCGATACACATGGGTCAAGTTTCTACGTTCAAAGGATGAGACACCATATGTTCTCATCACATTCCTAAAGACGACCCAGGTGAATCTGCAGAAACCGGTCAAGTTTCTACGAACAGACAACGACACAGAGTTCAAGAACCAAAAGGTTGAAGAATATCTGAATCTGTCGGGATTTCACATCAATACTCTGCTGCTCGTACTCCTCAACAAAATGGAGTGGTCGAAAGAAGAAATCGTACGCTAGTCGAGGCTGCTCGTACTATGCTAAGTCAATCAGACTTACCTCTATTCTTGTGGGCTGAAGCTGTATCGACCGCGTGCTATACACAGAATCGCTCCATGATACATCGCAGATTCAAGAAGACTCCTTATGCTTTAATCAACAACCGAACACCGACAATCAAATACTTCCATATATTTGGGTGTAAGTGTTTCGTGCTAAACGATAGGGAAAGTCTCAACAAGTTCAGTGCCAAGGCGGACGAAGGGATCTTCATTGGTTATTCCTCGACATCAACTGCATTCCGTGTTTATCTGAAGAAGTCAAAAACGGTGATTGAAAGCATCAACGTCACGTTTGATGAAGAGATGGCTTCTGAACATCAAAGTTCAGAACCCGCTATAACAGGAATACTAGCTTCTGGGCAACTTCGTCCAGAACCTGCGTCTCAACAGAATAAATCAGATGAAGCATCAACGTCAACTAATAATATATCTGATTTAGACTTATTATTTGAATTGTTTTATGATGAATTTCTTGGATCTAATGTAAAGAAATCTGTTATGGTTGACAGGATGGAAGACTTAACGACTACTCATCCAACCAGTTCAGATGTTCCTATTGAATCCAAAGCCCCAATTCAACAAGAAGTTCCAATTCAAATGCCGACTCCAAAAGTTGAAGAAGTTCCATGTGATGAAGAGACAGAAGTAGCTGAACCAGTAGGATGTTCTGTACAGATCCATCCACAGCCGGAACAAGCTGTACCTGTTGAGCCTTCTGAACCTACCACTTCAACTGCAATCATAATTCCTCTTGAACAACCTGAAGAAGGTACAAGTGGATTTATAGATGATACAACTGACATACATTCATATAATCCACTGCCTCATGAACATAAATGGACCAAAGAGCACCCGATAAGCCAGATCATTGGTGATCCATCAAAACCGGTGCAAACTAGGTCAACATCAATGAATATGTGCATGCATGACTCCTTTCTGAGCAAGTTCGAGGCAACACGCGTATCAGAGGCACTTGCTGATCCAGAATGGGTGATCTCAATGCAAGAAGAGCTGAATCAATTTGATGCACTTCAAGTCTGGAGACTCGTACCAAAGCCTCAAGGTAAAACAATAATAGGTACGAAATGGGTTTTCAAGATAAAGAAAGACGAAGATGGTACCGTTATCCGAAACAAGGCAAGACTAGTAGCCAAAGGATACAGACAAGAGGAAGGAATTGACTATGACGAGACATATGCTCCTGTGGCGCGTTTAGAGGCAATTAGAATGTTTCTAGCCTATGCAGCACACAAGAACTTCACGGTCTTTCAAATGGACGTGAAGACAACATTCTTGAATGGAATTCTAAAGGAAGAAGTCTACGTCTCTCAGCCAGAAGGTTTTGTCAATCAAGAGAAGCCGAATCACATCTACATTCTCGACAAAACACTCTACGGTCTGAAATAAGCTCCTCAAGCCTGGTATGATGTCCTTTCCAATTTTCTAGTCAAGTCTGATTTTTCAAAAGGAACGGTGGATACCACTTTGTTTATCAAAAAGGAAAAAGCCGATATCATTTTAATTCAAATCTATGTAGATGATATTATCTTTGGCTCTACAAATCCTAAGTACTGTAAGAATTTTGCAAACCTTATGGTGTCTAGATTTCAGATGAACATGATGGGAGAGATGAATTTCTTTCTCGGTTTACAAGTAAAACAATTTTCATCGGGTATTTTTATCAATCAATCAAAATACATTATGGATATTCTTCGGAAGTTCCAAATGGAAAATTCAAAACCGATTGGTTCCCCAATGGCACCAGGTACTAAGATTGGCACCGATCCTTCGGGAAAGGCTGTTGATGTTAGGACTTATCGAGGGATGATAGGTTCTTTAATGTATCTTACTTCTAGTAGGCCAAATATAATGTTCTCAACATGCTTATGTGCACGATATCAGGCCAATCCTAAAGAAATCCATATGTCTGCTGTGAAGCGCATATTTAGGTATCTAAAGGGGTGGTATTCTAAAGACACTAGTTTTGAACTTAGAGCCTACACAGATGCAGATCATGCAGGTTGTATGTTAGACAGGAAGAACACGTCGGGACATGTACAGTTCCTCGGTGACAAGCTCGTAAGTTGGGCATCGAAGAAGCAACTTTGTGTTTCAACCTCCACGGCCGAAGCAGAATATGTAGCTGCTGCTAGCTGCTGTTCTCAGGTCTTATGGATGGGAACTCAATTGCGTGACTACGGTTTCCACTTCAACAAGATCCCGATATACTGTGACTCCAAGAGCGCCATCGCAATATCAGCGAATCCTGTTCAACACACCAAGACTAAGCACATAGACGTCATGTATCATTTTATTAAAGATCATGTTGAAAAAGGAACAATTGAACTTTTCTTTGTAAAAACTGATTATCAACTTGCCGATTTGTTTACCAAACCTTTAGACGAGAAGAGGTTTACCTTTCTTGTCTCTAAGCTTGGTATGCTAAATCTAAAGATTTAATCAGTAGTTACCTATCAAAGTTTTCTAAATTGTATACTTTTTCATCATTTCTTCATTCTTAACTCTGATTGATATCTGCACTTCTCTATTCTGTTCATGAACCAAGGGGGAGTATGAGAAGAAATTGACAAATGGTCAATATTACTTCGAGAGGGAGCTCATAAAATTTTGCATGTACCTTTTAATGCCAATTTTTTTTTGTAATGCAAGAATTTAGGGGGAGCTCTTCAAGACAAAAGGGGAGTACGGATATGACTTCTGATTATTTCTGATCAGAACTCGTACTTTAAAAAGTTTTACTGCTTTTTTTCTTTTCAATTTAAGTGAATAAATTTTACTTTGACTTTGACTTAAGACTTTTGCAGAAGTTTGAGAGAATCTTACAAGTTCATATGTTTATGACTTAAAGCTTAGCTTCATGAGATGGAAGATCGTACGTAAAGGTATAATTCTATATCTTCATCTCATATATGGTTGAAAGAAGGACAACTTTCAATCATAGAAAACATTGTTTTCAATGTTCAAACCACTTCCCGATTCTCAAAACGAATTCATGAATTGGAAGTGGGACTTTAAATGTTTTCAAGAAATATATTGTGCTTTAACTGAAATAGTTAAACCAATTTGAGCATCATATGCATCATAAGAAAACAAGGATTTCTTTGTGCTAGGACTTAACACAACTTCAATGGAATCACCTTAACCAGTGATTTCTACCCAAGAAGTTCATCCTTAGTGATTGAGTGTGAGAAGTCAAAAAGAAATGAGTGTGATTAGAGAAAGCAAAATGTTTAAAAGAAAGAGCGTGTGAGAACAGAGTTAAAAGAATATCACAACTCTGCACCAACTTTTTCTGAGCCGGGCAGCCACATTACTAGTGTTTCACAATTCTTTGGTGAACATTATTGAAACAGGCAAC
Source organism: Arctium minus (assembly GCA_954870635.1). Lineage (NCBI taxonomy): Eukaryota > Viridiplantae > Streptophyta > Magnoliopsida > Asterales > Asteraceae > Arctium > Arctium minus. The sequence goes on from OX941084.1 coordinate 21,903,132, forward strand.
TAGCCCATGCCAACTCTTGATCAAACCTCACTATCTACTCATTTTCTTCTCAACAAGAAAGTGTTTCACATTTTCTAAGGGGATGCAAAACATTTGCTATCTGATTTTCATTTGGTAAATCTGGATATTGAAAAGAAGGAAGTCTGCCCCACCTTCGCACTTCAATCATGCACATTGAGTCTGTGTTTAACTTACTGTTGTCTCAGTGGTTTACACAATATTGAGCCAATAAGCAATCATCAAGTGCTTAATTCTTTCTATCACAAGCACGAACACACAAGGAATTAGTTTCTTTGTCATAACGTTTATAGAAATTACCTTTGTGGTGTTTCGATGATTAAATGGAAGCCCTAGGGGAGTCAACATCAAACAACTCCTTTCCAATGTGTATTAGTTACACACAGTAACTTAGTGTTACTGACAGGCATGTTAACTGATTCATTAGTTGATTCAGGTGTTACATGATTATTTTGTCTGGATTTGCAAAGATCTGGATGAATAACTATTGAATTGACGGATCAGTAGCTCCAAGTGGTTGACATTTCTTACTCAAAGTTTTGATGAAGTCGTTGCACTTAACATCAAAAAAGGGGATAATGACTACACAAGAAATGGCAAAGATCACATGTTTCAAGAATCACGTCAAAGATTGAACTCTTCAAAAGCAAGTATTCTGAAGACATGCTGATTTCAGAGCTAGAGAAAGAGATTGCATCTTCTGAGCTAAAGAAAAAGACTGAATTGCTAAAATCTTTTTAGTAATGATCTTGATCCAAAGGGGGAGATTGTTAGACCACAGTCTCATTGGATTCAAGATCATCCAAACTGAAGATCGCAATCTGAAGCTAAAGCCGGAACGTCGACTCTCGATATTAAAGTCTAATGTTTATTTGTAATAAATGTCAATGTAATTGTTTGTTATTGTATTAGTTAAGTTAATATCTAGTTTGTTAGATATTAGTTAACTTAGTTAGTTATTAGATTTAGTTTAGTTAGTTATATTATTTAGTTAGAAATAATATCTAGATATTAAATCTAGATATTATGGAAGTGTGTTAGACACACTTTAGATAAGATATTGTATCTCTAATAACTCTCATAGATTAGAATATAATCGACACACAAAAACACACACTAAAAGGTGTAAATCAGAGAGAAAACAGAGAACACATCTATAGCTTAAATCGATCAATCCTGTAACCGTTGTTATAATCAATACAGGTTGGTAATCGTTATTGTGTCGTATTCTATAAACTTGATAAACATTGTTGGACCGACAATAAATCATTTACTAATGGTTGCTTTTATCTGTTCTTGATGTTGTTTTTGCCTAGTTCTTTGTGTGATGATTGACTTTTAATTACCAAGTTCTTTTTTATTTTGAGCTTTGAGGTATTGTGTTTTTGTCGATGTGCATCCTTATGATGTTCTTGTTGAGTTTTATTTTCGTGTTTTTGTGATAAATCATTTACTAATGGTTGCTTTTATCTGTTCTTGATGTTGATTACCAAGTTCTTTGTGTGATGATTGATTTTCTTTAATTAAGATCGTTGTTGATTTTGGTCACCATGATTCTCCGAATTTTTATTTATCATGTACTATGTGCAATTTTGATCATTCTTGCTTCATGTGTATCTTGATTTACATGTTTTTCGATTTACTATTGAAAGTGATGTGGTGTGTGTCAATTCCCAACATATTTTATCGTTCTAGATTTTTTACATTAATGGTTAACTAATGCATAATTATTTGTGTTTTGATTTGTTCAAAATTTTATGCTATTATTTGATTTTTACTTTTTCTTCTTTGTGGTGTTTGCCGATTTGTTTGTTCATATGCTTGGTCGTGGATTATTAAGTACTATGTGCAAAATCATTCTTGTTTCAGATTGTATTTATTTGATTAAAAACTTTTATATTCATATGTTAGAATTGTGACGTTGTCCCCAATATGCCTTTTATGTTGACTTTTCAATGACAATATCTTGTTTATAAGTGACTTCTTTTTGTTGATGTGTATCTTGACTTTGTTGTTGTTTCAATTTTCCTGTGAATGTAAATATATTCAATTGTTCTTGTTTATATTTTTTTTAACTATTCTCTTCTACGTGGTTTTGCCATTTATTTGTCTATAAACATGGTTGTGAATTTTGTTGGAAGATTGCATTTGCTAAAGTTTAAAATTATTGTTGATCATGGACACCATATTTCTTTAAATTTTTTGGCTTATCATGTACTATGTGTAACTTTGGTCATTTTTGTTTTGTATGTATCTTGACTTTCGTGTTTTTCATTCCCAACATATTTCATTGTTTTTATTTTTTATTTTAACGGTTCTTAAGTTTTGCATAATTATACGTGTTTTAATTGTGTTCAAACTATTATGCTATTATGTGGTTTTTAATATTTTCTTCCATGTGGTGCTTGTGTATTTGTTTGTTCATAATAAGCATTGTCTTGGATTATGTGTGATGATAGGACATGATTAGTTTAAGATTATTGGTGAGTTTGATGACAGTGTTTGCTACGGCTAATCAAGTCAAGTACTATGTGCAACGTTGCTCATTCTTGTTTCAGATTGTTATCATTCTTGACTTTCGTGTTTTTTAGATTTACTCTTGAGTATGGCATGGGCTATGTATATTCCTAACATATTTCATTGTTCTTATTTTTTATATTAACGGTTCTTAAGTTTTGCATAATTATACGTGTTTTAATTGTGTTCAAACTTCTATGCTATCATGTGGTGTTTAATATTTTCTTCCATGTAGAGTATTTGTTTGTTCATAAGCATTGTCTTGGTTTATGTGTGATGATTGGAAGACTATTACTGATTTTGATGACAGTGTTCTACGGCTAATCAAGTCAAGTACTATGTGCAACGTTGCTCATTCTTGTTTCAGATTGTAATGATTTGATTAAGCAGCTTTTCATTAATAAGTTTGCAGACCATTTATCATTACGCCTTCTATACTGACTTTTTAATGACTTGATTTTTGTGTATGCATAACTTTTTCTTCATGTGTATCTTGACTTGTATTAATATAAATGCTACATTGGCTAACATGTAGTGGGTCGCAAAACATAGTTACATCGCATTCATGAGTTATTCTTTATACATAGAAATGGGCGAGTCTTCATTTTTTGGAACCCAAATTAACTTTCGTACTCATATTCAGAGGTTGTGACACAGTTCTTTACATGGTTTATAATTGTTGATACAAGCACATCGCGTTCGGCTCATCAGAACCTTACGTATGTTCTTTGTTCATTCTATAAATGACGTGTGATTTTTCAGATAAAAAAGATGAATAGTTGGATTCTCAAATTGTGGCAATGGGTATTGAGAATGGCGAAAGGAAATCCTTTGGAGTATGAAAGATCTCGTCTACTCTCTTGTCTGAAAAAAGGTTCGTTTTTATGTTATTCTATTTTGTTGATACATTTACAAATTTTGATTTGTCATTTGAATCAATATGGATAATATTTATGTGAATAGATTGGAGGACATAAAGGATTATTGGGTTCTAGTGTTTGATTGTTGCAGGTATCCATTAATCGGTGCAATAAATGATATCTCTATACGGAAGACCATACCGAGGATATCTGAGAGATATATTGGGTTACTTACAATTCCAATACTAAGGTAAGCCACTTATTGACTTGTTGATTTACTACTCTAGCGAGATGTCATTTGTGTTGACTAGTGTATGCAGATTGATATATTTGCTCGGTTTTAAAAATTGCGATACAATGGCACTTGCAACCAAGTTGGGATTTGTCAAGAACATCAGATAAGTGCCTATAACTCCATCCATAATTGATTTTAGACTAGTGATGCATACATTTCGTGATTAATCATTTTCGTCCTTGTTTATTTGATCTTTGAGGTATGTGTTTTTGTCGATATGCAACCTTATGATGTTCTTGTTGAGTTTTATTTCGTGCTTGTGTGATAAATCATTTACTAATGGTTGCTTTTATCTTTTCTTGATGTTGTTTGCCAAGTTCTTTGTTTAATTTGATCTTTGAGGTATTGTGTTTTTGTCGATGTGCATCCTTATGATGTTCTTGTTGAGTTTTATTTTCGTGCTTGTGTGATAAATCATTTACTATTGGTTGCTTTTATCTGTTCTTGAACTTGTTTACCAAGTTCTTTGTGTGATGATTGACTTTCTTTAATTACCATGTTCTTTGTTTATTTTGATCTTTAAGGTATCGTGTTTTTGTCGATGTGCATCTTTATGATGTTCTTGTTGAGTTTTATTTTCGTGCTTGTGTGATATATTATTTACTAATGGTTGTTTTTTTCTTTTCTTGATGTTTTTGCCAAGTTCTTTTTGTGATGATTGACTTTATTTAATTACCAAGTTCTTGTTTATTTTGATCTTTGAGGTATTGTGTTTTTGTCGATGGTCGTCATTGTCGCGGTCGGGGGCAGGGACTTTTAAAACTCGAATTTTACCTATCCTGTTAGGGTATTTTATATATTAAATAAAAGTTCAGGGTGCATATTGTAATTATTTCATAGTTTATTGTGTAATTGGGCCTAAAGCCCATTAGCCTATTGCGCCCCATATATAAGGGGTTTTATTATTCAGTTTTAGAGTTTAGACGTATTCATTATCATTTTAGTCAATAGGTTTACTTTTGCTTATCAGATATTTTCTCTGTAAACCTAAACCTTTATTGAATATCAATCATATGACTAGAGGTTGTGATTCATTCATTGTTCTTCATTGATTACTATTGTTCGTGATTGCACTGTAACTGGGATCTACAATTGGTATCAGAGCAAAAGACAGAAGTTTTGATCCAAAAAGGTTTGTCTAAAACCCTTTAATCGCTTAATTGATTTTAATCGTGTTTCTATGTTTACCTGATTATCTGAGTATAATTCTGTAAAATCGATTTCACTTGATTCTGGATTGAATTTTTTTTTCTGGAGTCGATCTTGATATTCTGCCATAGTCTGTCGATTTTCAATATTAATTTTTTTTAAGTTCGGTCGATTACTTTCTGGACTGAGATTTTTTCTGGAAATTCAATTGATAGACTTTTTCTTTGGGTTGATATGTGTTCCTATATGCATTATAGATTTTCTAAAATCTGAATTGTTTGATCTGTGTTCTGCTATATCTGTGTTCAATCTGGGTTAAGTTCGGTTGATTAAATCTTGATTAAATCTTGATTTCTGGGTTAAGTTCAGTACAATTGATTTATGGGTCGATTTCTGGTTATTGATGTACTGCCATATATGTTTATCTTGATTTATGGGTTGAGGTCTTAGTAAATCAATTAAAGTTCTGTTAGTTTGCATATCGATTGAGTTTTCTGGGTTTGAGTTTGATTTCTATCGTTTTTCAAATTCAAGTGTTAAGGTCTGTCAATTATCTATCAATTCGATCTGTTTAATCTGCTTAATCGTAAATCGAAAAGTCTTATCTGTTATCGACCGGATCATCGACTGATCCGTGACTCGACCGCCCTACGACCGAACTCTGACCGGTGCCTTGCGCCCGGACTCTTTGACCGGACTCGTGTCTCGATCGGCCCCTGCGACCGGTGCCTTGCTTCTTCGACCGGACCCTTGTTGACCGGTGCCTTGTCGACCGGACCTTGCTTCGACCGGGTCCTTGCTCGACCGGGTCCTTGCTTGGACCGGGTCCTTGTTCTGCTTATTATATATATATATTTTTTGGATCAATTTGTTTGTCTCACGATCGCTACAGTGCATTTAATTTAAAGAGCTAAAGATGAATTCGAGAGACGCTTTAGCCATTGGTTCAGATCAAAAACCCCTGGTGCTCTATCGGGGAGAATATCCACAATGGCATGATCGCTTCATGAATTTTATCGAAGCGAAACCAGACTATGAGGAAATACTCTTGTGCCTGAATGAGGGGCCACAACCCTGGCCGATGAAAGTCCTGCCTGGAAACCAAGACGAAGGTCGACCAGACCGTTCTGTTCGAAAAACTCTCAGTGAGTTTACCCCTCAAGAAAGGAGCCAATATGACGCTGAAAAGCATGCAAAGTCATATATTCTCCAAAGCCTACCCAACGACATATATGCCTGCATCGATAGTTACAAGGCTACTGCAAAAGGAATGTGGGACCAGATTGAGAAGATGATGATGGGTAGTCGAATAAGCACTCAGCTGAAGATCACCAACTGCATCACCCGATATGACGGCTTCAAAGCAAGAAAAGGAGAGACGCTCACGGAAACTTATGAACGGTTCAACCTGCTTCTGAATGATCTGCATAAAAACCACATCATGAAGACTAACATTGAGAACAACATCAAGTTCATGAATAATCTTCAGCCAGAGTGGAGGACGTTCGTCTCTCATATCCGTCATACTCAAGCCCTGGAGAAAATTCCTCTACACGAACTATATGAAATGCTTCTCCAGTATGAAGAGGAAGTTCTTGAGTTGATGGGAAATCAAAAAGCAGATGAAAAGCCGGTGGTTGATCCGTTAGCGCTTGTCTCAGATAAAAGAAGTAGATCTGTCAGCCGCACGCCTGAAAAGGAGCCAGTGAAAAGTGATTCTGAACCCGAAGACCCTGACAGTCACTCGGATCCATAATACACTCAGATTAAAGAAGTTGTGCTGTTCTTATCCCAAACGTTCCAGAAAAGGAAGTTCTTCAACAAGTCTTCATCAAACAAGCAAAGATACTCCACTACTCCTCTCAATCGACGTGATCATAAAGAGAAGTATGAAGGAAAGAGACGCGCTGATGAAGGTAAGAAGACTGAGAAAAGGCATGATGAGAAAGCAAAGGAGGAGCCGATCAAATGCTATAACTGTGGTCGGTTAGGTCACTTTGCCAAAGATTGTCGAAAGCCTGTCGTGCGCAACTCAGAATACTACAAAGCCAAGATGTTGCTGGCCAAAGAAAAGGAAGCAGGTAAGGCTCTCATGGCAGAAGCTGACTACTGGCTAAATGTATCTGATGAAGAAGAAGCTGATGCAGAAGCACACTTGTGTTTCATGGGCAAGCACTCAACACAGTCCGATACCGATGATGATGAGCGTGATTCCCCATGTCAAGTATGTGCTTCTTACCAAGAAGCCTTAATTGATCAGATGAAAATCATTGTGCACAAATTAGACTCATGTAAGCGAACCATAAAAGAAAATGAGCAACTCATCTTATCTATGAAAAAACGTGTGTCATCACAGTCTGAAAGTATTGAAAAACAAAGCATAGAAATTGATGGCAACATGTGCATAATTTCAAATCTAAAGAGTGAGAGTTGTTCAAAAGAATCAAAAGAGTTAAAGACCAAAGTAGATGATCTTACCTATAAGCTTCGTATGTCAGAAAATGAGAAAATTGATATTGTAACTAAAAGCGTGGCTTATAAAAATGAAAATCAAAGGTTATCTACTCAGTTAAAGGATCTTGAACAGAAACTTTATAAAATTGGTCAATCTAAACAAACGTTGAATCTAATTGCACCAAAAGAATTCAAATATTCAGACACGGGTATCGGTTATGATAACCCACATTATCTGAAAAAGGCCTTAACCAAAGTTCCTACGTTATATGCGTTCAAACTTTTTGGAATAGACAAAACCTACCTAGAGTATAAAATCAATTGGACCAAACCACTTGATGATGAGGATACGGAACAAGATAATTTGAGAAGGAAGAATTCTACCAAAATGAAACTACCTTTTGTTTATGATTCATTGAATGCGTTTTACAACGCTGAAAAATCCTGTTTCCTGTCAAATGACTATTTTCGAAGCTACACTCAAGCTGAACTAGATGCTAAAACCGTTGAAACCGAGGAGGAACTAATAGACCATAATGTTTATGTTCCACCTCTGATTTTAGAAAAGAAAATTGTTCAGCTAGAAGAGTCATTTGCACAGGAGAGGAACATTTTTCAAAAGGAAAAACAAGAGTTATTATCTGAAATTGAGTGTCTCAATTCCGATAAAAAGGATACTGTGTCGAGGGAGGAAAAGGAATATTTTCAGACAGAGATAAAAAAGCTCAATTCACAACTGGCTGCTGTGGCAGCAGAACTGATGAAAGAGCGACTTCACAAAGCTGAGCCTCAAGCTAAGCCTGAAATTCTCCAAGTTGAGAAAATCCATCTGTCGGAAAATTCCTATCCATCCTCGGACACCTCTTCCTGTAAATCCTTTTTGGGTGACTCGTCACCAAATTTTTCAAACAAATGAAAAGAGCCTCAATCTTTAGAAACGGATCATCGTTCTGATTTTCAAAATGCTTCCGCCTATGATCCGCTTAAAGAAACAAATCCTTCCAGTGTCCTGAATCCTTCAAGTGATAAGGCTCCTTCTGATGAGGAAATGGATTTTTCAGCCTTTCTGAATTCTGAGGTGTGTCTAGACAGTCAATTACACCAATTTGATTTTAATCCTTTACTTCCAAGTCACGTTGATTTTCTAAATTCAACTTGTGAGCCTCCGATAAAATTTTACAAGGGTGAATGTTCTACATTTGCCCCACAAAACACTTTTGTGAACAATTCTTCAAATTTTAAATCCAAAAGATGTTCACAGAAGAAGAAAAAGACCAATCGCTCTAACAAGAAACAATCATCAAAATTCAAATCTTCTGACTATGGGTTTAACGGTATTTCAGATACTTTTGGTCGACGCAAAGAAGTCAAACACGAGTGGGTAGCTAAGAAGTCAAAGGAGAGCACGACGAAGACGGAATTACTTAATCTAGTTTTAAATTATAGGAAAAACAATAACAACCATGATGTTTTTAATTCTAAACCTTTGGTTGAACATAATGGATTGTTTCCTTTAAAAGTTTATTCCATTCAGCAATTACTTCAACTGTCTCATGATTATGTCTGTTGCTCCTATTGTGGATTGAATGATTTTGTTGATCGTAGATTTACATCTGATTGGTTTGGTTCTTATCATGTTTCTAATTATCATTCAAAGTTTGATGCTCCCCGCCATAGAAACAGACCCAAGTCCAAACGGGTCTCCCAGTCGGGTGTTAAGTCTAACCCCAAAGGACCCATTTACGAATGGGTACCTAAAAAGCCTTAACTTGTTTTGCAGGACGGTCATGTGTGGTATTTAGATTCAGGCTGCTCTAAACACATGACCGAAAGAATGGAGCTTCTCACAAACTTCACCGAGAAGTTTTGTGGTAATGTACGCTTTGGGAATGACCATTATTCTCCAATTTTGGGATATGGAGATATTATCAAGGATAATCTCACAATAAAGAAAGTGTCCTACGTCGAAGGTCTTGGTCACAACTTGTTCAACATCGGTCAATTCTGCGACAAGAATCTGGAGGTCACATTTAAAGCAAATCGGTGCAGCGTCCGGACTGAAGATGGAAAAGAAATCCTTGATGGAACGCGCTGCACAAATCTCTACACGATTGACCTCTCGTCTATGAAAGCAGAAAAGGAAGTTTGTTTGATGTCCAAAGCCTCAGCCGAACAAAACTGGTTATGTCATCGTAGACTCTCGCACTTGAATTTCAAGACTATCAATAAGTTGGTGCTCGGTGGACACGTGAGGGGAATGCCAGATCTTAAGTTCAAAAAAGATCACCTGTGTGCCGCCTGTGAAATGGGCAAGATGAAGAAGGCTTCTCACAAGCCTAAAGCCACTCCAAGTACTTCTCGGTCCCTTGAACTCATTCATATGGATTTATGTGGACCGATGCGCATGTAGAGTATCAATCACAAGAAGTATGTCATAGTTATGGTTGATGACTTTTCTCGCTACACGTGGGTTAGATTCCTTCGTTCAAAGGATGAAACCCCCGAAATGATCATCTCTCTCCTGAAAAGCGTCCAAGTCAATCTCAATCAATCAGTTCAGACAATTAGGACGGATAACGGTACAGAGTTCAAGAATCAAGTGCTCTCTAGTTACCTGACTTCAGTGGGTATCACCCACACTTTCTCAGCTGCTCGTACTCCCCAGCAAAACGGGGTAGCAGAGCGCCGTAATCGAACTCTCGTCGAAGCCGCGCGTACGATGTTATTCCAGTCCAAGCTCCCGCTATACTTATGGGTAGAAGCCATTGCTACCGCATGCTACACTCAAAACCGTTCTATCATCAACAAGCGGTTCAACAAGACACCATACGAGATCATCAACAAACGCATCCCGAACATCAACTATTTCCATGCATTCGGGTGCACATGCTTCGTACTGAATGACAAGGACGATCTCGACAAATTCAGCCCAAAAGCAGATGAAGGAGTGTTCATCGGCTATTCACAGCAAGCCAAAGCTTATAGAGTCTACAACAAATGGACAAAGATCGTCGTTGAGAGTGTGAATGTGACTTTTGACGAGGCCACTGATATGGCTTCTGTACACCTCAGTTCAGAACCCGCTTTAACTGGTGTGTTAGCTTCTGGACAATTAAGTTCAGGATCTACACAATATCCAGTAAATCCCGATCAAGCATCTACGTCAAGCGCACATCTTTCAGATTTGGATTTACTTTTTGAGCATTTTTATGATGACTATTTTACTGCTAAGCCTAATGCTATACCATGTAACAGGAATGACGCTCAAGCACAAGAAGTGACACGGGTCACTGGTCCATCAGACTCAGGTGAGTCAACCTCGCCTGTTGCTTCCCCCTCTATCGTCATTGAATCAGCATCACCAAGCTCGAGTGATCCCTCTCCAATCTCTCAAGTTCCTACTGAAGCACCAGCAACAGTAGGAGCTCCTGAACAGACCCCTGCTGAAGGTGCTCACGATGTCCCCTCTCCGGAAATCCCGGATACTGTCATAGATTCATTACCCGCTGAGTCGTCCTCTGCTACACGCTCGACTCCAACTCAGGAGCTTCCACCTCACAGGCCGTCATCACTCGAAGCAGTTCAGGATCTACCCCCAAGTGGTTATGTGGATTCCGATACCTCACAACAGACATATCAACCTCTTCTACACACCACCAAGTGGACTCGAGCTCATCCCCTACATCAGATCATCGGTGATCCCAATACACCTATTCAGACTCGATCCACTACCGCGAATGAGTGTCTATTCTCTTCGTTCCTTAGCCGTATCGAACCTTCAACCATCTCTGAAGCATTGAATGATCCGGACTGGGTGATAGCTATGCAAGAGGAACTCAACCAATTTGAGAGCCTCAAAGTATGGCGACTTATTCCCCGGCCAAAGAATAAGACGATGATTGGGACGAAATGGATCTTCAAGAATAAGAAGGACGAAGATGGAATCATATTCCGAAACAAGGCGCGTCTGGTAGCCAAAAGATATCGCCAGCAGGAAGGAATAGATTATGATGATACTTTCGCACCGGTTGCACGAATAGAAGCGATTCGCATGTTCCTAGCCTACGCCGCTCACAAGAACTTCATTGTCTTTCAAATGGATGTGAAATCCGCGTTTCTGAATGGTGTTCTTAAGGAGGAAGTTTATGTCTCGCAACCCGAAGGCTTCGTGAGTTCTGACAAACCTCATCACGTATACTTTCTTGACAAGGCCTTGTACGGTTTCAAGCAAGCACCACGAGCCTGGTATGATACACTCTCATCATTCTTAGTTAAATCTGGCTTTTCCAAAGGTAAGATCGACACCACCCTATTTATTAAAATAGAAAAGCGTGATATCATTCTTGTACAGATCTATGTCGACGGCATAATCTTTGGCTCAACAAACCCCAAGTACTGTCAGAACTTCTCGGCCCTCATGAGCAAACATTTTCAAATGAGTATGATGGGTCAAATGAATTTTTTTTCTGGGTCTTCAAGTTAAACAATTAGCAACAGGAATTTTCATTAATCAATCTAAGTACATCTCGGACATTCTTCGGAAATACCAGATGGAAAATTCTTCACCTACAAAAACCCCCATGTCTACCAGTATAAAGCTACACTCCGATCCTGACGGAAAGGATGTAGATGCTAAGACTTATAGAGGCATGATTGGTTTCCTGATGTACTTGACGGCTAGCAGGCCAGACATTATGTTTTCGACATTCTTGTGTGCAAGATTTCAGTCAAAACTGAAAGAGTCTCATTTAGCTGCAGTTAAGCGTATATTTCGTTATTTAAAAGGTACTGCTGATCTTGGTTTGTGGTACCCGAAAGAGACAGGTTTTGAGCTGACAGCTTATTCAGACGCTGACCATGCCGGAAATATGCTGGACCGGAAAAGCATGACGGGACATGTCCAGTTCTTGGGTGATCGTCTTGTCAGCTGGGCATCGAATAAACAAAACTGCGTTTCAACCTCTACCGCCGAGGCAGAGTATGTAGCATCCGCCAGTTCCTGATCGCAGGTAATTTGGATGCGCACTCAGCTGAAAGACTATGGATTCTACTACTCGAAGATCCCCAATTACTGTGACTCGAAGAGCGCCATTGCTATATCAAGCAATCCCGTCCAACACACGAAGACGAAACACATTGATGTTCGCTATCATTTCATAAAAGATCATGTGGAAAGAGGTACCATCGAACTCTACTTTGTTAATTCAGAACATCAGATAACAGACCTGTTTACCAAAGCCTTGGATGAAAAACGTTTTCAATATCTAGTGTCCAAGCTAGGTATGTTGAATCTGAAAGTTTGACCCTTCCACAGACCTCTACGAGTCTCATTCAATGACGAATGATTGTGACTTAATGCCCCAGTGACTTGTCTCTAGATGTTCATGTTCACACTTATTGGTTTTTGCATTTTACTCGTTAAGCTCTGTGCAAGTTTCACGCTTCTGTATTAATAAATTAGATTTCGTTTATTATTTTTTTTTCGTGTGCTTCTTTATTGTTCGTGGTGAATTTCTCAAGCTACTCATGTGTTAAGGGGGAGTGCTATCGCAACATGATCCGTAAGTTTCTCAAGTCCTCCGTTCGAGGGGGAGCAGGTAAGTTCATCGTGTATCTCGTTTCCTTCCTGCTATCGTTAAGGGGGAGCGGAAATTTTTCTTGAGCGTAAGTCAGTCCTAATTTGAGTGGGAGTCGGATTAAGTTTTGTTTTTCCCCGGTCCTTTGGTTTCTTTTAGTTTTTATTTTCTTTTCTTTCTTAGGTTTGTTTTTTAAATTCCTATTTCTTTAATTTTAATTTTTTATTTTATTAGAAAAAAATTTTAAATTTAATCTTGGACCGGCCCAATTCGGTAACCAAAACCCGACCCCGACCCAACCCGAAACTGACCTAATCGCGACCCGGGGGTTTTTAAACACCCCGGGCTCTCATTCTTCCCACTATTTTTCTCTCAATCGATCTCTCTCTCTCAAATCGCTCTCTCGATCTCTCATCGATCTCGACCGGCGCTCGAGTTTTTCTCTTTCATCCTCGTCAAATAGATCCCTATCAGGTACGTCTTCTCTCTTCTCGCTATCGTTCTATCTCTATCGCTGGTCAATCGACCTCCGGTCGATGTACATTGCCCCTGGTCGATGTGAACTTTTCCCCCCGGTCGACTCGTCGCCGCCGTAAGGCCGCCGCCGCCTCTCTTGATTGACTTATCTCCCTCAGCTATAGGTCGATTTCGGTTTTGTGGCCTTCGCCATCGACCGACTTGGTCAAGAAACTATTTCCCCGTATAACTCGGCTCCTATTTCGTCAGGCGCCACCATCAATTTCGGTCGATGTGGGGTTCTAGGCCGACGAATGTCGATGCAGAGGTTCTAAATCGATTAATGCTTGGATTTTCAAAGCTATGCCTCGATTGTTTTGGTTAAGGTTTGTCTGGGTTTGTTCTTTGTTTCGATATTTTGAATCTGAGAGTAAGTGTCAGATTATGTTGTTTGGTGTCGATTGGGTTGACACCGGTCGACATTGTTCACACAGGTCGATCGGTTGACACCGGTCGATTAGGTGACCCCGGTCGATTGGTTACTCACCGGTCCCCAGGGTAGAATTTTGTTTGATTGGATTTGCTTCGATTTGTTTACTCTAAGCTTACTGTCTATTGATTATGGTTGTCGTTAATGTGGTTTGGTTGATAGTTTGGATCTATGACTTATCTGAGTTGGTTTGTGTAACACCCCGAAATTTACGTTATAAGAATCTAATGATAAAACTTCTAGCCTTGTGTACCGTTTATTGTTGTACTCTCGTGTTTAACGGTTATCATTAGTCTTATGTTATGATCTAGTTTGAGTACTTGGATTTTGGTGGTTTTTGGCTCAAACAGGGGATTTCGCGAGTTACTCGCGGGTTGCAAGTCACGCATAACCCGCATAACTCACTGTTAGATTTTGGGTTCAGGCACACGGGCGACTTGTGCTGCGACTTGGAGTCGCGGCATAACCCGCGGAAGCCCCCTGGTCTCTTGTATACGACTTTCTTCCCCATTTCACCTCATTACTCCTCTCATCTACTTATTTTCTCCACTCTCAACCCTCATAACTTCTCCCATACGAAATTAGGGTTTCAACCACCACCACTCTTCTCATTTATTTCTAAGAGATTTGGGATTAGCATTTAAGGATTCAAGTCATCACCTCCATTGTCATCTTCCCCAAAGTTCTAACCTAGGGTTTGGGTTTCCCAAAAACCCACTTGGTGAGTTATTCCTTCTTAAATGCTCTAGTATTTGATTATTTCCATGGCTTTATCTCACACTACTTCTATGTGCTACTTGGTTGAGTTTTATAACCTAATAGTTGGTATTCTTGACTTTATGAACCCAATGGGGGCAAGTATGTTTAGTAGACCTTGATAATCTCTTTAGTAGTAACTATGTGGATTATATGTTCTAGATTTCATGCTTATATGTTGAGTTCATGAGGAAACTACTAATGTCATGATTTAATCCAACTGCTGATAACTTTATGAAGGAATGAGGTAATGATAATGGGTGGATGTATTTACATGTATGAAATTATGAGGACCATGATTTATGAGGAATATGGAAGTAAATATTTTATATGTGGAAGAGAGGTGTATATAATGTGTTATTTATTTAACAAATGTGGATCACCTGATAAGTATGTGGCACTACTCCTTGTGCACGAGGAGGTAGTAGCTTAATGTATGAATTTTGCATTAACCACGGTGTGTTACTAGCGAGTAGGCAATAAGGGATCTCGTATCCTTGAGGTGTAACTCGTCTAGAATATGGATAGGCAATAATGTCCGTAAGACCTTGAGGTGTAACTCGACGGAGTAGGCAATAAGGGCAGTAAATATGGCCTGAGGTTGTGATGTCGTTATGGCATGGGAACTAAGATCGGGGCATGAGGTGTAATCCATTACCATCGCGGGCGATCCCACTTTCGAGTAAATATCGCCCCGATGGAAGCGGGTCTCCCCTGTAAATCAAGAGGTATTTCTTGTAAGTTTATATTCAGGTTTGAGAAACTGATGGCGGAGAATTGTTCTGCATGAGCCAGAGGAGTTCGGTAACGCGGTTATCGTTTTATAAATACCATGTTTATTATCTGCATATTTATGGGATTTCACTAGGCTTCGTCCTAACACTTGTTGTGGTTGTTGTTTCCTCACAAATCCTAACCGTGGAGGAATTTAGGATGTCGGCTTGGCTACCGGGCACGTAGGAGATCTTGAAGTGCCGGTCTTTTGGGGGATTTTTGTGAAGAGCGTTAATAGTAATTTTGGCAACGCCCATTTTAATCTAGATTGGAATGAATCTTAGATTAAGTAGGTCGTTGTATTATTAGCATCCCATTTCTTATGACAACCCTTTTTACACAAACTAACCCGACTTCTCGAGGTTGTGGTTGTATTGAATATTGGGTTGATATTCTTTTGGAATATTATTTACAGGATATTTGGATGTTTGATTTTGATGTCATGTTTCCAAATTTATGAAATTTTTATAAGTTGAATTTTTAGAGTGTTACAAGTTGGTATCAGAGCTCTAGTTTAAGCGAACTAGGTATAGAATCTAGATACCTAGACTTAAACCGAGACTTTTTAGACGATTAAGTGTGAGGTTGGGGTAGAAATTCTAAGACGGGAGACTCCTAGAGTCAACGAAAACTACTTTGTTGAGAGTTATAAATGTGGTAACAAGACTTTTTATGTATTATATGTTCATAATTTCAATTAGCTACTGCTATTATGAATGTATGTCTACGTGAACATGCTTGCATTACTATGATTATAACGATTGATGAGTTGTAGTAGTACGTTTCGTGTGTATAATCTTGCGTAGCCCCTATCACCCTCTTTCGATTTGATGACAGACGAAAATGGTAAATACTCGGAGTTATCTCCAATCATCGCCAGAAGGTCAAGCGGTAAACGAATCCACGACCAACAGACCCAATGCAACCGTAACGGATGGACCCCCGATTCCACCTATGCTCGTTGGAAGGGTGGAAAAAATTCCAAGGACCGTCATTGCCACTTCCGATCCGATTCTCACTGAGGTAATTCCTCAGACTCAAATGATGGACATGATGAGAGCCATGAGCGAGACTATGGCAAAGCAGCAAGAGTTGTTCGTAAAGCTTCTAGAGGACCATGAAGGGAATCAACGTTGGCACGAAACAATTGAGGAGAACATTGTCATAGCCGGTTCCGGGGGTACCGAGGGAGAGATTCGCACGGATGGGTTAGCAACTTTAGAAACAAGGCAACCGGAGAAAGGGTGTTCCTACAAGTCGTTCCTTTGTTGTAAACCACCGGAGTTCGCCGGGTCCGATGACCCCGCAAAGTGCATGAGTTGGCTTAAGGAGATTGAACAAGCTTTCTGATCTAGCGACTGTGAGGAACGCCAAAAGGTGAAGTATGGGTCTCAATTGCTTCGAGGCACGACTTTAACTTGGTGGAATGTCTTCACCTCAACCATTGAAGAATCGGTGTTGGCCAAAATGTCATGGGCCGAGTTCAAGAAGAAAATTTTAAAGGAGTATTGTACTGAGGAGGAATTGGATGCAATAGAAGAAGAATTCAGGTCTATTAAGAAGGGTGAATTATCGGTGAAAGAGTATACTCGACTCTTTATGGAAAAACTCGACCTAGTGGGGCATGTGGCCCCGACTGAGAAAGAGAAAGAGAAAGTGAAGGGTTATCTAAAAGGCTTACCAGCGGACATGATCCAAATAGTTCGCAATTCAAAGGCCTCTAACCTCCGAGAGACAATTGAGGAAGCTAAGGTGACAGAGAGACTTTTTGCTAAAGACAAAGCCGAGAAGGCAAAGACTGTGGAGAAGAGGAGGTGGGAAAACCCGCCAAGTTCGCACAAGAAGCCGAAGTTTCAACCTCCCAATAAGAGTTTTGACAATCGAAGGGAAGCTAAATGGTTTCCCAAGTGTAGGAATAGGCATTTTGGGTTTTGCAAGACCAACCCTAACCCAAATCTGGACCCGCCCTCATGTTTCAAGTGTGGCCAGTCGGGTCACACTAGTTTCTTGTGTCCTATTCAAGGGACGGTCTGTTTTGAATGCAAGGAGATTGGTCACGTACGAAGAGAGTGCCCCAAGCTGAGAGGTGGGACTAGAGGGGGAAATTCTGGAAGTCAAGCGAAAAGAGAGGCCATCCCCAAGGCTCAAGGGAGGGCATTTCAAATGACGAGGGAGGAAGCAAAGGAAACCGCTGAGGTGGTGTCGGGTACGTTCTTACTCAACTCCATGCCTACTAGAGTATTATTTGATTCTGGTGCAAACTTCTCTTTTGTGTCCGATGTGTTTTGGAAATCTTTTAACTTGTCGGTTCGTGCCCTTAGAGACGCCTTGGTTATAGAAGTAGCTAATGGGGAGCGGGTGGTTTTGAGTGATATTTTGAGAGATGGTCGACTCAAAATCAGTGGTGAAACCTTTATGGTGGACTTGCTCCCTATGACCATCGGGAGTTTCGATGTGGTGATTGGTATGGATTGGCTAGCAAAACATCAAGCGGAGATCTTTTGTTCAAAGAAACTCATACGGATTCCCATTCGGGATGGCGACTCCTTGTTTGTGTATGGAGAGAAACGAAAAGGCGAGGTAGCAATCATCTCGTCCATCAAGGCAAGGAAATGTCTGGCAAAGAAGTACCCATTGTACTTAGCCTTCGTGGTGGATGCCAAAGCAGAAAAGCAGAGGGTGGAAGACGTGAAGATTGTCAACAAATTCCCGGACGTGTTTCCCGACGATCTACCTGGCTTACCTCCTGATCGACAGGTGGAATTTAGGATCGACCTAATTCCGGGAGTGGCACCTATTGCCCGAGCACCGTACCGTTTGGCGCCAACTGAAATGCAAGAGATGATGTCTCAGCTTCAAGAGTTGCTTGATAAGGGATTTGTGAGACCGAGCTCGTTCCCGTGGGGAGCTCCAGTGCTATTTGTGAAGAAGAAGGACAGATCGATGCGTATGTGCATCGATTACCGAGAGTTGAACAAGGTGACCATCAAGAATAAATGTCCACTACCCCGGATAGACGATCTCTTTGACCAACTGCAAGGGGCCGGATGTTTTTCCAAGATTGACCTTCGTTCGGGATATCATCAAGTGATGGTTCGAGAAGAAGACATTCCAAAGACGACATTTAGGACTCGGTATGGGCATTATGAGTTCTTATTCATGCCTTTCGGATTGATGAACGCGCCAGCAATATTCATGGACTTGATGAACCGAGTGTGCCGACCATTTCTGGATAGGTCAGTCATAGTGTTCATCGACGACATATTAGTGTACTCCAAGGATGAAGAGGAGCACGAGCAACATTTGAGGGAAGTGTTGGAAGTGCTAAGGAAGGAGAAGTTGTATGATAAATTCTCTAAGTGTGAATTCTGGTTACGGGAAGTGCAATTTTTGGGTCATGTGGTGACTCAAAAAGGAGTAAAAGTAGATCTCGCCAAGATCGAAGCGATGACGAACTGCGAGCCTCCGAAAATCCCGACCGAGATCCGAAGATTTTTGGGACTGGACGGTTATTACCGAAGGTTCATTCAAGACTTATCCAAGATCGCCTCATCGTTGACCACATTGACCCGAAAGAACGCGAAGTTTGTTTGGACCGAGACTGTAACACCTCGATTTTCGAAAGGTATCATTTCAAGTTTATACAGGAACCGATATATTAAGGAAAAATAAGATATTTGATTTTGGTCTTGAACCCTTGATTTTATATTCTTGATAGATGAAGTATTCAATTACGAGTCCAACGGTTATTTCTGGAGCGAAATCGGAGCTAAAACGAAGAAGTTATGGCCAAAACAGTGTTCGGTACGTGCTCGGCTATAGTGCCCGGCGATTGTGACACTGTCACTATAGCCTGTCACAATCGCCAGAGTACAAACACTCTCAGTACAATCTCGGAGATTGTGACATTGTCACTATAGCCTGGCACAATAGCCTACGGGTACCAGAGTGTTAAAAGTCGCGATTTTCAGCCTCATTCTTCATTTCTTCATAACTCTCTCATTTCAACTCCGATTTTGGTGATTCAAGTTGCCATGGTTTTGTATTTGAGAGCTTTTAAAGGTTATATTGTTAATTTTGGGAAGATTCAAGAGTATTTGGTGGTGGATTGGAAGCAAAGGTCAAGAGTTCATCATCATCACCTCCATCTTCAAGAATTTTTGGGTTTTCTAGGTTTTCATCAAAACCTAAATGGTAAGTGTATCCCTTCCACTTATAAACCTTAAAATAAGTTATAAATTCTTCATTGATGATTATCCTAGTGTGTGGTTTAATAATTTCGGGTTTGATGGTTTTGGAGAAATATAGGTCGAAATTGGGGTTTGGACCAAAATGGAGATTTTAATGTGTAAGGTTGGGAAACGATTCTTTGTGGTTGATTATGTATATTTATGTTTGGAACCTTGTGGATCTAGGTTTTGGAAGATTTGGTTTGAAGAATCAAGTTTCTTCAAGGAAAGCTCTAAGTGGGTAAAATCTAGATTTAGTCTAAATCTAGCAAGGTGAGTTTACTAACCCTTTTGTAAAAACTAGATACACATCATTTACTTTACTTGTTATCATTATTGTTATTACTCAAGTGTTCTTATTTAATGTACAAGTATCTGGGGATTTCTATGGAAATATGTATGTGAGTAACCTACTATGAGTCACTTATGCATATCTTGGTATTATGATGATTCCTACTTGGAATGCCTTTTGGCGACCTTATATTCTCACGAAGTATTTGGATGATTATTATGTCATATGATGGATTTACATGATTAGGATGGTAATGTTGTGTTCATGGTTGATATCCGAATATGTTGGGTTAAAACACATCTTGAGACCTCCTATTTGCATAATGTGGACGAACCAAGTCAGTGATTCACTATAGGGATGTAGGTGGGTGACATTTGGGGAATTTCCTAAGTGGTAGTCCCCTATGTGCCTAGACCTCCGCCGTCGGGGAATTTCCTAAGCGGTAGTCCTCGATGCGTGTCGGGCCTTTGGGTTGCCTTTGTATTTGGCTTCAAGGTGCATCGCCTCTTTGGGTGAACCTGATTGGAGATATGGGTCGCTCCCGTTGACTCCACATCTACGTGATTAAATGATTAATTGCTGATAAGAACTGTAACTGTTTCTGGCATGTTTTTACTTGTGCAACTCACTAGGCTTTTTGGCCTAACACTTGTTTGGTGTCGATGTGTATCTCAGGTGTTAGCGGCGTTGCTCCTAGGCAAGTTTAGATGCTTTGGGCGAGAGCTTGGGGATTTTGACACTTGAACTATTCTTGAAGATTTGGGTTTATAGATGACACCCCTTTTGTAATCTCTTTTCTAGATTTAGAAATTAGATTAGTTGGTTGTTATTTATTTACCCGTTAAATTACAAATTGTGATTAAACAGGTTATTTGTATATTTCCCCATTTTTGGGAGGCTCTTGCTATGGCAATTTTTATACCACTTCTCCTCTTTTGGAAAGTTTTTGTTATCCCTATTTTTAGGGTGTTACAGAGACCCAAGAGAAAGCTTTCCGTACCTTGCAACGGAAATTGTGTGAAGCCCCAGTTTTGTCCCTACCGGAGGGAACAGAAGACTTTGTCGTTTATAGTGATGCATCCAAGATGGGGTTGGGTTGCGTTCTCATGCAAAGAGGTAGAGTGATAGCTTACGCGTTAAGACAGTTGAAGGAACACTAGAAGAACTACCCAACTCATGACCTTGAGTTAGCGGCAGTAGTGTTCGCCTTGAAGTTGTGGCGACACTACTTGTACGGTACAAAATGTACACTCTACACCGACCACAAAAGCCTGAGATACGTTTTCGACCAAAAAGAGCTAAATATGCGTCAATGAAGATGGTTAGAATTGTTGAAGGATTACGACTGTGAGCTTCAATATCACCCGGGCAAAGCAAACGTGGTGGCGGACGCGTTAAGTCGGAAGGAGTATAGTGGAACGGTGAAAACCACGTTGGCAAGGATTGAGGTTATCTCAAACCTTATAGAAATGATAAAAGCCGCGCAAGCCGAGGCACTACTTAAGGCGAATCTCAAAGATGAGGCAATGACGAAGCAACACCTTAGCCTGACGGAGGATGGTAGAGGATTGAAACTTTTCCAAGGACGGGTTTGGGTACCCAAGTTGGGAGGGTGTCGGAAATTACTTTTGGAAGAGGCACATAAGTCGAGATATTCTATTCACCCCGGGAGCACTAAAATGTATAGAGACCTAAAGTTGAACTTCTGGTGCCCCGTGATGAAATTGGATGTGGCAAACTATGTGGAGAAGTGCTTTACTTGCTCGTTGGTAAAGGCTGAACACCAGCGACCATATGGGAGTTTGCAATCGTTGGAAGTGCCGGGGTGGAAGTGGGATCACATTACAATGGATTTCGTGACGAAATTATCAAAGACGTTGAAGAGCCACGACACCATTTGGGTGATAGTGGATCAGTTGACGAAGAGTGCACATTTTCTGGCCATGAGGGAAACGTCACCATTAGACAAGCTAGCGAAACTCTACATCAATGAGGTAGTGTCAAGGCATGGGGTGCCGCTATCCATTGTGTCGGACCGGGACAGTCGTTTCACTTCCCATTTCTGGAGCACCTTTCAAAGAGAATTGGGAACAAAGGTAAAGTTGAGCTCGGCGTATCATCCTCAAACGGATGGGCAAAGCGAGCGGACAATTCAAACGTTGGAGGACATGTTGCGATCGTGTGTGATCGACTTTGGGGGAAATTGGGACTCTCATCTTCCATTGGTGGAATTTGCCTACAATAATAGTTATCACTCGAGTTTGGGAATGGCACCGTACGAGACATTATACGGGCGAAAATGTAGAACCCCAACTTGCTGGCTCGAAACGGGTGAGAAACAGTTCGCTGGACCGGAGATAGTACAAGAAACGACGGACAAGGTTAAGGGGATACGAGAGCGTTTGAAGGCAGCTCAAGACCGTCAAAAGAGATACGCGGACAAGAAACGGAATCCGATGGAATTCCAAGTAGGCGACCGAGTTATGTTGAAAGTGTCGCCTTGGAAAGGGATTATAAGGTTTGGGAAACGAGAGAAGCTTAGCTCCCATTTCCTCGGGCCTTTTCCTATCATTGAACGAGTGGGACTCCAAGCTTATAAGCTTGATTTACCACCCGAGATGAGTGGGATCCACCCCACTTTCCACATTTGCTATCTACGGAAGTGTTTAATGGAAGAAGAAAATGTCATACCGTTGTCTAAAATCCGGGTGGACAACAACCGTTGTGTTGAGGAGCCGGAAGCCATCCTAGAGAGAGAGACGAAGAAACTTCGCCATAAAGAGGTGGTAATGGTGAAAATTAAGTGGAAACATCATCGAGGCGCGAATGTCACGTGGGAAGCGGAGGAGGATATGAAGGGTCGGTACCCTCATCTTTTTGTCTAGAGTGGAGATTTCGGGGACGAAATCTATTCCTAGTGCGGGAGGATTGTAACACCCCGAAATTTACGTTATAAGAATCTAATGATAAAACTTCTAGCCTTGTGTATCGTTTATTGTTGTACTCTCGTGTTTAACGGTTATCATTAGTCTTATGTTATGATCTAGTTTGAGTACTTAGATTTTGGTGGTTTTTGGCTCAAACAGGGGATTTCGCGAGTTACTCGCGGATTGCAAGTCGCGCATAACCCGCCTAACTCACTATTGGATTTTGGGTTCAGGCACACGGGCGACTTGTGCCGCGACTTGGAGTCGCGACATAACCCGCGGAATCCCCCTGGTCTCTTGTATACGACTTTCTTCCCCATTTCACCTCATTACTCCTCTCGTCTACTTATTTTCTCCTCTCTCAACCCTCATAACTTCTCCCATACGAAATTAGGGTTTCAACCACCACCACTCTTCTCATTTATTGCTAAGAGATTTGGGATTAGCATTTAAGGATTCAAGTCATCACCTCCATTGTCATCTTCCCCAAAGTTCTAACCTAGGGTTTGGGTTTCCCAAAAACCCACTTGGTGAGTTATTCCTTCTTAAATGCTCTAGTATTTGATTATTTCCATGGCTTTATCTCACACTACTTCTATGTGCTACTTGGTTGAGTTTTATAACCTAATAGTTGGTATTCTTGACTTTATGAACCCAATGGGGGTAAGTATGTTTAGTAGACCTTGATAATCTCTTTAGTAGTAACTATGTGGATTATATGTTCTAGATTTCATGCTTATATGTTGAGTTCATGAGGAAACTACTAATGTCATGATTTAATCCAACTGCTGATAACTTTATGAAGGAATGAGGTAATGATAATGGGTGGATGTATTTACATTATGAAATTATGAGGATCATGATTTATGAGGAATATGGAAGTAAATATTTTATATGTGGAAGAGAGGTGTATATAATGTGTTATTTATTTAACAAATGTGGATCACCTGATAAGTATGTGGAACTACTCCTTGTGCACGAGGAGGTAGTAGCTTAATGTATGAATTTTGCATTAACCACGGTGTGTTACTAGCGAGTAGGCAATAGGGGATCTCGTATCCTTGAGGTGTAACTCGTCTAGAATATGGATAGGCAATAATGTCCGTAAGACCTTGAGGTGTAACTCGACGGAGTAGGCAATAAGGGCAGTAAATATGGTCTAAGGTTGTGATGTCGTTATGGCATGGGAACTAAGATCGGGGCATGAGGTGTAATCCATTACCATCGCGGGCGATCCCACTTTCGAGTAAATATCGCCTCGATGGAAGCGGGTCTCCCCCGTAAATCAAGAGGTATTTCTTGTATGTTTATATTCAGGTTTGAGAAACTGATGGCGGAGAATTGTTCTGCGTGAGCCAGAAGAGTTCGGTAACGCGGTTATCGTTTTATAAATACCATGTTTATTATCTGCATATTTATGGGATTTCACTAGGCTTCGTCCTAACACTTGTTGTGGTTGTTGTTTCCTCACAGATCCTAACCGTGGAGGAATTTAGGATGTCGGCTTGGCTATCGGGCACGTAGGAGATCTTGAAGTGCCGGTCTTTTGGGGGATTTTTGTGAAGAGCGTTAATAGTAATTTTGGCAACGCCCATTTTAATCTAGATTGGATTTAATCTTAGATTAAGTAGGTCGTTGTATTATTAGCATCCCATTTCTTATGACAACCCTTTTTACACAAACTAACCCGACTTCTCGAGGTTGTGGTTGTATTGAATATTGGGTTGATATTCTTTTGGAATATTATTTACAGGATATTTGGATCTTTGATTTTGATGTCATGTTGCCAAATTTATGAAATTTTTATAAGTTGGATTTTTAGAGTGTTACAGTTTGTCGCTAAGACCCCGGTCGATGCTAATTGTTGTTGCATCTTGAGGTCTTTACTTAATTAATTGATAGTTTCTGTGTTGAGAGTATTTATTAGCTTTGGGACAACTTACATGGTTCAATTCATTTTGTGATGAGAGTATTGGTTATTGATCCTGGTTCCCGGATTAGGGTTTGAATTGGTCATGGCTTCTAAACCATTGACCGAATAATTCCAAGGAGATCTTGTTATGAATGTACCTAAGTACTAACATTTTATATCTTAACAGGTACAATGGCTCAAAATCCGAACCAGGATATTGACCTCATCGCTGACGCCGAACTGATTCATCCGGATCAGTTCCTTCCTCTCACACCGAACAATTTCCATCTCGATGTCACTCAACCTGAGTGCCAATATCAAGTGATGATCGAGATCCTCCGTGGCCACCCTCTCTCCTATGCTCTCACGGAGACCGCCGATGTTCCCCATCTATACCTGCAACAATTCTGGCAATCACTTACTCCGGTTGAGGCCGACGATGGCTTCCATCTGGAGGGCCGAATTGACACTACAACCGTACTGCTCACTCGAGAACTCTTCTGCCAGTTTCTCCGCTTGCCTAACACCAATTATTTTCCGGGGAGAAACAACTTTGATCCGATAGTCACCGATGCAACCCTTTGTTCAGAAATTCAGTCTTTGGGTTACCGCACGCCACTCCGTTTCCCATCCACCTTCAACAGAAAGAACCTGACCACCATCTGGTATACGTTGTTCACGTATCTCAATCGGTGCCTATCGACTATTACGAAAGGCATCGATCAGACAAGCATCAACATACTTCGCCTCTTCCATGTTGTGGCATTCCACCGCCATGCAGATTACGCGAACATCTTATGGTTCGAGCTCGGTCAAAAGGTTAGAGACAACGCGACAAAACGACGGAACTTCATTCCGTACATGCGTTTTCTCCAGATCTTCATCCGCAACTACATGGATCTTCATCCAACCATTGCTCGTCTCTCTTCACATCCGACATGTCCTCATAACCAAACACATCATATCCCGAATCGACCTGAACTAGAAAATCTAGTTGCCCGACAGATTCCAGATGGGTTACTGGCCTATGCGAGTCCAACGGCGCTGAGTGTGATAGATTATAGGCGCACACACAACATTTCAGCTCCTATGATCCGTCCAGATCCGGATGGATCTCCCCAGGGAGCGCGACCTGAGCGACGTGAGGGTCCACGTATGAGAGGTGGTCGAGTCCAGAGGGCTGGGGCTCCCGGACAAGGTGTGCTGAGAGAAAATATTGTGAGGGGTTCTGGAGCGGGCAGCGCCGTTAAACAAAGCCAGGCCAGTATTTCTCACCGATCACCTACACCATCACCGATAGCCTCTCAGACGGTGGAAGAGGACACAACTACAGAAAGCGCTCAGATTCAGTCCTCTTCTGCCACAGAAACTGAGGAGACAACAGATCTATCCGACACCCAGTCGGAATCAGCAACAGCAGCATCAGAATCAAGTGATGAGTCATCTGACTCTGATGGTGACGATGACGAGCCTTCAACTGGAGAGATAAGGAGAGCGGAGGGAGATATAGTTGAAAATGAAAATGTGAGGAGAGAGACGGAACGAAAGAGTAAACATAACTTCAAGTGAACACGAGTGATGAGGCAACCATCCCCGGTTGACCTCCCCCTAACCTCATCCAGCCAGGTAGCCGCATCTGCTACCCAGTCTCATATGTTGAGACAGGGTATTGAAGAAGTCGTCGTGGACCTAGCGACGCAATTGCACACCTCCCCTAGCCACTCCAAAATCTCTCAACAGATGTTGGTTTCAATTACTCATGCGGATTTAGCACAGCTGCTACCGGTCTCTCGCTTGGAGAGTACTGGTATTGAAGCAAGAGGACAACAACCCCCGTCCTCGCCTTTTTTGAGTGCACAACGTCTAGATCCCCTTGATGATATATTTTCTTTGCCTAGGACACGTGTACCTTTTTCGGCTACTGCTGGACGCCTAAGTGGCCCAACCGGAACACCCATAGTAATTCCAACTTCTGTTGGTTTACGAGGATTGGGTGGAAGTCCTACCACAACCATCATTACGCTAGTTGTGCCCGTAGGCGGTGCGACTTCTACAGTCGTCACCACAACTGGAAGTTTGAGTGACCCAGGAGTTAGTCACCCTGAGTTTGTCTCAAGGGAATTTCTGGACGACGCCCTAAAGGTTGTCCACTCTATCATGCGTTCGGAGATGAGGGAAGAGGTAGATGCTCTAAAATGACTAATCAAAGGCAAAGCACAAGTGTCTGAGCCGGAACCACTACCTCCCACACCACCACCCTCACATACAGCTTCCGATATGCCTATCGATGACCTCAAGTCCATCCTCCTAGCCAAACTCTTAGCCCAATCTCAAACTGAACCCACTCAAGATGCTGATCTACTTTCTCTACTACGTGCCCAAACATCTACTCCAACACCACCACCCCTACCCACTATATCTCATGAAACCTTCCAACATCAAACAACACTCCTTCAGTCTTTGCAGCACACCGTATCTGTATTGACTGAACGAGTTTCATCCTTGGAAGACACATGCCAAAGCCAGGCAGAGAGGCTCAATCGCAAACATGATAACCAGGATGATCCTGTGCCAACGACTATCCGAGCCGGAGACACGGACAGTGGGTACAGTACAGGTGCAAACAGAAAGGGGTTCGGGTTCAGGTACTCAAGCGGAAGGGCAAGAACAGGCACAGGAGCAGACAATGGATTTGGTACTATACGATATTCCAACGGTTGAAAAGCCTGAGGAACAAGATGGAGGTTTATCGCTAGATCCGGAAAACTGGGCTATCATAGTTGATCCGTATTCTGATGCAGACCCGACAGAAGAACCGGTCAACACTGAAAGAGTGTTGGTAGTCTTTCAAGCCGAGATAGATGAGCTTTTGAATTCCGAATTTACGGCTCAAGATTATCAGCTAGATGTACAGACTTCTGTTGAGGTACCACTTTTGACTTATACAGTAGTTCACCCTGATCTTCCACAGTCAGGCGTTCCTGAACGATCTCCTCCAGCATCACCAGTTCCAGGAACTGGTCGTACTCTGCCAGTTCAGCCGTTAAAATGGGAAAGAGTTAGGATTAATGTTCCATTTCTTAAAGAAAGTCAGAAGAAACTCTTTGCCTATTGGATTCGTAAGTATGATGAAGTCGTAGTACATGGTCTTCAGTTGATGAAAAACAAGGAGAAGCAACGTGAGCTTATGTTCGTGTACAACTATCTCAAAGATGGCTACAACAAGACAAAGCTCAGAATTAAATCGGTCGATCAGATTCACGCTTGCTACTTCAAGACTGTAAAGTATTCCTTCTTCGTGGTGACAAGAGAAGATGGTAAGCAGTGGAATTTTTCTGAAGCTGATTTTGCACGTCTTGAACTACGAGATCTTCTATTCCTGCTTAGAGACCTGAAGACCAGAACTATCCGACCTGGGGAAGTTACAGATTCACTTGAAGCCGTAAAGAGATACATGAAGTGTGTTATGAAACTTGCCTCGGTAGAAGATTTTCAGATCGGGTTGGAAAGCAATCAAGCGAAGATTAGTTTGCATAAACATGATTTGAGTATTCCAACGGATGCCTAGAACGTACCAACTTTCACTGTTCTAATTTTTCCAGAATTCGGCATGACATATGTGAACGATAAAGGTGATATGTGTTTTATTAGATTCAGTCAGATTGCTAGATTCTGTGATGGTACTTTATTATTGCTTAGAGACAAGTTGAAGAACTCAGTTGATCAAGATGATAAAGGTATTCAGCTCCTGGATCCGAAATACAAGAGTCTTGTTCTCCAAGCACTGGGTGCTATCAAAGAACGGCTGGAGTATAGAACGTCAATGCGCCACTTTGAGATTAGTTTCGGATTTCTAAAAACACATGTTCCTAACTGGCGTGATTATGAACTTCTATTTAAAAGGGGAGATTGTTAGGGTATTTTATATGTTAAATAAAAGTTCAGGGTGCATATTGTAATTATTTCATAGTTTATTGTGTAATTAGGCCTAAAGCCCATTAGCCCATTGAGCCCCATATATAAGGGGTTTTATTATTCAGTTTTAGAGTTTAGATGTATTCATTATCATTCTAGTCAATAGGTTTACTTTTACTTATCAGATATTTTCTCTGTAAACCTAAACCTTTATTGAATATCAATCATATGACTAGAGGTTGTGATTCATTCATTGTTCTTCATTGATTACTATTGTTCGTGATTGCACTGTAACTGGGATCTACATATCCCATCCTATTTGTTGCAACCTCCTTCAACCCTACCCTCTCATTTCTCTCTAAACCGAACCTCATGACCACCATTGTTGATTTTGAGCTTTTGATACTCAATATCTCGGGATTTCAAGTGATACTTCACCATCCAACAAGGTTATGGAAGCTTGATCTCAATCTCTCCACTTTATCATTTTCATCACCAACTTTCTAAAGTTTTATCAAACCCTCTTCAAGACCCTCTCCATTCTCTTAAAAGTTGTAGTGGTGGCTCACATGGGTGACCTAGAGAAGTATAGTTGATGGATTCGATCTATGGTTTATTCCTTTTTCTTCATATATGGAAATTAGGGTTTTGGGTATAAGTTGAGGTTTTCATGTTTAATGTTTGGGGAATGATTCTTAATGGTTGAATGTGAGTATTTATGGTTGAAAACTTATGGATCTAGGTTTTTGGAAGATTTGGCTTGTGGATTCAAGTTTCTTCAAGGAAGCTCAAGTTGGGGGGAAATCTAGATTTAGCCTAAATCTAGCAAATTGAGTTCAAGATGATTTAAGAAAACAATGTACATGTCAAAATGTTTATTTTAAAGTGTTTGTGTTTTACGTTAAATTGTTAATTGCTGATAAGTTTTGGTTACTTGAATATATTTAACTTTATAAACTTATGTAACACACATCTTTGTGATTTTTGGGCATTTGATAAATAAATCATTTTGATATGTTTTTTGATGATATAATGTATAAATGAAGGTCATTTTATATAATTGTCCATTTGGTGCATATAATTTTATAAACCGTTGGAAAATGCATATCATTGTACAATGAGTCATTTTGGCAACATGAAGAGAACGAGTTCATTTGGAGAACGTTTTGTTTCAACCAATGAGAAGTTTTGGGTTAATTACCTTTTTGGTTGTTGTGTTTGCATAATTGTTGGTTAAACGTGTTTCGATGTCTCTACTGGCTTTCATTGGGTATTTACGTAAAATGTTGGGCCCTTGGCTCGGTTTTGACTAATTTTGAGTATTGAGGACATTTGTCCGAGTTAATAACCGTTGGAGAGTTTTGAGTATGATGGTATTTATTTCGTGTCATTTGAGAGTTAAATCTTTTGGGTGTTTTGGTCATTCAATTGGAGTCATGTAATTTTAGACAGTGTTGCATTAGATCTATAGGCATGTAATTCTGTCTGTTTTGGGAAAGCGGGTAAGGTTGGTTATGACCGTTGACCGCTTGGGTTCGCTAACGAGTAGGCAATAGGTGGCTCGAGCCTCCGAGTTGAAACTCGTCTAGATTGGATAGGCACCCATGTCCGTAAGTCCTTGGGGTGGAACTCGACGGAGTATGGCAAGAGGCAATAAATGGTCTGAGGATTGTGATGTCTGGTATGGCATGGGAACTAGGACCGGGATATGTAGTGAAATCCGATAACATCATGGGTGGCCTCATTCACGTGTTCTCACCACCCAAGATGGAAACGTTGAGATGACATGCAAGTAAGTTGTATGGGCGGCCTACTTGCGTGTTCCTCTACTCTCAACGTATACGGGTCTCCCCATCATCGATCCGTGGTATTTTTAAATGCTAACGTCGTATCATATCAACTTTGGTTTTTGTGTGGTCGACGGTAAATGATGGTCTTAATATTGGGTTTCCCCCACGTATATTAAGGTTTGAATGGATTACGTCATTTCTACGTTTCGGTATTTGGTTCCTTCCGTTTTATGGTTGTGTGAGTATTGAGTCTAATGTTCGTGTTTACGGTGATATTTATTTTTATGGGTTTTCGTCAATGGATAAACAGTTGTGTGTGTCATGTTCCACCCGTGTCTAGGGTGTTCCGAAATATAAAATGATACCCGCGTTTTATAAAATTGGGGGTCCTCTTTCTATTTTCCTTTTGAGCAAGTTTTGGGTTGAACTTAAATTTACGAAGGAACGTTTTATATTGGGAGCTTCGCCTTTAAAACATTTTGGTTTGGTTAGCGATTAACTCGGTGTCTCTTTCGTTTAAAATGCATAATTATTGGTAAATGAGACATTTTCATAAGTGAAACATATCATTTTGAAAGATTATGATTTTAATTGCATTCTTCCCTTTTAAACGATAAATTTATATATGTTGAAAACTCTTGAGCTCACTAGGCGTTAAACCTAACCATTTTATTTATCGGCATGTGCATCAGGTTCAGTTGGGGATATGGTTCTAGCAGCACTATGAAGAGTTGAGCCTTGGCTTTACCCAAGTGTATGTAGTTGGTGACCGCAGTTTGGAGATAGTGACTGTTTTGGATTTTAGTAGCATCTGTCCTTATTATAGACTGTATGTATAGGATGAAATGTGTGTTTTGAGGTTCAATCTTAAATTGTGATTGTAGAGAATCATTTGTCGATGTATTTAGAAAATTTTAAATTAGTTGTTATTTCCGTATTTGAGGGTGTTACATGCTGGAATGAAGCTTGAGTTGCTCCTTAATCTCCCCATCCCTTGCTTTTGTAAGGTTATTGGTTCCTGAAACTGAAATTGAGCACTCCGTTTATTTGTTAGGTTTTTGGTGTTCGGTTTTCCTGAAATCAAGGCCTCACCGGAATCTGGATTGTTGGTTTTTTTTTCACATGAAGAATAAACTCTATAGGAGTAGAAGAAGAAGAAACTCTGTTAACTCAGATTGATAGGTTTCTTTTCATTATTCTGAAAGTGGGTTTGGTCTAGCAGGCAACAACCCAAGAAATAAAACCTTAACCTCCATTGAAATCTCCATTGTCAAATACCCATTATTCGCAACCTATTTTTCACTAATCAGATGTTGATTCCACTAGAAAAATGTTAGGGTAAATTTGTTCATATATATTTTGTTGTAATAAATCTTGTTAGTTTTAGAAATGCTTAAATTGTTTTTATTTTATTTTATATAATCTGGGGGTAAAATGGTCATTTCTGAAATTCAGACTGTTTATTCAGCACAACAACCGAACAACTTATCTGTTAACACCAAGACAACTATATCAATACAGACAGCTATATCCATACAGGTCTTAACAGAAAACGAACCGAACAACCACTTACTAGAACTGTCTATAAGAAATATTTTACCACATTTTTGTTAGCGAGATGATCCAACTTAAAAGGCACTCAAGATATCAATAATTCAGGAAAAAATTATAAATAATTCATTATCATATTTCCAAAGAACAAAAAAATAATAGAAATTAAAATAAAATGGTACTAATTTTTTTTGTTAACCCTACCCTAGGTGTCCGCACCTCGACTAATCCCAGGGTCCCTGGAGAACAACCAATAAAATCCTCTGTGGCATTGTGTAACACCCTCAAATCTGGAAATAGCAACTAATTTAAAATTTTTTAAATACATCAATAAATGGTTCATAAACAATCACAATTTAAGGTTTAACCTCAACACACACAATTTATTCTCTACATACAGTCTATAACAAGGACAGGTGCTATTAAAACCCAATAATAGTCGTTATCTCCAAACTGCGGAAAACTTCACCAATTACTTACACTTGTGAAAAACTAAAGCACAACACATCTCTTCATAGTACTACTAGAACCAAACCCCCAACTGCAACCTGATGCACATGCCGACAAATTAAAAAGTTAGGCTTAACGCCTAGTGAGCTTAAGAGTTTTCAACATATATAAATTGTTTACAAAGAAAGAATGCAATTAAATCATAATCTTTCAACATATATAAAAATGACTCGTTTATCAATAATTATGCATTTTAAACAAGAGACACGCCGAGTTAATCGTTAACCAAACCAAACTGTTTTAAAGACGAATATCCCAATATAAAACGTTCTTTCGTAAATTTAAGTTCCACCCAAAACTTGCTAAAAAGAAAATAGGGAGAGGACTCCAAATTTTATAAAACGCGGGTAAAATGTTATATCTCGAAATACCCAACATGGGTGGAACATAACACACAACTCATAAAACCATAGATGAAAACTCATATAAATAAATATCGTTGTGAACACGGACATTAGACCCAAAACTCACACAACCATAAAATGGGACGAAATCAAATACCAAAACGTGGAGATGACATATTTCATTCAAACATTAATATGCGTGGGAGAAACCAAATATTAAGGCCATCATTTACCGTCAACCACGCAACCAATGATAATAAAGTATGACGTTAATATTTAAAATGCTAATGGACGACGACGGGGGATACCCGTTTCCATCTTGGGTGACGAGAACACGTAAATGGGACCATCCGTGATATTACTGGATTTCACCACATATCCCGAACCTAGTTCTCATGCCATGCCAGACATCACAATCCTCAGCCCGTTTATGGCTCTGGCCATACTCCGTCGAGTTCCACCCCAAGGACTTACGGACATGGGTGCCTATCCAGTCTAGACGAGTTTCAACTCAGCAGCATTGCGCCACCTATTGCCTACTCGCTAGCAAACCCAAGCGATCAATAATTGTAACCAAAATCTCAGGCCCTACAAAACAGACAGAAGTATGTGCCTATGGATCCAAGACGACACTGTCTAACCTTACATGACTCCAATTGAATGACCAAAACACCCAAAACATGTAACTCCCAAATGACATGAATTAAACGCCATCATACTCCAAAACTCCACAACTGTTTTTAAAACCGGACAAATGTCCTCAAGACTCCATTTAGTCAAAATCGAGCCAATGACCCAATAGTTTACGTAAATCTCCAACGAAAGCATTTGTAAACATTAAAACACGTTTAACCGACGGTGAGGTAGACACAACGACCAAAAGTATAATTAACTCAAACTCAACATTGGTTGAGGCAAACCATTTTCCAAATGGACTATTTACCCTTATATTTCCAAAATGCCTCATAATACAGTTATATACATTTTCCAAATAGTTGTAAGTTCAAGTTCATATAAATAACCTTTACATTAAATGGACTCCATCTATATATTATATCATCAAATAAACATATCAAAATGATTTATTTGTCAAAATGCCCAAAAATCACAAAGTTGCGTGTTACATAAGTTTATAAAGTTAGATATATCCAAATAACCAAAACTTATCAGCAGTTAACAATTTGAGATAAAACACAAAAACTTTAAATTAAACATTTTGGCATGTACACCGTTTTCACAAATCAAACTTGAACTCACCTCGCTAGATTTAGGCTAAATCTAGATTTTACCCAACTTGAGTTTCCTTGAAGAAATTTGAATCCACAAGCAAAACCTTCTAAAACCTATATTCACAAGTTTCAACCATAAATATACTCGTACAAACATTTAGAATCGGTCACCAAACATTTTACATCAAAATCCCCAAATTTGGCCAAAACCCTAATTTTGACCTAACTCCTCCAATGTAGCAACCTGAACATTTATACATACAGTAAAATAACATTTCTGTCTAAAAAATGCCCCAGGCTTACATTTCAGAGTACAAGGTTTACAACTATCACCTATTACACAACTGAGTCAAAAAGTAAACTATTGCAGGAAGTCTTCTAGCTCCTGGAAATAGCTCACATCTTCTCCTTACCCTTATCTGTACCTGCTACCTTTCGATAACCTGAAACAGGGTTATAATTTTGAAAGAGCGAGGGTTAGACCAATGGTCTAGTGAGTCCCCTCCAATCACTACTACAACAGTTCAAATATTATTTAAAACATTTAAACAAAGATTGATATCTCAAAAACATAACTTGTTCTTTTAATCAAACATTTAAAATACTTTATGCTTCGCAGGCATAACTCAATCTATTGGCCATCACTGACCACTTTTTACGCTTCGCAAGCGTACCTTAAGCTACTGACCAACACTGCCGTCAAAGACGGTATGTCTTTCTCGTACTGCCGTATTTTAGGGACACACCCTAATGGCATAAATGGGCCACACTCCCCGGTACGAGCAAGCGGGTCACACTTCCCGACTTAGGTCAGACTTCTGACTCAAATGTATGCATACACTTAGTCCTGACTATATAAAACAAGTTTATATAAACTGAGCATAAACATGCCAAACTGATTAAATCAATCTTTTTAAATAAATCTGCATAACTTTCAATACTATAAACGTGCAGATTATAAAACCCACATTTATCAAATAACTATCAAAATCATAAAAGATTTAGTTTGAAAGATTCACCTATGATTCTTCTTGCTTAACCTCTGTCTTCTAACGGTTAACACCACCTACTATGGTATCAAAATACAAAGATAAGCTAACTTACGACTAAAATCTTTCTTTTTCTAAATAATTCAACACACTGTGCGACCCGGTCAAAACCACTTCGGTCAACACCACGACCGGTTAACATAATATCGGTCGATACATACACCGGTCGACTATACCTTACCGTTCGAATACACCTTACCGGTCGAATACACCTTACCGGTCGAATACACCTTACCGGTCGAATACCCTTACCGGTCTACTACCCTTACCGGACGACAGTATCGGTCGTTACAACATGCCGATCGACGAGCTATACCGGTCAGTCAACATACCGGTCGACGAGCTATACCGGTCAATCAATTATATCGGTCGACCTATACCGGTCAGAACCTTCGTTCCGGTCCGATATTCATACATAGTCGGAAACTTTTACAGAAACCCAGAAAACCTCAAATCTTATAAATCGATCAAATATACGGTTAAAAGCTTGAATAACAAGGCTATTTACCGACTATAACATGCAGATAGAAGTATTAAGCTAGAATCATACCTCTATTTGACAAAAACGGATAGATCCTTCAAAATCTTTCTCTGCTTTCACTTCTGCCTCGCTTCTTCTCTTTCTCTTAAGTCGGTCTAAACCAAAACTCAGTATGTGATATGAAAATCAAATTCTAAAGTTTAGGTTATATATAACCACGTTTCAAATAACCCCCCTGAACTTTGGGTCTCGTTTAACTTTTCACCCAACTTCCAAAATTTAATAAAATTTCGGATCCGGATATTACAATCTTCCCTCCTTAAGAGAATTCTGTCCCCGGAATTCTATCGCTAAACAAATGGGGATACTGAGATTTCATGTCCGCTTTTACTTCCCATGTTGACTCTTGTCCTTTGTGAAATTTCCACTGGACCTTTACTAAGCGGATCTCTTTGTTTCTCAACTTCTTTACTTTGAGGTCCGAAATTGCTACGGGCTCCTCAATATAACTTAATTTTTCATCTACCTGAATGTCTTCTAAGGGAACTACTACATCTGATTCTGCCAAACACTTCTTCAAGTTTGAAACATTAAATGTGGGATGAATCCCACGCAAACTTTCTGGTTGATCAAGTTCATAGGCCACTTCACCAACACGTCCCGTGATGATAAATGGTCCAACAAACCTTGGTCTCAATTTTCCTTTCTTTCCAAATCTGACTACCCCTTTCCAAAGCGAAACATTCAACATTACCTTGTCTCCTATCTGAAACTCTATCGGTTTCCTTTGTTTATCTGCATACATTTTCTGACGATCTTGAGCAATCTTTAATCTTGCTCGAATCTGGTTGACCTTATCAGCTCTCACCTGTACGATTTCCGGTCCCGCTAGCTGTCTTTCACCCACCTCATTCCAACATAAAGGTGTTCTACATTTACGTCCATACAATACTTCGAACGGGGCCGCTTGTATGCTATCATGATAACTATTGTTGTAGGAAAATTCAATCAACGGCAAATGAATTTCCCACGAACCTTTGAAATCAATAACACATGCACAAAGCATATCTTCCAATGTCTGAATGGTTCTCTCACTCTGGCCATCAGTTTGCAAATGATAGGCCGTACTCAGCTTAAGTTGAGAGCCTAATTCCCTTTGCAAACTTCTCCAGAAAGCTGATGTAAAATGAGCATCCCTATCTAACACAATTGACAACGGTACTCCATGTTTGGTTACTATATCATCGATATACAATCGAGCCAATTTCTCTAGTGAGTACGTCTCCTTGATCGGTAGGAAGTGAATTGACTTTGTGAGTCTATCCACTATCACCCAAATGGCATCATGCCCTTTAGGTGATCGCGGTAACCCAGTAACAAGATCCATCGTAATCTAGTCCCACTTCCAAACTAAAATTTCTAACGATTGAAGCTCCCCATAAGATCTCTGATGCTCAGCTTTAACTTTCAAACGTGTCAGACATCGTTCAACGAAGTGAGCAATATCTTTCTTTAAAACTGGCCACCAATAGCTTTGTTTTCAGATCTTTATACATCTTGTTGGTTCCCGGATGTACTGAGTAACGGGATTTATACGCTTCTTCCAATACTTTCTGCCGCAGTTCTCCTGCTTTTGGAATCCATACTCTCTTATTGAAGCACTTTACTCCGTGATTATCAATTACTAACGAGTTAACAATTCCAACTATTCTTTCACTCTTCCAATTTTCCTTTGACACTGCTTCTTCTTGATACTTTATAACTTCTTCTAAGAAATTAGAAACAACATCAACTCGATATGCCACCACTTCTTCTAAGAAATTATAACTTCTTCTGATTGAACAAATATTGAAGGCTCTTGTGATCTGTATAAATCTGACACTTGATCCCATACAGGTAATGCCTCCAAATTTTCAAAGCAAAGACTACCGCTGCCAACTCTAAATCATGCGTTGGGTAATTCTTCTCATGTTCTTTCAACTGACGAGATGCATAAGCAATTACCTTGCCTTCTTGCATTAACACATATCCCAGACCCAACTTTGAAGCATCGCTATAAATTACGAATCCTTCCGTTCCGTTGGGTAGAGACAAAACAGGAGCACTACTTAGACTCTCTTTCAATTTACTGAACGCTTCTTTCTGAGCTTCCGCCCAAACAAACTTGACATTATTTCTAGTTAATGCTGTTAGTGGCGTGGCTATCCTTGAAAAACCCTGGATGAACTTTCTATAATAACCCGCCAATCCTAGAAAACTCCTTACTTCTGATGGTTTTTTCGGCTCTTCCCACCCTTTAATGGCTTCAATCTTAGCCGTATCAACCTTAATCCCATCTTTCGACACCATGTGACCTAGAAACTGAACTTCTTTCAGCCAAAATTCACATTTTGAGAACTTGGCGTACAATTTCTCGCGTTTAAGCAATTCTAAAATCGCTCTCAAATGAGTTTCATGATCTTCTTTGAACCGTGAATAAATCAGTATATCATCTATAAAGACTATGACATACTTGTCTAAAAACGGACTACACACTCTATTCATCAAGTCCATGAAAGCCGCTGGCGCATTAATCAGACCAAATGGCATAACTAGAAACTTATAATGTATGTACCTCGTACGAAATGCAGTCTTAGGTACATCCTCCTCCCTCACTTTCAACTAATGATAACTAGATCGTAAATCTATTTTCGAAAAATAGCTCACTCCTTGAAGTTGATCAAAAAGATCGTCAATTCTGGGAAGCGGATACTTATTTTTGACAGTCAACTTATTGAGCTCCCGGTAGTCTATGCACATTCTCATAGACCCGTCTTTCTTCTTAACAAACAACACCGGCGCTCCCCATGGTGAGGTACTAGGGTGAATAAACCCCTTGTCTAACAACTCCTGCAGTTGAGTCATCATTTCTTTCATTTCTGCCGGTGCTAGTCTATATGGTGCTCTTGCAATCGGCGTTGCTCCGGGTACTAAATCAATACGAAATTCCACTTGTCGATCAGGAGGCAGAGTGGTTAAATCTTTCGGAAATACTTCTGGATATTCACTTACTATCGGAACTGACTTTAATCCCTTCTTCTCTTTCTTAGCATCTATTACATAAGCTAAGAACCCCACACACCCTTTTACTAAACACCTCTTAGCCTTAATCATTGAAATCAAGCACGACTTTCTATCCCTCCGATCTCCAAACACTACTATCTCTTCTTTACCTGGCTGCGCTATACGAATTAATTTCTTATTGCATACTATATGAGCATCATTAGATGCCAACCAGTCCATTCCCACAATGACATCAAATTCTCCCATACCCATCGGGTACAGTCGAAGTGGAAATGAATGCCCATCAATGACAATACTACGCCCCTCATACACCTCCTCCACAAGATTTGACTATTATCAGCCACTTCTACTTTCAATTCATGCCTAAGCTTCTTAGGTTTCTCATTCAATTTACACACAAAATTTGGAGACACAAACGAACGATTTGCGCCTGAATCAAACAATACTTTTGCATAATTCGAATCTATAAAGAAAGTACCTGTCACTACATCAGGTATCTCCGTCGCTTCTTCTGCTGTCATATTGAAAACTCTAGCCCTCGCTTTAGCTGGCTCCTCCTTTTTCTCACCTCCCTTTTCTACATATCCTCCGACCGATCCCTTTTTCAATTGTGGACAATTAGTCCTGATATGATCAGGAGATCCACACTGATAACAAGACCTCGAACTCTGGCAATCACAAGCCAAATGCCCAATCTTCCCACATTTATAACAACCCTCTTGATCAATCTTACATTCTCCTTTATGCCTTCGGTTACACTTGCTACAGGGCTTACTTTCAAACTTATTAACAGAACGCTGATCAAACTTTGCAGACTTAAACGGTTTGGAGTCACGAACTGTTCCATCCCATTTTCTTTTATCTCCACTTCTTTCAATAACTTGCCTATTCTTTTCTTTCTCTCTCATTTCAACTGCATTTACTGCCACTTGAAAAGTAGACGGTTCCTTGTTCGAGAAAATTCTCGAATATCACTTCTCAATCCAAAGACGAAACGTTCTACTCTTCTTTCTTCATTAGGCACATAAATTCCTGCAAATCGAGACTTCTCAATAAACTTTGTGGTATATTCTCTAACTGACATCCCCTTCTGCTCTAAACTCAAAAACTCTTCTTCCAACTTTTTAACTGCCGCCAAAGGGCAAAACTGTGCTTTAAATATTTTCACAAACTCACCTCAAGACATTTATTTGGCTACAGCCAAACTTTGACCTCCGACTTCAACGTCCCACCACATTACCGCTTCATCTTTCAACATTGACAAAGCATAAACTAATTTATCTTCATCAGCACACTTACTAGTATCAAATGCTAGCTCCATACCTTTTACCCATCTTAACACTATCACTGGATCACATTCCCCTTTATAAGTAGGAGGCTTGCAAGCAGTAAACTCCTTAAAACTACATCCTCTCCCCACTACCGCTTTAGTGGTCACAATGGGGTTTGACTGAGGGTGACTACCCCCTACAATTACTGGTGATTCTGCTACCTCTGTCTCCACTTTTTCTTCACTATTTTCTTTTCTTGACGAAACCTCATTATTGCGCTGAGCCAATAAAGCGTTCAACGTTTCTTGTAAGACCGTAGGAAAATAACATTAGGGTAGTAAGGACTAGCATGTAAGGTAAATTTGTAATTTCATCTGGCCAGTGTAATTGTGAATTTACAAGTACATGCTTGTGCTTAAACTTCCGTGATGTATAGCATGTTAGATTGAATGTCTTATGTTTCTTCTTATCAGAAGTATGTATGAGCGAGTGACAAGGATTAGGTCTATGCTGAATCCTGAAGTTGAGCCAGATAATGAAGTCGTTACCGAAGAGAGAACGACTGTTGTCAACCCAACTGCTAACCAAGGAAAGAGTCGTGGTCGACCTAGAGGTAAGACAGTTTAGAAAGCAACTACTCAGGCAAGGGTTTCCACTGTGGGAACTCGAGGCGGGAAGACGACTCGTGGTATTCGTCAAGATGAAAGTGTAGAGGTAAGATTTGAGCAAGAAACTTCTCATCAAGAAAGTTCGGCTTCTGTGAGGGGTCGAAAACAGACAGGAAACCGTGGTGGAGGTAGAACACAAGGTTTTGTTACACAAGAAACCTTCACTGCAGAAATGGGAAAATTACAAGAAACGTTGAACGCTTTATTGGCTCAGCGCAATAATGAGGTTTCGTCAAGCAAAGAAAAGAGTGAAGAAAAAGTGGAGACAGAGGTAGCAGAATCACCAGTAACTGTAGGGGGTAGTCACCCTCAGTCAAACCCCATTGTGACCACTAAAGCGGTAGTGGGGAGAGGATGTAGTTTTAAGGAGTTTGCTGCTTGCAAGCCTCCTACTTATAAAGGGGAATGTGATCCAGTGATAGCGTTAAGATGGGTAAAAGGTATGGAGCTAGCATTTGATACTAGTAAGTGTGCTGATGAAGATAAAGTAGTTTATGCTTTGTCAATGTTGAAAGATGAAGCGGTAATGTGGTGGGACGTTGAAGTCGGAGGTCAAAGTTCGGCTGTAGCCAAATAAATGTCTTGGGGTGAGTTTGTGAAAAGATTTAAAGCACAGTTTTGCCTTTTGGCTGCAGTTAAAAAGTTGGAAGAAGAGTTTTTGAGTTTAGAGCAGAAGGGGATGTCAGTTAGAGAATATACCACAAAGTTTATTGAGAAGTCTCGATTTGCAGGAATTTATGTGCCTAATGAAGAAAGACGAGTAGAACGTTTCGTCTTTGGATTGAGAAGTGATATTCGAGAATTTGTCTCGAACAAGGAACCGTCTACTTTTCAAGTGGCAGTAAATGCAGTTGAAATGAGAGAGAAAGAAAAGAATAGGCAAGTTATTGAAAGAAGTGGAGATAAAAGAAAATGGGATGGAACAGTTCGTGACTCTAAACCGTTTAAGTCTGCAAAGTTTGATCAGCGTTCTGTTAATAAGTTTGAAAGTAAGCCCTGTAGCAAGTGTAACCGAAGGCATAAAGGAGAATGTAAGATTGATCAAGAGGGTTGTTATAAATGTGGGAAGATTGGGCATTTGGCTTGTGATTGCCAGAGTTCGAGGTCTTGTTATCAGTGTGGATCTCCTGATCATATCAGGACTAATTGTCCACAATTGAAAAAGGGATCGGTCGGAGGATATGTAGAAAAGGGAGGTGAGAAAAAGGAGGAGCCAACTAAAGTGAGGGCTAGAGTTTTCAATATGACAGCAGAAGAAGCGGTGGAGATACCTGATGTAGTGACAGGTACTTTCTTTATAGATTCGAATTATGCAAAAGTATTGTTTGATTCATGCGCAAATCGTTCGTTTGTGTCTCCAAATTTTGTGTATAAATTGAATGAGAAACCTAAGAAGCTTAGGCATGAATTGAAAGTAGAAGTGGCTGATAATAGTCAAATCTTAGTGGAGGAGGTGTATGAGGGGTGTAGTATTGTCATTGATGGGCATTCATTTCCACTTCGACTGTACCCGATGGGTGTGGGAGAATTTGATGTCATTGTGGGAATGGACTGGTTGGCGTCTAGTGATGCTCATATAGTATGCAATAAGAAATTAATTCGTATAGCGCAACCAGGTAAAGAAGAGATAGTAGTGTTTGGAGATCGGAGGGATAGAAAGTTGTGGTTGATTTCAATGATTAAGGCTAAGAGGTGTTTAGTAAAAGGGTGTGTGGGGTTCTTAGCTTATGTAATAGATGCTAAGAAAGAGAAGAAGGGATTAGAGTCAGTTCCGATAGTAAGTGAATATCCAGAAGTATTTCTGAAAGATTTAACCACTCTGCCTCCTGATCGACAAGTGGAATTTCGTATTGATTTAGTACCCGGAGCAGCGCCGATTGCAAGAGCACCGTATAGACTGGCACCGGCAGAAATGAAAGAAATTATGACTCAACTGCAGGAGTTGTTATACAAGGGGTTTATTCACCCTAGTACCTCACCATGGGGATCGCCGGTGTTGTTTGTTAAGAAGAAAGACGGGTCTATGAGAATGTGCATAGACTACCGGGAGCTCAATAAGTTAAGTAGAAACGGACATGAAATCTCAGTATCCCCATTTGTTTAGCGATAGAATTCCGGGGACGGAATTCTCTTAAGGGGGGAAGATTGTAATATCCGGATCCGAAATTTTATTAAATTTTGGAAGTTGGGTGAAAAGTTAAACGAGACCCAAAGTTTAGGGGGGGTATTTGAAACTTGGTTATATATAACCTAAACTTTAGAATTTGATTTTCATATCACATACTGAGTTTTGGTTTAGACCGACTTAAGAGAAAGAGAAGAAGCGAGGCAGAAGTGAAAGCAGAGAAAGATTTTGAAGGATCGATCCGTTTTTGTCAAATAGAGGTGGAGTTAACCGTTAGAAGACAGAGGTTAAGCAAGAAGAATCAGAGGTGAGTCTTTCAAACTAAATCTTTTATGATTTTGATAGTTATTTGATAAATGTGGGTTTTATAAACTGCACGTTTATAGTATTGAAAGTTATGCAGATTGATTTAAAAAGATTGATTTAATCAGTTTGCCATGTTTATGCTCAGTTTATATAAACTTGTTTTATATATAGTCAGGACTAAGTGTATGCATACATTTGAGTCAGAAGTCTAACCTAAGTCGGGAAGTGTGACTCGCCTGCTCGTACCGGGGAGTGTGGCCCGTTTATGCCATTAGGGTGTGTCCCTAAAATACGGCAGTACGAGACAGACATACCGTCTTTGACGGCAGTGTTGGTCAATAGCTTAAGGTACGCTTGCGAAGCGTAAAAAGTGGTCAGTGATGACCAGTAGATTGATTTATGCCTGCGAAGCATAAAGTATTTCAATGTTTGATTAAAAGAACAAGTTATGTTTTTGAGATATCTAGCTTTGTTTAAAAGTTTTAAATAATATTTGAACTGTTGCAGTAGTGATTGGAGGGTACTCACTAGACCATTGGTCTAACCCTCGCTCTTTCAAAATTATAACCCTGTTTTAGGTTATCGAAAGGTACCAGGTACAGATAAGGGTAAGAAGAAGATGTGAGCTATTTCCAGGAGCTAGAAGACTTCCTGCAATAGTTTACTTTTTCACTCAATTGTGTAATAGGTGATAGTTGTAAACCTTGTACACTGAAATGTAAGCCTGGGGCAGTTTTTAGACAGAAATGTTATTTTACTGTATGTATAAATGTTGAGGTTGTTACAATTGGTATCGATCCTAAAAAAT
This sequence comes from Arctium minus, assembly GCA_954870635.1. NCBI lineage: Eukaryota > Viridiplantae > Streptophyta > Magnoliopsida > Asterales > Asteraceae > Arctium > Arctium minus. Next base: position 21,946,947 of record OX941084.1, read on the forward strand.
CTTTCTCTGCTTCCACTTCTGCCTCGCTTCTTCTCTTTCTCTTAAGTCAGTCTAAACCAAAACTCAGTATGTGATATGAAAATCAAATTCTAAGGTTTAGGTTATATATAACCAAGTTTCAAATAACCCCCCTGAACTTTGGGTCTCGTTTAACTTTTCACCCAACTTCCAAAATTTAATAAAATTTCGGATCCGGATATTACAATCTTCCCCCCTTAAGAGAATTTCGTCCCCGAAATTCTATCGCTAAACAAATGGGGATATTGAGATTTCATGTCCGCTTCTACTTCCCATGTTGACTCTTGTCCTTTGTGAAATTTCCACTGGACCTTTACTAAGCTGATCTCTTTGTTTCTCAACTTCTTTACGTTGAGGTCCGAAATTACTACGGGCTCCTCAATATAACTTAATTTTTCATCTACCTGAATGTCTTCTAAGGGAACTACTACATCTGTTTCTACTAAACACTTCTTCAAGTTTGACACATGAAATGTGGGATGAATCCCACGCAAACTTTCTGGTAGATCAAGTTCATAGGACACTTCACCAACACGTTCCGTGATGATAAATGGTCCAACAAACCTTGGTCTCAATTTTCCTTTCTTTCCAAATCGAACTACCCCTTTCCAGGGCGAGACTTTCAACATTACCTTGTCTCCTATCTGAAACTCTATCGGTTTCCTCCGCTTATCAACATACATTTTCTGACGATCTTGAGCAATCTTTAATCTTGCTCGAATCTGGTCGACTTTATCAGCTGTCACCTGTACTATTTCTGGTCCCGCTAGCTGTCTTTCACCCACCTCATTCCAACATAAAGGTGTTCTATATTTACGACAATACAATGCTTCGAACGGGGCCGCTTGTATGTTAGCATGATAACTATTGTTGTAAGAAAATTCAATTAACGGCAAATGAATTTCCCACGAACCTTTGAAGTCAATAACACATGCACGAAGCATATCTTCCTATGTCTGAATGGTTCTCTCACTCTGGCCATCAGTTTGTGGATGATAGGTCGTACTCAGCTTAAGTTGAGAGCCTAATTCCCTTTGCAAACTTCTCCAGAAAGCTTATGTAAAACGAGCATCCCTGTCTGACACAATTGACGACGGTACTCCATGTCTGGTTACTATTTCGTCGATATACAATCGAGCCAATTTCTCTAGTGAGTACGTCTCTTTAATTGGTAGAAAGTGAGATGACTTTGTGAGTCGATTCACTATCACCCAAATAGCATCATGCCCCTTAGGTGATCGCGGTAACCCAGTAACAAGATCCATCGTAATCTCGTCCCAATTCCAAACTGGAATTTCTAACGATTGAAGCTCCTCGTAAGGTCTCTGATGCTCAGCTTTAACTTTCAAACATGTCAGGCATCGTTCAATGAAGTGAGCAATATCTTTCTTTAAACCTGGACACCAATAGCTTTGTTTCAGATCTCTATACATCTTGTTGGTTCCCGGATGTACTGAGTAACGGGATTTATGCGCTTCTTCCAATACTCTCTTCCGCAGTTCTCCTGCTTTTGGAATCCACACTCTCCTATTGAAGCACTTCACTCCACGATTGTCAACTATTAACGAGTTAACAATTCCAACTATTCTTTCACTTTTCCAGTTTTCCTTTGACATTGCTTCTTCTTGATACTTTATAACTTCTTCTAAGAAATTAGAAACAACATCAACTCGATATGCCACCACTTTTGTTATTTCTCCATGCTCCTTACGACTTAGAGCATCCGCTACCACATTGGCCTTGCCTGGATGGTACAGAATATCACAGTCATAATCGCTTAACAACTCCATCCACCAATGCTGCCTGATATTAAGCTCCTTCTGATTGAAAAGATATTGAAGGCTCTTGTGATCCGTATAAATCTGACACTTGATCCCATACAGATAATGCCTCCAAATTTTCAAAGCAAAGACTACCGCTGCCAACTCTAAATCATGCGTTGGGTAATTCTTTTCATGTTCTTTCAACTGACGAGATGCATAAGCAATCACCTTGCCTTCTTGCATTAACACACATCCCAGACCCAACTTTGAAGCATCGCTATAGATTACAAATCCTTCTGTTCCGTTAGGTAGAGACAAAATAGGAGCACTACTTAGACTCTTTTTCAATTTACTGAATGCTTCTATCTGATCTTCCGCCCATACAAACTTGACATTCTTTATAGTTAACGTTGTTAGTGGCGTAGCTATCCTTGAAAAGTCCTGGATAAACTTTCTATAATAACCCGCCAATCCTAGAAAACTCCTTACTTCTGATGGTGTTTTCGGTGTTTCCCACCCTTTAATGGCTTCAATCTTAGCCGGATCAACCTTAATCCCATCTTTCGACACTACATGACCTAGAACTGAACTTCTTTCAGCCAAAATTCACATTTTGAGAACTTGGCGTACAATTTCTCGCGTTTAAGCAATTCTAAAATCACTCGCAAATGAGTTTCATGATCTTCTTTGGACCGTGAATAAATCAGTATATCATCTATAAAGACTATGACATACTTGTCTAAAAACGGACTACACACTCTATTCATTAGATCCATAAAAGTTGCTGGCGCATTGGTCAGACCAAATGGCATAACTAGAAACTCATAGTGTCCGTACCTTGTACGAAATGCAGTCTTAGGTACATCCTCCTCCCTCACCTTCAATTGGTGATAACCATATCGTAGATCTATTTTCGAAAAATAGCTCGCTCCTGGAAGTTGATCAAAAAGATCGTCAATTCTGGGAAGCGGATACATATTTTTGACAGTCACCTTATTGAGCTCACGATAGTCTATGCACATTCTCATAGACTCGTGTTTCTTCTTAACAAACAACACCGGCGCTCCCCATGGTGAGGTACTAGGACGAATAAACCCCTTGTCTAATAACTCCTGCAGTTGAGTCATCATTTCTTTCATTTCTTCCGGTGCTAGTCTATACGCTGCTCTTGCAATCGGCGCTGCTCCGGGTACTAAATCAATACGAAATTCCACTTGCCGATCAGGAGGCAAAGAGGTTAAATCTTCCCGAAATACTTCTGGATATTCATTTACTACCGGAACTGACTCTAATCCATTCTTCTCCTTCTTAGCATCTATTACATAAGCTAACAACCCGACACACCCTTTTACTAGACACCGCTTACCCTTAATCATTGAAATCAAACACGACTTCCTATCCCTCCGATCTCCAAACACTATTATCTCTTCTTTACCTGGCTGCACTATACGAATTAATTTCTTATTGCATACTATATGAGCATCATTAGACGCCAACCATTCCATTCCCACAATGACATCAAATTCTCCCATACCCATCGGGTACAATCGAAGTGGAAATGAATGCCCATCAATGACAATACTACACCCATCATACACCTCCTCCACTAAGATTTGACTATTATCGACCACTTCTACTTTCAATTCATGTCTAAGCTTCTTGGGTTTCTGATGCAATTTATGCACAAAATTTGGAGACACAAACGAACGGTTTGCGCCTGAGTCAAACAACACATTTGCAAAATTCGAATCTATAAAGAAAGTACCTGTCATTACATCTGGTATCTCCGCCGCTTCTTCTGCCGTCAAATTGAAAACTCTAGCCCTCGCCTTAGCTGGCTCCACCTTTTTCTCACCTCCCTTTTCTACATATCCTCCGACCGATCCCTTTTTCAATTGTGGACAATTAGTCCTGATATGATCAGGAGATACACATTGATAACAAGACCTCGAACTCTGGCAATCCCGAGCCAAATGCCCAATCTTCCCACATTTATAACGCCATCTTGATCAATCTTACATTCTCCTTTATGCCTTCGGTTACACTTGCTACAAGTCTTACTTTCAAACTTATTAACAGAACGCTGATCAAACTTTGCAGACTTAAATGGTTTGGAGTCACGAACTGTTCCATCCCATTTTCTTTTATCTCCACTTCTTTCAGTAGTTTTCCGATTCTTTTCTATCTCTCTCATTTCAGCTGCATTTACTGCCACTTGAAATGTAGACGGTTCATTGTTCGAGACAAATTCTCGAATATCACTTCTCAACCCAAAGACGAAACGTTCTACTCGTCTTTCTTCATTAGGCACGTAAATTTCTGAAAATCAAGACTTTTCAATAAACTTTGTAGTATATTCTCGAACTGACATCCCCTTCTGCTCTAAACTCAGAAACTCTTCTTCCAACTTTTTAACTGTCGCTAGAGGGCAAAACTGCGCTTTAAATCTTTTCACAAATTCACCCCAAGACATTTCTTTGGCTACCGTCGAACTTTGTCCTCCTACTTCAACGTCCCACCACATTACGGCTTCATCTTTCAACATTGACAAAGCATAAACTACTTTATCTTCCTCAGCACATTTACTAGTATCAAATGCTAGCTCCATTCCCTTTACCAATCTTAGTGCTATCACTGGATCACATTCCCCTTTACAGGTAGGAGGCTTGCATGCAGCAAACTCCTTAAAACTACATCCTCTCCCCACTACCGCTTAGTGGTCACAATGGGGTTTGACTGAGGGTGGCTACCCCCTACAGTTATTGGTGAATCTGATACCTCAGTCGCTATTCTTTCTTCACTCTTTTCCTTACTTGACAAAACCTCATTATTGCGCTGAGCCAATAAAGCGTTCAACGTTTCTTGTAATTTTCCCATTTCTGTCGTGAAGGTTTCTTGGGTAACAAAACCCTGAGTACGACCTCCACCACGGTTCTTGTCTGCTTTCGACCCCTCACAGAAGTTGAACTTTCCTGGTGAGAAGTTTCTTACTCAAATCTTACCTCTACACTTTCATCTTGACGAATACCACGAGTCGTCTTCCCGCCTCGAGTTCCCACAGTGGAAACCTTTGCCTGAGTAGCTGCTTTCTGAACTGTCTTACCTCTAGGTCGACCGCGACTCTTTCCTCGGATAGCAGTCGGGTTGACAGCAGTCGGTCTCTCTTCGGCAACGACTTCATTAACTGGCTCAATTTCAGGATTCGGCATAGACTTACTCCTTGTCACTCGCTCAGACATACTTCTGATAAGAAGAAACATAAGACATTCAATCTAACATGCTACACATTACGGCAGTTTAAGCACAAGCATGTACTTGTAAATTCATAATTACACTGGCCAGATGAAATTCCAAATTTACCTTACATGCTAGTCCTTACTACCTTAATGTTAACTTCCTACGGTCTTCCTACTGCTCAGTTGTGCTTCTACTTTCTCAGTTTAAGTCTAGGCCCATCTGGTCACCTAGATCCCTTAAACTAAGGCTCTGATACCAATTGTAGCAACCTGAACATTTATACATACAGTAAAATAACATTTCTATCTAAAAACTGCCCCAGGCTTACATTTCAGAGTACAAGGTTTACAACTATCACCTATTACACAACTGAGTCAAAAAGTAAACTATTGTAGGAAGTCTTCTAGCTCCTGGAAATAGCTCACATCTTCTCCTTACCCTTATCTGTACCTGCTACCTTTCGATAACCTGAAACAGGGTTATAATTTTGAAAGAGCGAGGGTTAGACCAATGGTCTAGTGAGTCCCCTCCAATCACTACTACAACAGTTCAAATATTATTTAAAACATTTAAACAAAACTTGATATCTCAAAAACATAACTTGTTCTTTTAATCAAACATTTAAAATACTTTATGCTTCGCAGGCATAACTCAATCTATTGGCCATCACTGACCACTTTTTACGCTTCACAAGCGTACCTTAAGCTACTGACCAACACTGCCGTCAAAGACGGTATGTCTATCTCGTACTGCCGTATTTTAGGGACACACCCTAATGGCATAAATGGGCCACACTCCCCGGTACGAGCAAGCGGGTCACACTTCCCGACTTAGGTCAGACTTCTGACTCAATTGTATGCATACACTTAGTCCTGACTATATAAAACAAGTTTATATAAACTAAGCATAAACATGCTAAACTGATTAAAATCAACCTTTTTAAATAAATCTGCATAACTTTCAATACTATAAATGTGCAGTTTATAAAACCCACATTTATCAAATAACTATCAAAATCATAAAAGATTTAGTTTGAAAGACTCACCTCTGATTCTTCTTGCTTAACCTCTGTCTTCTAACGGTTAACACCACTACGATGGTATCAAAATACAAAGATAAGCTAACTTGCGACTAAAATATTTCCTTTTCTAAATAATTCAACACACTGTGCGACCCGGTCAAAACCACTTCGGTCAACACCACGACCGGTTAACATAATACCGGTCGATACATACACCGGTCGCACCAATTATACCGGTCGACTATTCCTTACCGGTCGAATACACCTTACCGGTCGAATACCCTTACCGGTCTACTACCCTTACCGGTCGACAGTATCGGTCGTTACAACATACCGGTCAATCAATTATACCGGTCGACCTATACCGGTCAGAACCTTCGTTCCGGTCCGATATTCATACAGAATCGGCAACTTTTACAGAAACCCAGAAAACCTCAAATCTTATAAACCGATCAAATATACGGTTAAAAGCTTGAATAACAAGGCTATTTACCGACTATAGAATGCAGATAGAAGTATTAAGCTAGAATCATACCTCTATTTGACAAAAACGGATCGATCCTTCAAAATCTTTCTCTGCTTTCACTTTTGCCTCGCTTCTTCTCTTTCTCTTAAGTCAGTCTAAACCAAAACTCAGTATATGATATGAAAATCAAATTCTAAGGTTTAGGTTATATATAACCAAGTTTCAAATAACCCCCCTGAACTTTGGGTCTCGTTTAACTTTTCACCCAACTTCAAAAATTTAATAAAATTTCGGATCCGGATATTACATCCAAAATCTTCCAAACCGAAATTGGAGAAACATAATACTAGGAAATCATCCATGAAGTGGTTATAACTCATAAAGAAGCTTAGAAACGGAGGGAATGAACTTACACTTAGGTTTTTGAGCAAAAACCCCCAAACTTAGAAATCTTCAAGAAATAGTGATGAACACTTGAATCTTGCTCAAGAGGTTGAAGTTACAAGTATATATCTGATGAGAGGGTACAACGTTTTAGGGGAAAACTCCCAAAAATGGGTTAGGGTTCATATGAGAGGGTAGGGTTCGGTTGAGAGAGTTTTTAGAAGAGAAATGGTTAAGGAATGAATGAGACAAGTGAGAAAAATGGCTTAAAAAAGGCCTGGGCTCGACGGCGAATATGACTGGCACTCTCACTGAGAGTGTACCGCGGGCAATAAGGCCCTCCGCGAGAGTGACACGCGATTGTGACACATGTCACTTTCGCCAAGACTCCCTGAAACCCGAAAATCCGATATTTTTCGACACTAAGGCCCTCGACACTCTTTGGAGCTTTTAGTAGTGTTTTTCCAACATGAATCCCACCAAATACAAGGTACAGAAACGCCTGGGTGCCCCTATACTTACCGAAAATTACGGGTGTTACAATCCTCCCAACCTTAAAAAGAGATTTCGTCTTCGAAATCTAGATTTCAACAAAATGTTGCTCGCATGATAGATTGTCCTTAATCCATATTCCAGAACCACTACCTTATATACTCACGACAGCCATCCCCTTGGGCACGTTACACTTATGTCCGAGTGAACACTTAACTCACTAAAGTAGTCTTTTACTCACAAGACTACGGTTGTCTCCCAACATTGGGTGACACTTACTGCCTCAAGAGTAGTTTGTGACCTCAACTTTACACCGGCCAATTCACCTTAGCTCAACATACTTCTGGACCCAAACCAAAGTTCGACATCAACCTCCAAGGAATCCTCTAAATTTTTAATGCTCCAAGGTCGTCCTTCTGAGGCGTACCAATACGCTCTCCGGGTAACTGGTTAAAGTAGATCCGACTATCACTCAACCACGATCTACTCCCAACCTCAAACATTCCATCAATAAGATATTTACCATATCAGGGAAGCCTATACACATCGATACTTAATTATCAACATCTAATATTCCCTTAAATTCCACCACCGTGAGGCTAACATTCCTCATAATCCAACGGGATATTTCCAAACATTCTAAAGATCATTGGCCTCAAACAGACAAGTCGGCTTGCACTGAGCCATTCTCAAAATATTCCTAAATACTTAGGAATCGCACAACTCCGATTATACCTCTTTACGACCAAACCATAACGTCCTCAATATTCCTAAATACTCGTAAAGGTAGTACACCACCACACATAACATGTTGTCAATATCAACCCACCAATTCAAAACTAATCCGCACTCAAGCAATCACACAAGGCTCAACCCAAGGATTTATCGAAGAGAAAGATCACCGCTTATATATAGGGGTAATATATAAATCTGATACCTCAACTATTCAAACGTGCACAGATCCAAAACTGAAACCCAACATTCAAAGTTGACCACAAGTCGGACCTTCCGACGCTTCAAATCCCAAGGACTCCTCTTGTCTCTAAATACTACTCTTTTCCGGATATAGTTTTAAATCTGTAGCCCTAACGAGTTCTAGGTTTTCCGACTAGTATGCCAATTTGGAATTTTGTAAAACTTTTAAACGCAAAAGTTTTATAACAATTTATCATACGCGTACAAACCACTAATGTTTACTCGATAAATTCGCGAAGTGCCAATAAACACCACACTTATAAAAGAACATTAAAAAAACATTTAATCGTTACTCACGCTAACAATGATAGTAAACAAGGGTACACAACAAAACTTTTTCAAAGGGACCACCATGGTCCTAGCATGCATCAATTTATATCATGCATATGAAAATAATTTTCCGCACTATAACGTGTGCAATAAAAGTTTGTACAACTCCCAAAAGAGAATTTCACCACTTCAACTTTAAAATCTTTTCCTTTAAAAACACAAAACGTCGGAAGATAAAACCCCCAACAAGGCCCATATACGTCCGTCTATTTCCCCAAATTTAGCAACACAATAGGAACATAAATAAATTTTTAAATCGAGTTCAAATTTTGGGCCGCACAGATAAAACGCACTTACCCAAAGCGGTAACTACAACGACATGCAAACCGAAAATTCATTTCATGCATTGCGGAAAACTTATGACAGCAAAGTCGACAATTGAAGCATGTTTATATCAACAATTCTATCTGAAACAACATAAATCTTTTATACATTTACTCACACCAACAGTATAATTTAATCCAAATACAATTAGTATACAACGATGGACACTTGAATAAAACCCAAAGATAAATTACGTGAAAAGGAAACTTCCCCAAAACAACACGTCAGGATGACATCTATTAACCAAACTTATAAATTAACGCACACAATAATGCATGTATATGCGTTCCAAAATTTCCTTTTATTACGGGACTCGAACTGTCATAAAATAAAACGCCGTAAGACCCGCCTGAATTTTCATAAAACTCATTAACGTTAAAATCAAACGACGTCAGAATTTTCATTTCCCGACATAAGAGCATAAGGCGACAAATAATCTAAAAATGTTAAAATATCAAGACCGCAACGTAAGAAAAAACGACCCTTTTTCAACAACACTAACATGAGGCACGACGCCCAAAAGCTCGTAAACTTAGACGCAATAAAATTAAAACCCACGCATTTCGAAGTACACTCACGCGCCCAAATGTCGCAAAACAATATTCCATAAAATTCAACACGACTCGTACAAACTAAAATTCCCAAGAAAATTCTGACTCAAAACATGGGAACAACTCTTCCTTTAAAACCTTAACATACGTGGAGGAGATTCAATGTCAAGATCAAAAATTCCACAGTTACTTGCCCAATATCCCAAATAATATTAAAACACATATATTACAAGATCCGTAAATAGTGTTTGACACGAAACGGGGATAAAGAGATTTTCAATAAAATATTTGCAACCACGTGCCACAATCATGCATGTTTAAGCTCACGGTTTAAAATCTGATGAGAGTTAAATGATTTATCAAGACTTCGTAACATAACTCACTTTATACTTTGAAAACATGAGAATCAATTTATGCAAACTTATCTAGAAATAAAGTTCCTGCATGAATTTGGTCGGCACTCAACATCTTAGGACTACGTTTCTCAATTTCCCGTCATACTATTGTCATCCGGAAGCATCAAACATCTTAAGACAGCAATCACCCTAATTTGGTCAACTTACGATTTCTCCTTGAAATAAATTCAATAAGATTATGTTTCTAAGTCAACCAATGACTTCAACCCAAAATGGTCAACTAGTTGCATCGGGCATGTTTAACCATCACTCCAATATGACAATGCTATAAACATCATGTCTTCTTTCGACTACTCGCCTAGAAACTTCCTCACTACCCCAACGATAACCATGCCAAGGTAGTTCAAGTATACACACGTAACACGTAGGTTCATCATAACACTGGCCAGGTGCCATTATGAACGTACCGTACATGATCATCCTTGTGATCCTCGACAAGTTTCCTGTTTCTAGCGACTCGGTAAATTCCAAAATACTGTATCTTAAGGTACCTAATGTGCAATTTCATTTTCAATCACCTAAAAGAAAGCTAGTTTGAGTCTAGGCATAAAAAATCAATACCTAATTCTCTCAAACTTAAGCTCTGATACCAACTTGTAACACCCTCAAATCTGGAAATAGCAACTAATTTAAAATTTTATAAATACATCAATAAATGGTTCATAAATAATCACAATTTAAGGTTTAACCTCAACACACATAATTTGTTCTCTACATACAATCTAAACAAGGACAGGTGCTACTAAAACCCAATAATAGTCTCTATCTCCAAACTGCGGAAGACTTCACTAATTACTTACACTTGTGAAAAACTAAAGCACAACACATCTCTTCATAGTACTACTAGAACCAAACCCCCAACTGGAACCTAATGCACATGCCGACAAATAAAAAGGTTAGGCTTAACGCCTAGTGAGCTCAATAGTTTTCAACATGTATAAATTAATCGTTTACAAAGAAAGAATGCAATTAAATCATAATCTTTCAAAATGATATGTTTTACTTATAAAAACGACTCGTTTATCAATAATTATGCATTTTAAACGAGAGACACACCGAGTTAATCGTTAACCAAACAAAACTGTTTTAAAGGCGAATATCCCAATATAAAACGTTCTTTCGTAAATTTAAGTTCAACCCAAAACATACTAAAAAGAAAATAGGGAGAGGACTCCAAATTTTATAAAACGCAGGTAAAATGTTATATCTCGAAATACCCAACACGGGTGGAACATGACACACAACTCATAAAACCATAAATGAAAACCCATATAAATAAATATCGTCGTGAACATGGACATTAGACCCAAAACTCACGCAACCATAAAATGGGACTAAATCAAATACCGAAACATGGAGATGACGTATTTCATTCAAACCTTAATATACGTGGGGGAAATCCAATATTAAGGCCATCATTTACTGTCGACCACACAACCAACGATAATAAAGTATGACGTTAATATTTAAAATGCTAATGGACGACGACGGGGGAGACCCGTTTCCATCTTAGGTGACGAGAACACGTAAATGGGGCCATTCGTGATGTTACTGGATTTCACCACATATCCCGAACCTAGTTCCCATGCCATGTCAGACATCACAATCCTCAACCCGTTTATGGCTCTGGCCATACTCCGTCGAGTTCCACCCCAAGGACTTAAGGACAAGGGTGCCTATCCAGTCTAGACGAGTTTCAACTCAGCAGCATTGCGCCACCTATTGCCTACTCGCTAGCGAACCCAAACAGTCAATAATTGTAACCAAAATCTCAGGCCCTACATGTAACACCCTCAAATTTGGTAAGAACAACTAATTAAAATTTCGATATTACATCAGGTAAAAGATAAATCTTCAAAATAAAATTGTCTATTTGACCTCAACAAATATAAACTCCAGTCTTATACAAGGACCAGACCAAATCGGGTGTTACTTAATCCCAACTATAAGTTGCTACTGCCCAGGTAAGGACGGAAGACTTCACTAATATACTCACCCTCATTGATATAACTGATACTCGACTCTTCGCAACAACGCTAGAACCACTCCCCAACCGGAACCTGATGCACATGCCGACAAATAAAAAGGTTAGGCTAACGCGTAGTGAGTTCAAGAGTTTTCAACATAAAATAAATATATTTGCTAAAGGGAAAGAATACAGTTTTTAAATCATAATCTTCCAAAATGATTTACTTTAAATATTAAACGACCCATTTTTTAATAACACATCCTCAAAGACCAATACCCAACATAGAGAATTCCTTCGTAAAGTAATTTCAACCCAAAACTCACTCAAAACGGAAATAGAAATAGAACTCCAAATTAATAAAAATGCGGACGAACCTTTAATTCCCGAAACACCCAACATACAGGTGGAACATAAAACTCAACCCATAAAATCATGGATAAAACTCATATATTTAAAACGTCGCCGAAAACAGGGATACTAAAATACAATACCCAAATAACACCTTTTGGTGACGGGGGAGACCCGATTCCATTGAATGTAACGGAACACGAAAGTAGGTCACATATACATGTTCAAGAGCCCCACTACGAATCAATGGTCATTCCATTAACTCTAGATTTCACTCATTCACAAGAAATTACAATTAATGGTCGTTGGTCGTTGCCCGACTTTGAAGTCCACAACTATTACCCATTTTGACCCCATGCCTATTTCTTGATACATTTTGGAAATTACAATTATTAGTCATTGGTCGTTGCCTGACTTTAACGTCCACAACTATTACCCATTCAGACCCATGCCTATTCCACGTGTCAAACAGGGATGTTCATCCCTCACAAACTGACTCATATGCCTATGGATCCAAAGCATTACAATTTATAACATTACATGACTCAAATAAATGTCAACGCACTCAAAACATGTAATTTCCATCAACTCGCAATTAAATGTGTTGTAAACTCAAAGCTTCTCATCGAGCCGATAAAACCGGGCAAATGTTCCCAAGACTCATTTGAGTCAAAAAAACGAGCTAAAGCTTTATACATCAATTGGTCACTTTGTCAAAAGTCATAAAACGCAATAAAACACAATCGACCCACGTTTATACAAACACGCACTCCAAAATACATAAATAAACTCTGACACAGTTTAAATTGGAACAAAACATTTTCCATATGAGTTAATACCATTTATCCTTTCAAACAAACGTCCCATAACGCAGAATCAGGCATTTCTCCCAAAACACACATTAAAAATGCATTTATTCTCAAAAGATTTACTTCCATGGAATAAATCATCAAAACACCAATACTTATGTTTTATTTATCAAAATGCCCAAAATCCCAAAACTCTTCATTGGTTGAGTCCGACCATTTTCCAATAGAAATCATGTCATTTACCTTTCCAAAATGTCCCAAATCATAACAATATGCATTTTCAATACGAACACACTAAAATACATTTACAGTGTAATAATCTCCATTTATAGGAAAAATCAATAAAAGGCCCACAGTTAGGATTTAGTTATTAAAATATCTAAAAACCCCAAATATGAGCATTTCTCAAGATTTACAAACTCATTATACTATGATGCAAAACTCGTTGAATAAATACCACATTTGATAGACGACAATGAAAACATTTCAGTATATCAGGATAAACATTTTTGGCATGTACATAGTTTTCACAAAGCAACTTGAACTCGCCTTGCTAGATTTAGGTTAAATCTAGATTTTACCCCACTTTGAACTTCCTTGAAGAAACTTGAATCTTCAAGCCAACACCTCCAAAAACCTAGATCCATAAATTTCAACCATAAATAAACATATTCAACCATATAGAATCATTCCCCAAACATTTTACTTCAAAAATCCCAAACTTGGCCAAAACCCTAATTTTGACCCAATTTCTCCAAAATCATCAAACCTAAAACTTGAGAAACCAAACACTATGAAATCATCAATGAGACATTTTCATCTTACAAAAAGGTTTAGAGGAGGGAGAGATGAACTTACCAAATAGGTTTTGAGTAAAATCCTATAAAACTTAGAGAACATCTTGGTGAAGGAGGTAAGTTGAATACCTCTTAGCTCTTGTTTCCAAATCCTCAGTAAGATGTGAAGAATTCCTTCATATGTCATAGAAATATACCTTGGAGGCTCAAAACTCGATTTTTAGGGTTAGGGTTCGGTTTATGAGAGGAAAGAGTGAAATGGAGGAAGGTTGAAATGGAAGAAGGCTGGAAATTGCGATTTTATGCAGCTCTGCACCCATCGACGATAATGACATGCGACTATGCCCTTGGCATAGTCGCCCAAAGTAGGAGACCCGCGGTACACGTCCCGCGACAATGCCCTACGAGAGTGACATCATGTCACAATCGCGGGCATAGTCGCCCAGCCCACACCCTTCTCGGTACAGGGGCCGTGATTGTGCCCCGCAAGAGTGACCTCTGTCACAATCGCGGGCACAGTCGCCCAGGGTATGACGAGGGTTAAGAATCCGACTTTTCAATCTGAAACCTAAAATCCACAAACACCCCTTGGATAAGATTTATAATCATGGCTTAACCTGATAAGCGTAAATTAAGGGTTCACCAAAATCACGGGTGTTACACTACAAAACAGACAGACTTACATGCCTATGGATCCAAGACGACGCTGTCTAACATTACATGACTCCAATTGAATGACCAAAGCACCCAAAACATGTAACTCCCAAATGACATGAATTAAACACCATCATACTCCAAAACTCCACAACTGTTTTTAAACCGGACAAATGTCCTCAAGACTCCATTTAGTCAAAACCGAGCCAACAACCCAATAGTTTACGTAAATCTCCAACGAAAGCATTTGTAAACATTAAAACACGTTTAACTGACGTTGATGTAGACACAACGACCAAAAGTATAATTAACTCAAACTCAACATTGGTTGAGGCAAATCATTTTCCAAATGGACTATTTACCCTTATATTTCCAAAATATCTCATAATACAATTATATACATTTTCCAAATAGTTGTAAGTTCAAGTTCATATAAATGACCTTTACATTAAATGGACTCCATCTATATATTATACCATCAAAGAAACATATCAAAATGATTTATTTGTCAAAATGCTCAAAAATCACAAAGTTGCGTGTTACATAAGTTTATAAAGTTAGATATATCCAAATAACCAAAACTTATCAGCAGTTAACAATTTGAGGTAAAACACAAACACTTTAAAATAAACATTTTGGCATGTACACCGTTTTCACAAATCAACTTGAACTCACCTCGCTAGATTTAGGCTAAATCTACATTTTACCCAACTTGAGCTTCCTTGAAGAAATTTGAATCCGCAAGCAAAACCTTCCAAAACCTATATTCAAAAGTTCCAACCATAAATATACTCCTTCAACCATTTAGAATCGATCTCCAAACATTTTACATCAAAATCCCCAAATTTGGCCAAAACCCTAATTTTGACCTAACTCCTCCAAAATCTTCCAAACCGAAATTGGAGAAATATAATACTAGGAAATCATCCATGGAGTGATTATAACTCATAAAGAAGCTTAGAAACGGAGGGAATGAACTTACACTTAGGTTTTTGAGCAAAAACCCCCCAAACTTAGAAATCTTCAAGAAATGGTGATGAACACTTGAATCTTGCTCAAGAGATTAAAGTTACAAGTATAGATGATGAGAGGGTACAAGGTTTTAGGGGAAAACTCCCAAAAATGGGTTAGGGTTCATATGAAAGGGTGGGGTTCGGTTGAGAGAGTTTTTAGAAGAGAAAGGGTCAAGGAATGAATGAGAAAAGTGAGAAAAATGGCTTAAAAGAGGCCTGGGCCCGACCGCGAATATGTTCCGCGAATATGTTCCGCGAAAGTGACATGTGTCACTTTCACAGGCACTCTCGTTGAGAGTGTACCGCGGGCAATAAGGCCCTCCACGAGAGTGACACGCGAAAGTAACATATGTCACTTTCACTGTCACTTTCGCCCAGACTCCCCGAAGCCCGAAAATCCGATCTTTTTCGACACTAAGGCCCTCGACACTCTTTGGAACTTTTAGTAGTGTTTTCCCAACATGAATCCCACCAAACACAAGGTACAGAAATGCCTGGGTGCCCCTATACTTACCGAAAATTACGGACGTTACACATTGCAAGACTCGAACCAATTATCTCTGGAAAAAATCCTCAAAGGCCAAGTCTTATTGTCAGTTGAGCTAACACCATAAAATTAACGGTACTAAATTATAACGTTTTCTTTTCAAGATCATAACGATAACATTGTTTTCTTACAATATCGAGATGAAAGTTCGTAAATTTACATGTCCAATAATCCATTGTTCATGCCCCATCAATATTAACTTTAATTTGTTAGTATGAACAATAATTGATCGAAGATAACATACCAAATATAGTTTTTAGAGTAAATTACATTTTTGGTCCTTGTAGTTGACATTCATTATCAACTTTGGTCATTCTTTCAAACTAATTACACTTTTGATCATTATGGTTGCCATTTTATTTCACTTTTGGTCTATCTGACTAACTTTAATTAAAATAGGTAGTTAACTTAGGGGTATTTTAATCCATTTACCTTTTCTTTGTCTTTTTCATTTTTTTTAATTTTAATAGATTATAGTAAATTACAATTTTAATCCTTGTGGTTTGTCTTTTTTTTTTTTTTTTTGTCTTTCCAATATTTTTCATTTTATACCCTTCTATGTATTAATTAATCAATGATCATTTTTATTTTTTACTAAAAATACATATTTTCTTTTTTAAATTACACCATTAGAAAAGTATTGTCAATATCTTTAAAATAAGTTAATTATTGAATTTTTTTAATTTTTTACGCAATTTATTCGATATATATCTGCAAATCCGTCTACACTAATTTCTGTAAAAAAATGTATCATTTTCATATATTTTATTTAATTAAGTGTTTTCTAAATATGTATCAAATAATAAACTTTATAATTTAGTTATTATTATTTTTTTCAACATATAAACTAAAATTTGTTGTAATGAAAAATAAATAATCAACTAAGAAAAAACAACACGACTTAAAATAGAGAAGCTTTTTTCGGATTAGTGTAGATCGATTTGCATATATGTGTGTGTGTGTGTGTGTATACTAGTTGTGTACCCGCCGCAATGCGGTTGTATGTAAAGAATAGGGGCGTCAATTCTGGATTGTGGCAGAATGTAAAGAATAGGGGCGTCAATTCTGGATTGTGGCAGAATGTAAAGAATAGGGGCGTGAATTCTGTACCAAGACAAACAACCAATTTCCATATCAACCATACCAATTAAGTTGGTACCAATCTAATTGGTTGGTACATGATATTAGAAGTAGTGTACCACGGTAACTGTACCTTACCAACTTATCTGGTAAGCGCTTACAGGGACATTTACCTTATCGGATAAACATGGAAAGATCCGAGAATCTTCCCATATAAGAGTGTGATAAGGATTTTTTAGTCTTACCCGTTAAGTGGGGGTACTCTTACCCGGTAAGAGCTTACCAAGTAAATTGTTGCATACAATATCGTTTTGATAGACTACAATCTTACCCGATAACACAAGTTACAGTGCTGATTCTTACCGATAGATGTTTACCGGGTAAAAAACCCTCCTAAACCCTAGGAATATGTTGAAAAACCTCTTCAAAACCTCCAAAAAAAACATGTTGTGATGCTTTGCAGATTTGCTTCCAGAACATAGAGATTATGGACTCACTGATACCCAGAAATAGGGAGCAAAGGAACAACATTAAACTACAATTTCTTTAATGTGGCTGAGTACAATTTGACATGAATAAATAAAAAATAAGTTACATGGTACAGAAACCATACCAATGCCAATTCATACACATTTGTAACATTGAACAACCCAGCCTTTGGGCGTCTTCTATTCGATGCTAGTAAAAATTAATTGTACATTTACATCTCGAAAATGTGTTATTTTGTGATCCGCTCGACTCACATATCTACTTGAATGAATGAACATTACAAGAAACTATTCCCCAACAATTATACAACAATACACTGAATTGGGTCTCAGAAGTTCTTCAAGATCTTCCAATCATGTACTCCATTGCCAACAAGAATAGAAGTCACTTCCTGAAACACATTCATTTTTAAAAATAATGTAAATCTTAGGACTAATCAAATCATGAAACTTCAGATGTAAACGAACATTAATGAACCAACGTTAATGAATGAAAAATTAACAGACATAAATGAAGGAACATTAACGAACATAAACAAATATAAACAAACTTAAATAAACGAATATTAACAAACATAAATAAATGAACGTTAACGAACATAATTTATTTTTAGACAAACAAAAATGGAAACGTAGAAAATTATTTTGGGATGGAGTATATTGATCTTACAACAATACTAATGTTGTTTCACTTCTCCACAGGGTGATATTTCATATTTGGAATGATAATTCATTTGCTCATCACAATAAAAAGTGAGATTTTCTACTACCGCTGGAAAAGAACATATGGGTCATTTGTTCAATAAAAAAAAGTTTATAGTTGAAAAATGTTCTCACCAAGTATAATGGTAGGCACCATGGTAATTTCCCATTTTTACTAATACCCATAGTTTGGGTGGCAACAACAACTACCTGATAAGTCCTCTGGATCCCTCTTGTAACATCCGAAAATTCCTAGTGAACAGTTTATCATCATTCAAGGAAATCAGTCAGCGATCGACCGAGATAAACGGTCGGCTAATGGTTTAAAACGAAGGGTGAGAAGATGCATCAGGTGACACGCGCGGCTTGGCCCGCAACCTCAAAGTCGCGGCTAAACCCGCGTAACTCACTGTTGTCCACGGCTCAGAGACACGTGCGGCTTGGCCCGCGACTTAAGGTCGCGGCTAAGGCCGCGGGAGCTGTCTGATCGATTTTAAACCCAAATTTTAGGGTTTTCTCTCATTGTTACCTCCCCTCTCCATTTCTCTCTTCCTAAGGTCGATTTTGGGATACTACATATCAGCTTTGGGAGCTTGTTATGGTATGGATCTACCATAAAATATCAAGGAATGGGTGATTTGAGGCTTAACTATGGAAGCAATGAAGGATTTCGTTGGAAAGGTAGTTGGATGACTTCAAGTTTCGGGTAAGGTAAATCTCTTGTCTAAACCAAGCTTTAGTGTAAGGATCTTTGTAGATCTAAAGGTTCTATTTGTTGGTGATTCATCTCTTTTAGATTTGGAGATATGGGTTAGTTGGAAACCCTAGCTCAATGTTGAAGATGACTTGTTGATGGTGAAAGTTTCATCCTTGGAGGCTAAGGATTTGGATTTGGAACCTAGGTTTAACTTAACCTAGTGAGGTGAGTTCAAGTTGCTTTGTGAAAACTATGTACATGCCAAAATGAGTATTTTGAAGTAAAAATATGCTTTACTTGGTATTTGTCAATGTGTTGGGTATTTTGATAAGTTTTTATATTTAATAAACTTGGGTTGTTTTAGTCTCACAAAATGCCCATATTTGGGATTTGGACATCTTGATAAGTATTAGCATGATTTATGCATTTTTGGTGATTTTGTACAAATAAAGTCCATTTTATGATTTATGCATCTTTGGTGATTTTTGTACAAATGAAGTCTAATTCATGATACACGCATTTTGGTGTATTTGAGTTCATAAACCATTTGGAAAATCTTTGGTCCCAATACGTGATGAGTTGTGGGTTAATCACATCTTTGAGGTATGGGTCTGCATAAACGCCGTTTAAATGCATTTCATTATTTGGGGAAACGTTATTTGTTGGTCAAATAGGTTTTGAGCATTTAAACTTGGTTTTGACTTAAAAGAGTCTCGTTGACATTTGTCCCAGTTTTAATGGCTCTTTGAAGAGCCCATGTTCGATATACATCTTAATGCATTTTATTGCATATTTATGATAATTAAATGCTCGAGTGCGTTGGTCATTCATGTGTAGTCATGTAATGTTAGATTGTGTTGCATTGGATCCATAGACACGTAAGTCAGTCTTTATTTGATGGTTAACTGGGTATTACGGGGTTGGACTCCGGGACCCATGTTTTATGACCTTGACCTTTCAAGTGTACACTAGGAGGGCTGAGTCCGGTTTTGCTATTATGATGATGGGCGTTTCATGATGGGTGTTTGGGACCTCCGCCATTCGGGGTAATGCCATGGTTGTAGTCCTCGAATGTTGTCGGGCCTTTGGCGGTATTCATGATAATATTCGCTAAGGCCAGCTGTCTCTTTTGGTGTAGCTTAAAGGGTGTCGTAGGGGAACTTGGGCTTGCGTGTCGTGAAGTGTCATACGACTAACGTTGTATGAGTGACATACTTTTGTGTTCCTCCACTCTCAATGGATACGGGTCTCCCCCGTTGTCGGCCAGCAGTATTTTGGATATTTAATTGTCCATGCTTTAATATTTGGATTTCGTTCCATTTTATGGTCGTGTGAGTATTGAATTTCAGTTCCATGTTTCTGATGGCATATTATATTTATGTGGATTGTTCCCATCATTTAAGAGTTTGTTGGGAACTGAAGATTTGTTTAAGTATGATTACTGCTGACAGTACAACATGGTTACTACTACTGATCCAAATTACTACTACTTGTAGAAATTAATACTGCTAAGCATAGTTACTACTGCTGGTGAAGATTAATACTGCTCAGAGTGTTAATGCTGCTATGACTTAATACTGCTTATGTGATAATATTGGTAAGTCGCGCAGATCAAGGATTGAAGATAATCATGGAAGAATATACTGAAGATCTTTTATGTTTTGTAATTATCTTTTATTTTTTAGTATATGTATAGAATTATTCAGAATAGTTTAAAAAAACGAGTAATTCTAAGTTTTTGTTTAGAGAGAGAATTGACCTCAAGGTTTACAACCCTATTTCTAGAGAAGTAGAATTCGTCTTGGTGTGCCTGTTCATCAAGATTGAGGTTTTGTGTGAAAGCTTGTAACTTTAATCATTCAATAAAGTTTACAAGTTGTGATTTCTACTTTAATGTTACATTGATATTTGAATATTAAAGTGTTTTTCTGCAACTTCTTTAATATTGTTTCTGAGTTTTATTATTCTTGTTAAGAATCAGATCCTGACAAGTGGTATCAGAGCCTAGTATTCTCAGAAACCTTCATTCATCATAGACAACACAGTTGAATCAAACAGTACTCTTGTTTCAAAGGTTCCCATGCTCAAACCTAATGAGTTTGACATGTGGAAAATTAGGATCAAGCAGTACATCCTCCTTACAGACTTTTCTATGTGGGACATTGTTGAGAATGGTCCCTCTGCTGAAGGTAAAATTGGACAAGATGGAAGAAGACCACCTCCAAAAACGGATGCTGAGAAGAAAGTGAGACAATTGGAGATGAAAGCCTTAAGCACCCTGCTTTTGGCCATTCCTAATGAGTATCAACATCAGTTTCACCACTGCACTGATGCTCAGATACTATGGAATGCTTTAGAGAAGAGATTTGTTGGCATCAAGAGCACTAAGAGGAATCAAAGGGATATTCTCAAGCAGAAATATGAGAATTTTACATCTTCAAAGAATGAGTCTATGACTCAAACTTTTGATAGATTCAATAAGTTAATTGGTGAGTTGGCTATTATTGGAGTCCAGATGGAACAAGATGATGTCAACCGAAAGTTCCTCAGATCTCTTGGAGATGAATGGACCATGTACACTGTTTCATTCAGACAGAATGACAAATTGGAAGAAAAGGAATTGGATGATCTATACAATGATCTAAGAGTGTTTGAATCTGAGGTGGAAGCAAAGAAGAAGCCTACTGGATATGTTCATAATGTTGCACTCCTTTCAGCATCAACTGATTCTACTGCTAACCCTGAATCAGTTAATGCTGCTAATGGAGTAAATCAAGAAAAAGGCAATGAATCTGTTTTTGAAGCCTTTCTTTCCAGCCATGGTAACTCCTCTTTAATCAATGATGACTTGGAACAGCTTCATCTTGATGATCTTGAAGAGATGGATATTAAATGGCAGATGGCTATGCTTTCTATGAGGGTGAAGAAGTTCATCAAGAGGACTGGGAGGAACAACTTCTCCCAAAGAAGAGAAGATGGAGCAGGCTTTGATAAGTCAAAGGTGGAGTGCTACAAGTGTCATATGAAGGGACACTTTGCCAGGGAATGCAGAAGTGGAGTGTCTCACAACAATCACCAACAAGCTCAGACTGGAAGCTTCAACCAGAACAGAAACTCTGCTCAAGCTCTTGTTTCTCAACAAGGAATGGGGTTTGACTGGAGTGATCAAGCAGAAGAGGCCATTCAAAATCAAGCTCTCATGGCAGAGGTAACTGATCTTCCAACTGAGGTACTCTCTAATATCTGTTCTCAAACTTGTATAGACATTGTTAAAAGGTACAGAGATCACAACCAGAGTATGAGTGATGATCTTAAGAGGTTAGAAAATGATAGAAAAGACTATGTGAAAATTGTTGAGAGGTTTGAGGAACAAATTAAAAGTTTCCAAGCCAATGAACTTCAACACACATATGATACAAATTACTGGAAGTGGGAGAAAAATGAGCTAGAAATCCAACTGACAAAGTCTAGAGAGGAGAATGAAAAGTTGAGAGGAGAGCTAGCCAAGGTTAAGCTGGATGTGGAAAAGTTTTCATATGCTTCTAAAGCCATGGATTCAATTCTAAAGGTCCAAATCCATGATAAGCTTAAACCAGGAATTGAGTACAATACCACACCACCACCATACAACAACAACTACATCCCTCCTAAATCAGACTTGCTAGAGACCAAGGATAGGAAGGACTTGCATGAGGAAGCCACTAAGATAGATCCTTTAGATGAAGTAGTTGTTAAGGACAAGACTGAGAAAGAAGCTGGTAAGAGTAAGGATAATACTGTGAGTGGTGAGATTCCCTTAGAAAATAACATTCTTACCAATGAGGGTGGTGGAAGGGATTGGGTCAAATCTGATGATGTAGAGAAGACTGAGGGAAAGTCTAAAAAGGTTCATTACAAGCAGACTACAGTTGTGAATCCTGTTCTTTGCAAACAATGTGTAGGTAATAAGTCTGAGCCCCTAAAGCATGATAAAAGGAGGGGAAATCAAAGAAATTGGAATAATCAGTGGGCTCAGAAACAAGGAGTTGATCTGAGTAGAATCATCAGACCAAAACCTTGTTTCATATGTGGCAAAATGAACCATCTTGCAAAGCACTGTTATTTTAATCCTATTAATCAAAGGATAAATTTTCAAAGATCTGTGCAAAAACCCTTTGGTTATAGGAAGAATGAAAGGAACCATGTGGCTAAGAAACCTGTTAAATCTAAAAGCCACATGAAGAAAAAGACTGTAAAAGAGAGTGTCAAGATGTGGGTTCCCAAAAGCACTAAAATTGTTAGTACTGCTACCACAAATAGTGCTGCTGACAAAGATAGTGCTGCCAGAAGCAATACTGCTGCTATCAATGTTAGTGCTGCTGAGAGTATTAGTACTTCTAAAACTAACATTGTTAGTACTTCATCAGATGTTAATACTGCTAACTATGTTAGTGCTTCTAACAAGGTTAGTACTGCTAAACCTGTTAGTGCTGCTAACTCTGTTAGTACTTCTAAAATTAGTACTGCTTCTAGTGTTTGTGCTTCTAGACCAATCATCTTGACAAAGTACTCCAGTAAAGAGTATTCTAAATCTAAAAATCTCATCAAAAAGGAGTGTAAGTACTTTGATGAGAAAGGGAGGCCCAAGACCACTTTGGCTTGGGTTCCCAGTCAATACTAATTGATTTATCTTATGTGCAGGGCAACCAACAGCTCAAGGGAAAGAGCATTTGGCATGTTGATAGTGGTTGCTCTAGGCACATGACAGGAAACATGGCTTGCCTCAAGAATTTCAGGAAAATTGATGGAGGGTATGTTGTCTTTGGTAATACTCCAGATGGAGGTAAGATTAGTGGTAAGGGTGATGTAACAAAAGGTAAGATGACCTTTGAAGATGTTTACTATGTTGAGCAGTTAAGGTACAACCTGTTAAGTGTATCACAGGTTTGTGACAAAAAGCATAGTATATTATTCACTTATTCAGAATGCATTATCCTTGCTCCTGGATTCAAGGTAGTTGATGAAAAGATGATACTACTAAGAACTCCAAGAAAGGATAAGGTCAATTGTTTGAATATGGAAACTGTTTCAAATGATTCATCCTTAAACTGTCTTGTTTCAAAAGCCTCTTTGGATGAATCATCACTTTGGCACAGAAGGATGTGTCACATGAACTTTAAAACAATGAATAAACTTGTTAAAAACAACCTTGTAAGAGGTCTGCCTTCAAAAGTCTTTTCATGTGATGATCATTGTGTTGCTTGTCTCAAAGGCAAACAACACAAAACTTCTCATAAGTCCAAAGAGTTGAACACAATTTCTTCTTCTCTTCAGTTGTTGCATATGGATCTGTTTGGTCCTACAAATGTCATGAGTATAGGTAAGAAATCATACTGCTTAGTTATTGTTGATGATTACTCTAGATTTACTTGCGTGTATTTTCTAAGGACTAAGGATGAGACAAGTGGACTGATCGAATCCTTTATTCTAAGAATTGAAAACCAAACAAATCAAAAGGTAAAAGTCATTAGGTCAGATAATGGTACTGAATTTAAAAATCTTGACCTAAACACCTTTTGTGAGGAAAAAGGAATTGAGAGGCAATACAGTGCTCCTAGGACTCCACAACAAAATGGTGTTGCTGAGAGAAGGAATAGGACACTGATTGAGGCTGCTAGATCTCTGTTAGCCGATTCAAAACTTCCAATTACTTTCTGGGCTGAAGCAGTTAATACTGCTTGCTATGTCCAAAACAGAGTTCTAGTAGTCAAGCCTAAGAACAAGACACCATATGAGCTTTTAAATAAAAGAAAACCATTTATTGGTTTTTTCAAACCTTTTGGGTGTCCTTGTACCATTCTCAATACCAAAACTCACTTAGGAAAGTTTGATAGCAAAGCAGATGATGGTTTTCTTGTTGGTTACTCATCTCAGAGTAAGGCCTATAGAGTGTTTAATTCTTCTTCTAGAATAATTGAGGAAAGTGACAATGTCAAATGCAATGAGAACTCACCAAATCCTATTGGTTCAGGTCCTCAGTGGTTATTTGACATTGATTCACTAACTAACTCTTTGGGTTTCAGTAGTGATGATCATGCAGGATCAGGAAGTAGAGGATCAGGGGATGAACAAGTACAGGATATTATTCCTCAGTCTGTGATCTTTCATATACCTACAATAAACCCTGTTGAAATCTGTGAAACGGAGACTGTTACTGAACCAATTCAGAGTGAAGAAGAAAGAAGAGATGAGGAAAATCCAGAGCATGAAGAGCCAGAAGTAGATGATGAGATCCCCTCAGCTGACTTAAATGACTCCAATTTAGATGTGGGAATTAATGAAGAACCTAGTCATCAGACAAGAACTCATAAGAATCATCCTCCTGAGCTAGTAATAGGAGACATCACTTCTCCTATGATGACTAGAAATCAAAGCAGACTTCAAGATTTGCAGGATCAGCAGCATACAGTACTCTCTTTCTTTCTATCTCATAGTGAGCCTAAGAAGGCTTATGATGCAATGAAAGATTCAAGTTGGATAGAATCCATGCAAGAAGAGTTGCTACAGTTTAAATTGCAAGATGTTTGGGACTTGGTGGACCTTCCAAAAGGTCATAGAGCAATTGGAACCAAGTGGATTTTCAGAAATAAAAAGGATGAGAGAGGAATAGTAATCAGGAACAAAGCAAGGCTAGTGGCACAAGGGTACACTCAGGAAGAAGGCATAGACTATGAGGAAGTCTTTGCTCCAGTTGCACGGGTAGAGGCAATTAGGTTGTTTCTAGCCTATGCCTCATATATGAAGTTCAAGGTATATCAGATGGATGTGAAGAGTGCCTTTCTATATGGAACAATTGATGAAGAAGTATACGTCTGTCAGCCCCCTGGATTTGAAAATCCATTATATCCTGACAGAGTATACAAGCTTAAGAAAGCACTCTATGGTCTACATCAAGCCCCAAGAGCATGGTATGATACTCTGTCTACCTATCTCTTGGAAAATGGGTTTGAAAGGGGAATCATTGATAAGACCCTTTTCATTAAAAGAAGTAAGAAGGACACCATACTTGTTCAGATCTATGTGGATGACATCATATTTGGATCCACAAAAGATCAGATGTGTAGAGACTTTGAAGAGTTGATGCACAAGAGCTTCAAAATGAGTTCAATGGGTGAACTCACTTTCTTCCTTGGGCTTCAAGTGAAACAGCAGAAAGATGGGATTTTCATAAGTCAATCAAAGTATGTGAAAGACATCCTAGCTAAGTATGGTTTATCAGACTCAAAGCCAGCAAGCACACCAATGGAAACACACAAACAGATCACTGCTGATCTCGAGGGGGAGGATGTTGATGTCCATCTTTATAGATCAATGATTGGATCTCTCATGTATCTCACAGCCTCAAGACCAGATATCATGTTTCCAGTGTGTGTGTGTGTGCCAGATTCCAAGTCAAGCCAAAGTAGTCACATCTTCAAGCAGTGAAGAGGATTTCCAGATACTTAAGAGGGCAACCTAGATTAGGTCTTTGGTATCCTTATGAATCTACTTTTGACTTGATTGCATATTCAGACAGTGACTTGGGTGGTGCTAATATGGATAGAAAGTCTACTTCAGGAGGATGTCAGCTTTTGGGTGCAAGACTAGTTTCTTAGCAGTGCAAGAAGCAAACCACAGTGTCCTTATCCACAACAGAAGCTGAGTACATTGTTGCTGCAAGTTGCTGCTCTCAGGTTCTATGGATTCAGAATCAAATGCTGGACTATGGGGTAACCTTTTTTAACACTCCAATCCTCATTGACAATAGCAGTGCTATAAGCATTGTTAACAATCCAGTCAAGCACTCCAAAACAAAGCACATTGAAATCAGGTATCACTTTATTAGAGACTGCAATGAAAAAAAGCTAATTCAAGTTGCTAAAGTTCATACTGATAACCAGTTTGCTGATCTATTCACTAAAGCTTTTGATGTGGGTAGATTCACTTTCTTGGTCACAAGTGTGGGCATGATCAACTCTGTGTTGGGAACTAAAGAAATGCTAAGTATGGTTAATGCTGCTAGCTCAACAATTAGTACTTCTGAGTTAATGTTGCCAGTTGAAGTTAATGCTGCTAGAACATGATTAATGCTGCTCTTCAAGATTAGTACTGCTGGAGTTACTACTGCTAAGAGATTAATACTGCTGATCTTGACTAGTGCTTCTTATGAGATGGAGATCTGAATTACAAGAATGACAGCTGGATAGACTGAAGATATTCATGGAAGATATTCTGAAGATATTTTATTAATTGTAATTATCTTTTGTTCAGTATATATATAGAATTGATAGAATAGTTTCATTATTAGTAGTTCTGAGTTTTTGTTTTAGAGAGAATCAACCTCAAGGCATAGTTCCTAATTCTAGAGAAGTAGAATTCGTCTTGAAAGAGCTTGTTCTTCAAGATTGAGGTTGTGTGTGTAATCTTGTAACTTCAACCATTCAATACAAGTTTACAAGTTATTCATCATATTTACTGTTTGTTTACTGTGTTATTGAATATCAAAGTGTTATTCCGCAAACTTCTTTGATATTGTTTCTGAGTATTTATAATTCTTGTTGAGAATTCGATCCTAATAAGTGGTATCAGAGCAGGTTCTCTCAGAAACATTCATTCATTCATCATGGAAAACTTTGCAGAATCAAACAGTACTCTTGTCTCTAAGGTTCCAATGCTCAAACCCAATGAGTTTAACATGTGGAAGATCAGAATCAGGCAATACATTCTCCTTACTGACTACTCAATGTGGGATGTCATTGAGAATGGCCCCTCTACTGAAGGTCAGATTGGACCAGATGGTAAAAGATCTCCACCAAAGACAGATGGTGAGAGGAAGATTAGACAGACAGAGATGAAGGCCTTGAGCACACTGCTCTTGGCCATCCCCAATGAATATCAGCATCAATTATGTAACTGCACAGATGCTCAGATTCTCTGGAATGCTCTAGAGAAAAGATTTGCTGGAACTAAAAGCACCAAAAGAAATCAAAGGGATGTTCTGAAGCAGTAGTATGAGAACTTCACTTCTTCAAAAAATGAGTCCATGACTCAAACTTTTGACAGGTTCAACAAGCTTATTGGTGAACTGGCTACTGTGGGAGTGAAGATGGAGCAAGATGATATCAACAGGAAATTCCTCAGATCTCTTGGAGAAGAATGGACTATGTACACTGTCTCATATAGACAAAGTGACAATCTAGAAGAGAAGGAACTAGATGATCTGTATAATGATCTAAGAGTTTTTGAATCAGAGGTAGAAACAAAGAAGAAGCCCACTGGGTATATTCATAATGCAGCACTTCTATCAGCATCTGCTGATACTACTGCCAACTCTGAAGCAGTTAGTGCTGCTAGTGGAGTGAATTCAGAAAAAGGCACTGAAACTGTCTTTGAAGCCTTTTTGTCAAGTCATAGCAACAACTCTTTGATTAATGATGATCTGGAACAAATTCACCCTGATGACTTGGAGGAGATGGACATTAAATGGCAGATGGTCATGTTATCTATGAGGGTGAAGAAGTTTATTAAAAGAACTGGGAGGAACAACTTCTCTCAAAGAAGAGAAGATGGTGCTGGTTTTGACAAGACAAAGGTGGAATGTTATAAGTGCCATATGAAGGGACACTTTGCTAGAGAATGCAGAAGTGGTGTGCCAAATAACAACCACCAACAAGCCCAGAATGGAGGCTACAATCAAAACAAGAACTCTGCTCAAGCCCATGTTTCTCAACAAGGAATGGGGTTTGACTGGAGTGACCAAGCTGAGGAAGCCATTCAGAATCAAGCTCTTATGGCAGAGGTATCTGATCTTCCCTCTGAGGTAAGTTCTAATCTTTGTACTCAATCTTGCATAGATACTGTCAAAAGGTACAGGGATCACAACCAAAACATGTGTGATGACCTCAAAAGATTAGAAAAGGACAGAAGAGATTATGTGTTGATAGTAGAAAGGTTTGAAGAACAAATCAAAGGTTTTCAAGCCAATGAACTTCAACACACTTATGACACAAACTACTGGAAGTGGGAAAAGAATGAGTTAGAGACCAAACTGTCTAAGTCCAAAGAAGAGAATGATAAGTTGAAAGAAGAATTAGCTAAGGTTAAGCTTGATATAGAAAAGTTTTCATATGCTTCAAAAGCAATGGATTCTCTTCTAAAGGCTCAGATTCATGATAAGATGAAGCCTGGTGTTGAATACAACAACACACCTCCTCCTTATAACAACAACCATATCCCTCCTACATCAGACCTGTTAGAGACCAAGGAGAAAAAGGACTTGTCTGAGAAAGCATTTAAGATAGATCCTTTGGATGAGGTGGTGGTTAAGGATCTGACTGAGAAAGAAGCTAGTGAGAATAGGAATAATGCTGTGAGTAAAGAGATACCCTTAGAAAACAACATTATCACCAATGAGGGATGTGGAAAAATCTGGGTCAAGTCTAAAGAAATCAAAGGAAAGGCTAACAAGGTCCATTACAAACAGACCACGGTTGTGAATCCTGGCCCTTGTAAACAGTGTGCTTGCAATAAAACTGAGAGCCCAAATTCTGGTACAAAGAGAGGTAATCAAAGAAACTTGAATAATCAATGGGCTCAGAAACAAGGAGTTGATCTGAGTAAGATAATCAGACCAAAACCATGTTTTATATGTGGCAAGTTAAATCATTTGTCTAAGTATTGTTTCTTTAATCCTATTAACCAAAGAATGAGCTTTCAAAGATGTGTGCAAAAACTTTTTGGTTATAGGAAGGCTGGAAAGAAACATGTGGCTAAGAAATCTGTTGAAACCAAAGCCCAAATGAAGAAAAAGGTTTTAAAAGAGAGTATTAAAATGTGGGTGCCCAGAAGCACTAAAACTGTTAGTACTGCTACAACCAATAATACTGCTGACAGGGATAGTGCTGCCAGGAGCAATACTGCTGCTACCAGTGTTAGTACTGCTGAGAAGATTAATGCTTCTAATACTGTTAGTACTTCTTCAAAGGTTACTACTGCTAACACAGTTACTGCTGCTGATGCAGTTACTACTTCTAACAAGGTTAATACTGCTAATGCAGTTAGTTTTTCTAAAACCAGTACTGCTTCTAGCAAATGTGCTACAAAACCCATTATTGTGACAAAGTACTCCAGCAATGAGGAGTCAAAATTTAAAAATCTTGTCAAAAAGGAATGCAAATATTTTGATGAGAAAGGGGTACCCAAGACCACTTTGGCTTGGGTTCCTAGTCCATACTAACTGATTTATCTTATGTGCAGGGCAACCAACAGCTCAAGGGGAAGAGCATCTGGCATGTGGATAGTGGTTGCTCTAGGCACATGACAGGCAACATGTCATGCCTTCAGGATTTCAAGCATATCAATGGAGGACATGTTGCATTTGGAGACAATCTTGCAGGTGGAAAAATAAGTGGAAAAGGTAATGTCACAAAAGGTAAGATGACATTTGAGGATGTCTACTATGTTGATCAGCTAAAGTACAACCTGTTAAGTGTATCACAGGTTTGTGACAAACAACATAGTATATTATTTACAAGTACAGAATGTATGATCCTTGCTCCAGGATTCAAGGTAGTTGATGAAAGCATGATACTACTTAGAACTCCAAGAAAGGACAATGTTTATTGTCTAGATATGGACAATGTTTCAAGTGATTCATTCCTGAACTGTCTTGTTTCAAAAGCTTCTGTGGATGAATCCTCTCTTTGGCACAGAAGGATGTGTCACATGAATTTCAAGACAATGAACAAACTTGTTAAAAACAACCTTGTAAGAGGTTTACCATCAAAAGTCTTTTCATGTGATGATCATTGTGTTGCTTGTCTTAAAGGCAAACAGCACAAAACTTCTCATAAGACCAAAGAGTTAAATACAATTTCTTCTTGTCTCCAGTTATTACATATGGATCTGTTTGGCCATACAAATGTGATGAGCATAGGGAAGAAATCATATTGCCTAGTTATTGTTGATGATTACTCTAGATTTACTTGGATATATTTTCTAAGGACTAAGGATGAGACAAGTGGACTGATCAAATCCTTTATTCTAAGAATTGAAAACCAAACTAATCAAAAAGTAAAAGTCATTAGATCAGACAATGGAACTGAATTTAAAAATCTTGATCTAAACATCTTTTGTGAAGAAAAAGGCATTGAGAGACAATATAGTGCTCCTAGGACTCCACAACAAAATGGAGTTGCTGAAAGAAGGAATAGGACACTAATTAAGGCTGCTAGATCTCTGTTAGCTGATTCAAAACTGCAAATTACTTTCTGGGCTGAAGCAGTTAACACTGCCTGTTATGTCCAAAACAGAGTGCTAGTGGTCAAGCCAAAGAACAAGACACCTTATGAGCTCTTATATAAAAGAAAACCATTTATTGGATTTTTTAAACCATTTGGATGTCCTTGTACAATTCTCAATACTAAATCTCACCT
The DNA here is from genome assembly GCA_954870635.1 of Arctium minus. Classification (NCBI taxonomy): domain Eukaryota; kingdom Viridiplantae; phylum Streptophyta; class Magnoliopsida; order Asterales; family Asteraceae; genus Arctium; species Arctium minus. The sequence continues at coordinate 21,978,480 of OX941084.1, forward strand.
AGGAAAGTTTGATAGCAAGGCAGATGATGGATTTCTTGTGGGTTACTCATCTCAAAGTAAAGCCTACAGAGTTTTTAATACTTCTTCTAGAATAATTGAGGAAAGTGACAATGTCAAATGCAATGAGAACACACCAAATCCTATTGGGTCTGGTCCTCAATGGTTGTTTGACATTGATTCACTAACTAACTCTTTTGGTTTCAGTAGTGATGATTATGCAGGACCAGGTAGTGGAGGATCAGGGACTACACAAGTTCAAGAAAATATACCTCAGTCTGTAATTTTTCCCATACCTACAGTGGATCCTATTGAAGACTGTGAAAAGGAGCCATCTACTGAACCAAATCAGAGTGAAGAAGAAAGGAGAGATGAGGAGAATCAAGAGAATCAAGAGAATAAAGAACCAGAAGTAGCTGCTGACATCACCTCAGTTGAGTTGAATGACTCCAATCTAGAGGTGGGACTAAATGAAGAACCTAGTCATCAAACAAGAACACAAAAGAATCATCCTCCTCAGCTGGTAATAGGAGATATCTCTTCTCCTATGATGACTAGAAATCAAAGCAGGCTGCAAGATATGCAAGACCAACAGCATACAGTGCTCTCTTGCTTTCTATCCCAGCTTGAGCGTAAGAAGGCTCATGATGCTATGAAAGATTCCAGTTGGATAGAAGCTATGCAAGAAGAGCTGCTCCAATTCAAGCTGCAAGATGTTTGGGATTTGGTAGACCTTCCTAAAGGTCAAAGAGCAATAGGCACAAAATGGGTCTTCAGAAATAAGAGAGATGAGAGAGGAATAGTAATAAAGAACAAAGCAAGGTTGGTGGCTCAAGGGTATACACAAGAAGAAGGAATAGATTATGAAGAAGTATTTGCACCAGTGGCTAGGATAGAAGCAATCAGATTGTTCATGGCCTATGCTTCTTATATGAAGTTCAAAGTCTATCAAATGGATGTAAAAAGTGCATTTTTATATGGATCAATTGAAGAAGAAGTATATGTCTGTCAACCACCAGGGTTTGAAAATCCAAACTATCCAGACAGAGTATACAAACTGAAGAAAGCACTTTATGGAATGCATCAAGCACCAAGAGCATGGTATGACACTCTGTCATCCTATCTATTGGAAAATGGCTTTGAAAGAGGAGTCATTGATAAGACTCTGTTCATCAAGAGAAAGAAGAAGGACATATTGTTGGTCCAAATCTATGTGGATGATATCATCTTTGGATCCACAAGAGACAATATGTGCAAGGAGTTTGAGGATCCCATGCATCAAAGGTTCAAAATGAGTTCCATGGGGGAACTTACTTTCTTCTTTGGACTCCAAGTTCAACAGAAGTCAGATGGTATTTTTATTTGTCAGTCCAAGTATGTGCAGGACATTCTAACCAAGTTTGGTTTCTCAGACTCTAAGCCTGCCAGCACACCTATGGAGACACACAAGCAGATAACAGCAGATCTTGAGGGGGAGGATATGGATGTTCATCATTATAGATCCATGATTGTCTCTCTCATGTATCTTACAGCCTCTAGACCAGATATAATGTTTCCAGTCTGTGTGTGTGCAAGATTTCAAGTTAGGCCAAAGCAATCACACTATCAAGCTGTTAAGAGGATATTCAGATATCTCAAAGGGCAACCTAGATTGGGACTTTGGTATCCTTATGATTCATCATTTGACCTACTTGCATACTCAGACAGTGACTTAGGTGGAGCAAACTTGGACAGAAAATCTACTTCTGGAGGATGCCAGTTTTTGGGTGCAAGACTAGTTTCATGGCAGTGCAAGAAACAAACCACAGTGTCCACATTTACAACAGAAGCAGAGTACATAGCAGCTGCAAGTTGCTGTTCTCAAGTCTTATGGATTCAGAATCAAATGTTGGACTATGGGGTAACATTTCTACACACTCCAATCTTTATCGATAATAGCAGTGCTATTAGCATTGTTAATAATCCTGTCAAGCACTCAAAGACAAAGCACATTGAGATCAGGTATCACTTTATAAGAGACTGCAATGAAAAGAAGCTTATTCAAGTTGTAAAGGTTCACACTGATAACCAGTTTGCTGATCTATTCACCAAAGCCTTTGATGTGGGTAGATTCACTTTCTTGGTAACAAGTGTGGGAATGATCAACTCTGAATAAGATCCTACTTAAAAAGTGGTTCAATACCTGTATTTTGGTTATTCTTGGTGTTACTAACTTTCTTTCTCAGGAAATGTATAGCCGTACTCAGTTTATCACAAGCTTAAAAGTGTAAGTATGTTTAATACTGCCAGTACAGTTTTAATACTGCCAGTACAGTCTTAATACTGCCAGTGCACAATTAATGCTGCTAGTGGTTAATACTGCTCTCAGTTAATACTGCTAGTTAGTTAATACTGCTAGTGGTTAGTACTGCTAGTTAGTTAATACTCTCAGTTAATACTGCTAGTAGTTAATACTGCTCACTGTTAATACTGCTTTCACTATCTTTTTACGGTTAATACTGCTTTTAATCCGAATACTATAAATACCCTTTGCCCGCCTAAAAAGTTCATAACAACTCTTTGCATACTGTTCACTTGCGCTCTAACCCTTTTCTCTCATATACCAAGTTTTCAGGCAAGAACACTTAAGTTCAATGGCATCCATGGCGTTCATTGACGAGCACAATGAAATCGCGATGCTCCAAAAGCCAAAACAAGCTGAAGGTTTTCACCAGATAGTCGACTTTCTGAAGTCCAGTCACATCGCTCATGCTCTCACTGTGTCTCCTACCATCTTCATAGAGCATCAGAGGCAATTCTGGGCCAATGCCACCATCGTTACAGAGAATGGTGTGCAAATGATAAAGACAAGGGTGTGTGACAAACCCCTAACAGTTACTGAAGAGGTACTACGCATCTGTCTACGTCTAGACGATGCTGCAGGTATCACCTCTATTCCTAATGAGGAACTATTCTCAACTCTTTCAAGAATGGGGTATGAAGGCCAAATGGGAATTTTCAAGTTTTTCAAAGATAAATTTTCATCCCAATGGAGGTTCTTTGTTCATACCCTGATGCACTGTATTTCAAAGAAAACTACTGGCTGGAGCCAATTTAGCAGTCCCATTGCATATGCTTTGGTTTGTTTATCTACTGCTAGGAACTATTCTCAACTCTTCAATGATCTTGTCTCAAACCTGGACAACAAGAAGAGTTTCTTCATGTATCCCAGGTTTGTACAGGCAGTTATCACTAATGAATTGATGGATATACCTCACTTTGATGGGGTATATGTACCTAAACCCCCTAAAGGCAAGGTTTTCTCAAATATGAGAAGATCTGCTAGGGACTCGGAAGGAGTTGACACCCCATTGTTCTCTACAATGATGGTGGTGTCCCACACTGATGAAGGTATGGCAGCAGGGTCAAAGCCCTCCTCAGACCATCCCACTGCTAGCCAATCCCAACCTTCCCACTCTATATCTATTCCCCAGTCTCTGCTTCATAAGCCCACATCTCCAATTACCCAAACTTACAAAAGGAAACAGGTAAAGAAGGCTCCTTCCCTTCTTGTACCTTCACCCACTAAGCCTTTAAGCCCTCTAAGGGAGGATTCTCCTTTAGAGAATATCTACAGGGCAACCACAGGGGTGTCTCCCAACCCCAAGGAGGTGCTCACTGAGGTGGAGGTTGAGCATATGGGTGTTAAGGCTGCCACTACTTCTGCTAGCACAGAGGAGGTCAGTGGTAACATCTCTAAGACCTTCCCCATGGCAACTTTGGGTGAGAAATCATCCAAAGGTCCCAGGTGCCAAGAAACCAAGGGGGTGGATAGTGCTTCTGCTAGGCAGAAGGCTTCCACTACTAAAAGATCCAATGATCATTCAAAAGGGGGTAACACTCCTGAAGAAGGTGAGGGCAGATATAACTATGACGAATTGATGGAAACCATGGGAAACATCAACATGGATGTTCTTAAACAGGGCAAAGAGATAGATGAAATGAAGCTGGTAATCTTGTCTCAACAAGCACAGATTGCCAAGCTAAAGAAAATGGTGTCAAGGCTAGTGCAAAAGAAGAGGAGAAAACAATATGTTTTGAAGAAGAGATCAACCATTAAAGATGCTTCCAACAAGGGTGAGAAAGAGTCTGAAAAAGAGAAAGAGGATGGGATAGAAGCATAAACAGATTTTGCTCAAGCAGCAGAAACAGTTAATGCTGCTGAGGCAAAAGAAGCAGTAGAAACAGAGGAAACAGTAACAGGGCTTTCTGTAGAAGAACTAGAAATTGCAGAAATACTGGTTAAAGCCAAGAATGACACTCCCAATGCAAAGGGAGTGGTCATAAATGAAGGGGGAGTAAAGAAGACAGAAAAGAAAGATAAGGTTGCAGATACAAAGGGAAAAGGAAAGGAGAAGATTATTGAATCTGAAATGCCTTCAAAGAGAAAGACTCAGATTGAATTGGATGAGGAAATTGCAAAGAAGCTTCAAGAACAGATGGAAAAGGAGGAACAGCTCCAAACTGAAACTGATAGAGAACTTGCAAAGATTATGGCCAGAAAGCTAAATGCAGAGTATCAGAAGAGTATATAAGAAGCAGCTCAGGCCAAGAAACTTCAAGTCAAAAGAATAGCAAGTCAAAAGCAGAAAAGACAACCTTCCAAGACCTTTGTGGCCAATCAGGAAAGGAGAAAAATGATAAATTTTCTGAAAGGTGCAATTGGGGTCAAGGGAGAGATGTTTACCAATATGGCATACAACAAGATTGAGGAGCTGTACAAGAAGGAAATGGCCAAACTTCAAGGGGACTCATCTCAAAGGGAAGAAGCTGAAAGAATAATGAAGGAGAGGCATGACCTCAATATTCAACAACCATTCCCTAAGGAGACCACACCTTCAAAGGACAATGCTGAAGAAATGAAGGAAAAACAAGAGAATGATGATATAGAAGTTAAATCTGCAAAGAGGGTGAAGACAATTGCTTCCAAAAAGCAATCTAAAAGGCCAAGAGTGAAAGAAAGAGCAGAAACTGAAGCTGAACCTTCAGTCACACCTTTAGCAGAAACTGAAGCTGAACCTTCAGTCACACCTTTAGCAGAACCTGTGCAGAACTCAGAACAGTCCAAAGAGCAATCAGATGAGCATGTGGGGATGTATATGACAATTCTAGAACCAATTCAGGTTGTCCCAATCTCCATGAAGGCTCCAGAGATCATCTTTTGGGATATTCTAAGAGACAATGGAAAGGATTTCTTTAGACTCAAAAGAAATGGTGGTGCATTTGAAGCATATTCAACCTGGGGGAGAGTAATCAGAGGTTGTTCAAGAGTAGACATAGAGGAAATGTACAAAGTGGGAATGAAACTCTATGAGCCTGTGTTGAAAGGTACTGAAGAAAATCTTCTTAAAGTGGCAATGGAATACTTATGTATGATGTTTGATCCAGAGAAGGTGGTGCATAGGATTAAAGATCTTCATCATGAATATGTGTTCAAAAAGATTGATCATTGGATACTCTTTGAAAACTGTGGTGTGTATATGATTACAATTGATAAATGTTATCATGAATACTACCTAGTTGACAAAATATATGATCATAGCAAGCAGAAACTTGAAGGGATGCTCAAAGCTAAGCTAGTATGCACAAAGGATTCAGAAATGGCTAGAATTGTGGTGAGAAGAACTATCAATCAAAGTATGGGCCTAGATCCAAATTTGGGCAACTGAACCTGAGGTGTTGAAAGCATCTTGAAGATCAGATATGAAGAACTTGACTTCTCTTCCTAAAAGTCAAGTTAGGGGGAGATTGTTGGGAACTGAAGAAATGCTAAGTATGGTTAATGCTGCTAGCTCAACAATTAGTACTTCTGAGTTAATGTTGCCAGTTGAAGTTAATGCTGCTAGAACATGATTAATGCTGCTCTTCAAGATTAGTACTGCTGGAGTTACTACTGCTAAGAGATTAATACTGCTGATCTTGACTAGTGCTTCTTATGAGATGGAGATCTGAATTACAAGAATGACAGCTGGATAGACTGAAGATATTCATGGAAGATATTCTGAAGATATTTTATTAATTGTAATTATCTTTTGTTCAGTATATATATAGAATTGATAGAATAGTTTCATTATTATTAGTTCTGAGTTTTTGTTTTAGAGAGAATCAACCTCAAGGCATAGTTCCTAATTCTAGAGAAGTAGAATTCGTCTTGAAAGAGCTTGTTCTTCAAGATTGAGGTTGTGTGTGTAATCTTGTAACTTCAACCATTCAATACAAGTTTACAAGTTATTCATCATATTTACTGTTTGTTTACTGTGTTATTGAATATCAAAGTGTTATTCCGCAAACTTCTTTGATATTGTTTCTGAGTATTTATAATTCTTGTTGAGAATTCGATCCTAATAAGTGGTATCAGAGCAGGTTCTCTCAGAAACATTCATTCATTCATCATGGAAAACTTTGCAGAATCAAACAGTACTCTTGTCTCTAAGGTTCCAATGCTCAAACCCAATGAGTTTGACATGTGGAAGATCAGAATCAGGCAATACATTCTCCTTACTGACTACTCAATGTGGGATGTCATTGAGAATGCCCCCTCTACTGAAGGTCAGATTGGACCAGATGGTAAAAGATCTCCACCAAAGACAGATGGTGAGAGGAAGATTAGACAGACAGAGATGAAGGCCTTGAGCACACTACTCTTGGCCATCCCCAATGAATATCAGCATCAATTCTGTAACTGCACAGATGCTCAGATTCTCTGGAATGCTCTAGAGAAAAGATTTGCTGGAACTAAAAGCACCAAAAGAAATCAAAGGGATGTTCTGCAGCAGCAGTATGAGAACTTCACTTCTTCAAAAAATGAGTCCATGACTCAAACTTTTGACAGGTTCAACAAGCTTATTGGTGAACTGGCTACTGTGGGAGTGAAGATGGAGCAAGATGATATCAACAGGAAATTGAATATTTACTGTTTGTTTACTGTGTTATTGAATATCAAAGTGTTATTCCGCAAACTTCTTTGATATTGTTTCTGAGTATTTATAATTCTTGTTGAGAATTCGATCCTAATACTCTGAATGAGCTCATGTTTAAAAAGTGTTTGTATACCTGTTATTTGTTTATTTTTTTGGTGCTACTAATCATCTTTCTCAGGAAGTTTTATTGCCTTGCTCAGACTAACACAAGCTTCAATAGTGTAAGTATCGTTAATGCTGCTAGTGCAGTTTTAATACTGCCAGTGCAAAGTTAATACTGCTAGTTAGTTAATACTGCTAGTTAGTTAATACTGCTAGTTGGTTACTACTGCTCTCAGTTAATACTGCGAGTGGGTTAGTACTGCTTTAACTGAAATTAGGGTTAATACTGCTTCTTTCCTGAATTCTATAAATACCCTCTTTGCCCGCCTAAAAGCTCACAACGACTCTTTGAATACTGTTCGTCTTCTCTCTAACTCTTTTTCTCTCAAGCAACCAGTGTATTTCAGTCAAGAATCCTCAAGCCAGATGGCATCCATGGCGTTTATTGATGAACACAATGAGATCGCAATGCTTCAAAAGCCTAAGCAGGCTGCTGGATTCCATCAAATAGTTGATTTTCTCAAGTCCAGTCATATAGCTTATGCTCTTACAGTGTCACCACCAATTTACATCGAGCACCGGAAGCAATTTTGGGCGAATGCCACCGCTGTTACTGAAAACGGTGTGCAGTTTATCAAGACAAGGGTGTGTGACAAACCCTTGATAGTCTCTGAAGAGGTCATTCGCATCAGTCTACGACTAGACGATGCCTCAGGTATTACCTCTATCTCTCATGAGGATTTGTTTTCCAATCTCACAAGAATGGGGTATGAAGGCCAACCGGGTGTTTTCAAATTTTACAAAGCTAACTTTTCTCCCCAATGGCGTTTCTTTGTTCATACTCTTATGCACTGTATTTCTCGAAAAACTACTAGATGGAGTCAGTTCAGTAGTACCATTGCTTATGCTTTGGTCTGCTTGTCCACTGCCAGAAAGTATAATTTCTCATGAATGATTTTCAATGACCTTGTGTCAAACTTGGATAATAAAAAGAGTTTCTATATTTATCCAATATTTGTCCAGGCAGTTATCACCTCTGAATTGACGAATATGCCTCAGTCTAATGAGGTATATGTACCTAAAATCCCTAAGGGCAAGGTCTTTTCAAATATGAAAAGATCTGCCAAGGACTCGGAAGGAGTTGACACCCCATTGTTCTCTACAATGATGGTGGCGTCCCACAACCAAGAAGGTAGGGCATCAGGGTCAAGGCCCTCACTAGACCATCCCACTGATAGCCAAACCCAACCTTCAACCACTATATCACTCCCTCAGTCCCTTGTTCTTAAGCCAACCCCGGTTATATCCAAAACTTATACCAAGAGAAAGGTACACAAGGCTCCTTCCCTTGTTGTACCTCCTACAAACCCAGAACCTCAAAGCCCTCTAATGGAGCATTCTCCATTAGAGAATATCCATAGGGAAACCACTGGGGTGTCTCCCAACCCCAAGGAGGTGCTCACTAAGGAGATGCATGAGCATGTGGGTGAGAAGGCTGCCACTACTCCTGCTAGCACAGAGGAGGCCAGTGGTAACATCACTAAGACCTTCCCCACGGCAACTTTGAATGAGCAATCATTCAAAGGTCCCAGGTGCCCAGAAACCAAGGGAATAGGTGGTGCTACAGTCTGGCTGGAGATCCCTATTAAACATTCCAATGATCCCTCAAAAGGGGGTAACACTCCTGGAGAAGGTGAGGATAGATATGACTACCAGGAATTGATTTCTGCCATGTCCAAAATGGCAACTGAACTGGATTCTCAAAAGAAGGTTGTAAATGAACTCAAGAAAGTCATCATCAACCAGCAAGAAGAAATCAGCACCTTAAAGAAGGTGGTTAAGAAGGTGGTTCAAAGAAGGTCAAAGAAAAGATTTGAGCTCGGAAGAAGGAACCCAGTGGTTGATGCTCCCAAAAAGGGGGAGTCATAAGTTGAGGTCAACATGGAGAATGCTAAGAATAAGGGGGAGAAACATGGAGATGAGGGGAAGTTTGCTGGTGGGAGTGGGGATAAGGTACAAGCAGTAGAAACAGAAACAGTGTTTGAGAAAGCAGCAGAAACAGTTAATGCTGCTAAAGCAAGCAAAGCAGCAGAAACAGTTAATGCTGCTGAAATAAATGAAGCATCAGAAATTGTTCAAGAGGTATTAACTGACCTCCTTAGCAGAATTTTGGAAGAAATTGAAATAGCTGAAGCATTAATCAAGGCTAAACATGACACTCCTAAGGTCACTTCAAAGACCAAAGGAGTTGTCATCAAAGACAATGCTGAGGTTATCAAGAAAGCTAGTGCTGATAAGGTAGCAAGCAAGGATAAAGGCAAAACCAAGATAGTGGAATCTGACCAACCACTTAAAAAGCAAAAGTTGATTGAGTCAGATGAAGCTTTGGCTAAGAAAATGCAGGCAGAACTTGAGCAAGCAGAAAAAGATCAAGTGGAAAAAGATAGGGAGATGGCAAGAGCTTTAGCTGCAGAGCTTAATGAAGTATATCAAAAGAGTTTGGCTACAGAGATGGCACAGAAGGAAACTGTATTTAAAAAGAAGCCTGTAATGATCAAAATAGGTGCAAAGAAGAGGCAACCTTCACAGACCTACCTTGGCACTCAAGAGAGAAAGAAGATGATCACTTTCCTCAAAGGTGCTATGGGAGTCAAAAAGGAAAGGTTCACAAAAATGTCATTTGATCAAATCAAAGGTTTGTATGAGGCAGAGATGACTAAGTTACAAGGAAATGAACAAGCAAGAGTTGAAGTGGAAAAGAAGATGAAAGAGAGGCATGATCTTCAAATACAAAAACCCTTTCCTGATGATCAAGAAACTCCAAGGAAGGAAGCTACTCTAGGTGAAAGTTTGAAGACTTTGAAAAGAACAAAAATGATGGCAAGAAGAAAATCAGCTAAGAAACCTAGAGTGGATAAGGAAGAAGCTGAGAAAGATCAGAAGGTAGCTGAAGAAGAAGGGGCACCTAAGTCTGATGAATAGGAAGCTCAATCTTAGGAAGAACCGTCCAGTACTTATGATGTGAATATGTACATGGTGGTGATGGAAAAAGTGTCTGAGCCTATAACAGCTGAACCAGTTGGTGTCAAGCCTCCTGAGATTATTCACTGGGATACCATGGAAGTAGATGGAAAGGAGTATATCAGGTTTAAGAGGAAAGATGACAAGTTTGAAGTGTATCCTACTTGGGCCAAGATTGTAAGAGTATGCTCCAGATCTGATTTAGAGGAAATGTTTGAGGTGGGGATGAAATTATATGCTGATAAGCTGAAAACTCTAGGGATACCAGTTACAAAACTTGTGATGGAATATCTATGCATGTTGTTCAAGCCAGAGGAAGTTCAACATGTTATCAGAAATCTTTTCAAAACCATTAACAACTGGACTCTGTATGAAAGAAGTGGAGTATATGCACTGACTATGGATACAAATCACATTGAATACTTCTTAGTGGATAGAGTTTACAATCATAGCAGGCTAAAGTTGTATGCTATGTTGAAGAAAAAGCTTGGATGTGCACCAGATTCTGAAATGGCAAGATACTTGATCCACAGAACTATTAATCAAAGTTTGGGGCTGAATCCTGATACAGGATTATGAGCAATGGAGTTTTGGGAGCATCTGAAGAACTTGACTTCTCTTATCTAAAAGTCAAGTTAGGGGGAGATTGTTGGGAACTGAAGATTTGTTTAAGTATGATTACTGCTGACAGTACAACATGGTTACTACTGCTGAGCCAAATTACTACTGCTTGTAGAAATTAATACTGCTAAGCATAGTTACTACTGCTGGTGAAGATTAATACTGCTCAGAGTGTTAATGCTGCTATGACCTAATACTGCTTATGTGATAATATTGGTAAGTCGCGCAGATCAAGGATTGAAGATAATCATGGAAGAATATACTGAAGATCTTTTATGTTTTGTAATTATCTTTTATTTTTTCAATATATGTATAGAATTATTCAGAATAGTTTAAAAAAACGAGTAATTCTAAGTTTTTGTTTAGAGAGAGAATTGACCTCAAGGTTTACAACCCTAGTTCTAGAGAAGTAGAATTCGTCTTGGTGAGCCTGTTCATCAAGATTGAGGTTTTGTGTGAAAGCTTGTAACTTTAATCATTCAATAAAGTTTACAAGTTGTGATTTCTACTTTACTGTTACATTGATATTTGAATATTAAAGTGTTTTTCCGCAACTTCTTTAATATTGTTTCTGAGTTTTATTATTCTTGTTAAGAATTAGATCCTGACAGAGTTGAGTATTATGCCCCACCCGTGTTTTGGGTGTTTTGGGATATAAAGTTTTATCCGCGTTTTTATAATTGGGAGTCCGTTTTCTATTCACGTTTGAGTGAGTTTTGGGCGGCATCATTTTGTAAAGAAAGTTTTGTATTGGGACATTCGTCTTTAAAAATGTATGTTATTGGAAAATAAGTCGTTTTCATAGTTATGGGAAATCATTTTGAATGTTTATCATTTAAATGGTATCCCTTCCTTTTAACGTAATATTTATTCATGTTGAAAACTCTTGAACTCACTAGGCGTTAGCCTAACCATTTTTATTTGTCGGCATGTGCATCAGGTTCTGGTTGGGAATGGTCCTAGTAACACTATGAATAGAGGAGTGCTAGTAGTGTGCTCGTGATGCATTTAACATTGGTGAAGTTTCCGCTTGGGTTTGTGAAGAGCAGCTAGCTTTGGGGATTACGTAGCACCCGACTTCAGTATAGCCCTTGATAATAGTTGGGGTTTACCATTGTTTTGAGGTAAATTGTAGAATTTTATATTTGAGGTATGAAGAACCATTGATTTGTATTGATATTATATCGAAATTTTAAATAGTTGCTTTTACCAAATTTAAGGGTGTTACACCTCTGGATCAGGATGTGCATGTGTACTAAAAGCGCCATTGGAAGCTCCATCAATCGTTTCACCCACCATGAATAAGGGGTCGTTTACCAAATGCTTACCCGGGCAAATGCTTACCAAGTCACATTACCTTACCGGATGGATATGACAAGGACCAAGAATCTTACTCGGTAAGAGCTAAGGCAAGGACCTAGAGTCTTACCCGGTAAGTAATGGCGGAGACTCTTACCATGTTAAGGCTTACCAGGGAAAATGTTGCATACGATATTGTTTTGGTGGACTAAAATCTTACCTGGTTAGATAATGATAGTTTTGAATTTTACCGGTAAGCGCTTACCCGGGTAAGTGTTTACCAAACAGCCCCTAACTTACGAGTCTGTGAAACAGTTAAAATTGACCAGTGACAAAGATCCAAATATGACATTGAAAAATTACTAAACTTGTTTACAAGTATATATGCATGTATGAATTGTATGTGAGCCTACCTACTTATATGAAACAAATTAAAGTTCCATTTCTAAATATAAATAACCTGTTTCACAAAGTTGAAAAACATCATAACCAAACAAAAAAGATCTTCAATACAAAGAAACTTAACAGAACAATGCTACCTCCATTTCCCAATAAACTTCTACTTTATAAGAACACTGATAAAAGCAATCTTAAAGGGATTTTAACCTAAGGTGATTAAGTTCGCATCAATAACAACCAACAGGAAAGAAGTATGTATTATATATTTCTTCATTGCAGAATAAGGGGTTGATATTCATTGTTTAGTGTGATGCGGTACAGCGGTAGCAGAATAAAAGTAGATCAACGACATCGGTCCAAACCCAAAAATACAAGTTTCTTTCAAGAATCTGTATAGGGCCCCTTAAGACACCAGCCACCAATAAAAAGAATAGCAGAAAAATCTGTATAGGGCCCCTTATTTGAGTGAAGGAACTTCCGATTGTGCTTAATATCAGTGGGTTTTTTTATAATCTTCTTATGGACTTTTCACAACTAAAAAATTGGATTGGAAGTTAGTGGTATACAAAGGCATAATCTTTGTAATTCTTGAATGCTAATTAATTTAGTTCATATATACTTTCTGATAAATTGCTTTACAACCTGGTCCAATTTTAGAAATGATATGTTGTCTTTTATTTTCATGTTAGAAAAATATCCAATCAACTTAGATAGGCATTTAGAGGTCCTGTATCTTCGGATTTTTCTAATTTAATTTGCTTTTTAATGCAAGATTTAAGACTTATGGACCGCCTTTACACGCAGGATGTTTTGCCTATTAGTGGACCTTTACTACAAGGACAATGCCTCTAAGAAGTGGGCTTATGGCAATATAGGATAGTGTTCTCTTTCTCATATCGTGAGCAGATACCATTTTCAACAGACTGTTTTCATTTATAAGATATTCAAAAAGATCCGAGCTTTGTATAGACTATAGTTATCTTGGATTGGAGGATTCAAAGGAATATAGCAAAGGATACCCGTCGGACCCCATTAGTTTTCCAATATCTGTAAGGAACATTTAAGCTTATAAAAGGAGATTCATTGGCATTAAAATTTAAGATTCTTTTATTTTATCTAGAGATATCATATTTATCCTTTTATATAATCCCACATGAAAGCTACCAAAAGCTAGAAATCCACTATTATATATGAAAGAGAAGCTATTAGAGAAAAAGAAGAGTGGATAACCTAACACAGGAAAACATGGTTTCTATACTAAATGTATTTCATTCTAGTGGATGTGTAGTCCTTATGGAGAATGTATATAAAAAACAAGCTAACAGAGGAAAAAGACATGGTTTCTATACTAAATTTTATTCAAGTAGAAAGATGATGGAACAAAAAAATAGTAAAGATGAGGGATGTTATAGAAATCCAAAGATAAAAAAATCTCTAAAATTCACTGACTTGTTTAGTATTTCTCTTCTGGTAACAAATGAGCACCTCAGATATGAAAGCATACATACAACTGTAAAAAATACATCATGATCAGATCTAAGAACCCTAAGATGCAACTAATAACACAATTCAATAACATAAAACACGAAATTTTCTGAATTTTCAAATAAATCGGTTAAACCAAAGAGAGAAGAAATGAAGTTAAAATCTCATCAATGATCAATATACCTCGAAATGGAAATCAAACTCACATGTGAAACCAATGGAGAGATCAATGAAGAAATCAAAATCACTTCTCTAATATTTAGCTACAAAATCGAAATGGAAATCAATAGGGTTCAATCAAGACGATTCAAGCAAGTAGCAAACATGAAATTCGATTGAGGGGAGCAAACTGAAATCAAAATCAATTGAGAGAAGAAAGCAGAACTCAAAATCGATTGACAGGAGCAAACAGAAATCAAACAGAGAAGAATCAAAGAAACCCTAAAATCGATTTGTGTCTTCGTCGAGAGTATGAATGGTATACATGTACAATTGATTTGTGTCTTCGTCGAGAGTAGCGAGAAGGGATGCGATAACCAGAGAGGATACGAACAACATGAATGAATGTATCCAACTGGTTCTTATTCCTGGTCTACGATTGACAGTGAGAAGCATATGGTTGCAGTATTCTCGGTATGGGCAAGTAGGTGAAGAAATCTTCCATTATAAAGAAGAAAGTGTATGGCTATAGCGTACTATCGATATGGGATGTGGCGTGAAGAGGTAGAAGAAGAAGACGTATGGCTGCAGTACTCTTTGTATGGTCTGATCTGAGAAGTAGAAAAGGGTCGGTATAAGGTTGATAAAAAAGCAATCAAGCATGGCATGAACAGTGAAAATCTATTTGAATCTGATAAAAGGTTAGGTTGCATTAAGAACTTGTATATTATGCATAAAGAATAGTAATTAAGAGATTTTTAGGTTTTATGCTTTAAAAAGTAGTACCTTGTGCTTTTTGGGTTATCTTTAAGACTTTTTGTCTAAATGTATATTAAGGTAGTATAGATTGAATAAATTGAGTAAAATTTTAAAATCAGTAATTAACCTCTTTAAACATGTTGAGAAGACTTTTCTAATGGTGTGAGTTACAAAATAAAATGTGTATTTTTAATGTATTGTTAGTAAAAAAAATATAATTAGTTAAGTAATATAATAAGAGCATCTCCAACAACATTGTCAAAATAGAAAGAAAAAAAAAAAGGTCTTGTTTTGCTATTCTTCCCCAACAGCATTGTTATATTGTTTGCTAAAATAGAGAATCATAAAATCTCTAAATATAGAGACCTCTCTATAATTCTCTAAATAGGAGAGAGAAATATTATTTTATTTCATCCCACCAATGAGATTCAATTTTTATCATTTTATATTAAGTTATTTTTTAAAGTGTATTGAGATGATAAATTAGATAATATTATAATAATATAAGTTGTTTTAAAAATTCCAAAATAGCAAACATGTTGGAGTTGAATGTAATACATTTTAGAGATTTCATTTTTGGTTCTCTATTTTAGAAAAATTATAGAAAAACTGTTGGGGATGCTCTAAGAATATAAAATGAAAAAGGTAGAAAAACAAAAAACAAAAAACAAAAAACAAACCATAAGGACTAAAATTGTAATTTACTATATACTTTAATAAAACAAAAAAATGAAAAAGACAAAGAAAAGTTAAATGGACTAAAATACCCTTAAATTAACTAACCATTTTAATTAAAGTTAGTCATAGGGACCAAAAGTGAAACAAAATGACATAAGGCTATGTTTGGCAAACTAGCTGATAAGTTAGCTGGTAGTTGATATGCTAGTTGATGAAAAAATCACGTTTAGCAAAAACTAGTTTATAAGCATTTAAATTACCAAAAAAGACATTAATTATTTATTTATAATTAAAAGTTAATATATAATTTTGAATATTAATGAGGGGCATAATTGGAATATTCACAAAAAACTTCTTATAAGCTACTCCGAGTTGCTTATCCAAACATGTGCCCAGAAAATGTGCCCAGAAAATAAGCTAGCTTATTTTTGTGAAACTATACCTAAAATTGCAATTAGTTTGATAAAGGGACTAAAGTTAATAATGAGTGACAACCACAAAGACCAAAAATGTAATTTACTCTAGTTTTTATGTTTAGCAACTTCTTTTACCATAATAAATAAATCTAGAAGGAAAATTAATTAAAATGCCCATATTTCAATCTCGTATTATCTAAATGCCTAAAATCTCGACGGTTTTGCCGAAATACCCAATTTGGCCGGGATTTCACTGTTCATCCTGGGATTTCAATATTCATCCCGGGGTTAGTCCAGGATTTCACTATTCATACCGGGGTTAACCTAATTTATCTATCAATCTCACCGTTCATTGTTAATCGTAAGTCCATTGTATTGATCCCGGGGTTAGGCCGGGATTTCACTATTCATCCCGGCCAAATTGGGTATTTTGACAAAACTGTCAAGATTTTGGGCATTTAAGTAATACGAGATTGAAATACGGGCATTTTAATTAATTTCCCAATCTAGAAACTATAAAAACCTTTTAAATACACGCAATGGTTGAGTATAAGCCTCCCATCTCAAAAACGTGCAAGCCAAATAAAGGCTTCTTTTTCAAAGAAAAACAAAATTGTCGTTTTCTGTAAATATACAATGCCTTCTATTTTTACACCAACCAAATGATATGACATACCTTCTGATTTTTGGGCCTTTGAGGATTCTCTATCGAGGTTATTGGTTCGAGTTCTGCAAAGTTAGTACAAGGGCGGACCTATCCTTCCCAAAGGGGGTCTTGTGCACCCGCTCAAGTTGGTTTCGTAAGGACGAAATTTTTTTCGGTACGTAAGGTACACCCGCTCAACTACAGGGGTTGCTCCGTGATATATACGTTTTTGAGGGGTGAAAGGTGCACAAGTCCCAAAAAAACCAAAATTTACTCTCGAAATCAACCAAAAATCGAAAAAATCTCTTGAAATTAATTTAAAAAATCCAAAAAATCTCTCGAATCAACACAAAAAAACTCATCGAATCAACACAGAAGTTTAAAAAAATCCCTCGAAATCAACCAAAAACATAAAAAGTCCCCCAATAGGGGAATTCGGCTAAAAAAACATCAACAACAATTTCTTAAACTTTTCGTTTGTGCACCCACTCACCTAAAATCCTGGGTCCGCCACTGAACTAGTGGGGATTTTTCTGGTTGTTCACCAGGGTGCATGGGAATCGTCGAGATACGCACAAACGGGCCCGGACACCCATAGTTAAAGAAAAAAAAGTATGGAAAGGGAGTCTAATATGTTACTTTTTTTGTTACGTTTTCTTTTATATTTTTTATACAACAATTTCATAAAACTCACACAAAAATTGTTTCCAAAACTCCAAACAATATATATGTGAGGTTGATGAAGAGATATATGCTATCAAACCTCATCTATTACTCATGCATAGAGGTGGGTATGGACTATGGAGTGGTTTGGACCGATCCTAAAATATTTAGTAGTCAAAGAACTGTCTAGAAAACGCTATCCCGATCCAAGGGTGGGTCTACTAAGAGCCCACTGTTGGTCCGTGCCACCGGTTTGTCTATCATAGTGTCAATAATTTTACGATACTTAATGGTGCTATGAATGCGATTTATTATGTGCTACCACTGGATATTGTTGTAAAAAACTAAGAGGCTACAATAACAGAACGAAACTTAAATTTAAGTTTTAATGATTAACAATGATGGAACATTAAAAAAAAAAACTGACGCAAGGAGCTTGCATATTGACCAAAATGGGATTAAAAAACGAGCTCCTACAATTATTTTAGAAGTATTTTTTATTTTACTTTATATTACCATAACGATTTTGTGTATTGATGACATAAAAATTTTAGATCTACCGTTCTTCCAATCCAAACCACTCTGGATATGAATAAAAAATATTTAGACCTATTACATATTTATGGACCCATTCGACCTGAGAATGTCACCATCAATTAAATCATGTTGATGTTTACATGTATACAATTATATCAGTTGATGTTTACGCACATGATGATGTAACTTTAGAGGAAGTATTGTGTGAGTAAAAAAGTTAAGGTGAGAATGTAAAAAGAGATCCGGACCTTAATCACTTTTTAATCTCATCCCCTATACGATTTCCTTAAATAGATTCGTCGTATGTTTTCAGGATTCAACAGCAAAGCAGTAGTACTGCCGGAGATGACCATTTGCCTTGAAATCCACCGTATTATCGTATGAACTAGAGAATTTCAGAGAGAAATGTGAGTTTTTCCGTTGTGTTTTTGTTCGGGTCTTTAAATGTGAACCGTACTCCCCTTTTATATTGAAAACTGAAACCGTCATCATCAATACGAAATTAAACCATAATTAAAGAATTAATTCTTAAAACCGAAAAGATTAATTCAATAATTAAAATAATAATTTCGTAATCAATACGGTTGAGTTGGGAGTTTCAGGAAAATTGAAACAGTGTTCGGCACGGTTGGCCGCGCAAGTTCACCCGTGCGGGCCACTGTTTCGAAACACATTCCAGAGCTCGGCGCGGTTGGCCGCGCAAGTCACTGGATCAAAACAAAAAATTTGCAAAAACCATACTGCACAAGCACCAATCAAAGGAGCTTGTAAGCTCCTCCCACATTCAAGGTTATAAACCATAGAATGTTTTCTCCTTCTTCCTATGTGGGACATATTCCCACACCCACTTGATTTTTGCCAATTTCATCTCAAAACACTCAACGTTGAGCATCGATATCTCATTCACACATATTCCGTTTTGGACACATGATATATTGTTTCGAAGCTCTCATATAGGAGAACACAAACCCACTAAGAGTTAGATATATACAATACATATACATGTATTTGAATGTGTCCAAAGTTAGTAAAAAACCATATTTTTACCAACATTTTCCAACAGTTACAGGTCTAAAGATTAAAGTCTAAATCTAATGTGGTAATGTCAAATCTCAAAGTAAACAAGAGTAAAAAAAATGAACAAGTGTCCAATAAGACAATATCATAATATGTTGCTATAGTTGTGCAACGTGCTCCAACTGTGCGTTGATACAATGATGTCTTCATGTGCATTACAAATTTCAATATGCAAAACAAATCGAACGAACACGAATGGAGGCTTGTTCGTGTTTGTTCATTTAACTAAACCGAACAAGCAAACAAACGAACACGAACGATAAATGAACGAAAGCTTTTGTGTTCTTGTTCGTACATTTAACTTAACCGAACAAACGAACTAACACTAATGGTAAATAAACAAAGTTTTTTGTATTCTTGTTCATTCGTAAAGAAAATGTGTTCGTTAATGTTCATTTGTTAAGGTGCTAAAGGAACGAACATAAACGAACGAAACCTTTTTTGATCATATTCGTTCATAAATAAATTTTGTTTGTTCGTTAAGATGCTAAATAAAAATTAGCTTCAGTTGTTGAAATGTTAGCTTTCATTGGTTCACGATTCACATTTAGTATCCATCACTACTAGGCCTTAGTCTGTTTTTATAGTTAAAGCACAGTTGTCCGATTTTCAAATTATTAAGCCTAAAACTAGTAATAGATGACAACTTGATGCCCCCTTAGGATTTGATGCCCTGTGCGGTCGCACGGGCTGCACGTGGTGTTAGTGCACATATTTGTTGGATACAAGATCATGAAGACTGAAAGTCAACCAAGTCAACTCTCAAAGGAAAGTCAAAGTCTTTGTGTAATAAATGTCAAAGTTAAAGTCAATTGTAATGTGTTAGTTAATGTTTTGTAGATTAGTATAAATAGTTTTATCCCGTGTTCAAATAGGGATATGACTAGAAGAAATACACGGACATAGATTCTAGAGAGAGAAAGTTTCACAAAGTCTTGTATACAAATCCATTGAATTGAAATTGAAAACAGGTTGTGTATTTGAATTTGTTTGTCATCTTGTTTGTGATTAATTGCAATTAGAACTTGAAATTGGGACATAATAATTGATATCATAGCAGAATTCAAGTTGAAATCATACAAGAAAATGGTTTTCGCAATGTTCATTGAGTTTTCGATCGAGTCTTGATTTTTAGAGGTTAATTGGAGTTGTAATTGGTTCAATTGTGTTCGTATAAGTGTTTAGAACAATCTTGTATAGGTTTGTTTGAGTCTTGCACTGTAATTGTACATTAATTTGATGTTTTTGTTCATTTGAGAGTTCACGAGTTCGAAGCACTGTAATTGGATCGATTTGTACATTTGAGTGTTCTTTGTTGAAATTCTCTGTTTGTAATCAAATCTAGATGTATTAGTGGTCGAATTGCCAAAGTTTCAGATTGAAAATCAACGGTTTGGTGGGTTTTTGAAGAGATCAGAGTGAATTTTTGTCGAGATCTCAAGAACTCGCATAGATATCAAGAACTCGCAGATCATTAGTTTTCGCATCATTTTTTATTCTGGAAATTTTTTCAAGTGTAGAATTCGCATGTGTCTTATATGTGAAATGCATAGAATTCGCATATGTGTGTGATAAGGATTCCTCAGATTTCATACAAGGCTATATGCGAAAAGTTAGAATTCGCATAGTGCTTTATACGAAAAATTTTGTGAAAATCGTCCAAGGATAGAATTCGCATATAGGGTCATACGAATTCTTAGAATTCGCATCAGAGAGTTATACGAATTCCTCAGAACTCGTATAAAAAGTTTTTTTAAATTTTTCAAAGTTCAGAATTCGTATGTGTTTGTTATACGAATTGTTTATGCGAAAAGTTTAATTTTCAATATTTTTGTAAGTCTAAATTTCGCATAATTGTTGTGTACGAATTCTAAGAACTCGCATATAACTTCATGCGAATTCTGTTGCATGCGAATTCTGAAATTTTATTTGTATGCGAATTCTGAAGATAATTTGTGTGTGTGCGAATTCTTGGCTATTTTTGCTTGTATGTGAATTGTGTTTGACTTAATGTGGTGTGTGAATTCCATACTTAGGAGATTTTTGGAAATTTAATTTCTGAAAAATTCTTTCTAAGATTTTTTGTATTTCTGATTTCACTTGGACTAACGATCATTTTCAAGTTCTTATTGTACATTTTTTGAAAACAGGATGACTTCCAAAGACACACTTTCAATTGGTACAGACGTGAAGCCTCCAGTACTGTTCAAAGAGGAATACAAACAATGGAAGGATAGATTTCTTGACTTTGTGGACAGACATGCTAACGGAGAGAATATTCTGATGCCAATCATGGAAGGTCCTATGGTACCCCTCACCATGGAAATACCGGATGATGAGTCTTCTGATAGCGAAGATGGAAACATAGACTGTAACAACCTCAAAAATCAGAGTAAATTAAAACCTGGAAACCTGACAATATGACGTAAGCAATTCCATTAACTTCCCATAAATAGGATCAGTCCTTAAGACTATACAATTCTATACAAGGATTTCATCAAAAGAATGGGACTTAACAATGCCCAGCAACAATACTTAAAACATCTCCAAAAACCCCGAGACTCAAAACTCGTCTCTCCAAAAACCCCGGCACACACACCGCTAATGGAAACCTGTTATACACATCATTTGAGAAAAAGTGTCAGACTATAAAGCCTGGTGAGAACATACAGTTTATAAAGCTCAAAAGATATAACGTCAGTATCATAAAGAAATCTTTTCATAAAGGTTTAGTTCGTAAAGATAACATTTCGCCACAACCGGGCCTCTTCGGTCCAAAACTCTTAAACGGTGATAAAAGGACCATTTTACCAAGGAGAGTGGTGTAACACAAAGTAGACCACAAATCCGAGTTATGAGCTAAACACTTGGAGTCCTCAGCAATGAACCCAGAGTCCGTGCTACGAGGTGAGATCGCGCTCCCAAGGGAAACCAATGTATACTCCTTCACTAGGATCACCATGAACCATGGCTAGTAACCGGCCTCACATAACCGTACCATAAACTCATCACGGAACATGTGATCCATAGCTACATATTTGGGAAATATAGCCTCCCAACAAAACAGTCTACTCCAAAACCTAGGGATCCACTAGTAATGGTAAGGACTCGTCACAACAACATATGTGACCAACCATAAATAAATATATGGTAATAAGTACATTTTATAAACAAAATGCTACTTCCAGTTCAACTTCTGGTAAGAACGAAAACCATTAAAATGAGTTCATAAACATTCTTTTTACATAATCACGTAATGTGCAAGTAAAACATCATTTTACTTCAATAGGGCGGAACCCGTCATTTTGGTCAAAACTGACCGGGAACCCCGAGAATCACCAAAAACTTTATTTACAACAAAATGTAGAGAACATAAAATCATACCGTAGAAATACTTTAGATTTCGCAAATAAGAGTTTTGACATGTATAAAGTTTGTAAAATGATAGTAGGAACTCACCGGTAGGTTTTCAGAATAAAACCCGGAAAACCAGATAATGACCACGACGTAGAGGTGAAGCTTAAAACACCGACCCCTCGCTAGAAACACCGAAAACTAGCAACCAAACGAGCCTTGAAGAACGAAGAAGAAAAAGAGAGAAAAAGAGGAGAGAGAGAGAAAACCTGAGATTTTTAGAAAACCTCAACAAGAATGAGATATTTAGCAAGGCTTTGCATACCTCCCAACACAGCGCACGGCCCGTGCGTTTTCCAATAGGAAGGGCGCACGGCCCGTGCGTTTTCCACTGACTCGCACATTGTTTCATGCGCACGACCCGTGCGCATTTCCTGAAGGATGGGGCACGACCCGTGCGCCCTGTAGACAGAAACATCATTCTCTTTTCTTCTTTTCAACCCCTCAAAACCAAACGAAAATTCGGGGTGTTACATAGACAGAGCTCAAAAGACATAGACTGTTCCGAAAGACCTTTCTCAGTATACAGAAGAACAGAAGAATAGATACAAAACCGATAAGCAAGCTAGATCTCTACTCTTACAGATTATACCCAACGAGATCTACATCAAAATCGACAGCTACAAGGCAAACGCAAAGAAGATGTTGGATCAACTCCAAAAGATGATGATGGGATCAAAGGTTGGAAATCAGATGAAGGTTGTCAACTGCATAAACAGCTACGAGGAATTCAAGGCAAAGGAGAATGAGAGTCTTGAGGAAACTTACGAGAGATTTGTTCTTCTACTGAATGAGCTTGCAAAGAATAAAGTCAAGAAGAAGCAAATAGAGAACAACGTCAAATTCCTTAACATTCTTCAACCAAAATGGAAAAAGTATACGAGAAGAATGAAACGGATGAAAGACCTCAGTGACATTCCTTTACACGAGGTATATGAAACACTGAGACAGAATGAGGAGGAGGTAGAAGAGAAAAGAAGTGAGAAGAAAAAGGCTGAGAAAGTAGTTGATCCCATAGCTTTGGTTGTGGCTAAGAAAAGGAAAGAGAAAGAGAAGGAAAAGAAGAAGAAAAAGAAAGTGGTGATTCCAAGTTCTGAAGATTCTGATAAAGTGATAATACTGATTCTGACTCAGATGATGGAGAGAATCTAAAACAAGCGATGCTACTTCTGACCCGTGCCTTTCAAAAGAAGTTTTACAAGAAGTCGGGTTCAAATACTCAAAGATATTCTTCTGGGTCTAAGAACCATGAGCATAGAGAAAGAGTGGAAGGAAGAAGATTTGAGGAAAAGAAGTTTGGAGATAGAAAGTCTGAGGAGAAGAAAAGGTTTATCAATGATTATGGCGGTGAGAAGAAGTCAGATGAGCTGATTAAATGTTATAACTGCGGGAAAGTAGGTCATTTCGCCAAAGACTGTCGAAAGCCTACCGTGAGAAACCAATATTACTACAAGCAGAAGATGCTACTATCTAAGCAGAAAGAAGCGGGAAAAGCTTTAATGGCCGAAGACGAGTTTTGGCTTGACCACTCTGATGATCAAGAAAAGGAAAAAACTGCGCATATGTGTTTGATGGGAAAGGAGGTGAAGTATGATGAGTCAGACGAAGAAACATCTGATGAGGTACTAAACTTTTTTGAATCTGATTTTATAAACAAAATGGAAGCCATGATTATCGAGCTTCAAGACCTTCAAGACAAATTGAAAAAGGAAAAGAATAGAGTTGCAAAGAAACGTCAAACTATTTTTGATCTCAACAAGGAACTTGTTGGGAACAAAAGTCTGATTGACTCTCTAAACAAATCTGCTTCTGAATTTAAACTTCAAAAAGATTGTTTTGCAAATAAGATTTCTGAAATTGTTTCTAAACTTTCAAAGTCTTATATTGAGAAAACAAATATGTGTTCTGAAAGCTCATAAACTGCAGGTTGATATTAGGAGTTTGGAGAAAAAGGTAAATGGTTTGGAAGCCAAATTATATGCTAGAGGACAAACAGATCAAACCATTTTCTTAAACACACCTAAAGAGGATCTGATGTTAAAGAGAAGTGGGGACTCGGTTATGATAATCCTCACTACTTAAAGAAAGCAATCCGAAAACATCCAGCATTGTATAACTTTGATTTTCTACAAGCGGCTACCAAACATCCTCATTTGAAACCCAAATTTGTTACCAAATCACCTGATGAGGTTGAGGCCAAAGAAGATGAGAACAGAAAGAAAACAACGAAAATGCAACTACCATTCTGCTATCAAAAACTAAATGATAGTTATCTTTCAGAACAACCAAGGTTTCTTTCGAATGATTATTTTGATAGTTATTCTACAAAAGAGTTAGAGGCAAAACCTATTGAAGCAAAATTTTATGTTCCTCCACTTATTTTAGAAACCAAAATAATTGATCTTGAAAATGCTTTATCTGATGAAAGAATTTTGGTTGATATTGAACAAGTTGTATTTTCTACTATAATGAAGAACACTGTTTTTAAATCTGAATCCATAGAGTGTTCAACATCTTATAAGGCACCTCAAACTTCGGAAGATGATATTGATGACTTATTTGCGTGTGCAAATGATTTTCTCAATTCTGATGATGGGTGTGTTGATGAAATTGATATGTTTGACTTCAATGCTAAACTTCCATATCATTCTGCTTTTATCATTAACTCTGAAGCTTTGCCTAGTATGTATGAAGTAGGTGAATCATCAACCAAGGTTGGTGAATCAGTTTCTATGAGTACTGATTATTATAACAAAGGTAAGAAGCAAAAGAAAAGTCGTTCACAGAAACGGAATAATACAGGTAAGCACAAGAAAGACAAACTCAGAAATCTCATTTTCCTAACAAATCTAAATCTTTTGTTTTAGAGTTGAAAAAGAAAAGGTTTGAAGAACGAACTGAGTGGCCACCAAAACAGAAGGTTGATGAGAAAGTAGAATCATGTCCTGATATTAGTTGTAATAGAACGACTGATAGTATTTCTAATATAGTTGGTACTTTTGCTTCTGATAAACAAAAACTTGTAATTCCTTACAATAAATATTCAATAAAGCAATTACTCCAATTATCTCGGTCTACTACTAAGTCCTCTAAATATAGACGGAATGATTTTGTTTCTCGTTGATATTCTAATGATTGGTTTGGTACTTATCATGTTTATCATTCTAAAGTTTCTTATGATTTTCAAAATAAAAGAGGACCCAAATTCAAATGGGTGCCAAAATCTTGCGCTAATCTGAAATGACCCACATTTAAATGGGTACCTAAAGTTGTTGTTCCTTGATTTCTCTTATGCAGACCCGTCATATGTGGTACTTGGATTCTGGTTGCTCCAAGCATATGACTGGGCAGAAAGATTTATTGACTAATTATACAGAGAAATATTGCGGGAATGTGCGCTTCGGGAATGATAAGTTTTCACCAATTTTGGGCTATGGTGACGTTATTCAAGACAACGTAACGATTACGAAGGTGAGCTACGTTGAAGTTTTAGGACATAACCTCTTTAGCATTGGACAGTTCTATGACAAAGACCTAGAGGTTAATTTCGAGGCCAAGAGATGTTGTGTGTGTACTTAAGATGGTAAAGAACTCTTGGTCCGCACGAGAAAGTCAAACCTCCAACTTGTCAAAAGTCAAGACTGACAATGAGGTGTGTCTACTGTCAAAAGCCTTGCTGCAACAAAGCTGGTTATGGCATCGACGGCTTTCTCACCTAAATTTTCGTTATATCAACAAACTGGTCACAGGACATCTAGTCAAAGGACTTCCAGAGCTTAAGTACGTGAAAGAACATCTGTGCACAGCATGTGAGAAGGGCAAGATGAAGAGAGTTGCTCATAAGCCAAAGCCTGAGCCTAGTATAAGTTCTCCACATGAATTGTTGCATATGGATCTCTGCGGTCCAATGCGAACATAAAGCATAAACGGCAAGAAGTACGTATTAGTGATTGTGGGCGATTACTCACGGTACACTTGGGTCAAATTTCTAAGAACAGAAGATGAGACACTTGAAGTCATCATCACATTTCTAAAGACCACTCAAGTGAATCTGCAATAGACAGTCAAGCTTCTACGCACAGACAACGACACATAATTTAAGAACAAAGTTGTTGAAGATTATCTCGAATCGGTCGGGATAACACATCAATTTTCTGCTGCCAGAACGCCTGAACAGAACGGAGTCGTAAAGAGACGTAACAGAATTCTAGTCGAGGCCGCTCGAACTATGCTAAGTCAATCGGATCTACCTTTGTTTCTATGGGCTAAAGTTGTATCGATTGCTTGCTACACGCAGAATCGATCCATAATCCACCGCCGGTTTCGTAAAACACCATACGCTTTGATAAATAATCGTACGCCTAGCATTAAATATTTTCATATTTTTGGATGCAGCTGCTTCGTACTAAACGACAAAGAGAACTTGAACAAGTTTAGTCCAAAGGCTGACGAAGGCATCTTTATCGGCTACTCTCAAACATCTGCCGCCTACAGGGTGTTTTTGAAGAAGTCAAAGATCGTGGTAGAAAGCGTAAATGTTACATTCGATGAGGAAATGGCTTTTGAACAACACGGTTCAGAACCCGTACTTACTTGAGTATTAGCTTCTGGACAGATCAGTCAAGAACATGTGGTTAATGCGACCAATTCTGATAAATCATCTACTTCTACATCTCATTTATCTTAATTAGATTTGTTGTTTAAATTCTTTTATGATGAGTTTCTTGGATCTAAATTGCCTAAATCTGTTGTGATTGACAGATCTGAAGAGTCAATGAGTCATCATCCAATTACTTCAGATGTGTCCACTGAATTCGTTTCCCCAGTTCAGCAAGAAACTCATATTCAAACACCTACTCCTTCAGTTGAAGTTGTACATGACACTGTCGAGACAGAAGTTGCTGACTCAGTTGATTGTACTGTAACGACTAATCAACAGCCAGAAACTGTTGTATCAACTGATGCTTCTGCATAGAATCCTTCAACTGAACCCCTCCTTGAACAAGACGAAGATAGTGGATTTTTAGATGAGAATCATGATCAATCTATATCAAATTGTTGGATCAGTAATTGTATTTGAAATTGTATTCCCAATCACATTCAAGCAATCAATCTCTACAAGATGTAACAATGTTAATTCTAGAGAGAGAGTAGAGAGAGAAACGTAGTCATATGTATATTGCAATGATGAACCACCTACAAACTATTACAAAGGAAACACTATTTATATGAGAACTAAAATCACAAGCTTAACAACAAAGTAAACTCTAAGATTGACTAAAACTAAACTTTGACTTTGTTGACTTATCTTGGCTTGACTTTTCCTATTAAATCTTGGATACAATAATACACTAACAATCTCCCCCTTTGTATTCAAGATTTAAAAAAAATTGATTCTAGTCTTCAGCGCTTGATTCTTCAACTTTTGTCTCTGACATTCTTGGACTTTGAAGCTCTTCCTAAAGTTGTTGAAAAATCTTGAAAAGTCATTCACGATTAGCATCTTTGAATAGTCAACAAGTCTTGAATAAAGCTTTGAAACCTTTGAAAATCTTTGGAACTTCAAGGGATCTTTGAAAATTGTATCTTCATTACTGAAATTCTCTGATACCAATTGAAATTGTATTCCCATATTACAATCAAGAAATTCTCAATCTAAAACAAGATTTGACAATGATTAAATCTAGAGAGAGAGAAAGTTCTCAAGTCATATGTGTATTGCAATATGAATGAATGCGTACAAAATGTTTCTAGCTACAAGATTGCTACAAGACAAAGGTATTTATACCAAGGACTAAATCATAAGTTTAACAACAAAGTAAACTCTAAGATTGACTAAAACTAAACTTTGACTTTGTTGACTTATCTTGACTTGACTTTTCCTATTAAATCTTGGATACAATAATACACTAACAGTATTCAAGAATAAAGTTGAGGGTTCAAATTGTAATAAGTTAATAGTTATTTGTAACTGGGCCCAAAAGCCCATTAGGCTTATACGGCCTAAGTATTTATAGTTTTTAATTAATTATGTTTTAGGTTAATCCTCATTATTATCATAATCATAATTATAGAGAGGAGGTAGCCGTATTGTAATCGTACGCATCAAGGTACCAAGAACACACAAGGTTTTCATTGATTAATCAAGGGATCGTGGTATGTTATTCTGCTCTGTTTTATCTCTTGATCCGTATTGTGTTGTGTGATTGTTATCAACTAGTTATCTGGGTTTACAAGTGGTATCAGAGCCAAAAGAATCAATCTTTTTGGATTGAAACTGTGCTTATCGTTAATGTACTGTGTGATAATCGAGTTCATGAATTTATGAGTTATTATGCATAAAATTGATATGATTATATGTGTTTCATGCTTCTGAATGTTATCTGATTGTTTAATTGCATTTAAATCAATCAATCGACTAGCTTTTGATGATTTTGTGAATTCTGGGTACATAAACTGTCGATCTCTATCTTCTTAAAATTGAAGCTTAATAGTTGTTTTTAGGCAATATTTTTTATTAGGATTCGATCGATACATGCATATGAATACTAAAGTACGCTTTTTACACTGGAATTTAATTGCTTGTTGAGTTTTCTAGGTTGATTATCGTTGTTCTGGGTCGAACTCAAGAACACCGGTCGTTATTCATCGTGGTCTGGTCCCGGTCGCTTCATAACGGTCAGTCGATACCGGTCGCACCATACCGGTCTCCTCACAACACCCCACCCCGGTCAGCATCCCGGTCGACACTAAGGTCCGGTCGACACCGGTCGCTTGATCCGGTCGGAATACCGGTCGATGAGACACCGGTCAAGCAAGACCCCGGTCGAGCAAGGCACCAGTCGAGATAGATATTGGTCCGTGCAACACCCCGGGCTTCAAGACCCCGGTCGCTTTCTTTTGCGCCATTAGTCACTCGCGCAAACCTCAGCTTTGCGCCGTCCACTGTTCGCGCAAAACCATATTTTGCGCGACCTGTATTTCACGCAAATCCTCTTTTACGCCACCCTCGGTTCACGCAAAAATCACTTTTGCGCGACCTACCTCTCGCGCGAAACTCCTTTTGCGGTACCCATTACTCGCGCAAATCTCATTCTTGCGCCACCTCCTTGTAGCGCAAACTTTACCTTTGCGCCAGTTCTTCTGATTACTTTGTGACTTGTACTTTTTGAGAATTCTGCATTTAATTATTTTTGGAAATTTATTTTTCTGAAAATTTTTAAGTGTGGCTTTTATCTAATACTTGATTCTAACGATCTCATCTAGTTGATTCTCTTGGTACAAATAAGTTTGATTTCTAACCATACAGCTAAGATGTCGAACCAGTTTCTCTCAATGGGCTCTCAGTTCAAACCTCCTGTCCTCATGGATAATGAGTATCAGCAATGGAAGAAGATAATGATCCAGTTTCTGAATCACAAGAACAGAGACTACATGGAATCAATCATCAATGGCCCTGTAAATCCAATGATCAGAGTACCCGGTCAAGCAGAAACTGAAACCTCTCCAGAAATCCCTGATAGATTTGTCCCAAAACCGTACCAGTACTTCAGTGAAAAAGGAGAAAGAGTTGTACAAGATAGATGAAGAGGCTCTCATTTATCTGACAATGGCTATTCTAAATGACATCTACAACCGTGTAGATAGTCGGAGCTCAGCTAAAGAAGTTTGGGATGAATTATCAAGATAGTTTGAAGGAAGTGAAGCCTCAATTCAAGCAAAGCAGAATCTATGCATAAATGCATATGAAGGGTTTCACGCAAAGGAAGGAGAGACATTGCTAGAGACCTAAAACAGTTACAACATCATTCTAAATGACTTGCGGAGGAACAATATCTCTAAATCATCTTTAGAGATAAATTATAAGTTCATCAAGAACCTGAATCCTGAATGGAAGAACTTTGCTATCAACCTTCAGATGTCAAAGAACATGGCTCAGGAAAACGTCACTGATATCTTCTCTACTCTTTCTCAGCATGAGGATGAGGTGAGAACCATTAACAATGAGTCTAATAATCTGAAGGATTTCGTGGCTCTCATAGCTGGCAAAGGAAAAAGTTCAAGTTAAGGTGTTGTACCCTCTGCAAGGTCAAAGAAAAAGGCACCTAAAGCTCTTATTACTGAGGTTACTGAGTCCGATTCTGCTTCAATTGATGAAGAACTGGAGATTGACTCAGATGATGATGTACAAAGGTTCTCTGAGAACTTGGCCATGATAACTCGGCAATTCAAGAAGAGCTTTGGCAAGAAAAAGTACTACTCGAAGCCAAAGTATGAAGGGCACAAGAAAGAGAAGTCCGAAATGCGATACAAGCCAAGGTATGGAAGAAGAGAGGATAGACGAGAAGAGAGGAAAGATGACAGAAAGGAAGATAGAAGAGAAGAAAAGAGAGAGGAGAAGAAAGAAGAAAGAAAGGATGAACCGGGAAGATGCTACAACTGTGGCAAATTTGGGCACTTCTCCAGAGATTGCAAGTTCAAGAAAGTAAAGAACTCAGAATACTATGCAAGGAAGTCACTCATTGCCAAGAAAGCTGAAGAAGGAAAGGTGCTTATGGCTGAAGAGGAAAACTGGTTGTTCCAAAGTTCTGATGACGAGGAGCAGGCGCACTTCACCCAAGTTTCCTACATGGAAAAACTGGATGGTGACGATGAAGCTTCTGAGGCACATTCCGAAGATGCGAACTCTGAGGTAAGTGATAATTCTGAACTTATTGAATCCTTGATGGCCCAAATACATAATATGAAAGATGAATTTGCTTTACTGAAAGGTAAACTTAGCTCTGCACATCAAAATGTTTTGATTTTTCATGATGAAAATGCTTTGCTAAAAGTTGTTGTGGAAGAAAAAGAAAAAGAAAAGGATGGTTTAAAAGCTGAGAAAGAATCTTTAAAACGAAAAATATCTGGTTTAGAAAAGAATCTTGTAAATCTCAATGCTGAAAAGGGTGAGTATAAAATTAAATTTGAAGTTTGTTTTCAAGAAAGAAATGAAGCCTTCACCAAAATCAAGCAATTGGAGGATATTAACATGAAACGAGGTCAGACTGAGCAGACATTAAATTTGTTGACCAATAAACTCCAAGATGAAAGGTTTTATAAACTTAAACCTGGTTTGGGTCTGCCAATTAACGATGTTTTGAAAAAGGCACCGGAGCACTTGTATAATTTTGATAAACTTGGCTCCACAATCAGACCCATTCCTAACATTCGTGCAACCTTTGTTGAAGCAAGTACTTCTAAACCTTTTACAGAAAACAAAGGTAAAGAAGAAATGGGAGAAAACAAGTCTTGTGACACTGATTCTCAAAATTCTTTTAAATCAGTTGGTTTTAAATATAGTGATTTGAACAAAAGCTATGAGACTCGAAAAATCGAATTGGCTGAGTTTGATTCACTGTTTGCCACATCTTCAAAAGAATCAGTCAGCAATGACATGGTTCCACCTGAGACTGCATGCAAATATGATGAGTATGAATCGGATGTTGATCCATCAACTATACCATCAATCTCAAATCCCATTGCTTCTAAACCTTTACTTGTTGAAGAGGTTGAAGAAGAAACTGTCATCACGAATGGATCTTGTTCTAAAAATGACAAAATGGAGTTTATTTAAAAAATGACCGAGGAAAGGTTTTCTGAAATGATGAATGCTTCAAATTCTGATCCTGTTTCTACTGCAAAGGAGTCAAATTCTGTGAGTGATCATACATCTGAATTGATGAAGCAAATTGATATGTTGCAACAGTCTCTTGATGATGTTGAAGATGAAAACTTTGATCTCAAATTTAAACTTGAAAAATCTTTGAAAGAAAATCAAGAGCTTTGCACAGAGATCAATGATTTGAAAATTACTTTGTTCAAGAATGCTTCAAATGATAAACAGATGTTCAATGATCCAAGCTGGAAGGTAAGAACTAATCCAGCATTTGATGCTCCTGCAAAACCTTCAATTGTTTACTCTGATTGTCCTGAATATCCACCTAGTATTTTTGAGAAGGGTGAGACTTCAAGTAACTCTAGAAAAGAACCACCCTCTAAGATAGAGACTAACAAGATGTTTGTTTCTGTTTCAGATATAAAAGGAAATGGAGTTGGAAGGAGTAAGAAGAATAAGGATGATAGTTTGAATAAAAAGAATAGTTTGCATTTTAGTGAAACTTCTGTTCCAAATAGTTGTACTTCAGACAGTGATGTTTTGAAAAGTAATTCTTTTGATGGACATGAATGTAAGATTTGTTCCGATAAATCAAAGTTTATGACTATTGCTCGAAAGAATCTATATTGCAAACACTGCTGGGATAATTCTTTCAAATACTACTCCACTCCTAAGTCCAAAAAGAATAAAAGAAAAGCTAAAC
The DNA here is from genome assembly GCA_954870635.1 of Arctium minus. Classification (NCBI taxonomy): domain Eukaryota; kingdom Viridiplantae; phylum Streptophyta; class Magnoliopsida; order Asterales; family Asteraceae; genus Arctium; species Arctium minus. Next base: position 22,011,073 of record OX941084.1, read on the forward strand.
TGAACTTCAATTCTAATTCTGATTCTAATTCTTCCACTCAACCCAAAGTGTTTCGGGCTAAGGTTCCCAATCCAAGTTCTAAAAAGCACTTTCAGGAATTAAATGTTAAAATGGTTTGGAAATGGGTTCCAAAACCCCGTTATGAATGGAGAGCGAAAGTTAAACCTGCTGATATTCCTGAATTGCTTGGTGCTAACCGCAAAGGACCCATCTTGATATGGGTACCTAAGCAAAACTAATTGTCTCTTTTGCAGGCCTGTCGACTGTGGGTGATAGATTCCGGATGTTCACGCCACATGACAGGATTCAAACACCTCTTGCATAACTATATGGAGGAGCCTGCCGGAGCAGTTCGTTTTGCAAATTCTGAAGTAGAAGGACAAGTCAGAGGATATGGCATGCTTGATAATGGAGTTGTGAAGATTCAAAGGGTGTTATATGTTGAAGGACTTGATCATAATTTGTTTAGCACCAGTCACTTCTGTGACATGAAATATCAAGTTCGCTTCACAACAACTCATTGCTATCTTGAGGATCCCGATGGTTACGAAGTCTTCAAAGCTGAGCGCCATGGAAATCTATATTATGTAGATTTTCCAACACTGTCTTCCACACGTCCAGTATGCCTATTAGCAAAAGCATCTAAAGCACAATCATGGACGTGGCATCGTCGCTTGTCTCATCAAAATTTCAGATCCATAGCTAAGCTACAGAGACAAGGTCTGGTCAAAGGTCTACCAGAAATGAGGTTTGAGAAAGACTCACTATGTTCTGCATGTGAGATGGGCAAAATGAAGCGAAGCTCATTCAAGTCCAAAATTGAATCATCGACCTCATCCGCACTGGAACTTCTTCATATGGACCTTTGTGGCCCAATGTGAACGGCGTCTATCAACGGTAAGAAATACGTCTTAGTAATGATAGATGACTATTCAAGGTATACATGGATCGAGTTTCTTCGCAACAAGTCAGATGCGCCAGAGTTGATTATCTCTTTTATTAAGCGCATTCAAGTACGTCTTCAATTGCCAGTCCGAACTCTTTACAGTGACAACGGCACGGAGTTCAAAAATGACACCTTGCAGAGTTATATTATCTCTGTGGGAATTTCACATAACTTCTCTGCAGCCTATACTCCACAGCAGAATGGCATTGTTGAATGGAAGAACTGCACTCTTGTTGAAGTTGCTCGTACTATGCTTGCACATTCTGATCTACCCATGTATCTTTGGGTTGAGGCGGTCGCAACAGCTTGCTTCACACAGAATCGTACCATTGTGGTCAAACGTTTTGACAAAACAGCATATGAGTTAATCAACAATCGTAAACTTAACATCAAATTCCTTCGTGTTTTTTGTTGCAGGTGTTACATTCTGCGAGAACGTCAAGGATTATCAAAGTTTGATAAGAAAGCGGATGAAGGATATCTCGTTGGATACTCTCTGACATCCAAAGCTTATCGAATCTACATTATTCGAACCAAGACGGTTGTTGAGAGCATGAATGTGTCTTTTGATGAGAATTCTACACGGACTTCTGGACACAACAGTTCAGAACTCGGACTTAAGAACAAAGCTTCTATTCACTCCAGAATAGAATCAGTGTCTAAAGAATCTAATTCTTCTAACTCTACTTCATCTGAGTTAGATTTGTTGTTTATTGATGCCTTCGATGATATTTGTGCAGACTTTGACAAAGGCATATCAACTTCAACAACAAGATCGGAGGTCCCTACAATTTCTGAATACATGTCTGGACCGTCCGAAGAAGTCACTGAAATTGCATCTCCATCAGGTACAAGTAAACCATTAGTTTCTGACTCTACTAATGCTGAATCTGTATCTACAGATAATTCTTCTGGAAATGAAGTCACGAGTACTTCAGCTGCTACTCCAGAAGCTTCAGTATCAGAAACACCAGTACAAGATGTCCCGAGTACATCTGTGGATCTACCTGCCGTGCATGATGAATACAATGCATCAAACACGCAACAAACAGTTGAATCCTTACCAAGCACACATCGTTGGACTAAGGATCATCCCTTGCATAACGTGATAGGTGACGTACAATCTGGTGTCACGACAAGGTCCGCATCAGCAAATTTCTGCATGTTTTCAAGCTTCCTTAGTTCCTTAGAACCAAAGAAAGCATCAGAAGCTCTACGTGATCCCTTCTGGATTTCTGCTATGCAAGACGAGCTTCTGCAATTCGAATGGAACAAGGTTTGGCGCTTGATCCCACTACCTAAAGGTAAAACTGTTATTGGAACAAAGTGGGTATTCAGAAACAAGAAAGACGAGGCTGGAGTAGTTGTGAGAAACAAAGCTCGATTGGTTGCAAAAGGGTACTATCAACAGGAGGGCATTGACTATGATGAAACATTCGCCCCTGTCGCAAGGATCGAAGCCATCAGAATCTTCTTAGCATATGCAGTGCACAAAAACTTTACAGTCTATCAAATGGACGTAAAGTCAACCTTCCTAAATGGCGTTCTGCATGAGGAGGTCTACGTGGCACAACCTGAAGGTTTCATTGATCCTCATCACCCTGATCATGTCTACGTGCTAGATAAAGCACTGTATGGTCTTAAACAAGCACCAAGAGCCTGGTATGAAACTCTAACTAAATTTCTCATAGCTTCTGGTTTCAAGAAAGGTATGGTTAATACCACCTTATTTCTTAAAAGGCAAGGTGAGGACTTGATTTTCATTCAGATTTATGTTGACGACATAATATTTGGGTCGACAAATCAGAAATTTTGCAAGAACTTTTCTAAAACCATGGAAACAAAGTTTGCAATGTCGATGATGGGTGAATTAAACTTCTTTATTGGTTTACAAGTAAAGCAATTACCCGAAGGCATTTTCATTAATCAAGCTAAATATATAAAAGACATGTTAAGAAAGTTCAATATGTCAGATAGTTCAGTCATGAAAACATCAATGGCTACTGGTACACTCTTAGATACAGATCCCTCTGGTAAACCTGTTGATCAAAAGGTGTATCGTAGCATGATTGGTTCCTTACTTTATCTGACTGTCAGTCGCCCAGATATAATGTTTGCCACATGTTTTTGTGCGAGATATCAGTCTAATCCTAAAGAGTCGCACTTTAATGATGTTGAGTGAATCCTTAGATATCTCAAAGGCTCTCCTCATTTAGGCCTTTGGTATCCAAAGGATTCTCGTTTTGATCTAACTGCCTTTACAGCTGCTGATCATGCAGGATGTAAGCTAGACCGGAAGAGCACCTCTGGATCATGTCAATTTATAGGTGATAAACTTGTAAGTTGGACCTCAAAGAAACAAAACTGTGTTTCAACTTCCACTGCTGAGGTTGAATATGTAGCTGCTGCTAGTTGTTGTTCACAAGTCCTCTGGATGAAGACACAGTTAAGGGACTTTGGGTACAACTACAAGCGCATCCCTATTTATTGTGAATCCAAGAGCGCAATCGCCATAACTGCTAACCCGGTTCAGCATTCGAAGACCAAGCATATAGATGTACGTTATCACTTCATCAAGGATCATGTAGAAAAATGTGATATCGAAATGCACTTTGTTCAAACTGACTTCCAATTAGCTGATCTTTTCACCAAGCCGTTGGATGAAAAGCGGTTCCATTTTCTAATCAGCAAACTTGGTATGTTGAACATGTCTTCTTAGCCTTACTCATGATTCTAGGGGGAATATTCTGAATTTTAATGTTGTGTTTTCTATATTTATTCTACAACTGTTGCTAACAATAGAGGAATCATTTTCACAAATGATTACCATTATTTCTTCTATGTGCAGGTTTGTTCAAGTGACAATGGCTTCTAATCACATATGATTAGAACCCGCACTTCAGTGTTTTGTGTTCTTTTTATTTGCTTTAAAAAAAATTATTATCTTAAGTTCAGGGGGAGCTTAATTGTCAAAGAGCTTAATTGAAAAACTCCTTTAGAGCTTAATTGTCAAACTCTTTTTAGTTTGAGGGGGAGAATTGCATTGTCAAACATCTTATGTTTTGACTTCTCCAAATTTTTATTCTTCATGTTTGTATTCCTTTGTGCTTTCATGTACAAAATACTGTTGAACAGTATGTTCTTTTAGGAAAATACAAGGGATTCGGTGTGTGAGCTTAACAGAACTTCCATGGATTCACGATAACGAGTGTTTCCTACCCAAGAAGTATTTCCTGAGTGATTGAGGGGAGAGGGGTCAAAAGATTGAGTGTTGGTGTGTGAAGAGGTAAAATGGAAAAGAGAGATTGGTTAGAAGTGAGAATTAAAAGAAAGAGGGTGAGAGAACAGAGTAAAAGAATATCAGACTCTGCACCAAACTTCTTTCTGAGTCGGGCAGCCACATTATCTGTTGTTTCACATTTCTTCGTGAATGACATTGAAAAAGGCACCTACCCATGCCATCTCTTGCATACAACCCCACCAACATACGCTATTGGTTCTTCACTTGGAAGATACTAATATTGAAAAAAAAGGAAAGTTGCCCCACCTTCGGACCCTTTCTCATGTACATTGAGTCTTTTTACAATTTGTTGTTGTCTCAACAAGTTTACATACTTTGAGCCTATATTGAAAAGCAATCATCTATGCTTAATTCTTTCATACACATGCACGAGCACACAGAAATTTGTTTTCTGTCAGAACGTTCATAGATAACCATGTGTTATTCGATGATTGAATGGAAGTCCTGGGGAGCCAACATCAAAATCAGCTCCTTATATAGTAACTTTGTGTTACTCAGTAACTTTGTGTTACTGACAGGCATTTTAACTGAGTCATTTGTTGATTCAGGGTTACCACATTTATTTTATTTGAATCTGAAAAGATTGAAATAATCACTTTCTCCATTTGGAGAGACTGCTCTTATTTCCACACAGGGATCTATACATGAAGACAGTGCTTAATTGATGACTATACAAAAAGGGGAAGATTGTTTTGCTATGTTTTGATGATGATGATTCTCACCACTCATCAAAAAGGGGGAGAATATACAAAGGGGGAGAATATAATCTGAAGACTGCTGAAGATTTCAAAGAATTCAAAGTCTCTGAGCTTATTTGATCTATCAAAAGTCTGATTGAAGATGATCGTCAGAAGGACGCTTCATTTAAAGAAAAAGAAAGATGAAGACTGTATCTGAAGTTTTTCAAGAGAAGTGAAGACCCGAAGCAAATTGCCAAAAAAAATTTAATCTTAAATCCAAAGGGGGAGATTGTTGGATCAGTAATTGTATTCAAGATTAAAGTTGAGGGTTCAAATTGTAATAAGTTAATAGTTATTTGTAACTGGCCCAAAAGCCCATTAGGCTTATACGGCCTAAGTATTTATAGTTTTTAATTAATTAGGTTTTAGGTTAATCCTCATTATTATCATAATCATAATTATAGAGAGGAGGTAGCCGTATTGTAATCGTACGCATCAAGGTACCAAGAACACACAAGGTTTTCATTGATTAATCAAGGGATCATGGTATGTTATTCTGATCTGTTTTATCTCTTGATCTGTATTATGTTGTGTGATTGTTATCAACTAGTTATCTGGGTTTAACACAAATCCACTCCCTCATGAACATGGGTGGACCAAAGAGCACCCGATACATGAGATCATAGGAGATCCATCTAAATCGGTGCAAACTAGGTCTGCTACACTTAATCAATGTATGCATGACTCATTCCTGAGCAAGATAGAGTCAACACGCGTATCTGAAGCTCTAGACGACTCAGATTGGGTAACCGCAATGCAAGAAGAGCTGAATCAGTTTGAAGCACTCAAAGTCTGGATACTAGTGCCTAAGCCTGAAGGTAAATCAATAATTGGTACGAAATGGGTTTTCAAGAACAAGGAAGACGAAGATGGTATCGTTATCAGAAATAAAGCAAGACTTGTGGCTAAAGGATATAGGCAAGAGGAAGACATTGACTATGACGAGACTTATGCTCCAGTGACGCGCATCGAAACTATAAGGATGTTTCTAGCTTATGTCGCACACAAGAACTTCACTGTCTACCAAATGGATGTGAAGACTGTCTTTCTCAACGGCATTTTAAAGAAGGAAGTCTACGTCTCTCAGCCTGAAGGCTTTGTCAATCCAGAGAAACCGCATCATGTATACATTCTAGACAAAGCTCTTTACGGTCTGAAGCAAGCCCCTCGAGCCTGGTATGAAGTGTTATCTAAATTCCTAGTCAAGAATGGTTTCTCAAAAGGTAAGATCGATACTACTCTTTTTATCAAAAAGGAAAAGGCCGATATCATTTTAATTCAAATTTATGTGGATGATATCATATTTGGCTCAACTAATGCAAAATACTGTAAGAATTTTTCTAACCTCATGGTGTCAAGATTTCAGATGAGTATGATGGGAGAGATGAATTTCTTTCTCGGATTACAAGTCAAAAAAAATTCTATGGGGATCTTTATTAATCAAGTTAAGTACATTTTCGATATTCTTAGAAAATTTAAAATGGAAAATTGTACACCTATTGGAACCCCGATGGCACCAGGGACTAAGATTGGCGCTGATCTTTCTGGAAAAGTTGTCGATGTTAGAACCTACCAAGGGATGGTCAGTTCTTTAATATATTTAACATCTAGTAGGCCAGATATTATGTTTTCTACATGTCTATGTGCTCGATATCAGGTTTCTCCAAAAGAATTCCATTTGTCTGCAGTTAAACGAATTTTTAGATATCTGACGGGCACTGCAGATCTTGGTCTGTGGTATCCTAAGGATACAGGTTTTGAACTGATGGCATATTCAGATGCATATCATGCAGGTTGTATGCTTGACATGAAAAGTACGTCGGGACACATACAATTTCTAGGAGATAAACTCGTGAGTTGTGCTTCAAAGAAACAACTCTGTGTATCCACATCAACAGCTGAGGCAGAGTACGTCGCTGCGGCGAGCTGTTGTTCTCAAGTGTTGTGGATGAGAACACAACTCCGAGATTATGGCTTCAAATACAACAAGATCCCGATCTACTGTGATTCAAAGAGCGCGATTGTCATATCTGTGAATCCTGTTCAACATACGAAGACCAAACACATTGATGTCATATATCATTTTATCAAAGACAATGTGGAAAAAGGTACAATTGAACTTTATTTTGTAAACACATATTACCAGCTTGCAGATTTGTTTACTAAACCGCTTGATGAAAAGAGATTTAATTTTCTCGTTTCAAAACTTTGTATGTTAAATCTCAAGACTTAATCTGTGATTACCTATAAAGTTTTACTATTGTTATTTTTCTTCATTTCTTTATTTTTATTCTGAAAGATATATGCACTTAAGTTTGTTCATGATCTCAGGGGGAGTGTGAGATGATACAAGATAAGATGATCTACATGTTGATCCATACTCTCTCAGTGATTTGATAACGACCCTTTTCTATACTTAGTGAAAATTACGTTTAATATTATGTATTAGTGTTTCATCATCAGCAATCATACTGAGTTTGTTCAGTTATCACTGATGATCTCTCTTGTAAACATTCATATGTAAGTGTTTCACTATCAGCGATCAAATACTGAGTATGTTCAGTATCGCTGATGGTTTCTAATATAAACAGTTAGACGTAATCCCTGAAGACAAGTTTCGCAACAAAAGATGTTCACTGCTGAATCGAAGACAAAACTGCTGAACAAAGACAAGTCTACTCATGACCTGATGTGGATATCAGTGAAGCAAAGACGAATCTACATACGCAAAGAAACCTGAGGAAAAGCTTCAGCGATGGCTGAACTTCTTTGTATCTCTGAAGGAAAAGATATTCAGCGATCGATGATCACTTAGCTTATGCCTCAAGTCTCTTTTGTCTTTCCCTTGCACACCCAGTACGATGTGTCAGAACGGATATACCTCTGCTACAATTCGTACAACAACTATGTCAACTACATTGTTCATCATACGGCCGAAAGCATGTCTCCCAAAGTCAGACCCTCACATCCAATCAATGAAGGGCACGTGTAAAGTGCTCTGCCATGCATTTAATGCATAGGGTATAAATAGAAAGATCAACACTCCATTTGAGTGTTGCCTTCATCTTTCTAAATATATATAAACCCTTGTTTTCTATACTCTCCCTATCTCCCATTCTCTATTTCTAGTGCAACCCTCTTAGTGGTTCTTAAGTTTGTTTAGATTAGATTCTACTTAATCTTATTCCGCAACAGACTTGTAAATTGTGTTTTGATTTATCAAATAAATAATTTATTAAACTTTAAAATTATGTGTTTGTATTCAACCCCCCCCCCCCTTTCTACAAACTTGTTAAGCATCTTCCTTTCTACAAACTTGTTAAGCACCTTCGGAACCAACACTACATTCATTTGAGGGGGAGTTAACAAATTGTGCATATGTTTATAACTGATAAATTTTATGATGCATAATTTCAGGGGGAGTAAGAGATAAGGAGTATGGAATTTGACTTCTGATTACATCTGATCAGAACTCATACTTTCAAAGTTTTATTGCTTTATGTCATTTTATTTTCAATAAATTTTGTGAATAAAGCTTTATACTTTGACAGACTTTTTGACTGTTGCAGAATTTGAGAGGAAGCTTACATGATCATATTAATCATGATTTTGAGCTGACTTGATGAGATTTAAGACTGAGCAAAAGGTTTATTTATAATATTAATCTCATATGTGTCTGAAAGACGGACAACTTTCAGATATAAAAACATGTTTTTAAATGTTCAAACCACTTCTTATTCTCAAAACGATTTCATGAATTTAGAAGTGTGATATTAAATGTTTTCATTTACATGTGCTTAAATGTTAAATGAACACTACAAAAATTACCCTTATCAGCGAGAGAAAAATCCGTCGCTAATCCCTAGCTAAAGCTCGAATCCGTCGCTGATAGTCCGTCGCTTAAATACTCGTAGTTGATGCTATCAGGGACGGATTAGCGACGGATTAGCGAGGGACAAGGATCAGTGACGGATTAGCGAGGGACTTGTATCAGCGAGGGATTAGTATCAACGACGGATTAGCGAGGGCCCTTATCAGCGACGGATTAGCAAGGGCCTCTTATCAACGACGGATTAGCGAGGGCTCTTATTAGTGACGGATTAGCGAGGGCCTTTATTAGCGACAGATTAGCGAGGGACATGTATCAACGAGGGATTAGCAAGGGATTTGTATCAGCAACGGATTAACGAGGAATTAGTATCAGCAACGGATTAGCAAGAGTCTTTTAGCGACAGATTTGCAAGGTAATTTTTTAATAATTTTTTTAAAAAAATAAATTAAAATTGTGTATTTTCGAATATATGTTTTACTAATGAGTATTTCGTTTATAAACCATCACTAGAATTTTTTTTTAAATAATCAAAACTTTCACATATCTATTATTTTTAAATATAGATAATCAACTTTCCAAAACAAATACACATACAACTAAAAATAATACATGTTGAATAAACATGATCATTTTTTTACAATTATATTCAAACAAATAATAATGTACATCTCCCATATTTCCATATCCACATATTTCTATAAATAATACATATTAAATAAACATAATCAATTTTTTACAATTATATTCAAGCACATGAAAATGTACATCTCCAAGGTTTGCATATCGAACTTCCTCACACTCATGCCGAGTTTTCTCAATGGATGTGAACTGCAACAACAATTACTATAACAATTATTACAAGATGAAAATCAAATACATGTAAAAAAGTACTCAAAATTATTTTGTACAAACATATCTGATACTTTTATAAACAGAAAAACATATTTGAAATATTTTTTCTAAATAAATCCATAAACTTTATAAAAAACATATCTGAATTTTTTTTCATAAAAACAGCAATATATTTTTAAAAACAGATCCGTAAAATTTTTATGAGAACAAATCTGAAATTTTGTAATAACAAGAGATCTGGATTTTTTTTTATAAAAAAGAAATCTGGAATATTTTTTTAAAAACAAATCACAAGTTTTTAATAAAAACATATATGAATAATTTTTAGAAACCGATCCGAGAACATTTTAGTAAACAAGATATGAAATATTTTATAAAACCAGATAATTTTTTTAAAAAACAGGTCTGAAATATTTTTTATAAAAAAACAGGTCCGAAGTATTATGTATAAAAATAGATAAGGATTTTTTTATAAAAAACAGATCTGGATTTTTTTACGAAACTAGATCTGGAAAATTTTAGACCATCTCCAACCCATACACTAAAAATAACACTAAAAACACTAAAAATAGTGGGACCCTTGACACTAAAAAAATTCGAACTCCAACCATACTTCAAAAAAAACACCAAATCTCCTAAACCCAAATAAAAAAAACATTTTTCTTTATTATTAAACATTTTTAAATACAATATCTATTATTTATAAATAATTATTATGTATTAGTTTATGTTATTTCAGTTGTATTTTTAATTTATGTTTTAGTTTATGTTATTTAATTTCAACTATTATGTATTTTTAATTTGTTATGAAATTAGATTTTGTCAATTTTATTTAATGCTAATTTTTTAATTTAATTTAATATCTAAAATGATTTAATATAAAAAGAATATATAAAATGATATCTAACAATTATATTAAAAAAAAAAAAAAGGAATTGAGTGCGCCATTTAGGTTTTGGAGTGTGAATAGTCTCGCACCAAATTTGGTGTGTTTTCAAAAGAAAAATGGTTGGCCGGCAAATGCTTTTGCAAAATGAAGTATGGTTGGAGATGCTCTAAATAGAAACATATCAAGAATTTTTTTAGAACTTCTAGAGTTTGTTTTATAAAAAACTGATTTGGAATGTTTTTAAAACAACAGATCTTGAGAATTTTTGAAAAACAGATCTGAGGGTTTTTTTAATAAAAAAAACATCAATAAAAAAGAAAAAACAAATCTGAAGAAATATACCTTATGTGAACAGTCATGGCCGTCGATAAGGGTTCACGCCTTCACCGTAACGAAATCTCATACATTTGTTCGTTAATAAGGGTCACGTCTTCATCGGCAGCAACAAAAAAGCTCAGTGTGAAAATGAAATATAGAAAAACAAGGGGTGGTGGTCTTCGATGGAAGGTAGAAGACGATAGTGGTTGTTGGTGGAAGGGGAAAGTCGATACTCTTCCATGGAGGGTGAGAGGTGAGAAGGAGAAATGAGAGGGAAAAGAGAAGGGAAAGTGATAGAAAAAGAGATGGGGAAATGAAAAGAAAATGAGGGGGGAATGAAAGTTTTTGGGAATGAAAGAATAAAAAAAGAGGGAGAAATGAAAGTTTTTAGTAGGAAGCTATCTTGGATTTTTAAATGTATATAAATTATTATTAAAAACCATTGTTTATCTTTTCTAAGAGCAAATTGCATGAAAAGGTAACGTACTTTAGTATGATTCCTGTTTTAGGTAACGTACTTTCAAAACTTCTATTTTGGTATCTGAGATGTGAAATCTCAAACTTTTAAGTACCTAGTTACATATAAATGCTTACTAGGATTAGGTTTTTTTTGACATGGTATTATTTATTTATTTTTCTAACGCCAACTAAGAATATCAATTCCATGTCATCATTTTTTAAAATATAAAATATATTCTTTTAAATCTTAAACTTATCACAATTTTCTTAAAAACCAAGAAAATCAAATTAACATAATTTTTTTAAAGCAATAAAATTTGTAATTCTTTTTCTTTATTAAAAAAATGACCATAAAATTTGTAAAACTATTTAAGTGATTGTAATTCTTATAATTCTTTATTAAAAAAATACCATAAAACAAAAATATTACAAGAATTACAATCATCTAAATAGTTTTATAAATTTTATGGTCATTTTTTTAATAAAGAAAAAAACTACAAATTTTATTGATTTAAAAAAAATTACGTTAATTTGATTTTCTTAGTTTATAAAAAAATTGTGATAAGTTTTTAGAATTAAAAAATTTATATGAAAATTTCTTCTTAATTAAAAAAATATAAATTTTATATTTTAAAAAATGAATGACATGGAATTTATATTCTTAGTTGGCGTTAGAAAAATAAATAAATAATGTCATGTCAAAAAAAAAACCTAATTCTAGTAAGCATTTATATGTAACTAGGTACTTAAAAGTTTGAGATTTCACATCTCAGGTACCAAAATATAAGTTTTGAAAGTACGTTACCTAAAACAGGAATCAGACTAAAGTACGTTATCTTTTCATGCAATTTGCCCCTTTTCTAATAGTTATATATATTGTAGATAAATTAAAAAATCATAAATTATCGTTAGTTGTTTGAAACTAAATATATTGTTTTTACTTTTATTATTTTAATTAGTAATCCTAAGTTGCATGAGATAAAATTAAATATTCTATTCCATTTATTAATTTTTTTTTATTTTTTTTATTTTTTTAATTATTTTATTATATATTTAATCAACAAACCTCAAACATAAATCATTATTTTCATTTATTTATTTTTAACATTTTAAACTAAAATTATATTCAAAATAATAATATTCAAACATTGATATAAGTAAAACATAAATAATTAAGTATTAAAATTAAAACAATCAGTCAAAACAATAAAATAATAATAATGATTATATAATTAGGTATTCATATTTTTTAAGTTTATATCATTGTAAAAATATTAAAATAACCTAAGAAATTTATATCATACGTGGTTTGAATCACTAATCCGTCGTTCGAGAGATTTAGTTTTTTTTTCCTTGTCTTCTCATTTGTATGTGTTTTTTTCCTTGTCTTCTCATTTAGATAGATCCATTAATATCTAATGAAACCCTTTAATGCCTAATGAAACCCTTTAAATCCTAATGGATCCCTTTAAAGCCCAATAGATACATTCAAGTCGAACTAATCCTTTAAAGCCCTATAGAATCCTTTAACGCCCGATATATCCATTAAGGCCTAATAAAACCCGTTAGAGCCCAATAGATCCATTAAGGCCCAGTGAAACCCTTTAATGCCCAATGAAACCCTTTAAAGCTCAATATAACCATTTAAAGCCCGATAGATCAATTAAGGCTCAATGAAACCCTTTAAAGTCAAATAGATCCATTAATACCCAATGAAACCCTTTAATGTCCAATAAAACTCTTTAAATCCTAATGGATCCTTTTAAAGCCCGATAGATCAATTCAAGCCGAACTAACCCTTTAATGCCCGATAGATCCATTAAGGCCCAATGAAACCCATTAAAGCCCAATAGATCCATTAGGGCTCAATGAAACTTTTTCAAGCACAATAGACCCACTTAAGGCCCAATGAAACCCTTTAAAGCCCAATACAATCATTTAAAGCCTGGTAGATCCATTAAGGCCCAATGAAGCCCTTTAATGCCCGATAGATCCATTAAGGCCTAATGAAACCCTTTAAAGCCGGATACATCCATTAAGGCCTAACGGAACCCTTTAAAGCCCAATAGTTAGTGACAGAATATTCTGTCACTAATTTTTCGTCATTAAAACCCACTAAGAGCCATTAAAACTTACTAAGATATTTTATGAATTATTAAGGCCCAATAACACCAATGGTAACTTATTACATATTTGTATGCACGTATGTACTACATATATAACACATATACACATCATATGCAATTACCAAACAGCACATGCACATTATCTATACATTCACTTATACACATGCATATAAACCCATATACAACACATATACACATGCATATAAACCCATATACAACACATATACAAATAGACACAATAATATACACGTAGATTCAATTGCTATTATCAACCAACACACACATCATGTATACAAGTATATAACACAGACCGAAAGATATATAAAACACATACACAACTATACATATAACATATACACATATACATGTCTACATATAACCTATACAAATGAGAAAACAATAAATAAAAAAAAAACAATCTCTCGCTAATCCCTCACTAATTAGCGACGGATGCCAAGAGTCCCTCGCTAATTAGTGAGGGATTAGCGACGGATTGACCACAAACTCATTTCATCGTTAATCCCTCACTAATTAGCGATGGATTAGCGAGGGATTGGTTTTGTGATCAATCTCTCATTAATCCCTCGCTAATTAGTGAGGGATTAACGAGGGATATGTGGTATCCAACGTTAATCCCTCGCTAATTAGCATGGGATTAGCGAGGGATTGCGCTTTTTTCCTTGTTTTCTCATTTTATGTGTAATGTGTAGACATGTGTATGTGTATATGTTATATGTATACATATGTATATGTTATATATATATATATATTTGTCGCTCCTTGTTATATTTATATATACATGATGTATATGTGTATTGTTAGCTAACTTTGAGTGGTAATAAGTTAACATATATACAATGCATATACACATACATATGTAGATCCACATATACACGTGCATATAAAGCTATATACGACAAATGTACACATGCATATAAACCCATATACAACACATATACACAATAATATATACGTAGATTCAATTGGCATTATCTACCAACACACACACATCATGTATACAAATATATAACACGGACCGAATGATACATAAAACACATACATAACTATACAAATAACATATAACCCATACACAACAATACAAATAACATATAACACATACAAATGATAAAACAAGAAAAAAAAAAAAAAAAACCAATCCCTCGCTAATCCCTCACTAATTAGCAAGGGATTAGCGACAGATTAGTGAGGAATTGACCACAAACTCATTCTGTCGTTAATCCCTCACTAATTAGCGAGGGATTGGGTTTGTGGTCAATCCCTCGCTAATTAGTGAGGGATTAGCGAGGGATTGACCACAAAACCAATCCCTCACTAATCTGTCGCTAATTAGCGAGGGATTGGTTTTGTGGTCAATCCCTCGCTAATTAGCGAGGGATTTTTTCCCTCACTAATTTTCGTCGCTGATACCCATTTTTCTATTAGTGGAACCGTGTGTTTCCAAAGATAAATACTTGTATTTTATCTTTTCCATATACTGTCAAGTATTCACACACACCGGTTTAATATTATGTTGGAAATGTTCTTACCATGTCTCATATTGAAACAAATTTTCGATGGTAAGACACCCCGCTTGATATTCAAATTTTGAGCGTTGATTTCATTTCAAAACGTTTCTTTCAAGACTTGTCTATATTTTGATTCATATATACTATATCGGTATATCCGATTTTTCATGACCTAAGTTTTTTATGATATATCATTCATATTTGATATTTTCATACAATGTCAGATTTTCAAACAAGTTTCTTGTATTTATTTCATTCATTCAATATACTTGTTTTGAATAATCTTCAATGTTTCAAATGCTCAAATCTTCATGTTTATCTTTCTGAGCAGATAGACATCTGATATGTATTTCATTATTGTGCTTTAACTGAAAAGTTAAACCATTTTGAGCAACATTGTTCTTTTAGGAAAACAACATGGGTTCATTGTGTGAGAACTTAACAGAACTTCTATGGATTCACGTTAACCAGTGTTTCCTACCCAAGAAGTTAATCCTTAGTGATCAAGAGGCGAGGAGTCAAAATATCTGAGTGTGGGTTGAGTGATGAGGTAAAATGGAAAAGAGAGTTTGGTTAGAAGCGAGTTCAATGTTAAACAGAAAGAGGGTGTGAGATCAGAGTAAAAGAATATCAAACTCTGCACCAACTTTTTCTGAGCTGGGCAGCTACATTGTTGGTGTGTCACAATTCTTCGTGAACATCATTGAAACAGGCAACTAGCCCATGCCAACTCTTGATAAAAAAACCCACCAGCTACTCATTTCTTTCTCAACAGAGAAATGTTTCAATTTTTCTGGGGATGCAACACATAATCTATCTGTTTTCATTTAGAAAATATGGATATTGAAAAAGAAGGAAGTATGCCCCACATTCGCACTTCGATCATGCACAATTGAATCTGTGTTTAACTGTTGTTGTCTCAATGGTTTACACAATTTTGAGCCTATTATAAGCATTCATCATGTACTTAATTCTTTCAAACACAAGCACGAACACACAGGAAATTCGTTTTTCTGTCTAAACATTCATAGTTTAACCTTGTGTTATTCGATGATTGAATGGAAAACCTGGGGGAGTGAACATCAAAAAGCTCATTTCCAATGTGTATTCGTTACACACAGTGACTTCGTGTTACTGACGTACATTTTTAACTGATTCATTTGTTGATTCAGGTATTTCACTCTAATTTGTCTGAATTTGCAAAGATTCAGATAAATATCTTATGAATTAACGGAGAATCAAAGGCTCAGTGGAAAAGGTCAGTGTTCAGATCAATGACATTTCTTGTGAAAGTTTTGATGATGTCAATGCCATTTCATCAAAAAGGGGAAGATGATCAAGAAATGTGGGAAATGATAAAGAAAAGTTAGAGCTTAAAGAAGAAATTTATATCAAGACAGTTAATTTGAAGAAAGTTTGTTGAAAGTTTGAAAGAGTTAATTCAAAGAATTCTGAAAGTGAGATGGATTTTACTGAAATTTTCTTTGAAGACAATTTACTGAAGCAATCCGAGTTGAACCTGAAGATAATTTTTTTCTGATGTCTATAAGAGGTTTTTACAACCTTGGGGAGATTGTTATTATTCTTGAAGAGTACATTCAGATAGGCATGGAAATGGGGTGGGGATGGGGCGGGGACCTCAATCCCCATCCCCGTCCCTGTCGGGGAATATGATCGCATCCCCATCCCCAACGGGGAACGGGGATCCCCATCGGGGAAACGGGGATTTTCTTTTCCGTTTATGTAAGCTATTTAAATCAAATATATGAGACACCACACATGTTTAAATATCACATATTTCCAATAAACCTAAAATCGAAAGAAATTTAATTTAGTATAAAAAAAGCACAACATCATATAATAATTAATAACTTAAAACCAACAAAAATTCAACCAAATTCGGAAAAAAAAAAAAAAAAAACTTAACTTCACACGTACCAAAAGATATCGAGTAATATTCAAAACCATATCGAGTAATTGTATTTTGATTGACATCCAAAATACATACTAACATCAAAAAAATAACAATTTTATATTATAAACCTAGTTAGGAAATAGAAAATTATGAATTACCGATTTAGTTTAAATAAATAATATATATTAAATATTAATTAAAATATATAACGGGGACGGGGCGGGGCGGGGAGTGCGATACCCGTCCCCGTCCCCATCCCCGCTTTGAGACAAACGGGGATCCCCGTCCCCATCCCCATCCCCGGTTTAGCGGGGAATCCCCATCCCCGATCGGGGCGGGTGGACCGGGTTCCCCGACGGGTCGGGGTCCATTTCCATGCCAACATTCAGAGACTTTAGGAAGATTACAGAATGTTTGAAGATTGCTAAGTAAAAGAGGAGATTTAATCTGACGATAATCTGACAAAGGGGAAGATTGCTCAAATGCTTATTTTGCTGAAAATAAAGTTGCTAAAGATTTATCAAAGAGAAGATAGTTTGTTTTGCACAGAAAGGGGGAGATTGTTTTTGCAAAATCTTTTAAAGATGATCTTGAATCGAAAGGGGGAGATTATTAGTGCACATATTTGTTGGATACAAGATCATGAAGACTGAAAGTCAACCAAGCCAAAGCCAAAGTCAACTCTCAAAGGAAAGTCAAAGTCTTTGTGTAATAAATGTCAAAGTTAAAGTCAATTGTAATGTGTTAGTTAATGTTTTGTAGATTAGTATAAATAGTTTTGTCCCATGTTCAAATAGGGATATGACTAGAAGAAATACACGGACATAGATTCTAGAGAGAGAAAGTTTCACAGAGTCTTGTATACAAATCCATTGAATTGAAATTGAAAACAGGTTGAGTATTTGAATTTGTTTGTCATCTTGTTTGTGATTAATTGCAATTAGAACTTGAAATTGGGACATAATACGTGGCCAGGGTCGGCCCTGCCCCCACCCCCCATAACCGCACTTGATAGAATTGATCGGGTGCATCTCGGTGTATCTCATCCTAATGTGCATCCAATGGTTGAGATCCCTTCTTACCTTTCTCACCATAACTTTCGTTCTCACGGGACCCAACCATGTAACTTTAAAGGTTACAATATTATTAATGATTCTTTAACCGGTATGTTGTATTTTCTTTCTTTTTTTCGAATTTGGAGATTTCTCCTTTTTCTCTCCTATTTTTCTTTATTTTAGAGGAGAGTTTAACATAGTTGGTGAAACAAACTTTTTCAAAATCTCCAAAATTTCTATTATTGCATGGCTATTGGTTCGTACTTGAGAGTAGAAAGTACGATCACAACCCGTTTTTTTTTTTTTTTTGTGACACAATATGAGCAAATAAGATATCAATAGGTTATCATCATAAATAACGACATCAAGAAAAGATATTAACTTTACAGTCACCTAACTAAATTTTCTCACGAAATAGTTAAGGAACCACAAGTCAATGCATAAGACATTTTTCCTTGCAATTTCGCAAGCTGGGACTTTGGCTGGTTTTTTTGTATCTAGACGCATGGGACTACAACACCTGGTTTAATAATAATTTTTTGCGATGGGCCGACTTTTTCACCGGATGCGTCAATTTTGTCAGAGACCTCAAGAAAAAGTGTCTTACGACATTTACTTGCAGTTTCTTGGCTATTTTGTGAGAAATAATTGTGTGATCGCTAAAAAGTAAATGTTTTTTCATTGGAAAGGGCCGCACGAACGTAGGTCGCCGCTAACACAAATTATGACATAGGTTCGACCACTTGGGTCGACCTTATGCATACACCCCTGTTGGTCCCAAAGGTGCTTAACAAGTTTGTAGAAGGGGGGGGGGTTGAATACAAACACAGAAATTAAAGTTTAATAAATTGTTTATTGATAAATCAAAATACAATTTACAAGTTTGTTGCGGAATAAGATTAAGACAGACTCAATCTAAACAAACTTAAGAAACACTAAGATGGTTGCACAAGAAATTCAGAGAATGGGGGATTTTAGAGAGATAGAAAACAAGGGTTTCTATTTTGGAGTTCAAGGATTGAGCACACCTTCAGATGAAGGAGTGAGCTTCCTATTTATACCCTATGCATTAAATGCATGGCAGGGTACTTTACACGTGGCATTCATAGATTGGCTTTGGTAGTCTCACTTTTGGAGACATGCTTTTGGCCACTTTATGAACAGTGTAGTTGACAGAGTTGGTGTACGATTTGTGGCAGAGACTTGTCCGTTCTGACACATCGTACTGGTTGTGCAAGGTAAGACAAAAGAAAACTTGAGGCATAAGCTTTGTGATCGTTGATCGCTGAGTATCTCTTCTTCCAGAGATAAAGAAGTTCAGCTATCGCTGAAGCTTTTCCTCAGGCTTCTTCGCGTAAGTAGATTTGTCTGGTCTTCGCTGATATCCGCATCAGGTCACTAGTAGACTTATCTATTGTTCAGTGGCTTCGTCTTCGATTCAGCTATGAACTATGTTGACGCGAGACTTGTCTTCAGGGATTACGTTAACTGTGTTACATAGGAAACTATCAGTGACAACTGAACAGACTCAGTTTGATCGCTGAAAGTGAAACACTAATACATATTAAATGTTTACAGAAAGGTCATCAGCGATAACTGAACAGACTCAGTCTGATCGCTGATGATGAAACACTAATACATATAATAACGTAATTTTCACTAAGTATAAAAGAGGGTCGTTATCAAATCACTGAGAGAGTTTGGATCAACAATCTCCCCCTATTTGATAATGACAAAGTAACAAAAGAAAATTACTTTATGATTCAAAATATAGGAATAAAAAGGACTCATAGAATGCATGTCCCAATTACTATTTTGAGGGATCTTTTACAGTACTGATAGGGTTAAGTACATCACTGCAATTTTCATTTAATTCAGGGATAGAATTACAAGATATGAAAATATAAGTACAAGTGACTAACTAACTACTGTAAGTATAACTAACAGATTACAGATAAGAAAACTAATCTATCAGCTATAAGAAGATTTGGGAGGATTGATCATATACTCAGGTATTTCTTCTCCTTTCTGTCTTCGTTCCAAAGATTCTTGACTGATAATTTCTTTAATTTTTTCAGCAGCAGGGAAGAAGTCACACCATAAGCATAAGAGATCCTTGAGATGATTCAGAGGACAGATAGGAATCTCAGAGATTCTTTGAAATCTGAGTTCCTCATCATCATCTCTGAAGAATATTCCATAAGGCTTGTCGATTACTTGACCAGCTTGGAAGGGACCACCAGGAGGCAGAGATAAGTCCAGAACTGAAAGATCAGGAGGAGGACCAAACAGTGCATCTCTTGAAAATTTGATAGAAGTTTCATTCCTGATGATGGCGACATCTTCAGAGGAGGAGGACCCAATTTTTCTCTTGAGTTTCAAAGATTTGGGAGGAAGAGGAGATGGCAGCTTTAGTACAGAAACGACTCTATTTATGAGGGCTTCAAGGAGTCCTTCAACGTAGCCTCTGTATGTAGATTTGGATTTCTTCAGCGCATCCCAGAACTCTAACCATTCCGTAAATCCGAAGCTTTCAAGTTTTGATACGTACATTGCTTTTTGGGTTCCATCCTCTCTGGTAATCTCCATGGTCACTGAGAGTTGATCTTTCTTCTTGCGACCAGAGATAGTCACGGCTGATATTGGAAGAAGATCAGAACGATAATCCATCTTTTGTTTGCACCATTCGATAGACTTATCGTTGATCTCTTGTTCTTTGAAGCGTTCCTCTTCAATTTCTTTCAGTAGTGCAGCTTGAACTTCCACAGGTTTGCTTTTCAGCTTTTTGTCCTTGACTTGAGAAGATTGAATCTTTAAAGCGAGTTGGGCATCTCGTTTGCATTCAGCGATCAGCTTCTCAGCTTTGGCAGATTCTTCTCTTTCAGCTTTAGTAAGGAAGTCAAGCTCTGTGGATATTTGAAGAGGGATTTTCAGCCGTTGACTTTCTAGTTGAGCGATCATTTCAACTCTTTTCTTCAGCACTTCCTCTGACCAATGAGATGGTCGAGAGGGCCTTCCTGGATGGACCAGGGAATCTTCTTCTTCTTCATCATCAATCTCAGCGATAGAGATTGGGATTATTTCTTCAGCGATAGTCGCTGGTATTATTTGTAGTTCAGAACCCTTAAGCAGGGGTGAGAACTGTCTGGTTAGAAAAAGAAGGAAAGAAGGGATAAGTGTATTTTTAGAACGAGAGAGATAAAGGCTAGAAAGACATAGGGGTTTGGAAAGAGTAGAAAAGTGGTACAATTGAAAGACATACCTGAGAAGGATGCTCCCCCTCAGATTGTGATCCAGTCCTCAAGCATTCTTCAGCGATTGGTTGCTTGTCTTTGCTTTGCGAAGGAACACTTGAAGATGTATCACCTCTCACCCCTGTTTTGACAACCTCTTGCGAAGTTGTCCCTGATACGACGTTCGGCTTAGAGAACCACATAGATTGGTCTTCATCGTCGTCGTCGTCATCGGAGGGCTGATCCTTTTCTTGATCATCAAGATCTAGATCATCTTCCTCTTCATCGTCTTCTTCCTCATCCTCTTCAAAGAGAATGGAGTGAATCGATGAGGATTCTTTTGCCTTCTCCCCCTCAGATTGAGAGGGAGGTTCCTTTGGAGTCTCAGCATCCCCAGCAGCAGCGATAGAAGTTTCTTCAGCTTTCTCCCCCACTTTGTCATTATCAGCGGTAGGGGATTGTTCAGCTGCTGGAGTAGCTGTTGAAGCTTTTAGCACTTGAACGTCAGCCTCCAGACGCTTAACTCGGTCTTCAACCGCAGGTATGTCGCATGTGGCATCATGAATGAATTCCACAGCGATGTTGAGGTTGGTACGATCATCTTCAGTGAAGGAGGGAGGCAGCGCTGGAGCTGGTTCATTCACTTTCTGGAGAACTTGCTGAAGAAGGGACGTGCAGAGGTCAACCTTGGAAGAGAGACCCTGAACGTCAGCTGTAAGAGACTCAAATCGTCCTTGAAAAAGTCGAGAGGACTCTCTGAGTTGGACGACTTGTTCTTCGAGAGCTGAAAGTTGAGAGTTCTCAGCTTTGGATGAGCAAGTGGCGGTCAACTTCTTCAGCTCCTCACCAGCCTGATTGACGGCGTTGGTGGTTTCATTGATGGTGTTGGTGAGAGCATCCACCTTTTCTCCTAGACTGTTGACATGCGTGTCAACAGTCGCCAAGCTAGGACCTGAAAATAATGTTAGTTCAGATATGGGCTTATTTGGAGAGGGGGGGAGAGAAGTGTTTAGGATTATAGGTGTACCTGACGTATCAAACATTTTGTAGAACTGCATAGATTCCTCAAAAGTTTGATGCTCAGGTCCTATAGGGAAAGAAGAGGTGGCAGGTTCAGAGACCAAATGAGGAGAGAAGGGAAGAGTTTTGGGGATAGAAGTAGGGATGGGGTTAATCTCAGGGAATGAGATAGTAGGTGGGGTTACTGATGATGTGACAGCGAGTGAGATCGCTGACACGGCAGTATGAGTGACTGCTGAAGTTGTGGAGGAAAGACCCACAAAAGCATCTAAGGTAGCTTGTTGAGAAGCTCCCTCAGGTATAGTACTAGAAGGTGTACTTTCCTTAGTCTTTTTGGCCTTTTTGGAAGGACCAATTGGACTAGCTGATGGTCTTTTGGAAGTAGTGGTAGCGACAGGGATAGCAGACGAAGGAACCGTCTGCGTGGTCGCTGAAGATGAAGAAGAATGGAGAGAGAGACGAGAGCGAAGGAGAGAAATACTTACCTCGTCGGCAAGTGGCTTGACCTCCAGTGATCGTTGACCAACCCTGGCAAAGGTGCCATCATCTTTGGTGGGATAGGTGTTGGGATAGAGGAACTTGATGTACGTACATATGAAACGTACGTACGAGATCTTGGGATCTCGTTCAGGCTTCTCTAATCTCGACCTCAGATCTTCAAAGATGGCTGTGGCGTAGTCAAAGTTTTGACCAGCGATAACGGAGTATGCCATCTGCAGTTGTGTTTTGCTGGCTTGATCCAGCGAACCACTCTTCCCACTCATGCACTGAATTATGTGCGAGAAGATAAAGTTCAGTTGTGATGGCATCTGAGCTTTAAGAATCTTGGTGAGCTTCTTGTTAGGAATAGAGGATCTTGGTTTGTTTTCCCAACAATAGCCCATTGCGTCCAGGAAGAATATCAGCTCATCATCAGTGGGGAGTGCGTCGAATCCACTCTTTGGTTTGTCAGGGAATCGTAAAGATTTCCTGAGGCTAAGAGCGGTCATGCTCCCTGGCCCTAATTCCGTGCTGAACGAGATAGCAGGGACTCGTTCGCCTTTCCTGTTTGTAAGTTCAGTAGCATCAGCAGTGAACCAGAACTGCTGAAGTAGAGTCTTGGAGGGCTTAGGATCCACAGTGATCGCGTAAGCTATGCATGACTGCTTGAGGAATTCAGCAGCTTCCACCAGATGTGGGTATTTGTCAGCTTTGAAGTCGAGTCTGGCCAAATGATTACATTTAGTAATCTCAACTTCAGTGAGAGCGAATCGTACATGCTTGGAAGCAACGATTGAAGACTGTGTCATTTCTGTTATGGAAAGAGGCATAATAGAAGAAATGATTTAGATTAAAAATAATATGATTACCAGTTTCCATAGATGAAGGGAAACTGGAAAATTATCAAGTTATTTTTAAGAGAAAAAATAGTGTTCTGGGTAGAAAGAAGGAAGAACACTTTAAAACCAAAAGGTTTTTATTTAAAAACATAAAATCAGAAAGAATGATCTTTAGTTTTTAAAAAAACGTTTTATAAAATCCATAGAAAGCGAGTAGGATTTTAAAAGAATAAAAAGCATATGAACAAAGCATGAAATAAACCTGTGTATCTTGAAGAAAGAGAGTTGCAGATTCAATATTCTGGGTTTACTTGCTTGAGTGTTCTTGAGAGAATGTTTCTTGCTTTGAAAGTTTTGAAAGCGTAAACAGTATAAAGGAGAGAAGAATTCCTTTTATACGAATAGAGAGAAGAGAGATAAGAGAGAGAATGAAGCGGGAAAAGAAATCATCATGACATTGACACGTTCCACGAAGTTGATTGGATAGGAGGGCAACGGACGAACGTGTCAGAAAAGGCATGTCGTGGATTGTCGGTTCAAATGACGTCATAGAGGAGAGAGACTGTTCATTTGTCCGTTCAAATGATCACTGAAGAAAAGTCAGTGATAGATTTTCCTTTTTAAAAGTATCCCTGATTGTAAAGATAGGGATAGATTTTCCTTTTAAAAGATCACTGATTGGAAATATCAGTGATTAATGTATTTTTCAAAAAAAAGCTTTTAATCATTTGAAGAAAGTTCAGTGATTAAAGTTTATATTTTGAAGAAAAACATCTTTGAGGGAGAGAGAACATACCTGAGAGTCAGAATGTTTATCAGAGAGAATGATGAGGGGAACTTTTGATTACTGACACAATACATGAACGCTGAAGAATTATTCTTCGAGGTTCAGCATTCCAAGCTCACTGATGAGAAAGTTGAACCTTGTCTCATCAAGAGGTTTGGTGAAAATATCAGCAAGCTGAAAGTCAGTAGGGATAAAGTGAAGTTCAATATCACCATTCATCACATGATCTCTGATAAAGTGATATCTGATCTCTATGTGTTTTGTCTTTGAATGTAGCACTGGATTATTTGCTATAGCGATAGCACTAGTGCTGTCGCAATAGATAGGAATCTTTGACAGCTGAAGATCATAATCTAATAGTTGATTTCTCATCCATAGGATTTGTGAACAACAGCTTCCAGCGGCTACGTATTCAGCTTCAGCTGTGGAAGTGGACACAGAATTTTGCTTCTTGCTTGTCCAGCTTACTAGCTTTCCTCCCAAGAGTTGACATCCACCAGTGGTACTTTTTCTGTCAAGTTTACAGCCTGCAAAATCACTATCAGAATAACCAGTTAGATCGAACCCTGAGTCTTTGGGATACCAAAGACCGAGGTTAGGAGTTCCTTTCAGATATCTGAAAATTCGCTTTACAGCGATCAGATGGGATTCCTTGGGTTCAGATTGATAGCGTGCACATAAACAAGTAGAGTACATGATGTCAGGTCGGCTTGCTGTAAGATACAGCAATGAGCCTATCATTCCTCTATAGGCAGTGACATTAACAGGTTTTCCAGATGGATCCTTGTTAAGTGTCAGTGGTGGTGCCATAGGAGTTTTCATCGCTGAAGTTTGAGTTAAATCAAACTTCTTCAGCATGTTTTTAACATACTTACCTTGGCAGATAAAAGTACCTTTGTCAGATTGTTTAATCTGAAGACCAAGAAAATATGTCAGCTCACCCATCATACTCATTTTATATTCTTTCTTCATTCTTTCAGCGAAGCGAGTACATAGAGATGGGTTAGTAGAACCAAATATTATGTCATCGACATATATTTGTACAAGAATTATATGACCTTTTATCTTCCTGAAAAATAACGTATTATCAATCTTGCCACGTTCAAAATTTTCAGAGATAAGAAAAGATGAGAGAGTGTCATACCAAGCACGAGGGGCTTGTTTTAAACCATAGAGAGCCTTATCCAATTTATAGACATAATTTGGATGCTTAGGGTCATAGAACCCTGGTGGTTGTTCTACATAAACTTCTTCATTCAGTTTTCCATTCAGAAAAGCTGATTTTACGTCCATTTGATAAACGATGAAGTCTTTATAGACTGCATAAGCTAAGAATAGTCGAATTGCTTCGAGCCTGGCCACAGGGGCAAAGGTTTCATCATAGTCTATGCCTTCCTCTTGTCTGTATCCCTGAGCAACAAGTCGAGCCTTGTTGCGGGTTACAATTCCATGTTCATCTAACTTGTTTCTAAACACCCATTTGGTGCCTATTACAGTTTTATCAGATGGTCTAGGAACGAGATTCCAAACTTTGTTTCGAGAGAATTCAGTCAGCTCTTCTTGCATAGCGCTGACCCAGTTTGGATCTCTGAGGGCATCATCAGTCTTCTTTGGTTCAATTAAGGAGAGAAAGTTTACAAAGAGACAGATATTACCTGAGCTTCGTCGTGTCTGAATACCTGCATCTGGATTACCAAGAATTTGATCTATGGGGTGATCTCTGGTCCATCGCTGAGCAGGAGCAAGATTGCTTATTTCAGCGATAGGATCAACAATAGGAGCAGCCGCTGATGAAGATGCTTGAGGTTCATCAGCTAGTAATTGTTGAACATTAGATACACCAATGCTTTCAGAAGGGTTTTCAGACGTAGATGGATTTGATGGTAGAAGTGTGTTTAGAGGTTCAGCTGAAATCCATGAGTTGGATTCAGCGGTGGGAGGTATGATACTTGGTTCTTCATCAGCAGCTGGAGTTTCAGTGTGCTGTTGGTTTGAGAAGAAAGGTTCAGTTTCTCTATAGTGAGAGATCATCCAAGTATTCAGTTCTTCATTGTCAGCGATTGGTTTAGAGTTCGCTGAGCGCGTTTCATCAAACGTGACATGAATGGTTTCTTCTACGGTTTGTCTTCTTTTGTTGAAAACTCTGTAGGCTTTTGAGATGGAGGAATATCCTAAAAATATTCCATCATCAGCTTTTGGGTCGAACTTTCCAAGTTGATCTTTGTTGTTTAGGATAAAGCACTGACAACCAAAGATATGAAGAAAACTGATAGAAGGCTTCCTTCCAAGAAAGAGTTCATAAGCTGTCTTCCCAAATCGCTTTATTATCAGCGATCTGTTTTGAGTAAAACATGCAGTGTTTACAGCTTCTGCCCAAAATTGAGTAGGGAGGTGAGAATCGCTGAGCATTGATCTAGCAGCTTCTATGATCGTTCTGTTTCTTCTTTCAGCGACTCCATTTTGCTGAGGTGTTCTTACTGAAGAGAAGTTGTGAGAGATTCCCTTGTTCTCAAAGAAATTGTTCAGGGAACTATTTTTGAATTCAGTTCCATGATCACTCCTTATTGATCGAACAGTAAGATTATTCAGCACTTCCATCTTTTTGACAAAAGATATTAGTTCTTCTGGAGTATCATTCTTGCAGCGAAGAAAAATAACCCAGGTGTAGCGAGAATATTCATCTACAATGACAAGCGTATATTTCTTTCCAGCTATTGATTGGATATTGACAGGGCCAAATAGATCCATATGCAAGAGCTGAAGAGGACTTGTTACTGAGGAAACTTGTTTCGACTTGAAACTAGCTCTTGTTTGTTTTCCTTTTTCACATGCTGAGCAGAGAGATTCTTTAGCATATGAGTGCTGAGGAAGACCAGAAACCAGTTCCTTAGATGAGAGAGAATTCAGGGTTTTGAAGTTTAGATGAGAGAGCCTTTTATGCCATAGCCAGTTGACATCAGAAGAGGCCTTAGAGAGAAAACATAAGTTATCAGTGATAGTAGAGTCCATATCTATTACATAGACATTTTCTCTTCTATAACCACTGAGAGCAAGTTTTCCTTTTTCATCTACCACTGAACATGCTTTCTTAGAAAAGCGAACTTCGTAGTCTTTGTCACATAGCTGACTGATGCTTAGAAGATTGTGCTTCAGTCCATCTACATAAGCGACTCTTCGAAAGGTAGTTGTCCCATTGCTGAGGACACCAAACCCTCGGGTAAATCCTTTTCCATTTCCACCAAAGGTCACAGAGGGACCTTTCTCTTCCTTGTATTCCGTGAGCAGGTCTCTTTGTCCAGTCATATGACGAGAACATCCGCTATCGAGATACCAGATGCCCTTTGATCCCTGCATACATAAGGAAGATTAAGCTTTGTTTGGTACCCACTTTTCAATGGGTCCTTCAGAGTTAGTGGATAAGGAAGATTCAGCAGTCTTCACCGCTGATGAAGATTCAGCTTCAGTGGTAATCTTCACTTTGGTTAATTTCTTAACCTTAGTGGTATTTTTCTTCACTTTGGCTGTTTTATCAGCTTTGGTGGTATTTGGACACTTGCTCGCAATATGGTCAGTGAATCCACAGTGATAACATTTTCTATATCTGATGGTGGATTTATAGCCAGAAGGTTTTGAAAACTTAAGATGAGCAGGTCCAGCTCCAAGAATACCTTTAGCACGAGATCTGGGAGGAATTTTTATTTCTTCAGATTTCACGGGCTTTAGATCAACCTTCAGCTTTGGAGGACAGATATCAAAGATTTCTGTCACTGAGCTAAAAGGTTTATCCACTGAAGGTTTGGAAGGAACTTTCAGTTTGGTTTTCTTGGAAGCCTTCTGAGGAGGGAGAATAGACTTTCCTTTATCTGCAGGCTTAGATCTTGCAGATATCTCCTCAGGGATGGGATTAGAAGAAGAACAGGGATAGAATTGATTATAAGAAGTGTCAAAGAAAGATGTGACAAAAGTTCCAAACTTAAGCGAGGAACTTTCTTCTTTAGGATCATCCTGTGGTGACCAAAAACCAAGACCAGTTTTATCACTTTCAGGAGTTTGAGCATTTATTATCTCAGAGATCTTTGTTGATGATTTGCACCATTTTTCAACATGAGCCTTTTCTGCTTTTAGAGCAGCGATGGCTTGTTCGCGTTCAATGCTGATGATTTCATTTATAATGACTTGATCTTTTAGCTTTTCTTCTAAAAGATTTAGTTCACTGATCTTTTCATGACATTTCTCTAGCTCTTGTGTTAAATAAACATTTTTATTTTCAGCTTGAGTTTTGTCGTTTAAAGCATTATAAAGGTCAATCGTCAGCACATCAACAGCGCGACTTCTCTCAGCTTCAGGCAGAGAGGGATTTGTAGAGATGGATACCTGAGATGATATGTAGCTCATAGAAGGTTCAGATGGTTCTTCTACTTCTTCTTTAATCTCAGCCATGAGGCAAAGATTAGCGACTTCTTCTTCATCAGAAGATGATTCTTCTGATTCAGCCCAGTCATGTTCTTCAGCGATGAGACCTTTACCTTTTTGCTGATAGCTTTTCAGCTTTTGATATTTGTTTTTCAGCTTATGGTATTTGTCATCACTGGATCTTCTTGAGGTAGAAGGTTTGAAGACCTTTTTAGACCTGCACTCACTAGCAAAATGTCCAATTTTTTCGCAGTTATAGCAAGTGGCTGTAGCCTTATCAACCGGAGTTGATTTTGGCTTTTCAGTAAGAGAGAGAGGTTTACTTCTTCGGAAGTTACTCTTTCTTGCAAATCTCTTAAAAGAGTTTGTCAAGAGTGCTAAGGACTCATTAAACTCTGAAAGATCAGGGTCTGATAAATCCTCAGATTCAGAATCTAACTCAGTGATGGTGAGAGTAGATCGCTGAGATGGAAGTATCTCTGATGAGACTAAAGCAACAGCAGTGCTTTTGGAGTCTTTAGAATCTTTTACAAGATTCTTCTTCAGGAGATTAGATTGCTCATAGTTGAGCAATATTCCATACAGAGTGCTTAGAGAGAGAGTATGTAAGTCCTTTGTCAGCTTGAGACATATTGAATAACTGTCCCAGCTTTCAGGAAGACTTTCCAAGAATTTTGTTAGGACCTCAGAATTAGAATAGGTCCTTCCAACAGTTCTTAGGTCAATGATCAGGCAGTTAAACCGCTGATGAATGTCAGAAAGAGATTCATTCTTACCAGCGATAAAACTTTCATACTGTCTTACCAAGTTAATCTTTCGGGTCTCTTGGATTTCAGTGGTGCCCTCATATTGAACACATATGGTTTCCCACATTTCTTTAGAAGTTTTTAGATGCATGATGGAATGGAAAACTTCATCAGGCAGAGCCATTGATATAATGGTCTTTGCTCTTGCATCTATGCCTACCTTCTTTTTATCTTCATCACTCCACTGTCTTATTTCCTTAACGACATATCGTTCAGGGACAGCTTCAGTGGTGGCAGTAGCAGGAACAGCAGCTATAATTCTAACAGGTTCATAGGGTCCGTTTTCTATATATTCAGGTATAGTAGGATCCGCACCTTCAAGAAATAGCATCATTCGATTTTTCCATAGAGAAAAGTTATCTCTGCTAAATCGAGGAGGTTTAGAAAGTGAACCATTATCATAGTAGTTTGTGTTTGTGTTTAGTGCCATTTTAGAATAGCAAGGAAGAGTATACAGCAAGATCTTGTTTATTAGATTAAACAAACTGCTCTGATACCACTTGTTGGTCCCAAAGGTGCTTAACAAGTTTGTAGAAGGGGGGGGGTTGAATACAAACACAGAAATTAAAGTTTAATAAATTGTTTATTGATAAATCAAAATACAATTTACAAGTTTGTTGCGGAATAAGATTAAGACAGACTCAATCTAAACAAACTTAAGAAACACTAAGATGGTTGCACAAGAAATTCAGAGAATGGGGGATTTTAGAGAGATAGAAAACAAGGGTTTCTATTTTGGAGTTCAAGGATTGAGCACACCTTCAGATGAAGGAGTGAGCTTCCTATTTATACCCTATGCATTAAATGCATGGCAGGGTACTTTACACGTGGCATTCATAGATTGGCTTTGGTAGTCTCACTTTTGGAGACATGCTTTTGGCCACTTTATGAACAGTGTAGTTGACAGAGTTGGTGTACGATTTGTGGCAGAGACTTGTCCGTTCTGACACATCGTACTGGTTGTGCAAGGTAAGACAAAAGAAAACTTGAGGCATAAGCTTTGTGATCGTTGATCGCTGAGTATCTCTTCTTCCAGAGATAAAGAAGTTCAGCTATCGCTGAAGCTTTTCCTCAGGCTTCTTCGCGTAAGTAGATTTGTCTGGTCTTCGCTGATATCCGCATCAGGTCACTAGTAGACTTATCTATTGTTCAGTGGCTTCGTCTTCGATTCAGCTATGAACTATGTTGACGCGAGACTTGTCTTCAGGGATTACGTTAACTGTGTTACATAGGAAACTATCAGTGACAACTGAACAGACTCAGTTTGATCGCTGAAAGTGAAACACTAATACATATTAAATGTTTACAGAAAGGTCATCAGCGATAACTGAACAGACTCAGTCTGATCGCTGATGATGAAACACTAATACATATAATAACGTAATTTTCACTAAGTATAAAAGAGGGTCGTTATCAAATCACTGAGAGAGTTTGGATCAACAACCCCTTGTATGCACCTAGGCCATGAGCCTTCTTGATCACATCAGTTTCACCAAATAAAGTTTACGGTTTTCGTTTTGAAATTGGTAGGATCTCATTTTCTTTGCAGGTTGATAACAAAAATCATTTCTTATTCATCTATAATCATAATAAACAGTTGGGATTTGGAAGAATTTGAATGCCAGTTTAAAGAAAACCCATCAAAGATAATAAATTCCCAAATCATAATAAAATCATTTCTCAATCTCTGTTTTAAATTCCCAAAATTGGGGGAAATTCGAGCAACTATTTATTGGAGCTCGAGCTCGTTTACCTGGAACTCACTTAACTTAACGGGTGGAACGCTATAAGACCAATATTCAACTCGGCTCATTCGAAAGCTCGATTAAAAAATTTAAGTTGCGTCAAACCAAACAATAGGAGCACACTTTTTCAAGCTAAATATATGATCTTATGTCCCTAAATTATGCAATCAAAATATAAAAAATATCGAGCTCAAGCCAATAAACGCGTTAATCAATCTCCGTTTCAAGTTCATAAACAAACCTATAAAGTTTGATTTTTCAATCATAATGTATAACTCAATATTCAATGAGCATCAAACTCATATATTCGAGCTCGAGCATTACTTTGAAAAAAGTTACTCTAGTTCGAATCAAATATTATTTTTTCAAGTCGAGCCCGAACAACCTGTCATTTAAGCCCATTAACACCTGGACATTCATATTGGCATCAGATCATTGCCTAATATGCACATATCATTCACAATTTCACATAGTTTTCTTGTGAATATGAACAATAATACCTTTTGAAAACAAAAGCCTAAATATCACATTGCTTTAAGCAACCATAAGTTTTTTTTTTGTCAATCTTCATCAGAACTATCATCTTCATTCTTCACTGCTGTATTCACTACTACTATCATCGTCGATATCAAGTTGAACATACCGAACCTGTATAGGTTGCGGTCCCTTTGCAAATCAATAGAAATAATGCAGTCTTCACTGAAGCAGAAATTACAATATAAATCAATCCATTCAGTGAGTACATGATTACATAAAAGCATCTTGGAGTTAAAGGAGCCATTTGTGATGACTAATTGATCAAATTGTTTTCAGCAGTTAAACACAAAATACAATACACTAATTTATAGAACTGCCAAAGAGGAAGTTAACATGTTTTATAGGTGAATTAAGATTCCATAACATAATTCAAAGTTCCTAAATGATCTTAACCACATACACTGTAACAACCCAAAACTAGAACAGCCCAAAGGTTTCACACTCGTTAAATAAAGAACGAACATCGTTGTCCCAAACGGTAAATCATCTTTAACGTATTACACTATTTTTACACCAAAAGAGAATATTCTAAGGGGCAGTTTACCAAACGTTTTCCAGATAAGCACTTATCAGTAAGAGTCACCACCCTCACTTGGCATATCGGATAATATTATCAGTCATAAAAATGGATTGTTGGTGTTAAGAGTCTTCTCTCTCACTTGAAAACTCTTGGTACTTGCCATGCTCACTCGGTAAGATAAGTGACACCTCGATAAGCGCTTACCCGATAAGTGTTTGGTAAACATCTCATACATATATTCTTTTTTATTTCGATTACATAGATTTTCAGTATTAAGACTTTATTTATCAACTGTACAAGTGATGGCCATAAATTATATATTTTCATAATAATTTAATAAATTATACTATTATACTATTCATAACACTAAAAAAGTGCGTTCATTGGAGATAATTTGGTGCGAAAAATAGGTTTAGACCGTTTAGTGCAAGATTTGGTGCGTTCATTGGAGATGGTCTAAGTACGTATATGCTTACACTATGTCTGGCATTAGATCTTGAAGATCGCTTCTAAAGTGTAACGAAAAAATTTATCCATTGCGTTTTAAACGGTTAGAAGTTCATATAAAGATATGGAGAATATCAAATGAATTGTTTCTATATTGAATACTTTTATTATTTACACAGAAATCGAGAGGCATATATATATACAAATAAACCTAACTAATAGGAGATATATATGGCTGATAGGAGATATATATGGAAGACTATAGGAGATATATATGGAAGACTATAACAATATTTGACAGGGTAATGTACACGTGAGTTATATTTCAATATGCCCCCGCAAGATGGACGATCCAGAGATGAGGCCAATCTTGGAAAGTACGTAGGTAGTGAAAACGCGATGTGGGTAGAGGCTTGGTGAGAGCATCTGCCAATTGGTCATCACCTGCGATGTGTTGAACACGAAGAGAACATTGTTGAACCTTTTCTCGGACGAAGTGAAAATCTAAGGCCAAGTGTTTCATTCTTGAGTGAAATACAGGATTTGCAGAATAAGATGTAGCACTCAAGTTGTCGCAGTAAATAGTGGGGGTGGCGGAAGATGAAAAACCAAGTTCTCTGAGTAGAGAAGTGAGCCATTGAACTTCAGTGGCTGTAGAAGCTACAGCTCGGAATTCTGCTTCGGTTGAGCTTCTTGCTAGTGTGCTTTGGCGTTTGGAGCTCCAGGAGATTGGATTAGAACCAAGATAGACAATGTAACCTGTGGTGCTACGATAGTTGTCTTTGTCACCTGCCCAGTCAGCATCTGTAAAGGCATGAAGGGTAAGAGGAGAGTTTCTTCGCAAGAGAATGCCATGATGGAGGGTGCCATGTAGGTATCGAAGTAGACGCTTGAGAGTTGTCCAGTGAAGAGATGTTGGATCCTGCATAAACTAAGATAAACGATTAACAGTAAATGAAATATCAGGTCTTGTTAGGGAGAGGTATTGGAGGGCACCAACTAATGTGCGGTAATCAGTTGGTGAGGGGTGCAATGTGCCGCCTGTGAGTCGAAGTGGCTCAGTGGTGGTTATCGGTGTTGATATGGGTTTACAATCACTCATTTTGGCTCGGGTGAGAATGTCTAATATGTATTTGCGTTGAGATAGAACAATTCCATGGTGATGAGGAAGGACTTCTACACCTAGAAAGTAGGATAAAGACCCGAGATCTTTAAGAGAGAATTTGGAAGCGAGATTGTTGATGAATGTTGAGAGATGGGCAGAAGATGGGCCAGTGACAATTATATCATCAACGTAAACAAGAACCAGAATGAAAGATGAAGTAGTTTTGAGAATAAAGAGAGATGAATCAGATATTGCAGGTTGGAATCCAAGAGACTTTAGATGTGTGTTGAGTTCATTGTACCAGGCTCTAGACGTTTGGCATAGACCATATAGGGCTTTGTTGAGCTTGCAGACGTGGGTGGGAAAAGATGTGTTAACGAAACCAGGAGGTTGAGACATGAACACATCTTCTTGGAGGTGACCTTGTAAAAAGGCGTTGTTGACATCTAATTGCTTTAGAGGCCAGTTGTGAGAAATAGCAAGGGATAAGATAAGACGTAACGTGGCAGGTTTGAGGACGGGGCTGAAGGTTTCTTTATAATCGATGCCAGGGCGTTGGTGAAAACCCTTGGCGACAAGGCGGGCCTTGAAGCGGTCAATGGAACCATCAGGTTTGTATTTTGTTCGGTAAACCCATTTACATCTGAAAATATTTGGAGCGTGTGAGGAGGGAACAAGTGACCATGTGTTGTTGCGTTCGAGAGCATTAAATTCCTCTTGCATGGCTTGGCGCCAAGAGGGGTGTTTGAGAGCTTGAGAGATAGTGGTTGGTTCGGATGGATGAGAGAGTGAGGCGGTGTAGAGTTTGAAGTTTGAGTTGAAGTACTTGGGGTTTGGTTTTGGATTAGGACGAGTTATCATACGATTGGGAGGGGATTGGGCAGTATCGGAGGTGACTGGTGAGGATAAGGTATTGTTATTTGGAGGACTAGGAGGTGGAGATATATGTGGGGGTGAGACAGGGGGTGATGCGGGTGGCGAGGTGATGTGTGTGGTAGAGGTAGATGTGGTGGGGTTGTTGACTAGAACGGAAAATGGGATCCAGGAGTCTAGATCAACGGATGGGGATGGAGTTTGAGAATTTGTGAGTCTGGGAAAGGGAAACTCATTTTCGATGAATATGACATGGCGAGATGTATAGACTTTGGAGGTTATTGGATCGTATGAGTAATAGGCACTTTGAGTGGGGGAGTAGCCTACAAAAACGCAAGGAGTAGATCGCGGGTGTAATTTGTGAGGGGAGTAAGGTCGCAGCCATGGATAACAAAGACATCCAAAGCATTTCAATTTTGAGTAGTTTGGGTCTTTTTGGAAGAGACAGCGGAAGGGTGATCGATTATGTAATGTGGAGGTAGGGAGACGATTAATAAGGTAGGCGGCTGTGGTGAAGGCAAAAGGCCAGAAGGTGACT
Organism: Arctium minus; assembly: GCA_954870635.1. Classification (NCBI taxonomy): domain Eukaryota; kingdom Viridiplantae; phylum Streptophyta; class Magnoliopsida; order Asterales; family Asteraceae; genus Arctium; species Arctium minus. The sequence continues at coordinate 22,046,375 of OX941084.1, forward strand.
GGTATGTGAGAGTGAGAGAGGGATAGGCCTGTTTCGACAATATGGCGGTGTCGACGTTCAGCATAACCATTGTGTTCGGGGGTGTGTGGTGGAGAGGTGATATGAGAGATACCGGAAGAGGCAAGGTGGGAAGCAAGCTTTACGTATTCACCACCATTGTCAGAGAATAGCTGTTTGATGTTGGTTTGGAAAAAGTTTTCAACTAAGAGTTGAAAGCGAGTGAAGATAGTAAGAGAGTCAGACTTCTGTTTCATGGGGTAAAGCCATATATACTTAGTAAAGTGATCAACAAATATTATATAATATTTATAGTGATCAAAAGATTCAACTGGGGAACACCAGACATCTGAAAAAATAAGTTCAAGAGGTGAATGTGAAGTAAAAGAAGATTCATTGAAAGGTAAACGATGACTTTTATTAATTCGACAGGAATTACAATTGTCTAAAGAGCTAGAGGTAAATGACAGAGATGATGACAATTGTTTAAAGACTTTATTTTGTGGATGGCCTAGGCGATGGTGCCACAAAGCTGGATTATTGCGGTGCATGGTGAAGACAGTAGGTGGAGGGGATGACTTGAGCTCATACATTCCTTGGGTTGTTGTGCCCCGGAAGAGAGGAACTTTCGAGGACAGATCCTTAATAAGAAAAACAAAATAGTAGAATTCAATTAGGAAGTTGTTATCAATACATAAACGAGAAATAGAAATTATATTACGAGATAGAGATGGAACAAATAAAACGTTTTTGAGAATGAGAGGTGTGTGTGGTGTTTGAAGGGTTAATGAGCCTATGTGAGAAATTTGTAAACACGAACCATCACCGATAACCAGTTCTTCAGTTCCATCGTATGGTGCATGAATAGAGAGGTTGTTGAGATCGTTGGTGGCATGGAAACTTGCTCCACTATCAAAGAGCCAGGTGGCTGTGGTGGGAGCCTTTGTTTGTTGAGGACTCATTAGGTGAGCTTGAGCATTTTGGACCTGCAAGTTGCGATTGTAGGGGGGAACAGAAGCAGTGGGAAAAGACCTTTTGAATAGGGAACAGTTGGTTAAGGAATGTCCTTTCTGGTGACACCATTGACATTTTCCCAGAAAAGGACGTTGGCCAATGGTGTTTTGATTGGATGGAGTGGGGAGAAGACCAGTTCCTGTGTGTGTGTGCTTTGGGGTCCAGGGCTTCTTGTGTTGATGATTGGCGTAGAAAGCAGTGATTGGTTGATGGATACCAGCAGCCGGTACTTGCTGAGCTAGGGCTAATTCATGATGAATCAGTTTTTCGTGCAAATCATTGAAGGAGATGGTGGAATCTCTGGCATGAATGGCGTCTAGGATAGGCTTGTATGCAGATTGATCGAGACCATTGACAACCGCATCGATGATGTCTTCTTGATCAAGTTTCTTGCCAAGGATGGCAAGTTCATCAACCAGAGTTTTAACATGTTGCATATAGTCTGTGATGGACTGATTAGGGGTTTTAGTGAGTTGTTTTAGGCGAAATTGGAGTTGTTTGATGTGACCTCGGGAAGGAGACGCATAGGTTGCTGCCAGAATTTTCCAAGCTTCGTGTGATGAAGAAGCATTTGTGATCAGTGGAACAATCTGAGGAGAGAGGCTGCCAACTAGGGCACCAAAAAGTAGCCGATCCTGCCTAAACCATTTCGAATAGTCAGCATGAGGTGTGACTGTTCCATCAGCGGCGGTGACAGGCGATGGGGCTGGATGAGTGCCATCAATGAAGCGGTAGAGGTCGAGTCCATGGAGGAGGGCTTCGATTTGAGTTTTCCATCCAAGATAGTTAGTGGATGTTAGTTTTAGGGTTGAAGGAAAATTGACGATATTTACGTCTTTGAGAGTAGTGGTGGTAGTGCCGTCCATTTGGGTTTTAGGTTTTGGGGAAGAAGGAGAAGAGTTTGAGGGGGTAGAGGAAGGTGAGTTTTCTGGTGTGAGAAGAGAAAGTTCAGAAGCACTAGGCTCTGATACCATATAAAGATATGGAGAATATCAAATGAATTGTTTCTATATTGAATACTTTTATTATTTACACAGAAATCGAGAGGCATATATATATACAAATAAACCTAACTAATAGGAGATATATATGGCTGATAGGAGATATATATGGAAGACTATAGGAGATATATATGGCTGATAGGAGATATATATGGAAGACTATAACAATATTTGACAGGGTAATGTACACGTGAGTTATATTTCAATAGTTCATTAAAAACCCCACACATGTAAACAATGATATTCACTTAACATCATTTGAAGTTTACGCACATGATGATGTAACTTGAAGGGTTATAATCAAGGTTTTAAATGATGTGAGGCATGACGTGGCGACGAGCTCAAGCCTTAAGTCTTACAAGTCACGACGAGGATGCAACGTTTTTCAAGGTGTGACATAAGGCGGCAAATTAGTATCTCTCTCTCTCTCTCTCTCTCTCTCACACACACACACACACACATATATATATATATATATATATATATATATATATATGTGTTTTCTATTTATTATTCAATAATATAACGATTTTAAAACTTTTACTTTCATATTAGAAGAAGAAAAATATATATTAACTAGTATTAAAAAAGAAGTTTGTGTTCAAATATTCAAAATAAAACTTAGAAAAGTTTTGCAACTTCATTTTAACCCGGGTCACACGTCTTTTAAAGTACTGATTACAGTATCATCAATCATTTAATGCAATTTTGGCGTTCCCTATCAACACAAATCAAATTTCTATCATAAATAAATATTTAATTTTCGTACTTGAGAGTAGAAGGTACGATCACACAATCCTTTTTATTTGTGACACAATATGAAAAAATTAGATATTTGTACTATAAGTTATCATCATAGATAACCACATCAAGAAAAGATATTTCCTTTATAGTCACCTAGAATAGTTGAGGAACCACAAGCCAACATGCAAGACATTTTTTCTTACAATTTCGCAAGCTACGACTTTGGCCTGTTTTTTGTATGTTGACGCATGGGACTACAATACCACAACATGCGGTTTTATAATGGTTTTTTGGATCCACGTTTTCACTAGATGCATCAAATTTGTTAGAAATCATAAGGAAAAATATCTTACAGCATCAGGAAAAAATTGTGTGGTCACTCAAAAGTAAATGTTTGAGGTGGCCATTTTAGATGACCATAGTCCAATTTCCATAAGGCACCACATTTATTTATGGAATTAGTTTTTCCCACAACATGAAATTCAAAACAAATATATATATATTTTACTGTATAATGTACAAACCATGAATAGAAGAAACTTGACTACTCGAATCCTTGTCAAACCCAACAAGATAGAAATGACTCACTTGTTTGTCCCAAAAGCGAAGTTAGGATACAAGAAACATTACCAAATGAGTTTTTTAAAACCTATGATACTTACGTTTCGTTACAAACAAACAATTGCTATTGCAAAGATACAACAAGAACACTATATTTTTGCAAGAATAAGCGATTTAGAACCAAAAAGTGCTAACGATGACGGTTCTTTTTGCAATTGCATAATTCATCCAAAATCGCTTGTTTCTCGCGAAATATAGCTTTCTTTTGACATTCTAACAAGAACAATAGTTAGTTTGCAATTAGAATCGAGGAAGGTTCGAAACGTAAATCCCTCAGGGCTATTTTTTTTTAACTGCTAAGTACTCGTACTTTTCCCTATTTTAATTTACACCAACGTCACTAATCCACAATTGTAGAGCTCGAAAGAGTACAAAAAAAAACTGTGAATATTGACCCTAAGATCTTCATTCACCTACCAGCCATTCTATCTCTTTCAACCTATCATATATGCGTCAATAGGATCCTTCTCTTTTTCAGGTTGTAGTTAAGAACTTGAAGATGAACGAACACCCAGAAAGATCAAGATCTTACCTTTAAAAGACAATCGACAATATGATCAAGCTTTGCACATGCAAGGTGTCAAAGGGTTCTCCCAGATGTCGTAATTGGGAAACGTTGCCTCTGGAAGTCCGGTACGTGTTTGGTGTGTGATGACCACGTCTTCTACAAAAGTAGCCCAACCCATGTAGGGATCACCTAAAGATTTGGAAAGCAGGCCTTTGTCGGGTTTAATGGATTTTTGTCGGTGACCCATGTACCTTCTTGCACCTATTATTAGTTTAGCAAAGTTGCCTCCATGAGTCATCACAAAAACGTCGGATTTTAAACACACCAAAAAATCTAAGGCAGCCAAGCTTGTCACGTGCTTCCTGAAGCCATCTAATTCGTCTTTTGTTGTTAACTCCTCCTTTGTTACCTGTTGCAAACCCCCACATGATGATAAATGAGTTGAAATATATGCATAAGATGTTGATTACTCTCCCCGTCGCAAAAATATAAGTGCCCACAATAAAAGATAGTTTTAGAAATGTGTAATTATTACACTAGCTAAATGCCAATTTTACCCTTGATAGTGGAGGAAGTAATGAATTTCAACATCTCATAACTAACGGTAGAATTGGAAAATAGGCGCTTATTTTTTATATTATTGGAAGATCATGGGAATTCTTGGGTATAAAAAAGTTGAAAAAAGGTCCTTACAAGATTAGGGAACATGTTCCTAAGTGGTGCCATTCGGTTCTGTCCACCGTAAACTTGTCCAGAAGCAACATATATTTGAGTTTCTTTTGGATAGCCCATCGCCCGGAGCATCACTGCCACTTCCCCAGGCTCAAGAGGGCATCGCCCTTCTTTGCGCTTCTGTAGGGCAAGCGGCCACAAATGGGAACCATCCTGCACCCAAATAACCTTTCGTTAAACCATTTCCATCCAATCAGGCATCTAATTTCAGCACGATTACATCACAGCAATAAGCACCTATGAACACTCTAAAGCAATCACTTTTAGAAATTGCATGTTTCAATAGGCATGATAGATTTGATTTTTTTCTTTTACATTTGTAGCAAAATATGGTATTCGTGTGGTTGTTACTTGTTACAAGTGGATGATATTGGATAAGAAAAAAAGAGTGGAACTTCATAGTTCATACAAGTATTCTAATCGGGTTATTTAGCTAAAGACCTCCTGACAAGTGTTCTTTTAAATCCATGACCGTGTGACAGGTTTTTAGGCATCCTTGTATGGAAGTGGCATTTTTTTGTTAAGAAATGACATTCTTAAACTTGTCTGAAGGTCATAGATTTAACAAAACCTGTCAGAAGGACATGGATTTAACAAACCAAAGAAGGTCATATAACCAAAGGACCCCTATTCTAATCCCAGAAATTCAGAAAGACATCTCACCTTGAACCGCCTAGGCCATTCTTTTAATCTGTATAATCCCATCAAAGCTTTCTCTGCCCTTGTCCCCACAAAGTCGCAAAACGAAAGTCCTACCATCCCTTTCTCAAACCTAAGATGAAGAGCCCTGTTGAAGAAGATAGTCATTCAAGTCTTAAGGCAGTTGGAAGTAAAAGATCACAGAATTCTGTTGCACTAAATTTAATTGTGAAACAACTTGAACACACTTACATAAAAGGATTTGAACTGCCTGTTCGATTTCTCATCCTTGCCACTAGCCGCTCAGCCATTTCGTCAATCTCAGGAAGAAACTTGAGAGCATGATAGTTAACCCTGCACCTTAGCCTGTTGATTTCTTGGGGTACATTATCATAGCTGGACAAGAGCAAACACATACAAAGTTGAAAATTAATGAAACGAATTTGAGTTCATCAGAAAGCAATTTTCCCACAACATACCCAAGTCGATCTACAAAAGGCTTCAGGGCCATTATCTTCTTCTCTTTGATCCGAGGCAAGACATTATCAATGTAGAATTGAGCTGGAGCATACTTGGGGATGTTTTTCACCGTGCGTCTATCATGCATTAACAAGAAATTTCTTAGCAAAGTATTTAATAGATGCACGAAACTTGTAATGTCCAAGAAAACTCAATCACAAATCTGTATGCTCAAACACTTAACGACTTTAGCCTGGAGTTTAGACACCTAAGGTTAACACTTAATGACGCCATCTACAGATTGTGCATAACCATTTAAACTTCATTAGCTTGGAAGTGTAATTAGACTCTCAGAGAATAATTCTTGCATTTTATTAAGAAGAGATTACAACCATTTATATACAAAAGATAGAAGGTAAAACCCTAATTAAATAACAATGTATCATATCTAACAGGAATAAACATTAAATATCCGTTTTTCTGTGATATTTTGTTCAAGTGTAAGAGCATGTGTACAGAGAGAATGAGAGAAGAACCTTATGCTTGTGAATAGCTCTGACTTGTCAGTAAACCATGATGGAATATCGCGCACAATTTGCACATCATCCTTCAAGTAGTCGATGAAATGATCCACATCAAATATGTCCTCAAATTTTCTAAAACAAGTGTTAAACTCATAAGCAAATATCGGAATCAAGAACAGGCTAAATATGTGGAGTGTGCAAACATAAACAGATGAGTATTATACAACATGCAGGAAATAGAAGCTCAACTCCATGTAACATGTGGTTTCGCGATGGTTGTTAAACCCTCCCTAGCCACTCAGAGTACAGTCTACAAAATGCATCTGTTGGATCCAGAAACAACCACAATAAATGTGGATAAAGTAAAAAAGAGGGGCATAACTAATTTTGTTCTTAATGGAACCAATTTTTGTACAAAAGAAATTTGAACATCAGTTTCTGAAGGGTAATGGTATTGGCAATGGAAATAATGTTGATAGTGATGCAAGATGAAATTTAAGAATTATTCCATGCTTTGACTATGAGTTCAGAGCAGATGGTGATAGTGATGTAGTAATAACTGCATATGTAAGAGAAATTAAAGATACGCATATTACTATAAGTTTTATGTACGCGTATAAAATATGAGCACAAGTTTCATGATATCAAAGAACAACAACACACATTACTTTTGCAATAATACACATCATGAAAATACACAATTTTGCTTCTAAAAAAAACTATGCATATCAACATTCATGACATTCGCTTGTCAGGCGTTTATGAGACCCGCAAGAAGCATAAAGTTTTTACGAAAAGATAACTCACGTTTGGTCTTTCCAGATCTGATCTTGCTTTAACACTGGCAGGATAAGAGTAGCATTCATGATTTTGGCTACAGCAACTGCATTGCATATCTACATAAAAAGACATGAGATGGTATTGTTGTAATTAGTAGTTTGGAAGTTTGTCGTAACGAAATAAGGTCGCAAGCATGCAAACAAAGTATTACAACGTTAGTACTTGCATGGCAGTAAGAAAATTGAAACTAACAGGTGACACTGTAAATTATTCGGGGTCAGATACTACAGATGGACCAGATTTTTAGGTTATACCTTTGGAATCAATATAAAGCAAGATATCACTTCAATAAAAGTAATTACAACATTGAAAGATTTTGCATTATGACCTATCTTAGCTTTAGCTACCTTGTAGGAAACTTGACCATGACCCAATCACACCCTTGAAGTACAGAAGTTGATATAAGATCAATGAACTTCCAAAGATGGCATGTGGGCCTTCTTTAAAACAGTGTACAAAAGAAAAGTTGAGCTTTAAGGTTAAATTTGAAAAGTTGATTAAATTTTTGGATCTATTGTAATTGCACAAGGTACAGTTTACTTACAATCATGTGTTTACAAAATTCTAAATTGCTGTTTTGATCATATTACAATTACAATTTCATCATGTCCAGCTAACGCAAATTAAACTTCACAAAATCTAATTATTATTTTACTAATTAATTTCTACCCCACCCCTACCCAGCCCTCTCCCTCTGCACCGCCTCCATGTATACAATGATACGAAGTTAACAAAATTCCAGGTTTTGGTTTGATTGTTCACCCAATTTCCAGATGGTGAAATCTCAGCCCCACTGTAAACCCCCAAATTCAAGATTCGGTTCATTTGCTTTCCCTTCTTTGCTTTCCTCCTTGGCTTTTCTAATATTGCTCCATCAAAACCAGTCTTTTATTATGCATTGACCAAAGAAAACGTGCATATACTAATGCAGGACTGAGGTGGGGTTTCTTTATTAAAAAGAAAGCATGCCGGTCAAGAATTAAATTAATTATTATAAGTTTGCACCATGATTAAAGAGGCATCAAGATTCAAGAGTGAGTAAGAAGCTTTCAAGAAATAAGGTCCAAGCTTCAATCAAGATGATAAGTAGTTCATCACTGGTACACTCATACAGAGCTTCACTAAGCTATAGCAAAGAGAAGTGAGTTCATTACACTGCCAGAATTTGAAGAAACGTAGGCATATATCTCATGTTTGTATACACTTTCAGAAGGTTGCTACAAAGCAGAAAAGTTGTGAGGAGAAACATGATTACAGGTTTACACCGATACAGACAAATGTAAGAGATCCACCAAAGAGCTTTTATTAAAGAGTTTAAAGAATAGAACATACAGCAATTCTTTGCTGATTTAGCCCACCCTCTGCATGAATAAATATATATCCATTTGTTTCATTAGCCTCGGGAAGACCTGCACAAAATCAATAACCACCAACCCTTAAGAATAGTGATCGGTAAGAATACCAAAAGAAACTTATAGATTGAAGATAGACAAAATCTTTTGTTTGATTTAAGAAAGATGAGAAGGCCAAAACTAAGTTAACTACAACTGCTTTCTAATCTAAAAACCCTGCAACGAAACACACCCATTAATTTCAACTAATCACATATATAGAAGGGAACAAAACTTTTAAGGTCTCACAATTTTGGTGTTAAAGCAACCTAATGTATTAGGTAAACTCATTTAACACATATCAAGTAAAATTTAATGTGAAGGGAAGTTCTCTTGGCAATTATCTAGGCAATTGGGTATCAGAAGTTCAATGCGAAGAACATCTTCTGGAATTAATGGCATTGCACATATGCATATATTTGAGAAACAATTGCCCGGATCAAACTTATAATCTATATCGGATTTCCATAAATATTAACTGAAAGTTGACCCCAAGGAATTGAAGAACTACCGAATCATAGATGAATCAACAAAAAGGACAAGTGTTTGCAGAAATGGTGTATTGTTGGTTTAGATATAATTACATATGCAGATTAGGCCAGCATAAATTTGTTTCCTAATTTTTAAAGATTGGATTCCATTAGAGATTAGTTTCCTATTGATGAGGAAACACATTGTGTATTTAAACACAGCCTTGTACACTTCAAAAGGAAGCATAAATATTTGAATTTTCTCATAAAAACTACATGGTAGTAGGGCAGGGATCGAAACCCTAGCTCATTAGAAACCCAACCGCTGCACTTCACTGTTCATAGTACCCGTACTGTTCACTGTCAATGTTCAGGTGCATTGTTTATTTCGGCATTACTGTTCACAGGAAAAAAATTCCCCCATGGTCAATTTTGTTTATCTACTGTTGCTGTTGTTGCTAGCCGCTGCAACCTCTAACGACCCACCAGAAACAAGTTTATGTTTCTATCTCAGCTTCATCACGTCAACAACCTCTGATACATGCAGTCTACCAATCAACCAGCCTGCTGGTACCCTTGTTCTAACCACTTTGAATGTCTTTGCATTACCTGCCTTGCAGGTTACAGGGAAGCAAAGCCCCCAAAACAAAAAGAGATGAGAAAGCTACCACAGCCATGGCTGAGACTTCCCGAGAACAGATCAATTTTTCATATTTGGTGCCTTTCAACAACGATCAACTCCAACATTGTATAGGCTTTTGAACTCTCCACAACTTTCTCTTAATTCATCCTCTTCTTGTACTTCAGCCAAGCAAGGTATCTATTTTTCATTGTGTTCAAATCAATCTTGTGGTATTTGGGTCATAGATTATGGTGCTACCAATCACATGACAATTTGCTCTCAATACTTTTCTTCTTACAAACCCATTTCAGAAGATAAATAAAAATAAATCGAAATTGCAAATGGCAAGTCTGGTGCAATTTCTTGCAGTGGAAGTGTGGAACCTTCATAATTTCAGCCAAAATTATCATTTACAATATCCTTCATGTACCTATATTGTCCTGTAACTTGTTGTCCATTAACAAGCTCACTTGTGACCTTAATTGTCAAGCTGAAGTTTCCTCTACTAATGTCTTTTCCAAAACCTAGCGTTGGTGACGATCATAGGTAGTGCTAAGGAATGTGAAGAGTTGTATTACTTTGAAGATAGATTGCGTTCAAAGTATGGTTGTCCAAAATCCTTATCATAAGTTAGAATTGATGTCTAGTGATCGAGATGTTTTGTTATGGCATTCTCGTCTAGGATGTCCAGTTTTTTTCTAAACATTAACTTCTCAACTTATTTATTAATGAAGATTCATCTTTATTTCAATGGGAAGCATGTGCTTTAGCAAAAAAAATCACAAATCTACTTGTCATTCGCAGCCTTTTGCTTCAGCTAAACCATATCAACTCATCCAAAATGATATTTGGAGTCCATGGCAGATTCCCACTTATTGTCGCAAAAGCTGCTTTGTTTCTCTCATTGATGATCACACATGACTCTAAAACACGGCGATTTGAAATTCCTCTACAAAAGTTTCATGCATATAACTGAATCCTAGAGTTTTAGGTATAAGACTTGTTTGCCGACAGCAATTCTCTGTAACTCGGGTACAGTAAGACCCCGTGCACCTTAACTATAGCTTTGCAGTGACAACCTTGATTGGGATAGTTGCCTGCATCTCCTTAACAATAGAGAGAGCTATTTATTTGGTTGCACACTTTTTTAATTAATCTATGTCCTCTAAGACTGTGTTTTTCTAAGATATTCAGCCTCTCAAAGAGGTTATAAATGTTTTGGTCCCATTTTGAAAAGTATTTTGTAACTATGGATCCAAGGTTTCTTTGGACCACCTTTTTCTTCTCATCTTCAAGTGGAGAATTCGACCATGGCATGTAGGAAGATTTGGTGATAAGTAAAGTTGACTTGGATCTTTTGAGTTTGAATCATGAACTTACAAGAAGTTTTTTTCAAAATCTCAACCACAATGTGGACGAGGAAAGTAATAAAGAATTTTATTCAAATTCAAACGATATGGGAAAGGAATATGATGATGTTGAAAGAACAAAAAAAACACATAATGAATCGGCCATAACTAGCAATCTTGAATCTTGATGACACACAACATATCCGACCATGACAAGAAATTTAGCCAAACATACTCTGAAGTGGCTAAATGGCTATCTTAAGCAATATATTCAACCAATGGTATGCATAGCCCAAAAGAAACCCCAAGGCATGGTACAATTTCTCTTGAGCTTATTCCTTTAAACCTTGAGAGTCTAGTCTAGAACCTCCTAAGTCTGTTATAGCCAATAACTCTTAGAAAAGAAATTGAAAAATACACCATCAAATATCATATGTCTAACTCTATCTCTCTTCAAAAATTGACTTGATCTTTCTCTTGTTTTATTTCACATCTTAATCATGTAGAAATTCAAAAACTCTATACAAGTAGCTTACATGTTCCTAAACAAAAGGCAACAGTTTTGGAGAAAATAAATGCTCTTAAGAAAATTAAACATGGGTAAAGTAGCCCATCCTCATGGAAAGAAGTTGGTATGATGTAAATGGGTATTAACACTCAAGTACAATTTTGATGGGACGCTCAGAAGATACAAAACAAGAATGGTAGACAAAGATTTCACCGGAACTTATGGCATAGACTGCACATAAACATTTGCTCCAGTGTGAAACTCAATACTACAAGGGTCATATTGTTAGTTGCAGTAAACCTATAATGGCCAGTACACCAACTAGATTGAAGAATCTTATCCTTGATAGAAACTTGAAGAGGAAGCGTTTATGGAACCTCCTCCATGCTTTAATACTGATTTCTGGTCCCAAGTGTGCCTATTGACAAAGGCCCTTAATCCCTTACAGGTTGAAGCAATCAGTTAGAGCTTGGTTCGAGAGATATACACGATATTCTCAAAGTCAAGCTGATCACACCTTATCTTTTGAAAGGAAAAAAAATGTGAAGGTGATTTTATTAATGGTTTATGTGGATGACATCATTGTCATAAGGAATGATCAAGTCTAGCCCAAGCAATTGAGATCAAAGACTGGGATTGTCTAAGCATCTCTTGGGATTGGGAATGGAAGTTGCAAGATCAAATAAGGGATCATGTTAAGCCAACAAAAAATAGATTATGGATCTGCTTATACATGTATGAATATTTGTAAGCCAACTGACACGCCTGTAGACCCCAATGAAAAACTTTGTAACATTGACAGTGATTATGTTGATAAAGATTGGTTGGGAATACAAGGCCAAATATTGCTTTCATTATCAGTTTAGGTTCATTTAAATGCATCTTACCACATTCTAAGATATATTTAAGGGATCTTCTCAAAGGGGACTATTCTTTGAGAAGAACACTCAAATAACTCTTGAGGTTTTCACCGGTCCAGATTGAATGGGTCCAGTCACTGGTAGAAGATCTGCAAGTAGAGATTGTTCATTTCTATGGGGAAATCTGGTGGCTTGGCAAAGTGAGAAGGCAAAAAATAATGGATAGCAGCATTACTAAAACAAAGTTTCGTGCTACGGCCAATGGATGAGGCAATTTGGCTGAAACGGGTACCCAAAAAGCCACAACTACCATTGGATGGTCCTATGAAACTGCATTGTGACAACAAAGCCACCATTAGCATTGTTAATAATCCCGTGCAACATGACAAGACTAGACACTTAGAAATTGACAAGTCACTTCATCAAAGAAAAGCTAGAGATGATGTGATATGCACGCCATATGTTCCAATCACGCAACAAGTAGTTGATATCCCTACAAAATGATTGTACAAACCAAGCTTTGACGGAATCATCAGCAAGTTGGGTCTTCATAAGTATATGCCCCAACTTGAGGGGGAGTCTTGGTGCAGATATAATCATAGTTGTAACTTAGGTCAGCATAGATTAGTTTAATCGTTATAGATTTATTCATGTATAGATTAGTTTCTAATTATTTTGGAAACGAAATGTGTATTTAAACACAACCCTTGTGCACTTCAAAACGAAGCAGAAATATTTCAATTTTCTCATAAAAACTACTTGTATGAACTAAACCTTTATTTTAAGTTCAGCAAAGTTTTCAATTACAGTTAGTTGGAAATTTGTGTTAACAATTCTGTGCCCATTGAAGGGAATTCATATATATTTACTGGACATTGCAACTATCCCATTCAGACAAGCGGGGAAAACATGCTATTATCGGTGGATACTTGATCGATTGGCTTGTTGAGAATAAACCTAATCTAGTCATGCATCCATGTAAATGTGATTGGGGAAGTTCCTACAAATATTCAACCAGCAAGTATCATTTCTCTAAGGGTATAGCAAATTGAAGATAGGAGGAGTATATTTACCAAACAGTGTTATGTTAGCCATTGGTTTTGTGATGGCAGAGCCTATATGCCAATATATACTTTGTGTGATTCATATTTTCTCTACCTCAATTCTCATATTCCATGTCAATTTCAGTTCATTATAGAAGGGTCCACAGAAAGTTCCATTTATGTGCAAGGCTTACCTGAAATTGCACCAATGCGTCTTTCAGCACATGGCTTCCAAGACGTGGTTGCTGATAATGGATTCTCCCACAAAGAAGGTGGCTCCTTGACCTAATGGCAGCAGAAACAAAATGCAAGTTCGAAGTTAATAAATGATCATTCACCATGAGCACATATGGTATAACAACCCAGATGGTTCAGTATAGCTTACACGGGGGCAATGAAGTGTAATGCCATCTTTCGTGCACAAGTATGGCGCATTCTACATATAATTAAAATAGAGTAAAGCAACATTAGTCCAGTTTTACAAACCAACTATTAAGTATATATAAAGAGTATAAAAACTAGAAAACTAATTATACAAGCAAACAAAGCGTAAGCATCTCATTCATCGTGTGCATAACCATAAGGGACAAGCAATATATAAGATGCTGACTAGTTGTTGAATCATTGAATGAAAACCAACTGCAAATTATGAACATTCCCAAAACTACAAAGCTATGATGCTTGAGTTTGAAAGAGGTCAACTCGGTTTTGACTAAACCTGATCAGATGCAATTGGCTTGGATCAGTACCACTTATTGGTTTTCCATGTTGTAATGGATCCAATACCATCACAATTCACAGCACTCGCTGACACATTGCTTCACACCACCGACATCCTAATTTCCTGATCCCATCCAAATGCGAATTTTTTACATAATTGCATTCGCGTTAAAAAGGTCATGACGAATCGTAAACTTCTACATAAGTAGGAATCCCTAAAATCCTTTCGAATTAATCAGACTATAAATTTTAACTAAAGTATAATGTGCCGTTGCAGTTGTTTTTAGCGCTGAAAACATTATAATTTATTTGAATAGAAACTATATATATGTCATATGTGTCAAGAATGATTATAATTGAGATTGGATTACTCACCAGGTGACTTATGACCGAATAAACGGAATACATTCCGGCAAGAGCGAGGATAGTGACGAATAGAAGCAAGATCTTGAAGTTGTGCGAATAAAACCTAGCGCTTTCATCTAATAACTGAAAATGATTGGAGAAGAGTGAACGGAACCGATCTCGAGGGTAACGATCGCGACCGCCGTCATCATCGTCTCGTGGAGGATGATTTTCTGACGATAGAGGGGAAGTGACGTCGTCGCGTTTCCTAGGAGACGGTGTTGCTCTGCCGCCGATCGAGCTAGAGTGGCGGAGCTCCGCCATGGCTCGCTTCGGACTGAAGGCCAGCTTCGAGTTTCTTTTTGTTACTCGCTGCTAGGTGTGCGTGGTGTCTACTGCTTCGCACTCTACGTTTTATTGTTTTTAGAATATTACAAAAACAGTCCCTACACTATTATTCAATTTACATTTTTAGTTATTTGAGTTCTGATATTCTACTATCCGCCCAGTAAAGTGTAGTTGATTGTCAATTTCAGTCCATACTTAAATCCTCATCGCCATTTTCCCCCCTTAGTAGATTGTCAATTTCAGTCCATACTTAAACCATCACACCGCACCGCATTAGAATCTTTATGGTGTGTTTTGCAGTTCGTATTTTCATCAAATAGTACTTTATAGTGTGGTTTGCGGTTTAGAATCATCAAATTGCACTGCAGTGCATATATTTATATATCTTTTAAACTATATATCTATACTACCTTATAATACATTCACATCAAAACTCTTAAAGACAAGTGATAATGCATGTGGTACAATGATTTTATGCTTGAAATTCAAAAAACTATGAATTACAAATTTACATGCATAAGGTACTCACTCTTAATGCAGCCACCAATCACCAATACAAAATTGGATTACTTCGGACTTTGCTTTTTGAATACAGAGTTCTTCATGCCATTTTCGGTTCCCGCTAAACCAATTCTCCAGAAAAAGTTAAGGTTTCAAATTTCAAAATCGTTCCTACAGCTTTAGGGTTTATCTCCTCAATAACGCTCTCCTCCCTTTCATCGGCTCCCAAGATGCTTCTTTCCTTCCTCCAAGCTCCACCATCAATGCTCCTCCAAGCTCCATCTCTGCGACAAACCGAGTTCTCCATCTTCTAAATTGGTATTTAGTCATTGTTTCATATCGTCGGTTGGATCTTAACTGACCATTATTTCTTTTGTGTTTGATTTCTGCATTAGGTTTCCTTCTACACATTTCAGTTTCTCCAAGTTTGACCTTTTGTAACAACCTGAACTTTATACATACATCAAAATAACATTTCTGTCTAAAAATAGCCCCAGACTTACATTTCAGAGTATAAGGTTTACAACTATCACCTATTACACAACTGAGTCAAAAAAAATAAACTATTGCAGGAAGTCTTCTAGCTCCTGGAAATAGCTCACATCTTCTCCTTACCCTTATTTGTACCTGCTATCTTGCGATAACTTGAAACAGGATTATAATTTTGAAAGAGCGAGGGTTAGACCAATGGTCTAGTGAGTCCCCTCCAATTACTACTGCAACAGTTCAAATATTATTTAAAACATTTAAACAAAGCTTTATATCTCTAAAACATAATTCACGCTTTTTAATCAAACGTTAAAACATACTTTACGCTTCTCAAGCATAACTCAATCTACTGGCCATCACTGACCACTCTTTACGCTTCGCAAGTGTACCTTAAGCTACTGACCAACACTGCCGTCAAAGACGGTATGTCTGTCTCGTACTGCCTTATTTTAGGGACACACCCTAATGGCATAAACGGGCTACCTCCCCGGTACGAGCAGGCGGGTCACACTTCCCGACTTAGGTCAGACTTCTGGCTCAAATGTATGCATACACTTAGTCCTGACTATATATAAAACAAGTTTATATAAACATAACATAAACATGCCAAACTGATTAAATCAGCCTTTTTCAATAAATCTGCATAACTTTCTGTACTATAAACGTGCAGTTTATAAAACCCACATTTATCAAATAACTTTCAAAATCATAAAAGATTTAGTTTGAAAGACTCACCTCTGATTCTTCTTGCTTAACCTCAGTCTTCTAACGATTAACACCACCTACGATGGTATCAAAATACAAAGGTAAGCTAACTTTTGACTAATATTTTGTCCTTCTCTAAACAAATCAACAAAATCAACACACTGTGCGACCCGGTCAAAACTTCTCCGGTCGACTAACCCCTTACCGGTCGACTACACCTACCGGTCAGCTACACCTTACCGGTCGACTACACCTTACCGGTCGACTACACCTATCGGTCAACTACACCTTATCGGTCGATTACACCTTACCGGTCGACAGTATCGGTCGGTCGCAACATACCGGTCACACTGGGTTCCGTGTAACATCCTAAAATTCAGAGTAATTTTAAAACTTCATAAATAAGGCAATATGACATCTGTATTGCTATAAACTTCTCAAAAAATGTATCAGTCCTTAAGACTTTACAAAAACCTGTACGGATTTAGAATTCATCAACAGACTAATCTAAACATAACTATCTAGATTACATCAGTTGACAATCCAAAATTCATCAAAAGAATGGGACTTAACAATGTCCAACTATCAACATTTTAGTCATCTCAAAATGCCTCGAGACCCAACTCGTCTCTCAAAACCCAGTGCATCCCACCGCTAAGGGAAACCTGTTATACATATCATTTGAGAAAAAATGTCAGACTTAAAGCCTGGTGAGAACATACAGTTTATAAAGCTCAAAAGATATAAACATTTGTATCATAAGATAATATTTCCAAAGAGGTTAAATCTTACAATTGAAACCTTTGCCACAACCGGCCTTTTCCATTATAAACATGTCATCAAATGACCAACGATAAAACATTTTACCAAGGATTGTGGCGTAACATAAAGTAGGCCAAAATCCGAGTTATGAGCTAAACAATTGGAATCCAAGGATACGAACACATAGGTCCGTGCTACAACGTGAGATCGAGCCCCCAAGCAAAACCAATGTATACGCCTTCACTAGGATCACTATGAACCATGGATAGTATCCGGCCTCATATAACCGTACCAAGTTGCCCCCGAGGATCATATGCATCCATAGCTATAAAATGGGGAATATGACATCCCAACAATACAGTCGACTCAAAACCTAGGGATCCACTAGTAATGGTACAGACTCGTCACAACAACATATGTGACCAACCATAAACAAACATATGGTATAAACACATTTTATAAACAAAATGTCATTTCCAGTTCAACTTCTGGTAAGAATGAAAATCATTAAAAATGAGTTCTTAAACATTCTTTTCACATATCCACACAATGTACAAGTAAAACATCATTTTACTTCAATAAGATAAGATCCATCATTTTAGTAAACACAAATGATCGGGAACCCTAAAATCTTCCAAAATTCAAGTTATATCAAATATGTAGAAAACTTAAATCTGAAACCATTGAGATATATAGGAGTTCCAAAAGGTAACTTTTGATATGTATAAAGTTTAAAATGATGGTAGGAACTCACCCAATAGGTTTATACGAAAACCCGAAAAAAAACCAGATATCGACCCTCTTGACAAGACGAAGCTTTCTACACCGAAACCCCGAGCAATGCACTTAATAGTGGCGATTAACGGAAGTTCGAAGATCCAAAGAAAACTTAGAGAGAGAGAGAGAGAATATCTTGAGAATGAGATATTTGATGAAAACCAACTTTAAGTCGGTCAGGCAACCTCGTGGGTTATGTCGCAACCTCAACTCGCGGCATAATTCGCCCGTGCCTTCAAACCCTAAAACCAACAGAGGACTTCGCGACCTATGTCGCGACTCCAAGTCGCGAGCAAGTCGCGAAACTCACTGGAAGTTCACATTTTCACCGAAAACCACGCATTCAAACGATATACTAAACGGGGTGTTAACGACAACAGTTAAACACAAGATTACAACGATATATGTTTAATGAAAATCCAGGGTGTTACATTCCAGTCGATACCTTCGTTCCGGTCTAATACCGGTCGATATTTATACTAAGTCGGCAACTTTACAGAAAACCTCAAATCTCTAAATCGATCAAATATACGGTTAAAAGCTTGAATAACAAGGCTATTTACCGACTATAACATGCAGATAGAAGTATTAAGCTAGAATCATACCTCTATTTGACAAAAACGGATCGATTCTTTGATACTTCTCCATGCCTCGCTCTGCTTTCTTTTCTCTAAAGTCGGTCTCAACTTTATCAGGCTTTGTGTTATGAAAACAAATTCTTAGGGTTATGGTTATATATAACCAAAGTTTCAAATAACCCCCTGAACTTTGGATCTCGCTTAACTTTTCACCCAATTTCCAAAATTAATAAAAATTTCGGGACTGGATATTACACCTTTCTCCTTTGCCTCTTATATTTGTGTTTTTTTATCAATGGTTTTTTTACTCTGTAGGTTTTTCCATCTCTTTCTTGTTTACTTACAGAACTGGCTTTCTCCATTGCATTTCAGGTTTTTTGGTTTTTAATTTGTATGGTTCAAGGTTAGGTTTCTTATCAGTTTTATCTACTTTTGTCTGCTTTCTATTGATGTCTACTGAAATCGATTTTGGTTTGTTATCTTAAAATCGATTTTAATTTGTTATCATGTTATTGAAATCGATTTTGATTTTTCTATCCATGGCTACTGAAATCGATTTTTATTTTGGTTTGCTTTGTTGTGGGTGGTGTTTTAAAAATACTCATATTTGCTCCTGGGGTTTTGGGTGTAGTTATAGGCTTGATTATGCCATTTCCATTGTAGAACATCTTTTTGGTTCTCTATAGAGTTTGGCTTCTTTTCTTGGGTATACTTGTGAGGTCTAGTATATATATGGTCTTTGGGGTGATAGGATTATCCAGTCCTTTGATGTTCTAAGAGAGGCTCTCAATTTAATAATTGCCATTTTCTTTATGTTGAATGTTACATTAGCATTTCAGCATTTGTTTCTATCCCCATTTATTGGTCTAATGATACATCTATGGGGCTTTGGGGTGGGACAAATGGATGACTATATAAGGGGGAACAGGGTAATGGGATTAGGACCTTTGAATTTGTTTTGGAGTAACAAGGAGGTTCATTTGGGAGTGTGGTTTATGGGATGGAGAAACTCAAAAATGATGTAAAGGGGGTTTGGTTTTGAGCAATACAATAATTTGTTTGAAGGGGGTGAGTTTTTTTTTATGTTTTTTTGTTTTCATCAAGCATGGTCATGAGCAACTTTTTGGCTTAATCCATTACTTGATTCCTTTCTTTGGGAACTGGAATTATTACACACAGGGGGGATATAGATGGGGATTTATGGAAATGGATTGTTTAGTGGAAGGGATACATAATTGGAGTTATAAGGAGTTTTATCCCTGGATGATGCAATTTTTCAAGATCTCAAGTAAGCCTAATACTTTGACCTTTACTCTGGTTCTTTATACTTTCTTTATGTTGATTGTTGCATTGGTTTATCAACTATTGGTTCTTTCTATATTTTTTGGTCTATTGAAATATATCTGGGGATTTGGGGAGGGACAAAGGGATGATGGTATAAGGGGGTGTGGGGTAATGGAGCCAAGTTTCTTGAATTTGCTCTGGAGTAAAAAGGAGGTCACTTAGGAGGAAAGGGTGTTTTGTTGGTGGTGGCATGTTGTGGTATATAGGGGTATTTGGTTAGTATTGGAAATATTTGTACATTTGAAGAGGGAAGGCTTAGAATTTTTTTATTTCTCCAGGTCTGTACTAGTGCAATTTTTTTGGTTCTGTATAGACTATGGATTCTTTCTTAGGAATTGGTGGAGGGAAATGTTGGTTTATGCAATTTGGCATTCTGCCATTGCATATATTGAGGTATGGCATATGCTGTGGAGGGATAAGAGGCAAATAGATTGCATCTTTGGGTTGCAAAGTTGGAAGCTGAGAATTTGTGATGAAATGAGGGATAAGGAGTTTTATTTGGTTATTGAAAAGTGGGATTACTATGCTACTAAGTGGTCATATATTGATCTTTTCCAGTTGTCTGAACTATTATTCTTTCATTATTTGTTTCTCATCTGTTTGCTTGGTCTATTCTATATGTTGGGGACTAAACTGGTTTCCCAATCATTTTTTTCTTTTCCATTCTTTGGTCCTATATTCTGGTTCATTCTTATGTATGAAATTTGGCACACTGCCATTTCATTTTGTTGGCCTGACTGTGTTTGGAGGAATAAGGGGATTGGTTTGATAAGTAATTTTCAGTATGAGCTACCTGTTGTCAATCTTGGTAGTTTATCTATTGATGATATGCACAGATTCTGGAGTTCTATGCATTTTGAGCCATCTTTGGTATATTGGTGGGATTGGTCATGGTGTTGCTTGCTGGTTTTTGAGTACTGGTTGCACTTTCTGACTGAAATAATCTTATGTAAGGCTTGCTTTCTCACCTTTTGCCTACTACTTCGATGGATATGGGATATTTGTGAGTGGACTGATGGTATGAAAAATATTCTAAGGATCCTTATATTTCTGTTTTTGAGTACATTAACAACTACTCAATATTTGCTTCTCATCTTTTCGATTGGTCCTTGCTATGGTTTGGAGGCTAAACTGGCTTTCTAGCAGTTGTTCCCTATACTTTCATTTGGTATTTTTCATCAAATATTTTTTATTTTGGATCTTGTTGTAAAGGCCAGTGGCCAATTTACAACTGATTTTTGGAATGTTCATGACTTGGGATTTATAAAAACTTCATGGTTTGTGGATTTGGTGTTTTGGGATGATAGAAGGAGGAGTAGAAGAAGAATATCTGGTCTAAAGTTATGGAAAGTCAGATTATGGGGATGTCTGATCCTCGAAGAGTCTTCCTTAAATCCAAGATCTTGAATTGCAGATTTTGTAATTGGAGGATAAGGTTTTCGAAGTCTGTAATTCTCTTTTTTTGGTGAAGTGGGATTGGGATAAGAATGATGATGGGTGTTATTTTGATAAAAAAAAGGAAGTCTTCTTGAACTATGGAAAAGGAAATGTGAGGTTGAAATAATATGTGGCTCAAATTTAATTTGGAGTTGGGCTACGTGGAGTTTTCTTGTGGAAAATTTTGATGGATATGATTTTAAAATGGAGTTAATCTCTTGGTGGATGTGGGCCGAGAGGAGGAGAAAAAAAGTTAATCTCAAATTTGTTTTAATGAATTGGATTTGGTTTCGGCCGTGGACTTGGAGTTTTTCCTTTTTAGTTTTCATAGAATGGAGTTGTGGATTTATATCCTTTTTTGGTTTGTTGGTTAAATCTTTAGATTGGTTTTTCCCTCATTGTATTCACTTGGGGGGCGTTTGGTTCGCAGATTCTGATGGAATCTGATGGAATTGGAATGTCCAATTCCTTTGACCAAATTCAATTCCCTTGTTTGGTTCATTCTTTTCTATGGAAGGAATGTGTGAATTCCACCAAATTCCACAAATGAATGATTTGAACATTCCATCCTAAAACCCAAGGATTTCAATGGAATGGAATCTTAGGGGGCGTTTGGTTCGCAGATTCTGATGGAATTGGAATGTCCAATTCCTTTGACCAAATTCAATTCCCTTGTTTAGTTCATTCTTTTCTATGGAAGGAATGTGTGAATTCCACAAAATTCCACAAATGAAGGATTTGAACATTCCATCCTAAAACCCAAGGATTTCAATGGAATTGAATCTTATATTTTGATAATTCCAAATTTACCCTTTACTCCAAACTAAACCCTACTAATATTGATTATAAGCAAACACCAACTATCTCTCTCATCTCTATCTCCCTCTATCTCCTCTCTCTGCTCTCGCTATCTCTCTCTCCCTCTCTCTCCTCTCTCTTTATCTCTCCTCTCTCTCTCTCCTCTCTATCTCTCTCCTCTCTTTATCTCTCCTCTCTCTATCTCTCTCTCCTCTCTCTCTCCTCTCTCTCTCCTCTCTCTTTATATCTCCTCTCTCTCCTCTCTCTTTCTCTTCCCTCTCTCTCCTCTCTCTCTCTTCCCTCTTTCTTTATCTCTCCTATCTCTCCTCCACTCTCTCCTCTCTCTCTCCCTCTCTCCTCCACTCTCTCCTCTCTCTCTCCTCCTCTCTCTCCCTCTATCCTCTATATCTCCTCTCTCTCCTCCACTCTCTCTCTCTCCTCTCTCTCCTCTCCTCTCTCTCTCTCCCTCTCCCTCTCTCTCCTCACTCTCTCGGCATCATTCATGTGCTAAAATAATAAAAACAATTTTTGTTAAAAATTAAACTATTTAATGACTATTTTATTAAAGTAATTTTTGTTTAAAAAATTAAAATAATCAAAAAGGGTATTTTGGTCATTTACCAAAATTTCATTCCAATTTCGAAACTACAATCTATGAAACAAACAGAAAAATTACAATTCATTTAACATATTCCATTCCAATTCTGTCAACCAAACAGGTGGTCAAACCTGACAACATTCCATTCCAATTCCATCAAAGTCAAATTTCTTTGACAACTTCCATTCCATCCAAAAACATTCTGCGAACCAAACGCCCCCTTGGGGTATGTCCCTCGTAATTTGTAATTTCTTTTTCATTTTTAATAAAAAAATTCTGGGGGTTTCGTCCCCTTTTCCCAAAAAAAAACTTAAGTATTTATAAAGTAGTTTATTATGACACTTAAACACTTTTGGCATTTTTGACGTCCTATAAATTCGATTCTGTTGCAGTGAACTTAACATGACAAACATTAACAATCCATTTATTTTTAATAGAGATTTTCAATCCATAAACATAGGATGAATCTTATATTGGTAGTCATTGTTTTAGAATTTGGATCGTTGATTGAATTGAAACAATTTTCTTTTATCAACACATTGGCAAGAAACTATTTTTTGGCAAAAAATCATCTATTTTCGTTTGAATATAACGCGTTACAATTCAAACCGAAGAAAAAACAACTTTTCATTTGCCTTAGCTTTTGCTAGGACAATAAATAAATTAAGGTCATGGACCGACAATTTTGAATACAAGTAGGTATCCATCATCGTAAATCGTAATCAGTATGTTCACTTATATTTATTCAAATTTTACATCCCGTCGCATTGCGCGGGTACACAGCTAGTATACATATATGTGTGTGTGCTTTTTTTTGTGTTCATATACATTATGATTCCTTAATTAACAATACGTGATACATTATTGATCACTAGCTGCTTTTCTAGTTTTCCTTTTTAGTTCTTTTTGATAGTTCATGTGTTATGAATAAATAATCGTATCAAGAATATAGATAAATGACAATGTATGAATACCTCATAGGCCGTCATCTAATTTATTTTGATGTTAACTTTTTACATATATTTTATGAAACTCCTTATTTTGTTTTAGATTATTTTTTATTGTGTTTGTGACGTATTGAAACTTTTGACTGTGTAAACACATAATCGTTGAATTTATTTTTAAATTATTATTTTACAATAGTTGAATTCAAATGGGTTATGTACAAACTGTATAAACCACACCACATTTTGCAGTATGATTTTTTCCGGTTTGAAACATATGTGGTGAGGTTTGGGAAAATACTCAAACCATATATGTAATGCAATTAGCGATCTTGTCCTAAAACCGCTCCATAAACATGTTAGAACCAAGGTTAATGATCCAAAAAAATCAGAAATTGTGTATATGAATATGTGCAAAATCGTATGAAATCTATCAAAGAAAACAGAAAACCAATATGTATGTATATACCTAAATCTATACCATATTATAAAGATGACATAAAAAACTCTTAAAAACAAGTATTAAAGCTTAATGTACCGCTATTTAATGCTAATTACTTAAAAAACAACCATTAAAGTTGTATGTACTACATCTAATGCTATTTATTAATTTTCAATCATTATCTCTAACCATTTTAACTCTCTTAAAATCATTTCTCACTTTAACTCCCCTAAAATAACTCTTAGCATAATTAAATATAGAATAAAAATCAAATTTTAAATATAAAAATATAAAATATAATTAAAAAAATCTAACATAATATTTTATAAAAAAAATATATTTGTTGGTCCCGAAGGTGCTTAACAAGTTTGTAGAAGGGGGGGGGGGTTGAATACAAACACAGAAATTAAAGTTTAATAAATTGTTTATTGATAAATCAAACACAATTTACAAGTTTGTTGCGGAGAAAGATTAAGTAAGTCTCAATCTAAACAAACTTAAGAAACACTAAGATGGTTGCACAAGACTTTCAGAGAATGGGGGATTTAAGGAATATAGACAACAAGGGTTTCTATTTGGGGTTCAAGGATTGAGCACACGCTTCAAATGAAAGGGTGATCTTCCTATTTATACCCTATGCATTAAATGCATGGCAGGGCACTTTACACGTGGCATTCACTGATTGGCTGAGAGGGTCTGACTTTGGGAGACATGCTTTTGGCCGGATCATGAACAGTGTAGTTGACAGAGTTGTTGTACGAATTGTGGCAGAGGTATGTCCGTTCTGACACATCGTACTGGTTGTGCAGGGAAAGACAAAAGGAAACTTGAGGTATAAGCTTTGTGATCATTTAATCGCTGAATATCTCTTTAGGCAGAGACATCAAGAGTTCAACGATCACTGAAGCTTTACTCATGTTCCTTCGCGTATAAATAGAGTTGTCTTTGCTTCACTGATATCCGCATCAGGTCACTAGTAGACTTCTCTTTGTTCAGCAGCTTCGTCTTCGATTCAGCTATGAACATCTGTTGACGCGAGACTTGTCTTCAGGGATTACGTTTGCTGTTTACATCAGAAGCTATCAGCGATAACTGAACAGACTCAGTCTGATCACTGATAGTGAAACACATACATATGAATGTTTGTAAGAAAGACTATAAGCGATAGCTGAACAGACTCAGTCTGATCGCTGATGGTGAAACACTAATACATATTAAACGTAATTTTCACTAAGTATAAAAGAGGGTCGTTATCAAATCACTGAGAAAGCTTGGATCAACAATATTATTAAACCAAAATAAATTACATTATATTATTAAGTCTAAATTAAACAAATTTATATAAAAAAATAATTATCGCTCTCTCACAACCAACCAAAATCGTAATGTAAATCGACAAAAAATAGAAAATAAAATGAAACATAAAATCGTGATGTATCTAGCGGCATTGCGCGAGTACACTTCTAGTACTTATCATGAAGAGAAGAGAGAGAGGCTAACTTGAAATCGACGATTTGAAGATTACTAGCTAGAGGCCTGCAGCGCAGTGTCCTTAAATAGAATTTCGCCTTTACTCGTACGTAGTTTTGAGCATCCGTTTAGAGGATATAACTATCTATTCGTGTTATTGCACGAGAACGTGAATGTGTCCAGTTTCCTTATGCTTCCATGGAATGTTTCACGAGAGAAAACCAAAGAAAAGGGAAGGAATTATGATTCTCACCAATTTTGGAGGGAAACTATGACATATATATAGTTTTTGTGGTTAAATGGAAGTTAAACAGAATTTTGTCTTGATTCGTACTTCAGAAGGTTACGCGGGTTTCCTCATGACTAACGTTTTGTTCTCGAGTTTTGGAAGGAAATGAAAGAAAAGAAAAAGAAAATAAAGGGAATGAAAAGAAACGAAT
Organism: Arctium minus; assembly: GCA_954870635.1. Taxonomy (NCBI): domain Eukaryota; kingdom Viridiplantae; phylum Streptophyta; class Magnoliopsida; order Asterales; family Asteraceae; genus Arctium; species Arctium minus. Next base: position 22,072,395 of record OX941084.1, read on the forward strand.
TTTTTTTATTTGTGTTATTGAGAGTGAAGGGAAAGGGATGAAAGAAAATAAATTTTCATGTTATTGAGTGGAAAAGAAAGGAAAGGAAATATGTCAATTTTACAAATATACCCATATTTATTTTATAGTGTTATGTAATTGATGGATAGATGTGTAATTTTATAAATATTTTTAATTGTTATAATTTTTTTTCTTTCGTTTCCTCCCACATTTGGGAGGAAAATCAATATAATTTTCCTCTTTCCTTTCCGTTCCCTCCTTAAAAAAAACTTGAGAACACAAGATTTTTCCCCCTACTTACCTTTCCTTTCCTTTCATTCGTAAAAAAAAAAAAAAAAAAAAAAAACTCGAGAACACAATGTAAGGGTCGCGTGGGAAGTCGCGGGATGTACTGTCGAACTCGTAAAAATTCCATTTGAGGTCAAGAGGCCCAATGCCCAATCTTTGACTATTAAAATATTTATGTGTCAAGCTACAAACCCAAACCAAGTCCCTTAGATGAGCTTTGATCCATTTTGGTAAGCCTTATGGAACTAGCCATATAAGCTTAGGGGTTGTTTACCAAATTTTTGATTAAGTCCTGTATAGATAAATTTGTTTGTCCGGATAAATTTGTCTGTCCGGGTAAAAATGTGTTGTTGTTTACTTTTTTACCTGAACCAACCGTCTGAATAACAGAAATGACTGATCTACCCCTCAAACAAAAATATGTCGTTGTTTAGTATTGTTTAGGTTTTCTTGAACATGTTTGAACCAATTTTTATTTATACCAGTTCAATCAAAATCAAAAATCTATTGTTCATCGTACCAAAAAGATACCATTCATCAAACTATTTGAACATCGAATTATCAAAACATAAGAATCAAACATAAGAATCCACACAAACACCGAAGGAGTTGTAGTCATGGAATAAACCCAAAAGAATCTAAAAGAAACCACACCCAAAATTCGAAAATTACTTTTCTGTGTTATTCACACCCAATAATTTTCCATCAACAATCTTGTAAACTCTTGTAAACACAAAAGGGATAAACCCAAAAGAATTCACACCCAAAAGTCGTTGGAATAAACCCAAAAGAATAAAAATCAGGACCTCCATTGATATCATCAACAGTTCAACACCAACCTTATCGAAAACCATATCGAAAACCAAATCGAGCATTTCTTCATAAACGAAACCAAATCGTAAACGGAAATCTGGAACCAAATCAAAAACGGAATCAAGCAGCACTGTGGACGACGACCAGTGGTTGACGACGACCAGGGGATTGCAATCGTCGCAATGAACAATGGAGAATCGACGTGGGAGGCGATGTATGTGGGAGGGAAAGCAAGATGATGGAGGTGTATGTCGAGGAAGCAATTAGGTTAAGCAAGATGATGGAGGCGTATGTGGAGGAAACAATTAGGTTAGGTCTGATAGGTTTTTTTCTTTTCTTTTTTAAAGGGTAGAATTGTCAAAATTTTGGCTTAATGGGGACAACACCTCCCTTACCCACTTAGCGAATAAGCCACTTTTGTCTGTGCGAATAAGCCATTAAGCCACAAGTAAACACTTCAAACGTCTGTGCGAATAAGCCATTTTTATCATTAAGCTCATTAAGCCACAAGTAAACACCCCCTTAGTCAAGTTTTCTTTTCCTTCCTATGTGGGATCAATTTCCTAGTTAAAATCCCAACAAAACGTCCATATTTTTGTTATGTTTTGAAGTCTGGAATTTGAAAAACAATATGAATAGAGGTTGCAGATAGTAGGTAATGGTCGAATTCAAACTATTTGATCATTGAACTATTTTTAGGGTTCGTTTGATTCATGGAATGTTTTTTTGAATGATTCTGATGTCATGGAAGGATTTATCATCTTTGGTGTGTTTAGTTTGTAAAACTTATAATATAATTAAATTCCATTGTTTATATACTATTTATAAAAACAAATCTATATTTATACTATATTATAAAGCACGGATGAAAAACTCTTAAATACAAATTATTAGGCACAAGGTACCATCATTTTATGCAAGATTTTAAAAATCTCTTAATTTACAAGTATCAAAGCACAAGATACATATTACTACTGCAGGCTTCTAACACCCACCAATTTGGTATTTGCAGGACCTTCCTTTTATGCAGACATTTCCATGTATCATTATTAATTAATATATTATATTACTATAAATTTGTTTTAATTATATTATTAAATATATAAGATAGTCATTGAATTCTAACAAAATACTTAATTTTTTATATAAAAACATTATATTATAAGCATAAATTAAAAAAATTTATAAAAAAAACATTATCACTTTCTCAAAATCATCCAAAATCGTACTATAAATCGATAAAAAAACAAAAAATAAAATGAAACATTAAAATTGTGATGTATTTCGCTGCATTGCGCGAGTACGCTTCTAGTTATAAATAATAAAAAAATAATTAAATTGCCTTTTATTAATTAATTATTACAAAACAAAAGTCTTTAACACATTTTAGAATATTATACAAATAAGTCTCGTGAAATACCAAATTGCCAACTACTCCCATGAGATTTTAAAATATAATATTTTGTGGGATTCTTATTAAAATTACATGATTTTAAAATATGATATTCTACTATCCACCCAGTAAAGTGTATTTGATTGTCAATTTCAGTCCATGCTTAAATCCTTGATCATATCATTCCTCCAGCGAAAGGTAAAGAGAAGGCGTCTACGACAGGTGATGAGGCAGAGTTATGGTCGACACTTGATGCTATGGTGCTTGGGTGGATTTATTCCATAATTTCCACCTACCTTATCCACACAATTATCGAACCCGATAACACGGCTATGGCGGCTTAGAATCGACTGCGTGATATATTCCAGGATAACAAAAACTCACGAACCGTTACTCTCGAGCAAGATATCTCTCATACGCTCATGGAGGATTTTCCCACATCATCTACCTATTGCCAACGCCTCAAGGAGTTGTCGGGTCAACTACAAAATATCGGGGGCCCGGTCACTAACGAACGCTTGGTTCTCCAATTAGTAGCAGGTCTTACGAATGCTTACAATGGGGTGTCCACTTTGATCCAAGAAAGCAATACTTTGCCTCCCTTCTATCAGGCCAGGTCGATGGTTACACTTGAAGAGGTCGGATTGCGCAAGAAAATATCGACCACGAAATCTGCCATGGTGGTCTGGGATAACAGTGAGCCGGAGTTCTTTTCTGGTCCCAATTCCTCAGACATCTCTCACAATGGTGGAAAGAACCAAAATCGTAATAAGGGAAAATCTCGCGGTGGTGGACAACACCCGGGCAGTCGGAACAAAGGGAATGATCGGGGGGTGGTCATCCATCCAGTGGTCGAACTGGTGGCAACCTCCCCCCCTCCATACCATATTACCCTCACCCGTCCACTTCCCCACTTCTCATGGGGGCTCCATGAGACATTGACCAGCGACAATGCCCAGGGCAGTCTGCTGTTAAATCGCGAATTTCAGCTTTTTTCTCATTTCTCACTTCTCAAATTCCATCCTTTCTCTCCCAAACCGATTCCCACCCCCTTGGTTCAAACCCTAGCCATTCCTATGGCCATCCACCTTGATTTTGAAGCATTTCCATCACCATCCAAGTCTTAGAAGTCTATGATTCAAGAAGCCACCACTCTACCATCTCCATTGAAGTCTTCTTCAAGAAAATCTAGGGTTTTGAGTTCTATCAAAACCCACTAGTGAAAGTTCATCCACTTTCTTTCTAAACCTTAAAATAAGTTGTAAATGCTCCATTGGTGATTTTCTAAGTATTATGTTTCTCCATTTTCGGTTTGGAAGATTTTGGAGGAGTTAGGTCAAATTTAGGGTTTTGGGTATAAGTTGAGGTTTTGATGTAAAATGTTTGGGGAATGTTTCCATATGGTTGAATATGGTTATTTACGGATGAAAATATTTGGATCTAGGTTTTGGAGGTTTTGGCTTGGAGGATTCAAGTTTCGTCAAGAAAGATCAAAATGGGGTAAAATCTAGATTTAGCATAAATCTAGCAAGGTGAGTTCAAGTTGATTTGTGAAAACGGTGTACATGCCAAAATGTTTATTTTAAAGTGTTTGTGTTTTACATTAAATTGTTAACTGCTGATAAGTTTTGGTTATTTTGAAATGTTTAGTTTTTGAACATGTTGAGACACCCATTTTGGGATCTTTGGGTATTTTGGTAAATAAATCATGTTGAAATGTCTCTTTGATGATTTTACATATATATAATCGGAGTTCAATTGACGTAAGTGTCATTTTGTGTATTTGATCTTATAAACCTTTTTTAGAAAATGCATATTATTGTGTTATGAGACATTTTGAAAACATAAGGGTACGAGTTAATTTGGAAAATGGTTTGTCTCAACCAACGATGAGATTTTAGTTAATTATACTTTTGGTCGTGTTTGCATAATAGTTGGTCAAACGTGTTTCAATATTTATATCGGCTTTCATTTGGGTATTCACGTAAACTGTTGGGTCATTGGCTCGGTTTTGACTAAATGGAGTCTTGAGGACATTTGTCCGGTTTAAAAACAGTTGTGAAATTTTTGGAGTATGATGGCGATTATTTCATGCCATTGGGAGTTACATGTTTTGGGAGCTTTGGTATTTCAATTGGAGTCATGTAATGTTAGACAGTGTTGTAATGGATCCATAAGCACGTAAGTTTGTCTGTTTTGTAAGGCCTGAGGTTTTGGGTTACATTTAGTGACCGCTTGGGTTTGCTAGCGAGTAGGCAATAGGTGGCTTGAGCCGCTGAGTTGAAACTCGTCTAGATTGGATAGGCATCCATGTCCGTAAAACCTTGGGGTGGAACTCGAAGGAGTATGGCAAGAGGCAACAAACGGTCCGAGGATTGTGATGTCTGGTATGGCATGAGAACTAGGACCGGGATATGTGATGAAATCCAATAACATCACAGGTGGCCCCATTCACGTGTTTTCGCCACCCAAGATGGAAACGCTTAGATGACATGCGAGGAAGTTGTATGGGCGGACTACTTGCATGTTCCTCTATTCTCAATGTATACGGGTCTTTCCGTCGTAGATCCGTGGTATTTTTAAAAGTTAATGTCATATTTTTACCAACTTTGGTTTGTGTGGTCGACGATAAATGATGGCCTTAATATTGGGTCATTCCCACATATATTAAGGTTTGAATGGAATGCGTCGTTTCCATGTTTCAGTATTTGATTTCGTCCATTTTATGGTCGTGTGAGTTTGGGTCTAATGTCCGTGTTCACGGCAATATTTATTTATATAGATTTTCATCTATGGTTTATGAGTTGTGTATCAGGTTCCACCCGTGTTGGGTATTTCGAGGTATAACATTTTACCCGCGTTTTATAAAATTGGGAGTCCTCTCTTTATTCTCATTTTGAGCAAGTTATGGGTTAAATCTAAGTTTACGAATAAACGTTTTATATTGGGGTCTTAGTCTGTAAAACAGTTTGGTTTGGTTAAATGATTAACTAGGTGTCTCTATCGTTTAAAATGCATATTTATTGGTAAACGAGTCGTTTTCGTAAGCGGAGCATATCATTTTGAAAAATTATGATTTTAATGGCATCCTTCTTTCTTTAAACGATTCATTTGTATATGTTGAAAACTCTTGAGCTCACTAGGCGTTAAGCCTAATCTTTTTATTTGTCGGCATGTGCATCAGGTTCCAGTTAGGGTTTGGTTTTAGCAACTATGAAGAATTGAGTTTTAGCTTTGTGCAAGTGTAAGTAGTTGGTGAAGTCTTCCGCAGTTTGGTGATAGTGACTATTATTGGGTTTTAGTAGCACCCGTCCTTATTATAGACTGTATGTATAGAATGAATTGTGTGCATTGAGGTTAAATAATAAATTGTGATTGGAGATGTATCATTTATCGATGTATTTAGAAAATTTTAAATCAGTTGCTATTTCCAGATTTGAGGGTGTTACAGCATTATCGCAGTCTTGTCGGTGCCCTTCAATATCTTACTTTTACGAGGCCCGACATAACTTATGCAGTGCAACAAGTGTGTCTATTTATGCATGCTCCTTGGGAAGAACACATGAATGCGCTTAAAGGCATTGCCTGATACATTCACGACACACTTGATTATGGACTCCACCTTTATCCATCTGCGACATCCACTCTTCTTTCTTATACAGATGCGGATTGGGGAGGTTGTCCGGATACACAACGATCGACATCGGGTTATTGTGTGTTTCTTGGTGATAATTTTGTCTCCTCGTCTGCCAAAAACGTCAGCCCACGTTGTCACGTTCTAGTGTCGAGGCTGGATAAAGGGGAGTAGCAAACTCGTCTCCAAGCCGTGTTGGTTGCGAAACCTATTACTTGAACTTCATTGTCCAATTCAAAAAGCAACATTGGTCTATTGTGATAATGTGAGCGCTATCTATCTTTCTGGAAATCCCGTGCAACATTAACGTACGAAGCACGTCGAGATGGATATACACTTTGTTAGGGAGAAAGTAGCACGAAACCATGTATGAGTTCTCCATGTCCCTCCCCGTTGTAAAATTGCCGACATTTTTACAAAAGGTCTCCCTATGGTACTATTCAAAGATTTTCGAGACAGTCTTAGTGTGCACAAACCTCCCGCTTCGATTGTGGGGGAGTGTTAGAATATGAATTAATTGTGAATATCTGTACTTAATTAGATTAGACTGTTACCTTAGTTGGTGCCTAATTAGTTGCTAGTGATTCGCTAGAATGTTGTCTCGGTAAGGCTACTTATATGCTTTGTAATTACCTTTGATGGCAAGGAAACAAATTCTTTCATTTCAAAATATTAAATATATATGTTAGCTTATTGATAGCAAAAATGCACATGTGTAAAAACGTGGCACAATAATGGCACAAGTATATACCAAATATTGTGTTCATTTTTCAAGTAATATAATGGTAAGGACCAAATATCGTATCAACAGGGATTAGACTACTAAGAATCTGAGACTTTTACGAACTTCCGGTGCAAAGTTAAAGCTTTATAAAATTGATTGGTTTGGTCGAAATATTAAAATTTTAAGTTAACAAACAATAAAAAGTGGTTACGGGTGTAAGATTTCCCCGAAAGTATTTTAATAACTTAAATGGTTAACAAAACCGGTCACAAAATGACCCTACACGATTTCCTCCTCTCGAAGCTACGTCGAATAGGTTGCGATAACGGTTTTATTATAAAATTACCACAAGTGCTAACTTTCGGTTTACCAATCTCACTAAGTAGATCTCTGTTAATAAATAAAATCCTAATCAATCAAGCAATTACTCAAGATTTAAACATTATAGATCAAGAACTAGAGAGATAAAGTCTAGAGAGAGAAAGTAGATCTCGTATTCATATGTCTCTGAATTACAATACAATCACAACTCTCTTGAACGTTATTACATGATTAAAAGACAAACCCTATATATATACTACCTAACTATTACAAAGCCTTAAAGGCTAAGGAAACTAAACAAGCTTTGACAATTACAAGACTTTGACTATGTTGACTTTTACAACTTTGACTTTCCATATTAAATCTTGGATACAATATTTAGACTTAACAATCTCCCCCTTTGTATTCAAGATTTAATAAAAATTTGATACAGATGTTCAGCTCTTGATTCTTCAGCTTTTGTCTCTTTATCTTTGAACTTTGACACTTTCACAGTCTTCAGTATTTCAGCATTTGAAGAATCTTTGGAAAGTCTTTTTCTCTTTAAAGTTTTGAAAGTCAACAAGCCTTGAACGAGAAACATAATTCTTGAAACGTTTGAAAACCTCTTTGAAGAAACTTTCTTTGGAAAAACAAACTTCTTTGTATCTTCATCACTTTGATCTCTGGATCATCTTTGGAAAAACAAACTTTCTTGAATCTTTGAATAATCTTTATCAGGCTTTGAACTTTGTAAATCTGTCTTTGAAACAGACTTTGAATCAGCGGAAGCATTTCTCACTTTTGACATCTCTTCATTGTTTTGAAATTGGCTTTTGTAACATTCTCCCCCTTTTTGATGATTGAGAGCATCATGATCATCAAAACATCTTCAATTTCAGCACAGTCTTTGATATCCCCTTTGTATTCAAAAACAATCTCCCCCTTGACAATTTGCGCGCTTTGATCTGAGAGCCGTCAATTCATGAAAGATATATATCCGAATCTTTTCAAATTCAGACATATTGAACATGGTAACCCTGAATCAACAAATGAAACAGTTAGAAGTGCCTGTCAATAACACGGAGTCACTGTGTACAACAAATGTACAATATAAGGAGTTGGTTTGATGTTGACTCCCCAGGACTTCCATTCAATCATTGAAAAACACGAGGTTTATCTATGAATGTTCTGACAGAAAAACAAATTTTCTGTGTGCCCGTGCTTGTGTTTGAAAGAATTAACACAATGATTGTGTTTCATAAGGCTCGAAGTATGTAAATCACTGAGACAACAATGATTGTACATGGACTCAATGTGCATGAGAAATGGTCGAAGGTGGGGCAACTTTTCTTCTTTTTCAATATCAGTATCTTCCAAGAGAAGAACCAATAGATTATATGTTGCTTCCCCAGAAAATGTGAAACATTCTCTTTTTAAGAAAATAATGAGTAGCTGGTGGGGTTAATGCAAAAGATGGCATGGGCTATTTGCCTATTTCAATGATGGTCACCAAAGAAATGTGAACCAATCAGTAATGTGGCTGCCCGGCTCAGAAAGATGTTTGGTGCAGAGTTCTGATATTCTTTTAACTCTGTTCTCACACCCTCTTTCTTTTAAACATATAAGCTCACATCTAACCAATCTCTCATTTCCATTTTACCTCAAATCACTCCCACACTCAATTCTTTTAGACCTCTCTCCCCTCAATCACTCAAAGGATTTCTTCCGGGGTAGGAAACACTGGTTATCGTGAATCCATGGAAGATCTATTAAGCACTCATACTGAATCCCATGTTCCTAAAAGTACATGCTGGTTAATGATTTTCTTGAAATGAAAAGCACAAGAAATCATATATCAGTGTATATACGCTCATTTAAAAATATGAATGAAATTTGAGCATTTGATCATTGATGATTTCTCAAAACAAAGATATGAATGAATAATCAAGAAAGAATAGAAATGTTTTGAGAATCTGACAATGATTAAAATCAGATCAAATGAAATGGCTAAGGTATCAAAGCATTGGATATTTTGTTTATATGAACGAATATAAACAATTTATCAATGAAAGCACAAATATGAAAAAGATGAATGATGCTCAACACCTTTGAAAGCAAACGGGAGTATTACCATCGAAAAATTGGTTCGAATTTGAGACATGGTAATAACAACTTCAAATAAAATACTGAACCGGTGTGTGTGAATACTTGACAGTATATGGACAAGATAATACACAAGTATTGATCTTTGGAAACACACGGTCAGTTAAACATTAAGGCTCAATATTTGAAAAACATTTAAAAACACACTTCTAAATTCATGAAATCGATTGAGAATAGAGAAGTGGTTTGAACATTTAAGAAAGCGTTTTTCATGTTCGAAAGTTGTTCTTCTTTCAAAAACAATCAGAGATCTAGGATCAGAAGATATTTACCTTTTCAGCTCCCTCTCAAATCATGATTAAATGATTTATATCTTTTTATCTCCCCCTGGATATTAGCACAATATCCTTCTTTGAACATTGAAAAACGGGTCCTGATCTGTCATGTGATCAGAAGCCACTTTATTTACATCATTTATTCAAAAATAAAAGACAGAAAGCAGTAAAACAGTTTTATAGTATGAGTTCTGATCTGAAATAATCAGAAGTCATCACCTTTACTCCCCCTTAAATTAAGAATCTGAAATATGTCAGTTAAAACATGATAGAGATCAGACACTCCCTTTTGAATTGTAGACCATCATATCAGAAAAATCTGTCAGTGAAACAGTATAGGATAAAGATCAGATCAATTCTCTTTGGACGTAGACCATCATATCCATCGGATGCAGAAACATAGAAGTAAGGTCTTTTTGATCGCTGAGGTCCGAGTCCTAAGTCGTTGTGTTTAGAAGTCAAACTCCGTTGAAGTACAGGTCCTAAGTTGATGTGCTTAGAAGCCATTATCTTTCAGCTTTGAAGTCCGGGTTTTGAACTGTTGTGTTCAAAAGCCATAATATTGACATTGAAGTCCGGGTCTTGAACTGCTATATTCAAAATCCATTGTTCTCTTACTCCCCCTTGACTTGAGATGCCTGCAACACAAAATCTGTTTTCTTCTTTGGTACCCACTGGTATTTGGGTCCAGAAATGTTAGTTGCAATTCGTGTAGGGGTTATGGAATAAGAACCATACCAGAAATGATCATTGGTCTTGTGGATATGATCATGTGTACAACAGTAAGAACAATAAAATTTATTACCTGAAAACCTGAGTAATTGATCTTTTGAGTATTTGAGGTCAGGTTTACCTTTATGCTCTTTGTTCTTCTTTGCTTTGTGAACATGTACACATGATGTGTTTCTTTTCAGCTCATTTGACTTGTCATCTTTGACAGATTTCTTCATCCAGACCAGTTTCTCTTTCTTGTAGCTTTTTCTTCTTGAAGATGTATCTGAACTATCTAAAAATTCATCAAATGTTAGATCGACGAATCTGATTAAAGGATTTAACTGACCTTTGTAAAGAGACAGATTTCTGATTTGAACTTGAAGCAGATTTTTCAAGTTCTTTGATCTTTGATACAAAGTTGTCTCTTTCTTTCACAAGATGATCAAACTTCTTTAAAAACTCAGACTTCGTCTTTTGATCTTTCAACGCAGAATCAGACAGTTCAGATAACTTTGAAGTCAACTTTTTGATTTCAGCTTCAAATATAGATCTTTCTTCTTCAAACCCTTTTTCTGAATCTTTTCTCTGGCCGGATAACTCTTTAAAGAATCCCACATTTTTATGCTATATGTCTTTCTTTTCTTGAACAAATTTCTCTCTTTCCAAGATCAGTACTTTCTCAAAATCAGAGATTTGTTGAGAAAGTTTAATGCATTTAAGCTCCACTGACTTCTTTTCTTCATAACACTTCTTTGAGAAATTTGAGAATTTCTTTGAAAAACTTTTCTTTTCTTTTTCAAATTCAGCTTTATTTTCAGCAAGTTGTTGATCCAAGCTAGATATATTCTTTTTAAGGTCAGCATTCTCAGATTCCAAAACAGATATATTCTCTTTGAAATCATTCAACTTGTTTTGAAGCTCAACTGATTCTACTTGTAGCTCAGGTGATTTCTGTTCAGTCGTCTTCAATTGGCTTTGAAGAGTTATAATCTCTCTTTCTTTCTCTTTTATCTCTTTTTCCTTCTCATAAATGATATCTGAAAATTTAGAAAGATTATTAGAACATTGTATACATTCAGGAGTTTTAACATAATTGAACAATTTAAGTTGTAACTCCTGAATCCTTTAGAGATATTCTGAATTTTTTATTTTCAGATTATTTCGTTCAGCTTCAATAACAGATATCTCAGATTTGTATAAAATTGACATCTTGAAAAAGTAATCAGCTTGAAGTGAATGACTGTTCCAAACTATATATCAGAAAATCAAAAATCAGATTGAATTGAAATATTGCACAAAAAGAACTTTTGTCCCCCTCCGCAGACTTAGCAGGGTCTGGGGGCAGCGCCCCTAGAGAAAAAAAATTCATATTTAAAGGACATATTACTGTTTTGAATTTTTTGACTAAGTATGGAAAAGACATTGTTTGCGCAAGATTGAGATTTGCGTAAGCTATGTGATGCGCAAAGTTGAGTTTCTCGTAAGCAGAGAGTTGCACAAATGGAGCTTTGCGCAAGCAACGTGATACGCAAAGTAGGTTTGCGTATCGGTCTTGAAGCGCAAGATGAGCTTTGCGCAATGGTCTTGATCCGCAAAGTAGGTTTGTGTATTCAACGAGATACGCAAAGTTGGGTTCTTGGAACACGCTGGATACGCAAAGTCGAGGTTTGCGTATTGGTCTTGAAGCGCAAACTGAGATAAGCTTCATGTGAACTGAGTGATGCACAAACTAAGGTTTGCGTATTGGGCTTGATGTGCAAGATAAGCTTAGCGTGGCCGTCTATGAATCTTGCGCAAAGTGTATGAATGTTGCACAAATCGTGAATCTTGACAGTTTCTTTCTCAATTCGATTCAAACCTGCACATTTGATCTCAATAACTTGTCAGAATCATCAACAAACAGTACGAAACACAAATTTACAATTGATTTTCGATTAAAAACACCAATTCGTACATTTTCAAACAAGAACAGTGTTCGAACAAGTTTTCAAGAAAATTTCAAAAAATCAAAAAAATGACATCGAAATTGTTCAAATTGTGAGATGTAATCAAAACACGAATCAATCCTACACATAAAACGAATCTAATGAATCCATTTTCTTGCACTAAAAATGATTTTTCACATGAAATTCGGATGAAACAGTAACAAACTCGTTTTCTTGAAAAACTTTCGAAAATATAGATTTTCGATCCAAAAACACACAGATTTCAATTCAAATCATGATTAAATCATTCCTGAAAAGTTTGGTTCAGCTCTGATACCAATTGTTAATCAATAAAATCTCAATCAATCAAGTAATTACTCAAGATTTAAACATTATAGATCAAGAACTAGAGAGAGAAAGTCTAGAGAGAGAAAGTAGATCTCGTATTCATATGTCTCTGAATTACAATACAATCACAACTCTCTTGAACGTTATTACATGATTAAAAGACAAACCCTATATATATACTACCTAACTATTACAAAGCCTTAAAGGCTAAGGAAACTAAACAAGCTTTGACAATTACAAGACTTTGACTATGTTGACTTTTACAACTTTGACTTTCCATATTAAATCTTGGATACAATATTTAGACTTAACAATCTCGAAGATATTAGTCCCGCCAATATGGAGAGATGCACATATGTATATGACACACCAACTCGACCGACATATGGACCTTAGTTCGATTATGCAAGAATCCATATCTCTATGCGATTATTGAAGATTTCCTTAAACCTCCTTGCATCACCCAAGCCGTATTCGGATTTACCCCTCTTGAGGTCTAAGATATAATATCAATACATACAAGTGATCGACTTGTCTGTGTTAAGATGAAACTTCAACTTGGATGACCAAACCGAGAAGTTAGCCAAATGCGGTAACACCCAAATGTTACATTTTAACCTCCCGGATTTGGCTTACACCCGCACCCAAAGGGGGGGTTTAGCTACTCATAAAAATAGAAGACATAATGAAAGAAAAGAGAGACGTAAACTTAAATTGCATTAAACGTAAACGTACCATTGTGGCCCCAAGTTCACCACAGTGATGGGCAAAAAGTAAAATATTGCAAGAAATAAAACTACAATACTTTAAATAAAATATGAAATTCTACTACTAAACTTCAGCTGATTCAAAATGTTTGAGATATGAGAGATGATTTTCAAAGCCAAACCAACCTTGGTATTTATAGGGGAAGAAGGGAGATAGAGTGAAAGGGACATGAGAGGGTGAAAGAGAATGGAGAGTGCGCATATGTATATGACACACCAATCTCACTAAGTAGATATCGAATATCTTAGCCCCACCAATATGGAGAGATGTGCATATGTATATGACACACCAAGTCGACCGACATATGGACCTTAGTTCGATAATGCAATAATCCATATCTTTATGCGATTATTGAAGATTTCCTCAAACCTCCTTGCATCACCCAAGCCGTATTCGGATTTGCCCCTCTCGAGGTCTAAGATCTAATATCAACACATACAGGTGATCGACTTGTTTGTGTTGAGATGAAACTTCAACTTGGATGACCAAACCGAGAAGTTAGCCAAATGCGGTAACACCCAAATGTTACATTCTAACCTCCCGGATTTGGCTTACATCCGCACCCAAATGGGGGGTTTAGCTACTCATAAAAATAGAAGACACAATGAAAGAAAAGAGGGACGTAAACTTAAATTGCATTAAACGTAAACGTATCATTGTGGCCACAAGTTCACTACAATGGTGGGCAGAAAGTAAAATATTGCAAGAAATAAAACTACAATACTTGAAATAAAATATGAAATTCTACTACTAAACTTCAACTGATTCCAAATGTTTGAGACATGAGAGATGATTTTCAAAGTCAAGTCAACCTTGGTATTTATAGGGTAAGAAGGGAGATAGAGTGAAAGGGACATGAGAGGGTGAAAGAGACCTCTCATGTTTGTCTTCTTCCATTCTTTTGGCTCCATATGGCTTGTCCTTTTTTTGCATAATCTTTTGTGTAAGGTTCAGCTTTGACTCCAACAAGCATGCATCCCATTTTCATAAAAATGACCCTCAAAATCTGCAAGAAATCGTGGTGTACTAGCTTGCCATAGTGGTGAGTGGCCACAATGACACACCAAAATGTGAATTTTTGACCTCTTTGGTTATTTTCAATATCTTGGAACAATTTAGACCAAAGGCATTAAAAAAACTCAAATGGGTACAAAATAGGTTAAAAAAAGGTTTAAAAAAGTGACAAATAACTCTAAAAATTGAGGGATATCACTTATTAAAATTTATAATTTACTTACATTTATGCCATGTTGAATTACATAATTATCTTAATAAAATTAGTATTAAGTTATATATTTTATAACATGTCTTAATTCGTATAACTTTTTATTTCCAGTAAATGTATTCAAATATAATTTTTTTTTTGTTAATCTTACACAAAAAATTATTTAAGCATTAAATAATAAGGTGCATTTTTTATACCAAATTAGCATTGATAACTGCAACTGTAATAATTGAGAGAGCAATTTATAGATATAAATATTGTAAAAAATAGGTTGCATAATAAAATGAGAGATGAATGAACGATCAACAACTTTGTTACTAATTACATATAAGAGGACCACGTTGATCAAAAATCCTAATCTTGCCCCCGTTTTGAACCCATAATAAAGTCAAGCATCATGTCGGGCACTTCATTATTTCACAAATTTGAACAATAGAATCAATGACATTGCCTTGTCAAAGGGAGGAATATGTTTTAAGCGAGATACGTTGTTCAACATAACATACCGACCACTGGACAATACAACTTCACATTTTCACAAACATATAATGTCATTCTCCATTCATCTTTACTCCCGGATGGTGTACTACCGGGTTGTGAGGGTCGGTCCCGGTTCCCAATGGTCCTGGGTTGATTTCTAACTCCCGAGTCCAATATATACTCCCGGTACGCGAACAGATCAAGAAAACAAAATCCATCAAATCGATCAAAATATTATAGATTGATGATCATAAGGTGTTTACAAACACAATTAATCAATCTTTTGCAATTTTCTCACATCAAATCACTCTATTTTGCTCTAATTTCTGGAAATTCATGAAGAACTCAATCGCAAACCAAAATTCTCAAAAAAATCTCAGATCTGATCCAAACTCCTCAAAAATTGAAATTGATTCCAATGATTTAGCATGTAACATCGAATCAATTTTTCAATCAAATCACAAATTAATACCAAAATTCACCAAATCAGATCCAAATCACGGTTTACTAAAAACTTTGGGCCAATGAACATGAACTATTGAAAGTCGATCGAATCAAAGAAATAATTATTCGATCCGACTCTGATACCACATGTAGATCCCAATACTAACAACAATTCATGATTCAATTAACGAGAACAATATGAGATTGGGATAGGATGCAGTTTATTTGGTGTAAATGTAAAAACAATGAACAAACCTAGAGAGAGATTGTGTTTCTCTCTCTACAACACGCACACTCTCAATTGATGTCTACATTGTGAAAAATGAATTGAACTCCTGATTACAAACACAAACACTAAACTGTTTATATCTCCCATGACTCCATTGTTCTACACACTAAGCCCAAGCCCATTTTACATTATAAGCCCAAATTACAATCTAAGCCCATTACAAATATAAAATGGTAAACCCTTTTACAAAACTTTCTAACTTTGACATTTTATGTCCTAACACATTCATGCTCTAAATCAATATTCAGCATGAGATAAACATAAAACAATATAGTGTTGCAATCATTAATTAATTATTTATTCACAAAGAACACCAACTTCTTGTGCAATACTTTAAACTCTTGTACTCTCTTAACCAAAACGTGACACCATCTCTGACATTTTTAATCACACTCTTAAGTCCTAATTAGGGATGTAAAAGGGGAGCGATTCACCATTCTCATCAGTCGTCCCCCATCGGTTAATCAAGTACATGTGTAGGTACGAATCACCACCCATATGCTAATTTGGGGTTTTCTAGATTATGGTTTTCTTTTTTGGTCATGTATGCATTTTGTTAATGATTTTGAGTTTTTCTCTCCAAATTCATTACATGAGATCTTTTTTATATCATTTTAATTGGATATATAATTTGGGATTTGTAAATTCATATTTGATTTTGGGGGGGAGGGGTTATCCATATCTGGGCAAAAAGTTGATTAATGATAACTCCAACCGGTTGCACACAAAACCTGTCTCCAAGGACACTAAGGTCAAGGTGATTTATTTTGTAATTTTAGGGTCTTAGGGGCCGTTTACCCAAATGCTTATTCAGTAAGTGCTTACCAGTAAAAAATAACACTTTCACTTACCTTCTAGCGTAAGATTCCAGTTCATTTATGTAACACTCCAAAATTTGAAAGCTTGTGTAATGCTCCTTCTCTTATTGGAAGTTTACAATATAATATTGAATCAGTTGCAATTTAATAACCCATAGTATTCAAATCGTGCCTAACCGGAATTGAGTTTCGCGAACCTTGACTTTCGGTACAACACTCGCGACAGTTCCCGCGATAGTGACATGGTGTCACTATCGCTAAGACACAATCACCGAGGGAAAGGAGCCCGCAGTACACATCGCGCACTAGTGCCAAGCGAGAGTGCCTTGGTCACTATCACAATACAACCGCGGGAGAGGTACCGAGAGAGGGGGAGTTTGGGCGATAGTGCCCGCGATAGTGACAGATGTCACTATCGCATGTCACTGTCGTCGACGAGAGTTTTGGGTATAAATTGTGAAGGTCGCGATTTTTAGTCTTGTATCTGATTTTGGGGTTTTGTTAGGTCCATTTTCTCCCAAGGAAACTGGTAAGTTTTCTCCCCTTCTATCTCTTGCAATCAATGCTTCCCACCCACCTCAAACATGGCATTTTAGGTGCTCTTAGGTGATTGTGTTGCTAGTTCATCAAGTCTTCTCAAATATCTCATCCTCCCCTCCTTAAGTTCTTGGTATTCTAAGGTTTTGAAATATAACCCTACAAGGTGAGTTCATCCTCTTTTAAAAACTTTATACATGTTAAAATTAAGGATTTTAACCTACTAGACATCTCCATTTGAATTTCTTTGATTTGGGTAAACTTTCACCAAAAACCCTAATTTTGGAGATTCTAAGGTTTATTTGATTGAGTATGTCTTCAAGAAAAGAAACTTATATCTTGGATTTACATGTGGTTATTACATAAGTATCATATCTCCTTTACTCTCTAGATTTATCTTTTGAATTAAAATAGGGTTTGAGATATGGATGAATTTACTTGATGGAAATTAAATAAAACAAGTTATTGGGTAGACTGTATTCATGGATTTCCATTAGAACCTTTTGAAACTATGTACGAAATTACATGGGCTCTTGATTATATATTTTGATGGTAATTAAATTGTTGGATAATATTGATTGGTTTCTTATATGGGTATGTGCATAAATGGTTGCATTTGGACGTCATGACCCCACACTTGTTTGCATCATTGTGTCCAGTGATGGAATGCTAGTTTTCTACATTGAGGCACGTTTAGGCATCATATTAGGCTGTAAGTCTTGCGCGCTAGTATACGATATTGGATGAGGATATCAACGTAAGGACCCTATGTGGTTGAAGTTGACTTTCCGCGGGTGTACGTTTAAAGCTACCAAGCCTAACATCCCTTGCATGTACTTTATTATGTGTATTGGTCTTACTAACTTGTCAAGTGACTTACTTTTGTGTTCCGTCACTTGTGTTAGTAAACGGGTCTCCCCCGTTAACCCAAGAGGTGTTATATTATGGTAAAGGTCTATAAGACATTTCTTCTCCGAATTTACCTCTATTTCTGTCTAACTCTTACTATTATTTATCTACTTAATTGTTTGATCTCACTAGGCTTTAGCCTAACACTTTTTTTTAAAATGACATGTATTACAGGTAATTCTAGCGGTGGGACTCCTCGGGCTTGAGTGGAGAGAGTTCGAAGAATAGTAACATTTTTTGAGGATATAGAGACGCACACCTGACTTAGTCTTGGTATACTTTTGGGAAGTAGAGTGCCAACACCCGGTTTTAATATCGATTTAATTATGTTTAGATTAGTAGGTTGTTGAGTTGAACTTTAATTATTTTGTTGGGTTGTAAACGTCATACTTTGTTCTCCGTTTTCGGGATGACATATTTTGGTTAAAATGTCATTATCAGGTTATTCAGGTTTTCTCCATTTATAATCGTCATATTTTCGTATTTTCGAATTTTTAAGTTCCTCTAAAATTTAGGGTGTTACAATTTAAAAGGCATCGTATTCAACAATATACCTTGCAAGTGCTTACCCGGTAAGACTTGTCGCCCACACTTACCGGGTAAGACATTCGGCCCTTGCCATTGTTCTTACCGGGTAAGATTCTCGGTACTTGTAATGTTTATCCGGTAAGGTAAGTGACTTGGTAAGAGCTTACCGGGTAAACGTTTGTTAAACGACCCCTTACATTCTAATTCAAACCTAAACATGCTAGAGGTTGAGAAAGAAGGAACCATAAGTTTCTCCACATGAGGTTTATTCCAACTCTTTCTGGTTTTTCTTTTTGGTATTTATGTTAACTTTCCTTTTAGATTTCGGGTCGAGTTTGTTGACCATAAATTTAAGGAACCAAACTATAAGACTAGTTCTATTCCATATATAGATGACCTAATAACGAGAGACGTAACTTATTTCTCTTGGTATACAAATCAATAAAGTCAATTGAAATATGTGGAATCCCGTTCGTGATGCTCTAACTTGTGGGGTTGCAATACCCGTGGTGGGTTTGTCCCTCGCAAACAGCCCCTCGGGTGCTGCTGCTATTGTGCGTCTTTTTTGTTCCGTATGAGGGTGGTGTTCTTGGTGGATGGATTGCGTTATTCTTTGATGTTTGTTTGATGGGTAATAAAAGCTGTATCTGCCGTTCAAAAAAATTTGAAATACGTGGAATCCGACAATAAGGATTTGAAATGTTTTCAGTGAAGGGATTGATCGAAGATGGTGGTAGGAGTTGAGGATAACCAGAAATAAAATGTTAAGAAAAATGGAAATAAACGACCAACATAAAAAATAGAAAATAAAGGGTTAGGTAAATAAGTGAAGTGACAATCAATTGTGTCAAACTTACAAAAGGAATTTTGAACCCAACTAAAAGTTAATGGTTATTTTGGTCCTAAAATAGAAAAAATTGAAAGTTTTATTTTTAAAACAAGAAACAATTAAAAGTTGATTATATTAATTAAGATTTTTTTTTAAATTGTTATATTAAATAGAAATTAAAGGTCCGTGTTAATAGCTTAGTGAGACTCACAACTTATTTGATCAACTATAAATAACTGTTTGATAATTGCTTAATGATATAAAAAATAGCCTATTCAGTAAACTTTTAAGATAGAGCTTTATGTAAAAACCCAACTTTTTTTTTCCTTCCAAACATGCCATTCCCAATTAGAAAAATATGCTCCTTCTATCTATGAAAAACCGTCTCAAACAAAACCTTTCCAATTTATACAAACATATTAATTCATACGAATAATTTTATTGATACATGACTTAATAAAAAACCAACAAAACAAAATAAATATAAAATTACCAAAAAACATATCTAAAATCGCCATTGTTTGGGCCTTTGGGGACCGAGTTAGGTGCTGTTCGGTTCGTTTTCTGTTAAGGCCTGAATGGATATAGCTGTCTGTCTGGATATAGTTGTCTGTATATTAACAGAAAAGTTGTTGTTCGGTTAGTATGCTGAATAAACAGTCTGAATGTCATAAATGACCATTTTACCCCCAATCTTTATTTTTGTCTGAACAAAATAGCTGTTTGATAAAAATATGGAATAAATGACTTATAATTATTGATGAGGCTATGACTACTGATCCATTTCATATTCAGAAGAAAAATCCCAAAAAATATGCAAATGTAACTTGATTAAAATCCCAAAAATATACAATGAGGCTATGACTACTGATCCATTTCATATTCCAAAAGCAAAAAACTTAAATCATTTTCACTTCATAATGTTGTGCAACTCTCTACTTGAATTGGTTTCATGAAAGAAATCCATAATTTGTATATCAAAGATTTACCAAAACAATAAAAATAAGATTTTACACAGATCTGAGATAAATGAAAAAACTTTCATACCAGTTTCTAATAACAACTGTGAATAGAAAAAACGCGTTTCTAATACCAGTAGTCGATTACTGTGACTTCATATCTAATAACAAGTTTCTAATAATCAATCCACCATATCAAAATAACAAGTTTCCAATAACAACTGTGAATAGAAAAAAACGATACAAGGCTGGTCTGTCCACATCGATGGAAATACTGGTATGTGAAAAAAAAACTATACAAGTTTCTAAATGTCGATTTCACCAAATCGATGGGTTTAAACCCCAAAATCGATGGGTTTAAACCCCAAAATCGATGTCAACATGGTGGATTTCATATCGTTGGAGAGGAAAAGAGAGATCGATGGAGAGGAAAACAATACCTGCAGAGGAAAAGAGCGATCGATGGAGAGGAAAAGAGAGGTCTGCAACCTGCTTCTTCGAAGGTCTGCAACCTGCTTCTTCGAAGGTATGCTTCTTCGAAGGTGAGTAGTTGGTTCACTTGGTTCTTCAATCGATGGAGAGGAAAGAGTACTGCTTCAATCGATGGGAGAGGCTGGCTTTTTAAAATACAGGTTAGGTTAATTTTATTAAAGGTGAGTAGTTGGGAGTTGGAAGGGGTAGATGAGGAAATTAAAAGATATTAAATGGGTGAGTGTCGGAGACTTCATTTTGGTAGCTGATTCGGTCAACCACTAGCTGTCCCATTAAGCCACTACCGAACACCCATATATGTCTGACCGAATCAACCATATCCCAGCGCCGCTACCGAACAGGCCCTTACAAAGTTTTTGAGAAAGATGTAGTATATGGTGTCGTATGTACAGCCACGTTGATGGTATATAGAGCGCATCAATCACCATCTCTGATTTTCCGAGACTGATTTACGGTGGTGGGGTTTTAGAGCGCGGAGGAGCACGGCAGTTGTCTCTCCATCAACGATTTGTCCAATTTCCGTCTAAACACACACATTTATTTTTATCTCGATCGCTGATCGATCGCTCTCACTCCACTGTACGAATTTAGTGTGTGTCTGCATGTATAATGGAGACGCCATCGTTAAGGGTTCGTCTGGTGTTCGAAGATCGTTCTATTCTTAGTAAAAAGCAGCGATCGGATGGGATGGACCATAGCTGGTTTCTCCTCAAATCACAACAACATCGCACAATCTCCGACGTCTGCACTCATCTTCTCCACATTTTCAAACTTCGTCGCTCTTGCCCTAATGGCATCCTCCTCTCTGTAACGCCTTTTCTCTCCTCTTCTTTTATGTCGTAATGTATGTACTAAAACCCTAATTTTTATCTAAAACACAGAGCAGATAAGGGCTGCATTTTTTCTTTCTTTTTCCTAATGCTAATTTTCTTGCATAAGATTACTGCTAAAATTTGTTGGTCGGTACCTTTTAATCGTCTGTTGTCATCAACACATGCAAATAATCATGTTGTTTCAGACGGTGATTTAATTATTTATTTTACTTTGATACCGTGAAATGAACTTGATAAAAGAGTAAGGGTATTCGATCTGTCATCACTCCCTCTGTCCAAAAGAGGGCAACTTTTGATTTTTGAATTCGCACTTTTCAAATGTGAATTTAGCAAGAATGTATGTTTTCGAAATTTGTTACTAGAAGTTATTCCATTCGTGTTTCTTGTTAAAAGATCATTATAAATATCGTGTTTTACTTGATAATTTTTTAGTCATGTAATATTGAATTTGAAAATTAAGTCATTAGACGTTAAAGTGTAACCCTTTCTTCTAAAAGAGTTGGTGTTATCTAATTATATGATCCATTTTAAGTGCCAACGTGATCTGTTTGTAGTGAACATGAGTTCCTATTCTGATGTTCTTCGTTAACATGAATGTGAGGTTGTCTTAGATGTTTTCCAGCGGCTATTGTAGCTCTTTGTACTTTAATACTGTGAAAAGGTAATGAATATGAAAACTAGGATAATAATTCTACCCAAATTGGCCCCAGTTCTGTTGCCCTATTATATGTTATTGTGGGTATATATTTGATTTTATTTAGTACATTACTAATTTACTATTCTTCTAGTTACGGGAAAGACCTATTATAAGTAATTTGCATCGAATGTTGAGTTGTTGCCTAAAATATGTAAAGTTCAGGGTTTGTTACCCTATTCTGGTCATATATACCTGATGTATGAGTAGCTGCTTTTTCTCCTTGCAGATGGATGGCTTTGTATTACCATCTTTTGAATCAACTGAAATGTTGAAAGATAAGGAAATTATTTGGTGAGTTCATTTTTTGGTTTCATATTACTATATTTGTGAATATGTAACTATATATTTAACAAGCAGGCATCTTTTTGTTGTTTAGTGTGAGAAAGAAAGGTGGGGATGCAGTAGAGGCGGCAGATGCAGGCAATCTGGTTGACAAGGCTGAAGTTGATGGGCTGGATCCTGAAGATAATGGGTTGCTACTTTTAGCAAATGATACATTCGATAAGGAAACTGGAGAATACCAAAGTGAATCTGAGGAGGTCGATGAAGAACAGTCGCAAGACGAAGCTTCACCTGAAGAAGCAGTTCCTAAAAAAAGAAAAGCCTCCATGAAACTTCAGAACTCGTACGTCCTATCTTGTGTACAGTGTACCCTTTATCTTGTTATGGGTTTATACTACATTGAGGCCTTTCTGGTGTGGAACTATGTGATATATGTGCTACTTGTGACGTGTATAGATGTTATTAGCAATAAGAGGATTTTCAGAGGGTAAAAATAATCAATGTCCAAGTGGGAGCCAATGTCAAAATATGTGAGAGGGAACATCTTCGGATGCCAAGCACCCTACTGTCAAGTTGATGTTGAGAATGTTGCCGAGGTAAATTGGCGTTTATGGTGGTGGCAGGAATTAAAGTGGGTAAATTTGTATTAGTATTTTTCTAATTCTCTAAGATCTTCTACATTAATCTCAAAATTATTTCTCAATATAGCCAAGCCACTTATCCACTGGGCAAGGGCACTGCGAGCAGGTCTGATACCTGTTACTGGAACAATAACCTTGGCGACCCCAGAAGGATGTAATAGAGCACTGGACGCATTATGGTTTCTATCAACCCCTGCGCTATACTGGGATTAGTTTACTTTAAATGTCCTTTGGTGTGAGACCTGGGTTTGGGAGATCTATAAACTGGCAAGTTGGGGGGGGGGGTTCCCACAACTTTTGAAATTTGATCTTAATCTCTTTAGGGTCAGAGTGACCTTAAAAGTGTGCATCATTTAACTTAGAGCTTAATTGCAAGAGGTCTTTACCTCAGGGCATGCTTGGCTTATTAATCTGAAAGGTTTCTACAGATTCCTGAAGTTTGTCTAGATATCTCTCTGGATGTTCCTTGGAAGGGAATCTTAACAAGAGGCAAACTACAATGTAATCAAGATCACACACATAGACCATGTGGGGCTTGCTTAAGGTCCCATATTAATAAAGCCTACTTTGTAAAGGTTCCTTTTTAGCTTTACTTTCAGGATCTGTTTCTGTAAGTCACTTGTTTTCTTTTGTGAATCACAGGAAGAAAAGACGCCGTTTGGGGGTGTTGGATGATGCCGAAGATGAGGCTGATATGGAGGAAATTGACAATGTTAATAATGATGCATCTCATTCCAGGAAGATCAGCAGTAAGAAGGAGAAGATACCAAATTGCAACAGTAAACCAAATGAGGAGACTAACAGAAGTGCTGCAACAAGTAACAAAAAAGTTAAATCTCCTTCCGTTGTGAAACGGTAATAATGATATCATTACCATTTATGCACATATGTCTTTAGTCTCCTTTGCCTATCTAGTTTTAGTCGTGTTTCTCAATGTCAACATATGATGTTATATCTTAGTTTTTTTGTGGTTGGGGGATGCCTCACCCCTCTAGAGATAGAGGAGGAAGGAACACCTAAGCACCAAAACAGAAAGTGAGAAAGGATGGAGCAGCGAGATGTACTTTTTTGTGCTCTGTTTCGGTAATTTATTTTTATTTATCCATGTTTTATAGGAGTGAACAGCTTCAACAAAATATTGAAGAAGTCAATCAAGTGTCTACTGCTCCTGGGGCAAAAAAGGTTTGTAATACTGATGCACATATGATTTATGAGATTCCATGATGACCTAGTGATCAACTAGCCATCACTGTTTGCATGACATCCCTCTGTTGGCAAGATAACAGGAAAAAGAATCATGTACTGCTTGTTATGTGATTGTGATGCAAGCCTAAGGGTCGTAAATCACTGCTGTTGGTTTATGTTTTCATGTCGGTGTGTGTATGTGTGTATATGTAACATGGTGGCAAGAGTTCCAATTAAACTGTTGGTCGTGTTAAGGTATTCAGTCATTAATATTTTACCAAGCAGCAGAGCTAATGTGGTGATGCGATTCTAAAGCATTAACAATTGTGATGTTTATGCTTAGTAATAGGAGAACTTTTTAAAATAGTTCTGATAGTAAATATCAGAGTTAGGTTCATATACATATATTCGAACTCGTAACCACTTACGACAATAAACTTAGCTATCATAAATGTTTGCGGTACATTAACTTGTTTGAGCTAATTGTTAGATGGCTAGTAGAAGTGCTAGACGGAAAAAGGCCAAGAGACAATGGATGAAAGAAATGGCTAAAATATCAAAGAAGGTATTTGTTTGTTAAATTTTGTAAAAGAATATCCAAAAAAGTAAAAAGTTTCATTTGTGGCCTCCAGACTCATTGATTTCTTGCAATCTTGAATTTGCAGCCACATTCCTATTCGAAGCCTGAAGTAACTAAAGCTGAAAACAAAGAGGCTAATGGTCGACCGAAGGGATTAGTAAGTAACTAATTGTGAACCAAAGTCCAAACTTCTTGCAACTCTGAAGTACCATATTCATTGATAAAATTTTTAATTTGCAGCTGCACTGGAAACAGGCTCCTAAAAAGCCTGTGCATAAGAATACAATAGAACAAGATGTGGGTACTGGTATCATTTCCACTGTAACCAGGCCAGGACATATCCGGTTTGAACCTCTTGATGAAGGTATATGATATCCTGTAACCTAAGCATGTGTACTAAATAGTCTTCATCATGTTCTAGTTGCTGGCAAATAATTTCAGCTGTATATTCTATGATATGGTAGGTGGTATTACAATTAGATCTTCTTTAAATGTTAGACAGATAGGGTTATCATTTAATTCCCGATTCTTATTACTATTATTTTCTCCACATGAACACCATTTCTAGGCCGGATGAGATGTAGTAGAAAGAGTAGGAAGTGAAGCGAGTGACTCCCGCTAGGTCTCTTTTTTACTTCTTAGCTTCATTCTTTATTTTTTTATGGCTGCATCAGCAAGTAACTACGTATTCGACTTGACCAAAAACCAAGTTAAATGTTTGTTGTCAATTTGTTTTGCCTTCTCTGTAATAGTTTTTCCATATGTGTTTCTTTCCTTCTATGCATTGCGTGCCATCCACTGTTTTTGAGAATATAATCAGTATAATTACATCTGGTTGGTTTGTTGAAAGTTAAGCATGCACTAATTCTCTAGCCGAGCACAAACGTCTTTTTATATCTTTGGCATCAGCTACGTGGTAATTATGCTTTCTTGAGAATACTGGGGTTTTCTATTAACTAAAAATCTATGTTGTGGGAGCAAAATAAGTCGTTAATGACTTTGTCGCCTTTGTTTTTATCTTTTTCTTTTATGCTCCATATTTCTTGCATTTATGTCTATTGATGATCACCAAGACCATTTTCATTTGCACTTTCGACCATTACTTAAATCTGCTCTTTGGAGACCAAGAAGAGTAGTGGTTTTCATACGTTCAGATGCATCCGCTGTTTTCCTTCTTGCTATATCTAAAGTAGGTAACTAAAGTATAGAAGTTTCTCTGAAATAAACTACAAACCGACTTCTTGTCCTTCATGAAGATAGTAATCTTTTAATTTTTATTAATCAAAAGCCAATTCTATCTCTATTTCTTACTCTTTCTTCTGCTCTACTTTTGTCCCGTAGAGATAGAGGAGTGAGAACGGAGGGAGAATGATATTAGTTTACTTTATTTGCTGCTGGAGTTGCTAATATACTATCTTCTAGTAGCAGAGTCGCTCTTTATTCTTGTTGTTGAATGTGCCACTTAAAATTTACGTCAAGTCTAATTCCACAAGTAACCGTTAAGTCGAAGTTGGACATAATTTTCCAAGAGAATGGTCGAACTTTGACTCTTATTCTTGTATCTTGTGATTAATTTCCTACTGATTTTCCCGGGTCTGAGTTATTTGTGTCATTGCAGAGTTCTGATTTTCATTGTCTTTGTTTCGTGCAGATCAAGCACCAAAACAGACTGGAGTATCAAATGTATGTTTCCCATGAGAAAACTCTTAATAAACTGTGAATAATATCTCATATTTAGTAGTTCTGTTTTTAATGTATTGGGGATTTGTGGATTACAACTTGTTACATCCGATAACTAAAACCCTTATTGAGACCTAGGAAACAAGAAAGGAATAATAATACCAAAATACCTTATCAGAAGGTACACAAACATACCCTAACTACCTGTTTATTTGTAAGAGATGAAATTACAGCAACTTGAACCCAAATTTTAGATATACCCCCATCTACTAGATAATTGTGCTTTTACTTCCCCTCAAATTGTGATCATTGCATCTATTTTTTATATTCAGCTTTTGATTCACATGCAGCTTCATTCAGTTGCATTTGTCTCTTTCAAAAGACATCTTGTTAGACCTGATGATATTGTATATTCCCAATTAAGTGTAGTATGTACATACTGCTATGTTAAATAGCTTAATCAAGAATTCGATCAAGAAGCAAAACTATAGATTCCTAGGAGGATATGGACCTTTACATCTTAAACACATTACAGCAAATTGGGGTCTAGATTATGAAATGGAAAAGAACTATCTGTATGATAATATGATTAGTCATATTTTTCTCACATTATGAGGTTTTCATTTGCTTGCATGTAAAGTAGCACAACTAGATCATTTCACACCAGTATTTGATCAGATATAGCTATGTTGTTGTATAATTTGCTAATTTTAGCTTGCTAGTCTTTTGGTTTTAAATTTTATTTCATGCCATGAAGTTCTGAGTTGTGCTTCAGGAAAATTCAATGAGGAATGGTAGTAACAGCAAGAGAAAAGGTAAAAAATGGGGTACAGAAAAGTTCTCAGCTTCTCGAAGGAACGACGCTAAAAGAATCAATAAAGAAGCCTTCAAAATGTTGTTTGCGGATGCGCAAGTACCTGTAATTGACCCTGATGATTTTGACAAGCTTCCTCCTTGTTGCTCACCAAAGGTCTATCTCTCTGCCCCCCCTTCCCCCCCAAACGCATACAAATGCATGCTAATGCGCGTACAATGAATTTATGCTCACACAGATGTTTGGTTTCTTCTGCTAGTGAGGTTATCAAAGTTAGTTGATGGTGCACGTGTATATCTTTTCTATTACCTGAGTTTTTACAATAACCATTCTGGTTTCCAAGTTCCTACCTGGAGTTCCTACAAACAATTTGTTTCAATGTGCTATTTTCTTACTTGACATTTGTTTCACCTCACCATATGAAACCATAGTTCTTTTCAGCTAGTATTTCTTATAATTTGCAGGAAGGTGATGTGATTGCATACCGTCTCCTTGAGCTATCTTCTTCATGGATCCCTGAATTTTCATCCTTCCGGGTAATTTTCTTCTCAGAAACAATATTCCTCGAGGTATCTATAGATACATTCGAGCCCCTGCTATATGCTCTTTCTTTTCTTTTTTTTGTAAAAGATCAATTTACATCACAGGTTGGGAGAATATCATATTACGATGCCAGGGACATTGTTCTGATTCCAGTGCCAGAATATCCTATTGCTTCAGATAAGATTAATGAGGATGGACCCAATGGCTCTCTTTATGGAGAAGATGGTACTTTAGAGGTAGTTAGAAGCTTTCAGCATGCACTAGTTCTCTCTATTTCTTTCTCCTGCACTGTTTTATTCTGTTTTTGTGGTCCCTCCTATATTTGGTTTCTGGAATTTTGCTT
This sequence comes from Arctium minus, assembly GCA_954870635.1. NCBI lineage: Eukaryota > Viridiplantae > Streptophyta > Magnoliopsida > Asterales > Asteraceae > Arctium > Arctium minus. Next base: position 22,100,851 of record OX941084.1, read on the forward strand.
ATTGGGACATTTGCCTTTGCACATGAAGTGACAATGCTTTTAATCAGTGGATGACTGTGAACATGTTTTTTTTAATGCAGATCAACTATTCAGCTCTTGTTGATGTCCGCAATATCAAGCAATATGATCCAGAGGCTATACAAGCAGTCAGTAATGGTGTTAATCAAACTCCCCTGAGTGATGACAAGGATGCTACAGAAAATATGGTGGCTAACAGTAATGACAACAATATAGATCTCCCTAAAGACTCCAATCCTGGTATTTGTCATAACTTGTCGGTGCTTGAATACACTTCTGTCTTCCTATACTATTCATGGTACTTTAAACACATTCTAGTGGCATGCACCTCCCATGTATAACTTCCGGCATGCAACTATGTTCTAGAGGAAGGATAACAAAAGCTCACCTTACTACCTTAGTGACCCTATTAAGTTAAGTGGTGGCATCCACTGGTATCATTCAACATGCGTTTATGGTTGAGGTGTAGTGTTCTTTTCTGCATGACTAAACATCACTAAGGAGGAGCAAACAACCTTAAAACACCAACTAAGTTTGCTTTAAAGGTGAACTGAGGCTACAGTAAGTTTCACATGCATCATGGTTTGTTGAGTAAACCTTATAGCAAGTGAATGCATATGCCAATGGGGGAACGTAGACGTACTCCATGCTAGGTTCAACAGTTAACCATATAAAACAAATTGCCTGTATAATATTTCAAGTAGATATAGCAAGTGTACCAACATTTCAGTATTTCACAACAAATTACCACAAACACTGTATGATGGACTATTGGTAAGATCAAATTGTTGCCAAGTTTTTCTCCTGGTTAAGTGAGGAAATAAACAGATTTAGATCTATGTTTAAGAGGAGTTACTAACCTGATGAGTGGAAGAGATTAGAGGAGTAAAGAGATCGAGAGAAAAAGGGCAAGAGGTCAAGGAGGAAGGAGAAGATATTGCTAGAGGAGTTTTGGTGACTGGTGGAGCATTTTCCAGTGGGTACTGGTGGACAGTCCATAATGATGGTTTATCTAGGATTTTGTATGTACTTCCCATTTAAGCCTGGCTTCTTCTCAAGTCCTGCCAGACAACTCTTTTTTCCTTTCACCATTTGTTTCATATCTCAGTACTCCACCTGTTCCATATTAAGTGCCTTGATTTGATTTGGAACCCAAATTAAGAAAGTAAACTATAAAAGTTGATACTGCTTCCACTTTCATTCTTACATGTATTTGAACGTAAAATATCAACTTTGGTTGACCGTTGAACCAATTTGATTATCAACTTGGTAAACATTTCATTCGTTCATGAATGTTGCTCAAGTTAAATCATAAAAAAGAAACATCATATTGAAAAGCATTCAAGTATTTGCATGTATGACAATGGCCATGCAAGTATCAGGTAGAGTGTGTATTGAGTTAAAATATTGAATGTTTTGTATTACAAATATAACATTATATCATTAACAGTGGAAATGTATGCAAGACACTTAACATGGAACTACAGGTTGAATATACATTGTTGTTTGAATGCCAGTAATATACGTACATGTGCATGTGAGCTAGGAGGTCCCCTTGTTCCTTTGGCCTTATTTTTAATCTCACTTTGGAGAGGGGGGAGGGGGAGGTCCAAAAAACGACAGTTTCAAGTATTATATGCTTCGTGTCAAAAGGTGGGAGAGGTCGAGAACGACGGAAACTTTACGTATGGCAGAGTTTGGTTTTTTTGGGGTGATAGTGGAAAAGTTGACAGATAAGTCACCCTTACTGCCACTCTACATAACCGTACATGAGATTTTCACCTCATACGGCTCCTCATTCAATTCTTTCGAAGTTATTGGATCCTTTTCTTACATTGGGGTGTTGTGTGACAAGAAGGTCCCGTAATGACCTAAGGGCAACTTCTACATGGTGTTCATCACGCCAACTATGAGGGATGGGCCTGCGTGTTGGGTGATGAAGGAGGCGTATGAGAGGAAGTGGGAAGTTGCGGAAATGAGGATATTGCGGTGGATCTGTAGTTGGACCATGTTGGACAGGATACTGAACTAGGTCTTCCGAGAGTCAGGAGTTACACCTATCATGGAAATGAGGATGTTGCGTTGGTCTAGTTAAGCACTTTTTTTACCTCGAGTCTGCGGTCAAGAGTGGTTTAAAAGAACTGGATCACTAACAGTGGGTTTCAACAATGTTCTGTAGGAGATTGGAGTGATAGCCACAAAATTAGATCACTTCTGGAACCATTCATGAACTTGGATCTTTGAGAGGTGCGTCAGTGCGTGTTAAATGCCACGTTGCTAATTTTCTTTTATCTACCCACAGTGTCGTGTTGCTGCTCTTCCCTGTCGTTTCATGGCCAGATGTTCCTTTGTCACGGTATCCTCATCCATTATTAGAGTACTTTCAAGTTCCATCATCCAGAATGTAAAGATGATAGCCTGGCCTTGCCAGGTCAGGATCTTGTTCACCCATGCATTGTGCAATATTTCACTAGTGTTGGCTTGTCAGGTGTCTTCAAGGAATGTCATCGCCTTCAAGGCTGAGCTATCTACACAACGTTACTTCATGAGCTGGCAAGGTGGCTCAGTATGCCTCTAGACTCCCATTATGAGTGTCCCTAGTAGGCGTGCTTGTGGTGTTCTGTTCCATTTTGGTCAAAATAGTTCCCCCCCCCCTCCCTCCTGTAAGACTGTAGACCACTTACCCTCACTTTGGTTAAGATTTTTTTTTTTGAAAAGGCACTTTGGTTAAGATTGTTTTACATCATATGGTTATAGATATATATTGTCATTGCAAGAAGTCAGAGCCATTGGAGAAGAATGAGGCAGTTTAAGAGCAGTTCCACGAGGGCCTACAAGGTTGATAACTACTCTGGAGCCATCATACTATTTTTAATTCTTCTCAAGGAAGGGCGGTGAGTTGATCATTTATCAATCAGAGTCCGACTATCCTCTTTTACCTTTTTTGATTGAAGATAAGGGTCACTTTAATTAGAGTTGTATGCAATGCATAAAAATGGTAGTATAGAGACTTAAAGGGCAGGGCTCTTGGCGTGACAATGGCTTTGTTAGGACTAAAAAAATGAGCATGTGAAATCTGTCAGCATGTAATATATAGTAATGTTGTGTGTAGGGATCAGGTTTAAAATGAATGTAAACTTGATTGCTCGCTCTGAATCCACATTCTGTTTACAGTTTGTCGGCTGACTTTTGTAGGGATGTTTCGTATTTAAAGATTGCCCTGGCTTAATATATGCACTTCTTTGTTAAACTTGGTTTTTGTTGTTGCATATGATGATGTACTGCTATAATTAATCAATAATACTGCTATAATTAATCAATAATCTAGTGTTACAATTTTCTTTTTGATCGAGGTTTCACACTGTTTTATTCTACACAAAAATGGAGAAAAACATACATTCAGGTCCCTATAATTCATGAACTTTTTGATGATTGTGTGTATTCTTCATGCATATGGTAAATGCAATGACTTCTTTTGTTGTAAAAGTCATATTAAATAACATGTCATATGTACTTGCATATTCTGACTATCATATTGATCATTGGTAGGAGATGTAGAAGTAAATCCATGGGATCAGTTCAGCAAGGTAAACTCTACGAATGCATATATGTCTGAACCCAATCATTTGAGTATGGAAATGAACCCATGTTCATATGGTACCGCTGGCCCAAGTATGGCTCCAGATGCTAATAAAGCAGAGTCATCTGAACAGAAAGATGAGCAGAAGGATAGTTCTTCAGGTAATCCATGGTTAAATGCAAATAAACCAGTGCCGTCTCAAGAGAATGGAAGTTCATTGGGAGGTTGGACAGATGCAAAGAAGGCAGGCCCCTCTGAGAATGATAACGAAAAGGGAAGTTCCTGGGGACGGCCATGGTCCTCGTTTGTAGTCTCGAGGGCTAGTCCCATGAAAGAACTGAACAAAGAAAATGACTGGAATAGGGGAAGTTCTCGTGGCAATGGGCAACCATGGTCACGTGGGTTTCCAAGAGGAAGAGGTCGTGGTTCTGGTTCTGGTCGTGGTCGTGGCCGCGACCGTGGCCGTGGTCGTGGTCGAGGGTGAAATGCTAACTGAGGATGAGCCCATGTTTGTTTCAAGATGTGGAAGTTGTGGCTATTTTGAGGTATGAGACCCAGTGCCCTCTATATCATATTGTAATCTAGAATTTATGCAACCTAATATTATTCCAGTCTGGGATTTGGTTTTTAGGTTTCTTTGTACAAATGTTGATTTCTCAATATGCTGTCGAATGACTATGTTCTGCTTTTGATTTATCAATATGTGGTCGAATGACTATGTTCTTCTGCCTTAAACTGCTAGTCTGTTTTTGATCTTTTAGATAGAATGATACTGACTCAAAATGATTGCTGATTAAGTCACTTTAAAACAGATGAAAGTAGATTCGGATACATCCCAAGAGGCGACACCTTTGGTGTTGTAAAATAACATATACAAAGGAAATGCTGAAGTTGATTCCAGTTTCTAGAAAAGGGTTCGGTCCACTTCTCTTTCTATTAGTTTAGAATAGCTCAGAAACTGTACATGATTCCACATAATGGAAAAAATTAAACCATTTTAACACATCACACAAACAGAAGAAAACCAACATATTTCCACTGCCTGGGATGCTTAATCACGTCACATTCATCACTTGTCACCTTTCTCTGCTGTGTTCTGAAATGAGAAACAGTGAAGATGCTTCCATAGTTGTTCTGGTTCCTCGCCTTCTCTGACTATCTGTTATTTATGTAGAAAATATTTAGTAATACGACTTTAGGATACAGAACATAGTTTTTGTGAGCTTTATGATTCAGCACATTACCTGAACAACTGAGCTTGTTGCCAGACCTTTCCTTACAAGGAAGTCACGGCCAACCATTTGCCACTGGGTGTAACTGTCGTTGCAACTATCATCGTGCCCAGTAATACCTGAGGCATCACGCCCCACCCAAATATACAAAACATCTGGACTTTTGGTGCCCAGACTTGGATCCGCGACACAAGTTATATACACAGCTCTGGAATCAGGAATCCCCGGGCAACCCATCTCGACTTTATCCATAGTAGGCCATTGATAAAGAACGAAATTATCCCTTGTACTCCCTTCTGAGGGGTCATTTTTGGCTTCAAACCTAGACTCCTCCTCCTCATCAGGTAAGCTCTCATCTTCAGCATCTTCCATGGTTTCGTCCTCTATGGAAAATGACCAGGTTCTGACCAGGTTCCGAGGGATCTCAGCAGCAGAAGGTGAAATCTCTCTTACTCTAGAGCTAGGATTGAGATTGGGACTAGGATCTGAGGCCTCCAACCCAGAAGGGGAAGGTTGAGCTGATACAGATAAGTCAGACCAGTTAGATGATGTGGGTGAGAACGAAAACGAGTTGGAGTAATCAGATGTTGAAGGTGAGAGTGAAGGAGATGTGTTATTATCAAATTTTCTTGAATCTTTAACAAGAAATGAAGAGAATGAGTAGGGTGACAGGCATTCGGAGTTATCATCTTCGTTTCCCTTAGAATCAGTAGTCTTTACCCAATCCCGGCTGGCTGAAATATCCGAGAAAGAACAAGAATCTGGAGAATCACAAGGAGATTCAAAGAATTCAACTTCTTTAGATGATGTAATCAACTCCTTCATGACTCCAGTGGCAAACTTCCTTCTCAATCTTTCCCAGCCGCTTCGTCTAGAAGGCAGACACATCTCAGAGTCGTTCCCTGAGATCGACAAAGGTGGAACCACTCCACTGTTTGCCGCCTTGTTGAAAACCGCAAAATCTATATCGTAGTCAGCGATTTTCCTTTGCCCAGGAATACCTCTATCTCCCATAAACTGTTCTTGATCGTTCCCAAGTACATCCCAGAATTCACTTGGCTCTTTGCCTTCTCTAATGGTCAAAGCCGGGCCATTTGCCTTCTCGTAACGGATAACCTGAGATGCTGCTAATCTTGCACTCTCATACATTAGTAGATCACAGTCCTTCCCTATCCATACATAAATAGCCGAAGGAACATTCACAATGAATGCTCCACGAGAATCAAGAGCCTCTGCGTTAGGTCGAGCCAACAGTTTTGGTACAAGGTGAAGTGGTGCATATGACGAGTGTGGAGCCATACGGTACATCCTCAAAACTGAACTCGGGCTCACGGGAACCGCATGGACCCGTTTCTGGCACTGCAGAAGCTGGCTAGCAAAACCCATGTTTGGATTAGTCACCCCTCTTGCAGCCTTCACCTGTTGAAACGCGTCCTCAAAACTGTGTCCTTCTCTCCACATGAGGTATGCGATAACCAAAGAGGTTGATCTCGATACCCCCTGGCAACAGTGCACAAAAACACGCCCGTTCCGCTCTCTGACATCCTCAAAGTAGTCAAAAACATCATAGAGGATGCTCGTAATATCCTCGGACGGGCTGTCTTGAAGCCAAAGCGTCTTGTATACCAATTCATTCTTGAAGTACTCAGGACATACGAAACCGACACAATTCAAAACATGGGTAATCCCGTTCTGGCGAAGAACATCGCGATTCTTGGCAACAGCATCACTTCCTAGAAACACATGATCTAGGATCCTCGAGCATTCTTTGTCGAAAAATGCAAGCTTATCTTTCTTGAATTCAAATTCTCTAGGGGGTTTCCCTAAACTCTTGTCTAAGTTCAACGGAAGAGCCGGCGGTCTCGGTCTGACACCCGGGGTGGTGGCGGCGACATTCGGCCAAACCCCAAGATCATCGGACCCCGCCCGTGGCCACTCCTGGGCTTTCGGTCTGGAAACAGAAAGAGGCTGAAGAGGAGGCAAACATCCCCTTGCTTTGCTATTCCAAAGTGATTTAGAGTTGGCAGAAGGTGATTTAGCAGGCGACCTGCCAGCAGCCCATGAAACCGACCGGGAATATATTCTCCGATGATCTCCTCCGGCTGGTGCAGGTGGTGGTTGTGGTGGCGGCGGCCGTGTCTTGTCTTCTTCTCCTAACATCTTGTAATACTATCTTTTCTTGGAACTAAAATATTGAGAAATCGATTAAACCCATTTGATGATGGTTCTAGGAAAGTGAGATGATCAGATTCAAAAAACTTTTAAAAAAAAATTTCTCACCTAAAACCCTTGACTGATTCTGAAGAAAATGAAGACCAAGTAAACGAACGACTGAGCAATCAATCAATCAATCGTGGGGCATAATCATATATGAAAGGAAGAATTCAGAAAAAGGGGGCGGAAATGGTTGAACGAAGACTTGCTAGAAAGAACCCTAGAAGTAGAGTATATAATAGGGGGGGGGGGGGGGGGGTAAGTTTTGGATTATTTGAAGATTGAATTTGCAGCAGGGGAAAGGGAAAGGGGGAAGAAGGTGGTGGCCATATTTGACCGGGAAACCAAGAACCGGTCAAACTGCCAGCGTCATCGTGTGGAATTTCTTTCTTTCCTCCCTCTTGGATGCTTATTTATTGGGGACTGCTTTACTCCAAATTTACTCTTTCGTCTTTGCAAGAATATCAAAAACTAATTCATGCAACAATTTTACTTGAAGAAAATAATTATATCATGTTATAAAATATTATTTTGATCACTGATTATGGATGTTTTACTACCCTTTCCCGAAACCAAACCCAAAAAAATCAAGTGAATTGTTTTTGAGTATCTGGGCCAGTATACACTCCATGATTACAAGGGCTTTGGTCTCTAAGTCTTACAAGAATATGATCACTAAAAAACTATTTCATGCAACAGTTTTACTGAAATTAAAATAGTTATATATGCTATAAAATATTATTTTGATGACTATAGATGTTTTACTATCCTTTTCGGAAACAAAACCCAAAAATGATCGAGTGATTTTTTTTTGGGTACTGTGGGTTTCCGAATCAGTTTACATGCACAAATGACCTTGAGTCATTGTAAAACTCCATGGCCACAAGGGCTTTTTAGAATTGCATGGAATTGAACCTGGGGAAGATGGATTTCCGGTATATCTCCTTGAGTCTTAACCGATGTGTGACAACCCAAGTGGATTTATGTATGATTGATTTTGGAAAAATAATGAATAATACTTGTTTTTGTTTTTTCATGTACAATGTATAAGTAGATGAGTGTTCATTAGAGACTTAAAAAGAAAAGCAATGCACTTATTGATAAGGACAGATGTTGGACAAAGAATGCAATGTCAAGAATCTTTTAATATAGTGGGTGGGTTTTGGCATTTGCATCAATAAAAACAAAAACAAAACCAAAATCTTAATTTACAATTTTTTCATTTGTTTGTTGCAACCAATATTCCATGGTCAAATACTACCACCTAACACAAAAATGAAACCTAACCATGTATATGTCTTGAGAAGAGAAGAGGTAGATCCCTATTATTCTTAAGTTAATCATAAATTTCTACATAAAAGGTGATAATCAAATCATGAAACTACTTGTTTAAAAATCGTTATGGGCAAATTTATTATTGTGCTAACAAAGATTTATTTGTATATATGGTTTCATTTTTGTAATACAAAACAAGGACTGATTCTTTTGTTTTGCATGGATAATCTCTAAAATGAAAATCAAATACCAACTTCAAAAAAGATCCAACAAAGGCCCAATGAAATGAAGCCCGCACATCCAACACTTGCGTCCAAATATTGCAGAACTTTACTTTACCCTATTGAAGGATATTTTCTTTTTCCTGGTTCCATTTTTAGCAAAGACAATCTTATCATATATGTATGTATATCTTGCAGACTTCTCAGCTTTTACAGCCACTACAAGAAAACTAAATTTATATGACACCACCAACTTTTAAGGTCCTAATAAACTGCTTTATAAATCTTAATTTATAGGACAAAGAAAATAAAATATCTTATTTAAAGGTGTTGTAATAAGTTTATAGGACGTTTTTGAGCGTCTTAACAAGTTTTCTTTTAAACTTTTAATACAAAATGTCACATTAGCTATTTTATATGACATTTTTGAAAAATCTATATCTATATATATATAAAAGCAAAATGTGGAGTTGCTTAGGTGTCATAATGAGAGACCTTCTTTCACATTTTTCTAATTTCTCATAATTTTGAATTTCTTTTAAATAAAAAGTTTCTCATTAAATGAGTTTTAACCTTTCATTTTCTTTAGAGTAAACTTCACTTTTGGTCCCCAACGTTTGTCAATTTTAACGGATATCGTCCCTAAACTATCGAAGCTCGGATTTGGTCCCTCACGTTTGTCATTTCCCTTTGGTTTTGGTCCTCTCACTAACGGCCATTAACTTTTTTCGTTAACCAAGTGAGCAAATCTGCATCCGACCACGACACAACACCACAATCGAATTTGCATCGAACTCTTACTCCATCACGAGGCCACCACCACCAGATCTACAATCAGACTCCCACCATTGCTACCAATTTTCTCAGTACCTCCGCTTTGGATTTGTGGTGCTGCCACACATCGGTCTCCAACTCCCCCTTCAACCTCGATCTCTTTCCCTTATCTCTGACGTGAACGAACCAGATATGTGATGTAATCACATCCATGAATAGCTTGAACCCAGATCTGTGCCGAACTAGGTTTTTGATTTTAAGGGTTATTATTCAGGTTATGATCTTACGGTTTGATTTATGTTATATGGTTTGTATACATCTCATTTTCATCTCTATCTCCATCTCCATCTCCATTTTCATTTGATTTAGTTTTTGCTTGATTTATGGTTTTGGGTTTTGATTTGGGATCGATTTAGGTTTAGGGTTTTATGGTATTGATTTTAATTTAGATTTGTATCTCTTAGAAGGAATTATTTTAGGTTTTATTAAGATTTTTGAGTTTGGACATATGTTTCAATTACGACTTTGAATACCTATTTTTTGTGTTTGGATTTGTAATCGTGGTAGATGGTGGTCCACGGTGGTGGACAGTGGTCAACGGTGGTGGATGGTTTAGGGTTTTATGGTATTGATTTTAATTTAGATTTGTATCTCTTAGAAGGAATTATTTTAGGTTTTATTAAGATTTTTGAGTTTGGACATATGTTTCAATTACGACTTTGAATACCTATTTTTTGTGTTTGGATTTGTAATCGTGGTAGATGGTGGTCCACGGTGGTGGACAGTGGTCAACGGTGGTGGATGGTGGTCAATGATGATAGTTGGTGGTGATTTTGGATTTATATTATATAATATATTTTAAACTTTAATATGAAACTAAAAAAATATGAAAAATGACCATAATACCCCTTATTTAATTGGAGTTAATGGAAATAATTAACGGCTGTTAGTGGGAGAGACCAAAACCAAAGTGAAATGACAAACGTGTTTGGATTTGTGATTGTGGTAGATGGTGGTCAATGATGGTCAACGATGGTGGATGGTGGTCAATGATGATGGTTGGTGGTAATTTTGGATTTATATTATATAATACATTTTAAACTTTAATATGAAACTAAAAAACATGAAAATGACCATAATACCCCTTATTTAATTGGAGTTAACGAAAATAATTAACGGCCGTTAGTGGGAGGGACCAAAACCAAAGTGAAATGACAAACGTGAGGGACCAAATCCGAGTTTCAATAGTTTAGGGACAATATCCGTTAAAATTGACAAACATTAACCAAAAGTGAAGTTTACTATTCTCTTTATTTTATATTATTTTTATTTGCACAACATAAATACATCAACAATTATTTTTTATCGGGTTAGCCATACATTTCAAATATTTCTGGCGATTCACATGACAACATCAAATGATACAAATATTTGAAAGAAGTAGTATATGAAATGGGGGGTATGCCTTGAAGATTAAAATGGTTGGTTGGCTAAAAATGTGACACTTGTCATTTGGATTAAATGACAATTTTGAAGTCATGTGACAAATATTTAATTTAAAACATAACAGCTTTCACTTCCGATTTCATTAAATGTAAAATGTTCATTAGAATCGAATCAAATACAATCAAGAATATAAATATAAATACAGTTCACATCAATATGAAAGAAATGTTGGCTAGAAAGTGTTGACATGATACAATGAGAATTTTGTATTTTCTCAAATAATGAATTGTAGTTGAGTTTTGTTTATCTCACATTGATGATATATGAAAGGAGAAAAGATGCCTTGATATATTAGAAGAGTATTGACAAATGTACGGCGATAATTTAGTATTCTCACGTTTTGGTTGATGTAGTATCATAACATTTTTATATCTTATTTGACATGTGTTTTGATCATATGTTGAAGACTAGTTGTCCTATAAACCCATCTTTTTTTTTTTTTACTATACTTGCCTTTGTAAGACATTTTTTCAAATAGTGTCCTATAAAATAGCTAATACGACGTTTATTTATAAAAATGTCCTAAAAAACTTGTACGACGTCCAAAAACGTTCTATAAACTTATTACAACACCTTCAAATAGAATACTTTATTTTTTGGTCCTATAAATTAAGTCTTATAAAACAGTCTATTAGAACACTTAAAAATTCTTGGCGTCCTATAAACCCAATTTTCTTGTAGTGAACCGTATCATTGGCATTTGGTTATAATGCTATGGATCATAAAATGGCTTTCTTGGAACATAAAAAAATTAAATTTTGGATAAGAGAAAAGATTTATTATTTATTTTTCTTTTTGAGAAAGAGAGAACATAAGCTGGCCGGAAACCCACGTTTACCGAAGCCCTAACAGGCGCTGCCAGAGCCCTTATGGCCATGGAAGTTCACCTGCAATGGCTCTAGGCCATTCGTGGTCGCCCGGGGATTAGTGGGTGCACGTAAGCCGACCCATAAACCCAAAAAAACAATATTATTTTATAAATTCTTTGTTTCGTCTCGATTGAGTTGGTGTTCAGTGTATTGCTCCGTGGTACAAGATCGAAAAGAATGCATTGGATGGATGCCCGGGCATTGAGAAGGAAGGATTTGTTTGAAATTTTGTTAAATATATTATATATACTGAATATTCATTTTGGGGATTTTCACTTTTCCTTTCTTATTTTAAAGATATTACATATTATGCTTCACAATGGTACAGGTAACAGGATGCTACTGGGTGGGCACCCATAAAAAAGAAACCTAAATGCTCACAAAACTTGGAGGGATGCCGGATATATTCGTTTGATTTGGTTTGGTTATTTTACCATTTTCAGGAAACTGAATCATGGTTGAATAAAAAAAGGGCCGCTGTACAGTAAACTAATATTTTTGCTATGAAGAAAGAATATGCTAGAATTACTGCTAAATACACAACAGGGAAAGAAGAAACTAACCAGAGAGGAGGAACACGAATCCTGTCAGATTAGAGGTTCAGAAAGCTCCATTTCGTTTGAACCAAGTGGCTGCATATCGGGCACGCGTGGGTGGGATCCAACGGAATTTAATCCGAGCCATTGCCAAGGCCAGCATACATACCTAGGCCCACTTAGACCGTTTGAAGTTTCACGGGTGTCAAGTTGACGAGTCAGCTCTTCCACCCTCTCCCTCAAACGAGTAGCCCTCGAGTCTGCTAATCTCAACGATCTCTCAGCTGCATCTCTAGCTGCCATGGCAGCACCTGCTGTTTCCTCTTTGAATTTCAGCTTTTTCTCAGACTCCATCACAGCTCGCTTTGCGTCTTCCAGTTCTTGGCGCACCGTAGATAACTGCAGAGATGGCAAAAGAAGACATGCTAATAAGCATAGGAGCGAAGGATTTTCAAAAGTGCCAGAACAACCCTTGGGGTAGCTCAATTGGTTGGGCCTTGGGTTTGCTCTCCATTGATCACCGGTTCGTGCCCCCTCAGGGTCACTGGAAGTTTTCCCGGCTACTAACTTCAGGGCCCATAGGATTAGTGGAGGTGCATGCAAGCCGGCTCGGACAACCAAAGTTATAAAAAAAGTGTCTCCACTTTGCAGTTACTTAACAAAAATTAATTTTGCACTTGGGAAAGAGCTACAATTCAATTTTGTGCCCAAATAATAGTGAATACCATTTATTCTCTTTGTTCATTTAACCCAAGCCTTTTAAGTGATTTGGGCACCTACTTACTCATGGGATGTTTTTCATGTTCTCTTCAGATCCTTCCCTCCCAAGCCTCCACCCTCAACCCCCATACAATATTAGAATTTCCGTCAATTGGTTCATTTTTTGATGAATATCATGACTAAATTTGACGGACAAAATAATATGTACATTTAGTACCTAAAAGAACTTTCACTAGTAATGTTCTACATGAGCATTTCAGTACTCAAAAGATGCAACTTTTTTGTTCTATTGAACATCACTTCAAAGGGTATATTCCAGTTGAGAAACCGAAGAGTAATACTAATAGTTTAGTCGACCTCAGATGAATATGGGGTTAATTCCATTAGGGATCTAGATAAGAAGAAGTTTTATATGTACTTGTAATCTAGTTTACAGAACCATAAAAAAGATCAGAGAAAGGATTTGCATGTAAACCACATTTCAAAGTCTATGTTTGATGATCCAAAAGAATTTAGCACAGGACTAGATATTATTAGCTATATTCCTTACTGAAGCATGGAATATCTCAAGTGTTCCTGCAGCATTAATCCAGACCAGGGTATCACAAATGGACTCCTAGGTTACAAAATGCATTTTGTGGAACAACAAAAAAAGGCTTTCAAAGAGGATGATGCTAGTTTTCCCAGACCTTATGCACAGTCAGATCAGAGATAGGCCTCCAAATATAAATTAAAAGAAAGATAACAGCATATAGATAGATTTCACAATCTAGAAGGAATGACTTAGGGGCCGTTTACTAAATGTTTACCCGGCAAGTGATTACCAAGTCATTTATCTGGCTGGCTGAACATGGCATGGACCAATAATCTTACCCGGTAAGAGGGATGATAAGGATGGAGAGTCTTATCCGGTAAGTATGGGTGATGACTCTTACAAGGTAAATAGTTGCATACGATAGCGTTTTAAGGAACAAAAATCTTACCCGGTTAAGTAAGTTACAATGTTAACTTTTACCGGGTAAGTGTTTGGGTAAACGTCCCCTTAGATCATTGGGTGTTTATTCAACTTGCATATATCTGAAGATGATAACGTTGATCAATATAAAGAGAACCAGAAACAGGGCAACGAGGATCACTTCAATGTCACACCAATCAGGTCAGCATCTATGTGAGCATACCTGTGCCACATATTCTTGTTCTATGGCCCTGCCTTCCTCGGCTTCTTGCTGTGCTGCCACTTTCCATCTTGTAATCTCTTCTTCGGCTGCAGCAACGTCCATCATAAGTCCCTCAACCTAGAACACATGCAGGTGACATACAGCATGATCAACGGGCTCCATTGAGAACAATAGTACAGCAATTAGCTTATGGCTCTTGCATGCTAGAAATGATTAACCAACAACTGAATGGAAGAGCATGCACTATGTAGCATCGACTTTCAGATGAAAACTTCATAGCTGAAAGTTTTCCACACAAACATACAACAAAAGAAGTACAATAATAAGTATGATAACTTACATTTTCATTGGCCACCCTCTCCTTATCTTTAAGTTTCTCTACTTGTTCTTTTCTCTGCATAAGTTCCTTCGCCTGAGCTTCTGCATTTTCCTTAAGTAAGCTAGTCTCTGCCCTTAATTACAAATAGCATCCGAAACGCCACAGTTGGTTAGCAAATATCTGATGCTATTACACATGGAGATTTATAAGAAACAGCAAACAACTCTAAATCATTTGATTGACAGATTGTATGTCAGGGTAAGCATGCTTAGAAATAAAATGAATTTCCAGGCAAACAAACGACATATGGAGTGAAGTTCATAAATGCAAAGTTAACTTAAACCAAAGGTGAGTGTTGCAACAACTGATCAGGTTACTCCCTTATGATGGTAATGTCAAGGGTTCGAATCAGACAAAAAAGCCCCTATGAAAAAAAAAGACTTCCTCCTCAACCCTTGGGAACTTTGGTACACTAGGATCACCCTTTTTATTAAAAACAACTTAAACTTACCAAGCATTTACCCCAACCTAGCTAGGATTGATTGAATGACCATTTGAAGCTTATTCGCATCCCCAAATTTAATGCCAACAAGATCAGTAACATATGAAACACAACTTTTTGCTAGAACGTTGTAGCTGTTGATAACCTCTCTCTGATATCAAATATTAGCATCTATTTTAGGTTGTCTACTGTCATGAAGACTACTAACAAATTACAAAAGCTGACATGCTCAATAAACAACAAAAGAAAAAGAATATACCTCAGTCCATCAACAGTAAGCTGCAGCTCAATAATCTCAAGTTGGGATTGCTTTATAATGTTTTCAAGGGCGCCAGCCTATAGCAAAGCATATTAAGATTTCAGCCAAGAGAAAATTCAAGTGCCATGAATATGTGTAAAGTTGGTGCTAAGACACACACCAAGGTGTATATTTCATCTTCTTTGTTGTCCAAATTACCAGCATTGTTGTTTGTATGTGAAGCTGTTCCATCGCTGGTATGATTGCTAAATTTATAATGAATCCCAGCTTCTCTTAACCCAATTTCAGCAACTCTGAAAAGCTCGTTAGTTTTAGATGACAGATCACTTGACATTCTTCTTGATAAAGCACTTCTCAGTAGAGACCCAACGTGCTCTTTCTCCCTTACCAGCTGAGTAACACTTTCATTCAGACTTTTCACTTCTCGGTCTCTCTCAACAACTAAATCCCTTACTTTTTGGTAAACAATGGAGCTCAATTCACTTACGGATTCCAACCCTGCTAAACATGCCCGAATATTCTCCGCAACATCTGTTTCTTGTGGGAGAAACAAGGAATCCGACAAATCTGACTGGTTTTTCTTATCATCATCCAGTATCTTGATAACACTAAAAATCTGTTCATGTAGTTTTGAAACATGAGCCAATTGGTCCGTCTGTAATGGCCTTTGCGAATCAATCCTCAATTCCAAATTCTTCAACTTTGCACCATAATCATTCACTAAATCTTGCATTCCTAACAATTCTGTTTCCAATTTCGATATCTTTCCATCCTTTTTAGCTATGGACTTCTCCAAACCCTCAACAACAGAATCCCTATTTGAGACCTCCTCTTTAAGCCTACTAATAGAAGCTTCAAGCTGAGATACTTCAATGGCGATCTCATAATTCCTTTGATCCATTTGCTCCCTGGCCTCATTCCTCGACTTCGTTGCTGATTCGATCTGTCTATGAAGCTCCTCAACAATTTCATTCGATCTCTTGATGACTCCATAAGCAACAGCAGGCAATCCAGTATACTTTTGTGACCTAGGCAATCCTCCGGCCATGAAATTCTTGTAATTACTCATTTTACCTGATATTTTATCAATTCCGGTAACTAACATTTGTGCCGCAGTTTCAATCTCCGATCTGGATGAATCCTTCGCCTTCACTGATTCCTCTAATTGCTGAACTAAATCATCTTTCTGCTTCGACATTTCATCTTTCTCCTTAACAGCTTCAGTCAACTGCGCCGATAACTTCTCGTTACACCTAGAAACCTCGTCTCTCTGGCGAGAAATCTCTTCGCGTTTTTTGATCGCTTCGTGTGCGAGTACTTTCAATCGGTTAAACGAACCATGCAATTCGGATTTCGAATTCTCCACCGCCTCACGAGCTTTTCGTTCACGATCAAGCTCCGCAACGACCTCTCGGAATCTCTCGATCGACACATCCTCTGTTGACGAGGAAGTTCCATCGAACACAGGATCCGGAGGATTATCTTCTTCTTCAACGTCACTCAACACGGCATCGTTATGTTCTTCGCCGGCCATTGTTGGGAAATTTGAGGAGTATATCAACTCACAACAACCAGTTAATGACAGAAGCTTGCATTAGGTAAATTAATAATCAAATTACGTGTAGGTGTACCTGAAGGATCAAACGTGAATGCAAATTGGATGATGAATTGAAGATGAGTGGAATCGAAGATGATTATGATGATGATGGTTGTTAGGGTTTAAGTGGGAAACTGAGATTTGGGTACCCAAGGAACAACAGAACATTGCAGTTGTTTCTTCCTCCTCCTCCCCCCCCCCCCCAAAAAAAAAAAAAATGACCATGCTCCAAAGTCAAAGATTTACCATTATGTAAATATAAGTGGTTATCAACCGTTATATTATGATGAAATATAACGGATCAATTTCCTTACGAAACGCGATTATGGGTGGGTTTGATATTATAAGTGATAAGGGTTTAGATCCACTTCTCACGTTAACTTAGCTTCTCACACGAATCATGTTTGTATATCAAACGCTACGTAAATGTTATTTAATGATTTCATATAGTGGTCACCAGTGGTAGTGGAAGACGAGGTGGTGACTGTGGCGGAGGCAAAGGTGGTTAGCGACGGTGGTGCTGATATTGGTGGAGGTAGAGGTGGTAAGTGTCCGACGGTGATTATGGATGGTGTGGAGATGGTGGATGGTGGTGACAACCAACAATGATGGACGATGGTAGGTAACCAATGGTGGTCGCCATGACCAAAGTGATCAATGGTGGTTAATGGTTATGGTGGAGCACATCAAGATGGTGGATGTGGAGGTGGTAATTATAGAGGATCATGTTAATTAAATTTATCATAATAAAACTTTATTTGACAAAAATTACATAATAAATGAATTTACATAATTAATGTGGACAAAAAGTCCAATTTCTTGCCTTAAAATAACATGAACTTCACAAATTTTAAGCAACAAAAAATGATTGATATGATGTTTGCCAAAAAGAGAGTACAAAGGTTGTCTTGCAAGGCTTTCTAAGAAAAGCCTTCAAAGACTCCAAAGTGGGGTTCACTTAAATAAATCTGTTTTTAAATTAATAGCTCTGTTTTTTTCTTTATTAATTCATTTATCATTAATTATTACTTTATTATATATATATATATATATATATATATATATAGGGAGGATCAAACGAGAACAATAACTATTTAAAAGAACACGAGAACTAACAAAATCATTAGTGATTTTACATTAACGTGCAAAAAGACCACGTGGACCTAAAGCCACAGCCAAAGTCCCTTTTTTGTGTGTTAATGTAAAATCACTAATGATTTTGTTAGTTCTCGTGTTTTTTTAAATAGATATTGTTCTCGTTTGAATCCGACTCTATATATATGGGTATGTTCAAACAAAAAGACAATCAATTTGTGAGAAGACGAGATGAAATATGAGTCACATAATCTATTAATTAAAAAAAATCATAAATTAAAATTGAGTTTTTTATAAATCTTTTTGTGATGGAAATATTATCAAATGTGATAATACGTCACTTATATTCAAACGTATATTATTATATATGATATGTACAAACATTTACATAGTGGATCATATGTGATACACAATAGATCATATGTTAAATGAATCTAATCACATTTGATACAAAACGTGGATAAAAAAATAGAGAAAAAAAAGATAAAAAATATAATGAATTGATTATAAATATCACATGTGATATTTGATAAAAATTGTGAATTTTTTCCTTTCAAAAGCATATCTAGAAAAAAAATTTATATAAAACTTGATAAAAATTATTAATTAAGTAAAATTAAAAAATAAATAAATCTAAAAAATATAAGGAGATTTTTAAGGAATTATCCAATTCGAAATGATAATTATCCTAATTTCTAAAAAAATCAACTTTAATTTATCGGTATTTTTAATTAATAGATTATTTGACCTATATTCCTTCTTGCAAATTAACTAATAACTTTTAACATAATTAATTCGAGCGATAATTTCCAAAGCAAAATACGAACTATAATGACCATTTATATCGTTAATGAAGTTTAGGGATAATGTTCGTAGTCTTGTGTAGACCACATGAGCCTAAATTGTTTAGGCATCGTTTGATAAAAATAAGCTAACTTATTTTTCAGTACATTTTTTGATAGACATAAGCTACTTAGGGGTTGTTCGGTTGTGGCTTAATGGGTTGTATAGCCCATATAGCTTATTCGCTCAGCCATAATTGGTTGTTCGGTTATGGCTTAATTTGGAAATTAGTGGCTTATTCGCTCAACCCACAAAATAGAGTCATATAGACTCAGCCCAATCTTTTCCCTTACTACCCTTTAGAAGAACACGCTTCCTTCTCCCCCAAAATTCTTTCTTCCAGCATCTTCTCCATAGATCTGCTCTTCCTGAAATCGAAGATTTCTTGTTTTCCATCTCCATCGATGTCGACCAGCCTTCTTCTTCTTCCTGTCGATGTCGACCAACCTTCTTCTTCTTCTTCCTGTCGACCAACCTTCTTCTTCTTCCCGTCGACCAACCTTCTTCTTCTTCCTGTCGATGTCGACCAACCTCCATCTCATAACCCTCTTCAAACCTGAAATTGATATACTTCTTTCACTCTCGCTCTCTGTAATGAAAATCGATCTACCGAATAAGCACCATAATGAAGTTGGGTCACGTTTTTTGCTAGGTTTTTTCTTCCTGATGAAGCTGGGTCACCAAAATCGATATGAGTTTTTTCTTCCTTAAATCGAAGATGGGTCACGTTTTTTGCTGGGTTTTTGTTGGTTTTGAGTGTTAGCTGATCTGACTGGACTGTATAAGAATAGAGAGTTGAATGTTGGTTTGATTTTTTACTCGGTTCTTGTTTTCATCGAATGCATTTCCTAGTCCTTGGTACATCGATTTTCTATTGTCTTCCCATTAATTGATTTCCAAATGTATCAAACCCTCACTTGGTTCAAACCATTCTCGGTTGGTTTCTGATTTTTGTGTTTCATGTTGATTACGGTTTCTGATTTTGGGTTTCAATCTGATTTCGGTTTCTGATTTTTGGGTTTCAAATTGATTACGGTTTCTGATTTTGGGTTTCAAACTGATTTCGATTTCTGATTTTTGGGTTGATTTTGATCTATAGATTGGTTAGGAACAATCTATTTGTTTAGCAGTTAAATTGAATGTTGAATGTAAAACAAATGGTAAAATAGTCATTTATGACATTCAGTCTGTTTATTCAGCATACTAACCGAACAACAACTTTTCTGTTAACATACAGACAGCTATATCCAGACAGACAACTATATCCATTCAGGTCTTAACAGAAAACGAACCGAACATCATCTTATAGTAGCTTATGAGAAGCTCTTTGTGACTTTTTCCATTTATGCCCTAATTAATATTACTTATTATTTATTAACTATTAATTATAAATAAATTTTAATTATTAAAAATTAATAATTACTAATATTAATTGAAATTATTAATTATACATTGACGTTAATTTTTAATTATTAAAATTATTCTTAATCATATTAATTATTTTTATATTATTATTTTTTAATATTAATCAATATATTTTAATTTTAATTAATATTATTTTTTTAATTATTATTCAATTATTTATATTCATATTATATGTAATATTTATTTAAAATCACAAGTCAATGTAGATTTTTTCTAAAAACTATATTAACAAATTCAAAATTTATAGCACATATATAATAATAAATTTTAAATTATTTTAATTAACATATTATATTATTTAATTTTTCTTTACTATCTTGTTTGTGTTAATTAACATATTATATTACTACAAATTTGTTTTAATTATATTATGAAATATTGTAATTGATTATTTTTTTCAAGATGTCATTTTTGGTTATTTTACATGCTTATCAACTAGTTTTTGTCAAACGTGACTTATCCATCAGCTAACTTATCAGCTACCAGCTACCTTATCAATCATCAGCTAGTATGCCAAACATAGGGGTTGTTCGGTTTGTTTTCCATTAAGACCTGTATGGATAAAGTTGTCTATATTAATAAAGTTGTATGTGTGATATAACATAAATTGTACGATTGTTGTGCTGAATAAACTGTCTGAATGTTAGAAATGACAATTTTATACCTCAGTCTATATTTTTGAACCTAGTTCCAAACTACTTCATTTCCAAACATATCAAACCCAAATCAGAACAAATTCATCCTAAAAAATAAAAAGCCCTAATTTTTTTTCAAGCCTAATCATAAATTTCAAGGAACATCAAAAGCCCAGAAATTTTTAAAGACAAATAAGAAATTTTAAGGAACATAGAGGGGGACGCATAAGGAGCATCAAAAACCAGAGGGGACGAATTGATGGTTGTAGGTGGGGGAAGGATGAGATCAGATCTGCCATCATCGTGGTTTCCTTTTATGGGCTAATTTTTATACCATTTTAATTTTCTTCATCTGCTTCCTTTTCTTTAATATCCTTGTATCTGGTCCTCTCGATCCCCTTTTTAATTCTCTTCACCTGCTTCATTTTCTTGCTTAAATCTTCATCAATGGAGCTCGAGGAAGAATATGGTGAATCTTCATCAATGGAGCTCGATCCATCTAGCTCCTTTTTAATTCTCTTTCTTGCTTGAATATCCATCAATGAGTTGAGTTTTCTCCCTGTTTATTCTCTGCCAAAAGGGTTTTAGGACTTCAGGTGGAAAAGATAGACACAACAACCCTCTTATATATGTATAGAGGTGGTTTCAATTGGAAACCTACATTAGATTGTAAACTTTGGAAACCATCTAGATACCATTGATCTTAGTAATCAATGGTCAAGATTCATTTGATTTAAATATGGTAATAAATGAATTAATTTATTAATTAAAATTAATAATAATAGGCTAAAAGGGCAAAAGTGTCTTTTGCTTTTTTGTTTCAATTTTGGTAACAAGATGAAATTCGTTGAATAAGAAAACTTTTTAAACTTGTTGTTTCTTTATGTAACTCTCTTGCACCTTTAAACATAATGATCAATATACCTAATTTAGGGTTCCTTTTATATATCTATGCTTAATTAATTAAGAGAATTATTAGAAAGCGGGTGAAGGGATGGAGTGATGAAAATGTATACACACATTATTGATGAAACCTATTTTTGTTAATGAAATCGATTTTTGATGAAACATTTGTGTGCATTGTTTGGAATCTAATGAAAGCCATGAAACAAATTGGTTCATGAGTTTCAACATTGTTTTATCAAACACGTATTTGATGAAACACGTTTTAACATTGTTTCATCTATAACAAATTCATCATGTGTAAACGTGTTTCATCTATTGGTTCATGAGTTTCAACATTGTTTCATCAAACGCATGTTTCATCTATCAGGAATCTTATCAAAATCATTACTAGGAATTTCATCAACCGGATGAATAAAATACGATAAAAACGTTTCACTGTTGTCGAGTAGATCTCGAACATGAATTTCGTTAGCCGAAACACCATCAAACATGTTACCGTTCATTGCTCCGTAAGGTTAATTTTTTATATTCCAATTAAAAAAATCATACAAATATATAACAAAGAATGAAAAGAATATATTTAAAAAATATTTCAATTCAATGAAAACAAATATTGATTTTAAATATAATTAAATATTTGAATTTTCTATAAAAATAACTATTTTCCAAAATTTGATAAAATAGAAATCAAATAAATAAAAAAATAGTTTACCTTAATTATTCCAATTAATATGAAACTGAAATCGGAATCAAGGAAAATAGTTTAAATTAATAGGAATTAAAAAATGAATATTTTAAATTAAAAAGAAATTGAAATCTGAATCAAAAAGTGCATACTTTAAATTAATATAACATCAATTATTATCATATATAAAATGCATTCAAACTAATTAATTAATATAATAATAATAATAATTACCATATATATTACGAAATTAGGTAAAATACTAACATACCCTTATCAATTAAAAAAAAGTAAAAATAGGAAATTCATTAATTGGTCAATATTGGTTTCTAAGGTTTTCAGTTTAATGTTGGTTTCTAATTGATCCCTTCTCTCTCTCTCTCTATATATATATATATATTTGTGTGTGTGTATGTATATAGAGAGATACTAGGAGAAGATTGAGAGGTCTAAGAAAAAAGGGTTTTATGATTTGTTAAATGGGGATGAAGATGAAAGACGGGGTGAAGGATAAAAGGGGAATAAAAAGGTGAATAAATGGCTGAATGTAAATGACCTTATTTTTATGGTTGATAAAATGAGTCACAACCGAACAATTATTTATGGCTGAGCAAATAAACCATATATGCTATACAACCTATTAAGCCACAACCGAATAACCCCATAGCCTTAGGGGTTGTTTGTTTTTTTAAAAAAATCTCTTAATGACTCTTAAGTCTGAATCGTTCAGACCTTTTTACACACCACCTCTTATTAATCATAACTAAAATAAGATTTCAGACTTTAGACATCTTAAAAAACAAACGTCACCTTAGTCTAAAGAAATGATAGTGTCAAATATCAATAATGATAAACATGAATGAATGAGAATATGAGATGAAATTTAGGACATGTGACTTTTATTCTCAATTTATCATTCATTTTTTACTTTTCTTTTGCTTTTTAATTTTAAAACAGTCTTCTCTAAAGAATTAAAACAATTCTTTTTCTAAACCATATATTTAAGTCAGATTTATAAAGTATGTTTGTTTTAATTCCAATTTAAAAATAAAAACAAATTAAAATTTTATAATATCATAATCAATTTTATAACCATCTTAAAATGAATATTAACACGGATGAATTTATAAAAAAAAAATAAAACAAAAAACCGTATTTGTTTTAACAAACCGATCTTAGATCTTACGATAAATAAGCCATTTATGCTGACGATTTTGTTAAACATAGGGGTAAATTTGACCTTTCACAAAGAAAATTATACCAAAAGTGATCTATTTGAGTACCCATAAATAAATATATAAATATATATACATATATATATATATATATATACACACATCACCACTATTGGAAAAACAAACATATAAAGTATGGGTTTGAAATTCTCATCATCTCTCCTCTTCTTCATCCTTGCGGCCGTCATCCACCAGCTGACGACGGCGCTTCCACTCTCCACCAACTCGCGATGGATCGTGGACGACGTAAATGGCGGAGAAAGAGTGAAGCTATCGTGCGTGAATTGGGTGAGTCACCTAGATGCAGTGGTCGCAGAAGGTTTAAGCAAACAACCAGTCGATGCGATCTCCAACAAAATCTCAGCCATGGGATTCAATTGTGTGAGATTAACATATCCACTTTTTTTGTTCACAAATGATAGTTTAGCTTCAGTTACAGTCCGTCAGTCGCTTCGAAATTTAGGTTTGATAGAATCGATTGCTGGATTTCAAGCGAATAATCCTTCCATTATTGATCTTCCACTTCTCAAGGCTTTCCAGGTGATTTACCCAATTTTAATTTTTTTTTTCTTAATTTAAATTTAGAATTGGATATAATGTTATTTTATTATCATTTTTTTAATCTAGAAATGAAATTGGTTGATAATGATTTTTATTTATGGTATGGTGATGTTGATCTTATCTTATCATCTAGGTGATTAAGACATTTGTAGTTATTAATTAATATCCAATATTTTAACTTTTATGATAGTTGAATATAAAAAAAAAAATTGTATGAGCCAATTTTATTTAACAGACTGATTTCAAAATGTTTTAATTATGAATAAGATCAAAGTATATGCAAGAAGTTTCACATGTGATTACAAAGTAAAATCAAATGTGATATTGTCTAGCAAATTGGTCAACCCGACCAAGGTCGCGGGAAAACTCACCCGTTATTGCAAAATGTTTGCATCACATGTAATTATGTGTTTGTATTACATATGACTTGAAACTTCTCGTATACTCACAAGTTGATCACCTTCTCGTTTGAATCTGCCTCAATGTAATGTTTCTAATATGGTTGACCAACATGTATCAGATTAGTCACGAGCATATTTTTAAGGAGAGGAGTCATAATGGTGCAGCTTAATGAGCTTAATAGGGTTCATAGCTTATTTGATCAGATGTTAATGATATAAAAAGTGCCTTATTTAGGTGCCGTTTGTTTTTTAAGAGGTCTAAAGTCTGAAGTCTTATTTTAGTTACGATTAATAAGAGGTGGTGTGTAAAAAGGTCTAAACGATTCAGACTTAAGAGTCATTAAGAGGTTTTCTAAAAAAAACAAACAACCCCTTAGTAAGCTTATAGGGGGGCTTTATGTAGAAAACCAAGTTTTTTTTCCCTTCCAAACTTGTCACTCAAAATTAAAAAACACGCACATTCTATCTATGCAGACAACTTGACAATCTATAAAAAAAAGCTTTCACAATTTATACAAACGGATTAATCCACATAAACAACTTTAACCATACAAGACCTAATAAAAAAACAAATCAATAAAAGGTGGTTGTAACCTACGGTGGTGTCACTAATGTGGCAATAAATTCTTTGTTTTTTGTTTTTTTGTTTTTCTAGCAGCATCAGAAAAATTGCAAAAAACCACTTAGTACAACATTGTCAATTAAACCATATTTTTTATCATTATTTTTTTTTTTATATTATGCTAATTATTTTGTGCTCCGCTTGTAATTTTCTTGAATCCACCTTTAATTTTTATTGTATTTTATAGGAAGTGGTTTCGAGTCTCGACAGAAACAACATTATGATGATATTAGATAACCAGATAAGCACTCCCGGATGGTGTTGTAGCGACTTCGACGGCAACGGCTTCTTCGGCGATCCGTATTTCAATCCCGACGTGTGGCTCAAGGGTCTCACCAAAGTCGCCACCATGTTCAACGGCTCGACCAACGTGGTCGGAATGAGCTTGAGGAACGAGTTGCGTGGGCCTAGGCAAAACGTTAGCGTTTGGTACAGGTACACATCCAACAAAACACCTTTACAATTTCCATCAATTTACAACGTCCGACGGCTCCCAATTCAGTCGTTTAATCTCTTACACGATAAACTCACCAGGTACATGCAAAAAGGCGCAGAAGCGGTTCACGCAGCAAACCCTAACGTTCTAGTCATCGTGTCCGGTTTAAGCTACGATAAAGATCTATCGTTCCTTCATACCCAACCGTTAAGCTTAACATTTAGCGAAAAACTGGTTTACGAAATCCACTGGTACGGGTTTTCAAACAGTGAAGATTGGAACACGGGAAACCCGAACGAAGTATGCGGTCGGGTGGTCGAAAATATAATGGGGAAATCAGGGTTTTTGTTGGACAAAGGTTACCCTTTGTTTATAAGTGAATGGGGTGTGGATCAAAGGGGTACAAATGAGAATGACAATAGATTCTTGAATTGTTTCTTGGCATGGGCAGCTGAATATGATCTTGATTGGGCTTTATGGACACTTGCTGGGAGTTACTATTTTAGGCAAGGTGTGGTTGGAATGGAGGAGTTTTATGGGGTTTTGAATTGGGATTGGTGTAAACCAAGGAATTCAAGTTTTTTGGAGAAGATATCACCTCTTCAATCTCCTTTTCAAGGTAAGTTAGAATTTTGTTTTAATCTTTTTCTCTTTTTGCAGGCTGTACTTGTGTCTTCTATTTTTCCAAACTCTTTGTATGATACTTGACCACTTCTTTAAATTTACAAAATCTTTTTCGCAAGTCGGGTCTTCAGGAAAACAGTCTATTTGGAATAGAGGTATGGTCTGTATACATCCTACATTC
Organism: Arctium minus; assembly: GCA_954870635.1. Taxonomy (NCBI): domain Eukaryota; kingdom Viridiplantae; phylum Streptophyta; class Magnoliopsida; order Asterales; family Asteraceae; genus Arctium; species Arctium minus. The sequence continues at coordinate 22,127,300 of OX941084.1, forward strand.
GGACCTTATTTGAGAGTATGATATACCGAGTATGTTTGGTTAGGTTTATTTAGATAAAAATAGCTAGAAGCCCCGCATTGTGGATTTTGAAGTAGGCTTTACCTAGAATACGAAGCACATGTCCTCAAACTCCATGTTTCCTCGTCCCCACCAATCAGCTTCTAACACACTGTTACTTTATTTAATATATATTTATTTAATTCATCTTTTTATGCTCTCTCTACGATAAAGTAAGTACGTGTTAAAAGAGTTGATTGGTAGCCAAGGATGGAACATGGAGTTTAGAAACATATGATTTGTATTCTTTATAATGGGTGTATGGGATTTGGCAAGTCATAATGGGTACCAATTAGGCCAGATGTTATAGGCCAAACCAAAAGTAACTCAACATATTCCACTAAGAATTAGGTAAAGGGGCGTTTGGTTCACAGGATGGAATTTGATGGAATTGGAATACATCGAAGGAATTGGAATGGAATTTGACCACACGTTTGGTTGGTAGGAGTTCAATTCCTTCACTTTAGCCAATGAATGATAAATTCCTTAAATTGTAGAATTCAATGGAATTGGAAGGATTCCATCGCTTTCATTCCGTGAACCAAACATGGGCTTAGAATTTGGTCATTAGATTTGGGCATTCCAATTCCTTCAACCAAACAACCCCTAAGATGTATGCACGTCTATTATTTATCCCAAAGAATACAACGATTGTTTCTGTGAAGTTTGTGTGGAAAAAGTTTTGACCTACGAATTCTAAACCAATCCTGATTGTAACCGTGTTTAAACCCGAAAAAGGGCCTAGTAGATCCTACCGGGTTCAAGTCAAGGCATAAGATATGATCCTTGGCCTATTGCGCCCTATGGTGTTAGAGCTCTTGAATTGTTATGTCATTATACCTGTTGTATTACCCATCTTATTGGCTATTGCTTGCTTGCACACACCGTTGTTTCGTGCACAAGTCAGGGGTTTTCACGAAAACAACCTATCAACCCTAGTGGTTGAGGTAAGGTCTATGTACATATTGTCCCTCCTAGATCCTACTTTTACGTGGGATATACCAGGTTCGTTTGGTTAGGTTTTTGGAGTTACATCTCTTTATTTTTGCTCAATCTAGGGTTTTGGATGCCTTGCAGGACCAGGATTATCAAATACTCGCCCACATAAAATCATCTTCCATCCATCAACCGGGCTCTGCGTTCAACGACAATCGTTTCTCAAGCCGTTGACTTTGGGTCCATGTTCCGAGGCAGAAGGTTGGGATTACACCCCAAGAAAGACGCTAACGATCAAGGGTACATATTATTGCCTACAAGCAGATGGAGTGGGAAAGAAAGCAAAATTAGGCATAATATGCACAGATACTTCTTCAAAATGGGAAGCCATATCAGCCTCTAAACTCCACCTTTCATCCAAGATCAACAATGGCACAAGTGTGTGCCTGGATATAGACTCTGAAAACACCATTGTCACAAATACTTGTAAATGCTTAACCAATGAGAGGTGTGACCCTGCTAGCCAATGGTTTAAAATCATCAATGCTACAACGGGCTCGGTTGCAGCGAAACCCTATATTCGGATTGATTCAATCCTCCAATCTATTGGAGCTAATTTATTACGATAGAATTCTATACGTAAATATTGTACATTTGGATACTGTCAATAAAATTTAGTAACTTTATTCACACATTTTGCATTACAGCACAAACTGTTGAACTACACAAACAGTCGGTTAAGATAAAAAAACGTCAATCCAGACCCAAGATTTACTATAAGGGTACATTGGTAATTAGCGGATGACCGGACCAGATATGCAAAACTGAGGTAAGCGGGTGAAAGAACTATAAAAGGTTTTAGGGTTTTAATTTGACAAGACTAGTTTAATAATTTACCAATCTTGTTTCATCTCACTAATTTTTGTTCCACCTATTTTGGTGTCCACTCCCTAAAAGTCGCATATGTGGGATCCTGTAACTATGAGATGATTCGTGTTTTGGGACGAAGAGTAATGGGAAGAAACCACAAGGATTGTGGCATACTGGTTAAGGCCCTGGAGGATGTGGTGAATATCCCATCTGCTCAGGGTTCGAATCCAGACGTACACAACAATTGTGACCACTGAGGTTTAATAGTGATGATGTCTTACGGTCATAATTTGCCAAGGGATTAGTCTAGGCATAGCCTAGGACACCCTTCTAAAAAAAAGAGTAATGGGAAGATGATTGGTGGAATACTCTTCTGAGTTGTTTAAAGATATACCAAAGAGCTTCCACCAATATGACGGTGTGATAACCACACATCGATTAAGGCTGTGAGGATGTAGTGGAAATCTATCTTCCAGAGGTTCAAATCAAGGCACTGTCAAAGCCCTTCTGGCTGTGGAGCAATGACTCCTGGGCATTCGTGGTCGTCCGGAGATTAGTCGATGCGCATAAGTTGGTCCGGATACCCACGGTTAGCTGAAAAATATGAAGGCGCAATTTCCTAGAAATTTGTGTAGTGAATCTTTTAATTGCGGTAATCAAACAATCTTAACATGATAGAAGGCAAACAACAGGATTGAATTCATTGAGACGTAAGTCCGATCATGATTGAAAACTCAAGCAATTGATTCTAAAAGAAAAGGGCACATGATTTGCTGAATTAAACCTTAAAAATGACAAACTTATTCTTCCATGGCATCTCCTCCCACTTGAACTACATCAACCAGCTCCTTCAGTGGTGTAATCTTTGTAAGCAGAACTTCTGTAAATGCAGATTAGATCATCAAAATCAATTAATAATAAAAATGGAACTCAACCTCCTTTTGTTTTATTTCTTGGGAATAATAAAAGAGAGTCAAATTGTGATTAGGTTAGATCAACAGAATCAAATAGTGATAAAAATGGAACTCAAAACTCTTTTTGTTTTATTACCTTTTTGGGAATAATTAAAGAGTCAAATGGAGATGGATCAAGATAAAACATTGATCCCAAAAATATGGAGCCTTGAATGAAATTACTAACCAGCCTTTTTTGAGAATGTATAGCCTCTTGAACTGACGTAAGTGCGGGGATTTGGAGTCAGATGATTCCGCAGATATTCCTTCTTACCCTGTAGAAAGAAGTATTTAACACATCAGAAACCAGATGCCAAAGGTGATCACAATTATCTACAACGTGATTTAAATGTTATGATATATATTCAAATGTCTCAAGCAGGGAGTATTCATGGAAACAGCCGCTCTCCTCTTCCGGGGTAGAGGTCAGTTTGCATACATCTTACCACCCCCCCTCCCCCCCCCCCCCCCCCCCCCCCCCCCGCGGATCCCACCTCCAGGTGGAACATACTGGGTTGTTTGGTTTGATATATTGTCAACAATGAGAAGAACAGACCTTTTCTATCACACAGACATCCACATTGCTTCCACTTCCCAGGTCGTTAAATATGCCAGAGCATATAGCCTTGGTTACCAAATTCACTCCTTCATCCCTCTGAAAAATACAATTAACACTCATTAAGCATCTAAATGTTATGAATTGCCATTCTAGGACAATATAAATAGACAATCAATGAATCATTCAAGAAAGTATCAGGCTTGAACTTACACAGAAGAAAGTCCTTTCATTTAAAAAAAAAAAGAGTAAGAAAAAGAAAGTGCATATAGGGAACAGGGGTGTGTAATTGATTTAATGCGTAGAAGTTCAATCAATAACTGTTAAAACTCACAGTAAGCCCTTCACGATACTCTGATTCAAAGATAGCCATTGCAGCAAGAGAACCAGAGCCCATTGTGGCAAATGGGAGTGTGTCGGTTGATCCATGAGGATAGATCTAAGAAATGGTGATTCAGAACAATTAGTACATTGTCTTACAAGTCAAATTGATTTCTCACACGCCTAAAAACAAAATCAACTCACAGTATGTAGATGTGGGCCTGTCACATCAACTCCGCCAAGTACCAAAGCAGCAGATACATGACCCTGATAGCTGAGTAAGCAAAAACAAAGTAAGGTACTTCCAAATAACAAAAAACAAAGATCACATCTACATTTAAGCTTACCGGAAAAGATGAGACTTCAATAGCGTAAGTGCTGTTACAACCCTTGATTCACGACCAGTATGATATCTATGCAGCTTCAGCTGAGAGCTGATGTTGTCTACCAAAAAGAGATATCTCCAATTAAGTTTATTGGATTGAACCTTAAAAAACAATGATACAATGCAACACACATGACCAGAATAGTACCTGTAACGGCTTCTGTATCAGCAGCAGTTCCAGCTCCACAGCAATAAATATTTGGTGCCATATAATGAATTTTTTCACAGTTCTTGTCAGCAACAATGGGACCCTCAGTGGCTCTGGTATCTGCTCCAAGAATGACACCATTCTGAAGATCAGATGAAAAGAATCAGAGTTAATTCATCTCAGGAGAAACTATTGTCGTCATGGTACGCACTGTTTTACATAATTTTCATTGTATAGACAAACAAAAAGAAATGTCAATGGCTATAATCCATATTATCATGCTTGCATGAGTACAAAGCAGTGGATGTAATAACTTTCTCTTAATCACCCATCATGTAGTTTTCTCCTCCACTTCAAGTTAAAAGTAATAACTCTCTTAGTCCCTTGCTGTTCGAGTGTGACGAAGTGTTTGTTTTGTTGTAGCTTTTCTACTTTCTTCTTACTTTCGGTCCCAGTGGAGGTATTATTTTTCGTTGCATCAGTTTTCTCTTCTTTTGCTCCCTTTTTTGAGTTTTCCGTTCCCACATTTTTTTTATATGCTAGTAGCAGGCCTTGGCTATGTTTGTATCACACAGCAGCTTTCATTGTTGGTTTATGCTTCAACCTTATGCATTCAAACTCACGGTTGGAACATGTAAAATTGAACCATAAATGGTTGGAACTTGGAAATTTTCAACTTCATTTCGTAAAAGTTTCAGAATAACAGGTCCTCTCTAAAGTGCAACATATGCCAACAGAGAGGTGACAGATAAGCCTAGAATGGGTCGATAAAAGCCTACTTTAGATGGATTGGATGGTAGCGAGAAGGATAGCTGCAGCAGCTCCTACTTTTCCTTTCAAGTTTCAACTATTAGATGTTATCTCGTCCTATCTTCTTCTCCAAGTATCGCCATTATGTAGTTTTTCTACATCATCTTCTGGTTCAGCTTTGCCAATATAATTCAAATTCTTTGAAATGCCTTATTACAATAATTAGAGGTATACAGAATGGTTTATTAGATTGGTTATGTTGCTGAGTGCTGGTTATAGGCTTAAAGCACACTCGCATAAGCTTCTGATTGTTAGTGATAAGGTTCACCAGTAAGCTTATGTGTTTTTTTCTTCTTCTTTGATTGTAATCGGGCTCAAGTTTTTCCCTACAAATCTGATAACCAATCATAGTCTACTATTATGGAAATGAAATTCGCATATATATATTTGGTGCTTTGAAAATCCCCACCTAGGGCAGCTTAAGTGGCCATTCAGGTGTCAACATTCCTCACCTCTCTGATTAGTTTGGGCTACTTAATCAGCCGCTAAAGAGTTAAGCATCAACCACTGCAATTAATCCTTGAATTAAGCACTCCAAAGATTAATTGCATTCATCAATTGATTTTTCTAAACTTGCAAGAGGTCTTTTTGATTATTTTGAATGGAATAATGAAACTAGTCAATCTTTTTCAACCTTTTCCAAGTAGAGTGTTTTTATAGAGAATTTTGCAAATACAAAGGTTCTTTGGAAACTGGAAAGCAATAGCCAAGTATAATGGTTACAAATGTTAATCACTTTTTAGAAAAGTAATTGTATCAAAATTTCAATTGTCATATATATATATATATATATATATATATATACATGATCTAAAAAACTATACTTGTATTTTTAAAAGAGCCTCTTATGCTCCCACTTATGCATTGCTTAATCCCCACTAGAAGGTTACTCTACCACCTAGCGGCTAGCACCACTTACCGCCTTCAAAACCATTGTATTGCATGACATAACTCCTAAGGCTCCATATTTTAGATTCTAAATTTCCCAATGAAGGAGAGATTTTTGAATCAATGAACAACTTCCAAAACTTGATGCAGATGAACAGCTTAGTTTCGTCTAATATTGTCATAATAAAGCTTTAATTAGGATTTAGGAGATCCTATGTATATTATACACTCTCAATGCCTAATTCATTTATTTCCACTAAACACCAGTAAAAACACATCTTAACCACATTTCTTCCCGTGATACAAACAATCTGCGAATAAAAAACTACTTGACAGCATTCACAAACGCCATAATCTTACTTGAATTACTTCACATAAACGCAATTCGAATCAAAATGAAATCTACAAAACTGTTAAAAAAGCAAGCAAACAATCAAACATAACAGAAGTAGAACATACCTCAAAGATTAAACCAACAATGGTAGTTCCCGTTTTGAGATACGACGGAGATTTTAAGCCTTTCTTCGCCAGCATATCGTTTCTCCTACACAGGTCGAAACTGAATCCGGTTTTCGGAACATCCATTGTTTCGTTTGACATCTTCAGATACCTGAAATTTCAACAAGCACCAGTCGGATCATAAAAGTAAAACCAAATTTGAACGAGGAAAACAAGGAAACCCCAGACTAGGGATTAGTACCGATCGAAAATTAGAAAACTACATGAACAATTATAAACAACTAGAAAATGTATATGTTGATTCTTGCATATGATGAACTTACGAGCTCAGGATTGAGGGAGAGCGCAATCGATTCGTTTGAATCTGAAATCTGCAGAGAATCAGGAAAATAGCAAAGAAATCTTGGGTAGCAAGAGAAAGGGGGTTTCCTCGCTGCGTTTACATAATGTTCTTCAAAAGAACACATACACCCCCTTGAGTTTTGGACTTTGTTCAATTAAAGACCTAACTTCTTACTTTGGTCCAAAAGTGCAAGGATGTTAAATTGTGAATAACATACGAAAACATTATTGTATATTTATAAATGAGTTGGTCAAATGTGAGAAGTTACAACTTACAAGATCATATATGATTATATGTGATATGAACATTTAATCATATATGATTCAACACATCTAAAATACATGTGGACGACTTAGTGAACACAACCAATTGTTGTAGGCAGGGCCGACCCTAGCCCATGGCCATGATGGCGGCGGCCATGGGCATCAAGACCGAAAGGGCAGCAAAGAAAAAACTTGGTCGCAGGAGACCCAAGACTTAAAAGGCATCAAAATAATTTAATAAAGTGAGGAAGTGCATAGCTATAAGCCTAGAACTCTTTTATTAATTTTCCATTATTTTATTTATGTTATTAGAATTTTAATAGATTTGTTGTCTAAATTTATATATATATTTTTAATATTCTTTCACTTCAATAATGTTTATTATTTTATTTGATAATTGGAATTTATCTATACTATCAAAATGCCTTAAGCATTAATTTTTAACAAAAAAAATAACTTTATTATTTGTGGTAGATAAAATATTTATATTTATTTCTCATTGACTCTATTTCAAGTGAAATATAAGGTTCATTTGATTTGGTTTAACACTATCCAAATATATGTATAAAATTAATTATGCACCGTGATGTACCAGATCAATTCCCTTCCAAGTCATAATTCATGAGAGGATATTTGATTAAAGGTAATCAACGGTTCAGATCAATTTATCACGTTTCTCACGTTAACCTCAACTTCTTACACGATAATTCCCTATATATATATATATATATATATATATATTAAGGGCATTTTTTTGCTTTTCTGCCATGGACATCCGAAACCTCAGGACCAACCCTGGTCGCAGGGGAAAGGTCAATGCAATGTGTTTAATCATATATGATTTAGGGCATGTTTGTTAGCAGCTTAATGAGCTTAATAAGACTCACAACTTATTCAGTCAGCTATATATGACTGTTTGGTAGTGGTTTAATGATATAGAAAGTGGCTTATTCAGTAAGATTTCAAGGGGGAGCTTTATGCAAAAAACCAAGTTTTTTCCAAACCAACCCCTCTCATTAAAAAAACACGTTCCTTCCATCTATGAAAAAACTCTCTCAAATAAAAATCTTCTAAATCTATACAGACAGAATAATCCACACAGACAACTTTATCCATACAGAACTTAATGGAAAACCAACCAAATATGTATTACATTAATCATATATGATCTTGAGACTTCTCGTCTTCTAACAAATTGATTGTCTTCTCGTTTGAACTCACTTTCTTTATATATTCAAATAAAAAGATTTATCAATCAACTTATCAATAGATTAATATAATTGTATGGATTTAACCTTTTATTAAATATATAATTAAATAGCAACAGCTTTATCTATCTATTGTCAAATATATAACAAAAAAATGTATAACAATGGTGCCATAGTAACTTACATGCTGAAAAAAGGTCGAACAAGTTAAAGCAAAGTCAACACTCAACATGATCCAACCTTGTTACCGAATCGGTCTGGTTCAACTGAACAAAGTTTGTACTAGTATCCTCCGTTTGGTCCTAACCCATTTTCAAGAAAAAAAAATATGGTTTTAAAAAATGAAATAAAATTTAAAAACCATGTCAAGCTTTATATGGACCAAAAAAGATACGTGCAGACTTTATCTGTATAAAAAAGACCGATCCAACCAACTTAAAGAGATCTGACCCAAAAATATAACAGGATCAGGCCTAATAACACATCATGGTTCTATATTTTATCCAATTTGGTTCCTCAAACACTACAAATGCCCATCTCTACTTGTCGTCTCTTGCATAGGCATTCCACATTTGTACCTCAACCATAGACGGACCTAAGATTTTTTTTACACTGATGATACTATTTGACTATAAGAATATTTTTTAAAAATCATCATTGTACTGATGGTTAATTCTTATACTTTTTGTATGTGAGGAATTGTGTTCGAGTCATTTATCTCAATTATTTTCAGAAACATAAAAAACCTGAAATTAACAACAACAAAACTAAGAAAATGATTGAAACGGTATTTGAACCCATGCTTGGGATGAGAGAAAAACCGTCCAAACTAACTCTACGAAGACAAATTTATGTTATTATTGTAGTTTTAAAATATATACGGCAACCCCCAAGATTATAATACGGTGACACCTTCACGACCCTAATTTTTTTTTTTACCTAGAAACGAAGCAATGCCCTATATCACCGTGTCTAATACATGGTATTCGCCCCTAAACTTGACCCAAGAAAATACCAATAACACATAATAGATTCAACACAACTTTTCATCACATTTCATGTAAATCTATAAACCCACAATCCAAATAAGTTCATAATCATTACAATCATAATAAAGAAGCAATCAACTCCAATCTTGTCAAAATCAACCTCAATCTATAACCTTTGGCCTAGCCTCCAATGTAACCAACAACCCATGCTTCATATAAAGTGTAGTGTTTATTTTTGGACACACTTTATGACCTTCCACAACTTTTATTTTATACCTCCATAAAATCGAAGCAACCACCATTTTCATTTGCGTATACGCAAACTTCTTTCCTACACACAATCTCGGACCCGCGTTAAACACCGTGTACTTAAACTGGCTTTCGCTCACGAATTCGCCGTCTTTGATCCACCTTTCGGGTCTAAACTCGAAACAATCTTTCCCCCAAATCGACTCCATACGAGCCATCCCGTACATGCAGTACACGACTCGTGAACCCTTTTCGATCACGGTCCCATCGGGGAAAACGTCGTCCACTTGTGGCTCTTTGTGGTCAAACGACACAGGAGGGTATAATCGTAAAGATTCCGATATTGCAGCTTGTAGATACACCATTTTTTCAAGTTCTTCTTTTGTGAAAGATATGTTTTGTTTTGTGGGGTTTTCACGTTTTTGTAAAATCTCATGGACTTCTGTGAGAATTTTGGTTTCTACCGAGGGGTTTTTGGTAATTAGCCAGAAAAACCATGCTAACCCCACTGAGCTTGTGTCTCTACCTGCTAAGATGAAACTTATGCAAAAATCTTGAAGCAATTTATCAGTAAAAAATGCATCTTTTTTATCTTTTTCTAAAAGGATAAGCCTTGACAAAAGATCACAACGTGAAATACCATTTATACCCTCGTTGTTGTTAGATGATAGTAATTCCATCTTTCTTTCCCTTACTGTTTTCTCAGCAAAATCATGCACAATCTTGACAGCTTCATGCAGTGTTTTCTCAAACCCTAATCTGAAAAACTTCATTGGCTTCCATACATAAGGAGGTGTTAGAAACCTCATCAAGCTCGCGAACGTCACTTGCTCGAACGCTTTCGCGAAGGGTATTTCCGGTAATCCGACTTCCAAGCACCCGGAATCGACACCGAACGCCACCGCACACGTGTTATCAAACGTAAAACGAAGGAGCACGTCTTGCAAATCGATCGCACACCCTTTTTTCGCCTCGAGAACCTTCAACAACTTCTCGTTCACCAACTTCTCGATCGCGTGCATCGAGAACTGCATGAACCGAGTCGAGTGCATCTCCGAGTTCGCCACGCGACGCTGTTGCCTCCACAGCTCGTCATCCGCGTTAAAGATCCCGTCCCCGAGAAAATCGTAAAATCTTTCCCTATAAGCTTTCCCTTTTGGGAAATTTTTGAAATTTGTTTTGAGAATGTATTCGATTTTCGCAGGATCACTTGTAACAATCCCATAAGTACCACCCATCCACATACCTCGATACGAAAAGGTTCCACCGGATTTGATCAAAGCTTGGCCGCCCCATTCGTATATGTGTGTAACGTGTAACATTACAGTCGGAAGAACGCCGAAAACGGGCCAAGTCATCGGACCCGTTGTGGTGAGTCTTTGAAGAATTGAGTTGAAGATGAAGATGAAAAAAAGTGCCATTGCTATGTCTGAAAACCATAAATGGGAATACAACCATTTTGTTGAAGAGAATATGAGGTTTTTGATCATGTTGTGGTACTCCATTTTTTGTTGTTTTTGTGATGGGAATTGTTTGGTTTCATGAAATAATTGATAGATGAGGGATTATATAAGAAATAATATAATGCCACAATCCGTACAGATTCAATGAAAACCAACAAAACACACTATGTATGTGTATATATAGAGGGTGCGTCAAACTATCGATATTTTAGGATATATATATATATATATATATATGAATTGTATTGTTCTGAGTTCGAGACGTATTGTTTGGTAAGTTATAACTCATTTTGTAACAATCACCATACCACACAAAATGTGTGATTTTTTATGGCGGGTTTTAAGTTAAAAATTGCGTGTTATTTGCATGTCTGGAGTGTTTTCATCTTATAAGTGTATCTCTAACAACTATGTTATATTTTTTTTTCCTAAAGGAGAGTTTTAAAAGTTACATTTGAAAAAAAAGTTCACTTCGAACTCCCATAGTTATTCTGTAACACCCCAATTTCGAGAGACACCATTTCAAGGTAATACCGAAACCGATATATTAGGGAAAAATAAGATAAAGGATTTTGGACTTGAATCCTAGATTTTATAGTCTATATGGATGAAGGATTCAATTACGAGTCCAAAGGTTCTTTCCGAAGCAAAATCGGAGCTATAACGAAGAAGTTACGGCCAAAACAGTGAATAATGAAGAAACCGGACAAACAGTGCACGGGGGGAGTTGTGGCGCGACCTAGGCCGCCCCGTAACCCTCCCGGAGCCCTGTTCAAGCATAAAATCCATTCGGACGACTTGTGGCGCGACCTAGGCCGCCCGGTAACCAGCGCGGAGCCCTGTTCGAGCTTAAAACCCGATTTTTCAGCCCTAGAACTTCATTTCTTCATATCTTCTTCATTCCAACTCCGTTTTTGGTGATTCAAGTTGCCATGGTTTCGTTTTTGAGAGCTATTCAAGGATTTATCAAGAGATTGTAAAGTCTATTGGATTATACAAAAGTATTTGTGGTGGTAATCTTCTCATCCCTCCATCTTCATCTCCTTGATCAAGTTTTCTAGGGTTTTATCCACCCTTGTTCTTCCTTTCATAGATTGGAAGTTTGTAACCATTGTGGTGAACTAGAAGTGCATTGCGGATGGATTCAAGTTGTGGGTAAGGTAACCTTCTCTCTTCTTCATCTATGGAAATTAGGGTTTCGAGATGAGTTGGGATATTCATGTTAAATGTCTGGGGAATGATTAAATATGGTTGATTATGATTATTTATGGTTGGAAATGTGTGGATCTAGGTTTTGGAAAGATTGTGCTTGTGGATTCAAGTTTCTTCAAGGAAGCTCTAGGTGGGGTAAAATCTAGATTTAGCCTAAATCTAACAAGGTGGGTTCAAGTTGATTTGTGAAAACGGTGTACATGCCAAAATGTTATTTTAAAGTGTTTTGTGTTTTACATGAAATTGTTAACTGCTGATCACCTGATAAGTTTTGGTTATTTTGAAACATTTGGTTTTATAAACATGGTGAAACACCCATTTTGGGATTTTTGGGAATTTTGATAACTAAATCATGTTGAAAGGTTTCATTGATGATTTTACAGATATATTTGGGGTCCATTTGATGTAAGTGTCATTTGGTGTATTTGGGTCTTATAAGCCTTTTCGGAAAATGCATATTATTGTATTATGAGGTAGTTGGAAAATATAAGGGTATGAATTCATTTGGAGAACGTTTTGTTTCAACCAATGAAAAGTTTTGGGTTAATTATACTTTTGGTTGTGGTGTCCACATCATCGTCGGTTAAACGTGTTTTAATGTTTACAAATGCTTTCGTTGGATATTTACGTAAACTATTGGGCCTTTGGCTCGGTTCTGACCAAATGGAGTCTTGAGGACATTTGTCCGGTTTAAGAAACAGTTGTTGGGGTTTGAGTATGATGGAGATTATTTTATGTCAGTTGAGAGTTACATGTTTTGGGAGCTTTAGTCTTTCATTTGGAGTCATGTAATGTTAGACAATGTTGTAATAGATCCATGGGCACGTAAGTCTGTCTGGTTTAGGAAAGCGGGTAAGGTTGGTTATGACAGTTGACCGATTGGGTTCACTAGCGAGTAGGCAATAGGTGGCACAAGCCTCCGAGTTGAAACTCGTCTAGATTGGATAGGCAACAGTGTCCGTAAGTCCTTGGGGTGGAACTCGACGGAGTATGGCTAGAGGCAGTAAAACGGATTGAGGTTGTGATGTCTGGTATGGCATGGGAACTAAGTCTGGGATACGTGGTGAACTCCAATAACATCAAGGGTGGCCCCATTCACGTGTTCTTGCCACCCAAGATGAAAACGTTTAGATGACACGCGAGGAAGTTGTATGGGAGGCCTACTTGCGTGTTCCTCTATTCTCATTGTATACGGGTATCTTCGTCGTAGATCTGTGGTATTTTAAATGTTGATGTCGTATTTTTACCAACTTTGGTTTTGTGGGGTCAATGATAATGATGGCCTTAATATTGGGTTTCCCCACGTATATTAAGGTTTGAATGGAATGCGTCATTTCTACGTTTCAGTATTTGGTTTCTTTCCATGTTATGGTTGCGTGAGTTTTGGGTCTAATGTCCGTGTTGACGGTGATATTTATTTATATGGGTTTTTATCTTTGGCTTTATGAGTTGTGGGTCATGTTCCACCCGTGTTGGGTATCTCGAGACATAACATTTTACCCGTGTTTTATATAATTGAGAGTTTTCTTCCTATTCTCATTTTGAGCAAGTTCTGAGTTTAACTTAAAGTTACGAAAGAACGTTTTATATTGGGATCTTCGCCTTTAAAACAGTTTGGTTTGGTTATCGATCATTCAGTGTCTCTTTCATTTAAAATGCATAATTATTGATAAACGAGTCGTTTTCATAAGTGAATCATATCGTTTGAAAGATTGTGATTTTTGTTGCATCTCCCTTTCTAAATGATTAATTTATTTATGTTGAAAACTCTTGAGCTCACTAGGCGTTAAGTCTAACCTTTTTATTTGTCGGCATGTGCATCAGGTTTCTGTTGGGGTTTAGTTCTAGCAGCTATAAAGAGTTGAGCCTTAGCTTGTGCAAGTGTAAGTAGTTGGTGAAGTTTTCCGCAGTTTGGAGATAGCGACTATTATTGGGTTGTAGTAGTACCCGTCCTTATTATAGACTGTATGTATAGAATGAATGTGTGTATTGAGGTTAAATCTTAAATTGTGATTGTAGATGAATCATTTATTGGTGTATTTAGAAAATTTTAAATTAATTGCTATTTCCAGATTTGAGGGTGTTACATATTCTATTTTAGAGATTATATTATTAAAATAATCAATACATTAAGAAAATATTATTTCTCTTTCATAGATATTTTGCCTTCATGTCTCTTATGGGTGGAATCGATTATAATATTATTTCTCTTTCTAAAAAATGGGTTTGATGTTAAAGGGAAAAATGAATAGAACAACAATAGAATGGAAAGAATGAATCTGTAATTCTCATTAATCAAAAGCCCTTTAAATAGGGATGAGATACAAGTAGATAACAACAAGATATTTCAGTTCTAATCTAACTCTGATATGTTTATCTCTATCTTTATCGTCACATCCTTTAGACGATGGCACACGTATCCTACAACACTCTCCCTTGTGCCGAGTTAAAGGAGTGACGGTGCACAATTGTTGCCTCGTTAAAACCTTACGCCAAAATAAAAACCCAGTGGGAAAAAATAAAAGTCTGACGAAGGAAAGAGTACAACACACCAACTTCTTTGCAATACATAGAATTATCCTTCAATCTAGTTTTCTCTTAGATTCATACATTAATCATGAGTTAGGAAAACATGATGCTATATAAACCGTTGCCTCACTAAAACCTTATACCAAGGAACAAAACCTAATGGAAAAAATAAAACCTTGGTTGAAGGAAATAACACAATATACCAATATCACAAATATAGTAGACTCCCCCTTTTGTCTACTACTCCCCCTGATTCGTGCATAAATCAAGGGAGTTTGGAAAATATTTGCATTTACTTTCTACATGTTTCCCAATATATGGTTTTAGGTAATGACTTGGTAAAATATGTCACATTCTTTTGACACCTTACTTGATTCACTTGAATCTAAAGGAGAGTCTTTTATTGCTGATTGTATAGAAACTTAAGCAGAATATGCTTTGTGTTATCACCCTTGATGTATCTTATGTTCATTTTTTCAATACATGATGCATTATTTCCATATATGCAAGTAGGATACTGGTTGAACCCAAAATTACTAGCTCCTATAATATATGTAATGATAGTCCTTAATCATATACATTCTTTAATTATCTCATGGAGAGTAATATTCTTGGAATAGTTCATAGAGGTAGTTACAAGGGTTTGCTTAGCTTACTTCCAAGCAATCGGCGTGTTCCCAGTGGTAATTCCTTATCAAGTTTGAGAACAACCTTTCTATGAGTCAGACATATACCTAATATCAACAAACACATACCAAGACATTGTTTGGTGTTTTTCTATAAGAGCTAGTACTTTTGTTGCTTATATTCTAAGTAGGTATTGAAGTTCCATTATTAAGCACATGTCAATGGTTCCAAAAGATTAATTTTGATATAATTCAAATTGACTTTGCGTTGGCGCTGAGCTAAATCTAGCTAACAAGTTCATCGAGAAATATAATATATGTTCAAATGTATTATGCTAAGTACGATAATGCGCATATTGTACTTAGATAGGGAATTCCAGCTCCCAGCATTTGTCGTCATCATCCTTTAGACGAAATGGATCTTTCCTTATATCCGACACTTCAACCGATCATGGGAGTGCTAATCGGATGCGCTTTGTCCATATTAAATTGCCTGATTATTTTATAGACATATGCGATCGGTGAATTAATATTTCACAAACTCGGTGTCCTAGCTCAAATTTCTAGACAAAACCAAGTTTATCAAGATCTTTCCTCTCAAAATCAGATTTCAAGTAGTTTGTGGTTTCTCTTATTTCATCAAGAGTGCATATTATGTTCATAACATTGACATATATAGCTACTTTGAAAATACAGAACTTGTTTTTCATAATAAATACACAAGAGAACAATTCATCTTTCTTATATATCCTTTCCCAATCAAGTATTCCATTAGGCGGGTATACCACATCCGCTTATATTGTTTTAATCTATAAAGGGGGAGTTTCAATTTTATTGCAAACACATTTTGTGGTTTAGAGTTACTTGATTTTGGTAATGTAATATCATCAAGCACTTTTATATATCTCTAAATCTAGATGTAACATCCTAAAATTTAGGGTGAATTTAAAAACTTAAAATTCGGCTATATAACGTCTGTAAATGGAATAAACCTGTCCACCCAAAAGGGAGACCAAACAACATGTATAAATTTGATAAGGCAAACTAGCCCAAGAGTATGTCAACCCATCACGGGGACCAAAGTATGGTGATTACAAAACCCAAAACAATATAAAGAATATAAATCGACAATCTAATAATCTAATTTGGACAAGTAAGATTAAAATTGGGTGTCGTTATTCTTCCAAAAAGGGTAATTTCTATACTTCAATGAATTGGTCACTATATCTTCAAAAGACCGCTTTTCACCCCAAGGTGATCCTCTCAATCCCGACGAGCCCCACCGCTAGAATGACCTGCCATAGTGCCATACATGACCACCAAAGAACAAGCGTTAGGCTAAAGCCTAGTGAGAAAATTAAGCGAAAATAAAATGTAAATGATAAATGTAACATCCGGAATTTCAGGTAAGTATAAGGTTTCGTAAATCTTATGGTTATGTGTTTATCAAAGTAGAGATTATATGCTTAATTGCTATTTATGTTTGATTTGGTTGTTTGGTGTTGCTTGGAAGCTTAGACCAGTCTCCATTGCTAGTGAGTCACGCGACTTATGCCGCGGGTGGAAGTCGCGGCACAAGCCGCGTAAGCCACTAGAGTCGACCCTTTGGGGCATGCGGGCGACTTACGCCGCGGGTTGCAAGCCGCGACATAAGCCGCGGGAGCACCTGCTGGTCTCCAAAACCCCTTTTATACGTTTTTCTCTCATAACTTTCATATCTCTCTCTCACTTTGGTGATTTTTCTTCCAAGAAAACTGATTTCTTCCATCATCAAACCCTAATCCTCTTAAATGCAAACCCTCTTGGTGGTTGGGTATTGATTGCTTGCAATAACTCCTCTCAAGGCTCAACTTCTCATCTCCAAGTTCATCCTCCAACTTCTAGGGTTTCATCTTTTCTAGGTTTTGGTCAAAAACATAGATTGTGAGTTTACTAAACCTTTGTTAAAACTAGATGCACATCATATCCTTCTATTTGTCGTTATTTATCTCTATAAGTTCAAGTATTTGGGTTTTCTCATGAAGATATGTTGGAAATGTGGTTTTATATGATATGCCATGTCTTACTCTAAATGTACAAGTATTTGGGGCTTTTCTCTTGAATATATGATAGGTGTACTTTGATATGATAAAGGTACATATGTCTCGATATGACGATGGTTTCTAGTGGGAACACCTTTTTGGTAATGTATAATATGCATGATGAGCATGATTGTCATTTGGGTCTCATGACGGACTTATGTGATAGGATGGTAACATAGTACCCATGGTTGGTATCGAAATGTATTGGTTGAAATATACCTCAAGACCTCCTATATGATATGTTGGACGAACCAAGTCAGTAGACACTAGGAGGATGTAGTCTTGGGCGCCACCGTGATGGTATGTGCCTAGACCTCCGCCATTCGGGGTAATGCCATGGTTGTAGTCCTCGGATGTGCCGGGCCTTTCGGGTGTCTCTTGTTAGAGGGCATCAAGGTATATCGACTCTTTGGGTGGAACTTGATTGGTGCTATAGGTCTCCCCTATTGACTCCACATTTGTTGAACTGTGGTTAACTGCTGATAAGAATTGTAACTGTTCATGCATGCTTATTATTGTTCAACTCACTAGGCTTTTTGGACTAACACTTGTTTGGTGTCGATGTGTGTCTCAGGTTCTAGCGGCGCCGGTTCCAAGAGGGCATAGTTGCTTGGGTGAGAGCTTGGGGAATACTTGCATTTGAACATACTTTTGGTAGAAGAACCATTGGATCTATAGATGACAACCCTTTTGTAATCTCTTTTCTAGTTGTAGAAATTAGATTAGTTGGTTGTTAATTCATTGTCCGTTGAAATTACAATTGTGATTAAAACAGGTTTCTATTATTTCCCCGTTTTTAGGAGGCTCTTGCTTTGGCAAATTTTATACCACATGTCCGTTTTTTCGGATTTTTGTTATCCCTATTTTTAGGGTGTTACAAGTTGGTATCAGAGCTTTAGTTTAAGTGAACTAGGTATTGTTTTAGCATATCTAGACTTAAGCTTTAGACTTTATAGTTTCACTGTCCACTTGGGGTAGAAATCCTAGGTGGGGAGAGCGTTAGGATTACGGAATTACTCTAATTGAAAGTTGTGGTGATGGTGACAAGAATTCTTGTGTATGGTTCATTCATAATTTCACTTAGCTAATGCTATTATGAATGCATTGTTACGTGAACATACTTGGTTTACTATTATTATGATAATTGATGAAGGTATTAGTACGTACAATGAGTTCAACTCGTTTAGTCTTTTCTCAATCTATTTCTCGTACATGTATGGCAGATTGAAATGGTAAACACGCGGAGTAGGTTACCGAGCTCACCGAAAAGGCGCATGGAGATAGAATCTACTGCAGACCAACCTCGTGTGGTCGATACTTCTGTGGTTCCCCCCATGCCCAATCTCTTGGGAGGAGGACCTGAACATATTCTGCATCGGAACCTCAACGCGAATAATGCCATCATGGAGGAAGTGACCATGGAGACCCGGATTTGGGATAGCATGATGTTGGCCATGAATTCGGTCATGGCTCAACAACAAGAGTTTTTCATGAAGCTCTTAGAAGATCGAGACGCCAGTAATCGACAACCTGAGACAATGGCGGAAAACATTGTTGTGGGGTCGGGTGGACCAAATGTGGTATCTGTTGAAGACCCATATGATGATGGGAACAAGACGAAAACTAAGGGGTGCACCTACAAGGCGTTTCTGGGGTGCCACCTGAAGGAGTTTGTGGGTTCCGACAACCCGGTTGCTTGTATGTACTGCTCAAGGAGGTGGAGATGGCCTTCAACTCCAGTGAGTGTGATCCCTCTTAACGGGTCAAGTTTGCTTCCCAACTACTTCGGGGAGAGGCTCTGATTTGGTGGAATCTCACTCGATCCGCCCTCACTCCGGAAGTTCTGGCTAAGTTAACTTGGCCGGTGTTCAAGGAGAAGATCATGGATAAATATTGTAGTGAGCGTTCGTTGGACAAGCTGGAACGGGAGTTCCGAAACCTGAAGAAAGGGACTCTGTCCATTGTCGAATACTCCAGACTCTTATTGGAGAAACTGAATTTGGTGGACATCTGGTCCCCGATGAAAGGTCAAAGATTAAGGCCTATCAACAAGGTTTACCGGCCGAGATGCGAACGATGGTAAGAAATGCTAGGGGCTCGACCTTGCAAGAGGTCATTGAGGAGTCTTTGCTCATTGAGGACGACATCAATGCGGGGAAGGAAGAAAGAAGTCAGGCTGGTGAGAAACGAAAGTGGGAAGGGCCATCTGGGCCCGTTCGTCAATCAAGACCTTTTGTAAGTGGGAGATCGAGTGATCACCGTCGTGAGGATCGGTGGTGCCACAAATGCAAGTCAAAGCACTCGGGGCCATGTGCTCCAAGAACTTACTCCGGTCCAGCAGGGTGTGCCAATTATGGTAAGAAGAACCACGCAATGAGAGAGTGTCCCATCCGGGGGCCGGTGTGTTTTGAGTGCAGAGAACCGGGCCACATGAAGAGGGATTGCCCAAAGCTAGTAGAAGGAATTGGTGGAAATTCTGTGGGTTCGACGGTTAGAGTCGAGCAACCACCAAGGGCGCCAAGTCGAGCTTTCCGGATGACTACCGAAGAGGCAAAGGAGACCGTTGATGTTGTTTCGGGTACGTTTCTAGTAAACTCCTTGTCAGCTCGTGTTTTGTTTGATTCGGGTGCTACGTGTTCTTTTGTGTCGGATTCTTTCTGTAAACACTTTGTCACTCCTATTAGTGTCCTTCCCGATGCGTTAGTAGTAGAAATAACTAATGGGATCAAGTGATCATTCGAGACCGTTTTTGTGATTGCACTCTAGAGATTGATGGGAATCCTTTTGGAGTAGACTTGCTACCTATGGCTATAGGTGGGTTTGACGTAGTTATAGGCATGGACTGGTTAGTGAGGCATAAGGAGGACATATTTTGCTTTAAAAAGATGATCCAAGTGCCATTGCCGGAAAATGGTGTGGCTACCATTTATGGGGAGAAAGGAAAGAGGAATAATCCCATTATTTCATCCCTTAAGGCTCGCAAGTTCTTAGTGAAGGGTTACCCTTCGTACTTGGCCTATGTGGTGGACACTAAGAAAGAAAAGAAATCGGTAGGAGATGTAGAAGTAGTGCAAGATTACCCGGACGTCTTTCCGGAAGACTTACCTGGGTTGCCACCGGAGCGACAAGTAGATTTTCATATCGACCTCACCCCGGGAGCAGCTCCGATAGCCCGTGCTCCATATCGGTTGGCACTGACGGAAATGAAAGAGATGATGACGCAACTTCAAGAGTTGTTGGAGAAGGGATTCATTCGATCGAGTTCGTCACCTTGGGGAGCACCGGTTTTGTTCGTGAAGAAGAAGGATGGATCCATGCGGATGTGTATCAACTACCGAGAGCTAAACAAAGTCACGGTGAAGAATAAGTATCCTTTGCCTCGCATCGATGATCTTTTTGATCAACTTCAGGGTGCGGGATGCTTTTCAAAGATTGATCTTCGATCCGGATACCATCAGGTAAGAGTGAAGAAAGAAGATGTTCCGAAGACGATGTTCCGAACGAGGTACGATCACTATGAGTTCTTGGTGATGCCTTTCGGCTTAACCAACGCTCCGACCGTATTCATGGATTTGATGAACCCGGTGTGTCGCCCATTCTTGGATAAATCAGTGATCGTCTTCATCGACGATATTTTAATATATTCAAAGGATGAGTCCGAGCATGGAAATCACTTACGGGAAGTATTAGAAGTTCTAAGAAGGGAAAAATTGTTTGCGAAATTCTCGAAGTGCGAATTTTGACTCCAAGAGGTGCAATTCTTGGGGCATGTGGTATCAAAGGACGGAGTAAAAGTGGACCCGGCAAAGATCGAGGCAATGATGAGTTGGGAGCCTCCAACAAGTCCGACAGAGATTCGAAGTTTCTTGGGTTTGGCGGGCTACTACCGGCGTTTCATTCAAGACTTTTCCAAGATAGCTACATCGCTCACTTCTCTTACAAGGAAGAATGTCAAGTTTCTTTGGACCGATACACAAGAACAAGCCTTTCAGACGCTCAAGAGAAAGTTGTGCGAAGCTCCGATCTTGTCCTTACCCGAGGGATCGGAAGACTTTGTTATGTTTAGTGACGCTTCCAAGATGGGACTTGGGTGTGTCCTAATGCAAAGGGGGAAGGTAATAGCCTACGCGTCACGACAATTAAAGGATCATGAGAAGAATTATCCGACTCATGACTTGAAGTTGGCGGCGGTAGTCTTCGCATTAAAGTTGTGGCGACATTACTTGTATGGGACCAAGTGTACTCTTTTCACGGATCACAAGAGTCTCAAGTACATTTTCGACCAGAAGGAACTCAACATGCGGCAAATGATATGGCTCGAGCTTTTGAAGGATTACGATTGCGACCTACTTTATCATCCCGGTAAGGCCAATGTGGTGACGGATGCATTGAGCCGAAGGAGTTATGATGGTGGGGTCAAAATGTCCCTTACAAGGATTGATGTGGTGTCGAGTTTATTGGAAAGTATAAAGACGAGTCAAGTGGAAGCACTTAAAGAAGAGAACCTCAAGGCCGAGGTTATGTCAAAGCAAAAGGAACTTTTAACGGAAGATGGTCATGGACTCAAACTCTTCCAAGGGCGAATTTGGGTGCCGAAGGTTGGGGGAAACCGTGAATTACTTCTCGAGGAAGCGCATAAGTCGAAGTACTTTATACACCCCGGTAGCACCAAGATTTATAGGTAGTCAAATTATTGGTGGCCGATAATGAAGCTAGATGTGGCTAGCTACGTGAAGAGGTGTGTCACGTGCCTTCAGGTCAAAGCGGAGCATCAAAGACCGTATGGGAGTTTGCAACCGTTGTCCATTCCCGAGTGGAAGTGGGACAACCTCACTATGGATTTTGTAACTAAGCTACCAAAGACCTTGCGTGGTCACGATACCATTTGGGTGATCGTGGATCGGCTAACCAAGAGTCCGCATTTCCTTGCGATGCGGGAGACTTTGCCAATGGAGAAATTGGATAAACTGTACATCGACGAGGTAGTGTCGAGGCACGGAGTTCCGCAATCTATAGTATCGGATCGGGATAGTCGCTTCACTTCGAATTTTTGGGCGAGCCTACAGAAGGAATTGGGCACAAGACTGAATCTGAGCACGGCGTATCATCCTCAAACGGACGGTCAAAGCGAGAGGACAATCCAGACGCTAGAGGATATGTTGAGGTCGTGTGTTATAGACTTCGGGGAAAGTTGGGATTCACATCTACCTTTGGTAGAGTTCACATACAACAACAGTTACCATTCTAGTATCGGAATGGCACCGTTCGAGGCGTTGTATGGACGGAAGTGCAGAACCCCGGTTTGTTGGTTAGAAGCGGGTGAGAAGCAATTCGCCGGGCCGGAAATAGTTCAAGAGACGGCGGACAAGGTGAAAGAAATTCGAGAGAGGCTAAAGGCGGCGCAAGACCGTCAGAAGAGTTACGCGGACAAGAAAATAAGACCGGTCGAGTTTCAAGTGGGCGACCGTGTCATGTTGAAGGTATCACCATGGAAGGGAATCATTCGGTTTGGGAAGCGTGGAAAGCTTAGTCCTCGTTTCCTTGGACCTTTCGTCATTTTGGAGAAAGTTGGGTTGCAAGCCTATAGGTTGGATTTACCACCGAAAATGGATGGAATACATCCTACGTTCCACGTGTGTTACCTTAGGAAGTGTCTAGCCGAGGAGGAAAGCGTGATCCCTTTGTCGGAAATTCGGGTAGACAATAGGAATCGTTGTGTGGAAGAACCGAAAGCGATTTTAGAATCGAAAGTGAAGAAGTTGAGGCAATAAGACGTGGTTATGGTTAAAGTCCAATAGAAGCATCATCGGGGTGCTAACATTACTTGGGAGTCCGAAGATGATATGAAGAAATGTTATCCCATTTGTTCGTATAAATGTGATTTCGGGGACGAAATCCTAATTAGGTGGGGAGGATTGTAACATCCGGAATTTCAGGTAAGTATAAGGTTTCGTAAATCTTATGGTTATGCGTTTATCAAAGTAGAGATTATATGCTTAATTGCTATTTATGTTTGATTTGGTTGTTTGGTGTTGCTTGGAAGCTTAGACCAGTCTGCGTTGCAAGTGAGTCACGCGACTTATGTTGCGGGTGGAATAACACACTGGTTTGTGCACACTTGAGGAACCGCGCGACTTATGCCGCGGGTGGAAGTCGTGGCACAAGCCGCGTAAGCCACTAGAGTCGACCCTTTGGGGCACGCGGGCGACTTACGCTGCGGGTTGCAAGTCGCGGCATAAGCCGCGGGAGCATCTGCTGGTCTCCAAAACACCTTTTATACATTTTTCTCTCATAACTCTCATATCTCTCTCTCACTTTGGCGATTTTTCTTCCAATAAAATTGATTTCTTTCCTCATCAAACCCTAATCCTCTTAAATGCAAACCCTCTTGGTGGTTGGGTATTGATTGCTTGCAATAACTCCTCTCAAGGCTCAACTTCTCATCTCCAAGTTCATCCTCCAACTTCTAGGGTTTCATCTTTTCTAGGTTTTGGTCAAAAACATAGATTGTGAGTTTACTAAACCTTTGTTAAAACTAGATGCACATCATATCCTTCTATTTGTCGTTATTTATCTCTATAAGTTCAAGTATTTGGGTTTTCTCATGAAGATATGTTGGAAATGTGGTTTTATATGATATGCCATGTCTTACTCTAAATGTACAAGTATTTGGGGCTTTTCTCTTGAATATATGATAGGTGTACTTTGATATGATAAAGGTACTTATATCTCGATATGACTATGGTTTCTAGTGGGAACACCTTTTTGGTAATGTATAATATGCATGATGAGCATGATTGTCATTTGGGTCTCATGACGGACTTATGTGATAGGATGGTAACATAGTACCCATGGTTGGTATCGAAATGTATTGGTTGAAATATACCTCAAGACCTCCTATATGATATGTTGGACGAACCAAGTCAGTAGACACTAGGAGGATGTAGTCTTGGGTGCCACCGTGATGGTATGTGCCTAGACCTCCGCCATTCGGGGTAATGCCATGGTTGTAGTCCTCGGATGTGCCGGGCCTTTCGGGTGTCTCTTGTTAGAGGGCATCAAGGTATATCGACTCTTTGGGTGGAACTTGATTGGTGCTATAGGTCTCCCCTATTGACTCCACATTTGTTGAACTGTGGTTAACTGCTGATAAGAATTGTAACTGTTCATGCATGCTTATTATTGTTCAACTCACTAGGCTTTTTGGACTAACACTTGTTTGGTGTCGATGTGTGTCTCAGGTTCTAGCGGCGCCGGTTCCAAGAGGGCATAGTTGCTTGGGTGAGAGCTTGGGGAATACTTGCATTTGAACATACTTTTGGTAGAAGAACCATTGGATCTATAGATGACAACCCTTTTGTAATCTCTTTTCTAGTTGTAGAAATTAGATTAGTTGGTTGTTAATTCATTGTCCGTTGAAATTACAATTGTGATTAAAACAGGTTTCTATTAATTCACCCAATACTTAATTTCCCAAAATTCCCAATTACTCCACCTTGGTTAACAAAAAATCCCATAGAACCAATATTTGTCTATCAAATGAGTGGAGTTCAAGGATACGATCTCTTTTAATTTAGAATACATTCCTTTCGTTTTTACTTAGGTTACCAAACCCTAATATTCCCAAAGTCCACATTTAGGTTAGAAAACATGAAGAATCGAACTACAAGGGATATGAACTTATATTGAGGTTAAGAGAAGTAATTAAACTCACCTTGTAAGGGTTATTACCAAACCCTAGATGTAGATATTTTAGAAGAAAGAGGGAGGACCCTTGAACTTTAAGCACCAAGCTCTAAATCCCAACAATCACCTAGAACCACAACCGAAAACCATAAATGAACATCTAACCAAAAATCATTCAATGAGGGGAGGTGAAAACCCTACCTTTTTGCTCTTCAAAATCACCTCCAAAGAGCTCTCAACCAAAACCAAATGAACTAAAGACGGGTTGGTGAGCATTTAAGAGCCTGGAGCCCGTCGGCGACATTACCTTGCGACTATGACACTGTCATAGTCGCTTGGTCACAGTCGCCCGTGTCCAAGAACCCTCGGTACCGACCTGGCGACAATGACATGCGACAATGACACATGTCATAGTCGCTGGGTTCACCCTACCTTCGGTACACTGCTCGCGACTTTGCCCCGCGACAGTGACCTCTGTCACAGTCGCTGGCATTGTTGCCCCAGACTTACCGAAGTCTGTTTTCACCCCAAAACAATTCCAAAAACACACGTCTCACTTGTTAGGTCCAATAACAAGGTTTATGATTAAATTAGCGACATACCGAAATTGCGGGTGTTACACTAGATCCCCGTAGAGATATGTGGTAACCACATTCATGAGCTGTATTTCCAGTCCTTCGGAAACTACTAGGCTAACAAATTATTCAAATGTCATAACATCCATCATGAGAGAGTAAGTCTCCTCATGGTCAATCCAGGGCGTTGTGAGAAACCTTGTGCCAAAGGAGAGCCTTACATATTATGACTTCATTATTTTCATTACGCTTTTTGACAAAGACTGAGTTATGTCCTACGGGCTTTACACTTGGTAGGTTAGCACTACCAGACCAAATACCCGATCCTTTGTCAAAGAATATAATTCTTTCTGGATTGTTTCTTTACATTTAGGTCAATATGCTCTTTGTTGATATTATTCAACTGAGCCTGGTTCGATGTCGTCGTGCTCGATCATCTTATGAGTCATCGTATATGCGAATAAATCATCAATGATTATATATGATATGTCCATCGACTCATATGTACTCTCATAGTTCATTTGAGATTAATATTCATCTCTAGAATCAATATTAACTCCGGAGCGTCCTCAAGTGATGATTCATGGACATAATTATAATTAGAGACAATCACATGAGAGTTTTGTGTATTGATGATAAATGGATGTGCCTAACTATTCTCTTCCTTTAGAATAATATCCATCAAACCAAGTAGCTTCCACCACTTCCATTTGGTATCTACTGTAACACCCCGATTTTCGTTGTGTAAATTCTAGCGTTAAGACTTCAAGCCTTGTGTATTTTTAGATCTTAGTTATCTTGCGTTTACCTTGTTTGTACGTATCGCGTGTTTAGCGAAGTTCGTGTGTTGAAGCTTGATTATTAGTTTAGGAAACAGTGGACTACGCGAGTAACATCGCGACTTGCAAGTCACGGCACAAGCCGTGTGATCCATTGTCCGTTTTCCATTTCAGGAACACGGGCGACTTATGTCGCGACTTAAGACCGCGACATAACCCGCAGGAGTCCCCTGATCACCCAAATACGGGTTTCTTCCCCATTTCACCTCATTTACTTCACATCTACCCTCTTTACACTCTCTCTCAACCCTCATAACTCCTCTATACGAAATTTAGGGTTTCCCCATCTTGATCTATCATAGTTATTGCAAGAAGTTGGTTGTTTCTTCTAAGGGTTCAAGTGTGGAGCTTAAGTCTCAACCTCTATTGTCATCTTCTCCAAGAGTTCCAATCTAGGGTTTTGGGTTTTCTTCTAAAACCTACTTGGTGAGTTCCCACTATTATTTTACAAACTTTATACATATCAAAGCTTA
This sequence comes from Arctium minus, assembly GCA_954870635.1. Lineage (NCBI taxonomy): Eukaryota > Viridiplantae > Streptophyta > Magnoliopsida > Asterales > Asteraceae > Arctium > Arctium minus. The sequence continues at coordinate 22,154,219 of OX941084.1, forward strand.
AATTTTTGAACTCCTACATGTCTCCTTGGGTTTGGATTTAAGTTTATTTCATTTTGACCTAACTTGAGTTTTTGGGAGATTTTAGGGTTCCTATTTTCAAGAAATATAAAGGGTTTCATCTTATTTGAAGTAAAATGGAGTTTTACTTGCACATTTAGGTGGGTTACTTGAATGGATGTATATAAAATCTCATTTTATGATTTTCATTCGTATCAACAGTTAAACTTGAAAATGCATTTTGATTATAAAATGTTATTGGAACCATATGACTAACTATGGTTGGTCACAAATGAAATTGTGACAAGTCTAGACTATTACTAGTGGATCCCTAGGTATTGAGTCGGCTTATATTATTGGGACGTCTATTCCCCTTTTTGTAGTTATGGATGCATTTGACCCTCGGGGGCCTTTGGTACGGTTATGTGAGACCGGTTACTAGCCATGGATCATAATGTAGTCCTAGTGAACGAGTATGACTTGGTTTCCTCGGGGGCCCTCCCTCACATCTTAGTACGGACCAAAGTTGTTCGTGGCCATGGATTCCAAGTATTTAGCTCACAACTCGGATTGTGGCCTACTTTTGTGTTCCACCACAATCCTTGGTAAATCGGGTATCCCCCGTCATCGCAAGATGAATTTTCGGACCGAACGGTCCTTATGTGACAAAGATTTCATTTATAAACTAAACCTTTTGAGAAGACTTACTTTCGATACAATTGTTTATATCTCTTGAAATTATAAACTGTATGTTCTCACTAGGCTTTAAGCCTAACACTTTTTCTCAAATGACATGTATAACAGGTTCCCTTAGCGGTGGGTTGCCAAGGTCGTGAGTGACGAGCATGGTCTTAGAGGCATTTTTGAGATGACTAGTATTTGATGTTGGGCAATTGTTTAAGTCCCATCTTTTGGTGAATTTGGGTTGACAACCGATGTAATCTAGATAGTCATGTTTAGATTAGTTTGTTGTTGATTTCCATATCCGTTCTCAGGTTTTGTAAAGGATCAGTACTTTTTCCCTTTTTGGGAGGTTTATACCAAATACAAATGTCATATTGCCTAATTTTCCGAATTTTAAATTACTCTAATTTTTAGGGTGTTACAAGTTAGAGTAATTTAAAATTAAACCTCAACCACACCTCCACTATGTGTGATTGCAACACACTTTCCAATGGCGTTGTGCCCATGTTGGGGACTTTTTAACCTTGTGAGTACATTTGCAACTCGTATATGTAATCTTGTCACTTTTGGAATAACATTAAACGTATCAGGTATCGAGTCTGATTCGTTTGACTTCAACATTACGTTGTGAAGTTTTTGGGATCAAAATGAGACAGAGTAGGAATATTCAATGACACTTCCTGTCGTTCCCATGGAAGATCATTTTTCCTATCTCCCCCTAATGACGGGAAGACTGTCTCATGAAAGTGACAACATGTAAATCTAGCGTTAAAGAGATCACTAGTCAAATATTCTAATTAGTGGATAATTGTTGGGGATTCATATCTAACATATACCAAGTCGTCTTTACGAACCCATTTCGATGCGCTGTGGTGGCACAATTGGCACATATACTACAGAACCAAACATGCGTAAATGTAAACTATTAGACTTATATCCAATTACCAACTGGTACACATGAGGCTGGTTAGCAAGCAGTCGGTCTAAAAACGAAAAAAACTGCATATAATAATTGCATAACCCTAGGTAGATGTGGGTAAATTGGTGCGCATTACTAATACCCTAGATGTCATCATATTCTTTTGATAACAACTTCTATGAGACCATTTTATATATACACATGGGGAATAGGAAACTCTACATTGATCCTAATACATATGCAATTAACATCAAATCCTTATGACGTAAATTCTCCAGCATTCCAGGTCAAGTAGACTTGATGAAATAATCAGGGTGATGAGCCCTTAAACGTATAGCTAGTGCTAAGAGTGCAGTATTTCATGTGGACAATCATACGACATGCGTTCATTGTGTCGAAACCAGAACCATAAAGTACTTTAATGGCCCGCATTCTGGATGTTTATGTCCATAAATATCACCTTGTATTCGTTGTAACAATGGAATATTTTTGTATTATGTCCTTAGCTTTAGGATGATCTCATTACTGTCTTGGCTAAGGATTAGGGTATATACAAAAGTTTTAGGTATTCGAGAGGGCATATTATGATGGTAATGTTGTTTCTTATGCTGCAGAAGTCAACGGTTGCAATTTACCTCATTTTGTCTTTCACTCGAAAGAGAATGTGCCTGCGTATTTGACAATACACGGATCACTATGTCATAACCATGATGCCCTACATGGTCATGTCGAAACATATATGTGTCATTTCCCTAAAGTTCTTTATTGGTGACAAAAAATGTTTCGATGACCCAATAATCTACTGGTTTGACACATTAGTTTTCATGATATATGTTTCCTTTCATATTCATTGGAATTTATGTATATATGCTCATTTCCATTTTATACGAATATCTTTACAAGGTTTCTATTAATCTTGTACCAACAAGAAAATGATAGCTCATCGTCTAAGTATTTCGGTTGGATGAATTATAAAATAAGTATTTGTCTATCATTTTAGATTATGTGGAATATGTCCTACAAAAAATCAAGTTCTCCTCGATACATTCCTATACGGAACGGAGAATATTGAAAGTTTTGTATTTGTTTTGATGTATTTCTTTACATCTATAATGGTTACATATTTTTTTTGGAAGGCATAACGGCATCGAACCACCGAACGATTACCACGAACACACACACGCACGCACGCACACCTCCCCGGCGGTATCAGGCATCCACGGGCAACCCACTAATCTGCCGCTGTCCCGGCCCAGCTTACGCTGAACCTAGAGCCCAACCACAGTCTAAGACTGGGTTGGGGGGGGGCAGCCCAGTCAAAGATTGGACCAGCCCAAGGACTGGGTACTCCTCATGCCCTCAAATTGACTCCCCTTGGATTCGAACCCGGGTAGATTGGGATACCATCCACAATCCCCCCCAGGATGTTACCGCCCTTGGGGAAACCAACTGAGCTAGACATGATTTGTTTTTACTTAAGCAAAAGAAATTAGTTAAAATACTATAAAATAAACTTCAAAGAAACCTATGCTTTATCATTCTTAAATTAATATGATATAGTTCATTTTTAACTTGTTCCCTTTTCGACAAGAGCACTCTTTAGTGAATTTCCTATTTGACTGTCCATTATCATCTGGTGCAGTAGTTGTATTTCTACTCCAGATGTTGAAAAATCATTCCCGACTCTTACCAAGACCCTGACCCGTTCTAGGGTTTCGTCCACATAGTGCATAAATGTCACATGTGTGAAATTGTTTTTTAACTCTCTGTTCATTGGAGTTGTTTCCACCTTTAATGCTTTCATTATTGATCTCGAGAATTTTCTTTGTCTCGACATATGTGGTGTTGTTATTCGAAAGAACCTTGTTATGTCTCTCAACCACTTGGAGTAGGTTGATGAGTTTGTCTAAAGGATACATTCCAACTTATATTAATATTTACTTATATATGAAAGGTGGAAATAATGTTAGGAATCATGTCATCTTCTGTGAGTTCCTTGCCACAGAGATTGAGACACGTTTTGGATATAACATTTCTTTGTTGAAATCAGTTACATTTTTGTAATCGAGTAAGTGGGTTTCATTCCACTATACGATTAGTTCGGGAAGTACATATTCATGAGTACTCCCGATTATCCCTTTCGGGACATCCCACATTTCTTTGGGGGTTTTTAGTAAATGTATTCCTATGAAACTTATGATTTATATGTCGTCTCAAATATGAGGGTATTTGTTTGTACCTTCAAGAGGTTGGTTTTAGAGTCAATGGGGGAGTTGATGGACTTTAGGTATTTTCTTGTACTTTTTCAAAAGGAGGTTTATATACTTATTTATGATACTCAGATTATTTTGAGTTTACGACGTTGATTTTGGGATGAGTTGTTTCAACCATTTACATATATAAAGGATAATATATGATTTTCTTTTTGATAAGAAAATGGATTATGGTTATGAAATTTCATTATCATAACAATATTGGATTTTTGCATGCTTATATTTTGTTGATAATATTTCATCAATATTTCAACTTGCGAAAAAGAAATCACTCAATCTATTGGATTTCCAGGTAGTAGGGGAATCACATGGATTTTTTAAGTCCCTAGAAACCTTAGGGGTGTTTACACCCGTTTGACAAAATCCAGTCGATATCTTGTGATATATTTCATTTAAATATAACATTATTAATTATAGAGCATTTGACATGAGTCCAAAATGACTATGAGTTTGGCATATGAAGCCAATTTTAATATCTTAATACCTTAATAGTATTTTTGGAGCTTTTAGTAAAGACCAAAATACATGGGGTTAGAAGTGTAACCTCCAAAAATTAATTATATAGTTTAAAATTATGAGTAGGAACTCATAATCAAGATAAATGTTTGATTTTAACATAAACAAATAAATAATATTGTAAACTAATTGGATAACCATCTAAATATATGAATATTGTAATCTAATTTGATAAACATTAATAAATCATAATAATGTTTTAAAACAACAAATATTATCATATACAGAATTAAACGCTAATTGATCTAAATAAAAATAATATTAACGTAATTAAATTAACCAACTAAACATGTCAAAATTGTAACTAATTAATGATGCATAAATACACAATGATATGTTAAAAATTATAGCATAATTCAATATACAATATAAATAACAATATCCTAAAATAAACTCATGTAAAATAAATCGTATTAGTCAATTAAAAAAAAGGGATAATGGTTCAATCGATAATGATAAGTTTTAAATCAATTATTACTTTTAAATACAAAATAAATATTAATAAGTCCAATTGTAGAGCGAATAATTATCATGTTGGATTTTAATTAACATGCCGTAAAATTTTCAGTTTTAACAAAATAGTAGTAAAAAATCAACTGAGAAGGAATATTTACTTGGATTGTAGCAGCGATGGAGGAATTGTTTGATGGTGTTGAAAGCTCGAAAAATTGATCGTTGAACTGTTTGATTGAGCGCACGTGCTGATAACGTGTTAAAGAGAAAGACGAATAGAACAACAATAGAATGGAAAGAATGAATCTGTAATTCTCATTAATCAAAAACTCTTTAAATAGGGATGAGATATAAGTAGATAACCACAAGATATTTTAATTCTAATCTAACTCTGGTATGTTTATCTCTATCTTTATCGTCACATCCTTTAGACGATGACACACTTATCCTACAACATTTGAGAGATTTCTCAAAATCTTGAGATCTTTATCTTCTCTTTCCTCTTTTTTTCTATTTTAACATACAAGATAAACATAGTTGTTGGAATAAAAAATTGTAAAAATCCCTCTTTTTTTTCTTCCTATTTTAGCATAGCTGTTAGAGATGCTCTAACACGTAGAGCATCTCATCCAGATTCTCCAAATTTCTCCAAAATGGAGAATGAAGCTTTAAAATCTCTAAAACAAAAATACATTTAACTCAAACGGATTATTCGTTTTGGAGATTACAATAGTAATTAAACTATTAAAATATTTCAATTATTTAATAAAATATTATTTTTCTCTAAAAATTTAATTTCAAAGTATCCTATTATGGGAATATATTAAAAAATATTTCTCTCTCGTTGTAATCATTTTTACGGAGTTCTCAAAATTTATATTACACTACCACTTTCTCCATTTCGGAGAATTTGTTGAAGCAAAAAACATGTCCAAAATCCCCAAAATCTCCATTTTATCAATTTTAAAAAATCCGTTGGAGATACTCTTAAACACAATATGAGGATGAATGGTTAAGTTTTAGAATCTTGATTATTATTTTTTTTTGTAAGTATTAGGGGCTGTTTGTGTACCTCTTAATGGTTTCATTAAGAGGCAACCTCTAAATCGTTAAGAGATGAATCCTGTTTGGAAGAAAAAAAAAGTTGCCTCTTAATGGTTCCAAAACCCTCTGAATCATTTTGTATCATGGGTCTCCCTTAACCATTAAGCGCACTGATTTCATTCTGATTTCTGAACAATTACCAAACAACCATATTTCATATTGCATTATATCATAAGAGCCTCTTAATCATTTTGACCCCTTAATCATTCTGCACTTAACCATTCAGCAACTATCAAATAGCCCCTTAGAATGCCAAATATGCAGTGAGGCCTGAAGCTTTGACGACCTAACATTATAATAACATAGCGTAATCCAATCAAATGACAACCCAAATTGCATAAATAACGAAAGGTTACTTTGTATCAAAAATCAAATCATGTGTATTATGCAACATTGTTTCACAACGTGTTCAAAATCCTACTATTAAATACAAGATATCTCTAAACCTTCTATGTTCCTTTTGAGCTCTCAATTTTGAAGTCTTCTATAAAATAATGTCATTGGTTAGTTTATGTTCACGGTTTATATATATAACATATATATTTCATCAAAGCCTTTCAAATTAATCATTTAAGATCAAACATATATATAGTAGTGCAACATTTTAAAATGAGTAAAACATCATCATTTGCATGTATGCAAAGTAATTAAACGTCATGGATCTCAAACATCAAGTACAATGTTAACGGGGTGTTTATTTTTTTACTTAATACAAATTAATTAATTGCATTGGTTTAATTGGCTAACCAGCTGAAGAAGCGAGAGATATTTGAGATTCCGTAAGTAAATGATACTTTCTGTTTTGTCGAGAGGAAAAGGAAGGGCCCAAACCGTTAGGGAGCATATGTTTCCAATAGCAAGAGTCAGTCCAAGCAGCGGAACACGTTACCCATTTCAACCAGCTCCACCCAGCCTACAAAGCAGACGGAAATCACGCACCGAATAACGGTGAGCAACAGCCATCAACCCGTAGGGGTGGAAAGTGTTTAATGGAAAATCTTTATACCTTTCCTTTGAGTGCCCTGGTACTAGCAGCTTTATCGGGGAATTTCTCATCTTAGTAGGAGCTTTCCAAAGAAATAGCTTGATTCGATTCTTTATTCTATTCTCGAATTTAGCTTTATCAAATAACTGAGACCTGAACTCGGTGTTTCCTCAATCTGAATAGATCAATCTGGATTATAGGCCAGCAAGCCCATGGTTATTTGTTTATGTCTTATTCAATAAGATGATGGATTAATATAGGATGATCTGAATCCATTTAGCCATTACTTTTACATTTCTTACCCTTCTCTCAAATAACGATCTCCCTTCTCTCAAAATACCCACCCCCCTCCCTCTGTAGATCACAACCCCAACCATGTAGTAACCGTGTTCATTTGTTAATAATTTGGAGGTTGGGTGAAAATTTCTCCAAGTTGAAAGTTGGAGGGGACAAGTTGGAAATAGAGGGAAGAGGGGTTTTCACCCTAATTCTCTCCTTCTCTCTTCATTTTGTTGTTTGGCGGCTGAAGGTTTAGAGAGAGTGGAAGAGAGGCGATTTTGAAGAAGAAGGCAAGGGAGCTTTGTTCTTGGAGATTTAGCCTACATCAATTCCTTCAAGGTAAGATCATAACTCTTCTTTCTCTTGTTATGTTTTGAGTTTGGGAGATTATTGCTAGTTTTTGGGATTGAAATCTTGGGAGGCCATGTTTTGCTCCAAGTAGGAAGTTGTAGGACTTGAAGTATGTGTATTTGATCGGCTTGGTAAAAGAAGTGTAGTTTTATTAGCCTTGTCCTAACACCGATCAAAAAGCGAAGGAAATGAAGTAGATTAAAGGTTTTGGTTTGGGATGAAACCCAATCAATCTTGGGTTGGGAAATCAAGTAAGAGGCGACCGAGAAATTAATCCTTGGTTTCCCTTCACCATGCAGCGCTGTAAAGAAGGGGTCGGGCGACCCCGGGCGAGGTAAGGTCGGGAGACCCCAGGCGGCCATATGCGGGGCGGCGAGCCGAGTGACCTCGGGTCGCAAGAGACCGAGCGATCTCGGTGTGGGGAACCGGGGGGACCCCGGGCGGTAGAGACCGGTTCGCAACCCAACCCCGGGCATGTGTATTTGGGCCTCATCCCAAGGCCGTGGTATAGGCATGTTGGGTCGAACTATTAATTTTCTTTTGGGCTGTAAGAGAGAGGGAAACCTTGAGAACTTAGCCCCTATACTCTTTAGGAAAGATTGAACCTTGTAATCATAAAGGTCTCCGTATGACTGAAGAATAGGTTGAGATTTATCCGTTCTTATCGTTTTGTGCAGTAGGTCTCGTGACCGGCTTTAGAGAGTAAGAGAACTTTAGCGGTGGGCATCAGGTGAGTTTTCTAAACTGAATGTTCTTCGATGATAAAGTGGTTAAAAGCATGTGGAAGTCATTTAAAGCATCTTATTTATTTATGTATGCTTTATATAAATGTGAGCTTTACCTTAAATGTGGTTTTACACTTTTGTTATTGGTTAAATGTATGCATACATTGTAGTTGCCGAGTATGGCCTAAATCGGGGGGGGGGGGGGGGGGGGTTCCCGCCTGCGCTCGTACCCGGGGGGGGGGGGGGGGTCCTGTTTATGCCAATGGGGGGGGGGTGTCCCAAATTAATACAGTATGAGTCAGACACGCTGTTACTTTCGAGTGACAGTAGTGTGTGCCGAAAACAAGTTTATAAACATGGTTTTTTATAAAATTGAATTAGTTTATAATTGCTTATAAATCTTTTATTTGATGTTGGAGTTGTGAACTGTTATTAGAGGGAGCTCAGTAGACCTTTCGGTCTAACCCTCACTTTTTTTTCAAACTAAAAACCTTTTCAGACAGGCGTGAGGTAGGAGGATCGAACAAGAGTAAGAAGAAGGTGTAGGCCAGAGTTGGGTTAGAATACCTCCATTATAGTTTTCGTTCCTTGTAATCTCAGTTGTGTATTAGGTTGTCTTTCCGCAAACCTTGAATTTTAAATGTTGTTTTGGGCCGTTTGGCATTGTTAATTAATAAAGTTAGTTTTGCTTTATGTAGCGAGTTGGGTTGTTACAAACCACACAACCTTCCTCCGCCTTAAGTGGTCACTCTTGGTATCCACTGTTGTTGTACCCACGATCTCTCCCTTCCTTCTGTTGCTCGATCTCTACCGTCCCCTAGTGAAATTATTCCTCGTTTGCCCTTTATCTCAAAGTCTGGGAAGAAGGGAAGGAGGAGGGGGAGTGGATGTGGTTTATGTTTAGTCATATAAGTTTATCTTTTTTCAAAACACAATGGAGTTGCGTGTATTTTATGTTGTAAAGACTTGTACGCTAAAAAAATTATAAACTTAGAGATAAAGACGAATGTAAGCAAATTGAAACAACAAGGATAAATGGCGTAATTTCGAAACTATAATAATAATTGGTAGAGTTGCTAAACATGTAATTTTAATGTTAATTAAAATTACCAATTCTATGAATGTGAATTGTGGGGAAAAAATATTTAATCTTAGGGGTTGTTTATCCAAAGCTTACCGGTAATAGTCAACATTTTCACTTAACTTACCGGGTAATATTATAGTCCATTAAAACTACGAGTTTTTTGCAAAAATAGGGTAGTTTAAAAAAGTTTGGTAGAAATATTTTTATCCGGTAAGTGTTTACCGGGTAATTAGAGTCGTCACTCTCACTTATCGAGTAAGACTCTCTCAGTCCTTGTCAACACTCTTACCATGTAAGATTCTCAATATTTGTCATATTCATCCGATAATTAAGGTAAAATAAGCTGATAAGTACTTATCAGATGAGCGTTTAATAAACGACCTCTTAGTGTAACACAAATATAATCCGTATGAACCACAAGGTTGTGGCGTGGTGGTAAGAGCCTGGGGACTTCATAGCGGTTGCCCAGGTTCGAGCCCCACTCACAGCATTGTGGCCACGGGATGAATGCCCGCGGGCCATAGGCCTGTTTTCCAGGAGATTAGTCCGGGTCCAAAGTGGTATGAGATACTCTTTTACCAATATATATATATATATATATATATATATATATATATATATATATATATATATATATATAATCCGTATGTGTATTTGAAAACTCGAAACTTATAAAATATTAATAAAAAGTAACACAACTTTTGTACCACATAAAAAACAACCCCATAATTTCAGGTGTAATTTATCCGTTAAAAATTCGGCAAATCAACCCCGCTTACCGGATGCGGATTCGAATTTCGGACTATTCAGGTTTTGCACACCCCTAGCTTGGAGGCGTGGATGATGAGAAGACATGTTTTATGTTTTTAACAAAGAGTATATTAGTCAAAGTATTGTTGTTTTACTTAGTTCCAGGGGGTTGGAGTGGGACAAATGTGTCCCATGCTTATTCCACTTAGTTCTAGCGTGTCCCACATATGGTCACGCCAAACATGGGACAAACTTGTTCTGTTCTGTCCTGTTCCACTTTGTTCTGCATACCAAACGCACCCTCAATAAATTCGCTTGCCAAATTGAGAGTTTTTCATAGATATTTAAGAATGATCTATTAATAACTTGTTAGTTATTATAATGGTTTTAAATTGATTAGATTTTATCATGTCAAGATCTTGTTTGTTTTTGAAGTTTTACCTCTTATCTATATCTATACTATATTATAAAAAAGACATAAAAACTCTTAATTACAACATTTTAAGCACAAAATACAACTAATTAAAACCAAAATTACTTAATTTACAATTTCATAATGCTTTGGTACAACTTATATTTTATTATAAAGATATAATTTATTTTACTTTTAGTTATGATCTGTTTATAAAGATAATGATAAATTATTTTGTTATGTTATTATATTTAAAATTATTGATAATATATTTTAATAAAAAATAAAACAGTTAGTTTATCTCATAGTGTTTATCCTGTATTTAATATGTTTATTTGCAGTTAGTTATACAAATAAAAATATGAGACTTTAATAAGTTATAATTATGTTTCATTAACTTGTAATTTTTAATTTTAACTAATATATATGTACTATATTATAAAACATTTAAGCTAAACTCTTAAAAACTAATTTTTATGCATTATAACTTAAAATCCAAAAGTACAAATTGGTTAAACATAAGTACAACTTATAAAAGCTCAATGTTTGAATTCGTGTAACTAACTGTATATAAACACTTATTTTTATTTTCTAAAATATCTAAATTTTTTAACTATTGATATAACTAACCGATAAATATAAGAAAATTTGAGATAAAAAAACATTATTTTTATTTTTTAATTTTAAATATAAAAAAACTTAAATATAGTTATCATTTAAATTAAACATTTTTTAACCCGTAACAAAATACTTTATTATTATTATTTTTTTATAAAAAACCATAATTAAACTAAACTAAAATATATTTTTGTTTTAAATCTAGGTTTCTCAAAATCGTAAAATAAAATAAAAAAAACTAACAAAAAATATGAATAATGATCGAGGGTTTGAGTTCTAGATTTCAGAAACACGCTGCATTGCGAGGGTACATTTCTAGTATTATATTAAAATTCTAATATAGTTAGACGGTTTTTGGAAAGCCACCCCATGTTCTCCCCATGTTAATTACATTAAAATTAAATGTTACACTTATCACCCTTACAATTAATTATTTAATTTACTTTATATCACTTGTTTTTTTATTTTTCATTTTACACCTGATATGCATTGAGAAATCAATGCATTTTCACTCTTTTTTCTCTCTTTTAGGATAGTTGTTTTATTTTCAAATCCCTAATTTGAATCTTTTTCTATGTTATTTTCCATATTTTTTATGAGGCTTAATGTGGTAGTGAAACTTATCTTTATGTTAAATAGTAGCTTATTTTGTGTTTAATGTTTAAATATTGCAACAATTATTCACAGCATCCCAGTAGCATTGATGGGCAGCAGGCTGATGGATGGGCTTCATGGATCCAGCTGTCACAGTTAATGGGTTAGACTTTTGTTGAAGATGTGGGCTGCTACTTTTGAAGGAAGAAGCAGATTTACTTTTAATTTTTGGGAAAATGTCAAAAACACTTTATTGATTATATCCTTGTCTTTTGTGTAATCTTGGGCTCCAAGTTAGTCTTTACCCATTGGACATTACCCAATTTCTTTTGTATAAATATGTGGGTTTAGGTGCTTGTTGAGAGGTAAGTAATCTTAAGTAGTCTTCCAAATCTTAAGTAAGCAAGTAGTGGAAGTTAGCAAGTACTCTAAATTTCCAAGTAGTTGGTAAATCTTTTGGCTTTCAAGATCCAATCGGTTTCATAAACCGATTGTTATATTTTCATTAGTAATTTTAATACAAGTCTCGCATTTACTTTACTTCTCGCTTTCTCGTATTTATTTATTTACGCTTATCGCATTTACATTCCGTTAATTTATTATCGTTATTTACTTTACGCAATTTACTTTATGTCTTTAATTTCCGCTCTTTACATTTCTCGCAATTTAATTTCCGTCATGAGTAGCTAATTTCATTAGCTTGGGTGTGAGACAAATGGTGAGTTTTTAAACCAAAAGAAAGTGGACGTCGTTTCTCAATAACGATGTTCCACCGCTTCATTCTAAGTTTTATAAATCCAAACACACTTCCTGACGAATTGATCGCTTTGAAAGTGGTAAACTGTAGTGGACTCAGAGATGAGCCACATTAATACACGTCAATTCGAATGACATAGGAAGTATACTTGGAAAAGTTGCTTACCAAGAAATTTGGCAACTATGTTTTTCTAATCGATATATTCTCGACGAGTTGATCACGAGTCAAAGTGTAGTGGACTCAGAGATGAGCCACTTGGAACACGTCAACTTGGATGATATGGGAATCGACTCGAGAGAGTGATTTTTTAACAACCTATTTTGTTTATCCATATACTTTGAGAGCACCGTTCGACACTATCACTAGTTCTGATACTGCATAGAGATGTGCCCGGTAGAAGCTAAATACAAGTGTTACGGCAAAATCCGAGAGGATCGTTCTCAAAGTAGGTGGTAGAACTAGTTGTTGAGAGACACAATGTTGTAGCATCCCTACAACATTGGTCCACAGAAACTTGCGTTTGATACTCACCACAAGTCTTACACCCTTGCTATCTTTATTCTCTGTTATCTTAATTTAACTGTCAACCAAACCAAACAAAGTCTTCAAATTCGCCATCTGAAACCATTTTATTTTATTACACTTTTATTGCACTTTTACAACAATATCTGTGGGACGATATTCGGTATTTCACCACTTTATTACTTGAAAGACGATATTGGGTCTCATTGTATACTTGCCTTGAGATTCAATTATCATATGTTTTAGAGGTGTGCAAACATCGCTATCAACACCCTTATCATGTTAACACAAATAATCGTATATGAACAAAAATGCAATGAAAAAATACGTTTCTTTTTTTATAAATTATACCATTATAATCGTCTCGTCAATACCTTCAAAACGAGCCCAATATTGAATATTTTTTTAATTTAACTGTACTATTAAAAATTATGAATATCTATGAATTAATTTGTTTTCTATCCATACATTTTATTTTTTTTCACCGTTAGCATATTAAAAATACATAATTGTAGATCAACTAAAATATATTAAAAATATGTTTCATTATTATTATAAATTCTAATATTATAATTTTTTCGTCAATAATTTTAATATAAACTAATTATTGAATATTTTTATGGGTAGCATAAATGTGTAACATTATATATATACTATCTATATCTATACTATTATATTAAAATTGTAAAACGGTTATTTTCAAAATTCAATGTTACATTTAGCATCTTTACAATTAACTATTTAATTTACTTTATATCTCTTATTTTTTTATTCTTAATTTTACACCTTTGTTATATTAACACAAATAATGGTATATGAACAAAATACAATGAAAAAATATGTTTCTTTTTTTACAAATTATACTATTATAATCGTCTCGTCAATATCTTCAAAACGAGTCCAATATTGAATATTTTTTAATTTAACCGTACTATTAAATATCATGAATATCTATGAATTAATTTGTTTTCTATCCATACATTTTATTTTTTTCACCTTTAGCATATTAAAAATACATAATCGCAAATCAACTAAAATATATTAAAAATACATTTCATTATTATTATAAACTAGGGATATACCCGCGCACGATGTGGCGCGAAAAATCGTGAAATCGAAGGAACAATTGACAAATGTATGTATCCGCTCTCGAAACATCTCGAAATCAAAATGACAACAACGTTTCATTTTAAGTTTGTATTTCTTCGTTCTTATCGATACTTTAGTCTATGATTCACATGTAAGTGCACCAAACGACTCAAACACCGTGTTTTCATAGACTAAAGTATCGATAAGAACGAAGAATACAAACTTAAAATGAAAACGTTGTTGTCATTTTGATTTCGAGATGTTTCGCGAACGGATACATACCTTTGTCAATTGTTCATTCGATTTCACAATTTTTTACGTCGCATCATGTGCAAGTATATGCATAGTTTATCATTTATTTGTTGTCATGTGCCGGATCGACATTGAAGATTTGAAGGGACAAGGGTGGGGTCAACCGGCATCCATGATTTTCCAAAAAGAAAATTATAAGTTTTTATTTACTATATATAATTATATATTTATCTTATTTTGCATCATTAAAAAATAGTTCGTCCTATAATTGGTGAATATTAGCCCAACTTAAAATTCATTTCATTTGAAGAATGTAACGGCCTCTTTGGTTTAACCGAATTTTTTTTAAGAATTTACCAGCCCTTTATAAAACATTTACTAATATCATTTACCTTATTGGCAAGAACAGTTAGAAGTCTACTTTAAATATTGTTAGTTAGTTATTAGCTTTATTTCCTTTGTATAAATAGGTGTCCATCTCTCATCTTTGTATTATTCATTCAAGCAATTAATAGAATTTCTCTCTCCTCACCAAACTCTCTCTACAATCACAAGGACTAAGAAGTTTACCCGGTTAGAGACAAAGAAATGACCAAGATTCTTACTCGATAAGTATGAGAAATGACTCTTACCTGATAAGCGTATATTGGGGTTAAAATGCTTACAAACAACCCATTTTCATGGCCAATGATGTTACACGCTAAAGTAAATGAAGATGAATCTTTTACCGATAAGCACTTATCCGGTAAGAATTTGATAAACGACCCCTTAGAGTTCGTTTTTATAAACGGCCCATAAATAACTACAACCACAAGATTCTTACATGCATTACTCACTTGTACATAAAAATTGATTTATTTTATTATATTGTTTATTTAATTCCAAGGACTTTCACTTTACTTTTTCGAATTTATTTTGCTTTTGGAATGTATTCCAACATATCACATGCTTACAAGAAGGTTTAAGCACCAACACCTCCTTTTTCTTTTTCTTTATAGTCTTCAACTTTTTATTCTTCTTGAAAAATGTCTAACCATAATTAGAAATGGACCCAAATTAGTGCATATTATAATTTGTACACATGCAATAAATACTTGTACCATGCCATTCAACTAAAGTTTTTGCCTCAATAAAGCCTTAAATCCCATCTCTCTTTTAGCACTTGGTTTAAAACACCATGTCCCATACACAAAGAAATGTAGGAGTTGAGTTCATTTGAGTTGGGTTTAACCATGGAGTCAACCGGAAATGACCGTTTCATCCCTCGGTATGAACTATCTATCGAACAAGAATTCATTATAAACAAGACTCTACTCACCCATGAAGCCGATGTTGGCCGTCGTGTGGATTGCAAGATTTTGTTTCAAGCCATGGAAAGTGTCATGTTCTGCGCGTCCAAGAACACAAATTGGGTAAACGTTAACCAGGTAAGAAGAGTTTCAGTTGAATTTCAACTGTTTTTTTTTACCAAGTATCTTATATTAAGAGGTTGTTTGGTTGGTTTTCCATTAAGTCTTGTATGGATACAGTTGTCCGTGTGGATTAATCTGTCTGTATAGGTCGGGAAGATTTTGTTCGGGAGTGTTTTTTCATAAATAAAGTAGCGTGTTTTGTAATTGGGACATAAAAAAAATTGGCTTTCTGCATAAAGCTCCCTCTTAGAAGCTTTCTGTATATCATTAAGCCACTACAAAACAGTTATGTATAGCTAACCGAATAAGATGTGAATCCTATTAAGCTCTAAGCTGCTAACAAACAGTCTCTAAGTGCTTGCTGATAAAAACAATTCGAGTAAGCACTATCTGACTCGGTCATAAATTGAGGTAAACAACATCATCTCTTACTGGGTAATAAGTAAATGGCCCCCAATTCGCTTCTTGATCTTTATGATCGAAAATCGTGCCTCGATCTTTATAAACTAAAATGTCCATTTCAGGCTGTCGATACGCATACTTTCGATAGCATCGAGAACTTCGACTCGAAAGAAACTTTGAGGCACACGATTTTGAAGATGTCGCGTGCGGTACTCTCTAGTCAAACTCGAGACCTCCTAACGAAACACGATTGTTTGGCTCGATCAATCTCTCGTTTCTAATACAATTCTAGCATTTCAGATACTATGCGAGTGTCACAACACCTCCGCGGATATCCACACAAGAACTCTCGTTTTACTCGAGATGTTAGGGAACTACAGATGGGATGCAAAAGTGATTCTTATACTCGCTGCGTTCTCAATAAGTTACGGCGAGTTTCGGCTGATTCTCGAGGTTTGTTCACACAATTCATTAGCAGCATCACTTGCAGCACTCAAGAACTTGTGTGGGAGAAATCTTGAAGGTTTGAGACCCCAGTTTAAGGCTATGGAAATGGTGGTGAAAGAAATGGTGGAATTGGCCAAATGGGTGGTTAGATTTGAAGGTCTTCCTCTTCAAGAGATTGTGCTTTATGATGATCATGACCGTACGTTAATGGCTGCTGCAAAGTCACAGATTTATTTGGCTACTTATTGGATCTTTAGAAGCTCATTGACATCTGCTTCACAGATTAGAGACTTGATTGCCATGAAGCAGGAGCAAGTGCATGTTCTTTTTATTTCTTCTTTCTTGGTCAATTTTCATTCCGTACGATCAAATAGGTTTTATAGGACGTCAAATATGTCTAAATGACCTAATAAACTGCTTTATAGGACATACAAAACTATTGTGCGTCGTATGAAGAGGTGTTAGGGCATTTTTGGCGTTTTTAACAAGTTTTTTACTTAAAGAAAAATGTGTTCACATTGACATTTCCCATAAAAAAAACTAATAGAACATTTTATTTCAAAAGTATCCTAATGCCCAAATACGTTTTAACATCTTATTGTAACACCTTTATATAAGGCACAATTATTTGATCTTATAAACGTAAGTTATATAAAGCAGTCTGGTATGAGATTTAGATATCTTCGGCCATCTATAAAGCCAATTTTGTTGTAGTGATTAGATGTTGTGAATTCGTTTTCGGGGTTTTTATATCGAAACCTTTTCTTTTACAGAAATTCGAGTATAACGGCGAATGCAGCATGGGGTTTGTCTAGTTTGGCTCTTAGGTTGAGCAGATTATGCAGTTGCCTCAGAATGCAGGTTGATGCATCTCAAGATAAGATAGGTATGTAATACACCTGAATCTTGAATGCAGATTTGTTCTGTAAGTATTTTTTTAGTTTTTTTTTTTGGTATTTTTTGCAGAGCAGAAGGTGTACAAAAAGGTGATGGATCTTGTTAAGGATGATACACAAGTTGATAACCAAGAAGTACTTCACTTATTCTTTTCTTTGAATGATGATTTGCCTCTCAAAGATTCTTCTTCTTCTCAATCAAAGGTAACTACTTTCTTACAAAAATCATCTTGGAACCCCTTTGAATATGTCTCTTTTAGAACCCTTGTAGATAGAAAGAAATTCCAATATATATATATATATACATTTGATATCATGTAAGAATATACAACAATTCTATATCTTTCTATATCTGACAAAGATAGAGAGAGAAAAAGGAGGTTCCAACATATACAGAGGATTGATGATCTTATTATAACTGTTAGGTGTCGTTTGGTTCGTTGGGATCTGACGAAATTTGATCAAGTTTTTGAGTTTTGTAAGGTTTTCAAAGTTTACATATGGTGGAATATAATTCCTACAATTCCTTCATCTCATTTTTTAAAGAAAAATTATTATGCTCTTATATTCACTCTATTTCATTCAATTCCACGACGATGGTTGTCACCGCGTTGTCGTCACCACCGTTGCCACCACGACCACATTCATTGTTGCCACCACCATCGTTACCACTGTCGCCTTCACCCCACCACCATCATCGTCATCACCCGTCGCCACCACAATCATCGCCACTTTTACTACCATTGACACCACTACTACCTTCACCCACCACTCCCATTATATTCTACAAACCAAAAAGACGGATTTAAAATCTTTTGACATATTTCATTCCAATTCATGCCAACCAAACACATTGTCAAACATGATTAAACTCCATTCCAATTCTTTTGAGAGATTCCAATCCCGATAGATTCCATACTGTGAACCAAACGCCACCTTAGAGTCTCACATCGGTTAGACTTGAACAATTTATCCTTAATATATGTTGGAACATCAGTTCTCTCTTGAATCGCTTTTTTGAAGAGCAATCTAATGTGATTCCACATACTATAAAATGGTATCAGAGTCGATGTCTTCCACTATGGGGCAATCTTAATTCATCTGACACTTTTGGGGCATGTTTGAGTCTCACATCGAGTTAAACTTGGACCATTTTTCTCTCACTATATATTGGAACCTCGTTTCTCTTCTCAAGGGATCTTTTGAAGATATTTATAATAACTCCAACTGCTTTCTAAACACAGGTAGACATATCTAGACTGAAACACAAGGTAGTTATGCTTTTGGTTTCAAAGCCAGATCTTTTGCCAATAGATCAAACTCTATTACTCCTACAACAAACAAAACAGCATCCTCACAACAAAAACATAGAACAAGACTACGAAATCGTGTGGGTCCCGTCTTCAGAAACGTGGACCCTTGATGAACACACGTGTTTCGATTATCTATCGAACTCGTTACCATGGCTGTCAATCAGACAACCATGGCTCCTAAACGCCGCAGTTGTGAGAATGATCAAAGAAGAATGGAAGTTTGAAGAAGATCCATTGATGGTAGTATTAGATTCAATAGGAGTGGTTTCAAATTGTAATGCAATTGATATGGTGCTGATTTGGGGACCAAAAGCTTTTCCTTTTTCGAATTCAAGAGAGAAAGAGCTATGGGAGCTCGAAGAAGACTGGAATCTGCAGCTTATGTTCGATGGAATTGATCACTTCCTAACGAAGACAACGGTAAGATGCCTGAAATTACTTACAATCACCGTAACATAATCGGCTTTATTATAGATAGTCATAGATGTTTAAATGTCCTAATAAACTCAAAAGTAGTTGTGCGTCATATATAAAGGTGTTATAATAAGTTAACAGGACGCTTAACAAGTTTTTTAGGACAATTTTGAAATACAGAACGTCATATTAATCTTTTAATTAGGGGGCAAATCAGATGAGAACCATAAAAATGTCATAAACCTGTGAGAACCGTTCTAAAAAAATTTACAGTCTTTTTTTTCTTTTTTATCAAAGTCTAGGATTTAAGATTTTGTTTCACACATATATGTTTCATAATGTGATAGTTTCATGTAATTTTTTCACTATGTGAACATAAAAATGTGTGAAACAATACCTTAAATCATAGCTTATGTAAAAAAAAATATTTTTATGTCAGTTTACACGGGTTTGTAACATTTTTGTGGTTCTCATTTGATTACTATCCTAATATTTTATATGACATTGTTTGGAAATATGTATTATAAAAACAAATGTCCTATAAAAAGATGTATTCAATATTTCTCAAAAGTGTCATGTAAAAGAGTTAACATGACACTTATGGGCCGTTTACCAAACGCTTACCGGTTAAGCGTTTATCGAGTGTCACTTACGTTATCGGGTGAGCTTATCAAGGGTCGAGAATCTTACTCGGTAAGAGTCTTACCAAGTGAGGGAGAATGCTCTTACCGGGTGAAAGGCCCTTAGCAACAATCCATTTTGATGACCGAGAATGTTACCCAATAACGTAAGTAAGGGCCGTGACTCTTGCTGGTAAACGCTTACCTGGTAAGTGTTTGGAAAACGACCCCTTAATTTCAAAAATGTCTTAGAAAACTTATGAGAATTCCCAAATACATCATAACATTGTTATGTAACACCTTTATATAGAACACACAATTGTCTGTTCCAACAAACTTAAGTCCTATAAAGCAGTCCATTCATGTGCCTTTTCGTGTTTCTGGCCATTCTTACTCAATAATATTGTTCTCAGGTGGAAGCAGGCGAAAACATCTGCGTATGTGGAAGTAGTAACCTAGACTGGATCAACGAATTCGAATCAAGAATCAAGAAACTACGAAATGTAGGCTTGCATCTTCGAGTGATATACGTTGGAAGCAGAAATGCAAGTGAAAGCACACGAACAACATTAGCCGTTATGAACAAAGACAACGCCTTAACTCCCATAAAGATTCGGCTTTTCTGGTTAAGGTTGGAGCGGATTAGAAATTCAATTCTTCGGGTACGCCAAATTCAAACATTTGCTAACTACGAAACCCTTTTGAAACAAGTTTCAGAATTGCTAGAAACCGATGATCGTAACAATAATTGGGCAATCTTTGGATGTGGGAGTTCTAAAGATTTTGTGAAGTTAGAAGGGAACAAGATCATGGAGCTTTTTGACCGGTTTCCTGTTTGGGCCGAAAGGGTTGCAAGATTTGGGTTCGTGGGTGCGATCAGAAGTGTTGATGATGAAGTTAACTTGACCGCGACTTGTGATCACACGATCGTGGTTCCGTATGATGAAGGAATGGTTCGGGGGACGGTGGTTTGCGATAAATGTAAGCGTACGATGAAGCCGTATTTTGGTTATCAATGTGATGGATCTAAGTTGAATGTTTCTAGTTAGAAAAGATGGTGTTATTTTTCTTGAATAACATTAGAAATAAGTGTAGTTTTTGAACGACAATGGCAAGAATGTTGGTTTTCTTTGTGGATATTGTTTGTATTTGTTGAAGTCTTGTATCGGCTGACATCCGACCATTTCTCTGTATACGTTGGAACCTCATTTTTGTTTTAAAAGTTCTTTTAAAGAGTAATTTAATGAGGTTTCACATATTTTCTGTATTACAAACATGAGCTCAAAGGGAGATGCAAGTCAGGCCCGATCCTGACAACTTTTAGGCCATGGGCAAGATGTAAAAATGAGCCCTTGATAACTACAAATTATTTTCAATATATTGTTTATATCATCAAAATAACATTGAATTCAAAAAATACTAATAATTCATATAAAACCGATTTTCCCGGTATTCCTAGCGCAAAATCAATCAATAATTATTTCTAAATTAATATTATCTACCATATCATTTTTACATAACATCGTCAATCAGTTTCACCATCAAAGGCATCTTATGATACACCTTTAATATATAGATTGAAATCATTTGACGTCACTATGTTGACCATTCGGAGTAACAATTTAAGTAAATCAATATAAATCAGTAGATATTCTACTTATTATCTGATGTTATGTTTTCCATCATCATTTTAAACTTTTAGGGGATGAAACTACCTTTTTAAAAACCATCAATCTTACAATCAAAAGTCCATGTTGGTTATAGTTTGAAATCTTATTCTTGTTTTAGAGATAATAGAGTACTTAAGATTCATGCACCCAATATTAGATAATAAATAGTCAATAATGTATGCAAAAAGAAGTATCTTTGAAATGCTAAATATAGATATATGTTGGGTCGTCTCATATAGTTTGGTAATTGTTTTAAAAAATGTTGGAGTTTTTTTAGTTAATAACAAGAAATCTACTATATTCTAACACAATAATGAAATTCATGCGGATGAAATAATGAAAAGAGTATGTAGAAGATGAGTAATGAAGTTTATATTAAGGATTATACGCAAAAATAGTTTTTAGATATTAGTAGTAGATAAAAAAAACTTAAAAAAACAATAAGCAATACTATAAAATGAAAGACTAAATAACTTTTTACAGTTTTTATTCTCCAATGTTATTAACTAATATATATTTGGGCCCTTAATATAATGTTAAATTCTTTTTGGGTCTTATTATATGCTAATTTTTTTTGTCTTTTTATTTACAATTTTTTAACTACTAATATATAGTATATACTAAAAAAAATTGGGCCCCCATTTTGTTTGGGCCCTGGACGTATGCCCGGCCCGCCCTCCCCCATGGACGACCCTGATGCAAGTTATAGGGGTAGGGTGGGGGGGGGCATGCCCCCAACCAAAAGTCATAAAAAAAGTTTGATTTATTTTTTAAACCCCGATTCTTGTTTTTATACCAACTTTCTCTCGTTCTTCTTGCCCCAACATTCTCCATTCTCCTGTTGTTGCCCCTAACCTTTTTTCGGTTGCCCCTAACCTTTTTTCGGCGGCTCAGGTGTATTGCCCTCGACGATCCATTCATTTAAAATTGTCGTTTCTTAATTTTGACAGATTTTGCATTGTTCAATGCGGTTAGTGGTGTTTTATAAATGGTTTTCAAATAAATCGAAAACGAATAACTCAAGACCATTTTAATTCAAACTTCATCTCGTTCAGACGAGTTATTTGACTGTTTTTTTTGCCCTGGTCACCTGATTTCTTGGATCCACCACTACATGAGTCGTGAACCCTTTGATTCAGCTTTCATGCGGTATTGATCCAGTCAGTGGCGGAGCTAGTAGGGGGGCAGGCTGGTGCTGAGCCCCCCCTATAGTTTCGACATTAATATAATTATTTAAAAGTTATACTCAATATACTTGATTTGTCCAATTGGTTCAACTTGTCATTTTTGAGTGAGGGGTCTTATCCTCGAGTCCTGTGAGATGGTTCTTTGGTGTATTTTTTTTTTCATTTATTTAATTGACAATTATTTTTATTTGAAAGTTTACTAATATTTATGTTTTTATTGTTATTAACATTTACAAATATTTTGTTATAACATTATTGTTCTATCAAAAATTAAAATAAACTAATTTAATATTAATATTATTATATAAAGATAATATCATTTTTTGGATTATAGAATTTTATGTCATTTTTGATCGTGGAGTTGTGAAATTTATTTTTCACTTATGTATATGACATACAATATTGATATTTTTATTAACGTTATTTATGTTATAATTATAAATCTATTAAAATAACGGTTAATTTAATGATAAAAATATATTTTTGAACTTCAATGAACACTATAATAGAAAAATATTTAATTTTTTCTAACATTTCACAAACGTATAAAATGTCAAAAACCATAATATTCATAGTTTATTTTTTGTTTTTTTGATCTAACATACTCGAAACACCTGAAATTTCCTCTCATAGTCTTAAAAGACTTACAACGACAAACATAATCGATATCTTGCATTAATGTTTTGTTTGAATACCTTAAATCGACAAGTTAAATTAATTTTGTTTGACCGATCTTCTAGCCCCTCCTAAACTATAATCCTAGCTCCGCCCCTGGATCCAGTTGTTGTGTTATGAAATACCGCACGCTAGTGATCACACTTGAGTCACCAACAACTACAAT
Organism: Arctium minus; assembly: GCA_954870635.1. Classification (NCBI taxonomy): domain Eukaryota; kingdom Viridiplantae; phylum Streptophyta; class Magnoliopsida; order Asterales; family Asteraceae; genus Arctium; species Arctium minus. The sequence continues at coordinate 22,177,785 of OX941084.1, forward strand.
CGAACTATCAATGCAGTTTTCATTAACCGAAATACAGTTGTGTTTTAAAACTATAGTTTTTCAAAAATATGTAGCTTTGAACAAACTTTGTAGAAATATGGTGATTCAAAATTAATATACCAGAATTGTGAAATTAAATTAAATAACTTCCATTTTTCTTTATCAATTTAAATATATTGATACAGAATTTGTTCAAAAAGCCCTTATAGCTCAGTGGTAGAGCGCCAGTCTTGTAAACTGGAGGTCTGTAGTTCGATCCTGCATGGGGGCATTATCTAATTTTTTATACTATATTTTGCACTTTTTACCATAAGCTTCTTACCATTTTTTTTGTCCTTTTTACTTTTTACCATACCTTTTTTTTGCCTTTTCACCATAAGCTTCTTAACCTTTTTTTTTCTTTCGGAAATGATTAAGAGAGTGTTTGGGATTGCTTATTTAAGTGACTTTATTGATTTATTGTCTTTTGTTATCGAAGATAAGTTATTTATAGTGTTTGGATTGGAAAAAAAAATTTGTTTAGAGCTTCTTGGGAAAACTGATAAGAAGTTTTTAATAAGTTAGTCCATAATGACTTATCAACTTATTTGAAACAACTCATGACTTTTTTGGTTATTTTAACATGTATAAGCAATCCTAAACACCCATAAATAACAACTTATTAGCTTATTACATTTTGGTATTATAATAAACTAATTCAAACACCTTTTATAAAACTCATTTTTATCATCACATAAGTTGATAAACACTTTTAAGAAAAAACATAAGTTGTTTTAAACCCAAACACCCCCTAAAATAGCTATTTTTCAGAATTAACTTCTTAGTCATTTCTCTCCAAGTTTTACCAAAATAGATAAGCAACATAAGGTCCGCAATGGCGCAATTACATGCCTAACTCAATAGTACCAAAAATACGAATTTAAACAATTTTACTTAAAAATTTTTATTTGACTCAGGTCTGCAAAAAAAAAAAAAAAATAATAATAATCAGATACTTATTTTTATTAAGAGAATTGTGGAACTAAAACCACTTCCCAAACCACTTCCCTTTTCTTTTTTCATCATCGGCCCCAAATCTGTCCCCCTTTAGCTTCGTCTCTGTCACAAACACCCCAAAAAAAAAAATGCAAAATGGCTCAAATTTTCCATAAGATTCTACGCAAACCCTTCAATGGAAGCACAATTAGATCTTTACTCAACCATCAAAATCCAGCACAACCTCTAATTCCTCATCTTCTTCATCACCCTGAACCGAACCCCACAAACCCTTTTCCCGCATCTTCATCTGACAACAAATCGACCCATTTCAATCGCTTCCATGTTTACCCTAGTTTTTCAGTTGGGTATTTCTTGAATCCGATTTCTTCAACTGGGTTCCCAGATTCTAACCCCGAGGAGGATCCGAGACTTGATGGGTCGAATCCGAGTACCGGGATGATCTGGGCCGACAGTGTTAAGAAGAAAAGGAAGAAGAAGATGAACAAACATAAGCTAAAGAAACTCAAAAAACGTCTTCGTCACTGCTCCTAAACAAAAAGGTGTTTTCTTTTGTTGATCTGCTATTGATGATTTGAAATTGCCATCAATTATTTCATTTTCTTGTTGCTTTGTTTTATGATATTTCATTTGGCTGAAATTAAAAATCTGCAATTGATTATTGCAACTTATTTGCTATGCAAGAATTCATAGGTGGAGTTCTTGTTAGGACCCTGGTGATTACAAGAATAATAGGAAGCAAATTCGTAGTTCAAAGGTGATAGAAGGATTGATTTTGATCTGGGTTATGTTAGGTTGAGCTTCTTTGATGGTAGGGCTGTTTGGCCGTTGGTGAATGGTTTGGTGCAGAATGATTAAGAGAAACTTATGATATAGTGCAAATTGCAAACTAAAATATGGTTGTTTGGTAATTGTTCAAAATGAAATTGGGGTGTTGAATGGTTAACGGACGTCTAAGATACAAATTCATCAGATGGTTTTGCAACCATTTAGAGGCAGACCTTTTTTTGTCAAACAAGATCACCTCTTAACGATTCAAAGGTTGCCTCTTAATGGAACTATTAAGAGGTAAACAAACAGCCCCGTAGTTTGTGTTGGAATATGATTTCTAAACATTTAGGTTCAATTTGATGGTCTTCACATTGTTGAATACATAGCTTGTTAGCAAACTCCTCAAAAAGAAGCCTTCTAAAGCTCATTATCTTGACTCTTGAGCGTGCCACTTTCCGATCTTGTAAAACTGAGGGGTCTCATTGTAGTTTATCTGCAAATTTGGTAGACCAGGATTGTTTCTTGTTGGTTTGTTTTTCTTGCTATGATTCAATCAGTCTCTGCCTTCTTGCCGATTTTGCTAAGTGAAGTCGTTAGGTTTAAAATGGTACCAACTCTGTTGAATAGGCTGATGAAAACTAGAAGTGAATTTGATGTGAAGTAGAAGTGTATCCGTGTTGAATTGGTGTCGATTTGTATGTGTTGCCTCTCTACCCTCTGGGGTAGAGGCAAGATATGTGTACATCCTACCCTCAAACCTTATCTCTGTATCGGATATACTGGTTTGATTTGGTTTGGTTTAGTTTAGTTAAGTTTGGTTTGTTATCCATGTGGTACCGAAGATATACCAAAAAATCCAAAATAGTGTTTATGTCAAATTGCTTCTAATCCTACTTAATTCAAAATAGTGTTTGAGTGGTCTTCTTCCTCCATAGATTTGCTCTTTCTCATATGTGGAGACATCATCGTCCTCATCTGCTCTTTCTCATCTGTGGAGACATCATCGTCCTCATCCCTTGATTTCTTGTCTTCCATCATCGACAATGGAGGTTCAAATTCCTTCTCCATAGATCTGCTATCTGTGCACTCAAACTCCAGCCGACCACTCAAACTCCAGCCTCCATCTCAAACTCGAGCCTCCAGCCGACCACTCAAACTTCAGCCTCCACTCAAATTCCTCCTCCATAGATATGCTATCTGTGCACTCATCGTCCTCATCTGCTCTTTCTCATCTATGGAGACATCATCGTCCTCATCCCTCTCCATCGTCGACAATGGAGGTTCAAATTCCTCCTCCACAAATCTGCTATCTATCTGTGCACTCAAACTCCAGCCGATAATGGAGGTTCAAAGTCCTCCTCGATTTCTTGTTTTCATTATTTTGTTTGGATCTCCAATGCGTCTCCTACTCCTTTGGTACATCGATTTTCTATTTTCTATGTCGATTTCCAAATGTATCAATACATATTTTCTGTTTTGTATATCGATTTCAATAATCGATTTTGTTTCCAAATGTTTTTGTTTCAATAATCGATTCACTACTGTATTCTTTAAGCTTCAAAGTCTCTTGAATATTCGAAGTTTTTGGATATACTACATTTTTATCAAAAATAAAGATTGGGGGTAAAATGGTCATTTTCGACATTCAGACTATTTATTCAGCATAATAACCGAACAACAACTTACCTGTTAATATACAGACAACTTTATCCATACATGTCTTAATAGGAAACGAACCGAATAACCCCTAAATCTCCTTCTTCTTTATGTATATTAATTTATTTTTCATGGTATGCACATATGTTACATCTGCCCAAATAAAAGCACCAAACCCTTGTTTTCTATAGGCCCATTAGAGCATCTCTTAAAAAATTTCAAAATGAAAATTTAATACTTTAAATTAGGGATGATGATTTATCCCGATCCGAAGGAGAACCCGGTTCATCCGACCCGATGGGGGTCGGGGCAGGGGATCTCCAATAGAATAAAACCGGGGTAGGTAGTGCATTCCCTGACCCGCCTTGTACCTGATATATATTAAATAAATTTAATAATTTATTAATATTAATAATTTTTCCTATTAGGTTTTATTCTCTTAAGGCCTGTTTACCAAATTTTTTGTTAAGTGTATAAATAAATTTGTCTGTTTGGATAAAAATATGTTGTTTACTTTTTTTTCCTGAATCAATGGTTTGAATGATTGAAATGACTGTTTTACCCTTCAGTTCATCAGATTCATGGTTTGCATCTCTCATCATTCTTCAGCTTAGTTCATCAGATTCATGAATATTTACACCAATTTATTATCAAATTGCACAGAGAAAATATAGATTTGTCACTAAAATTGTTGGCTTCAATATCAAAAAACCCAAGATACTGAAATTCTAGTTCTTCAATATCAAAAAACCCAAGTTCAAACCAAACAGATGATAATGAGGTTCGATTAGGGTTGGGGAGAGATGAACAATCCTAAGTTCAAACCAGCGATTAGGGTTCAATTTGGGTTTGCGTTTCTCATTGGAGGACAAACATGTGCTTAGAGATGAACAATCGCAAGTTCAAACCAGTGATTAAGGTTGAATTAAGGTTTGGATTTCTTGTTGGAGGATGTAACATCCCAGGCCAACCGTACCAGATATTGTCCGCTTTGTCCACACACCCGGACTCACGGTTTTGAAACGCGTCTGGTAGAGGAGGTATCCAGTCCCTTATAAGGCAACTTTCGTTCCCCTCCCCAACCAATGTGAGATCTTACAATCCACCCCCCTTGGAACCCAGCGTCCTCGCTGGCACATTAGTCCGGAACCTGGCTCTGATACCATCTGTAACATCCTAGGCCAACCGTACCAGATATTGTCCGCTTTGTCCACACACCCGGACTCACGGTTTTAAAACGCGTCTGGTAGAGGAGGTATCCAGTCCCTTATAAGGCAACTTTCGTTCCCCTCCCCAACCAATGTGGGATCTTACAGAGGACAAGCTAGCGATTAGAGATGAACAATTTCAAGTTTAAACCAGCGATTAGGGTTCGATTTGGGTTTCTATTAGGGAAGAGGCTGGCCTGTGGAGCTTTCTCATCGGAGGAAAAGAGAAGAGAGGATGATCGGGGGAGCTTTCTCGTCGGAGGAATAGAGAAGAGAGGATGTCAACGGGAAGAGGTGCAGCGAAGTTGTGGAAGTGATTGATGCTAGGGTTTGAATTGGGATCGAGAGAAGGAGGCATGGATTAAAGGGGGGAGGCATGTCCAACAGAGGGTATAGTTGTCAACTATTTGGCTTAATGGGGACAACACATCCCTTACACACTCTAGGAATAAGCCCTCCTATTTATCATTAAGCCACAAGTAAACATTTATTCATGGATGTGAGAATAAGTCAAATCAAAAGTAAACACCCCTTTAGTCTTCGGTCCAAACTCCAAACTTCAATTTCCAATTTCCAACTTGGTTTCTTCCACTTCACATATTGCTTCTCCTGCTTCATAATTTTGGTTTGAAAGTATGCATATATGAAATATGATATAACTAAGTCCGTTTCTTATTAACTTGAGTTTGAAAGTATTCATAGTCCACATTATTTTACTTTATTAATTTTGTTGTATGAAGCTTGGTTTACTTGGTTTCTTCCAGTTCACATATTTTATTAACTCTACCAGAAAAAAGCTTCGAAGCAGGGGAGAAAAAAGGCAGAAACCGGGTCTGGGCCGTGTCAGGTTTGACTAGAAAAGAGACCAGGGATGGGATGCTAATCCCCGTACCCACCGGGGACCGGGACCGTTAATAGAAATCGGGGTCAGGGATTGTAAAACTCGCCCCATCTCATCCCCGCCCCGTTGCCATGCCTACTTTAAATCCTCAAAAAGAAAATTTACATTCATTTGTAGCAAATTCTCAATTTTGAAGACTAAAATATTAATTATATTATTAAAATAATTAGTACATCTAATAAAATATTGTTTTTTCTCATAAACATTTAACATCAAGGACTATTATTTGTGGGAATATAATAAAAAAAATGTTTCTCTCATTGTAATCGGTTGTGGGAAGTTTTTTCTCCATTTTGGCATGGGCAAGCCTATTAGTTGCTAAGCGACCTCATAATACATCCGGATAATTGCAAAAGAAAAAAAATTAAGTGTTTGAAAGGTGTGGACCCACTTTATTTTTTCTCAAGGCATTACCACTATATCAAGGCAGTTTTTTGTCATTTTTTCCCATTTTGATTTTATTATTATTATTATTATGTTTTCATGATTTATTTTCCTTCTCATTATCAATCGTTTCTTTTTGCCTATATTTCAAGGAAATGTATATTAAATTTAAAGATCAATGTGAATTCCATTAAAAAAATGTATTTTTTTATTTCCCAAATCATAATTGATGTTTCTTTAAATCAAACCGTGTTAACTTTCTTCCCACATTAAACTGCTATTTTTTTTACATCTAATCAACTTTAATGGTGCATTCACTCAAATAAGTTCTTGGATCCGCCATTGCATTTTTGTGAATATGTTGAAGCAAAAATATTGCCAAGATCTTCAATTTTTCCATTTTGAAAAATACGTTAGATAACAATTAAACTACAAACAAAATGGTTTATTCTAACATCCTTTTTTCTCATTTACGTAAAATATTACACCGATTGTTATATATGTAGACAAACATATATAATAAAATACAAATAGTTAAATTAAAGTGTGTTTGATTCACGCACAGGAATGAAAACTAAAATCACAAAAGGATGAAAATGGAAATTAATTTTTAATCTTATTAGTTTAACTTGGAATGAAACTTTTGATTTATGTGGGAATTAACTAATTATATTATATAAATTAAATAGTTTCTTTTATTTTTATTTTCATTAATTACTGTTTAATACTTTTAATGATTTTTTGTACACTAGACATAACATAATAGAACATGGAGTACTGTTTCATATTTGAAGTAGAAGAAAATGGAATAAACTTGTTCCACTCTCACCCCATAGAACAAGGTGGAATAGACTTGTATTTTACCAATGTAACCTTAAAATAAAACATAATTATCTTATAACACATCAAATATGTCTTCCTTTCACATATTGTTTCTTTATGTTATAGACACAAATTATGATTTGTCAATCTCATGAAATCTTAATTCACATATTGTTTCTTTATGGTTATAAAAATTGCATAATATTTGATATCATGATGCATTCAATTTAAAAACAAAATACATGGAATTGTTCATATATATATTTATGTTGTTGTTTTTTGGAGACTTAATACTAGATTGTTATCAACAATTTTCGTTTTTCTTCTTTTATCACTTATTGGTAGATGAATTAGTTAATATGGTATTTCTTTATTACTGCTAAAAAATAAATAAGTAAATAAAACATAGGCTTTAATATGTGAAATTTATCCTTAATTGTTTGTTTTACGCTTACGAGTAATTTGAATTGATGGATTAATTTGTTTTTATTTAATATTATGTTCATTAATTGAATGTTTCATTATTCGTAAAAAAAATCTAATTATTGATATTAGGAATCATTTTATATAATTTTTTTAATTTGTTGTAAATCTACTTATTAATATAAATAATAATTTTATTTATTAGTTTGATATAAATTTACTTGTTTATTGATAACTAGTTTATAGTTGTTTTTTTTATGAAATTGATTTTATTTCCATAACAAATAATACTATAATATGATTATATTTTATAATCAATAGATCTCCTCCATAACATACACATATATTTTGATAATAATTTTTCAATGAATACCTTAATTATAAGTTCCTACTTATTATTCCAATCATATAATTAAGCTTTTAGAAGTTACACTTCCAACCCCCATATATTTTGGTGTTTTACCAAAAGCTTCAGAAATATTATTAATATGTTAAAAGTTTGAATTTGGTTTTATGTCAAAACCAATATTTATTTGTCTAATGACAAAATATCCTAAAATACTATTAAGGTATTAAAACACTGAAATTGACTTCATATGCCAAACTCATATTCATTTTGGTCTCATGCCAAAACCTCTATAATTAACAATGCTATCTTCAAATTAAATAAATCACAAAATATATATTGGGTTTTGTCAAACGGGTGTAAATAGCCCTAAGGTTTGTATAGACTTAAGAAATTCATGCGATTCCCTACTACCTGGAAATCCAATAGATTGAGTAATTTCTTTTCGTAAATTGAAATATTGATGAAGTATTATCAACAAAAATGTAAGCATACAGTAATCCAATATTATTATGAATAATGAAATTTCATACAAATATAATGATTATAGACTGTGATTCATTGTTTTAGAAAAAACATACATTATCCCTTATATACGTAAATGGTTGAAACAACCCATCCGTGATTTAATGTCCTAAACTCAAAAAAACTTGAGTACAAATATGAATATCCAATGTAAAAACAACTTTTGTCGGAAAAGTACAAGAATATACCTAAAGTCCATCAACTCCCTATTGACCCTAAAACCAACATCCTGAAAAAGTTTCAAACAAATACCATCATATTTTGAGACGACATATAAATTCTAACTTTCATAGGAATACCTTTACTAGAAACCCCCAAAGAACTGTGAGGTTCTCCGAAAGGGAGCATCAAGAGTACTCATGAATATGTACTGCTAGAACTAATCGTACAGCGGAATGAAACTCACTTACTCGATAACAAAAAGGTAGTTGATCTCAACAAAGAAATGTTATATCCAAAATGCGTCTCAATCTCTGTGGCAAGAAACTCACAGAAGATTATATGATTTAAAACAGTATTTCCACCTTTCATATATCAGTAAATATTAATGAACCAATATAAGTTGGAACACATGTAACAACCCAAAAATTAAACATATATATATATATATATATATAATCTAAACTCCCAAAAATTTGGGTCCCAACACCGCATATGGTCGTTTTAAAGTCAAAACAATTCAAAGGTAGTCTTCTATTACAACCGAGAAATTTTAAATAGCATCTAACACCACACTAAGACATAAATTCCCACTGGTTCGCTAGCTCAATACTTCTTTTCCCTTTACTTGAGCCACCAACCCTTTCCTTACCTGAAATGGTTTTAGCAAAAGTTGAAAGCGAGGGTTAGACCATAGAGGGTCTAGTGAATTCCCAACATCGACCGTAAGCAAATAATCAAGGTAGTAATGCATGTAATAAATTTGCCTTACACTTTTATCCTTCGCAAGGTAACGAATCCTCCATATCCGGGGCCCCCAGTAGATCCCCTATCGGCCCCCAAGTAGATGCCGACCCCGCCGTATAGGGAAACGAATTCCGTACATGCGGTTCAACCATCCTCGATGGTTTAAGTTATGCCATGGCGCACAATTCATGAACTGACACACCTCCACATATGTTGAACACATAAAGTAAACACACACCACATCTCGACAATAATCCAAACATTTCATAACTCGAAATCATTTAAGGAAAAGCGGTAAATATTTTAAACATCATCATATAAGCCATTTACAGTATTCCAAATATTTGGACGAAAGGGAACTCACTTGATAGCTTGATTCTCAATACACGAGAAGCTAACTTCGAAGAAGGGTCGGATTCCTACATTAGATAATTACTTGGGGTCAAAAGCCTTATTAATAATTCCTTCCCCAAAATTTGGAAACAATAGCCCAAAAGATTGGGCCATGGGCTGCCCTAACAGGCCTGCCAACATCTCTCCAATAGACCCACAGCCGAGCCACCCAACTTTGCTTAAGCTCAAATGGATCACACCCGGGTCTGGATCTTGTTGCAAGTAACACCCGCTTCCATGAAGCCCGACTCCATGCGGGTGTGGAAACACAACGACACGCGGGTGTGGAAACCGTTAGCGGCGTGCGGGTGTGAGATCCCAGGGTGAAGGGTGTCTAGGCGCAGAGGGCGACCGAGGGGGTTTTCCCTTAATGTCATCGAACGATTGCAACCATCAAAATCCTAATCCCACAATACATTGATTTCCAGCGATTAGAGGGAAATGCAATGTTTCCTTTCAATTTCAAAATCATCGATATCAATATATTCAACCCAAAATCCCCAAACTGATTTTGTAATCGAATCAAAACCGTGCACTGCTTGAAGAATAAAGAATAGGAACTTTTTATCGAATCCAAGATCTAATTAGCTTCAACAAAGATTAAAATGACTTACCTCTTTTAGATAAACCCACCTACGGATGATTACTCAAATGCTCCAAGGAGAGTCCTCAATGTTCCAAGGCTTCAAGAACAAACTTTCTTTCTCCTTATTACTAGCGCCACACATACTATTAATTGCCAAAGTGGGAATTAGATAGGGTTTTAGGTCTTTTTATGACTAAAGTTTCCAAAGAAGCCCCTCAATTATTTTATCTTATCCAACTACGCCCTAAAACTTAATTTAATAGGAAACAAAGGGTGTGGTTATTACAACACAACCTTTAGACAAACTCATCAACCTACTGTAAGTGGTTGTTGAGAGACACAACTATTTTCTTTCAAATAACAACACCAGATATACCGGGACAAAGGAAATTCCCGAGATCAATAATGAAAGTGTTAGAGGTGGAAACAACTCCAAATAATAGTAAGTGAAAGACAATTTCTCACACGTGGCATCTATGTACCACGTGGACAAAACCATGGAAAGGGTCAGGGTCATGACAGTAGTTGGAAGAATTTTCCAATCCTTGGAGCAGAGATGCAACTACTGCCAAGTTGAGATTGGATAGTCAAAGAAAAAAAAATACATAAATCACTAGTTTTTTTAAGAAAAAGGAACAAATTGAAAACAAACTATATCATATTAATTAAGCATATGTTTCCTTGAAATTTATGTTAAACATAAAATTAATATACACACTCAAATCAATAACCATTATAGATGTAAAGAAATACATTAAAAACAAATACAAAACTCTTAATATTCTATGTTCCGTGGAAAACTTGAGTTTTTTGTAGGACATTTCACACAATCTAAAGAAATTGATTAATATTTATTTTATAATTTATCCAACCAAAATACTTAGACGGTGTATTGTCATTTTCTTGTTGGTACAAGATTAATAGTCACTAAAGCAATATATTAATGAAAATCTTCTTAAGATATTCGTATCAATTGGAAATCATATTATAAGGATGGAAATGAGTATATGTACATCAACTCTAATGATATGAAAGGAACATATATTAGAGAAAATAACGTGTCAAATTAGTGGATTATCTAGGTCACTAAATCATATTTTGTCACAAATAAAGAATTTTTGGACAATGACACATATATGTTTTGACATGACGACATGGGACACCATGGTCATGACATAGTGATCTGTGTATTGCGAAATACACATATACATTCTCTTTCAAGTGAAAGGCAAAATGAAGCAAATTGCAACTGTTGACTTATGCAGCATAAGAAGCAACACCATTACCATAATATGTCCTCTCGAATACCTAAAACTTTTGTATATCTGATCCTTAGCCAAGACAGGAATTAGACTATCCTAAAGCTAAGGACATAATACAAAAATATTTCATTCTTACAACGAATACAAGGTGATATTTATGGACATAAACATCCATAATGCGGGCCATTAAAGTACTTTATGGTTCTGGTTTCGACACGATGAACACATGTCGTATTATTGTCCACATGAATGTTGCACTTCTAGCACCAACTATACGTTTAAGGGATCGCCACCCTGATTATCTCATCAAGTCCACATGACTTGGAATGCTAGATAATTTATATCATAAGGATTTGATGATCTTTGCATTTGTATTGGGATCAATGTAGAGCATCCTATACCCTTATGTGTATATAATGGTCTCACAAAAGATGTCATCAAAAGGACATATATAGTAACTAGGGCATTGTTTATGCATACCAATTTACCCATATCTAATTGGGGTTATGAAAATTTTCATGCAGCTTTACTTATTTGTTTTTAGACCCACTACTAGCCAACCAATATCATGCATACCAGTTGGTAACTGGATATAAGCTTGATCTTTTAAATTTACGCATGTTTGGTTGTATAGTATATGTGTCAATTGCGCCCCCACAACGCACTAAAATGGGTCATTAAAAACGATTAAGTATATATGTTGGATATGAATCTCCAACAATTATCCGCTATTTAGAACTTTTTACGGAAGATCCTTATATCACATTATTTGCGAATTGTCACTTTGATGACAATCTTCCCGTCGTTAGGGGGAGATAGGAAAAAGTATTTTCCAAGGGAACGACAGGAACTGTCATGTAATGTTCCCACTCTGTCTCATTTTGATCCCCAAACTTCACAACGTAAAGTTGAAGTCAAACGAATAAAACTCGGTACCTGATACGTTAAAAATTATTCTGAAAGTGACAAGATCATACATACGAGCTGCTAATATACCCGTAAGGTTGAAAGTCCCCACCAGGGGCACAACGCCATTGGAAAATGCGTTGCAATCACACATAGTGGAGGTGTGGTTGAGGTCGTAGCTACCAGATGGAAGTGGTGGAAGCTACTTGGTTCGATATATACTATTCTAAAGGAAGAGAATAGTGAGGCACATCCATTTATCACCAATACATAAAACTCTCATGAAATTATCTCTAATTATAATTATGTCCATGAATCATCACTGGAGGACACTCCGAAGTTAATATTGATTCTAGAGATGAAAGAAAATCTCAAATGAACTATGATAGTACATATGAGTCGATGGACAGTTCATATATACTCATCGATGACTTATTCGTATATATTTTTGCTTGTAAGATGATAAACCACAACGACATCGAGCCACACTCAGTTGAATAATATCAACAAAGAACAATTGACCTAAATGTAAAGAAACAATCCAAAAAGAATTCTATTCTTTGACAAAGGATCGTGTATTTGATCTGGTAGTGCTAACCCACCAAGTGTAAAGCTCGTAGGACATAACTAAGTCTTTGTCATAAAGCGTAACGAGAATAATGAAGTCTCAATGTCTAAGGCTCTCCTTTGGCGCAAGGTTTCTCACAACGCCCTGGATTGACCACGATGAGATTTACTCTCTCATGATGGATGTTATGACGTCTGAATAATTTATTAGCCTAGTAGTTTTCGAAGGGCTAGAAATGCATCTCATGAATGTGGTTACTGCATATCTCTATGGGGATCTAGTTTCAAAGATATATAAAAGTGTTTGATGACATTACATTACCAAAATCAAGTAACTCTAAACCACAAAATGTTTTTGCAATAAAAGTGAAACGCTCATTTTATATAGTGAAGCAATCTATACGAATGTTGTATAACCACCTAATTGGATACTTGATTGGGAAAGTATATAAGAACGATGAATTATGCCCTTGCGTATTTATTTAGGAAAACAAGTTCCAAATTCTCAGTGTAGCTCTATATGTCAATGAGGCACTCTTGATAAAATAAGAGAAACAACAAGCTACTTGAAATCTGAATATGAGAGGAAAGATCTTGGGAAAACTTGGTTTTGTCTAGCTATTTGATCTAGAACATCAAGTTTGTGGAATATTAATCCATCGATCCACGTATGTCCAGAATGGGTGTGTTTGGTTTGCAGACTGGGTGGGACGGGACGGGACAGAAACTTACTGTCCCACGTTTGGCGTGACATGGGACAGAATAAAAATTCACTGTCCCACGTTTGGTGCGACATGGGACAGGAACAAGGACTGGACAGAGTGGGACAAGATGGGACAAAAAAGGGTATTTTCTTGTTCCACCAAAATAGGTGGAACAATATGGGACAAAAGTGAGATAGAAACTAAAAATCACTAATCTAACGTCATTTGATATATAATCCTAATATGGTATTAGTCTTAAGGCTCACCACTACCCATCACTGCCACTATCACCATCGACGACCACCAGTAGCCACCGCCAACCACCGTTAACCACCTCTATCTATTTCTCCACCATAACAACCTCCTCCACCACCTCCACAACCATCGGCCATCGCCACCTCCACTACCATCATCAGCCACCTCCACTAACACCGATCACCACCACCTATGGCCGTCACCACCATCGACGGCCACCGGTAGCCACCACAAACCATCGTCGACCACTTCCACCTCTTCCTCCACTACTACAACAACTTCCTCCACCATCGCCCATCGCCACCTCCACCGATCACCACCACCCATTGTCGCTGCTACCACCGACGCTCACAGCCAACCACCGTTGCTCGTCGTCAACCACCGTCGGTGACCTCCGCCTCTTCCTCCACTACAATAACCTCTATTACCACTGTCCAACGCCACCACCAATATCATCGTCGACCACCTATACTTCTACGACATCAACCACAAGTACACCCACCTCTTGCACCACCACTATCTACTATCTTTTACGTTTTTCACAACTACCGTCTTTCACCGACCACCCATCGCCTTTATCTTTACGTGTCGCTTCAACTATGCATCGGCCAATTCATTAAGATCTTCCAAATTGAACCAAAATATTATATTTTCTTTATATAAATCGGATTTTTTCGAACTACTATCAATTATTTCAGATTTTTAGTCAAATTTTCTACCATTGTTTTTGTAAGTATTTATATGTATGAAATTTGTGTAAAAAATAAAAATGTTTTTTAATTAAATTATTTAAAGATATATTTTATTTGTGTTATTTATAATTATTATATGACATACAAAATCATCAAACAACTTTTAGGGAAACTTGTCTAGTTCTGTCATATCCAGTCCTAGTCGTATTAAACACAAGACAGACAATTGTCTTATCCAGTCCTGTCCTAGCCTCTTGTCCAGTTCTGTCCTGTCCAGTCCCGTTCAATCATGTCTGCATACCAAACGCTACCAAAATGATCAGGCGACTTAATATGGACAAAGTGCATCTGGTTAGCACTCCCATGATCGGTCGAAGTGTTGGATATAAAAAGGTCTATTTCGTCTAAATGATGATGACGAAGAGGTTTTGGGAGCTGGAATTCCCTGTTTAAGTTCAATAGGCGCATTATTGTTCTTAACACAATACATTTGACCGTATATTATTTCTCAGTGAACTTGTTGACTAGATTTAGCTCAACGCCAACGCAACGTCATTGAAATGTTATCAAATTAATCTTCCGTAACCATTGGCGTGGGCTTATACTTTCCACACGAAGAAAACGAATGGATTGATAATGGAATTTCAATACCTACTTAGATAGTGAGTAGCAAAAGTATTGACCCTTGTAGAAAAATACCAATTAATGTATTGGTATGTATTTGCTGATAATAGGTATATGTCTGACCCATACGATGGTCATTCCCAAACTAGATAAAGAATTACCATAGGGGACACACTGACTACTTGGAAGTAAAACTAAACACACCCTTGTATCTACCTCCTCGAACTATTCTAAGAATATTACTCTACATCATTCAAAGTGTATATGGTTAAGGACTATCATTATACATATAAGAGGAACTAGTGGTTTGAGTTCAACCACTATCTTACCTGCATATATGGGAATAATGCATCATGTATCGAAAAAATGGAAGTAAGATACATCAAGGGTTATAACATAAATCATATTCCACTTAAGTTTTTATACAATCAGCAATAACAAACCTTCCTCGAGATTCAAATGAATAAACAAAGGATGAGAGGCGAATATAACATATTTGCTTAACAAGTCATTACCTAAAAACATACTTGGGAAACATGTGAAAGTATTAAAATGCAAATGTTTTCCAAACTCTCTTGATTAAAGTACGAATTAGGGGGAGTAGTAGACCAAATGAGGAGTCTACTATATATGTAATATTGGTATGTTGTGCTCTTTTCCTTTACCCAATGTTTTATTTTTCTCATCGGATTTTGTTTCTTGGTGCAAGGTTTTAGTGAGACAACAATTTATAAATCATCTTGTTTTCTAAACCTCTTGATTGATGTATGAATCAAGAAGATAATAAACCAAATGAATTGTTTATTGATGCCTTGAACTCTTTCCTTCGTCTAAAGTTTTTATTTTTCTCACTGGGTTTTGTTTATTTGGCGAAAGTTTTTAATGAGGCAAAAACTATGCATCATCAATCATTTGACTCGGCACAAAGGGGAGTGTTGAAGGATTATGTGCCATCATCAAAAGGAAGTGATTGAAAGAATATTTTCCTAGTATTAGAAATTACCATGATGAATGTTTCATTTTCTTTGTAAACTCCTCCCTATTTAAAGGACTTATGATTAATGAAAATTACAGATTTCATTATCTCTATTTACTGTTGTTCTGTTATGTTTTTCCTATAACATTCTCTAATTTATCATCCCATTACACTTTTAAAAAAAAAACTTAATATAAAATGATAAAAATTGAATTTCATTAGTGAGATAGAATAAAATAATATTTCTCTCTTCTATTTAGAGAATTATAGAAAGTTCTCTATATTTAGAGATTTTTTCAAGATTGTCTATTATAATAAACAAAATAGCAATGTTGTTGGAGAAGAAAAAAAAAACAAAAACCCAATTTTTTTCTATTTTAACAATGTTGTCAGAGATGCTCTAATTATGTCTAAACGACCTAACAAGTAAATTAATCATATGTCCTCAATTTTTAAGAAATTTAACATATAATAATTGACCGTATTTAATACAGAGAGGGAATTAAAAACAAAAATATGAAGAAACCGGGAGCAGAACACCAAATCCATGTTCCGCTAGTTGGTTTTAAGGATAGAGCCCACCTTTCATCTTTATTATTAAATAAAATATAAAATATTAATAAAAGTTTAATATTTTTCAACCTATTTATTTTTATAAAACATATCGATAACATATTTCAAATTTTAAAACATGTGTCTACTTAACTTCAAGAGTTTCAATGCCTTTTGAGTTTCAAAAAACACCCAAAATTTTCTGTCACGTGCGTGTCACGTGGGTTCTTTTTTAACGGTGACGCAAACAAATGTTTGACAGAGAGAGTTTGAGACAAATTGGTACATAAAAGTCAATGAGACTGAAACGAAAGAGACAAAAAAAATTCAAAGGACCAAATGTGGATGATATTACAAAGTTCAGGGACTAAAAGTGTAATTCTAAATACAAGCCACACCCGACTGGCGGCGGCTAACAGCAAAGTGAACCGCTATCTCTTTCTCTCATCTTTGGGCATGCGCCTGCTTTTTGTATCGTTCTAGTATTTATTTATTTGTTCTTATAATTTATTTCTCTTTTATTTTCCATGTTATAAAATCTATACCTATATAAAAGCAAAACCATCACCTATTGACGTGGCATCATGATAAAGGCATGATTCTTGGTAGAAACTTTCACAGTTTTTTGAATTTTTTGCGTCTCTAAATTTACCGATTTCTTTTGTTGAATAAATCAGTTTCTTATAGGTTTTTGAAGAAAAAAACAATTTTCTTCATTGTCAATGTTATCGGATACATGAGATTGCCATCAAAAGCATCTTTAGAAGGATACAATTCTTGATAATCGTTGTATTTTGATTTATTTATCGTTGATTTAAGGTGATGAGAGGTTGAGGAGGTGAAAGGAGCAACTACTTGAAGATGTCAAATTTTCTATATTTTAGACTCCTTAAAAGCATACGTTTCACATCCTCTCATAGTCTCTGTCATTTCCTCTTGAAGTGTTCATCAGCTTAACTCGTGACTGGTAAATTAGTTCTCTCCTCTCCAAGCATCACACTCGGTCAATGATTTCATTTTCAGAAGCGTCACACCCAGTCACCGATTTCACTTCCAAGATCCTTCTCAAGATGATCAGAGATCAATCAATATGGGTGACGAATTTTTTTATTTTACTGATATGTCTTATTAGAAGATACATAAACAAATGTATTTTTACTTTCGGTATGCTAATTTATTGGTCATAGGGTTTTGAGTTCAAGAATTCTTGAAATTTAGGGGAATGTTCGATTGCGTTATACAAATTTGGAACTCTTCTTTATTTGATGTGGTAGGTTGTCAAATATTTTAGGTTTTTGAACTCAATTAGGTTACAAGATTATTTAATTTACTAAGGTGTCGTTTGTTTTTTAAGAGGTCTAAAATCTGAAGTCTTATTTTAGTTATGATTAATAAAATGTGGTGTATAAAAAGGTCTGAACGATTCAGACTTAAGAGTCAATAAGAGGTTTTTTTTAAAAAACAAACAACTCCTATATATATATATATATATATATAGGGTGTGTTTCTTTTGCAAACCAGTTAGTTTGTGCAAACTTTACAAACTCAATCTAAGCCATTAACTCATTTGATCTACGGTCAAGGAAAAAGTAGTGGCATCAATGTAATTAAGTGAACATTTTAATTTTATTTTATAGAATTGAGAGAGGCTTGAGGGTATATTGGGTATAATAAAAATCAACCGTCTCTCTCTCTTCTAAGGATTCTGCAGCAGATCTAGGGTTTCAAGTTTGTTCATATTTCCTTCTCCCTCACCCAAGTACCGTCGTCTTCAACAATATGAAGTTTCCATCTTCAATAATGGGTTATGCAGGTCGTTTTCAACAACACGACGAGTTCTGCAGGTTGCCTTCAACAATCTGAAGTTTCCTTCTTCAACAATGGGTTATGCAGGTCGTCTTCAACAACGCGATGGGTTCTGCAGGTCGTCTTCAACAATCCGAAGTTTTCGTGTTCAACAACGCGATGGGTGCAGGCCGTCTTCAACAATCTGAAGTTTCCGTCTTCAACAATAGGTTATGCAGGTTGTCTTCAACAACGCGATCCTTAAACCTGACCGGCGGCGGTAGCGCAATCACCGGCGAATACCAAGAACCCTAGATGTTGCAGGTCCAGATTTTCATTCGTTGATTCCATCTTCATGTTTTTGGGTTTCTTAGGTGTTCATGATCACGTTTTTTTGGCTCCATGTTTCTATGTTCATGATCATCTAAATTCATGATTTTATCTGGATTCATGATGTTTCTGGGTTAATTTTTCAATATGGAGTTTCCATCTTCATGATTTTATATGGATTCATGATGTTTCTGGGTTGATGATTTTGGTTTCATGTTTCTTGGTTCAGTTCATGTTTTGGGTTTCATGATCTCGATCTTCATCCAGATCTGTAGACCGGGTATTCTTCACATTTGTTTTCTATTTTTTTTTCCAGATCTCTTTTTAATAACATTTTTGGATGAAAAGTTACAAAAAGAAATAAAATTTAAAAAAAATAAAACAATATGTTAAAAACCCTAAAATACCCCCAACAAATTAAATGTATATAAAAAAGAAAAAGAAAAAAAGAAATGACGTGATTGGTGAATTTCAGTTTGTAAAGTTGCACAAACTAACTGGTTTGCAAAAGAAACGCAGTGAATTTCAGTTTGTAAAGTTTGCACAAACTAACTGGTTATATATATATATATATATATATATATATATATATATATAAGCAAAAACCACCACCCATTGACGTGACATCATGGTAAAACCAGGATTCTTGGTAGAAATTTTCACAGTTTTTTGAATTTTTTGTAAAGTGTTTAATACGTTAAATGACTTTTCTACCCCTAGAAAGAAATTGTATGTCTCATGGTAAGGGAGGCTTTTTGGTAATTTTCATTGAACAATTAATGTTTTGGATGTAACTCCAAACTTTTGATCTACCGTAGTGGCTTCCTTTCTTCTTCACCATCCGTAAATTTCTCGATTTCTTTTGTTCGATAAATCAGTTTCTTATAGGTTTTGAAGAAAAAAAACAATATTTCTTCACTGTCAATGTTATTGGGTACATGAGATTACCATCAAAAACAATTTTCGTCACTGTCAATGTTATTAGAAGAGGCATAAACAAATGTATTTTTACTTTCGGTATGCTAATTTATTTGCCATATGGTTTTGAGTTCAAAAATTCTTCAAATTTAGGGGAATGTTCGGCTGTGTTATGCAAATTTGGAGCTCTTCTTTATTTGATGTGGTCCGTGTCAAATATTTTAGGTCTTTGAACTCAATTAAGTTGCAAGATTATTTAATTTACTAAGTATGTACTTAAATATTTTACATCTATAACACTTCATAGACATTCATTGTATTAGTGTACAAAAAAATATACATCCAAAACACCACTGATACATTCATTGTATTTAGAGCATCTCTAACAACTAATCAATTACATTTGATGCTAAAATTGTTACACATTTTTTGACAACAATAATTCGTAACCGTGCAACACACGGTGCACACACTAGTAATAATTTTATATTGAAGTATAAAAGTGAATTGTTGTTTGACGATAAACGTTTAACATAATCAAGATTCAAGAAAAACTCAAATAAAAATCATATCATAAGATGCATCATTCAAAAGCACATCACTCTAATGTTCAGTTATACCTGTGAAGTATGATCTGGTCTAGTGTTGAGGGGGGATCTTGTTCAACCATTCATAACAAGCTGTATTGAACCTTCTCATGTTGTCCATTGCTGTTTTAAACCGTGGGACAGTAGGAGCTGTTGCACATTGCCATAAGTGATCTTTGTATGCTTTCCCCTTCCATTGTATTTTCATATTCTCATGGATATGCCAAAGGCAGAATCTATGTTCAGCAGAAGGGAACAAATTGGCAATTGCTGGAAGAATACCCTATATGCAACAAGAGCAAATTATTAAGCAGGTTCATAAGCAAAACATAGTGAGATCATAGCAAAACAGAGTAAGATCATAGCAAAACAGAGTAAGTTCATACCTTTTGTCTGTCACTAATGAAAGTGAAGTTGGAATTTGATTGAAGATCAAGGTCATCTCCAAGGCACTCTAAGAACCACATCCATGAATCTGTTGTCTCTGCCTCTACTATTGCAAATGCAACTGGATATATGTCATGATTTGGGTCAATACCCATAGTTGTTAACACTTGCCCTGGAAAAGGACCTTTCATAAAAGTCCCATCTAGACCTAACAGATCCCTTTTACCTGCCCTGAATCCTCTTTTCAAAGCTCCCAAACATATGTACACCCTTTTGAATTTTCTGGTATCACTGTTTGGATTGGGTTCCGACTCAACTTCTAGCTTAACAGTTGTATCTGGGTTGCATCTTTTTACCTCATTCAGGTAATGCCTCAGGTGATGGTACTGTGACTCATAGTCTCCCCAAATCTTCTTCATGGCCAACTGTTTTCCCCTCATAGCCTTACCAGATGACACCAAGATCTCAAACTTCTCTGATAATTGGGATTGAATTGCCTTCAATGGAATATTCGGATCTACTTTGAACTGTTTTGTGATTTGCTTTGAGAGAAAATGTGCAATGGCCATACTAACCTCCCTAGTTTGGAAGCATTTATGTTTGTCAAGGTAGGTTTTCACAGTCCAAGTTGCTTCATCTGTTGAGGCTGACAAATACAAAACCCATAGACAAGTGGGCCCATTGGACTTCTTTCATCTACCCTTTCTTCCTTTACCAGGCCCACTGGAATCCTTTAAGTTAGGCATTGAACCCCTACAAACGGCCCTAAATCTGATTGTGTCATTTTTTACCACCACTATATCCCTTCTAGTGTCAATTGCATGCTGCTTGATCAAATTCCTTATGGTTTCTTTATTCCCAAAAGTCTGCCCAACATAAAAGTCAATATGCTTATGGTTTGTAGTATGCCTAACCTTCTTGCAGAAACTGTTTTCATCTTCTGAGTTAAAGTTATCAACATCAAAGGGATCAATATCACCCTCCACATTTTGGCTTCCTTCCCCATTTACTCCCAACCATTCCCCATAGCTATCCGTAGAATCCTCCATATCAAATTCATCAAATGAATTAAACCCATTACTGTTATGACTCTCTAAATCCCCATGGTTGTCACTTCCTAAGTCAACTTCATTGTTCAATCCCCCTCCTTAGTTCAAGTCCCCTCCCTGGTTTAAGTCAACTCCCTTGTTGCGTTCCATAGGGTAGCTAAGCTTTAGTGTTCGAGTATTTGTTAAAATGGTTTGCCGCTATCTCGTGTAATGGATAGATGGTGCCAGTTTCTGTTAGCTGATGCTAGAGATCGATGTTGATAGTGTTTCTGGAAGCCCTATAGGATTAGGTAAGGGGGCTTTAGGTGTTAAGTCATGTAATCGAGGCTTGAAATCGATGATAGGGAGAGAGTAGGAGTGTAAGAGGTAAGCTTTGGGGTTGATGACCGATTGATGTGGTTAGTTTAATAGAGAACCAACATGAGGATTTAAATCGAAGACTTTGGTAATTGGAGTTAAATAGTACCAGTGTGAGAGGAGATTTCTTGAAGTAAGTCGAGTGTCGGTTTGCTTAGAAGGATCAAGAAAATGTTTCGCCCGTGACTGTAGAAGGAATCGTTGACAAGCGACCGCTAAGAATTCGGGATGTTGTCTTTGGAAGCTAATAAGATAAGCGGTAGATAGTATTGGGTCCTAGAACGCAAGGAAGATCTACGTGACGTTCTGGAGGACCCCGCTAAGCGAGACTTTTAAAAGTTAATGAATCCATGAGTTAGTCGACTCGAGGCTATCGCAGAATTGCAGACCCAACCAAATCCTAGACTTAAGATTTTGGCGTATGGTAAGATATGACACCCTCTATTATAATAAATCGAATCAACTCCCAATTGATGACGATACTCTGTCTGGTGTGACCAAGTAAATGAGTTTTGGAGTGCAGTCAGTTAGGAGCCTAGCGGAATCTTCTAGTCAAGGGATAGAATTAAGTTGTAAGCGCCGTGAGGTTTGTGGGAATTTTGGAAGAATGTCAACTCTATTTAAAGTTGGAAACCCTATTGATCTTGTTGGTGGCTCATGTTTAGGATTTTGCCTTTGATTGATAGTGATTCTATCTTTTGTTGATGTGTTAGACCTTCCTTACAGCTCGTTTGGGCGAGAATTAAGATGAGATTAGTGGTGGTCTTAGGAATAATTTTAGAGTTGTGAGAGGCACCCCTAGGTTTGGGCCCTCATTAAGGAGTCTTGTCACAAGGGCCATCTGTAGGGTTATTCTTAACCCGGACTCTTATTTGGGGGTTCTAAGGGAATCTACCAGTTGGCGTGAATCGAGAGTGCATCTTTCGAGCATATTGGAATCGGTAGTTCGACAACTATTCACAAAACCTCGTGTATTCATGACAGGCCCTTTTGTTTACCTCAGGGTGAGACTGATAATACCAAAAAGCAAGTATACAAATTGGTACTATGTCGCCTTACAAGTAATAAAATGGTAAAGATACCAGATATCGTCCCACAGAGATTGGATTAAAAAGTGTGTTAAAAGTATAATGAAAGATGAGATTTCAGATGACGAATTTGAAGCAATATTTTGGAAGGTTGGTTAACACAGATTTAACTAAACAAGATTAAAATAGAAGCAAGGGTGTAAGACTTTTGATGGTATATGGATCCAAATTCCAGTAGGTCAATGCTACAGCACTTGTTATAGCATGATGCTATTTGAGTGCTGCAGCATGCTTCTGACTATAACTAGTTTTATTATCGATTTCAAGACACGTTCCTCTCGGACTCTCACCATCCCATTATTCCAGTGGCTATGAACCATCTCATCTCTGAGCAAGGTTCCAGATAAGGGAATGATGGGAATGGAGTTCTCAAAATATACGGCGAAACAAATTCTCTTCGTTAAAAGTTACTCTTTCGAAATAACCCCCGTACCTCCCAAGTTGATGTATTCTAAGTAGCTTATCTCTAAGTCTACTCCATTTTAACCCTTTGAAAAAGTGACAACTTATCAAGAATGGATCATTTTAAATGACACAAGTAACAACTCTCGTTGCAAGTAACTCTTTCGATATTACCTCCCATGTCATTCAATTTGACGTGCTATTCAATGGCCTATCTCTAGGTCCATGACACTATTACACTATCAAAATAATCATTTTGTCAAAGAGTTTTGTTATCTTGATAAAACTTGAGTTGGAATAATAAAATTTCGTTAAAGTCACAAACACCCACTTTCTTTTAGATCCACATGACCACCATTTGTCTCACACCCAAGCTAAGATGATTAGCTACTCATTACAATAAAGAAATAAAAACTACTACTAAGAATTATAACAACAAACATAATGGAAATTGCTCTTGAAATGTAAATGACTTGAAAGTATATAAATATATATATATATATATATGTGTAAAAAAATGTAAAGACGAGAACGTAAATTACAAGGAAATGGAAATGACAAGAAAGTAAACTTGAATATAATTACAATAAACTTTAACCATTAAAATCTAAAACAAAAGAGTAAAGGAAAGGCTAGAGATGTAAGATGGAAAAAGAAAATACAACTAAAAGAAATGTGCAGGTGGGTGCTGTTTGGATGTTACAGCATGCATATTCAAACATGAAGGTTATATAAAGAAGATGAAGAACACTATGAAGATCATAAGAACATACGGATGAATTCTGGAAATTAACGAGGACACTGGACTGGAAGATTACCAGTTCGTGAGCTAGACAGAAAATAAAAGATTACACTAAGCATAACAATATTGAACTCTTAAAGAAGATGAAGAACAAGATGAAGAACATGAACACTTAACACTTGAAATTAAAGAACTTAAAGAGAGAGATCGATTCCTATCCTTGCTGCAGATTTAGCTACATAAAATGAAAGATTACACTAAGCATAACAGGATTAAAAGCTTAATAAAAAATATGAAGAACAAGATGAATGATTAAAAACTACTTCTTAAAATTAATTAACTAGAAAGCGACTTAAGAACAGCCCCAAGCTTCGATCGATCAGATGCAAAAGGCTTGAAAGAGCATAAACTAAGATGATAAGAGATGATAGAAGAAGATGTAGGTGATGTCCCCTTAAGAGCAACTAAGCACTCCTTTTATAACAAAAGGGAGTGGCAAACTTGCAATTTTAAGGGGAATCTAATTGTACTTACCTAGTCTAAGCCTACTAGAACTACCAAAGCTTGTCCCCATTTAACCAACATATTACAAACCATATTAACTAGTGTTTAGAGGTTACAATCAGATTAGTTACATGCCAAAATTCAGCTTAGCCTTCTTCTCTTTGAGTCTTTCATCCAAAACCATCAGCTCCATGCTGTTTCCATGCTGCAGCATGCCCTGTTTTCAAATAGATTTCCAAAAGATAACCAAACTTAGCCTACAATCTTAATAGAACAAGCAAATCACACAATTTAAGCTCCAAGACACAATAAATGGAAAATGAGATAGAAAATGACTCAAAGTGGGATTTGAAAATGAAAAATCCTATCTAAAAGGTTAAAAGAAATGTGCTTAAGTACTCAAAATTGAGTACTTATCACCACCCCAAACTAAAAACTTTGCTTGTCCCCAAGCAATACAAAGAACAAAAGAAAAGACATTAAATGTGAAAGTTTTGCATTGGAATACATTAGGTGTATATCATGAGTTTGAATATGCCAAGTCTACATTATATAGCCTTTCATAAATCCAAAGTAACCAACAATCTCATCCTATGTGCTTTGACATGAACCATATGCTAGCCTTATATTCTTTTTGTTATGGACACACATCCTACATCACACCTCCTTCATGGCTCTGAGTGTATGGGTTTCTCTCTTTTGGCTCTTTCTTTCCTTTCCATGCCTTTTCTCACACATGTACCAACACTTGAAATTTTTCAAATTTTTGTGCATTTTCTGTTGGTACCTACACCAGCCCCTATGGGACTTTTGTGGTGTTGAATGCCACTTTTCATGGCTTTTCTTGTGCCATATTAGACACCCCCCTACCCCAAACTAAGAATTCTGCAATGTCCTCATTGTAGGAAGGAAAAGTGTTTTGTTTTTGATATTTGGGTGGCTATGGTGCAAGAAAAGAATATATGCTATTGAGTGTGATATGTGTAGAATGTGATCCAAAATGTGTCCCAAGCAACTATTAGGCTAGTTCTAGCATGCATTTCTTCTAAAAGTGAGATGTTTACTCATGAAATTATTATGGATATACAACTTAACTAATCATAGCAACACATGATCCCATGCAAACAAAACAAACCTATAAAAATTAAAAGACTCATCCCAGACTAAAAACTAAAAATAAATAGACATGGAGCAAAAACAAGGTGTGATTTAAACCTGTCCTACTCAGGTTGAGTAGGCTGTTTGTGGCCAACAGGGGCTGCAAGTGAGACTGCTAAGAGGTTGGAGGCTGCAGCACCAATGTGAGCACTTTCTTCTGCTGCCAATTTGACCTTCAAATCTGCTATTTCTCTCTTCTGTCTTTTCACCATCCTTTTCAGCTTCTTTACTTCAGCACTCTCCTCCTCTTGATCCTTTCTCATTCTGCTATCAACCATCGACTGCACCTCCACCTTGAGATCTTCTAGCCTTTCTATGAACTCATTCCTTTGTTGAAGGACTGTGTCCATAAGATTGCTATTTTGAGCCAAGACTTCTTGCATCATTCCCACCATCTCATTGGCCCCAACACCCTTTTCTTTCCTGTCCCTCAGCCTCTGGACTGCCTTCATATCCATTTGGAACCTTTCTCTTTGTTCCTTGACCACCAAATCATCAATATACCGAGGCACCCCCATCTCAGTTAGCAGTTTGGTTAACATCCCAGGGAAGTAGAACTTTCCCCTGGATTTTGATCTGGTAGAGCACTCTCTTATGCTTCTCATGATGATCTTTCCGAAGTTGATGGTTTTTCCTGTCACAAGACAATAGAGTAAAAGCATCCTTTCCACAGTAATAAAGGTATCATGAGAGGTTGGTGAGATGGTGTGCCTCACAAAATTGATCCACACATTGGAGTCAGGTGTGAGGTTTGAGGCTCTGAAGGTCCTTAACATCATATTTGTATGGCTTTCCCAATTAGTTTTAGGCTTTCCCAAAACTGCAACCACTTCAGCAAGGTCACTAGCAGTGGCCTTATGCACAAGTGCATAATACTCTGTTTTCTTTGGTGGGTTGAGTTCTAGGAATTGGTTGATTCTTTTGGCAGTGAGGTGGACAGTGGTTCCTCTAACATGGATCTTTGAGGCTGAGGTTACAGACATTTCACAATAGAATTCTCGAATGAGGGTGAGGTTGTAGGAATCATACACATGGCACAACTTACTAAGACCTTGGGTGTCAACTACTTGCCTTATGAAATGGAATTCCCTCATACTGTGTTCATCTATTCCTTTCTCGGGGAATCCAATTTTTGTTTGAAATTTAGGCCACATCTTGGCTGCAGCCTTGGAGCTGAACCCATTGTGAGGTGAGGTAGGCCTTGGTAACAGAGTTACAACATGTTCCTCTCTTCTCTTTTTTCCTCTCACAGACTGCTCATGCTGCAATGATGCTGCAGCATAGCAGTTGGTATCAGTGGGTTTTGTTCCAGATGGTTCCCCTTCAACTATCACTCTCTTGGTCCTTTCACTCTTTCTAGTCCCTTCCCTGATGGTTTTCCTGGCAAAGACCTTTCCCAATCTCTTTCTTTTCTTAGTTGGCTTGACTACCACTGGCTCTTCTTCCTCAGTCCACACAACTTCATTCACAGGGAAATCCATAAATGGGTCCTCATGGTTTTCACCTATATCTCTATCCATATTCATATTTTCAATGATGGCTTCCTCACTTCTTCCTATCCCAATGCCATCAATAGGGTTCTCAATATTCTTTTCAACAGTAAATCCCTCAAATGGGTCAAGACTCTCAACAGTCATTCCTATTTCTTCAACAGTTGGTCTAGGCATTGGGTTAATGGTGACCATTTTGTCAGTAGAGTTCAATGGCCCAAACGAGCTATCGAACTCAAACTTTCTGAAATGATCAACATTCACCTTTGTTGAAGAGATAGGCATTCCAGACTCATCCTCCGAACATGAGGTGATCAGGCCATCGACCATAGATTTTTGAGCAGGGGAAGATACCTGATATTCTGCAATGGTAATGAAGTTGGGATGGAGAATAACCGCAAATGGATTACTTTCTGGAATCGTCGCTCTGTCCGAAATTTCTTCTCTTTCGGCCATTAGAGAACCCTCGATGTCAGAAGCATTAGGGAATAGGGTCTGCGGAGTGATAATGTGGAGGAATGGTCGAGTTTGTGCAGGGCTGGAGTTTTCTTTCGAAACCGTTGAAGGTCGAGGGTTGCTTGCGTTCGGGCTTTGCTCGACAGCCCTGGTTCGTGGGCTTCGTCTTCTTCCTTCGCTATTAGGGTTTCGAGCTGTGGCTTTCTTTATCTTTGCCATGATACAGGTTGAATCACTGAGAAAGGGGAAGAAGATGGTGGTTCTTGAGAGTTGTTTGGCTTGCGAGGGAAGAGACAGGGAGTGAGGAGAGTGGGAGTGAGAGTGAGAGAGGGAACGGTTATGTTTCAAAAAGAGGGTTTTCTGGAAGTTGAAAAGACAAAAGGTGACTTGATGGTGTCCTTATCTGATTAATTTGAAGGATGCAAGCTGTAATATGGTTGTAACTTGGGTAAAGACCATTGGATTTTTAAGGAAAAGTACAAAAAGGTATCTTTTGGAGGTTTCCTCATCATTGGAGCTATAAATTAGACATAAAGTCTAAAATTAGCTAAAAATATGATTTCACCCATTGTACTTTCCTTAAACAAACCCAAAATTCTTATCTGATATAATCCCCAAATTTTCAGCTAGACATTCCCTTTTTCTTTGAAGACTCAGATCTCTGGTGCTGTAGCATTAGGATAGCATCCTCTTGTTTCCTCCTTTTTCCTAAATTAAGGCTGCACACTAACAAACAGATTATACAAGACTAATAAAGAAAATTGCTAAACTAATTAAACAAAGATTATTTACACAGATTTTGGAACTTTGAGATAGTTCCCATCTTGAGTGAAGCTTTTTAGCATAGAGTGACCATCTCCACAGAGCTATGCTGTGGAGATGCTACAGCATCATGGTATAGCTTTACTCTCTGGCCATTGACTTTGAACACACTATTGTTCTCCGGATTGACTAAGTCTACAGCCCCATATGGATATACTTTGTGGATGAGAAATGGGCCTGACCATCTAGACTTAAGTTTACCTGGAAACAATTTCAGCCTAGAGTTGAACAAAAGACATTTTTGGCCTGCTTTCAACTCTCTGTGTCTAATCCTATTGTCATGCCATTTTTTTGTTTTCTCTTTGTATAACTTGGCATTCTCATAGGACAAGTTCCTATGTTCTTCTAGCTCACAGAGTTGTAACTTTCTCTTGTTGCCAGCCTTATCTAAGTTCATGTTCAATTCCTTTATAGCCCAATATGCTTTATGTTCAAGTTCTAAAGGGAGATGACAGGCCTTTCCAAAGACTAGCTTGTATGGAGACATACCCAAAGGTGTTTTAAAAGCAGTTCTGTATGCCCATAAAGCATCATCTAGTTTGAAAGCCCAGTCTTTTCTGTTTGGTTTAACAACTTTTTCAAGAATCCCTTTTATTTCCCTGTTTGAGAGCTCAGCCAAACCATTGGTTTGTGGGTGATATGCAGTGGCAACCCTGTGTTTCACATGATATTTTTCAAGAACTTTACTCAACAAATTGTTTATAAAGTGGGTACCCTCATCACTAATTAGTGCCCGGGGGGTACCAAACCTTGTAAAAATTTGTTTTTGTAAAAACTTTACAACCGTTCTAGCATCATTAGAAACACATGCCATTGCTTCTACCCATTTTGAAACATAATCAACAGCTACTAAGATATATTGACAATTGTTTGAAGGGGGAAAAGGTCCCATAAAATCTATTCCCCAAACATCAAACAACTCAACTTCCAAGATCCCATTCAAAGGCATTTCATTTTTCTGAGAAATGGAACCACTTCTCTGGCATTCATTACATCTTTGAACAAAATTATGGGAATCTTTAAAGAGAGTTGGCCAATAAAATCCTGATTGAAGCACTTTAGCTGCTGTTCTTTGGCCTCCAAAATGTCCTCCATAAGCTGATTGATGGCAATGCTGTAGAATTGCTGCAACTTCAGTTTCTGGGATACACCTTCTCAACAATTGATCTGTACCAAGTTTAAACAGAAAAGGATCATCCCATAAGTAAAATTTACAATCATGGAGAAATTTCTTAAGCATGTGATGAGTGTAATCAGAAGGTATGATGCCACAGGCCAAATAATTTGCTATATCAGCAAACCATGGAAGTTGTGCCTGCACCATAAGAATCTTTTCATCAGGGAAAGTTTCAGTAATGCTTCCACCTTCCCTACTTTCAACAAGTTTCTCTAACCTGGACAAGTGATCAGCTACCTGGTTCTCAGTCCCCTTCCTATCAACAATCTCTAGGTCAAACTCTTGCAACAACAAAACCCATCTTATCAGCCTAGGTTTAGCATCTTTCTTTGATATCAAATATTTAATGGCAGCATGGTCGGTATGTACAATGACTTTTGCTCCCATCAAATATGATCTAAATTTTTCAAATGCAAAAACCACAGCTAATAATTCTTTCTCAGTTGTTGTATAATTAATTTGAGCTTCATTTAGGGTTTTGCTTGCATAGTGGATGGAATGAAAAATTTTCTCTTTTCTTTGACCTAACACAGCACCAACAGCCCAATCACTGGCATCACACATGATTTCAAAAGGTTTGTCCCATTCAGGAGCCACAACCACTGGTGCAGTTACCAGAGCTTTCTTTAAAGTGAGGAATGCATTTCTACATTCATCATTAAAATCAAACTTTTGGTCATGCTGTAATAATAGACATAAAGGTTTTGAAATTTTTGAAAAGTCTTTTATAAACCGTCTATAAAATCCAGCATGGCCAAGAAAGCTCCTGATACCTTTCACAGTTGTTGGTTCAGGTAGTTTTTCAATCACTTCAAGTTTAGCTTTGTCTACCTCAACTCCTCTTTTAGATATTAAATGACCAAGGACAATCCCTTCTGTTACCATGAAATGACATTTTTCCCAATTAAGGACCAGGTCAGTCTCCTCACATCTTTTAAGACTTTGTTTCAAATTATCCAAACACTGATCAAAAGATGAACCATAAACAGAAAAATCATCCATAAATATCTCAATGGATTTTTCAAGCATATCAGAAAATATGGACATCATGCATCTCTGAAAAGTGGCAGGAGCATTGCAAAGTCCAAAAGGCATCCTTCTGAAGGCAAAGGTGCCATAAGGACAAGTGAAGGTAGTCTTCTCCTGGTCTTCTGGTGCTATGGCTATCTGGTTGTATCCTGAGTATCCATCCAAAAAGCAGTAGTATTCTTTTCCAGCCAACCTGTCCAACATTTGATCAACAAATGGTAAGGGAAAATGGTCCTTTTGAGTAGCCTTGTTCAGCCTACGGTAGTCCATGCAAATTCTCCATCCGGAGACTATTCTGGTAGGGATGAGTTCATTCTTGTCATTGGAAATGACAGTGATCCCTCCCTTCTTGGGTACACACTGGACTGGACTAACCCAAGAACTACTGGCTATTGGGAAAATAATTCCTGCATCTAACCATTTCAAAATTTCCTTTTTCACTACCTCTTTCATGACAGGGTTTAGTCTTCTTTGTGGCTCTATGGAAGTGAAGTTCTTGTCTTCTAAGATGATCTTATGTTGACAAATAGAGGGACTAATCCCTTTAAGGTCAGCAATAGTCCATCCTATGGCTTTTGTGTGCAACTTCAACATATCTACTAACTTCTTTTCTTGATGCAATTCTAGGGTGGCAGAAATAATGACTGGCAGTTTGTCTTCTCCTCCTAAAAAGGCATACTTCAAGTGAGATGGGAGTTGTTTCAACTCCAGGTCAGGTGGTGAGATTATTGATGGAGTAAATGACTTTTGTTCATTACTTTCCAGCAGCTCAAATGCTGCAGCATCCAAAGGGACAGACTTTTTCTCCAAGGTCTTATCATCATCATCATCATATTCCTTGTCTAAGTCTCTCAAGGTCAGGTCTTCCTCATCCTCCTTTTCTATCCTACAAGCTTGTTTGACTCCCTCTTCATGACACAAGTCCTCAATGACACCTAGGCTTGAGCAGTCTTCTAGATCACTAGGGTATTTCAAAGAATTGAAGACATTGAATGTGACTTTTTGGTCTTGTAGTCTCATGGTCAATTCACCCTTCTGGACATCTATCAAAGTTCTACCCGTAGCTAAGAAAGGTCTTCCCAAAAGTATGGGAATATCCTTGTCAGCCTCAAAGTCTAAAATGATAAAATCAGCCGGAAAAATGAACTTATCAACCTGCACTAACACATCTTCAATCTTACCCTTGGGATATGCAATGGTCTTATCAGCTAGAATGAGTGTGACTGTGGTAGGTCTGGCCTCTCCTATGCCTAAGCTTTTGAAAATGGACAATGGCATAAGGTTGACACTAGCACCTAAATCACACAGTGCCTTCCCAACCTCTTTCCCTCCTATGGAACAAGGAATGGTGAAACTCCCTGGGTCTTTTTGCTTAGGGGGAATTTTGTTGGTCAAGAGAGCACTGCAACCTTCTGTGAGAGCAACAGTCTCATATTCATTCAATTTTTTTTTCTTGCTCAATATGTCTTTTAAAAACTTGGCATAACTGGGCATCTGCTCAATTGCTTCAACAAGAGGTATGTTGATATGCAATGCTTTGAAAACATCCAAAAATTTCTTGAATTGCAATTCCTCCTTCTCATTCCTTAACCTTTGGGGGTAAGGAATATAAGGGGGAACTGGTTTGATAACAGCTTGGTTTGATTGTTTTGAGCAAGATGGATTCAGTATGCTTTTGGTCTTTGTTTCATTAGGTGAAATCACAACTGAGGTCTTTGGATTAGTCAAAGGTGGACTTGAACTTGTGATCTTAGGATCTTGATTTTCTTCTTGAATTTCTGGTATTGGAATTACAGGAATCTCTGGATCAGGAATGGACTTGGGTGTTTTCTCAAAATCTGTTTTGGTTGTTGGTCCAGATTCCTTTTCCACAGATTCAGGTAATTCTTTACCACTCCTAAGTGTGACAGCTTTCACATGTTCTTTTCCAGGAGCCTTGGGTAATTCTGTATTACTGGGCAAAGTGCCTGAGGCTCTATTGTTCTGATTAAGTGCAATTTGACTGACTTGTGTTTCCAAACTCCGGAGAGCTGCTTGAGTCTGACTCATGAATCCTCTCATCATTGCTTCAAGAGAGAGATTTGAGTCATCATGTGGAGGTGTATGATGTTGATTTTGAAAAGGTGGTTGAGTGTGCTGATTGTTTTGAAAACCTTGACTACGATTATTCTGATGATGATTATTTTGAAAATTTCCTTTGTACTGGTTTTGAGAACTACTTGCTTGATTCTGAAAATTGGAGTTCCCATGGTGCTTTGGTGCTGGTGGATTTAAACATGGACTGTTCCAAGAGAAGTTTGGGTGCTGTTTCCAGCTTGCATTGTAGTGGTTGGAGTGGGGAGCAGGTCTGTTTTGCACAAAGTTCACAGATTCAGAATTATGTGGACAGTTTTCATAAGAATGCTCTCCACCACAACACACACATTGCACAGAAAGAACTGCTGAAGCAGGTGTAGGGACAGTCGGCTGTGCTCCTTGACCAGAAGTTAGATTTTTAAGCATGTTGGTCATGGAAGCAAGCTGAGCTGTCAATGCAGTGTATGCATCCACATCATGCATTCCAGCAGCTTTTCTTTGAGTTTGGGCCCTTGGATCAGCCCAGTGTCCATTGTTTGTTGAAATCTTTTCAAGAATCTCATACCCGGCATTGTAGGTATTAGAAGTAAATGCCCCTCCTGAAGTCGCATCGAGCATTTGTTTTGCATTAGGAACAAGCCCATTGTAAAACGTCTCGAGTTGAATACAGTAGGGAATGCCATGATGAGGGCATTTTCTCAACAATTCCTTAAATCTTTCCCACGCATCCGGAATAGCTTCATCATCCATTTGTTTAAACATGCAAATCTCATTTCTGGATTTAGCATTCCGGGTAGGTGGAAAATATTTTCGCAAAAATTTTTCGGCCATATCACTCCATGATGGTACTGAACCTGGTGCTAATGAGTTGAACCAAACTTTTGCCCGATCCCTTAGAGAAAATGGGAATAGAGTGAGCCTTAAGGCATCAGCAGATACTCCAGGGATTAGAAAAACATCGGTGATTTCCATAAAGGATTTTAAATGCGAATGTGGATCTTCCGATGGCATTCCGGCAAATTGACCATTGGCTTGCAACATGTGAAACATGATGGGTTTTGGTTCAAAATGTAAAGTTTCTAATTGTGGCCTAATAATCCCGGAATTCAATTGCTCAAAATTAGGAATTGCATAGTCCATAATTCTTCCATCTTTTGAGTTTGCAAGATCAATGATGTTTTGTGGTTCAACATTACCAACAGATCCGGCCTCATCTTCCTCATCATTATGATTTTGGTGATTTTGAAACTGATGAGGTGGAGGATTTCCAAAAATTGGTGCATTATTTGCAAAAATTGGTGGTGGCCTGATTTGATTCATTAAAGGCGGTGGTTGATTTTCCAAAAGTGGTGGTCTAAGATGCATGTTTTCAAAACCCGGGGGAGGTCCTTCCATATTGAGAGGATTTGTGTTTTGAAAAGTTCTTTGAATTCTCCTTCTTTGACGGAAGGTTCTCTCAATATCTGGATCTAACTCAAAAAGTTCCCCGCGTTGTATTCTTGGCATGCACCACTTTTAAAAATCTTTTGAAATTCCCAAAGGTGGTAGAAAAACCAAATCTTTTAAAATACTTTACAAACACTTTTGACTTGCCAATCCCCGGCAGCGGCGCCAAAAACTTGACAGGCCCTTTTGTTTACCTCAGGGTGAGACTGATAATACCAAAAAGCAAGTATACAAATTGGTACTATGTCGCCTTACAAGTAATAAAATGGTAAAGATACCAGATATCGTCCCACAGAGATTGGATTAAAAAGTGTGTTAAAAGTATAATGAAAGATGAGATTTCAGATGACGAATTTGAAGCAATATTTTGGAAGGTTGGTTAACACAGATTTAACTAAACAAGATTAAAATAGAAGCAAGGGTGTAAGACTTTTGATGGTATATGGATCCAAATTCCAGTAGGTCAATGCTACAGCACTTGTTATAGCATGATGCTATTTGAGTGCTGCAGCATGCTTCTGACTATAACTAGTTTTATTATCGATTTCAAGACACGTTCCTCTCGGACTCTCACCATCCCATTATTCCAGTGGCTATGAACCATCTCATCTCTGAGCAAGGTTCCAGATAAGGGAATGATGGGAATGGAGTTCTCAAAATATACGGCGAAACAAATTCTCTTCGTTAAAAGTTACTCTTTCGAAATAACCCCCGTACCTCCCAAGTTGATGTATTCTAAGTAGCTTATCTCTAAGTCTACTCCATTTTAACCCTTTGAAAAAGTGACAACTTATCAAGAATGGATCATTTTAAATGACACAAGTAACAACTCTCGTTGCAAGTAACTCTTTCGATATTACCTCCCATGTCATTCAATTTGACGTGCTATTCAATGGCCTATCTCTAGGTCCATGACACTATTACACTATCAAAATAATCATTTTGTCAAAGAGTTTTGTTATCTTGATAAAACTTGAGTTGGAATAATAAAATTTCGTTAAAGTCACAAACACCCACTTTCTTTTAGATCCACATGACCACCATTTGTCTCACACCCAAGCTAAGATGATTAGCTACTCATTACAATAAAGAAATAAAAACTACTACTAAGAATTATAACAACAAACATAATGGAAATTGCTCTTGAAATGTAAATGACTTGAAAGTATATAAATATATATATATATATATATGTGTAAAAAAATGTAAAGACGAGAACGTAAATTACAAGGAAATGGAAATGACAAGAAAGTAAACTTGAATATAATTACAATAAACTTTAACCATTAAAATCTAAAACAAAAGAGTAAAGGAAAGGCTAGAGATGTAAGATGGAAAAAGAAAATACAACTAAAAGAAATGTGCAGGTGGGTGCTGTTTGGATGTTACAGCATGCATATTCAAACATGAAGGTTATATAAAGAAGATGAAGAACACTATGAAGATCATAAGAACATACGGATGAATTCTGGAAATTAACGAGGACACTGGACTGGAAGATTACCAGTTCGTGAGCTAGACAGAAAATAAAAGATTACACTAAGCATAACAATATTGAACTCTTAAAGAAGATGAAGAACAAGATGAAGAACATGAACACTTAACACTTGAAATTAAAGAACTTAAAGAGAGAGATCGATTCCTATCCTTGCTGCAGATTTAGCTACATAAAATGAAAGATTACACTAAGCATAACAGGATTAAAAGCTTAATAAAAAATATGAAGAACAAGATGAATGATTAAAAACTACTTCTTAAAATTAATTAACTAGAAAGCGACTTAAGAACAGCCCCAAGCTTCGATCGATCAGATGCAAAAGGCTTGAAAGAGCATAAACTAAGATGATAAGAGATGATAGAAGAAGATGTAGGTGATGTCCCCTTAAGAGCAACTAAGCACTCCTTTTATAACAAAAGGGAGTGGCAAACTTGCAATTTTAAGGGGAATCTAATTGTACTTACCTAGTCTAAGCCTACTAGAACTACCAAAGCTTGTCCCCATTTAACCAACATATTACAAACCATATTAACTAGTGTTTAGAGGTTACAATCAGATTAGTTACATGCCAAAATTCAGCTTAGCCTTCTTCTCTTTGAGTCTTTCATCCAAAACCATCAGCTCCATGCTGTTTCCATGCTGCAGCATGCCCTGTTTTCAAATAGATTTCCAAAAGATAACCAAACTTAGCCTACAATCTTAATAGAACAAGCAAATCACACAATTTAAGCTCCAAGACACAATAAATGGAAAATGAGATAGAAAATGACTCAAAGTGGGATTTGAAAATGAAAAATCCTATCTAAAAGGTTAAAAGAAATGTGCTTAAGTACTCAAAATTGAGTACTTATCAATTCAGGAACAGTTGAAGGTTTGGAAGTCAGATAATTCGTCCAAGTCTTTCGGATGAAAGACTTTGGGAAGAACTGTTATTGCCCAAATAAGGTGGTGGAACCACTTCTCGTAAATTCTGTCAGATGCGGATGAGGATGCGTTGCGAAGTAACAGGGGTGTAGTACCCTCTTGACCAATGTTCGCCCGTTGGTGAGATTGCTTGTAAGGACGAGAGAAATGTTTTGTGACTAAGGAGCCAAATGTTGGGTGTGGTAAATTTGGTTCGTTAGTAATGCCCCGTGTTCCGTGGAGATTTGGGGATTTCGGGTTCAGATTTCGAGGACGAAATCATTTTCAAGGTGGGGAAGATTGTAACACCCGGAAAATTCAAGTAAGGATTTTGGGTGTGTCGCGTCCTATATTCATTGGCTTTTGTTTCCTGAGCTTAACTTTCGGTCTAGAACTCCTCAGTGATCCTAGACCCTCAAACTTTGTCTCGTTTAATGTCGAATCGAAGGAAAGCGGGTCTCGTGGGGCCTTGGGCGAGAATGCCCGCGACTATGACAAGGGTCATAGTCGCTCGTCTAGGTCGCCGTGGGCAAGAAGCCCTTGGTACAGAATGGGCGACTTTGACAGCGAGAATGCCCGACTTTGACAGCGAGAATGCCCAAGGGAATAATCGTTTGTCATTGTCGTCGAGTGGTCGTCCAGTAGGTGGGGGCTTAGCGGCGACATTGACCCCGATGACAATGCCATGGGTAAAGTCTCCGGGCGTAGTCTCCCGGTTGGCCTGGTCGTATAAAACCTCCCTTGTCGAGACTCATGCTCATTTCTCCCCAAAATCAGTATTAGGTCGGTTCTTGGGAGCCTCTTAGGCTATTTTCTTCTCTTGAAACCCCTATTCCCATTCATATCAACCTAGGGTTTGTTGAGACCAAGTGTGGATCATCAAGAGCTTAAGCTTGTGGGTTCAAGTGTTGTAGCCAAGGTAATCTTCTCCATTCTTCATCCTAAAAGCTAGGGTTTTGGTATTTCTTTTCTTATTCCATTTTGTTGAGATTTAATGGAGCTATGGGAATATTTTGTGTCTAAAGATCTTGGTTGAGAGTTTGGAGCTAAGGATCTATAAGGTTTCAAGTCTTCCTTCAAGGAACTCAAGTTGTGTTGGTAAAACCTAGTTTTAGTCTAAATCTAGCAAGGTGAGTTCTAGTTGCTTTAAAAAACTATATACACGTCAAATGCATATATTTTGGGATTTGGAGAGTATGTTTATGGAATTACCATAGTTTGACCAGTTTTGTGAACATTCGTATATTTGCACAAGTGTGTTATCAAACTCTTGAGAAACGACTTACAATATTTTTATAAAATATTTTGTGTCTTACATTAAATTGTTAACTGCTGATAAGTTTGGTTCTTTTGAAAATGATTAACTTTATAAATGTGCATATAGTACATATCTTGTGATTTTTGGGCATTTCGATAAATGTGTCATACAAGATATGGGTTTTGAAGAATTAATACGTAAATAAGAATTTGGATGGAAATGCACTTTTAAGTGTTTGTTGGGTTTTATGCATCATTCGGGAAATGAGATGTTTTGGAAAGTGTAAAGGTGTGAGTCCTTTGGTTTTGGCTCATTCCCGACATTGGGAAAACGTTTTAGAAATGGAAAACCTTTTGAGCTTTGGGCCAGAGGCCAATGGAAATTTGTGAATCAAAGATTTTGGGAAAATGTATATTTTGGGTTATGTACCCATGTTGGCTCTCGTGTTTTAGCCAATCGTCTATTAAACCTTTTGGGGCTTGATTTGTACTCGGTGGAGTCTTTGGAACATTCGTTCAGTTTTGGTAGCTCGTTGAGGAGCCTTGGACGTATGGTGTACTTAGTTGCATGTTATTTGAGAGTTACATGTTTTGAATGCGTTAGTTCATTCTTTTGAGTCATGTAACATTTTAGACTGTAATGCATTGGATCCATAGGCATATGAGTCGTTATGTTCATCATGGAGTTTAGTTGTCCATGTTTGAGTCTAGTGAGTGGTCCCCAAGTCATGTTGATTATGTAAGCTTGCGGTGGTACTCTTGGAGAGTCGTATACGGAGCTAAGTCTTGCGGTGGTGCCCATGGTGAGCCGGATACGGGGACTTGTGACTTTGTGGTGAGACTCATCTAGAGGTCGAGTAGACGCTATGTCATTTGGGTATCTTGCGGTGGTAGCTCAGAGGAGCCGGATACGGGGATCCATGGTCTATGCGAAACTCGATAACGTTGATAAGTGGCTTAACTTTGTGTGCCCGCCACATTCGATGGAATCGGGTCTCCCCCGTCACCGAAAGGTGTTACTTTGAGTATTCCTTTACCCTCGCCTTCGGTGTTAAAACGTACCGTTTTATTTGTACAAAGAGTCTTTTGACAAAATACTGTGTGGGTGCGTTTTGGAGAAATTTTGGGTATTGTTTAATTATATAAAATGGGTATATGGAAATTAGAAGTAACTTGATTAGCAAATAAAGCCTCTTCATAATCAGTATTTCTAAAATGGTCTTGTTCGGAGCAAAACGTTTATTTTAAATGTTTTATGATTTTATATGATGAAAACTGCTTTAACTCACTAGGCGTAAAGCCTAACACTTTTTCTTTTCGACATGTATATCAGGTCTTAGATGGATCTGAGTGGCGAGTGGAGCTTGGTAGAAGTTCCGGTAGGATGGCCTTAGTGACGTCATCCGGTTTTGGTGAAGATAGCAGCTTTGGTGGTTTTAGTAACACCCGTCTAATGTGTCCTCGTTTGTGGGACTAGATAGTTCCGTTAGAACTCTGATACGTTGTTATAGTGATTCTTCCTTGTAATCTTAGATATTTGATATTTCAATGTTTTGTATTTAAGAGTTTTTGGAAGTTTTAATTTGACTGCTATTTTCGAATTTTAGGGGTGTAACATCTGTGGGACTCCAGCCTTCGTCTAACTCTCGCCTGAGAACAAACGAACCTCCTACCATGTTCGATTTTTGATCTTCGTGAGGGTTTGTGAGTGTGTGCAACAATGAAGTGAAGACGATGATGTAACTGGTAAACTGAGTTTAACTCAGTTTATTGAAGATGAAGAGTTAATTTGATTAAAATTTGAGGGAAAACTTTTAATACCCAAAATACCCCTGGCACTAACGGACCATTTTGACGTCGTTAGGAGGTCAGGGACCATTTTTAGAGCAAAATCCAAACCCTGGGGATGTAAACTTGAATTATGAAACCATAGGGACCTCTTTCAAAGAAATCACTAAACGTCAAGGACTAAAATTGGAGTTTACTCTTAATTTTATTTAACCGTGTCTCGTGGGTGTCTAGATCGGCTTATGCACATCTCGACTAATTTAAGGGGATTTAGAGAACAATAGGACTTGAACTGGTAACCTCTGAGTAGAATCCTCGAAGACCGAAGTCTTATTGTCAGTTAAGCTAATCCTACAAGGTTAACAAAAAACTAAAGATTTGGCGAATTATCTCATTCAAGAGCATACATACAAACCTAAATTATGATATCTAGTTCCGTTTTACATATATCGAATCTAAGTAGGCATAAAACTGCATGTATACAAGCCTCTCCAAAACGACATGAGGCAGGTCGGTAAAAACTGTCTTTGTCATCATCTTTCACAAAGAAGTTTTTAATAAAATATACATGATTCTTTAAGGTTCTACGAACATGAATAAACCAAAAAATGAAAGGTTCATGTATGGCAACAGAGAATCTTGATTTATAATTTAATTAATGAATGAAGTGTTGCAAAATGTTGAAAAAATGGAAAAATCAACTTAATTAAATTAAGAGTAGCAAAGGTTTAATTTGTCATTATCTAGTTCATATATATATTTTTAATCAAGTTGCATTTCCTGGGACTTTCTTTTTCTTTTGGGGGTGTTTATGATTAGCGGTGGTTTCGTAGAGTACTAAGTTTTTTCTTCTTCATAATTTATTAACCAATTATAATTATAATTAATATGTAAAATTATGTATCAGATATCAATCATTTGTATTTGGTATCAACTTATTAAGTATTGTCTTTTTTCGGTTGGTACATGATATTAGTTTTGTATCGGGCAATGCTATTTACACACCTTCAACTTCAATGTCAGAATCAAGCCAAATCATGCATTCAAAATATAAAAAGTAGATCTTCATGTTAATGTGTGTAAGAAAGAAATTATTTGACAGCGGTGCATTTAACAATGTACAGGGGTGCAATTAGCCTCTTCCGTTGTACCAACTTTAAGTTACATATATGAAAATTTGATTTTTTGTTCAAGTAACAAATTTGATGTTTAAGAGGTTTCTAATTGGAAAGAATAAAACTTGTAAACATTCAAATGATCAAACAAAATAGATAAATTTACCAAGTTTAATATTTAATACATAAAAAACTAATAAATAATTAAATAAGTTCGCTTTATGGTACTACCATGATATGATATGCGACTTCCAATACTATGTACAAAGTTGGCACATTTGGTTCGGTACTACCAACCGATTGTAATTGACACGATTGGTATATATGATGGCTAATTTAGTTTGTTACAAAATTGTTACCCTTGGTTACGATGATAGTTGTTTGGGTAAAAAACAACCAAAGTCCTTTGTCATACGTCTTTAGATTCCAAATAGACCATTAGCCCATAGTCGCACGGTCAGAGAAATAACTGACGTCCTTCCTTTGAGCGACTTTGACCAGATTATCAACACCCGTACATGATGGCTGTCGTACGACATGATTTCAGTTACTAATTTACAACATACTTTATATTATATTTAATGCAGGATTTCAAGGACGTTTATGATGTGAGAATCATAACGGAAGACGTTACCAATAAACAACGGATATAACAGATGATA
This sequence comes from Arctium minus, assembly GCA_954870635.1. Taxonomy (NCBI): domain Eukaryota; kingdom Viridiplantae; phylum Streptophyta; class Magnoliopsida; order Asterales; family Asteraceae; genus Arctium; species Arctium minus. Next base: position 22,219,266 of record OX941084.1, read on the forward strand.
TCATCAATATCGAACGGTTACCTTATTAAAGATATGCATTCAAGACCTGCTAACGGATAATTGGAGTATAAATATGAAGATTGAACTTCACATTCGGACATCTGATTCTCAAACCTTACAAGCTCACTCATTCTCTCTCGAAGTTCATAAAGCCTATTGTTGTTTACCACACGACGTACGATCAAAGTATAATTACACACGACACACGATCGACTTTACTTTATCATATTGTTTTATATTATATTTCACTTGTAACATTTGTTATCAAGGACGACGTCCCTGATTGACGTCCATAGTGCACGACGACTCATACTTGTCCGCGGTTTTTACTCATTTTAGGGGTTTTCCGCGTCACCAATTCCCTTGTCTCGTTTATTTCATTTTTATTATTGTCGTACGATTATTAAAGTTACTTTCTTTGGTTGGATCAAGCTCCACATTTACCTTAAATTTTCCTTGGGAGATTTTTGGCATAAACAGTTTGGCGCCATCCGTGGGACCCCATCCAAAGAAAATCTTTGATAATCTTACGACGTGCTAACGTTTTCCTTCTAGTATTCTCTTTTTTCAGTTATTCAGGATAATGTCATTCGAAGGAACTCAAGATCATGTTGTGGCTCAAATGAACATGGAGCTGACTGCTGCTCGTGCCCGTATTGACGCCCTAACAGCTCAGGCTCGTCAGGCGGCAGAAACTATGGAGCATCTCAGAAGTCAAAGTGGAAACAATGTGACTGGGACTACGAATGCTTATACTGGTTCTTGGAACGTACCTCCTCCATTGCCTAATTATCCTCGTCCACCACCAGTTAATCCTGCGACCTTCGTAATCCCAACCATGCCTATGCCTTATATGCCGTTCAATGGATATGCCTCTGATTCCTCGCAACAGACTAACTTCAACGGATCAGGTTATGTTCCATTGGGTGTTCCCGGGGGTGTACCAATGGATCCCATTGCACAACGATTGAAGTTTCTAGAGGATCAGAATGAGCGTGTCTTGTCTATGCTAGCCAAATTGCCAGGGGCAGCAGTCCCAGTTGATGTCGAACCACGAACAGGATTTCAAGCGTCGCCGTTCGTCGATGAAATTGCTTTGGTGGACATCCCAAAGAAATATAGCATCCCGACCTTCTCCCCAAAATATTCAGGTGTCACTGATCCGACAGAGCACGTCGCCCAATACAAACAGCTCATGTGGACTATTTCAATACCGCATCAATTCCAAGAAGTCTGCATGTGCAAGAGTTTTGGAGCAACTTTGACTGGAGCAACGTTACAATGGTTGATCAATCTCAAACCTAAAACTATCGGGTCTTTTGCAGAATTGGTGAATCAATTTTCTCAACAATTCGCTAGTAGTCGAAAAATGGAAAAAACAAACGAGCGACCTTTACTATGTCGTACAGAAGAATGGAGAGTCCATCCGGGACTATTTTAACCGGTTCAACGCAGAAATGATTAGTATCCGAAATTGCGACGTGAAAACAACAATTGAAGCATACAAACGGGGTCTAGATGATAGTTCAGGGTTGTATCTCGACCTTACGAAGTATCCTCCGGAAACCTTTGAAGACGTACGAACAAGGACGCGTGCTCATATGAGGGTTGAAGATGACCTCGTTTTCAGAAATAAACATTCAAACGACAGGAAAGGTCTAGGTGTTAAAAAGCCAGACTTCAAGCCGAAACCAACTGTTCGATCAGAGCCTGTCTGACAGATTTCAAACGTTAGATTCGAAAAGAAAGGGCCAGCGACTTCTAAATCAGTCCAGTATCCTAAGGTGTCATCTTATGGTTTCCCTGGGTCAGCCAAAGATGTCGTCGCGTCCCTGAAACAGCTCCAACAAAACGTTCGATGGCCAAACAAAAGCGATAAGGATAGTGATAAGAAAGACAAAACAAAATGGTGCGATTTCCATAATGACTTCGGTCATCTAACGGATGATTGCATCGCCCTGAAAAAAGAACTGTCCTGGCTTAATTCGAAAAGTTATTTATGAGAATTGACGGAAAAGAAGGACGTACGTCCCACATCTCCAGAACATGCCAAGGTGATTAATTGTATCATCGGAGGCTCTGATGTCTGTGGGACCACATATTCAGCTGCTAAAAGACATGCTAGTCGCGGTCCCGATGACCGACCAATTCCAAAGGAGGCAAGATCCAAGGAAGATGCAGAATTAGAAGCTATGCCCTTGACGTTCGATCAAGCAGACCTCGACGACGTACATCAGAAACATCATGACGGATTAATTATCCAATTGAGCATTGGAAATTGTTTGACAAAGAGGATACTCGTCGACGGAGGTAGTTCATCTAACGTTATCTTTTTTGATGCAGTGAAAGCAATGGGAATCAACAAATCCGAGATTACACGACGTTCGACTACACTCGTTGGATTTAATGGAGGAGCGACAAGCACCATGGGGGAAATCACACTACCAGTATATGCTAAAGGAATCAACAGACAGATGAAGTTCAACGTCGTCGAATGTTCATCAGCTTATAACGTCATCCTTGGGCGACCATGGAATCACGATATGAAAGTTGTACCTTCGATGTACCATCAAATCTTGAAATTCCCCACGCAATGGGGGGTACAGGAGATCAAAGACGAAAGAAAAGTTGCTAGGGAATGTTACAAAGTCTCTTTGAAGCCCCCGAAGCAGACAATATAGCAATTATAGAACCAGGACGTTCCTAGGACTGACGACGACTATCGCTTGGAAGCTGTCGTCCTAAACTAGGATAAGCCTGATCAGATGGTTTACATAGGTTCGACGCTCGACCCTTCTTTTAAAAAGAAACTAATATCTTTTTTGCAGGATCACAATGATTGTTTCGCATGGACGCACGAAGACATGGTGGGCATTGATCCAAGTATTATTTCTCATAAACTCAACGTTGATCCCTCGTTCAAGCCTGTTCAGCAGAAAAGACGAAAATTCGCTCCTGAAAGAAATAATGTTATCAACGACGAAGTTGATAACTTACTCAAAACAGGAAAAATACGAGAAGTCAAATATCCAGACTGGCTTGCTAACGTTGTTGTCGTCCAAAAGAAAAATGGCAAATGGAGAGTCTGCATTGATTTCACAAACCTTAACAAGGCTTGTCCAAAAGATCCATTTCCATTGCCACACATCGATTCTATGGTCGACGCTACAGCTGGACATGAATTACTCACTTTCATGGACGCATATTCCGGATATAACCAGATATTGATGCATTCTGACGACCAGGAAAAAACAGCCTTTATGACAGATAAAGGTATTTATTGTTATAAAATAATGCCTTTTGGTCTTAAGAATGCAGGTTCGATGTATCAACGATTGGTGAATATGATGTTTAAAGAACATTTGGGCGATACTATGGAGGTATACATCGACGACATGCTTGTCAAATCAAAGCATACAAACGATCATATAGGACATTTGAAGCAATCGTTCGACATTTTGCGTGAATACAAAATGAAGTTGAATCCAACAAAATGTTCTTTTGGAGTTCGAGATGGCAAATTTCTCAGTTATATGGTCACACGACGAGGAATCGAAGCTAACACAAACCAAATTAAAGCAATTATCGAGCTCAAATCACCTAGAAATTTTAAAGAAGTCCAACGTCTAACAGGACGTGTAACAGCGTTGAACAGGTTCATCTCTCGGTCATCCGACATATGTCACCTATTCTACAACGTCCTGCGAAAAAATAAAGGATTTGAGTGGACTGATAAGCATGAGGAGGCATTGCAACAACTCAAGAAATACATGTCATCACCTCCCTTCCTCTCTAAACCTGAGAAAGGTGAAGCTCTTCAACTCTACTTGGCTGTCAACATTAATTCGGTAAGTGCAGTCCTTATACGAGAAACCGACGGACGACAATTGCCAATCTACTATGTAAGTAAAACTTTACTAGACGCTGAAACCAGGTACTCATCTATAGAAAAACTTTTGCTTTCATTAGTCATGGCCGCTAAGAAACTACGACATTATTTTGAATCGCATCCTATAACTGTGGTAACTAACTTTCCATTAAAGTCTGTGTTAAGAAAACCTGAACTAACAGGACGACTAGCTAAATGGAGCATTTACCTCAGCAATTATGATATGGATTTCAAGCCTAAGACGGCGATCAAATCACAGGTCTTGGCAGATTTTGTTACAGATTTCAGTCCGGAGCTAGAAAAAGCGACGATGTCCAACGAGTTAATTGTGGCGACTTTGCACGACACTACTTGGACGCTTGACGTCGATGGTTCATCGAACATAAAAGGAACAGGCCTGGGTGTCGTCCTACAGTCTCCACAAGGGGGCAAAATAGTGTACTCCATACGATGCGACTTCAAGGCAACAAATAATGAGGCAGAATATGAAGCACTGATTGCAGGAATGAAAATTGCTCATGATTTGGGGGCAACATGTCTACATGTTCGGAGCGACTCGTCTCTAATTGTTAACCAAGTTAATGGAGAATTTGTAGCAAAAGATTCAAGGATGATTGCTTATTATAAAATAGTAAAGGAAGAAGCAAAGAAGTTCAGTCGCTTCATAGTCGAACAGGTACCAAGAGATCAGAACACTCAAGCTGACGCATTAGCCAACTTGGGATCAACACTTAGTCGAAGGACATTCGAAAATATCCCAATAGTCCATCTCGCAACACCAACAATCAAAGACGACGGTAATACTATGGTCGCACCAATTGAGGAAGAAAACTCCTGGTCGAATGATATTAAAAATTATTTGGAAAACGATCAACTGCCTGATGACAAAATGGAAGCCAGAAAGGTTAGATTTAAAGCATCAAGGTATGTTATGATCAGAGGACAATTATATCAAAGATCATCGACTGGTCTGAATTTGCGATGTATCACCAACAAGACGCAAGTCTAGAAAATCTTACAAGATATGCACGACGGTGAATGTGGAAATCACTCAAGAAGTCGCAGTCTAGCCAACCGGATATCACGACAAGGTTACTATTGGCCGACATTAAGGCAAGATGCGATCAGGTATGTACAATCGTGAGACACATGTCAAAAACACGCAGGTATGTCTCATAAACCCTCTGAACCCTTACATTCGACTTTGATCCCATGGCCCTTTATGAAATGGGGAATGGACATTGTTGGAAAATTACCACCTGCCCCTGGGCAAAAAGTATTTCTTTTAGTCTTAACAGATTATTTCTCTAAGTGGGTCGAAGCAGCGGCTTTCTCCCAGGTTCGGGATAAAGAAGTCGTTTCTTTTATCCAAACTAACATTATTTGTAGGTTTGGAATTCCATCTGAAATAACGTGCGACAACGGAACACAATTCATCAGTGATCGAACGTGAATATTTTGTGAAGAAAGGAACATCAAGTTGGTTACATCGACGCCTCGATATCCACAGTCGAATGGTCTAGCCGAGTCGAGTAATAAAACTATCATCAATTCAATCAAGAAAAGACTCAAAGCTGCCAAGGGGAAGTGGGTGGAAGAGTTGCCTTCTGTTCTATGGGCTAATCGTACGACACCTCGTACGTCCACAGGACAAACTCCTTTTTCCTTAGTCTATGGATGTGAAGCTGTGTTACCTATTGAGGTACGACTACCGACTTCAAGACATACGTCCGTTGAGCATAACTTGGTCGATCTAAGTTATGACCTCGATGCTTTAGAAGATCTTAGAGAATCTGCGCACATTCGCATGGCGGCACAGAAACAAGTGGTCGAGCGACATTTCAACAAAAATGTCCAGACCAAAAATTTTCAAGAAAGTGATTATGTCCTACGTCGAGTATTTCAAAATACTCAAGAGGTCAATGCAGGTAAGTTTTCCATTAAGTGGGAAGGTCCTTATCAAATCTCTAGCATCGTGGGTAAGGGAGCTTATAAAATCCAAACCCTCGACGGTCGAGATATCCCACGAAGCTGGAATGCAGTTCATTTAAAGAGGTATTTCTTTTAAATTTTATATTTATTTTCTTCGATATCTTTTAAGAAAGATTACTGACTTAAGCATCGGAGGGTCGTTGGTCAAACCAACGACCACCCTACTAATGTTGTTTTTCGCAGGGACGCACGACTTATTTAAAAAAAAAAATTGTGTCGAGTAAAACTCATGTGATCACACGTATATGTTCGATTTTAATGGATGACAAAGGTTAAATTCTGTATTTAATGTTCAATACTTAGAATCAAGAACCATTGTTATAAGTTACCCAAGGTCGGTCGAAAGTTTCAGTTAATGGGGTTGAATGTCTGATATAATGTAATTATCCGTTTACTCGACATACGATTAATTATAAATAAACGTCGATAAGCAAAAGAAACTTTTTTCATTTCCAAAAAGAAAAAATACAAGTATAAGAGGCGACTACAGACGGCCGACCCTTAATGATAAAACTAAAGGAAAATAAGCTAAGAAGGAGGAACGTCAAGTTGTTCCTGCACGACGTCGGTCTCTACTGCTGCCGCTTCTTTTCCGTCGTCGCTCCCCTCCAGGTCATCATCCTCATCGAGGTCCCTTTCGGTTCCCATGGTGTCAAGATAAGTTTTGAACTCTTCAGCGGCCGACGCCATAGGATTTTTCCAGTCAAATAACGCCTCAACAAGGCAGCCCGAGCCGTGAAGCGAGAAAAAGCTTCGATTTGCCTATTCTTAGTCTCCAGGTCCTTGACGTCGCCTTCCAACTCATCGACCCTCTTTTTGAGGGTCGCGACTTCATCAGCAGAAATAGCAGCAGCGGTGGTGGCTTTAATCTTCTCGACCTTCAATGTGGTCGACGACGCCTCAAGCTCAAGGATATGATCCCTAAGCTTAACCTTCTCACGATCCGAAATCTCTAGTAGACTTCGGGTATCGGAGAGCTCAGATTTAAGGCCCTCGACCTTTGCCTTCTCAGACTCGACTGCCTTCAGGGCAATCATCTCCCTTTCAAGAGCTTCGTCAGCCCTTTTCTTAACCTCAGGAAAGGACGTCCTGAGACCTTCCATCTGAGCGAAAAAGCTCAGACAGGCCTGAAAAGCCTGCACGACAGCAAAGAAAGGGTTAACAAAAAGAAAAATGAAGGGAGTAAGGAATAAGTAAGACGTACCATGAAGGAAAGACCAGCAGCATGCTCCCCCGTGTCCTCGACCCGAGACTCCTTGTATCGGTCATAGAAGGTCGGAAGAAGGAATTTTCCTAAGTGTGGAAAAATGACGTCCCTCTCGAGGACGTCATTTACCATAAAGTCAGAAGGGATAGTGAATTTAAAAGTCGTCTCTCTCACTTTTTCCTTGTTCTTCTCCTCACCCTTGGAGGAGGAAGAAGGTGCAAGGAAGGGCTTATTAACGCCCGACACCCCTGACATTAGAGTGTCCTTCGTCACTTGAGTCGAGCCTCCAAACCCGACCCCAGCAACGGTTTCCTTCGCTGGTGTCGCCCGTGAAAGGGACGACATAGTGGCATCACCCGTCTTCTTGGGCGAAGACCGAGGCTTGCCTCAGACACGTCTTGGATCTACCCCCATGGAAGGGGCATATCTTTTCCTCGCTTTCTCCCTCCCTTGACGAGCGAGCTTCAGTTGCTCGGCTCGCTTAGCGGAAGCCGACTTTACAGCTGCGTCATCTGAAAAAAGAAAACAAGTTAAAAATGAAATGACGTTCGATATACAAGTTAAAGGTATTGTCGAACGACTTACCGGTCATTTCTTCTTCTCTTTCTTCTTCTTCTTCCCTCTCTCCTTCTCTGTGAGAGCCCTCGACAGGAATCACCTCAGCTACAAAAACGGCCTCGTCTTCCTCGTTGTTCGACCGAGGGGAAAATGAACGGTTAGTAATACTTCTCCCCAAAATCCTCTGAATCTTGTTGAGAGAATCTTTCCTTGGCTTCACTTTAATGAAATTGATCATTGTTAAACAAAGAAACACATCAAAATATACATCAGAAAAAACGCACGACAAAAACGCATGACAAAAACGCACGACAAAAACATTAAACCTACCCGATTCGTTCCAGCTGGACGACAACCATTGGCTCTCTTCATCATTAACAGACGCCACTTGGAGGAAAACGTACTGACGTTTCCAACCACGATCATTTACCGCGGTGTTATGTATCAGTACATTGTCTCCCTTCGAACGAGGAAACAGACTATACCGGTGATAATTATCCGGTCGAACGCTATAGGCAGTCTAGAGGTCGTTCACATTGAACGGTACCTCCCAATCGGACGTAAGAAGATCGATCACCTGGACAATCTGCCAGAATTGAGGCATTAACTGTCCAGGCGTCAGGTCAAATGCATCTAAAAATGCCCTGACTTTGGGCTAAAAGGCCAAGAAAAACCTATTTTTAAGGGATATTCATACAGAACACAATATCCCTTCGGAACTTCGTCCGACCTTAAATCTTCAGGCGACACCAGATTTATTTCATCTGGAACTCTGAAAGTAATCTAAATGTTCTTCCTCCCTAAACATGCTCACAGGTTCACTCGACATCTGGAAATCTGGGATGTTAAGAGTCGCACACCAATAGCTAAGAATTTCCCAAGCTTTCCTAGGCTTCTTGGCTATAGACTTCTTATGCATAAATCGACACAGAGGGAAGAACAGGAGAATCGTACCTTAAATAGTGTTCTAAACCTCAAATTTAGAATGGAAAGGATTCTGGTCGATCGGAAAGTGAATCTCGCCGGAGATATATTGTTTTAGAAAGGTAAGCGTAAAAAAGGTAAGGATTGAGGGTAATCCTTATTTATACTGAAAATCGGAAACCAAATCGCCAGAAAATCGATGGTCAATGAGATTAACACGTGTCGTTCGTGTCAGGTAGCCACTCGAGTATGCTCAATAAGAGTATGACACCTGTCCTTCATTAGCTGTCAAATTGTTTATTATCATTAACATGACGTCATCATTCAGTTGAAAACGAACCGATTCGGTTCTATGCAAATTTCCCACTTTTTCCTTTTATAACACATGTCTTAGTCTTAAATTTAAATTTCAAAAAGTTGCCGCTTGAATTTTAAATTTGGGGGCAAACTGTTTGGGTAAAAAACAACCAAAGTCCTTTGTCATACGTCTTTAGATTCCAAATAGACCATTAGCCCATAGTCGCACGACCAGAGAAATAACTAACGTCCTTCCTTTGAGCGACTTTGACCAGATTATCAACACCCGTCCATGATGGCTGTCGTACGACATGATTTCAGTTACTAATTTACAACATACTTTATATTATATTTAATGCAGGATTTCAAGGACGTTTATGATGTGAGAATCATAACGGAAGACGTTACCAATAAACAACGGATATAACAGATGCTATCATCAATATCGAACGGTTACCTTATTAAAGATATGCATTCAAGACCTGCTAACGGATAATTAGAGTATAAATATGAAGATTGAACTTCACATTCGGACATCTGATTCTCAGACCTTACAAGCTCACTCATTTTCTCTCGAAGTTCATAAAGCCTATTGTTGTTTACCACACGACGTACGATCAAAGTATAATTACACACGACACACGATCGACTTTACTTTATCATATTGTTTTATATTATATTTCACTTGTAACATTTGTTATCAAGGACGACGTCCCTGATTGACGTCCATAGTGCACGACGACTCATACTCGTCCGCGGTTTTTACCCGTTTTAGGGGTTTTCTGCGTCACCAATTCCCTTGTCTCGTTTATTTCATTTTTATTAGTGTCGTACGATTATTAAAGTTACTTTCTTTGGTTGGATCAAGCTCCACATTTACCTTAAATTTTCTTTGAGAGATTTTTGGCATAAACAATAGTAATACAATGTATTAAGCCTTAGTTATATAGTCAATGACATAATTCTTTATCTCCTATCTAAATAATTAACCGTTTCACATATCCGTAATCAAATCCGACCACAAACTTATTGTACTTGTTGACACTTATAATATCTTGAAGCATACAATATGTTTATAACTCACACACTAATCGCATTTAGTAAGACTTAGAACTTTTGATTTATAAAGAGGTTGATCTCTATTAGCAATTTTAAAAATCGTTGAACCACTCAAAGGCTTACCTTAAAAAAATTCAAGTGGTGACACATTTTGACTATATAAAACGAAACTATACATATCATCATTGGTTTATTGGTTAGTTTCTTGTTTTTCGTATGTGAAGTCCTGTGTTCGAGGCTTTTATCCCAAAAGTTTTCAAAAACATAATAAACATAAAATTAAAAACTTAAAAAAGGGAAACAAATGAGATTCAAACTTGTGCCAGAAAAGGGAGAAAAGGCTGTATTATTATCGTAGTTTCAATTAATATAAGGTTGCATCCAACAAAACAATACGTTGTCACCTTTTATGACCCTATATATATATTTTTTTACAATACAACAAAGGAAAGAAATGGTGGCCTATGCCACCGTATACACCATAGTGGGTCCGCCCATTAAGCCAATGACCAATAAAAATAAAACGGTCCGGTTTACAGGTTTAGGATACATGAGTGGACATGGAGCTCGGATAATTTAAATCCGTAATCGACAACATTCTGATATCTCCGTCACCAATATCACTAAATACTCTTACAGTGCATCTGGGTTTAACTCGAAACGTAATTTCACCCAGATGCACAACTAGTGATTGGACGGGTCTTTTGTATCCGTCCAACACTCTCAAACAACAAAATTTTCCCTCTTGTTCACGTCGCCAAATTCTAACCGTCCGATCCGCAGATCCACTGAACAACAAATCGGAAAAGCTGATCAAACAAAGTATCGCCTTCGAGTGGCCACGTAACGTGCCAGTCAGCACCCTACGGTTACTACCGTCTTCCATACCCCACACGAAAATTGTTCGGTCACATGACCCCGAAAATAACACCGATCCGTCGTCGTTTAATGCCAAGGCGTTCACCGCTGACTTGTGTTTATTCAACGTGGCAATCAGCCCATACTTTCTCAACGCTTTTCCCCAAACTTTAATCCGGCGGTCCGCAGAGGCGGTGTAAATCGTGCCGTCCGCCGCCGCCACGACGGCGTTAATGGCGTCTTCGTGTGCTTTTATACTCTCGACACACCGGAAGTCCGACGTCCTCCAAATTTTCAGGTATTTGTCCCAAGAAACTGAGCACATTAACTGATCGGTAACCAAAGCGAGTCCAGAAACGGCGTCGTGGTGCTCGATCCATAGTTTTTTCCGGTGGCGTCTCACATTGACGTAATTTTTAGGTAAAACCGATCGGAGGATCCGATCTCCGATCGTCGGAAGCGTTGCGATGTGTTTATGGTGTTTATTTTCTGATAGTTTCCATACTCGGATCTTTTTGTCCTGATGAGCTGTGAAAATGTTTCCGTTACTGAAACTAACGGACTTGACGGAGCCTGACGAAGAGCCGGCAACGTTGACGGTGTTAAGTAACGTGAAGGATGTGACGTCGATTACGTGGATTAGGTTTCCGGTGGCTGCGTAGAGGAGGTGGTTATGGACGGCGAGGAAGTTGAGTGGTTTGAGGGAGGTGTGACGGAGGTGGGAGACGGATAGGGTTAGGGTTTCAGCGGAAAGTTTTTGTAAGGAGTGATTGTTGTTGAGGCTGTTGTTGTTGTTGGTGGTGGTGGTGGTGGTGGTGGTGGCATCTGAAATATTGTTGCTAGTGGTGTCGGAGAGGAGTAGGAGTTTGGATGATGGTGGTGGTGTTTCGCGGTGGGTGGTGGAGGAGCATATGGATAAGCATGGTCGGAGTTTCATGGTGGTGGTGGTGGTGGTGGTGTTATTTGATAAAACAGTGATATAGAAGGAAAGAAAAGGACCCTAGATATAAAGCCTTGAATTTCAGAAGTCAACATAGTATTTTCTAAAAATGGATTTAATTTTTTATTTATTTTAAAATTAAATTAGGAATCATTTTTGTTTTTATTTATATTTTAAGAAATCATGAATCATATTTATAGTGGATTATATTTTCGTGTTTGGTGTTTAAAGAACGGGAAAATTGACCAAAAACTAGATATTTTCTAACTTTAATTCACTTTTTAGATGCATCTTTAGTGGAAGATGCAAATGCTCTACCACTTTTTTCTAATTAAAAAAATTTACGTAAATATAGTTATTTAGTAAATTACTTTACATCGCTTATATTTTTTTTATGTTTCATTCTACACATTTTTCATATTAATATCTATATATAATTGTCTATTAACAAAGATATTTAAAAAATACTATAAGTTTATTTTTTTACAAATTACATCATTATCATCGTCTCGTTAATACCATCAAAATGTGCTCAATATTAAACATTTTTTGTATTTTATCAAAAAAATTTAATACCTACATTTTCCTACCTTTATAGTAATTTATTTAATTTAAAACTATAAGGATACAAAGTATAAATATTATAAATAATTCGTAAGTATCTATATTTTTAAAAAATACACGAATAAATAAAAAATATTCAATATTAAGATCATTTTAAAGTTATTGAGAAGACGATTATAATGATATAACTTATAAAAGTATATTTTTAATGTATTTTGATAAATATTCGATTACGTTCGGTATATTAATATAATAAATGTTTCAAAAAATAAAAAAATAAATGTTATAAAGTAATTAAATAATTAATTATAAAGGTGGAGATTGAAATAATTTTAAGGTAAACCACATACTTTTTTTCTTTTTAATTTGACAAAGTGGATTTTAAGTATTTACGTAAAATCTAGCTAATTTGGGAATTGATTTAAAAAGACGACTATAAAGTGAATTTAATTGTGGACATTGGCTGTTTTGGTCTATTTTCTTTGAAAAATTCATGTTCCTTTTTTGAAGAATTAACGGAATGTGGCTTTGAGGTTGCATTTTCTTAACAATCTTAGGGGTCGTTTACCAAACGCTTACCCGGGTAAACGCTTACCAAGTCAGATTATCTTTTGGATGAAGATGACAATGAACAAGAATCTTACCCGGTAAGAGCTAAGACAAGGACCAAGAGTATTACCCTGGTAAGTGATGGCGAAGACTCTTACCACGGTTAGTGCTTACCGGGAAAATTGTTGCATACGATACCGGTTTGGTGGACTAAAATCTTTCCCGGTAAGTAAGTGATATTGTTAAATTTTACCGGTAAGCGTTTATCGGGAAAATTATTGCATACAATACCGTTTTGGAGGACTAAAATCTTACCCGCTAAGTAAGTGATGATGTTAAATTTTATTGGTAAGTGTTTATCCGGGTAAGCGTTTAGTAAACGGGCTCTTAGTCTCTGTTGTTGTAAAAAACAATTATGAACTTGGTTCATGTGGTTGCAATTTTTTTAATCGAAATAGGTCCGTCAATAAATTGACGAAACCGGGTCACAATTGTTGCATTTAGGTGTCGTTATAAAATGTTTACCCGATAAGCGTTTATTGAGTCATTTACCTTAACGAATAAACATGGCAAACACCGAGAATCTAACCCGGTAAGAGCGAAGATAATGATGGAGAATCTTACCCGACAAGTGAGAGTGATGACTCTTACCCGATAAGGTGCTTACCCGGTAGAGTAAGTTAGAATATTGACTCTTATCGATATACGATTACCGGGTAAGTAATTGAGTAATCTACCCCTCTTAAGGAACCGCCTCGTTAGAAAATTTCAACCACAACGACCCAAATTGTGAAATTTTCAAAATGGGGACGAAATAGTTAAAAACACCAAACCACATGAGCATCCACAATGTGCTCGTTAGAAGGTTTTTGGGAGGTTTTTCAAAAAGCAAAAACCTCATTTTGAGGTTTTCACATAGTGGAGGGGTTTTTCAATTGAAGTTTTTCGTGAGGTTTTTCGTCATAGATCGTAACTGTACGACCTGCTTTTTCGTAGATTTTTCGTATTTAATCAGTTTTAACTTTATAGAATTTTATAAAAGTTTCATATTTAGTCAGTTTTATTTATTAACCAGATTTATTTATTAATATATTTAAAGTAATCCTATTTAAATATAGTTATTAAATAAATACATAACGAAAGTAATTATATTTTTATATTTTTAAAATAATATCTCAAATTTGACATATTTATACAATTCTAAGAGATTTCTTAATGACCCAATTTTTATTTTCGGTTATACATACTTTTAAGTTTAACATTTTAAATTTTTTTATTTTGCATACTTTTTATAAAACTTTTATATATTTCTTAATAACCTAATTTTTATTAAATTTATTGTACATACTTTTATGTATTTGTATGAATTTTAATATATTTATTTTTATAAATAAGAATAAAAATGATATAAAGTTAAAATTGTGAGACCTTGAATAGTTTAAAAAAGTAATGAAAAAGCTTGGGTGAGGTTTTTCACATAGTGGAGGTATATAAAAGTTTTTAAGTTGTTGAGGTGACAATAATATGTAAGAAAAAAGCTATGAAAAACCTTGGTAAAAAAGTTGTACACTGTGGATGCTCTAAAGATGTAATTCGCCTATTCTATATATCTATATAGTATTGTTTTTACTTATAATTTTTATGATTTTTTTTAGGTAAGATATTTATGATTCTTAAATAAATAATGCGCAGTAGTTTTTAATTATTTTAACCCAAACTTGATACCAAAAGGTAGGGGTGTAAATAGGTCATGTTGGGTTAGGTTCGGGTTCAACCCATTTATTAATTGGGTTAAAAATGACAACCTATCCAACCTGTTTAATTAAATGGGTTGAGATTTTCAACCTAACCCAACCTGTTGGGTTGATGGGTTGGTAGCAGGTTGACCTATTTATAATTATCTCAACCCAATCTGTTAAATAAATTGGTTAAATCTGGGTTGACCCATTTAAATTTAAAATTGTAAATGAAATAAAAATGCTTAAACTACTTCATTCCACGACAAATACACAACGACAAAGACAAATACATAACTCGTCGTGAAGTCTTGAAACAGAGGGAGAGGAGAGGAGTCGCCGGTGAAGAGGGAGGAAGATCTGCGCCGACGACGTATGAGGGAAGAGGGAGGAGTCGAGGAGAGGACTGAGGAGGCTGGAGGCGTTTCAAATTAGATATAACATTTAATGATTTAGTCGATTAGGGTTTTCTTCTTTCAAATTTCAATATAGAAATTATTTTTTAATCTTTAAAAATTATATTAAAATATTAATTGTATGAAATATTAATTAATAATTAAAAATAAAATATTAGGTAATATTATAAATGGGTTAGAAATATGTTGTAAATGAGTCGAAATCAGGTTGTAAATGGTCGAAAATTTCAACCCAATCCAAACCCAATTAATAAATGGGTTAGACGGGTTGTCCCATTTAACTTAAATATGTTGAAATTCTCAATCCAACCTGCTAATTTTGGGTTGGGTTCGGATTGCGTTAGGCGGGTTGGGTCACTTTTTGCCACCCCTACCAAAAGGTCTGGATAAGATAAAACATTAGTATAGTGACCACAATTGACAATTTTACTAAAGTAGAGGGACCAAAACTAAAATAATCTAATATTCAATTCCTCTCACCTCCGAGAACGAAGCCGTATTCGAGGCTCGGATTTCGTCGAAAAATCACCGACGAGCGTCCGTTCGATTTTACAACTACAGTAGACTAATCAATTTACAACTCTAATGAGCAGAGGCTTGATCTTGATGACGAGGAAAAAGCTTCATCAACACATGGAGAGGCAAAGATGATGAACATGACGACGTTTTTCGGATGTCATTGGGCGCTTTTGTGTTCCGGCAATCAATGGATAAAGTTCATGTTTGGATCACTCTTCACAGGATGAGAAGGTCTCAATCTTTCTATTTCTCTCTGTATGTATGTCTATATGTATTCTTATATGCTTTGATTATGATCGTATGGTATTTTGTTATAGATGTACATAAATTGCTGAATTAGGGTTCGTATCATACTTGTGGACGTCGAGGTGTGTTAGAAGATGAATATGGTTGAAGGAGACAATGAATATGTTGAAGGTTTGAAACCTCAATATATTGATTGAGAGAAAACGTACAAAGTGTAAAGTAAATAATGAAAAGTTATCTAACCTAGACTACAAGATACAACATTTTTATACGTAGACTAAATGGATTTGGGCCCTATACTGACATGGGCGTGGGCCCTCTATATACATTAACATCCCCCTTCAAACTCAATCGGGAGAAGAATGAGCCAGATGGAGTTTGGAAACTAGATCACGAAACCGTCCTGGTAGATGAGCTTTAGTGAAAATATCAGCCGGTTGATCAAGAGTCGAAATAGGAAGAAGCTGGATCGTCTTACGAGTCACATGTTGACGAACAAAGTGACAGTCAATTTCAATATGCTTTGTGTGCTCGTGAAAGACATCATTGTGAGCAATCTGTATCGCACTGTTGTTGTCACACCACAGTGGAGTTGGGTACTGTTGAGGAGCCCCCATGTCAGATAGTAGCTAGCGTAGCCACACAAGTTCTTGAGCCGTGTCAGCTAGTGCTCGATACTCAGCTTCAGTACTGAATCGAGCTGTGAGAGATTGTTTCTTGCTCCGCCAAGATATAAGGGAGTCTACAAGAAATAAACAGTAGCCGGTAGTGGAGCGACGATCAGTCATTGTAACACCCTCAAATCTGGAAATAGCAACTTATTCACGCTGTGAGGTCGTTTTCTTTAAACAGACTTGTACTAATGGCAAAACAGGCCCTCGGACTTTCAAAAAGATGACATTCGGCGCCCTTGAGTTTCCTGACTTTTAGATTCGGCCCTTATTTTCACTATTTTGGACAATTTCGCACTTTTACCCCCTCCTAACATAATATTTCACATTTTAGTCCAAAATTTATAACCCAATTAATTTTATTTTTATTTTCCTTTTTTTTCATAATTATTTATTTATCTAAATTTTCGGATGTTACAAATCTCCCCTCCTTTAAAGAATTCCGTCCTCGGAATTATTCTGACTAAAAAGTCCTTTGTCTCCAATGTCATTTCTGCACCCTTGTGGAATTTCCATTTAATCACTAATAGAGGTATAATCTTGGTCCTTAATCTTATCATCTTAATTAGATAATCTATTGTGCAATTTATAGGGTTCCACCAATGTCCGTACGACATTATAACTACTTTTCTTTGTATACTTACCTCCTAGCTTACACGCATTCTTATCCCAATAATGACATAAACAATATCATTATAGGATGGAACAAAATCATAAATAGCTACTTCATAATGTAAGCATTATTTTGTAGGGAACATACCAGATGTGACGTTAGGAGTCTCTATAGCCTCCTCCAAGGTTATGTTATATGCTCGACCTCGCCCCCTTGGTGACTCCTTATCAGATTCTTTCCCCGACCCGTGTCCCATTGTCTTAGTATTATTCATTGCTCCTTTCTGAACATTGGGACAATCAAACCGCAAATGACCCATAGCTCCACATTCGTAACAAGACTTCCTCTCTGGACATTCTCGCACAGTATGCCCTGGCTTCCCACATCTATAGCATGTCACATTCCCAACCTTACACTCACCGTTGTGTCTCAAACTGCATTTGTTGCATTGAGGGATAGTAAAACTCTCGCTTCGTACTTTCGTTGATGTTGGCATCCCCTTCTCCCTCATTTTTGATTCACTGACATCTTCCCACTTTCTATTGATGTCCCTCCTTTCTTTGGTGGCCTTAATGTTGTTCTCCTCAGCTACAATTGCCATCTCCACCGCCTGGACAAACGTGGTCGGTTTTGTCATGTCCACATATTGTTTTATTTCTATCCTTAGTCCATCTTGGAAACGATTTATCTTCCTCTGTTCGGTTGCCACCTGGTAACTGGAGAACCTTGCTTTCTCCAGAAATTCATTCACAAAATCTTGCACTGAAGACGACCCCTGCTTCAGACTCAAAAATTCTGATTCCAACTTATTAACCTCTGATTGTGTGCAATATTTGTCCATCATCATCGTCTTCATTTGCCCCCAAGTCATGGTAGCGATATCGTCGTCACCTATGATCGCACACTCGTTCTCGCACCAATGTAGTGCATAGTCCACAAAGGTGGTCGCAGCGTAGGTCACCTGTTGCTCTTCCGAGCATTTGCAAATCTTAAAGCTACTTTGCATCTTAGTGATCCAGTTCATCAAGGCAATTGGATCCTCAATACCCTTAAATTCCTTCGGACAGGTGGCCTTAAACGTCTTGTAACTTCATCCTCTCTCATTGATTTGTGGTTCAACCTTTTCCTTGATTGGTGAATCCATCTTCTTTTTGTCTGATGATTCAACCTTTTCAGTGGCAGAAATGTTACTCACTGTTTTCTCTCGTCGGACGCTTACTGTTTCCTCCTCTTCATGGTTTATGAACCTGTTGCCCAACATTGCTTTAAGCATACTTGGCAACGTATTTTGAAGGACTTGAACCACCCGTTCAGTAATCACCTCATTAGTGGCGGGATTTTCTCGTCGCTTATTACCTCGACCCCTACTGGCGGTTGAGTTAGCACGGGTAGACGGAGTTGCACTTGAGCTTGCAGAACGTCCGCTACCTCGACCCCGACCCCGACCTCGGCCTCGACCTCGACTTGTTGATGGTGCCACTCCGTTAGCACCTTCTTTGATGATGGCAACCCTTGCAGATCCACGTGAGGCCATGCTGATACCATATGTTATTATTATTATTACAGTGTGGTTCTAAAGTCAAACTATAACATATTGTCATCAATTATAATCAACTTACCATGTATGTGCCAATACATAATGATTTCGAACACCGATTATCATTAAAATCCCTAGGCACATAGTAACATGAATGACACTTCTTATCATATAATAATCTAATGTGAAAGTTAAAACAAAACTCTAGCATTCCTCAAAATTGGAATGTATATGACCACCAAACCGTGCATCTAAACAAAAGTTATATGTGCATCCAAAAACCCCATAAGATCTGCCAAGCATACTTAGTAGAATTATTATCGATCTATATCCTTCACCTTTAGAGATCACTTAATTAAACCTAAATCTTGCTTACATAATTAAACACTCCCTAGTCCCCATGCATACAAGTGATATTCATAAACATTACGGTTAAGCACCTTCCACCCTAACCATCATTCGTTTATCACTCTCCCATGCTCCTCTATAATTGACCTTATGATGTATGTTACTGTATAAACAGAACCTATACAAAAGCAAATGAATGCTTAGTCATTACTAAGTTTTACACTCCCTCTTCTCTCTCCATCTCATTTACTTTTACACCGCTCAGTTTAAGTTTAGGTCATAATCAATAACCTAATTCTCTTAAACTAAGGCTCTGATACCAACTTGTAACACCCATGTTTTCTCCTTTAGGAGTGTTACGTAATCTGAAACAAATCATCCAAGAATACTTAAAAATTACGACCAGATTTAAACACTACCAGAAAAAAGACCATTTCCGACGGCAAAATCCGTCGGAAATCCGTCGGAAAATCAAATTACCGGCGGATTACGCTGTCAAAAAATGCCCGGCTAGAAAATGGATTTTTCGACGGATTTATAATTTCCGACGGATTTTTCCGTCGGAAATTAATTTCCCATTTTTTTAAAAAAGTTAGATTAATTAACAAATTCTTAATCTGATTAATTAGTTTCCGACGGATAAAAAATTTATTAATTATTTTATTTTTAACCGTTTATTTATTAAAAAATATAAAGAAACATTTTTAAAAAAGAAAAACAAATTTCCGACGGAAAATCCGTCAGAAATTATTTTCCATTTTTTTAAAAAAAGTTAGATTAATCAATATTATCTTAATCAGATTAATTAGTTTCCGACGGATTTCCGACGGATATGAAATTTATTTATAAATTTATTTTTAACAATTTATTTATTAAAAAAATTATAAAGAATAATTTAAAAATGAAAAACAAATTTCCGACGGAAAAATCCGTCGGTAATTCCGTCAGAAATCCGTCGAAAACTTGTTTTTTCTTTTTTAATATTTATTATTAGAAAATTAATTATTCTATAATTTTTTTAAATTATAATTGAAATATTATAAAATTTCTTCTTTTTATTTCACCATAATAATAAGTTGTCACCTTGTTTTGAATTCGGTCCGTAAGGTATCCATTTTGTTTTAATTTGGTCCATTCAAGACACACTTGGGGTACTTTAGTCTTTTTACTGTTTTTATCTTTTATCTTTTTGTTAATTAGAATTTTTTGTTCGTCTTACTTTATTTAAATGCATCTTAAGGTACACATTTTATACAAAATTTTAATAAATAAATATTTTTCATCCCGTTTCAACAAAACCATCAAAACCATTATCTTCATCTTCGTACCTGCAAAATAAAAATCAAATAAACCATCACAACCTTCATAAGTGTCTTCCATCACCATACAACTAAACCAAATAAAAATCAAACTCTAAATCAAAATCAAAATCTAAAAGTTAAAGCCCAAATCTATACCTAAATCTTCCATCAAACCTAAATAAAAAACACAAATCAAACCTTAAATCTAACACCCTATGGGTTCGAAGGTAACGTAAATAAGAAACAACTGTTTTGAATTCTTCTTATAAATAAAACCCAAACCTGATAAAACGATGATATATATGGGTTTTCGAAGGTAACGTGAGGAGATGTTTAAACCAACCTGGCGAGAGAACAATGGAGATGAAACCGATGAGAGATGAGACAATAGAGATGGAGATGAGACGAGATCTTTGGAGATGAAGATGAGACGATGGTATTTAACAGATGTAGATGAAACTCAAATGAGAGAACAATGGGGATGAAGTCCAGACGAGAGAACGATGGAGACGTCGAAGCGTGGTTGGAGAGTGGTGGTGGCGGGGGAGCGATGGAGGCGGCGGCTGTATAGATGAAACCCAAATGAGAGAATGACGGGGATGAAGTCCAAACGAGAGAACGATGGAGACGTCAAAGCGTGGTTGGAGAGTGGTGGTGGCGGGGGAGCGATGGAGGCGGCGGCTGTAGCGATGGAGGGTTTTTGAGGCTTTGGAGGATTCAACTGATAAAAGGATGGGTTTTTAATATTAAAAATGAGGGTATACATGGAGGAGATGGGTTAAATAAAAAAGGTAATTAAATACATCACGCAATGCATCAAATAAAAAGGGGGAATCTAGAAAACAAAAAAGGGGGGAAATTTTGGGAGGGTGGGCGGGAACCAATAATTTGGGTGAAATAAAAGAGAAGTAAATATATTTATTTTATAATCTAAATTTTAAATATTTTCCAAAATTTTAATATATTTATGAGTTTTGGAAAGTGATATAAAAGGGGAAGTAATATATATTTATGTAAATTCAATATATTTATGGTGTTAATAAAATCTAGAATTGTTTTTAAAGATTTTCCAAAATTTCAGAATTTCAGAATTTGATGAAGAAAAAATCAGATAAAAAATTATTTAAATCAGTTCTCATAAAATTGTAACATTTTTTATTCTTAGTGAATTCTAGTGTTTTTGGGACCTTGCTTTTGAAATGTTTAGTGTTCTAATATTTTTGGGACCCTGCTTTTGGAATTATCATCGTTAGTTTTTCAATTAACCGATTCATACGCAATATAGCCCATCAAAGAGCAATACAACCGATTTAAGCCCAACTGAACCTATCAAAGCCAATTGTGATTGTTGGTGACTTATTAAGACCAATATATCCAATAGAACTGATTTAAGCCCAATAGAACAATCAAAGCCAAATAAAGACCATCAAAGCCCATTACGAGCATTGTTGACTTGTTAAGGCCCAATATAACCGATTAAAACCCAATTGAATCGATTTAAGCCCAATAGAACCATCAAATCCCAACAGAACCGATTTAAGCCCAATTGAACCGACTTAAGATCAATATAACCTATCAATCCCAATAGAACCCATAAAAACTCATTATGATTGTCATTGACTTATTAAAAGCCCAACTAAACCGATTTAAGCCCAATATAACCGATTTAAGTCCAATTGAATCTTTTTAAGCCCAATATAACCTAATAAAACTCAGTTGAATCGATTTAAGCCCAATAGAGTCATCAAAGCTCAATAGAACCATCAAATCCCAATAAAAGCCCATTATATCCCATTATGAGCATTGTTGACTTATTAAGGCCCAATATAACCTAAAAACCCAACTGAATCGATTTAAACGTAATTGAACCGATTTGAGTCCAACATAACCGATATAAGATCAACATAACCCATCAAATCCTAATTGAACCCATCAAAGTCTGTTATGATCGTTGTATCGATTATTAATGCCCAAACACACAAGTAAAGACTTATTATGTGCTTCTTTACACGTAACGACTTCATAGATGCATGTGTCGTGTATTTGTGTCAACTAGACAACTAAAAACCATTATACACTGATATAAGCCACTCAACCACCATTATTGCCCAATATAACATTTTATGACTTATTAAGCCCAATAACACCAATGGTGACTTATTATGTGTTTGTGTGCACGTATCCACTCATAGATGTATATGTTGTATATTAAGGTCGAAAAAAGAACTAAGAACCATTATATCACAATACAAACCAATAAATCACCATTATATCCTAATATGATACTTTATAACTTATTAAGGTCCGCCTTAACACCATATGTGACTCATTACGTGTTTGTGTACAAATATTTACCACATATATATGTGTGTGGTGTGCACTTGGTTAGATAAGAAAACTAAACCACCATAGCCCCACACGGAAATCCGTCGGAAATAAATTCGATTTTATAAAAAATTTATAACTTAACCATTTGATTTAAGAAAATGTTTTAAAATTAAAAAAAAATAAAAATCGAATTAATTTCCGACGGAAAATTAATTTAATTAAAATTAAATTAATTTCCGTCGGAAATTAATTCGATTTTTAAAAAAAAATTAAAACTTAATAAATTAATTTAACAAAATATTTTAAAATTAAAAAAAATTAAAAATCGAATTAATTTCCGACGGATTTCCGATGGAAAATTAATTAATTTAAAACTTAATAAATTAATTTAACAAAATGTTTTAAAATTAAAAATCGAATTAATTTCCGACGGATTTCCGACGGATCCGACGGAAAATTAATTTAATTAAAATTAAATTAATTTCCATCGGAAATCCGTCGGAAATTAATTCGATTTTAAAAAAAAAAATTAAAACTTAATAAATTAATTTAAGAAAATGTTTTAAAGTTAAAAAAAATAAAAATCGAATTAATATCCGACGGATTTCCGACGGAAAATTAATTTAATTAAAATTAAATTAATTTCCGTCGGAAATCCGTCGGAAATTAATTCGATTTTTTAAAAAAAATTAAAACTTAATAAATTAATTTAACAAAATGTTTTAAAATTAAAAAAAATTAAAAATCGAATGAATTTCCGACGGAAAATTAATTTAATTAAAATTAAATTAATTTCCGTCGGAAATTAATTCGATTTTTTAAAAAAAAATTCCAACCTCGAACTACCTGACCCTGAGATGCATACTATAGTCAGCTTATAAAGCTCAATGAGTTCATGGTTTGCGTGAGTGAAATCATATCTTGTCACACATATCAAACATGCAAACTTCATATAAAATAATATTCATTTTCTAAAACATGCAGCACCAAAATAAATGAGACCTTATAATTGTCTCATCGAGTAAGGACTGATAAGTTGCAAGCATTCCCTGGGTGTGTACGGCTCACCTATAGCCAATAACCAATTACGGGGTCGTGCTGCCGTGTCACAGGCATTCCCTGGTGTGTACGGCTCACACAGAGCCAGTCACCCATTTCGGGGTCGTGCCTCCCCTTAAGTGTGACAAACCAAACCAACATCCCATATTCCCAGTGGCGGATCCAGGAAATTAATGTAACGGGGGCACATAATAATTACCATGTCATCAAAAATACAAAAGTAGTTACATTTTACAACCGCTCTCTACGCGTTTTCATCACTTGAAAACGAGTCATGACATCTTCATTTGTAACATGAGCAAGTCCTTCTTTCTCTACGGCACATATCACACATCCATTCAAAAAAGCATCACAAATTCGATTGCGTAAAGATGTCTTCACAATTTTCATTGCAGAAAAGCATCTCTCGACTGTTGCGGTTGCGACGGGCAAAACCAATGCAAGCTTCAATAATCAATAAACGAGAGGAAACGCAAGATGTTTCCTTGTTTCGACCATCACTCTACCAAGGTCGGATATACCTTTCAAGTTGCCAAATATTTCATCTTGTTTGACATTGTCAATGTAGAGCCGAAGTTGATGCTCAAGAGTCTTTCTTTCCTCATCACTAAAATCATCCGGATAGAACTCTGCCAACCTTACTAACTTTGATGGGTCAAAGTCACAAAATGAGTAAAGTGGATTCAAAGATGCCATACAAGTAAGCAACTCAGAACTTACCTCATCGAATCTGTCACCAAACTCTTGAATTTGCATATCCACAACCGTGTTGAAGCATTCAAACTCATAGTAATGTCGGTATGTGATATTTGTCCTTTGTCTTCGATTTTTTTGATTAACATAGACATCCTCCATATTCACCATTTCAATATCATATTTTTTGCAAAAAGAAGAGATCTTCTCAAGAAGTCGACAAAACTTATCAACTCTAAATTGTTGCAATTCTCGCTTCGTTGATTTCACCAATGAAATAACATTTAAGATATCTTGATCCTTTCTTTGAAGAGCTTGTGACAATTAATCAGTTAGTCCTAAAATATGCAACATCAAGTGCAAATAAAACACTGAATCAAACGATTGAAAAAATATTTGAAGACCATTTGCTTGACGTTGACTGGAAGGTTTATCGCACACATTTTCAACATAGTCAAGCACCTCAATAACAGATGGAAACAAATCAACCAAACGCTTAAGAGTTTTGTAGTGAGAACCCCATCGTGTATCTCCAGGTCTTCCAAGAGAAAGCTCTTGATTTAACCCAATGCCAGTTTCAATTTCACCATTACCGATGGCTTCTTGCACTTTCTCCTTTTGACTTTCTCGAACCATATCTGCTCGTTTGCAAGAAGCACCATTTGATTATTCCCTGGAGCATTCCCTAATGTAACCTTCCCCACAACCTCATTTTGATTTCCGATTAATTTTACTAATTCCAAGAAATTCCCTCTATGAAGAGACTCTTCCGACTCATCATGCCCACGAAAAGGTAATGCACTATTTAACAAAAATCTAGCGGCATCAATTGAAGCATTTAATCGAATACGATACTCATTTTTCACAATATTGTTTTGCTTATGAAAGGCAACGGCAATAGACTGATTCTGTCTCATTAGATCCTCACATTTCTTAAATGCTCTATTGTGACAACTATTAATGTCACCCACATGAATAGCAAGTCTCTCGGTTTTATTCCAACTACTAAACCCATCCGTCACAAAAGCATCATTCCCACCTTGTCCACTACAATGATCTCTAAATAAGTAACAACATAGGCAAAATGTTTTATCCGCTTTTACACTATACTCCAACCAGTTACCGTATTGATCAAACCAAGCCGGATTAAAACGTCTTCCCTTGTTTCCTATCATTCTTCTTGGAAAGTCATGACCACGTGGTTGGCACGACCCTTTAAGCAAATATTTTCGTCTTACTTCATCTATTTGATTTGGGTGAAATTGTGAAATTCTTTTCCTATCGGATGGGTCCGAAGGAAGATCATCTAAATCAACTTTCCTCTGTGTCGTTGGAGTAGAGTTGTTTCCACTTGAGGTTTTTCTTTTAAGAAATTTCTCCATTTTCTATAAAATAAATAACAAAACTTTATATTATAAACCAATCATTATTAATTTATTATCTACCAAACATCACCATCCATTCAATATATTATAAAAAGAACCCACTGACACTCCATTAGTCCACTTACTATTGAGAAGTTGAAATTGAAAAAAAAAAACAAGTAAAGATCGAAGTTGGAAATATAAATATAGCAAAAACAACTAAACAAGTACATATGGATGTGCTTATGTGCTGTAAAAAACAAGTACATATATAGCAAACAAAGTCAAAGACATTGGGAACCAAAACTTAAAACCCCATCCTTGGAAGTTGGAAATCAAATAAACAAGTAAACAACAAACCTCAAAAGAAAAGATCGAAGCTCCTGGAATGGATTATGGATGTGCTTATGTGCTGTTTTTCGGTCTCCAAATCTCCAGCTCTGTTTTGCAAACAAGATAGAATCATAATCTCAAAAGAAGAAACAACCAAACAAGGGAAGAAATCAAGAAAATCGAAGTATCAAACCTGTATGCAGACTGCAGCGTGCTTCGGTGCTTGCTCCTGCAGTCCTGCCGGCGTGGAGTCGTGGTTGCTGGCCGGCCGGCGATGGCCTATTGACTGTGGGGTGTCGATGCAGCTAGGCTTTCAGGTTTGTGAATTGTGGGGGCCCAGGAATTTTTTACTGGGGGGATAGATAATAAAACTTTAAAAATATCAATTTTTTACCTTAGTAAAAAAAAAAATTATTGGGGGCCCATCCCCCCTATCTATAAGGTAAGTCTGCCCCTGCATATTCCGTACCATGCACCATTTGTATAATGTAAACCAACTGAAAATCCAAGCATGCTAAATACGTTTAAAACCAGAAACAATTAGCATGCATGCTCCACCAAATTCCACATATATGTAAACATATACCAATGACATTATTTAAATCATTATCATGCATAACATCCACCATAGAAATCATATAATGCTCAAAATACATTTGTACGTATGTATGCATCCCAGTGTAAGTCACATGAAGACTCACCTGATTGCGTAGATCGACTATCGATAGCTCCTGACAGAAGACCTATACATTTTATACCATAATATCTAATTTATGACTTAATTCTCCAAAAGTCAACTTATTGTCTAACCCGACCCAACCTGAAGTCAAACTCCAAATTTGAGTCTCCAAATTTGTTCCAAATAGCTCGACCCATCATTAAAATCCATATGGGTCAAACGAGTCAAAAGTCAACCCATTAGTCAACTCGGTCAACCCCGACAAATTCTAGTCAAAGCTTAAGTGTATTACTCGATGACGACCCAAAACGTCAATTTAACCTTTTATAAATTTATAAATCTTCACTCCCAATTAAAGTGTCCCAATAACTATTTTAGTTCGATAACGACACTTTAAATCTCATTTTTAAATCATATAAGTAAATTAATGATTTATCGTACCCACCCATTTAAGAGTAATTAACTAAAATACCTTACCCCAAGTGTATAAATATGTTGAAAACCTCAAAAGGTCAAATACATAAGGTATTATTTGAAAGATCGGTTAATAAATCGTAGGGGCGTCTTGATAAGTCCGCAAGGATAAATTATCGAAATCGAGTCAAAAGTGTATTTTATAAATCCAAAAATATCTCTTAAATATTCATAAAATATCGTTGCGGAAATAATATTTCTGAAACTTCAAGGATTAATGTCGGATTTTTGTTTTAAAAGGAACAGGTAGAAGAAATTATTTAATTTATGTGAACTCAAGAGACACAAAAATCCCCTTGTACTAGTTGGTAGGAGCAATGTTTCTCATGCACGATGTCACGGGTTCAAATCTGGCCTCCCCTAGCATTAATTTTTAACGCCTAAATTAAGTGCGGGTCAACCTTATGACCCGGTTGTAACCCACCCGCAACACCCATGGGCCATCCTCTTGACCCAGCGACCAAGCAGCCATTGCTGCACGTTTTTTGCAAATTCAAGCTTCGTTTTCACTCGTTTTTTGATCTTTTTTCTTCGTTCTTTTTGCATCAATTCCTTGGTAATATTTTTATCAACATTTTGACATAAGAAACATGAATTTTCGTCAAAAAATGAGTTCTAATCTTCTATTTAAAGTTTAGATTTTTAAAACTAAACACCAACAACTTCAAGCAATGATTTAGACTATAAAAACGCAAATCTGAGCCAATAGATTTCTATGGTTCGATATACGACTTAAAAACGAAGCCATGGAACTAAAAATCATAAGATTTGGTTTAGTATATTACCTCAAATCGTTGAAAAACTGAGAAACTCGACCTTGCTCTTTCGGACCCGATTTCTCTCTCGAAACTCGACCGAATTTCGAGTGGTTTGAACTCAAATGGCCCTTAGCCGATGCTTTTCAATTATATGAAGAAAAACTTGGCGTATTAATTGAAGAAATCGGACAAATCGCGATTTTCACGCTGTGAGGTCGTTTTCTTTAAACAGACTTGTACTAATGGCAAAACAGGCCCTCAGACTTTCAAAAAGATGACATTCGGCCCCCTTGAGTTTCCTGACTTTTAGATTCGGCCCTTATTTTTACTATTTTGGACAATTTCTCACTTTTACCCCCTCCTAACATAATATTTCACATTTTAGTCCAAAATTTATAACCCAATTAATTTTATTTTTATTTTCTCTTTTATTTTCCTTTTTTTTCATAATTATTTATTTATCTAAATTTTCGGATGTTACAAATCTCCCATCCTTTAAAGAATTCCGTTCTCGAAATTATTCTGACTAAAAAGTTGAGGATTTTCAATCCTCTGTTACCCTTTGTCTCCAATGTCATTTCTGCACCCTTGTGGAATTTCCATTTAATCACTAATAGAGGTATAATCTTGGTCCTTAATCTTATCATCTTAATTAGATAATCTATTGTGCAATTTATAGGGTTCCACCAATGTCCGTACGACATTATAACTACTTTTCTTTGTATACTTACCTACTAGCTTACACACATTCTTATCCCAATAATGACATAAACAATATCATTATAGGATGGAACAAAATCATAAATAACTACTTCATAATGTAAGCATTGTTTTGTAGGGAACATACCAGATGTGACGTTAGGAGTCTCTATAGCCTCCTCCAAGGTTATGTTATATGCTCGACCTCGCCCCCTGGTGACTCCTTATCAGATTCTTTCCCCGACCCGTGTCCTATTGTCTTAGTATTATTCGTTGCTCCTTTCTGAACATTGGGACAATCAAACCGTAAATGACCCATAGCTACACATTCGTAACAAGACTTCCTCTCGGGACATTCTCGCACAGTATGCCCTGGCTTCCCATATCTATAGCATGTCACATTCCCAACCTTACACTCACCGTTGTGTCTCAAACTGCATTTGTTGCATTGAGGGATAGTAAAACTCTCGCTTCGTACTTTCGTTGATGTTGGCATCCCCTTCTCCCTCATTTTTGATTCACTGACATCTTCCCACTTTCTATTGATGTCCCTCCTTTCTTTGGTGGCCTTAATGTTGTTCTCCTCAGCCACAATTGCCATCTCCACCGCCTGGACAAACGTGGTCGGTTTTGTCATGTCCACATATTGTTTTATTTCTATCCTAAATCTATCTTGGAAACGATTTATCTTCCTCTGTTCGGTTGCCACCTGGTAACTGGCGAACCTTGCTTTCTCCAGAAATTCATTCACATAATCTTGCACTGAAGACGACCCCTGCTTCAGACTCAAAAATTCTGATTCCAACTTATTAACCTCTGATTGTGTGCAATATTTGTCGATCATCATCGTCTTCATTTGCTCCCAAGTCATGGTAGCGATATCGTCGTCACCTATGATCGCACACTCGATCTCCCACCAATGTAGTGCATAGTCCACAAAGATGGTCGCAACGTAGGTCACCTGTTGCTCTTCCGAGCATTTGCAAATCTTAAAGCTACTTTGCATCTTAGTGATCCAGTTCATCAGGGTAATTGGACTCTCAATACCCTTAAATTCCTTCGGACAGGTGGCCTTAAACGTCTTGTAACTTCATCATTCTCATTAATTTGTGGTTCAACCTTTTCCTTGATTGGTGAATCCATCTTTTTTTTGTCTGATGATTCAACCTTTTCAGTGGCAGAAATGTTACTCACTGTTTTCTCTCGTCGGACGCTTACTGTTTCCTCCTCTTCATGGTTTATGAACCTGTCGCCCAACATTGCTTTAAGCATACTTGGCAACGTATTTTGAAGGACTTGAACCACCCGTTCAGTAATCACCTCATTAGTGGCGGGATTTTCTCCTCGCTTATTACCTCGACCCCTACTGGCGGTTGAGTTAGCACGGGTAGACGGAGTTGCACTTGAGCTTGCAGAACGTCCGCTACCTTGACCCCGACCCCGACCTCGACCTCGACTTGTTGATGGTGCCACTCCGTTAGCACCTTCTTTGATGATGGCAACCCTTGCAGATCCACGTGAGGCCATGCTGATACCATATGTTATTATTATTATTATTACAGTGTGGTTCTAAAGTCAAACTATAACATATTGTCATCAATTATAATCAACTTACCATGTATGTGCCAATACATAATGATTTCGAACACCGATTATCATTAAAATCCCTAGGCACATAGTAACATGAATGACACTTCTTATCATATAATAATCTAATGTGAAAGTTAAAACAAAACTCTAGCATTCCTCAAAATTGGAATGTATATGACCACCAAACCGTGCATCTAAACAAAAGTTATATGTGCATCCAAAAACCCCATAAGATCTGCCAAGCATACTTAGTAGAATTATTATCGATCTATATCCTTCACCTTTAGAGATCACTTAATTAAACCTAAATCTTGCTTACATAATTAAACACTCCCTAGTCCCCATGCATATAAGTGATATTCATAAACATTACGGTTAAGCACCTTCCACCCTAACCATCATTCGTTTATCACTCTCCCATGCTCCTCTATAATTGACCTTATGATGTATGTTACTGTATAAACGGATGTTAAGTCTGATTTTATAGTAATCATTGTATTTATAGGACTTAGTCAATACTGTGTTTAGTACTGATCAGTATTGTTTCTGACCAAGGGTATTTAAGTCCCTTTGGTCTTTGTGTCTTGTAAGAATCACACGCACAATCTATAGAATTTCTGTTTTGCGCTCCTATTGTCTCTCTCTCTACTTTCTCTCTCTAAGGATTTAGAGATCTTGGTTTATCAATTGGTATCAGAGCATGCTAGATCTTGAGAGGATTGAGAGATTGTTTGTTATTAATCTGATTTAGTGATTGAAATCGAAAATTTGATCGATTTTATTGATTTTTCAATAAAATCTTGTTTTCTTGATTTCTCACAAAACTTGGATTGTTTTTGGATCGATTTGTGTTGATATTTGGTTCATTTGATTCGTTTTTGAAATTCGATCATGTTTGATTCATAGTGTTTTACATAAAATTCGAGTTTAGATCTTCAATTTTACAAATTTGTATTTTTCAGAAAACTCGAGTTTTGCTACTGTTACATTCTTGATTTTGAGCTTTAGTGTGTTTTAATCGAAAATTTGTTATTAATTGTTGTTAAAATTGTGTTTTCGAAGTTCAGTATATGCATTTCTTGGTTAAATTTCTTGATTTGATCTGTTTTTTTTACGAAATTTACGAGTTTATTAACTGTGCGTTTCATTCTTGTAACTATGCGGGTCATTCATCTTAGTATGCGGGTTATTCATAGGTTCATATTGTTAGAATGCGCTTCTATCATATATTCATTGAATAACTAACTTTTGGGTGTTAGTGTTTTTCTCAGGTTATTGGATCTTTTGGACACGCATATCTTCAAGTGCGTTTCATTCTTCACACGCACAACATCAAGTGCGTGCCCTGTTGAACACGCACAACATCAAGTGCGTGCCCCTCTGAACCCGCATAGTTGATTGTGCGGTTCAGGCTTCATACGCATAGCCTGTTGTGCGTTTCCTCTGTGACCCGAATTCCTCAATTGTGCGGGTCTCCCTGTCTTAGTAAAAAAAAAAGAGTCTGGAATTTTTTTTTTGTGTCATCTAAATTTTTTTTTCTTTTTAAACTTTGTGTCATATCTAGTGTTTTTTAAATTGTCAATTTTTAATATTTTTTTTCGAAAATTTTCAATTCTATTTGATTTTTGATTTTCTGATATATAGTTTGGGACAGTCATTCTCTTCAAGTTGATTATTTTCTCAAAAATGTCTTTGCAAGCACAGATCTACAAGAATGACCTCATGATGTCTTTGGGGTCTGATACTCGTCCACCAGTACTAATCAATGAGAACGAATTCGAACAGTGGCAGGATCGGTTTATTAACTTTATTGAAAGGCATCCTAATGGGGATAACATGATGAAATCTCTGTATGAGGGTCCTATGGTAAGGAAAATGAAAGTGATTCCAGTTACTGCTACTACTCCAGCTACAGCAGTTGAAACACCTTTAAGTGAATATGACGAAAAAGAGCTATCAAGATATAAAGCAGACAGTCAGGCTAAATCAAATCTGATTCTTGCTGTTCCCAACTCCATTTATAACAGAATCGATTGCTTCAAATATAACCATATGCTGATATGGACACAACTTGAGAAAATTATGCTTGGTTCTGCAATGTCTACTCAGTTACGACAGACAAGATACATGAACAACTTTGAAAAGTTTCAGGCAAAGGATGGGGAAAGTTTGAAGAGTGTGTTTGATCGATTCTGGGCTGTTATCAATGATCTCTACAAGATTAAAGTCACCAAGACTGAGTTGGAGGCTAACTTGAAGTTTCTGAATGCCTTACAACCTGAATGGAACAAGTCATGCCATAGAATGAGAAACGATGTCAGAATCTCAACCATGCCAATTCAGGAGTTGTATGAAATCTTGATGACAGATGAATCCTTGGTTTTAGAGAAAAAGGCCAAGCTGGATAAAAAGAACAAGAAAACAGTTGATCCGGTTGCTCTTCTCACTAAGCAACTAAATGAACAAGCGTTGTCTGATAACGCTTACACTGGGTCAATTGATGATTATGGAGAGGCCTTACAGAAAGCTATGATTCTTCTCTCTCAACATTACCAGAAGAAGTTCCAACCGATATCGGGTTCCAACTCTTCTCGATTCACTCCTGTGTCTAAAGCAAAAGTACCCGAGCCAAAGACTGCTACTTGCTACAACTGTGGAAAGCCGGGTCATATTGCAAAGGAATGTCGAGCAAAGAGGGTTAAGGACTCAGCTTATTACCAAAGGAAATTGGAGCTGGCTGAGAAAAGAGAGAATGGAACAGCTTTGCTAGCCGAAGAAGAATTCTGGCTGGATCACTCTGATGACAAAGCTGGAAATGTTGAGATTGCCCATTTGTGCTTAGTCGGAGATGACCAGTCAGACGATTCTGACACTGATGAGGATGAGGTATATTCTGAATTTGACTACAATTTTATTACCTCTCAGTTTAAAATCATAATTAATGCTTTGTCTGATTTGCGCTCAAAGATTTTATCTGAAAAAAATTTAAATTCTGAAAAGTCAGATTTAATTGAAAAGCTGAAAATTTCTTTGAAGGATAAAAAATCTATTTTAGAAAATACTAAAGACATCTTTCAAAAGAAATTGGATGTTTTGGAAATTTCAAACAAAACTTATCTTGAATCCTTGACTGTCATGACCAAATTAAAAGATGAGCTCTCAGATAAAATAAATAAATTAGAAGAAAAACTTTATCGAATAGACCAATCTGAACAAACAATCTATATGAACAAGCCGAGGAGTGAAGAGGCTTTAAAACAGAGATGGGGACTTGGTTTTGATAATCCTCAATTTTTAAACAAAGTGATAGACAAAGTTCCCACCTTATATAAATACGATTATCTGACACTTGCTCATTATGCTCCTCAGTTCAAATTTCATTGGACTAGTGAAAAGGAAGTGTTAGATCTCGA
The DNA here is from genome assembly GCA_954870635.1 of Arctium minus. Lineage (NCBI taxonomy): Eukaryota > Viridiplantae > Streptophyta > Magnoliopsida > Asterales > Asteraceae > Arctium > Arctium minus. The sequence goes on from OX941084.1 coordinate 22,252,880, forward strand.
AAATGAGAAAAGGATTTATAAAAAGAAAAATGAAATTCCTTTTGTTTACACGTCCGAAAATGCAAAATATTTTCCGAAAAAATTAAGAAGAGGAAAAAGAGTTTTAAATGATATATCTTCTATCAAATCTTCAATATCTAATGATTTTATTGCTCCTTTTGCACCTGATTTTGATAAAGGAAATATTTCTCCAATCATTTATGATTCGAATAAATATATTCCTCCATTAGTATTAGAAGGAAAAATCATAGATCTTGAAGATCAGATAGAAGATCAAAATATTTTGAAGAAAATTGAATCTGATATTATTCTTTCATTTATGACGTCAAGTCTTGAAGAAAATTTATTTTCTCAAAAATCAGATTCTATTTCTAGTCTCTCTTCTGATTATAAGGAAAATAAAAAGGAAGTTTCAATTTTTAAAATCTTTTCTCAAAATTCTTCAGATTCCGAGGCTCATTCAAATTTATTAGTTGATCAGATTGGTGGCTTAGATAAATTTATTTCTTCTGATTTAAATATTTCGTCTAAAATTCTTGATGACTCTTTTACGCTCAATGATAAATATTATAAACCTAAGCGTAAAAGAAGACGGTCAAAGAAGTCGAAGAAAACGAGATACAGTTATTTCTGACAGTTCTAATTCTTCATATACTATTATTTCAGATAGGACTGTGAGTCGGTCAAAGAAGCAAATCTGGAGAGCGAGGCGGACATCTGATGAACATATTTTTGATGGGGATAGAAATGGAGACAAACTTTATTACAGTGATTCATTTGCTAAATGTAATAAAATTTCAAAATACTCTATAAAGCAAATGATTCAAATTTCAAAACATGTATCATGTTCTTTCTCAGATTCTAGTTCTGATGATTATGCTTTCTCTTCTGATGGTTGTGATTATTTTTCTGATCCTATTCCTCGTGTTTTACCTGTTAATTCTGTCAATTATTGTTTCCCCATAAGAACTGCAACTAACAAACAAGGGCCCAAATTCAAGTGGGTACCCAAATCTTTATCTGATTCAAAGTTGCAGGCATCACATGTTAAGGGGGAGTAAGGGAATTTTGGCTTCTGAGTAATTCAGCTCAGGACCCATACTTCATCGACTTCGACTTCTAAACACAACAGTTTAGAACTCGTTCTTCAATGATTAAGCTTCTGACTTAATGAGATACTGTGAGTACATCAATTTTAATCCCGCTGCATTTATCTCTGATAATGATGGTATTCCAGTTTTTCTCAATGTTTCAAGAATCTGAGCTTATGTATCTTTCTCATGAATTTTGTTAAAACCCAAAATTTTTCTGATTTGAGACACAAATTTATTTTATACAATGTAAAAGATGAAATAGTTGAATTTTATTTTATTCCAACTAAATATTATTAAAAGTTTAAATCTTTACAAATTTTAGTCTATAAAGTAAAAGTTTTACGATTTTCTTTCCTTTGAATAAAATATGTGTTTAGGATAAATTTTCAAGTTCTTTTGTTTATATTAAAGTTTTTATATGGTCAAATTTCAAGTCTTACAAAATTCGAAAAGTCAGCAACATGTTTGAAACTTTTATTTCTGCTTTAAAAATATGTGAGTCGGAATTTTATAGTTTACTTTGCTTAGACTACCTAAACGATCAAAATTTTAGATTGGAATGAAAATATGGGCTAAGCATTTAGACGTTGATCTGAGTGATTGAGATGATTATTAAATTCTTAAAATTCAGAAATCTCTAAGTTTAAAAATTTGTACCTGTGACCTTTCTGGTTTGGGAAAGTACGTTTCGTGGGATGCTTGTCATCTGGTCCCCTAAGGTCAATTGATCTGGGAGTGATCGAACAAAAATCCTACAATAGAACCAGATCGAAAGTCATGTTCTACTGGTATGAATGGGTTTAGGATATGTCGATGTAGCCTTTCTGATCCGGGAAAGTAAGTTCCAAGGGGTGCTTGACACCTAGTCCCCTAAGGTCATCTGGTCTGGGAGAGGCTGACCCAAATCCTGCAATAGGGTCAGATAGAAAGTTACGTTTACGGCATGTTCTTTACTTAATGAACTCTTTGATTAAAAAGATGCCAAAGTGCACATCGCTTAAAAGATGCCAAAGAGCACACTCATGTGAAGATACCAATGAGCACACAGCTAAAAGATGCCAATGAACACACATCTCATGATACTTGGTGATATGGTTGAGTTGCGATAAATCTGTAAATTTATGAATATCTTAATTCTTGATGGCTTAGTGTTAGTACATGCAAAGTTCTCTATAATATTTTTAGAATTGCATTTTCTTGAAGCTAATCGAAGATTCGCATGTGAGCACACTGAATAGATTGATGGAAGTTTTTGAAACTGAACATATCTTAACTTGATATGCAATGAAATTTGTTCTTTTATCCTACAACATATGTTTGATTTCAAATTATTGATAAATTTGTAATATTTTACTCTGTAGAATTTAATTTGTTTAGTGTTTAAAATTTTATATGTTTAGTCGTTTCAAAATTTACATTCAGTATATTTTTCTTTCTACATTAATTTCTGATCATTGTGTTCTCAAAAATATATTTTAAATGGGTTTATATTTTATTCAAGGGGGAGTGACCAAAGATATGTACTTCAAAGATTATATCTGTTTTTGAGGGGGGGGGGGGTATCTGATTTTCTTTACATGAATGCTATCTCGATTTGTCATCTCTAATGCATTTGTGTAGGGGGAGTTAAAGAGCTTATAAAGGTAAATTTTGTTTAAGTCAACTTTGCGCGTCCCACTTGGAAATCACACCTTGCTGTGCGCGTCCCTCATGGAACGCACACCTAGCTTTGCGCGTCCCGCTTGACCCGTATTCCTCAGTTTGCGCTTCCTACGCATACCTTCCTGTTTTCTCTGTTTCTGTGATTTTGCAGATCTTTCGCTGTCTCGTCTCCAACATTCACATGACCAAGTTGATCAAGATCATTAAGGTCATGAGGGGGAGAAGTCAAGGAGAAGTTTAAGAGACAAAGAGCTCAAAAGATTATCTGCTGATCAAGATTCGCTCGAAGATTCTATTCTCTCAGCTACAACAAATTCTTTCGCTGTTCCTGCTCCGAACACCACAGTTCTTTCAAGATCATTCAAAAGAAGTGTATCGTCTTGAGCTTAAGCAGCAAAGAAAATTTCAATCTGCAAGATGTTGAGAAGAATTTTTTTTTTCTTAAAAGTCAGAAAGCTTCTGAAAGTCGCTTTGTCGGTCTGTGCTGTTATAGAAGTCAATTTTTGATGACCAAAGCGCCAATGATTACTAAGGGGGAGATTGTTAAGTCTGATTTTATAGTAATCATTATATTTATAGGACTTGGTCAATACTGTGTTTAGTACTGATCAGTATTGTTTCTGACCAAGGGTATTTAAGTCCCTTTGGTCTTTGTGTCTTGTAAGAATCACACGCACAATCTATAGAATTTCTGTTTTGCGCTCCTATTGTCTCTCTCTCTACTTTCTGTCTCTAAGGATTTAGAGATCTTGGTTTATCAACAGAACCTATACAAAAGCAAATGAATGCTTAGTCATTACTAAGTTTTACACTACCTCTTCTCTCTCCATCTCATTTACTTTTACACCGCTCAGTTTAAGTTTAGGTCATAATCAATAACCTAATTCTCTTAAACTAAGGCTCTGATACCAACTTGTAACACCCATGTTTTCTCCTTTAGGAGTGTTACGTAATCTGAAACAAATCATCTAATAATACTCAAAAATTACGACCAAATTTAAATTTTCAACACCGTTCGCAGCAGAAGTCTCCAAAATACATAAACATGTAACTTAAGAGTTAACCCGTCCCATACCAGGTTAAGTTACAACCAATCCATACATGAAAGTATAAACAAAAGACTGAATCATAAATAATGGTAGTAGGCAATTCTCTACGCATGTCCTTTGCCCTTATCCAACCTCGAACTACCTGGCCCTGAGATGCATACTATAGTCAGCTTATAAAGCTCAGTGAGTTCATGGTTTGCTTGAGTGAAATCATATCTTGTCACACATATCAAACATGCAAACTTCATATAAAATAATATTCATTTTCTAAAACATGCAACACCAAAATAAACGAGACCTTATAATTGTCTCATCGAGTAAGGACTGATAAGTTGCAAGCATTCCCTGGGTGTGTACGGCTCACCTATAGCCAATAACCCATTACGGGGTCGTGCTGCCGTGTCACAGGCATTCCCTGGTGTGTACGGCTCACACAGAGCCAGTTACCCATTTCGGGGTCGTGCCTCCCCTTAAGTGTGACAAACCAAACCAACATCCCATATTCCGTACCATGCACCATTTGTATAATGTAAACCAACTGAAAATCCAAGCATGCTAAATACGTTTAAAACCAGAAACAATTAGCATGCATGCTCCACAAAATTTCATATATATGTAAACATATACCAATGACATTATTTAAATCATTATCATGCATAACATCCACCATAGAAATCATATAATGCTCAAAATACATTTGTACGTATGTATGCATCCCAGTGTAAGTCACATGAAGACTCAATCTGATTGCATAGATCGACTATCGATAGCTCCTGACAGAAGACCTACACATTTTATACCATAATATCTAATTAATGACTTAATTCTCCAAAAGTCAACTTATTGTCCAACCCGACCCAACCTGAAGTCAAACTCCAAATTTGAGTCTCCAAATTTGTTCCAAATAGCTCGACCCATCATTAAAATCCATATGGGTCAAACGAGTCAAAAGTCAACCCATTAGTCAACTCGGTCAACCCCGACAAATTCTAGTCAAAGCTTAAGTGTATTACTCGATGACGACCCAAAACGTCAATTTAACCCTTTTATAAATTTATAAATCTTCACTCCCAATTAAAGTGTCCCAATAACTATTTTAGTTCGATAACGACACTTTAAATCTCATTTTTAAATCATATAAGTAAATTAATGATTTATCGTACCCACCCATTTAAGAGTAATTAACTAAAATACCTTACCCCAAGTGTATAAATATGTTGAAAACCTCAAAAGGTCAAATACATAAGGTATTATTTGAAAGATCGGTTAATAAATCGTAGGGGCGTCTTGATAAGTCCGCAAGGATAAATTATCGAAATCGAGTCAAAAGTGTATTTTATAAATCCAAAAATATCTCTTAAATATTCATAAAATATCGTTGCGGAAATAATATTTCTGAAACTTCAAGGATTAATATCGGATTTTTGTTTTAAAAGGAACAGGTAGAAGAAATTATTTAATTTATGTGAACTCAAGAGACACAAAAATCCCCTTGTACTAGTTGGTAGGAGCAATGTTTCTCATGCACGATGTCACGGGTTCAAATCTGGCCTCCCCTAGCATTAATTTTTAACGCCTAAATTAAGTGTGTAACCCACCCGCAACACCCATGGGCCATCCTCTTGACCCAGCGACCAAGCAGCCATTGCTGCACGTTTTTTGCAAATTCAAGCTTCGTTTTCACTCGTTTTTTGATCTTTTTTCTTCGTTCTTTTTGCATCAATTCCTTGGTAATATTTTTACCAACATTTTGACATAAGAAACATGAATTTTCGTCAAAAAATGAGTTCTAATCTTCTATTTAAAGTTTAGATTTTTAAAACTAAACCCCAACAACTTCAAACAATGATTTAGACTATAAAAACGCAAATCTGAGCCAATAGATTTCTATGGTTCGATATACCACTTAAAACGAAGACATGGAACTAAAAATCATAAGATTTGGTTTAGTATATTACCTCAAATCGTTGAAAAACTGAGAAACTCGACCTTGCTCTTTCGGACCCGATTTCTCTCTCGAAACTCGACGGAATTTCGAGTGGTTTGAACTCAAATGGCCCTAAGCCGATGCTTTTCGATTATATGGAGAAAAACTTGGCGTATTAGTTGAAGAAATCGGACAAATCGCGATTTTCACGCTGTGAGGTCGTTTTCTTTAAACAGACTTGTACTAATGGCAAAACAGGCCCTCAGACTTTCAAAAAGATGACATTCGGCCCCCTTGAGTTTCCTGACTTTTAGATTCGACCCTTATTTTCACTATTTTGGACAATTTCACACTTTTACCCCCTCCTAACATAATATTTCACATTTTAGTCCAAAATTTATAACCCAATTAATTTTATTTTTATTTTCCCTTTTATTTTCCTTTTTTTCATAATTATTTATTTATCTAAATTTTCGGATGTTACACCTGTAGAGTCACTGCCAGTAATAATCATATCATCCACATACAGAAGAAGTAAGATTGTACCAGCCTCAGTGGTCCGGGTAAACAGTCCGAAATCATAGTTGCTGGGTGACAAGCCCAGAGAGGTGACTGTGGAACTGAATTTCTCAAACCAAGCTCGCGGAGCTTGCTTGAGTCCATAAAGAGCCTTCCGAAGACGACAAACATGACCTTGTGGAAGTCGAACGCCTGGAGGAGGTGTCATGTAGACTTCCTCAGATAAGTCACCGTTTAAAAAGGCATTCTTAACATCCATCTGAAAGAGAGGCCATTGTTTGGTAGTTGCGATGGCTAGAAGGCTGCGAACAGAAGTGACTCGAGCAACAGGTGCAAAAGTCTCCTCATAATCAATACCGTACTCTTGATTGAAGCCCTTGGCCACAAGACGAGCTTTGTATCGATCAATAGAGCCATCAGATTTGGTTTTGATTTTGAACACCCATTTGGAGCCAATGGGTGACTTGCCTGGTGGAAGAGGGACAAATTCCCATGTTTGAGCTTTGTCAAGTGCCTGAAGTTCCCCATCCATAGCTTTCTGCCAATCAGGGTTAGAGGAGTCTTCCTTGTAGGAAGTAGGTTCGTGATTTGACAGCAGAGTAGCATAAACATGATAATCACGAAGATGAGAAGGAACTTGTCTTACCCGATCTGATCGTCTAACATTCTGAGATTGAGAAGTTCTAGGAGCCAAAGACTCAGCAGGCACCTCAGATGTTGGTTGTGCGGAGGGAGCAGATGATTGATGTTGATCAGGAAAACTAGGAGAGGCAGGCTGTGTGGGGGCAGGAGACGCTGAAGGAGTTGGAACAACAGGAGGAGGTGATATGATGTCAGATTGGAGTGAGTCCAATGAGACGGAAGCATCAGTGAAAAACGGAATGGTGAGGTTAGGAGACTCACGCAACTTGGATATAGAAGAGAAAGTAACATGTTCCCAGAAGGTAACATGACGAGATATACGAAGACGCTGGGAGATAGGATCCCAGCAGCGATAACCCTTGTGCTCAATACCATATCCAAGGAAGCAGCACAGTCTGGAGCGAGGTTCAAGTTTGGTATATTCATGAGATTGTAGTTGAACAAAACAAGCACTACCCCAAACTTTGAGAAGTTCATAGGCAGGAGTGACCTCATAAAGAGCCTCATAAGGAGACTTATTATTAAGGATGGGAGTAGGGTGACGATTGATAGTATAAACTGCAGTGAAAGCAGCTTCACCCCAAAAACATTCTGGACATTTGGAAGAGATGAGAAGAGTGCGAACCGTATCAAGAATATGACGGTGTTTGCGTTCGGCACGACCATTTTGAGGAGATGTGCAGGGACAGGAGTACTGAGAGAGAGTCCCCTGAGATTGAAGAAAGGAGAGAATAGATGACTTTTTGTATTCCATAGCATTGTCAGCTCTAAGAATCTTTATAGATTTTGAGAATTGGGTGTGAATCATCCGGGCAAACATAATATAAATTTTGGGTAGTTTCGAACGATGTTTCATGAGATATATCCATGTGAATCGAGTATGGTCGTCAATAAAAATAACAAAATATCGAGCACCCCCCATGGATGGGTGAGGTGCTGGTCCCCATACATCAGAATGAATAAGATCAAGAGAAGAAGTAAAACTAAACTCATTCCTTTCAAAAGGTAAAGCATGATGTTTGCCAAGTTTGCATGATAAACAAGAAATATTATCAGTTGATACACAATTTTCTAACACTCCTAAGTGAGCTAATGATTTTATTCTGGCTAGAGATAAGTGACCTAGCCGAGCATGCCACAACTCAAAAGAGGAAGAGCTGGAAACTGAGGCAACAAGACTTGAAGAAGGTAATGGAAGGCGAAGGTAGACCACTTCAATCATCCGTCCAACTTTACGGCCGAGTCCAAGGATCTGTTTGGTCTTTGGATCCTGTACAACACAACCAGAAGAATGAAATAAAATGATCAAGTTTGATTCAAGAAGTTGCGCAATCGAAACTAAGCTCAGAGATAGTTTCGGAACATTTAGAACATCCGGTAATTGTATATGAAGAGTGAAAACGTTTCCACTAAAGGATACCGGTAGGCCAGTGTTGTCAGCAGTTCTTACTGACGTAAATTGCTGAGGTGGTTTCTTAGAAACGAAACCATCAGGGCAAGGTGTCATATGATTGCAACACCCGGAGTCAAAAAGCCATACGTTACCTGTTGCAGCTGAGTGTGGAGAATTCATACCCATAGCACCAGACATGATCTGCTTCATGAGTTCCTGATTGCGACGCATCAGTTCCATTAGGTCAGGTGAGGAGGCTGAAGAAACCTCGGTATCAGCAATAGTAGATCCAGCAACAGCGTGAGTCCGGTTCTGAGTACAGTGTGCTTTGAGTTCTTCGGGTAGTCAGACTCATAATGACGCGGATGAGTGATTCCACACCTACGACACTTACGGATAGGACAATCAAGGAGAAGATGAGCAGTAGAATAGCAAAATGCACACTCAGATATGTTCGTTTTTCCCACAGATTTGGACTGGTTGTTGTTGGTCCATTTGCTTTTTGACTTGGGATGAGACGTGTAGAGAACGCTATCAGTAGCAGGCATCGGTGAGCGCATGTGAAGACGGGTTTCTTCACTTATCAATTCTGATATTGCTTCTTCGATAGTAGGTAAAGGATGCCTATGAAGAAGAGAAGCACGAACATTCTCAAATTTATAAGTCAGACCCATCAGAATAGTGATCAAATGTAGCTGGTTGAAGTAGGCGGTGAATTGTTGAGCTGTTTCATCAAAAATCTGTGGTGCTCCAAGACTTATATGATCTCTGAGAGACTGCATTTCAGAGATATAAGAGTTTATGGATTGATCAGGAATCTGACGTTTGCTCTGAAAAGTGGTCCACAGTTGATACTGATGAGACAGGCCTGATGACGTGTATCGTTTGGCAAGAAAATCCCAGAGACTTTTGGCGGTAAGATAACCAAGAAACTGTTGGTTGATCTCAGGAGTAGTGGAGGCATTAATAAAGCCCAGAATATGAGCATTATTGATGTCCCACTCATTCATGCGTTTTGCAAAATCAACGGCGTTCTCAGCTGCTTCTTGAACTGGAACTTTGGATGCACCAGTAACATAGGTGCGAAGGCTATAGGATTTTAGCAAAATTGTCATATGATGATGCCAAATAATGTAGTTGATACCATTGAAAACAACTGAGATGGGATTTGAGTGACTGAGATTGGTAGCCATGAATTGAGGAATAGATACTGAGATTGGTAGCTATGATTCAGGCGTTCGACCGATAGGCGTTCGACCGGCTAGGGTTTCAGAAAACAAACCAGCGGCGGCTTCAAACAGATCGATCGATCTGATCTTAAAGGAACAAATCGATTCGATACAAATCAAAGAAATCGATTCAAAGAAATCGATTCAAAGGCGATGACTCACAAAGAATCAGCGGCGGCGGCGACAAGAGACGGCAAGAGGCAGAAGTGGCGACGAGAGTCGATTATGGTCCGGATGAACAGTGATGACGATGAACAGTAAAACGATGAACAGTAAAATCGAAGAATAAACCTACAGCTCTGATACCATGTTAGAAGATGAATATGGTTGAAGGAGACAATGAATAAGCTGAAGGTTTGAAACCTCGATATATTGATTGAGAGAAAACGTACAAAGTGTTTAGTAAATAATGAAAAGTTATCTAACCTAGACTACAAGATACAACATTTTTATACGTAGACTAAATGGACTTGGGCCCTATACTGACATGGGCCTGGGCCCTCTATATACATTAACAAGGTGGATGCATGATTCATCTGAGTGTTAAATATTGCGTGGGAAATGGAAAATTGATGTTTGGAATAAGAATTGGTGTTGGCCGTATTTACAAATTTTTTTTAACAATCTGTTAAAATTTTTATAGCATATTACAATTTATTTCAATTCCTAATCTCGAACTGCATTCTCCTAGTCTGTATGTTAATGAATATGAAACAATTCCCTCTTTCCGGTGAAATCTTTTAGCTGGTTTTCTTGTGTTAATTGTAAATGGCCTCCCTGACCAGCATGTATATCATTTTGAAGTGTATGAAATTTATGTCTTACATATAAATTGAACATCATTTGTAACACATCATTTGGTACCTTGATTTTACTTCTCTAGGTAGATATATCATGGGCATTTCTGCAGATAGCTGCATAATTTGTTGGGTTTCCCAAATTTAAGTCTGTCTCTACTGGTTAGAGAGTCCATAATGTCAGTCTGGACTAAGAAACAGATGCACTATGAATTTATGAGATCAAGCTGACTAACTCTTTAAAGTTTGCAGTAAATTTTGTAACCAATACTACAAGTTTAAATGAATGGTATTAAATTTCATCACCGAGTTTAAGTTTGATAGGTGACTGTTCAAATTGATTATAGTTCTGGGAATGGCAGGGTTATTTGATGCACTTGATAACAAAATCGTGATATGACACAGGTCTTGTAAATTGATGCACCAAGGAAAGTAAAGTAAAAAAACTCGTGTTTTAGAAACTTTTTTGAGAGAGAAAGGGTATGGAAGGATAATAATTATAAGTTTCCTCCCAATACTTTCTTCCCAAATATGGGAGGAAAGGAAAGGAAAGAAATTAAAACCTTAAAAAGATTATTAAAATTACAAAACTACTCAAAATTTCATTTTAAAGGATATATTTTAAACGGTATATATATGAAAAATTATTTTATTTCTTTTCCTTTCCTCTCGAGTCTCAAGAACACAAATAAAAAAAATTCTTTTCCTTTCCTTTATTTTCCTTCCATTTATTTTCTTATATTTTCTCCCCAAATTCGAGAACACAATGTAAATATGGATTTTCTGTAACAATTGCAGCAAGAAGGAAGCAGAGACCAGGAGGGTGAGAGAAAAGCTGCTACAAGTAAACAAAGAAAGACACACAATCGTTTAAGTATGCTACATGTTGATGTTTGGGGCATTAGATGTGATACCCCTATGCTTTTTCCCTCAACTTGTTCTTGCATTTTGTGGACTGTTTACATCCGGACATGCTTCTGTATTTAGAAGGTACAAATGATTATTGTTAAAGAATGTTCTATGTTCTCTAATAATGACTGAATGTTATCAACAATTGGTTTATTATTTGGTCTACAGGTGACTCTTGAGTCCCAATGCAATGTTTTGAAGTAGCACATTTAAAGTTATAAGGAGCAGTTGAACTTTCTGTGGATGCTCAAATGGTTAAATTGTACGTGTCTGGTTATTACATGGAGTTAGAAGAATAAGACTGGTGATACTTTCATTACTGTATGATGATTCAAGTGAAGTCAGGCGATATGTTCTTCAGGCCACATCTGTTTTTTATGTTGCATATGGTGATATTTTGTTTGTGGCATTTATCTATTATATATTGTGCACCTGTGATCTATCAGGGTGCGTTTGGTACGCAGACAGGAAAGGACAAGATGGAACAGGACGAAACAGGACAGTTGTCTAGCGTTTGGCAAGACATGACAAAACTAGACAAAATAAGACTAGATTGGTTAAATGACGAATTTACCCCTGATGAAAAATCATAGATTACATCACATAACACTAATTTACATCACTAATATACAGTGCAATTGATTATCAAAAACATAAAACTAATTTATCACGATTGGATTTTGGATATGGAAATCAAAACCCAAATTTTTAAGTTTCGGATTTTAGGTTGTTTCGGGTTTGGGTTGGTCGAATTTCGGATTGATATCGGTCGGGTTCGGGTATTATATAATGCAAAAGTTATATATAAATTCAATCGTTTTTAGGATGAATACATTCGATTGAAAGATTGATGAAATCGATAGCAAGTTTAAAATTTAAAAAATATTTCAACAGAGTATAATTTACAATTTTCAAAAAATAATTATATATATATATATAGTATTTAAAATATAGATTTATGTTACTTCGGGTTTTCGGACGGGTTGGTGGCCAACGATCAAACCCAATCCGAACCCAGATATCCTCCCAAATGTTGGGTTTCGGATTATCGGATTTCGGGGTATTCAGGTTTTGCAAAAACACCTTATTTTCGGTTCGGATGCGGATTCGGATTTCGGACTATTCGGGTTTTGCACACCCCTAACTTGGAGGCGTGGATGATGAGAAGACATGTTTTATGTTTTTTTTTTAACAAAAGGTATATTAGTCAAAATATTGCTGTTCTACTTAGTTCCAGGGGGTTGGAGTGGGACAAGTGTGTCTCATGCTTGTTCCACTTAGTTCTAGCGTGTCCCACATATGGTCACGGCAAACATGGGACAAGTCTGTTCTGTCCTGTTCCACTCTGTTCTGCATACCAAACACACCCTCATAGATGTATTTCATCTATAACAAGCTCAACTGCCTGTTTTTAGTTCATAATTATCTTATTTTCTTTGTTTTGAAAACTTTAAAAAGGGAAACCCACAATCAGATCCAATGATATATTGTACTAAATAAATACAAACCATAGGATGTTTAGAAATTTACTTTTCAGGTTTCGTATGGAGATTTCTTGCAGCACACGAAACCAATCGAGGTTTCCTCTATAGCAGTTTACGCACGAATACGTCTGGCTCTAATAGAGGGCTAGATAACTAATCTAGTATGTGTTTTAACAAACAAAAAAAAAGATTTTTTTTCTGTTTATCTGGGAACCTAAAAATTGTATTGTATACTGATTGAATTGATTTCAGGCTTAGGCCCTAATGCCCTATCACAGGTTGGCCTAGTATTATGTATAAACTCTAACTCCCAAACATGGGCCGGGTTTACTTAACCCCCATTTCACTTAAGGCCCATCAAGCCCAATAAGGTTTTATTATCTTAATAAAATTATATGTAAATATATTTACACATAAAACCTTGTATTTATCATAATTACATTTTTATCACATACTTTAATTATTCTACTAGAACAATAATTAATTATTAACATCATAAACATATGATATTATTTGGGTTTTTGATTATCCAATAATCATATTAAAACACACATATTATTTATGTGCGACCCTATAGGTTTACGTACTCTTTAGCAGTATAGTATCATTGTGTTTAACACGTGTTCGTGGGCATATAAAACTTATAGATATCTTGTTCGGTATCAAAGGGAGAATCAAATAAAAACCACAAAAGTGTTACAAAAACCCGGGAAAACCAATCCAAACCATTCAATGAGTTTCATTTTAAGTTAGATTCAATGAGTTTCACATGTTATGTTCTTGTGGGGAGGGGGTGTTTCATAAATGAAACATTATATACAATTTTTTCACATGCCAAACAGTCTGGAATGTTTCATATATGAAAAAGTTCACATATGTTGTTTCATATGTGAAACAACAAATGAAAGTTGGTTCATATGTGAATCCTAATTTAAAATGAAACTAATTGAATTGTTGGGATTGGTTTGTAACATTTTTGTGGTTTTTATTTGATTCTCCCCCTTCAATATCATATTCTAAAAATGTGCTTTCTAGGAATTCATGAGTGGTTATGGCCATTTAGCTAACAGTTTGGTGTAATCTCTTCTTGTAGGTAATTCTTTTGAGAAAGCCTCCCAAAAATATCTTTTTTTTTTGTTAATCGTTGTCTGAGCCAGCTGCATGCACTTAGACTAATCCTAGGATCTCTGGACCAGGGACGGATTTAGAAATTTTTTTATACGGTGACACCATAAAATATAAACAAAATATAATTACAAAAAGTACGGTTTTTATCGACATGTCTTCATCTTTTTAACGTTCAATATTTCTTGATGTGTTTTTATTCTCATTCCACCATTTCGAGGGATTTTTTAAAGTTTTTTGCTAGATTTCGAGGGATTTTTAGGTTTTTTTTATCGATTCCGAGGAATGTTTTCGATTTTTTTTATTGATTTCAAGAGTTTTTTCGGTTTTTTGGTTGATTTAGAAAGTTTTTTTTGTTTTTTTGGTTGATTACGAGGTATGGTTGCACCTTCTTGAAGTTTCCGAAATAATACGGTAGCACCTTCCAAAACGATACGGTTGCACCTTTCACGAACCTAATTTTTTTTACCCTTCACCGGAGAAATGATACGGTGGCACGTGCCACCGTGGCCACAAGAGTAGATCCGTCCATGCTCTCTGGACGAAAATCCCCAGTGGCCTTCCAGGACCAAAAATATCTTTGAAACTTGCTCCGGGAGCTTTACCATTTCAACTTGCACATAAGGAATATGCTACTCGGTTCATTTGCTCTCTTGGCATCAAAGGTCTTTGGAAAACTGCGGCTATCTTGATCCTTATCGAGATGGTGCATAACTGAAAGCTATCATGACCACACAAGATGAACTCAGGTAAGCAGGCTTTGCATTAAAAAGAGTGTGCTTTTCCTAATACGAACAAACTTCCTACTAAAAATAGCAAGTTGGCTTCTAAAAATACAGACCACTTTATCCCTGTGTTCATATGATGCAAATAATCCCTTCGATTACAAACCGCACATTCATCACACTATATAAAGTCACACAAGTCGATTTCCTCTATCAAATCATTTAGCAACGGTGGCTGAATATGGAAATGAGAAAGGTTTTCTTTGTTGCTATTTCTTTCGCGCTGTTTATAGGAGTAGCGAATTGCATTGACTTTACCGAAAAGGATTTAGCCACAGACGAGAGCCTGTGGGACTTATATGAGAGATGGAGGAGTCACCACACGGTATCAAGGGATCTTGGCGAGAAAAGGAAACGGTTCAACGTGTTCAAATACAACGTTAAGTACATTCACAAAGTGAACCAGATGGATAAGCCTTACAAGCTGAAACTGAACAAGTTTGCTGATATGACCAACCATGAATTCAGGTCCGGTTTTGATTCAAAGATCCAACATTTCAGGATGCTACAGGGAGAAAGGCGCCGGACCCCGTTCATGCACGAAAAAACCAGTGATCCACCACCGTCCATCGACTGGAGGGAAAGTGGAGCCGTTAACCATATCAAAAACCAAGGCCGATGTGGTACGACCTCTTAATTCGCTCTCACCCTGTTATCATGTTTTAACCTTTAGCACAATGATACATGTTTTAGCTGATTTGGCCATTCCCAATTCCGGCTTTCGAAGAATATTGGAAGAATGATTCTATTTAAGTGAATTTCATGCTATTTTGTCAATTTTTTTAAATGTTGTTTAATTTATAAGACTTTGAATATAACATATGGTATGAACTTTTCTATATATATTTTTTTTATTACTCGTCTAGTCGATTTGTAGTCTTGTTACAAGTGTAACAGAGTCTCCAAATTGGTTGAAATGGCCCTGGCTTGCTGCTAACTTTGCAATCTCAGTATTGAATATTTTAACTTTGTTACAGGTAGCTGCTGGGCATTTTCAACAATAGTTGGGGTTGAGGGTATCAACAAAATCAAGACCAACCAACTAATTTCTTTGTCCGAGCAAGAGCTTGTCGACTGCGAATCTGATAACCAAGGATGCAACGGAGGATTAATGGAAAATGCATACGAGTTCATCAAGGAAAATGGCGGTGTTACAACTGAGCAAATCTACCCTTACTTTGCACAAGACGGCCGTTGTGACACATCAAAGGTACCATAAATACGATTCCATAAGTTCATACAACTAGCTTGTTACCCAACAGCTAGTTTTTCAGCCAACAAATAGCTTATCAGCTACTTTGCTAAACATAGCCTAAACATGAACTATCGGGTGCTTAGATTTGTGAGATGTCATCTAAATTGAACGGAAAGGAAGTTATTGATATGCTTGTTTTGTTATGCAGAGAAACTCACCCATCGTAAAAATCGATGGTTTTGAAACCGTACCCGCCAACGACGAGAGCGCGTTGTTGAAAGCTGTTGCCAACCAGCCGGTCTCCATTGCAATAGATGCCGGTGGTCCTAATTTCCAATTCTACTCCGAGGTAAAAACTCTTTTTTATGTAAACAGCATGTAGCGTGAGCTGAAATCCTTGATCGGGTTTTGTAGGGAGTTTTTAACGGATACTGTGGCACGGAGCTGAACCACGGTGTGGCAATCGTGGGCTACGGAACAACTCAAGAGGGAATCAATTACTGGATCGTTAGGAACTCGTGGGGTCCCCAGTGGGGTGAGCAAGGTTACGTTAGGATGCAACGTGGGATTAATGGACCCGAGGGGTTATGTGGGTTAGCCATGGACGCCTCGTACCCAATCAAGGTGTCATCGGACAACCCAAGTAGTACTGTGGCTAAAGATGAGCTCTAGAGCCGAGCCGAGCCTAGCCATGAAAGCCACCTTATTATGTTTCTCTAGCTCTAATATGCACTGTTTTTTTTAATGAATAATTCAGCACGAATAAAAATTTGACTTGTAATTGATACATTGTTATTGAGAGAATTTTTAATTTTTTTTGGTAATTGTAACTTTTTAGGTCAACTTTTGCACATCTTGACTAATTCCGGTCATGAAAATGACAAACAAGAAAAATATCTAGTGTTCGTGATCAAACTCAACCGCCGACCTATTGTCGGTTGAGCTAGCATTTAAAAATGTAGATACTAAGGGTGCGTTTGGTTTGCGTGATTGGAATGGATTTGGAGAGATTTGGATTTCAAATCCATTCCAATCCTGCGTTTGGTTTGCAGGAAAGGATTTCGTTGACCGGATTTCAAATCCGTTGACCTCTTTATAATCTTTAACTTGATGGATTTGAAAATCTTTTGCAATGCGCCGGAATTTCAAATCCCCCAAATCCAAATCTTTCCAAATCCAAATCCTTAGTTGAAATCCAATCCATTCCCGTAAACCAAACGTGCCCTAAGAGTATTTTTTAGACAAAGTTGTCAAAGGTGATGTTTTTTTCAATATAATAATATTTTAAGGGTTATAAAAATCATTTATTTTCTTAAAAGTATAATAATTTTAGGGCTTTTTACGGAATCCAATCTTTGATGAAAATATTTGGACGAATGATTGTATCTTTAGTTTACTGAAATGTAATGGAAATATGGAATGATTAAAGGAAAAAGTGGCCACATTCTAATGGTGCACAAAAAGGATGAAAAAAAGTTGGGAACTTCTTAGCAAATTTATTTAACAAAAATTCTGGCATGAATATAATCATCTAAAATTATTTTACAGTATATGACTAAACAATTCCATGTATGGGTGAAGATCGTGTGAGAAGTTGAGGTTAATGTGAGAAGCGTGAGAAGTGGATTTGAACCCTTGATCACTTTTAATCTTATGTCTTCCCATGAATTGCGCCTAAGACGGGAATTGATCCGATATATCTTGGTGCATCTCATTCTATTGTACGTCCATTTCTCATCCAACGGTTGATAACCACTTCTCACGTTTCACACTTTAACCTCAACTTCTCAACATAATTCAACCCTACATGTATAAACAACTTTTTTGGAATCATATATATATGGAGATGTGCATTTGAGAAATGCTAAATATATGAGAAATAGATAAGTAATCCCAGCCTTTCATTCGGTCAATATCGGCTTTGACCAGTCAAATATTGCGTATTTGACTGGTCAACAAAGTCAAAACCGCAAATGTTGACCAGATAAATAGTTAGGATCATTTCTTTATTTCTTACATTTTTAACATTTCTCAAATAAACCTAATCCTATATATATATATATATCCTTCCTATAAGCGTCTTAGTCATTATTAATAGTCTTTATGTAAATTAAAGTACACAAACAAAGTGAGCAATTCATGCAATTTTCATTAGATATATACATGTTATACTACCAAGTATTTTATGAATCAAATTTGTATAAAGTCATCACATACATATGATGATGACATGATATTAAGTTCAAATATATATACATAAATGTATAAAGATAATGATGCATGCTTATGTGATTTATGTTCCGAGTAGCATCAAATGTATGATTGTCGCATGTCAGAATGAGAACATTAGCTCATATTGCTATTAAATAAAATGGTTATGATTAGTATGTTATATAAGATTTTAACTACCGAACAAAAATGAGGGTGAGCAAGAAAGGAGGAATGGGGTCCTCATCGAGTGAATAGTCACACCTACAGAAAAGAGTAATTGAGGTCGAAGCACCTTAGGGGGCGTTTGGTTCGCAGAATGGAATTTGATGGACATGGAATCCATTGAAGGAATTTGACTTTAAAGGAATTCCATTTGGTTGGTAGAAATTGGATGGAATTCAATTCTTTTACCTTAGCTAAAGAATGATGAATTCCTTGATTTGTGGAATTCAATGGATTCCATCAAGATCAATATGTGAACCAAACAAAAGAATTAGAATTTGGTCAATAGAATTATCCATTCCAATTCCTTCAAAATCTATGAACCAAACACCCCCTTACTTGCATGTTTTGCAAATGATGGACATGAAAAAGAGGAGTTAGAGGACGAAGGCCCTCGTCCATCAAATACGTCACATACATAGAATACGTGATGAACAACCAAGTCCCTTTTGCAAGAAAATAATTAAAATACATCCATTCACAGTTTCGTGTGCATGTTATGATGAATTTATAATGTATTTCCTAAGTTGTGTGCTAGCTTATATTATATATGTAACATCTCAACCCAACCGTATCAGATATTGTCCGCTTTGTCCACATCTGACTCACTTTTTATAAAATGCGTATGATAGATAAGGTATTTAGTAACTTATAAGACAACTTTAGTTCCCCTTCCTAACCGATTTGTGATCTCACAATATGTATCTTGGGTGTTGATTGTTGTTGAAGAATACGAAAGAAAAACAATGGAAATTGAACATAAAAGTAAATAAAAAGCATTAAAATATGTCATGTTGATTGTATCGTGTATTTTTATGTTTATGTTCATACATTTTCAAGAATCGAACATAAACACGATATGAAACATAAAAATATCATCAAACAATGTCTACACTTTTTCAGTTGAATTCTAGAACAATTTCTCATTTCATGACATTTTTTTATAGTATAAAAATAAATTTCTGTTACATTATTCATTATAACTTCAAGTAAGAAAATAAAATATATTCTTTAGTAATTTAATAATTTTTAATCAATTTTATGAAGTGAAACGACTAGTTCCTAATTACTGGCCCCAAAAATCTTATGGAAATAATAATAAAACTAGAATCGTACTTGCGCAATACAGTTAAATACATCACGATTTTAATATTTCATTTTATTTTTTTGTTTTTTGTCGATTTACATTACGATTTTGGATGGTTGTGAGAGAGTGATAATGATTTTTTTTATATAAATTTGTTTAATTTAGACTTAATAATATAATGTTTTTTATATAAAAAAAAATAAGTATTTTATTAGAATTCAATGATTATGAGTTAGTTTTTAATTCAAACATATAACTTTAGAAAATTTGTACTCATGTATCATGACTTGTATTCTTGAGTTTTAGTTAATGTATATCAATAAACAGTACTCAATTATTAATTCAAACATATAGCTTTAGAAATTTGTACTCATGCATCATAACTTGTATTCTTGAATTTTAGGTAATGTATATCAATAAACAGTACTCAATGCATAAAAGTAAAAAATCAAATTGGTTCTAAAAATATAAAACCATAACTTATTACAATAAATTATAAATTTAAAAATACATCAATAATAATCGAATAGCGATATATAAGATAGTAAAACATAATAATTGAACTCAATTACAAACTTAGCTACAAAATATAATGTAATTTATTTTGGTTTAATAATATAATTATTTTTTTTATAAAATATCTTGTTAGATATTTTAATTATATTTTAGATTTTTTATATTTAAAAATTGATTTTTATTTTATATTTAATTATGCTGATAGTGATTTTAGGGGAGTTAAAGTGAGAAATGATTTTAGGGGGTTAAAATGATTAGAGATAATGATTGAAAATTAATAAATAGAATTAAATGTAGTACATTCAACTTTAATGGTTATTTTTTAAGAGATTTTAAGTAATTAACATTAAATAACAGTATATTAAACTTTAAGACTTGTGTTTAAGAGTTTTTTATGTCTGTTTTATAATATAGTATAGAATAGATATGTGTTATTTTTGACAAAAGTGTAAATCTCAATTGCATCAAATATGGAAAAGAAAAAAAACGACAAAAGGCCGTACAAAAAGATGGTCTTCCCAAAGTACCCCGCGTATCCAAGCCATGTCTGCTTTCTTCTTATTTTATTATATTTTTAAATTTTAATTAAAAGTTTTTTATCGATAAAAGTTATTTAAGTAAGATTTTTTAATAAATGAAAGTAAAGTAAAACGTTTGAATTATAGCGTATTAATTATTAATTTACAAATAAATAGTTTTAAATTTTTTAATATTTCGAATGGAAACATTTATTTTTTAAGAGAGCAAACCTACGAATTATATTAGAAAAATAAGAATTAATTTAAAAATAAGTTTATAGAATTATTACTTGAATTGTTAAAAAGAAATTAAAGACAAAAAAGGGATAGGGATGGGTTCCAAGTGGGCAATCGTGTGGCTTCGATGCACACAAACAAAACCCACTCCTCGTATTTGACTATTCACTGTTCTGGTCAAACCTATTTCACCCTTTGAAAGACAACTCATGGGGTTCACTTAAATAATAAGATTTAATTACGGCTTTGGTCCCTATGGTTTGATGGTTTTTACCAAAATGGTCTTTAAACTTCATTTATTACAGATTAGTCTTTACCTTAACGGCCGTCTATAAGTTCCGTTACCTAAGTGGGCAGTGCCATCTTTCTATCATATTTTTGTCCTTCTCTCGTTGCTTCTATTCATAATGATTAACCACCACCTCCATCTTCCTCTCAGTGCTTCTCTTCATACTTTATGTGTGTGTGTGTGTGTTTTGTTTCTGGTGTTACATCATATAGGCGACGATGGGAAAAGAGAGGCCATGGAGAAAAAGGAAGTTGTCATCACAAGACGAGGTGGGGTTGGTGCTATTTGCACTAGAGGGACCGAGGGAGAAAGGGTGGTGAATGGTATCGATGGTGTTCGTTGGAGGTCATGCGGAAGGGTGAGGTGGTACAGGGGACCGGTAACCTTGCCAGGGTGGGTTCATGTCGGAGAGAGAGAGAGAGAGAGAGAGAGAGAGAGAGAGAGAGAGAGAGAGAGAGAGAGAGAGAGAGAGAGAGAGAGAGAAGTTAAGAAAAAGTATGATAATTTTTTTTTAAAAAGTTAATAAAAGATAAAGTGTACAAGGACTATTTTTTTTCCCTCATTTAAATGGGTATAACAGAAAAGATAACGGTCGTTAGGACTTAGGACTAAGGGACCAAATCCAACAAAACATGCAAACGTCTAGTCTTGGTTCATAATAAATGAAGCTCATATACCAGTTCCGTAAAAACCACCAAAGTATAGGGACCAAATTATTAACTCTAAATAATAAGTATAAATAAATATAAAAAACGTAAATCTGTTTACTTTTAAATTGCTTTAAATTTTCTAACAATTTTTCATAAGAGATCTCCAATACTAGGTTCTTATAAGTAAAAAATGCAATAACTTGTAAAAACTAGAGTTGTGGAGAATTCTTATAAGAACTCAAACCCCCTTTAGGTTCTTAAATAAGAACATTGGTTTTTACCATGAGTTAGAAGTGAGGTGGTAATAAAAAAAGTGCAAAAAGGAAGTTCTTATAAGAACATCCATTAGAGATGCTCTAAGATTCTTTCGATTTTATCTTTCTATATACATATTTAATAGATTGACTTCTAAATTTGTTTCTAAACCATATTTTAAGGGGGCGTTTGGTTCACATAATGTTTTTGAATGGAATGGAATCTGTCAAAAAAAAATTAACTTTGAAGAAATTGGAATGAAATGTTATCAGGTTTGATCACTTATTTGGTTGACAGACATTGGAATGGAATTTGTTAAAGGAATTGGAATATGTCTGTTTGGTTCACTTAATGTAGCTTTGGAATTTGAATGAAATATTAGTAAATGACCAAAATACCCTTTTTGAAACTTTCGAAATCGAAATCCAACTATTGTGGTTCAAATCGGTGGTGGTTGGCGGTGGTTCAGATCGGTAGTGGTCGGTGACGGCTCAGATCGGTGGTGGTCGGCAGCGGTTCAGAACGATGGTTTAGATCGGTGGCAGTTTAGAACGGTGGTGGTCGGCGACGGTTCAGATCAGTGGTGGTCGACGGCGGTTCAGAACGGTGGTGGTCGGGCGGTTCAGATCGGTGAGGGGTCGTAGACGGTTCAAAACAGTGGTGGTCGGCGGCAGTTCAGATTGGTGGTGGTCGGTGGTGGTTCAAATCGGTGATGGTTGGTGTCCGTTCAAAACGGTGGTTCAGATCGGCGACGGTTCAGATCGGTGATAGTCGGCGACGGTTCAGATCGGTGGTGGTCGGCGGCGGTTCAAAACGGTGGTGGTCGGGCAGTTCAGAACGGTGAGGGTCGGCAACGGTTCAGAACGGTGAGGGTCAGCGGCAGTTCAGAACGGTGGTGGTCCACGGTGGTCGGTGGTGGTTCAAATCGACGGTAGTCGACATAGGTTCATATAGGTTTGGGTAAATCAAGTAAGGAAGATGATGGTAGTTGTGTCTTTTTGAGAAAATTGGATGGAATGGAATTAAATTCCTTCTCAATTGTGATGGAATGACCAAATCCATGATTGGTGGAATGTGTAGAATTTAATTCTATTCCATAGGTAACCAAACGCATAGATGGAATTTGGTCAATATAATTGATCATTTCAATTCCTTCATATTCCATCGGAATCCTGCGAACCAAACGCCCCTTAAGTTTGGTTCCAAAAATTGGAATCATTAAAATTGAAATATGTAAATATGAAGAAATTTGAATGGAATTTAATCAGGTTTAACTACGTGTTTAGTTGATATGAATTAGAATGGAATACGCTGAAATAATTTGAATCTGTTTGTTTGATTTGTTGAATGTAATTACAGTGGTGGGATGAAAGGGGTTGGGTCGATGGTAGTTGTGGTGGCAAGGGGGAACTAGGAATTTACACGAGGGGGAACACCAAACAAAATAATATAAATATTAGTTGTCTGAAAATAGCAAAAATAACGATACTATATTGATGATATTCCGACCTTTATAGATTCAACAATGACTTCGATGAGCTTTCATTTTTTGAAACTTATCTATGATATATTTGTTATCAACCTTAGTAAAAATTTATTTTTCGATATAAGTAACTAAGCAATCCTTCGTCCATCGATCTTCCATTTTTATTGTGCAACCTATTTTTCACCATGTTCATAGTTGAAAATGTTCTCTCAATTGTTGTAGTTGCAGTAGGTAATATCATTACTAGTTTTATAAGCTAGCCTTTGGCTAACTTTCTCGTTTTCATGAATTGCCGTTTTCCAAAAAAAAAATACTAGTTTTATAAGCAAATACACTTAACAGAAAACAACATGGGCATAATCAAATGAGAACTCCATAGTCACAATAAGTAATATCATTGCTAGTTTTATAAGCAAATATTGTGATAATTGTGAGAACTATTATTGTAATATAGTGTTTCACATGATTTTTTTTCCATCAAAGACTATAATGTTATATTGATCAACATATATTTGATTTACAATGTGTTTGTTTCATATGTATTCGGTTCACAATGAAAAGCTTTTTAGTTGTATTTTTTGTTTCACAAACACATAAAAAATGTTCACAATGTGAAACAAATATAAGTGAAACAAACACATTGTTTGACAAATTATGTTAATCAATACACTAAATCTAAGTTGTAGATGTTAAAAAAAATGTGAAATAGTACATGATGCATTGGTTCTCAAGGTTATCACAATTTTATGGGTTCTCAAATAAAACCCTGTGTAATATGTAATTAAACTAATTCATAATAACTCTTCAAGAAATCTACGAGGATTAATATATCTAACATTTTCAAAATTGTAAGTGGATAATATAACATAACCAAGTTAATGAGTAATATGTTTTCACCATTTTGCCCATAAGTGATTTCGCGAACTAAGTTTTACTATGTAATTTGAATCAACCATTATGTCCATATTAGACAATTGCAATAATTGGTATATGTTGATAAAAGCTTGACAAGGAGTGGCCAAACACATTCCAAGATACCTAAATAGACCATCCTTATACACTAGAAAGTCTAATATTTCTATATAAAAATATTATTTTTAGAAGTCTAGGGGGAGCCCAAGCACCCTCTGGTGCTCAAGTTGTTCCGCCCATGGATGGTGGTGGTGGCAGTTACAATGGTGGTGATTTTGACGGCAAAGATGGTGTTGATGATGAACGGGGGGTGAAGGCAATAGTGATAACAATTGTGTTGGCAGTGGCGACGGTGGTCACAACCATTATGGAAGAATGGAATCGAGTGGAATTAATATAAGAGCATCATAATTTTTCTTAAAAAATGTGACAAAGGAATTGGAATTCATTGCTAGAACCTAAGCAATTAACGTTCCACTATATGTGGAAATTTGGATTCCTTACCAAAACTCATAGAATGAATCAAACACATTAATGGAATTTGGTTAAAGAAATTGACCATTCCAATTCCACATGATTCCAACGAACCAAACGTCACTTAAGGGGGCGTTTGTTTCGCATAATGGAATTCGATGGAATTGCAATCCATCAAAGTAATTTGACTTTGAGGTGGCATTTGGTTTGCTGAATGTTTTTGGATAGAATGGAATCTGTCAAAGGAATTTGACTTTAAAGGAATTGGAATGGAATGTTGTCATGCTTGAATACTTGTTTGGTTGATAGAATTGGAATCTATCTGTTTGGTTCACAGAATGTAGCTTTTGAATTGGAATGAAATGTTGATAGATGACAAAATACCCTTTTTGATAATTTTAATTTTTTAAACAAAAAATGCTTTAATAAAATAGCCATTAAATTACTTTATTTGTAACGGTGGTTAAGATTGGTGGTGGTCGATGGTGGTTTAGAACGGTGGTTTAGATCAGATGTGGTTAGCGGTGGCTCAGATCGGTGGTGGTTGGCAGTGGTTCAGATCGGTTGTGGTGGGGAGTGGTTCAGGTAGGTGGTGGTCGACGGTGGTCGGGGGTGGTTCAGATCGGTGGTGGTTCAGATTGATGGTGATCGGCGATGATTCAGATCTGTGGTGGTTCAGAGTGGCGGTGGTCGGTGGTGGTTCAGATCTACTGTGGTCGACGGTGGTTCAGAGTGGCAGTGGTTGGCGGTGGTTTAGATCGGCGGTGGTTGATGTTGGCCATGGTCGAGGTCGACGGTGGTTTAGATCGACGATGGTTCAGATCTGCGGTGCTTGGCGGTGGTTCAGATCGGCGGTGGTCGGTGTTGGGCATTGGTCGACGGTGGTTCAGATCGACGGTGGTTGGTGGTGATTTGGAGAAGGAACCGATGGAGGCGTAGTTTAATCAGATAGGTTTTATGTGATGAAGTTATATTGGATTAAGGGCATATATGGTATTATGAAAAAAGGAATTATATTCTATCAAAATACCCTGTAGTTGGTAAGGAATGTTAAATTCCCTCATTTGTGGAATTTGATAGAATTTAGAAATTCTTTCCGTGAAAAAGAACAAACCAAACAAAAGAATGGAATTTAGTCAATGGAATTCAACATTCCAATTCCATCAAATTCCTTCAAAATCTGCGAACCAAGCGCCACCTGAAGGAATTGGAATTGAATTTGACCACGCGTTTGGTTGGATGGAATTTGGAATGGAATTGTTAAAAGAATTAGAATCTTTGGGATATCCGGTGGAATGGTGAAATCCTTAATCTAAGGAATTCAATGGAATTCAAAAGGTTTTTACATTTTTATTATATGAACCAAACATAGGATTTAAAATTGATCAAAAGAATTATTCATTCAAAATTCATGAACTAAACACCCCTTAAGTATATGATCATTGATTAAAAAGAGTGTAGATATGTTTTTAGTTGATTTCAATTGGGCCATCGTGCCTATATTAGTTTTATAGATCGTAATCATTATTATTTTCGTTATATTTATGAGTCACTGATCAATATTGATTAAAATATGTTAATGGATATTGCTATTCAAATCACATTAGATTAAAATTTAAATTATAGCAAAAATATTAACATATGTATTTTTTATATTAATAGGCTTAAATATGAAATTGACAACAATCGCATTCAACTAATACAAGAGTTGATTTAACATCACGTTTTCACATATCCATTGGTTGGTATGTTGTCGGGGGTGGAGTCTGTTAAAAAACTTAAATCAGATAAGTTTTATTGGTGCTGTGCAACTCACCAAACACAATGTACAAGTGTTTAAAGCTTGGATATGTGGATTAATTTAAGCCACATATTTTTGGAAGTTTATTTGACTTGGTTTTTCTTTTTGCATGGGAAATATGGAAGATATCTTGGATGCCAACTAGATGTCAACCCATACCCATTTGTCTTCTTGCACCATTCTATCCCTATAAATACATGCATCCATTCTCCCAAAAATACACCAACAAAAATAGAAGTATTCTTTCTATTTTTCTTCTTCTTCCTTGTTCCTCTTTGTTGATATATATATATATATATATATATATATATATATATATATATATATATCATTGATATATGTTTATATATATCTTGTTTTGGGGGAACATTTGGTTAGCTGATTTGTTGATCCAAGGATCTCGTAAACACGTTGTAATTTCTCCCGGTTGGTAATATAAAGATCTCTCTCTCCCTGTGGATGTACACTATCACACTGATAGTGGAACCACGTTAAATATTGCTGTCTCGATTTATTTGCTGTTTTCGTTATATTTTATCGTATATTCGATAACTGCTATATTTACGTTTGTGGATCGGTATGAATCAATAGACCAAAATATACAATATTTAGATCTCGTTATTCCGCATTTGTTGTAACGGGTCAGTTGCACGTGATTTATTGTTATCATTTTTGGGACCGTAAATCACTTGAAATACGATATTGTAACTGCCACCGACCCTTACAGAGTCACCCTTGGCCTGGTGTAAGCCAAGACATACCTTTTGACTATGTGGAATTTATATATAGAGAGATGATTATTCAAGAGAGAACTCAATATTTTATGAGATCCGTGAGATTCAGTATTAACAACAAATCAAAGGTTAAAATGAGGAAATTAATACATTTAGTAATTTTTTACTTAAAATTTCAAATAAAGAGCATTTTAGGTATTTTAGAAACCTTATCTCTCCTCCCCCTCTCCCCTATGGTGTGAACAATCCACTATGATACCCACTGTATACACTTTGTGATATGTTAACTAGGATTATTCTTTTCTATTTACCTATTGATAGCTAATGATACCCACATAAACCAACGATATACACGTTCTGATACCCTAAAATATATGATCTAAAACCCACTATATATACGTTGTGGTACCCACTGTGATTAAGGTATGAGTATCGTGATAACACCTCATCAATATTTGAAAGAAAAAAATCATCCTAAAAACATGGGTTCATTTGACTACTTGGTAGACATAGATTCATGTAGCATTCAGAAACATGTAACACGAATAAGTAGGAATAGAAATAAGGATGTATGACAAAGAACCTTCTATTCACAATAGAAATTACTCTACTAATCAATATCATTACATATTTCAGGTACTGTATTTGGGTTACAATTAATTCTTTTTATTAAAAAAATCAGCACATCTGGATATTCTCAAGGAAAAGACGATGAATCTTTTATGGTGTTAATTATTGAAGAACTTAGTGAGAATGTCGAGGTAGATCTTAAGTGGAAATTTATTAGTTTGGAGACTTTGATTTGTCAAGTTTAAGTTATCGATGTGATAGTGAGTACTCTGATCGAAGGGAGTGTGTCTAGATCTAATCGGATAAGATGTTTGCAAAGACATCGAAATATCGAATGCAAAAGAGAAGAGTATCCCAGTTGATACAGTTTGTTAGGGACATTTAAGAGTGAATTCATTTTGTGCAATAGTGGTGGGATTGAGTAATTGAAGTCGTAAGCTACTACTGAGATAGTATGGACACCTAAGGTTGGGAGACAACTAAAATCATACGGTTAGAAATTACTCCAACAATGTTTGATGTTCACTCTAGTATGAGTGTCACGTACCGAAGTGGATATTAGATGGAAGGTCAACATGAAAACTGACATGACAGTTTTGGCAAGAAGTTATAGAGTTTCAGTTAAGGTTGAAATAGGTTAGAGACACATCCTCGGAAAGGGAAATCTCCGTTTTGTGAAAATGATGGTATTTAAGGCTTATATCATTAGAATGTTACCTTATTGGGATGAGTAGAGAACAAGACAATTATCGGACTTGTGCTCCTTGTTGTGTGGTGTTTTTGGACAATCTCATGTTCCTCACTCAGTTTGAGTGTGGTGTGTGAAATAGAATTGCATGACATTTAAGTTCTAGAGATTTATATTGTCAATGTTAACTGTTGCAAGAAAAGACCAAGCTACTTCTGGGAACCGAGGTAATCCAATAAGTGTTGTGTAGTATTGAAATGTTTTCGATAGAAACTAGATTTCGAGGACGAAATCTTTTATAAGGTTGGGAGGATTGTAACATCCGGATATTTATACCAATTGAAGAAAAGTGTTGAACTGGGTGAATCGGTAAAGGAAGAACCACATATGGAGTATGACTATAGTGTCTTGTGTTCGTGACACTTGTCACAATAACACCAATGGTACTTAGAGTATGGTCGTCTCAACTATAGTGCCATGTGGTTTCTATTCAATCATTTTATTATGAAAAGGGGGTTTTGGAAAAGATGTCACATTCTATTCTAATTACATTGCATATTGAGAATTTTGATTTAAATAATATTCTTTCCACTTTTCCGTTTTATATAATTGATAAAACTCTTGAACTCACTAAGCGTTGAGCCTAACCCTTCTTATTTCTGACATGCGCACCAGGTCCGTGTTGGGGAATGGTACTAGCGACACTGCGAACAGTTGAGTGTTAGTTAGACGCATGAGAAGGATGTGGCTATTGGATGATGTCTTCAGCACCTTTGGAGATAACAATTATTAATGAGTTTAGTAACACCTGGCTTTTATTAAGTCCTTATACAAGACTTGGTTTATTATCTATTGAAGTTAAATCTAGAATTCCATTTGAGATATTTCAAGTATTGATTTGTATAAAGGGATTTTATCATTTATTTGATGTACTATCGAAAATTTTAACTTAGTCGTTTTTTCCAAATTTGAGGGTACTACATTTCGTAACTTTTACAAATAGACGACAAACAAGTTCATATATGAACCATGTGATTCACATATAAGATATATGTTCATATGTGAACTATTTAACTGATTCACATATGAATGTACGTATTCATATGAGAATAAGTTAATTAGTATATATGTGAATCACAATGATTCATATATGAATCAGTAAAAATAGTTCATATTTTGACTACATAGGATCACATATGAACATATAGTTCATATGTGAATCATACGAGTTCACATATGAACCCGTTTGCCGACTTTTTGTAAAAGTTTCGAAACTATCCCTCTATTTTTTGCATAGCCGCAAATTGTGACCAGTCAAATCCGATCTTGACCGAATGAAGGGCTATGATTACTTCTCTCATTCTCATATATTTAGCATTTCCTATTTGAACCTACGCTTAATATATATATATATATATATATATATATATATATATATATACATATACATATGGTAAAGATCCAAAGAAAACCTTGAAGGAAAAAACCCAAAAACCATTAAAAATATATATATAAAAACAGATATCAAATTATATATAATAAAGTGATCGTTATTTTGGTGGTACAAATATGGTTTCACTTGATGGAGAAATAATCACTGTTCGTTTAGAATCGTTTCCAACCAACGCGATTCTCTCTCTGGATTCAGATCTTGAAGACAATGACGACGATATAGATATGGTCTCCCCCTAGTTTCAAATATGAGGTTTTTTTATTTCCTATATCTATGTTTTTTAAAGACTTTCTGGTTTAAAATTCAAACATTTTTTGTTTAGCCTTTGTCGTTATGGTCATGGTCTCTCGCAATGCCTGTTAAATAGTTTGATTTATATTCTCTTGGTTGAAATGGAATATGTGGATAAGTACTTACCTGAAAACAGATAATCCCCTTCCACGGAGACACCTTTAACATGACACGATCGCCCATTTGAAACTCAACCGGTCTCCTCTTCTTATCCGCATAACTCTTCTGTCGGTCTTGCGCCGCTTTTAATCTTTCTCGAACTTCTTTCACCTTGTCCGCCGTCTCTTGAACTATTTCCGGCCCGGCAAATTGTTTTTCGCCCGCTTCTAGCCAACAAACCGGAGTTCTACACTTCCGTCCATACAACGCCTCGAACGGCGCCATTCCGATACTAGAATGAGCCTCTGGTTGGCGGTCCTCTAGCTCTGGTCTCAGAGTCAAAAGAAAAACACATCTCTGGTAAACCAACGAGAGACAACTCAACCAGAGACATGTCATCTTGAGAAAGTGCATCAAGGAACACAGAGAAGAAGAAAGGGAAGAAAGTTCTTGTGGCAGAAAGTGATTAGGAGATCAGAACATTTGCTTCTGATAATGATGATCTAAGTACTTTTTCACAATCTCTTGCGCTTATTACTAAATAATTTTCAAGAAATCTCACGAGAAGACCATTTGATCATAGAGGGAGAGATGGAAGAAGTGAAAGGTCTCATAAACCTGTCGAAGCTTATGACCAGAGACTGTAGGATCCTCACCATTAAATATGACTGACTTACATGCCTATGGATCCAATGCATTACAATCTAAAATGCATGACTCCAAATGAATGACACACACACACTCGAAACATGCATTCTCCAAATTAAAGTGCAATAAATGCAACTCACACCCAAGGCTCCACATTAGGCTATTAAAACCGGACAAATGTCCCCGAGACCCGAAAATGACGAAAACCGAGCCTTAAGCTCAACCAATCAAATGACCATATGTTAAAATCCATAAATCTGAGGCTACATTAATCGAGGATACACGACAGAAGGAATTGTTCTATTTCCAAACTAATGCAATAAAACGCTAGTCGATCAAACGCTTATGCAAACACATGCTCTAAAATACATAAATAAACTCTAACACAAATTTAGATTTAGACAAATCATTTTCCAAATAAGTTTATATCAATTATCTTTTCAAAACGTCATATAACACAAAATTAAACATTTCCCCAAAACAAACACTAAAGGTGCGCTTATACTCAACAGATTTCATTTCATAATTGGATCATTAAAATACCAATCCTCAATATTTATTTATCAAAATACCCAAAATCCTAAATGTGGGTGTTTTACAAGTTTATAAAGTTAAACACTTCGAATAATCAAAACTCATCAAATAACTCAACAGTTAATAATTTTATTTAAAACATATAAACATTTAAAGATTGACATTTTGGCATATACCCCATTTTCACAAATCAACTTGAACTCATCATGCTAGATTTAGGCTAAATCTAGATTTTTCCCCAACTTGAGCTCCTTTGAAAAAATTTGGATCCTCAAGCCAAAACTTCCAAAACCTAGATCCACAGGTTTCCAACTATGAATACACATATCCAAGTGTTTCGAATCATTCCCCAAACATCTTATATCAAAATCTCCATTTTGGCCAAAAACCCTAATTTGACCTAACTTCCCCAAAATCATCCAAACCAAAATTTGAGAAATATAAACACTAGAGACCCATCAATAGAATATTTATAACCCATCAAGAATGGGGAAAGTGAACTTACCACTTAGGTTTTGGTGAAAACCTAGAAAACCCCAAAATTCTTGAAGATGGAGGTGTTGATGATGAGCTCTTGATCTTTGTTTCCAATCCACCACCAAATACTCTTATATATATTCCCAAAAATAACAATATACCCTTGAAAATATCTCAAAAAAGAAACCATAGTAACTTGAATCGTCAAAATCGGAGTTGAAATGAGAAAGATATGACCAAATGAATAAAGAGGCTAAAAATCGATTTTATGCACCGCACCCCGTCCGCGATTGTGACATATGACCGTGCCATGTCACATTCGCATGGCAAGGTCTCCTAAAGTGTACCGAAAGCCATTTTACCCCCTTGAAGACCTTGACATGCTATAGTGCCACTGGCATAGTCCGGCACTATAGCCTCGCCCATACCGCGAGTTTTTCGACCGTTCTTCGACCGCTTTCTCGACGGCTTTCCCGACTGTTTCCTGATCGTTTTCCCGACCGTACCTCGACCGTTCTTTTGGAAGATTTGATGCTATTATGCCAACTATCGTGCCATTGTCATAATTTCATGGCACATTCGCTAAGACGACCGAATACTCGGTAATGTCGGTGCTATTGTGACATATGTCACAACTGCATGGCATTATGGTCGGGACTACTACACTTTCAGTACCATTGGTGCTATTGTGACAGATGTCACAACCACATGTCACTATAGCCGAGACGACCATACTCCTAATATCATTGGAGCTATTGTGACAGGTGTTACAACCACATGGCACTATAGCCGAGACGACCATACTCTTAGTACCATTGGTGCTATTGTGACATGTGTCATAACCACATGACACTATAGCCATACTCCATATGTGGTTATTTCTTTACCGATTCACCTAGTTCAACACTTTTCTTCCATTGGGATAAATATTCACGATGTTACATATAGGACTTAATAGACATGCCAGCTCACAATTTTATAAGACTTTTTAAACACAAAATCTTTATAACTTGTACGTACGTGTAAAATTTACTGCCACTTTCTAGGTAATCATGTAAAGTGGTCACACTTGCCACACACATTAAAATTATCTTGAAAGCTACTTGATCATTATTCAAACTAATAATGGAAACACGAGAGTATGCTCAACAAACTTTTCAAATGAACCGCTATGGTCCTAACATGTATCTATTTATGCCATGTACGTAAAATAACTTCTCGCATTAAAATAGTGTGCAACAAAATGTTTGTACGACGAAAAAGGAAATTACACGACATCAAGCTCCAAAAACTCTCTTTTTTAACCATAAAATGGTATTGAATAAAATTCCCAAACAAGACCCGCATGCATCAGTATTTCTCAAAGCTTAGTAAAACAATTACGTGCATTTTCCAAAAAGGTTTATAAAACCAAATACACCAAAATGTATTAATCATCAAATAAAATCCATTTGTACAATAAATCACCAAAATGACATATTTTGAGATTTACTCATCAAAACATTCAAAAACCTAAATATAGGCATTTTACAAGATTTATCAACCCAAATTTACCGAATACGAAACCTCGTCAAATACTCAACACTAATATATATCAAGTAAAACACATTATTATTCAAAAATACACATTTTTGCATGTACATAATGTTAAACATAAAATCCCAATCATAACAAGCAATTACTCAATTTATGACAATAAAGCTCAAGAACTAGAGAGAGAAAGTCTAGAGAGAGAAAGTAGATCTTGTATTCATATCACATGTCTCTGAATTACAATGTATGAGCAGCTCTCGTAGTTACAAGATTACACAACACAAACCCTTATATACTCACTATCTAAAACAAAGCCTTAATGGCTAAGGAAACTAAACTAGCTTTGACTTAGACAATGTTGACTTTTACATTGTTGACTTTCCTATTAAATCTTGGATACAATATTTAGACTTAACAATCTCCCCCTTTGTATTCAAGATTTAATAAAAATTTGATACAGATCTTCAGCTCATGATTCTTCAGCTTTTGTCTCTTTGAAGCTTTCACAATCTTTAAACTTTCAGCTCTTGAAGAATCTTGGAAAGTCTTTTTAATCTTTGAAGCTTTAAAAATCAACATGTCTTGAACGAGAAACAGATTTCTTGAAACTTCTTTAAAACTTTGACAACTTTAAAACTTCTGAAAAAATCTTTGAAACAACATGATTCTGTATCTTCATCACTTTGATCTCTTGACCATCTTTGGAAGAACAAACTTTCTCAAATCATCTAGAATTAACTCTGAACAATCTTCTTTCAGAATCTTTTGGCTTTGAATTTCTTTATCAGGCTTGAAATTAATCTTTGAATAATTCTCCCCTTTTGTTTATCTTTGTGAAATTGTACTTCTCCCCCTTTTTGATGATGTGAGCATCATAATCATCAAAATATCTTTAATTTCAGCAAAGACATTGAACACCCCTTTTTGTAACCAAAAAACAATCTCCCCTTTTGACAAAAGGCGCACTTTGATCTGAAGAGCCGAATCATGAACAGTATATATCCGAATCTTTTCAAATTCAGACATAATGAGCGTGTAACCCTGATTCAACAAATGGAACAGTTAGAAGTGTCTGTCAGTAACACAAAGTTACTGTGTACAACGAATGTACAATATAAGGAGTTGGTTTGATGTTGACTCCCCAGGACTTCCATTCAATCATTGAAAAACACAAGGTAATTCTATGAATGTTCTGACAGAAAAACAGATTTTCTGTGTGCTCGTGCTTGTTTATGAAAGAATTTTAGCACAATGATTGTGTTTCATTAAGGCTCAAATTGTGTAAACTGTTGAGACAGCAACAGATAATACACGGACTCAATGTGCATGAAAGAGGTACGAAGGTGGGGCAACTTTCCTTCTTTTTCAATATCTAAATCTTTCGAGTGAAGATTAGATAGCATATGTGTTGCGTCCCCAAGAAAATGAAACATTTCTTTTTCGAGAAAGAAACGAGTGGTTGGTGGGGTAATAGCAAGAGTTGGCATGGGCTCACTGCCTGTTTCAATGATGGTCACCAAAGAATGTGAACCAATCAGTAGATGTGGCTGCCCAGCTCAGAAAGTGGTAGGTGCAGAGTTCTAATATTCTTTTAACTATGTTCTTACACCCTCTTTCTTTTTATCATTTTGCTTACTTCTAACCAAACTCTCATTTCCATTTTTTCGCTCCACACAATGAGAATAACTCAACCGGATGAGTTATCTCCCCCACTCTTTGATTTTGACCCCTCACCCCTCAATCACTCAAGGATAACTTCCTGGGTAGGAAACACAGGTTGCGTGAATCCATGGAAGTTCTATTTAAGCTCACACACAAATCCCATGATATTACCTATGAAGAACGGTTGCTCAACAGTTTAACTGAAACAGTTTAGCACAAGATATATGATACCATTGTCAATATGTATGCTCGTGAGATTTGAGCAATTGAACAATGTAGATTTCTCAAAACAATGATATTGAATGAATGAAATAAAATCAAGAGAATTGTTTTGAGAATCTGACAATGAATCAATCAGATCAAATCAAAAGGTTAGGGTATCAAAGAATTGGAAATTTGTTTATATGAACAAATATAAACAATTTATCAATGAAAGCACAAATATGAAAAAGATGAATGATGTTCATCAACTTTGAACTTCAAACGGGGGTATTACCATCGAAAAATTGTTTGAATTTGAGACATGGTAATAACAATTTCAAATAAAATACTGAACCGGTGTGTATGAATACTTGACAGTATATGGACAAGATAATACACAAGTATTGATCTTTGGAAACACACGGTCAGTTAAACAATAAGCTCAAAAAATTTAGAAAAACATTTAAAAGCACACTTCTAAATTCATAAAACTTTTGAGAATAAGAAGTGGTTTGAACATTTCAGAAATTGGTTTTCATGTTCGAAAGTTGTCCTTCTTTCAAACAATCTGAGATCTAGATCAGAAGATTTTTACCTTTTCAGCTCCCCCTCAAATCAAGATATAAAGATTTTAATCTTTTAAGCTCCCACTGAATATTAGCACAATATCCGTCTTTGATCATTGATGAACGGGTCCTGATCTGTCATGTCATCAGAAGCGATCACCTTTACTCCCCCTTAAATTAAGCATCTGAAATATTACAAGTAAAACAGGATAGAGATCAAACACTCCCTTTTGAATTGTTAGACCATCAATATCAGAAAAATCTAGCAAAGAAAAAGTATAGGATAGAGATCAGATCAATTCTCTTGGGATGAAGACCATCAATATCCATCGGATGCAAGCATACAGGAGTAAGGTCTTTTTGATCACTGAGGTCCAAGTCCTAAACTGTTGTGTTTAGAAGTCAAACTCCGTTGAAGACCGGGTCCTAAGCTGATGTGCTTAGAAGCCAAATTCTTGACATTGAGGTGCGGGTCTTGAACTGTGTTATACAAGAGCCATTGTTCTCTTACTCCCCCTTTGGCTTGAGGTGCCTGCAACACAGAATCAATTTTCTTCTTTGGTACCCACTGGTATTTGGGTCCAGAAATGTTAGTTGCAGTTCGTGTGGGGGTAATGGAGTAAGAACCATACCAGAAATGATCAATGGTCTTATGGATATGATCATGTGTACAACAAATAGAACAATAATATTTCTTACTGTTAGGTGCTTTGTTCTTCTTTGCTTTGTGTACAGGTACACATGATTTCTTCTCTTTCAGCTCATCAGTCTTGTCATCTTTGACTGATTTCTTCATCCAGACCAGTTTCTCTTTCTTGAAACTTCTTCTCCTTGGATAAGTATCTGAACCATCTAAATATTCATCAAAGAAAATGTTAGATCGACGAATCTGATTAAAGGATTTAACTGACCTTTGTGAAGAGACAGATTTCTGGGTAGAACTTGAAGCAGACTTTTCAAGTTCTTTGATCTTTGATGCAAAGATGTCTCTTTCTTTCACAAGATGGTCAATCTTCTTTGAGAACATAGACTTCGTCTTTTGCTCGTTCAGCGCAGAAGCAGACAGTTCAGACAACTTGGAAGTCAGTCTTTTGATTTCAGACTCAAATATTGATCTTTCTTCTTCAAATCCTTTTTCTGAATCTTTTCTTTGGCCTGATAACTCTTTAAAGAATCCCACATTCTTCTGTTCGATGGCCTTCTTTTCTTTATCAAATTTCTCTCTTTCCAAAATCAGCACTTTCTCAAAATCAGACACTTGTTGAGAAAGTTCTAAGCATTTAAGCTCAACTGACTTCTTCTCTTCAAAACACTTCTTTGAAAAATCTGAGAACTTCTTTGAAAAATTTTTCTTTTCACTTTCAAAATCAGCTTTACTGTCTACAAACTGTTTTTCCAAAACAGATAAATTCCATTTAAGCTCAGAGTTCTCAGATTCCAATTCCTTCGTCTTCTCTTTGAAAGCCTTCAACTCGTTTTGAAGCTCAACTGATTCTGCTTGTAGCTCAGGTGATTTTTGTTCAATTGTCTTCAGTTGGCTTTGAAGAGTTATAATCTCTTTCTCCTTTTCTTTTATCTCTTTATCCCTCTCATAAAGAATACCTGAAAAAATAGAACTATTTTTAGTACAATTTATACATTCAGGAGTTTTAATACAATTGAACAATTTAATTTGCAACTCCTGAATCTTTTTGAGGTATTCTGAATTTTTCAATTTCAGATCATTTCTTTCAGCTTCAATACCAGATATATCAGATCTGTAGTAAATTGACATCTTGAAAAAGTAAACAGCTTGAAGTGAATGATCGTTCCAAACTATATATCAGAAAATCAAAAATCAGATCAAAATTGAAATCTTAAAAAAAATATTTCGTAAAAAATTGAAAATTTGAACAACACATGTTATGGCGCAAAGTTAAAAAAAAATTCCATATATGACTAAAAAAAAATTTCAGGAAGAG
The DNA here is from genome assembly GCA_954870635.1 of Arctium minus. Classification (NCBI taxonomy): domain Eukaryota; kingdom Viridiplantae; phylum Streptophyta; class Magnoliopsida; order Asterales; family Asteraceae; genus Arctium; species Arctium minus. The sequence continues at coordinate 22,290,765 of OX941084.1, forward strand.
AACGCAAACAAGAGGTTTGTGTGTGAGCCTTGAAGCGCAAAGAATGGTTTTCGGGTCCTGCTTGAAACGCAAAGTATGGTTTTCGGGTCCTGCTTGAAACGCAAAGTAGGGTTTGCGTGTCCCACTGGAGACGCAAAGTAAGCTTTGCGTGTTGAACTTGATGCGCAAGATGAGCTTTGCGTTTCCAACGTGATGCGCAAGATGAGCTTTGCGATTCCAATGTGAAGCGCAAGATGAGCTTTGCGTTTCCAACGTGAAGCGCAAGATGAGCTTTGCGATTCCAACGTGAAGCGCAAGATGAGATTTGCGATTCCAACTAGACCTTCATGAATGAAGCGCAAACTGTATGATAGAAGCGCAAACCGTATGATAGAAGCGCAAAGTCGATTTCTTGGCTGTTTCAAACTCAAATTGATTCAAACCTGCGAATTTGATCTCAAAGACTTGTCAGCATCATCGAAAAACAAATCTAAATACAGATTCACTATCAATTTTCGATTAAAAACACCAATTAGCACAATTTCAATCAAGAACAGAAACTGAACTCGTTTTCACGAAAATCTCAAAAATCAAAAATTGAAACCGATTTTGTTCGAATTTCGAGATGGAATCAAAACAAAAATCAATCATCAACATAAATCGAACACAATGAATCCATTTTCTTGCATTAAAACCAATTTTTCACAAAAAATTCAGATGAAACAGTAACAAACTCGTTTCTTGAAAAAAAAATCGAAAATAACGATTTTCAATCCAAAAACACACAAATTTCAATTCAAATCATGATCTAATCATTCCTGAAAAGTTTGGTACGACTCTGATACCAATTGTTAAACATAAAATCTCAATCACAACAAGCAATTACTCAATTTATGACAATAAAGCTCAAGAACTAAAGAGAGAAAGTCTAGAGAGAGAAAGTAGATCTTGTATTCATATCACATGTCTCTGAATTACAATGTATGAGCAGCTCTCGTAGTTACAAGATTACACAACACAAACCCTTATATACTCACTATTTAAAACAAAGCCTTAATGGCTAAGGAAACTAAACTAGCTTTGACTTAGACAATGTTGACTTTTACATTGTTGACTTTCCTATTAAATCTTGGATACAATATTTAGACTTAACACATAATTTTCACAAAATAACTTGAACTCACCTTGGTAGATTTAGGCTAAATCTAGGTTTTCACCCCAAAACTTGAGTTTTCTTGGTGAAAACTTGAATCAACAAGAAACACCTCCTAACTATTAGATCCAACACTTGTAAAGTGTTTTATTCACCTTCAGAGATCAAAAACCTAAGGCAAAATGGAAAGGAGAGAAGGAAAAATGAAGGGCATATCAAACCCTAGCTTAAAATCGATAGAAATAAGAAGCTTACCACCACAATAAACTCTTTGATACTCCAATAAACATCAAATCTTCTGATATATCCTTGAATATCTCTAAAAAACGAGACCATAACAAAAAGAATCGTCAAAATCGGAGCTACAATGAGAGAGATATGACAAAATGAAGAAAACCTTAGAAAATCGGGCATTTATCCCTCGGGACCCCAACCGCGACTGTGACATGCGATTGTGACATGTCACAATCGCATGGCAAGGTCGCCCAAAGTGTACCGAAATCCATATTACCCCCTTGGCGACCTTGACATGCTATAGTGCCACTGGAACAGACTTCGAGCACTATAGAATGGCCCATACCGCGAGTTTTTCGACCGTTTTCTCGACAACTTTTCCGACCGCTTTCCTGGGCGTTCCTGGACGGTTCCTCGACCATTCTCTCAGAATATTTGATGCTATCATGCCAGTTATCGTGCCATTGTCATGATTCCATGGCACATTCGTTGGGACGACCGAACACTCTTTAACACCGGTGCTATTATGACATATGTCATAACTGCATGGCACTATAGTCGGGACTACCACACTTTTAGTACCATTGGTGCTATTGTGACAGATGTCACTATAGCTGAGACAACCATACTCTTAGTACCATTGGTGCTATTGTGACAAGTATCACAACCACATGGCACTATAGCCGAGACGACTATACTCTCGGTATCATTGGTGTTATTGTGACAAGTGTCACAATAACATGGCATTATAGCCGAGACGACCATACTCTCAGTACCATTGGTGCTATTGTGATAAGTGTCACAAATACAAGGCACTATAGTCATACTCCATATGTGGTTCTTCCTTTACAGATTCACCCAGTTCAACATTTTTCTTCAATTGGGATAAATATCCATATGTTACACGAAACTACCCCTCTATCTTTTGCAGACTATGCAAGAAATTATCCGATGCTTCACAGTCAAAGCCGCAAATGTTGACCAAACGAAGGGTTAGGATCACTTCTCCGCTTCTCATACATTTAACACTTCTTATTTGAACCTATCCCTATAATATATATATATATATATATATATATATATATATAGAGAGAGAGAGAGAGAGAGAGAGGAAGGTTCAAACGAGAACACTAAGTATTTATGAAAAACAAGAAAACAACAGGTCATGTACAAAATCATATGTGATTTTACATTAACCCGAAAAATACAGACGCGGGCGACTTTGGGCGCGATCTGAAGTCGCGTGAATCATATATGATTTTGTATGTACTCAGTTGTTCTCGTGTTTTCTTAAATATATATTGTTGTCGTATGAACCCACCTATATAGATAGATAGATAGATAGATAGATAGATAGATAGATAGATAGATAGATAGATAGATAGATAGATAGATAGATAGATAGATAGATAGATAGATAGATAGATAGATAGATAGAGAGAGAGAGAGAGAGAGAGAGAGAGAGAGAGAGCTAGGATCATTTGTTAATCGACAAAATGTTGTTAACTTTGTGAACTTAGTCTAACCAATATAAATGCATTTTCGAGTGTGGTTGTTAGTGTTTGTATATTTAATGCTAAAGGGCATAAAGGTAAATTCAAAATTGCCAATATTTCTTTTATTTATTTGGGAGTTACAAGAATAAGTGTCCCATGATTCTAGCTTATGTTTTGATTTTTAAACTTTTTCCATTTTCAATTTCATGTTAAAATCATATGAACAATTTCAAATTTGATTTCAATCTTTTTTTCAAATTCGTATATAATCGTCGAATTTCATTATATAAGAGATGTTTGGTTTATTTATATGGGGGATGTGGGGTCTCTTTGTTTATGAACAATCATGAACAACTTGGTGTGGGAATTGAACAAAATGTGGGACCTGAACATGATTGAACATATTGTTTGTGGACTCAACGTGAACATTATGTATGAATTATAACGTATGTTAACATAACAGCTTCAGATGAAACTATGTGAACACAGACTTCAAATGAAACTATCATAACAGACTTTAGATGAAAACATATGAACATGATTAATGTGTTCATTGTGTGCAGTCATTTTTTCATACACTTATTCTTATATGCACAACATGATTAATGTGTTCATGTTGTGCAGTAATTCTTACATACACTTATGATAAATGTGGGTGAACTCAAATCTGCATTATGTGTGCAGTCATACAAACTGAACATTGATGGTTAATTTCTGTGTGCAGACATACACACTTAGTTTCCTTAAGTGTTAATTTTTGTGGACTCAACATGATTGAACATACAGATGTTAAAAATTTCGGTTCTTTAGAAGTATCATTTGGGGGTTATGATTCTTTTCTGAGTTAATTTTTATGGGGTTACGATTCTTTTGGAAGGGTCATTAATTGAGAGAATAAAGACATACTATTTAATTGATTTTTTCTCATAATACTCTCATTACTATAGTTCACGCCTAATTTTACATCAATTGTACATTTATTAAAGCATTTAAAATATATTCAATCTCAACCATTGATTTCCAAGATCAAGGACTTGGAATGGTTCATAAAGTTAACACAAAAAATGTGGTTAACAAATGAACCAACCCCTATATATATATATATATATATATATATATATATATATATATATATATATGGTGGAAGAATATTTTGAAACCCTGAAAAAGGTTGCAACCCTTGCAACCCACATCTTAACCGTTGGATTCATGATCGGTTGTTATTTTGTTTTTATTTTTCTGTTTTTTTTAATTAAAAATATTGGGCCCCGTATCTATTGTAACCGCCGATCATGAATCCGACAGTTAAGATGTGGGTTGCAAGGTTTGCAACCTTTTTAAGGGTTGCAAATAAAACAACCCCTATATGTATGTATATGTATATATAGAAGGGTAGTTATTATGCAATCCTTTTTAAATGATGCAACTCATACAACCCCTCTATCAACCACTCATTTTATTTTCAGTCTTTTCCCCTTTTTTTAATTACATAAAATGACGGATGGATAGAGGGTTGCATCATGTAAAGAGGTTGCAATTGAACGCCCATATATATATATATGGGGTAAAGATCCAAAAGAAAACATTGAAAAAAAGAACCCAAAAACCATGAAAATATATATAAAAATAGATTTCAAATTATATATTATAAAGTGATCGTTATTTTGGTGTAATTTGTTTCGCTTCAAATTTTATTATATTTCACCGATTTTTGATTTACAAGAATGTGGGTGATATATTTTTTTTTTTGAAAAAATGCTCGTAACCACATTTTTAACTATATCCATTGGATGATCGCAATCTAACGATTTTAATGGGTTTTTCGATTTTTTTTTCAAGTTACCTTCCAATCTCATCCTATGTATAATATATTTATATATACATAGACGAAAGATCGTGTGAAAAGTTGAATCATAACAATTATCTATCTATCTATATATATATATATATATATATATATATATTGTTTCCTAAAAATAGTGGTTTGCAAAGTTTACCCGAATTACTTGGTTTTCAAATGAAACGCACCATATATAGGGAGAGGTTCATTTGAGAAATGGTAAATATATGAGAAATAGAGAAGTAATCTTAGTCATTCATCTGGTCAACATTTGCGGCTTTGATCGCGAAGCACCGGATAATTCCTTGTGTGGTCTATAGAAGGTAGAGGGATAATTTCGTAAAATACACGGGATGGGTTCATATATGAATCTGTATGAATCACAAAGATTCATATATTAATATGTTAATTAGTTCAACTGATTCATATATGAATCTTTGTGATTCATACAGATTCATATATAAATCTTTGTGATTCATACAGATTCATATATGAATCTTTATATGAATCTGTTAGTTAGTTCAACTGATTTATATATGAATCACAAATGTTCATATATGAATCGGTTAAAAGAGTTCAGTTGTGAATTGCACTGGTTCATATATGAACATATAGTTCATATGTAAATTATACATGTTCATATATGAACACAGCCCGTGTGTTTTATAAAATTTACGAAATTGTCCTTCTATTTTTGGGATAGCCGCAACTTTTGACCAGTCAAAGCCGCAACTTTTGACCGGTCAAAGCCGCAATATTTGACTAGTCAAATCCGATTTTGGCGATATGAATGACTAGGATTACTTCTTTATTTTTCATATATTTATCATTTCTCAAATGAACCAAACACTATATATATTTTGTAACACCCCAAATTTGATAAGAGCAACTAATTAAATTTTTTGATATTTCATCAAGTAAAAGATAACTCTCCAAAATAAACTTTCTATTTAACCTCAAAAATATAAACTCCAGTCTTATACAAGGACTAGACCAAAGTCCGTGTTACTTAATCTTAACTATAAGTTGCTCTTCTCGAGACAAGTGCGGAAGATTTCACTAAGACATTCACCTCTTAAGCACACAACTAGCACTCTTCTTGCACAGTGTCACTAGAGCTATTTTCAACCGGAACCTGTTGCACATGCCGACAAATAAAAAGGTTAGGCTAACGCCTAGTGAGTTTTAGAGTTTTCCACATAAATAAAGATATCTTTGAAAAGAGGTAATGCAGTTTAAATCACAATTTTTCAAAATGATATGCTTCGAATATGAAAACGACTCGTTTTCCAATAAAATTCATTTTGGGCAAAGAAACACCAATATAAACGTTTTCAAATCCAAACTACTTCGGGGACAAGTTCCTAACATATAACATTCTTTCGTAAATTAATTTCAACCCAAACTCACTTAAAACGTGAATAGAAATCGAACTCTCCATTTATGAAAATGTAAATAACACTTCATATCCCAAAACATGGGTGGGGATTAATACTCAACCCATAAAACGTGGAATAAATTCATGTATGCAAAATGTCACAGAAAACAAATATATAAAAAACTCAACCCGAAGACAACACCTTTCGGTGACGGGGGAGACCTGATTCCATATAATGTGACGGACACAAAGTAAGCCACACATTATGTTAAATTGGTATTAAGTATCGGGCTCTACGTCTTTCAGTATACACCCATAGATACTTGCACGGAGGACTTACACCACACCGAAGATGCCTAATTGCGCCGCAATGGGGAAAACTAGCGTTCCACCATTGGACAAATAATAAAAGTATCGAGCTCGGCATGATTTAGCGTACACTCATTGATACTTGCACGAAGGACTTACAACCCAATCCGATGCCTAATGTGCCACGATGTGGAAACCAAGTCGTTCCATCATCGGACAAAGTGATAAAAGTGCTCATGGATCCATAGCAGACAGGGCTGAGCTATCAAAATGGACAAGTGTCCCCAAACCCCCATCATAATCAAATACCGAGCCACATGCTCAAACGACCAAATGACACATTGTCAAAAGCAATATAATGCAATAGAACACACTTGACCAACGTTTATGCAACTCTGTATTCCAAAGTACACGGCTAAACTCCAACACAACTCAAAATAAGGCAGATCATTTTCCAAACAAGGTTATACCATTGACCCTTTTCAAAACGTCCCAAAACACGAGCTATGCATATTTTCCAACGAATACAACAATGCACTTTTACCAAGAAATCTCCATTTTTACAATACATTGATAAAAATAAATGACCATTTGTTACTCATTTATCGAAATGCCCAAAAATCCCAAATATGGTGTTTCACGAGATTTATAAGATCTTATTTGTTCAAAAAGCAAAACTCATCAAATATTTCAACATTTTATAATAATCAAGTAAAACACATAAATATTCTAAAATAGACATTTTTGGCATGTACAACGTTTTCACAAATCAACTTGAACTCACCTTGTTAGATTAGGCTAAATCTAGATTTTACCCCCAAAACATGAATCTCCTTTCATGAAGGCTTGAATCTCCAAGAAATCTCCCTAGATCTTAGATCCAACACATCTACAAGGTCACCTTCACCACACAAGTCAACAAAATCACACCCAAGTTGAAGGATGAAAGGGAAAATGATGAAATCATCAAACCCTAGCTTAACATTAAGAGAGATGGGGATCTTACCACCATAAAATACTCTTGTATTCTCCAATATACTTCAAATATCTTGCTATATCCTTGAAGAGCTCTCAAAAACGATACCATGGCAACTTGAATCACCAAAAACGGAGTTGAAATGCAAAAGTTATAGAGAAATGAAGTTCTAGGGCTGAAAATCGGGTTTTATGCTCGACAGGGTGTCTCGCGACTTACCACGCGACCTTAAGTCGCGGCATAAGTCTCCTGCTTCCCCTAAGTCGCGCGAGTGGCCCTAAGTCGCGGCACAAGTCGCGTAGTGCACTGTTCGCCTGGTTTTCTTTTCGTTCACTGTTTTGGCCGTAACTTCTTCGTTATAGCTCCGATTTCGCTCCGAAAAAAAACCGTTGGACTCGTAATTGAATCTTTCATCCACGAAGACTAAAAAATCTAGGATACAAGTCCAAAATCCTATATCTTATTTTTCCTTTAAAATTACCGATTTCTGTGTTAACTTGAAACAATACTTTTCAAAATCGGGGTTTTACATATATATATATATATATATATATATATATATATATATATGTAAATGGTTTTACCATTTTAGATGGTGCAACCTTTGCAACCTCTTTACCCACCACACATTTTATGTTATTAAAAAAAAGGGAAAATGCTAAAAATAAAATGTATGGTGGATAAAAAGGTTGCAATGTTGCATCATATAAAAGGCCGCATAATAACTCCCTCCATAAATATATATAGAGAGAGAGAGAGGGTCATTCATTTGCTAACCAATCTATTGATGTTAACTGTGCTAACCCATTTTCGACCAATCAGAACGCTCCGTCAATATTGATAATGCTTTTTGATTATAAGGGCAATAATGGAATTTACTTAGAGTTGACCAATCTAATCTTATTCCAATTCAACGCCATATCCACACCTTTTTCATAATTATATCAGGTTTGTTATGGTAATGATACACAAATTAAATATTATATTTTCAAATTCAATTTTTTGTTTATATTTTGTTTCAATATGAAAATATCAGTTACTTATTTTTAGGGATTCAAGCGATAAACCCATGTACAGTCTTATCGTTTGAAACTAGAAGTTTTTTGACAAACAGTTCGATTAATTCAACAAGCTTTTTTTCGTGGATCAAACTTCATCTTTTTCTTGATAATAGCACAATGAGCGATGATAATCGAGTCACTAATGTTGTTGATAACGAGAGTTTATTGGAATCTATTTTCGAAAGGCAAGACGTTGATGCATGCACACGTTATGATGATCCTGTGCCACCGTTGAATTCCGGAATATCCCAAGAGTTTGGTAATTCGACCGGACTTGATGACATCTCTGTCGAGACCAATTTCGATAACATTCCATCTACTAGTTCAATGCATCCGGAAAATAATATCGGTAAAAGGAACTGTAATGTATTTTGAAGTTGAGCATGTTGATATAATATACATATATCTTCCCAAATTGCAATGATTCACAGATTTGTACACATACGTTTATTTTCGAAAATTGATAAAACATATATGTTCACGTATGTTCTGATTCCATTTTATCGAGGACATTTAGAATAAATAGATTGCATATATGCACATGATAAACGACCATGTAGTTTTATATGCACTACAATAAGATGACCATGTAGGTATCATCTTATTAAAATCCCCACTAATTGATTATATGCATAGCATAACCATATGAACATATGCAGACATGAAAAATGATAAAGTGTCAATTTTTTTGGGATATTTGTATGCATTACATGGTTTCCTGAATTTTGGATGCAAAAGGTAATTATTCAGGTGCAAAAGGAATTTTCCCAAGAACCTTAGGAAAGGAGCATGTTAAAGCAGTGACCCTTAGAAGTGGTAAGGAATTATCAAAGACAATGCTAAAAGAATTTGGACCAATGACTAAATCTGAATTTGAAAAAGACATGAGGTCAGAACCAAATGCTACAACACTGCCCCCTGTTGATGAAGTACCCCCCAAGCTACTAGGAGACCAAGGGTCTGTTGTCACCAATCCTATCCCTCTTAGGAATGATTACCCTTTATTATTTCCAGAAGAAGACCCTAGAAGAAAGACGTTAGAGAGTAGTGTTCCAACGATCCCACAAGAGAGTACACCTAAAGGCATAAAGGACCCATCTTGCTCAACACAGTCAAGCAAAGCTATCATAAAACCAGTTCCTCCCTATGTACCTTTTCCCCAAAGGTTAAGGAATCAGAAGGAAGAATTGCACTTTAAGAAATTTTTGGATGTGTTTAAAGAATTGCATATCAACATACCCCTTGTTGAAGCAATTGAGCAAATTCCCAGTTATGCCAAGTTTCTTAAAGACATCTTAAGTAAGAAGAAGAAGTTGACTGAGTATGAAACCGTTGCTCTTACTGAGGGATGCAGTGCTCTCTTGACCAATAGAATACCCCCTAAGCTGAAAGATCCAGGGAGTTTTACCATTCCTTGTTCAATAGGTGGGAAGGATATTGGAAAGGCTTTGTGTGATTTGGGAGCTAGCATAAATCTCATGCCTTTATCTGTCTTCAACAGCTTAGGAATAGGAGAGGCTAGACCCACCACTGTTACACTCCAATTGGCTGACAAGACCATTGCCTACCCAAAAGGAAAAATTGAGGACGTCTTAGTTCAGGTTGATAAGTTCATCTTTCCGGCAGATTTCATCATTTTAGACTTTGAGGCTGATAATGATATTCCTATCATTTTAGGAAGACCATTCTTAGCCACCGGAAGAACTTTGATAGATGTTCAAAAGGGAGAGTTGACTATGAGGCTTCAAGATCAAAAAGTCACATTTAATGTTTTCAATTCCTTGAAATATCCTGATGATGTAGAGGATTGTTTAAACTTAAGTGTGAATGAATCAATGTGTCATGATGAGGGAGTTAGAAAAGCTTTTAAGTTGGAGGAAGAGGATGATGAGGAATTATCCATAGAAGAGGAAAATGATGTTGAGGAGTTTGCCTTAAGAAAAAAAGAGACTGTCTTAGTGAATGATGTAGCATTTAAGCTGCTGGAAAATAGTGACCAAAAACCTTTCACATCATCCATTGTTTCACCACCTAATCTTGAGTTAAAACAACTCCCATCTCATCTAAAATATGTTTTTCTAGGAGAAGAAGGAAAATTTCCTGTCATCATACCATCTACCCTAGATTTTCATCAAGAAAAGAAATTGGTGGAGAAGTTGATGTTGCAGATAAAATCCTTAGGAGGGACCACCACAGACCAAGATGTGATGACCATAATGCAAGATTTATTTGCACAAAACAACAGGTACATGAATAGGTTGCTTGATCAAAAAGGAGAATTCAAGGACAGGGTAGAGATAATGAAGATCGAATTGGTGGACAAAGGGCAAAAGAAAGTCAGAACAGAAGTGAAAGAACTTAAGGTTGATTTGGAAGCCAAAACAAAGAGCAAGGTGAGAAGGTTGAGAGCAAAGTTGCTCAGAATGGAGAATGGAGAGCTGAAAGCCAATGCTGCAGCATTGGCAGCCACTGCACAGATTTCACAGCCTACTCCTAAGGAGTAGGGCAGGTTCAAATCGCTTCACTTAGTCTCCATTTTTATTTATTTCTTTTGTTTTGTGTCAGGGATTAGTTTTCTGATTTATAGGTTTATTTTCATGTTAAGATCATCACATGTTACTTGCATATCTTTTGAATTCATAGCCTAAATAATTTTTTGGAACACATCATTGCACCTAGTCTATATATGCTTTAAGTGCTAGCTTTCACTTTCTTGGGACACATTTGAATTGAACAATCTGTTTGGGACATGATTTAGGCCATCTTTCACTCATCATGAACCACTTGTAGCCATTATACACCAAAGCACATTGTTTCCTCACAATGAGGACATTGTGAATTTCAAGTTTGAGGTTGTGAAATTTGGGGATATGGAAGTGCATAATGACAAAACAAGGCTTGAACGTCAATACAAAAGAGCATAGCTCTAATTTGAGGCCTTGACAAACACCCAAAAATACCCCATAGGGGTAAGGTGCACACAAATGTCCCATAGGGGAAAAGTGCACTAAAAGGAAAAAAAAAAGCAAAAAGAGCACAAAAGTGCCAAAAATTGAAAAAAATCACAAAAATTTTGGGAATTTGTGTGGAAAAAGGCCAAGTGAGACAAAAATTGCCAAAAATGAGTGACCCTACCAAAGCCCTTTTGATCCTAAATTTGATTGTGATAAGTTGATAAAGAAGAAAGTGGATACTAGCTTATAATTCATGCACATACTTAGGCTGATAATGGATGACTAGGAATTTATGAAAGGCTATGAATTTCATGTGGTATCTTTTCACGTTGTGTGTGCACTTAATGCCTTGATCTTGCATAATTCTTATTTGAGTCATTTTCTTTCTTTTATTTTATTTGCTTGGGGACAAGCAAAGCTTTAAGTTTGAGGTTGTGATATGCGTTGAGAATTCAATGCATACGAACGTTTTTTCTTTCTTTTTAGATAGATCATTTTGTTTAATCCCAAACTTTGAGTCCATTTTTTCTTATCTTATTTTCTCTTTTCTGTTATATGGAGCTAAGTTGTGGTTTACTTGCTTTTACTTATTAGGTAGGCTAATTTTGTCTAAAAATGTGCAGGCTGCAATGCTGATATCTGATGCTGCAGCATTCAGTCGCAGATTCGGGCTTTTTGCGTACGTAAAAGAGAAAATCAGCCAAGACTCGAAAGTGGATGCCAGCTATAGTTACTTAAGTTGAAGATCAACTGCTCTTTTGTTTAAAATCAGATTGTAACTAAGGGTTGTGTACTTCTAGTTAGCTTTTTGATTTATTAAGTATTATATAAGTTGCTTTTGTACTTATTACTATTTGCTACTATTTGCTTAGTCCTTTTTGTTCCCTCTTGGAAGCTATATAAAGGAGGGAGTGGGCTGGTCATTTAGGAGGCAATTATCAGATTTAACATAGATTTGAAAAGCTTGTGGTTGAAGATTCATATTTTAATATTAGTTTTGAATTTCTTTTTGGAATTCTTGTTCTTACACATGGGTTGCTACAGCATTGCATGATAGATTCTTCAAGTTTTCTTAATTGCTTCATATCATTTACTTTATGCTCTTTACTTTTGGTCATTTATATTTAGTAATTTAAATTCAGTCATTTATTTTCCGTCATTTACTTTTCGTAATTTATATTCCGTCATTTATTTTCCGTCATTTACTTTCCGTAATTTATATTACGTCATTTATTTTCCGTAATTTATATTCCGTCATTTACATTATGTCTTTACTTTATGTCATTTACATTTCTTGCAATTTATTTTTACGTAATGAGTAGCTAATTTTATAGTTTGGGTGTGAGACAAAAAGGGAGGTTGTAAACCAAAAACTAGTGGACTTTGTTCTTCAATAACATTGTTCCACTATGTCATTTTAAGTTTTATAAATCCAAACGCACTTCTTGACGAATTGATCACTTCTTAAAGTGTGAAAGTGCCATGGACTTAGGAATAAGCCATGAAAAAGCACGTCAGTTTGAATGATACGGGAAGTATACTTGGAAGAGTTACTAGCAAGGAAACTTGCTACCTTTGTTTTTCAAACCGATTGATTCTTGACGGGTTGATCACTAGTCAAAGTGTTAAAGTGTAGTGGACTCAGGAATGAGCCATTAAGAACACGTCAACTTGAATGATATGGGAATCGACTCGGAAGGGTGATTTTTAAACAAAGACATTTGTTTTTCCATATACTTTAAAGAAACCATTTGACACTCACACTGGTCCGGACATTTGCATAGGCATATGTTGATGGAAGGCTAAACAACAGTGCAATGGTAGATATCCGGAAGGATACTCTTTAAAGTACATGGTGGAACTTGTTGTTACTGAACTAATGCTATAGCATCCCTATATCATTGGCCTCCAGAATTTGTGTTTACTCCTCACTTCAAGTCTTGCACCCATTCTATCTTTATATATCTTGTTAATCATCTAATTGTTAGCCAACTCAAACCAAACAAAGTCTTCAAACTCGCCTTCTGAAATCTCTTCTTTTATTACACTTTTATTGCGCTTTTACAACAATCTCTGTGGGACGATATCTGGTATCCTACCATTTTATTACTTGAAAGACGATATTGGATCCTATTGTATACTTGCTGTGGGGTTTAATCTATCATGTCGTAGAGGTGTGCAAACATCCGTATCAGTTATCTAGACTTTCGAAAATCCTTGATGAGTTTAAAGAAGAGATAGATAGTCAGTTGGAACCTGAAGATCCAGGCAAGCAGAAAATCGATGCAATCAATGAGTACTTAGGTGTTCCTGTTCCTGAAGAGGTTGATATATTTGCTCCTACTGGTCTTCGGAACAAGGGATGTGGTACCGGTAAACGTTTGGTTGGTATTTCCGAGAGGATACAATCCTAGAGTAAAAAGCCAAAGCGTAAGTGTAAGAAATGTGGCCAAAGCACAGGACATGATTCTCGTAATTGCCCCGTGGATCATCGAATGTGAATTCAATTTCAATTTTTTGTTAGATTAAAGTAATATGCGTTTGTGCATATGATCAACATGTTCATATGCACTTGTGCATATGAAATGTTTGCAAGAAGATTTTTTTTTATTATTATGACTATGTAATTTATAATTGGTTTTGATTTTTTTTAGTTTATTTAAACTGTTATTATTTTTTTTTTGTACGGATAATCAGTTGGTTTATGATGAAATGAAGTATTCACGTGATTTTTGCAACTGGCATTCTTCCTAGTTATTAAATGGAAATCAGTATTATTCCTTATTCCTCCCAATAATGGTATATATATTGTTATTTTATTAATTTAACTATCCAAGCATTAATTATATCTTGTTAGTTGGAAGTAATTAATAGGGGTTTGTTGAGGTTTGGTGTGTGCATTAACCAATATCAGTATAAATATACACGGTTACATGCATACATCTTTGACAACTTTTTACTTTTTTTTTCTCTCCAAGTTCATCCAACAATATTAAGTCAAAAGATGGCGAGTAACAACAACAAACACAATGTCCATGGTAATGGTACTGCGTTATCTCACATCGTTCAAGAGTATGAGAAGCTTATTGACGATATTCGTAGGCTTCGTATTCAGTTACAGGAGGTACCTTGATAGAGTTCTCATTCTGTTGGTTCTCATGTTTTTGTTGTTTTTGCTGTTTTTGTTGTTCTTGTTATGTTCTATTTTTTTATTATAATTTCTTTCTTTTAATAAAATCGGACAGGTTATTGACTCGCGTGATTTTAAGGAACTTCAACTTAATCAAAGGGATGAAGAAATAGCCGATCTTCGGGAAGAGTTGTGGCAAGTTCGGCGGAAGCTTGCACATGCCGAATGGGATAAGAACTCCATTGAGAATGAGTTTTGGTTGTACAAGGTTAACTGTACATGCAAGGAGTAGATGCCGATAGACTTTAGTCACGTAGATGTAATGTTATGATGTTTTGTTATGATAAGTATATATTGTTCTATGTTCTATGTTACTTTAGAATGCAATCAATGTCTTAGCATCGTCTTTAGTTTTCAGATACAATGTGTATGCACTACCTTTTTGTCAACCTTATTTCGATAGTATATACCAACTAATGCTACCAAAATAAAAAAACTACCCATAAAAGTCTCAAAAAACCATAAACGATGATCAATTAAAGTGGTTCAACAATCAATCAATATTTCACCGACGTTTCCTTTGTGTCTTCATGTTGGCATCCATCGACATATATCTTCCAACTTCAATTCCGATTGCGTTTTTTCTGATGTTCATCTCGCTTGATAGTATTTTCATTACATACTTTGAACGAAGTGCCTTCAGCTGACCCTTCTGTTTGGTGCTTTCCCTATATAATCCAGTATCCCACTTTGTTCCTGTTTCTCCATAATACATTTCCATAGAACGCATCAAGAGTATTCCCTTATCATCATGGTTCTTCTTTGCCCTCCATCTCATTTGTATAACAACCGGTCCAACCTCTCGAAATGCATGCCAGTTTTTGTGGTTGTGGATTTGCAGATGATGAAGGATCATTGATTGCTAAAAGGAATACAATTTATAAAAGTTGTTATTTATAGGTATGTAATTACGTTTTCTAATAATATATCCACAAATTATACATACCACTGCATCTGACTCCATTTCATACAAATCTTCGTAATCACCATCACGATCTTCGTTGTCTATGATGGTAGCGTATGGGGTTTTCAGGTTGAAAACAAGCAGATAATAGTGTAAACCATCTAAAACCGGGAAGAAAACCTACGAATATTATAATTACTTACTGGTTTGTTAATAAATAAATCTATAAGAATTTGAAAAACATGAACCATTAACAAAAAGTTTATTAACATACCAGATCAATGTCCTTCATCGTTATTAAATCCGGATTATATTTTCCCAGATCATTGATATATCGTCGGAATGCTTCGTACCTTGTTACCGCAGGTAGCTGTAGGTCATTGAGCACCGGATCCATCTAATTTAACAACCTATCATTAATATGAATTCAATATTTTGTTAAACATATATATTTAAAATATCAGTTTCCCATGTCCATACATGCACCAAATAATTATCTATGTATATGTATCTTAATTGTTGTTCGAATTTGCACACCTTTGATTTTGATAGTTTACTTTAATGCAGTATTACTAATGCTAAATGCATTAATAGTATGATAATAGGGTACCTATTGTTTACCGGTATTGTTGTGCTGAAAAAAATCTGCGTGGGGAGTCATTGCTTCGACGCCTTTCGTCGTAATTCAAAATCGTTGCCCATACGTCAATGATTCGTCTTGGAATGGCTGTCTCCCCAGCTAGGAACTGCATATCCCTTCTTTCTATCCCCATACCCATGTTATCGATGTACATTATCTCCCTGAAATTAATGTAAAACATGTTAAGTCAAACTGTAGTTTATATATTCTATTAACAACAATTTAAAATATTAATTGTTAAGGTACTTACATAAACCCACCAATACCCTTTAACACCCAAAATCTCATATTGGTTTCGTCCTTTGTTACTTCAAAATTAACCGTTCGTGCCACATAAGGTGATCGAAACATGGGTCCCAATCTCTTTGTTCTTTTTCCAGGTCTTGAAGTGTCCTCTAATGCTTACCCACCTGCCACGTAGCACATTTTGCATACATGCAAAAGTGATTTGTATCATATGTTGAAATATTGCACGTGTCCATATGTGCATTTACAAAATGTATTTACACATGCTCATATGCATAAATTCCATCAGCAAAACCGTAACAATGCATATATGCTCATACACACAGATTACTTCCTCAAACCCTCAACAATGCCTATATGCATAAATCAACAACGATTCATACATGCACATACAAAATTCAAGTTAAACATGATGATATGCTAAAATTCCATCCTCAAATTATTAATAATGCATATATGCACCTGTATAATTAATATTTGCATCCTAAACTCTGGAAAACATTTAAGTACCGAGAAATATCCCAAAAAAGTGGACACTTTATCATTTAGCATGTGTGCATACGGTTTCATACAGTTTTGCTATGCATATAATCAATTAGTTGGAATGTGAATAAGATGATACCTTTGACTTCACCTTCTTTTAATGCATGATCTGGACTATTTTCTGTGCTTATGCCCAAGTCGAAAGATGGTGTTGATAATATTGGGAACGTCACAAGCGGTGTATTCTCTGAGCTTCCAACATCTGACTGTTTGCCCTTGTCTATATTTGTTATATTTGGTTGTTAGTAACCATGTGCATAGAAACAATTCTAATCGTATGTAATTATGCAGACTATTACGATTTTGTTTTGTGTGTGGTAAATGCATAACCATAATATGTGCATATATGCAATGTTGACCATGGAATTTGACCTTACCTTTCCGGTTACTCTCTTCTAATGGTCGCGTGTGAGACTTTTGTCTGCTTATGACTAGGTCTTATCCTGATGGTGATATGTTTGGCAACATAACCGACACTTGATTTATTGTGCTGACCATATGTATTTGTTTTCCCTTATCTACCTTATTCTCAATAGATTTCATGTTACCGTTGTCCGCTGCATCGATTATCGCATTTATTTGCACCATTCCATTACCCGTCTTTTCAGCTGATAACATATCCACCTCTGCATGCACTCTAGGATTTTCCCAGTAAGGCGATAACGGGGAGTTGTGATCCTGTTCGGTTATAGGTGTTTGTAACGACGATGGATAACACACTATCGCCTGCTCCTTATTTATATTTTTTGATGGTGCAGGTGACCCCATTGTATCAAACGCTACATGTATCTTGCCAATTGAAACTGGTGGCTCGGTGTCCCGACTCTCATTATTGGCCACCTCCCACTTGCTATTCTTAAAAATGCTTGCCAAGTCTAGCTTGAATCTATCAAAGTTTGTGTCTCCTGTACACATTTAAACAACAGTTCCAAAATTATCGATATGCCAGTACTACAATATTTTCACGTACGCAGTTCAAAGTTTATGAAAAGGAAAACAGTTAGCAACAGTCTATAATTTCTTTATATTCACCATTCACCTACTATTATGCTTAACTTGATAGCGTGCATATTTGAAAAAAGTCTTTTACCTGTAAAGTGCATATGTGCAAAGACATCTGCATGTTCAGTGATAAGTGCAATGCATGTGTGCAAAAACATTTATCCGTAGATATTTATTTTAATACATATGTGCATATTATTTACCATCGAATTCTTCTATAGTTGCAGTGAGCTCGCTGTCTGCTTCCCATCGCGACCCTTGAATGTTGAATATAATGTCATCAATTCTTCTCATGACAGTCTGGATGTTGAACAATAAGATGATGTTGGTGAAATCCATACGATCGATTAAAAATTAATAGTTAATTCATATTTTAATGTATGCATGCCTTTACCTTCTTTCGTTCTAATCTTGCAACCTCTTGATTGATTTCAGCATGTCGACGGGTTGCGCTTTCACTTTGTTCAGATCCACCTCCAATAAGCTTTAAGTCTAAATGACCAAATCCCCCTCCGCGTAACTCTAGATCTTGTCTATGCCTTAGCCTGTCCATGGTCCATCTTTTCGTTGGTACTTCTGCTTGATGTACTTCAAATCCCGGAACCCATGTTGATTCAACATATAGGAGCTGACACGTTTGCGTTAAGTTATTACTGTGTGATAAAGAAATATTGATTTGTATATATTGGTGTAAGAAATTGTTCAGATATACTTACAGTAAGAAATGTCAATGGACCAGCATAAAAAGCCCGGGAGCTCTCTCTCTTCCAGTTTTTCTTACTATTCGGTATTCAGTCATATATGTACTTTGACCAATCAACATCAGGTATCATATGAACACCAGTTATCTTTGTCAGGAAGTCAGTCTTGCACTGACCTGTACGACTACACTCTCCTAGTGTGTTCACCACAAGCACCAGGAAATTCAGCATAAACTTAATGTCACCTTCTTTTGTTCTGTGTATCTTGTTAATCACGTCTTGTGGTGTAATCAGAGATTTTATAAACTGTCTCTTCCAGAACATAGCAAGGTTATCTTCCGCATCCGATGAATCTTCATTCGCCAAGTCTATCCCCCCTGTTGGAAGTCCTAGAATTTGATGTACTGACTCCACTGTAATTGGTATCACCCCTGTATGAACTTTCAAATGCATCTGTGTTGTGTTCAATGCTTCCACCACGTAGTAGCCTAACTTTAATGGTATTCCGTCTATTGTCATACCTAGCAATGATTCCATCCCTATTCCCCTTACTGCCCTTTTTTGTTTGTCATTGAAGCTTTTAATTGTCTCGTACAGGGCCTTAGGTGATGTCCTTGTGCGTATTCCAGACACTCCTCGCGGATCTTTTGGCTTTTTAACCTTCGTGCACTTTATGTTTGTTTCGCTTTTTCCTTGACCCTGCACTTCATTCTTATTTTTTTCCCTTATATTCAACACAGGTTGTTCCTCGAAATCACTGTCTGGATATAGCCCTGTTTTAATGAAAAATGTAATTTTTATGTTTATTGTAAATTATACAAGGATGCTGGTATTGGTACTCACTTTCTGTCGATGATGTTTTGATGTGTCTTCCTTGTTTTGATTTGTTTTGTGCATCGGATCTTGTAACGCGCTTTCTATCGGATTCCTTGTCAACCATCGGTTCTTTTCCTGCAAGATTTTCTCAATAATTTATGCAAATTAACCATCCATGTTTTCATTATTTTAAGTATGCTATACATGTCATAATTCCAATCATCAGATGACAAGATAGTTTTCCCAGAAAGTACCTTTTCCAGCTTTACAAACAGTAGCTGGTTTGGATGATTGTATTTTCCTTCTTCGCTTCAATGGTGTACCTACATGTATCGTTGTGCTCATGCGAAGAAGTACTAAACAGTAAAAGAATGCTCATATGATTGTAGTTAAAAAGATGACGAATGCAAATATGCATATAAATTTCAAATTGGTTATATTCAATCATCAAATCAATAACAATGGCTATATGCACAAATCAATAACATTGCTTATATGCACCAATCCATAACAATGCCTACTTGCAATTACAAAATTATTTTAAACATGCTTATATGCACAGATTCCTTCATCAAACCCTCAACAATGCCTATATGCACAAATCAACAACTATGCTTATATGCACTAATCCATAACAATGCATACATGCAACTACAAAATTTATTTAAACATGCTTATATGCACGGATTCTATCCACAGATATTTAACAATGCATATATGCACAAATCCATATGTAATTCATATATGCACAAATCCATAACAATGCATACATCCACTTAAAAGTTTCAATTTAAACATGATCGTATTGTCATATGCCATCATCATATCATTAACAATTCATATATGCACAACTTCATAACAATGCATTAATGCCCTTATAAGTTTCAATTTAAACATGCTCATATGCTCAGATTCATTCCTCAACTCATTAACAATGCATGTATGTACAAGTCCATAACAATGCATACATGCACTTACAAGTTTCAATTCTAATATGCTCATATGCACAGATTCATTATAAATCCAAAATTCACTATATATCTTCTTAAATACATGCTATTTATGCACAAATATCTCAAAAAAAACAGTACCTTCATAGTCAAAAAATAGTACCTGCCTATATGCATACGTTGCACAAATATCTCAAATTTTTTTCAATGTTAATATGCACATAGTCAAAAAAACAGTGCTCCAAACAAATATCCCAAAAAAATGTACACTTTATCATAGGAATTTCAACATAGAGCAGAAAAAACATATGGTACAATTATTACCAATGCATATATGCACAAATATCTCAAAAAAAACAGTACCTTCATAGTCAAAAAAACAGTACCTGCCTATATGCATACGTTGCACAAATATCTCAAATTTTTTACAATGCTAATATGCACATAGTCAAAAAACAGTGCTCCAAACAAATATCCCAAAAAAATGTACACTTTATCATAGGAATTCCAACATAGAGCAGAAAAAACATATGGTACAATTTTAATAGTACTTTCATCTTCTGTTTCTGGAACATTACTTTCCTCATTTGCTTCTTGAATCGACCCATCTGTTGGAATCTCTATATTGCTTGAAATCCTTTGCACCAAAGCGTTCAGTGCATGTGCTTCTTCAAGGTCAACTTCAACTGGTGTGTCCATGGTGTTTTTGAATCTTGAAAGTCCCCCCTTCTTGAATATCCTCTCACTAGGCTTCCTTACTGAAATCGTGGAAAGAACAATTCATATATGAGTATAAACCTCATTTATAAACCGTGGAAATTTAGGGTTTTACCTCTTAATCGTCGATTCCCGCCTTCGATTTCATCAATTTGGCGCCTATTTCAAACACGATTGATATTTTGTTTCCCTTTTTTACGGTGGTTTGAAGCAATCGAATGTTGATTTGCAAGTTTCCTTCCTCTTCACAACTTCGTTTCCATGTTTCTCGCTGGAGATCGTTTACGATAAGCAATGCCTAGTCTCGTGTGTGAAATCCCTTTCTCAATTAATGAAATCTCAATCTTCAATTAGCCCTAACTTTCCGCCTGAGTTTTTGGTGAGCGAGTTAGAGATGGTTAATTAATGCATATGCAATTTTACCATTTTACTCCTATGCGGTTATGCACATTATTTCAATAACGTTTTTATTTATTATAATAAAAATGAAATTGTAATTAATTGTTAACCACTTACCTAAATAATCAACGGTTTAGATTGGTTAGCACAGTTAGTATCAATAGATTGGTTAGTAAATGAATGGGACCCTATATATATATATATATATATATATATATTAAGAGTAAACTACTATTTTTGTACCTGTGCTTTGTTGTTTATAATTATTTTTGTCCCTCATTTTTAAAAATTGTTTTTTTGATTCTTGTGATTTGCAACTTCTTTCACTTTTAGTCCCTATTAGTTTTAGGGACAAAAATAGAAAGGAATTATAATCCACAAATACCAAAAAAATAACTTTTAAAGTCAAAAACAAAAATGGTTATAAACAATAAACCACAAGGACAAGATCGTAGTTTACTCTAATATTAAAGAGGAAAGAAATTGTGATAAAAAGATGTGTATGGTTTTTGGAAGATTGATGTATATAGATAGATACACATGGGAAATATGAGCCGTCCACGTGTGAAGACCCCAGCCAAACTACAAAAAGAGTGAGTTAAAAATAAAAAGCACTCTCTCTCTCTCTCTCTCTCTCTCTCTCTCTCTTTCTTTTCATGTATAAAATGACAGGGCATCCAAAGAGGTTTGGTCGTTTCGTACGGCCCAAAGTCAAACCCCTCTCTCTCACCACTATTTTGTCTTTGTGTTGTTCATCACCATCATAAAACACTTCTTTTCTCTAATATTTATTTTTATTTTATTTTTTGTCTCAAAATAAAGGTTCTTTTGAAAGGAAAAAAGGTATATGTTTCTCACTTTACCGTAGATTATATAGTGTCGTTTGTTTTTTAAAAGGTCTAAAGTCTGAAGTCTTATTTTAGTTATGATTAATAAGAGATGATGTGTAAAAATGTCTGAATGATTCAGACTTAAGAGTCATTAAGAGAGTTTTTTAAAAAAACAAACAACCCCACATATTTCTATTATTAATAGTAAAAGAGTATTTTAGTTAAATAAAAAGGATTGCTATTCATATTCCCTCGTGGTTAACATACCACATATTTCTTAGGGAAATTAATTAAACTAGCCATTTCAGAAAATCGGCTTTATCTCCTAACCAATCTCTCTCTCAATTTATTAAAATAGCCCATAAGTTCGTGAAAGATGTTCGTATATACGAACACATCCCTAAATCTGATAAATTTGACATATGTTCGTAATATATGTTCGTATATACGAACATAATTTAAAAACTCAACAATTTTTATTAACTTCGTGAAATGGGTTCCTGGGAAATGAAATCAGTTTAAAAAAATTACATTTATGGCCCCTGTTCGTATTTCACGAACCAAACTTACCTTTTTGACCATCTTGTGAGCTAAAGAAATATTATAAATTTACAATTTTAGCCCCTGTTCGTATATATCATGTGAGTGATACGAATATACCGAATTACAAGTTTGGCCCCTGGTTCGTATATATTATGTGATACGAAGTAAATGGTTTAAATAAAAAGGCAAGTTACAATTATGGTCCCTCATCTTTGAAACATTAATCAAATTATTTTCAATTTTGGCCCTAGTTCGTATCATATGTTCGTGTATCACGAACATAGATTTCCAAATAAAAAGGCAAGTTACAATTATGGTCCCTCATCTTTGAAACATTAATCAAATTATTTTCAATTTTGGCCCTAGTTCGTATCATATGTTCGTGTATCACGAACATAGATTTCCAAATTAAAGGAAAGTTACAATTATGGCCCCTCAACTTTGGCCCAATAATCAAAGTATTAGGGCCAAAATTGTAAATACTTTGATTATTGGGCCAAAGTTGAGGGGCCATAATTGTAACTTTCCTTTAATTTGGAAATTTATGTTTACATCACGAACATAAATTTCCAAATTAAAGGAAAGTTACAATTATGGCCCCTCAACTTTGGCCCAATAATCAAAGTATTTACAATTTTGGCCCTAATACTTTGATTATTGGGCCAAAGTTGAGGGGCCATAATTGTAACTTTCCTTTAATTTGGAAATCTATGTTCGTGATACACGAACATATGATACGAACTAGGGCCAAAATTGAAAATAATTTGATTAATGTTTCAAAGATGAGGGGCCATAATTGTAACTTGCTTTTTTATTTAAACCATTTACTTCGTATCACATAATATATACGAACTAGGGGCCAAACTTGTAATTCGGTATATTCGTATCACTCACATGATATATACGAACAGGGGCTAAAATTGTAAATTTGTAATATTATTTAACTCACATGATGGTCAAAAAGGTAAGTTTGGTTCGTGAAATACGAACATGGGCCATAAATGTAATTTTTTTAAACTGATTTAATTTCCCAAGAACCCATTTCACGAAGTTAATAAAAATTGTTGAGTTTTTAAATTATGTTCGTATATACGAACATATATTACGAACATATGTCAAATTTATCAGATTTAGGGATGTGTTCGTATATACGAACACCTTTCACGAACTTATGGGCTATTTTAATAAATTGAGGGAGAGATTGGTTAGGAGATAAAGTCGATTTTCTGAAATGGCTAGTTTAATTAATTTCCCTATTTCTTACCCTTCTACTTCACACACATACCTCAATAAAAAGGGTATGAATAAAGTTTAGTAGGAGAAAATACTTTGTTTTGATTATTTTTTTTTATATTGCTTTTCTAAATATAAAGAACACACAAAAAATATAACTACTAAAAGTTCTTTAAAATCTAACGGGAAGAATGAGGATATGATTTTTTTTTTCAATCCTTTTTTACTAACTAGAAGCGTACTCGCGCAATGCAGCGAGATACATCACGATTTTAATGTTTATTTTTATTTTTTGTTTTTTATTGATTTACAGTACGATTTTGGATGATTTTTATTGAGTGATAATGGTTTTTTTATATATAAATTTGTTTAAATTAAGCTTAACAATATAATATTTTTTATATAAAAAAAATTAAGTAGTTTGTTAAAATTCATTAATTATCTTATATATTTTAAATTTTTTATATTTAAATTGAGATGTTTATCCTGTTTTGATTATGTTTATCAGAATTCAAATTTCATAATTTTAGGGTTTGGGGATTAGAGATAAGGATTTTGGAGGATAAGAATGAAATATATTAATTAGGGTTAAAAACTTTACAGGTAGTACATTAGGCTTTAGTAGTTATTTTTAAGAAATTTTAAGTAGATAGCTTTAAATGATAGTACATAAAGCTTAGTGAGTTGTAATTAAGAGTTTTTTATGCCATCTTTATAATATAGTATAGATGATATTGAATAATTGTTATTGTATATATAAAAGTTTAAATCTTTTTATTAGGAAGATAAAATTATCTATACTATATTATAAAAACGACATAAAAAACTTTTAATTACAATATTTTAAGCACAAGTTACAACTAATTAAAACCAATTACTTAATTTACAATTTCTTAATGCTTTGGTACAACTTTTCCAAGCACAGTATCTCACATAATCATCTATTTGTGGAATGGATACTCATTTATTAATATAACTATTTGTTTTTTTGGTGGAAGATTTTATAAAATAGATTTTATATTAGCATAATCTATTTTAAATGTAGATTTTACATTTAAATCTATATTAATGAGATGTAATATAAAATCTTTTTTCTTTCGTATTTTTTTATATTACATCTCATAATGATTTTTCCATATTTTATTTTATAAAATATTTTTTTATTTTTTATTTTATAAAATCTTTTTACATAATGAGATGTAATATAAACTCTTTTTTCTTCCGTAGTTTTTTTGCTAATATAAAATCTACACGTATTTTATATTAGCATAATATAAAATCTACACGTATTTTTTTTCACGAGCATTAAAAGAAGAAAAAATAAGGTTGATATGAATAAAAAATAAAAAATAACGAGATACACTAATAAATTATCGTATTTTTTAAAATAAAAATATTCCGCAATACTTTCCAAATTAACCAAGTGTAAAGAAAATAAAATAGAAACGATGTAGATATAAAAATATTCTTCCATATTTTTAATATATTTACATTTAAATGTAAAATCGAAAATGAAAATAAAAGATTTTAAAATATTCTCAAATTCACTATAAATATATATAGTTTTTCTATGTATCATTCGAGTACAAGAAGAAAACGAACGGTCGGGTGTCAATGGCGGAACCTGCAACTGAACAAAAGGTATTTCACTATATTTTTGTTTCTTTGAAAAACTACTTTTTTATATTTTATTTTATTTACTGAGGATTTGTTTATATTTTTCAAAACCCACAATCATATTTTTCGAAGTAGGGGAATAAGATATATATACATATCTTTATTTTTATCGACTAATACTATGAGGTCTTGAAGTCAATAGTCAGATAAATTTTCAAATGGTATTGAGTGAATTTGAACTATACCAATTGAGTTTCCGGTTACAAAAGATAGAAATCATTTATTTTCTTTGTCATATTTGATGTGGGTTAAATGTTGTTAATTAATCTACAGATTTATACGTTCAAAGTGATTGTCAAGTGTTGTCGAGGAGGTTTCAGAAAAATTGCAAAATCTGTAATAACGTATGTTCATATTTATAATTATTTCAATAATAGTGATATGTTGTGAGACATGTCGTTTGAGTTTTAAATAATATAATACAAAACTATTACCAATATTATTGCACAAACTCATAACAACAAACGGTTAAGAATATATGCAAGTTAACCACTTATGAAAATACATTCGTTTTTCACATTGTATTTCATTAACTGTTAACAGATAAATTATGTTTCATTTTACTCGGTTCAATATTCCAACAAAAAATTTATCATTCCGTGCAATGCACGGGCCCAACACTAGTAAAATATAATGATAATATAACTCATATTGAAATAAAGAATAGGTTAAAATTAAATATAATTTTAAAAAATTAAATTTTTAATTATAATTTTAAAGAATCTTTTGAAGATACTTAGAGAATCTCTAACAGTATCCCTAAAATTTCTCTAAAATACAGAATTAAAAGTCAAAATCTATATAAAACATTACATATATCTCTAATAAATTATCCATTTTGAAGATGATATCGTTATTAATAATATTAAAATATTGTATAAATCTAATAAAATATTATTTTGAGTGAATTGTGGATTTGGTCCCTGTGGTTTAGTGATTTCTTTGATCATGGTCCTCATTCTATGTTTATTGTGAATTTGGTTCTTGTGGTATTCAATTTATTTTGGTCATGGTTCTTTTGACTAACACTTCCATTAACTTTGTTAAATCAAAGATCATTTTAGCCATTTTGTCTATTTTTTGTCCTTTTTTGATAAGAAAAATATAAACAATATTTTTATACACACATGCACACACACATGTATATAAATATATATATAACGATATTAAAATAAATAAAATAAGACATTATTGTATTATTTAATTTTTTTAAATTAATTATATTAAATACGATTTAATTTTATTATTTTATTGTAATTGTGGAAAAATATATATAGTTTTATTGTTTTAATGTAATTAAAATTTCAATTTAAACAAATCAGATCATAAAACTATATCTTATTTTCTTTAGAGCGAATAAAATAAAATATGGTTTTATGATTTGATTTATTTAATTAAAATTTTAATTAAGTTAAAGACGATTTAATTATATTGTTATTTTATTATTATTGCAACAAACAAGCTTATTGTTGATATTTTAACACAAAAAAATCATTAAAACCCGTTGAGAAATGAACTTTAATTTTATCATACTAAAAACAATATGAAAATTGATTTTGAGTTTTTGACTGAAAAACAATATGAAAATTAGAGCTTCTAATTTTAAGATGATAAAATTATAGTTCATTTCTCAACGGTTTTCAATGATTTTTGGTGTTAAAATATCAACAATAAGCTTGTTTGTTGCAATGATAGTAAAAGAACAATATAATTAAATCGTCTCTAACTTAATTAAAATTTTAATTCAATAAATCAAATCATAAAACCATATTTTATTTTATTCGATCTAAATAAATAAGATATAGTTTTATGATCTGATTTGTTTAAATTGAAATTTTAATTACATTAAAACAATAAAACTATTTTTTTTCACAATTACAATAAAATAATAAAATTAAATCGTATTTAATATAATTAATTTTAAAAAATTTAAACAATTAAATCATACAATAATGTCTTATTTTATTTATTTTAATATCGTTATATATATATATATATATATATATGTATATGTATATATACATGTGTGTATGCATGTGTGTTTGTGTGTATAAAAATATTGTTTATATTTTTCTTATCAAAAAATAGACAAAATGACTAAAATGGTTCTTGATTTAACAAAGTTAATGGAAGTGTTAGTCAGAAGGACCATGACCAAAATAAATTGAATACCACAAGGACCAAATTCACAATAAACATAGAATGAGGACCATGGTCAAAGAAATCACTAAACCACATGGACCAAATCCACAATTCAATTAACATTTTAATATCTAATGCACTATATAATGAAGTTTGGATCTTCAAAATGAATGTGATTATATCACATTGCCAAATGGTCTATGTATTTTATGAGAAGAATTAATGTACTTCATACTCAAGTCACTTAGATGTCATCAAGAAAATAAATAAAACCGTTGCCAACAACTACTACATAAATGTTGATATAAAACAATTGTCATTTTGATGGGTTGTCTTTTTGGGGATGTAATATTGGTTTCAAACAATTGTTATTTTGATAGGTTGTCTTTTTTAGGATGTAGTGTTGGATTCAAACAATTGTTATTTTTAAATGCAAGTAATTTTTTTTTTTGCACTTTAACAAATTAGTTTTTCTTGTACTTTGACAATGAAGATTGGATGAAAAAAAAAAACTAAGAGAGATGATAAATGTGTTTTAAATATGATGAATGATGCATAGGGACCAAATCCACAATTTAGTATTGTTTGTTTTAATTTTTTTTTTTTTTGTACGGCAACTTGGGCTACGCCCACACACACGCACCCGCGGTATCCGGGCATCCAATTGGGCAGCACCGACTTGGGTATTGTTTGTTTTAAATGTGTATAGAATAAATTGAAATTGAAAAATAAATTGAAATTGAAATTGAAAAATAAAATGACTATTATACCCATAGTGTGCAAGACACATAATGTCTTTAACCCTTCAAAGTTAATGATGTAGTGTTTAGGGACCCTAGCCACAATATATTGTATATCATAGGGACCATATCCACAATAAACATAGAATGAAGACCATGGTCAAAGAAATCACAAAACCACATAAATCCACAATTCACTCTATTACTAATTTTAAAGAATCCCTCTTTACTAATTTTGAAAGGACAAAAGGTAGTAATATTTTTGTTACTAATAGAAAATTTATTTAATTATTAATCAAAACGTTGTAACTTTTTCATGTAAAAAAATATCTTTTTTAATTAAATTTAACATCTTATCCCTATAGAAAAATGAAATACCTTTTGTATTCTATAGCCACAAAATATGCAACGTTTTTTCCGATGAAGTTTTAACCTAAATTTTGGATCATTAACAATACATCATTTAGTTATTTTTAATATGAACCAGGTATAGTTATTAAGTGGGATAGTAACTTGTGACACAAAATTAAAAATATTGAGAACTATAATATAGATTATCAACAACAAATAAATATTTAATTTTTGAAAATCAGTTTTAATTCGAATTACTCTTATAAAAACACATCAATATCAAAACATAATTTTTACACCACATTTATGCCATAAATAAAATATCCTGTTAAGATTTATTATAATTATCACGAAAGGATATGTCTATAACCTTACACGAAAGTACCACTCTTTATGTGCACCTATTTTCAGTTTTCTATTTTCTATTTTGAATTTAATTGATAGTTATATATCATCTTAAATTTTCATTAAGACATAGTTTATCAAAAATAAGCTAGCTTATTTTCTAAATACATGTTTGGATGACCATAAGCTAGCTTAGAACATCTCCAACAACTTCTCCAAAATGGAGAAAATAGAGATTTTGAATAATTTTTTGCTCGAACAGTTTCTCCAAAATGGAGAAAATAGGAGAGAGTGTAATTTTCTCCAAATTTGGAGATATCCTAAAAAATAATTACAAAGATAGAGAAATTATTTTTTATTATATCCCACTAGTAAGAAAATTTGAAATAGATTGTTTAGGTGAGATAAATAATATTTTATTAAATATGTAGAATATTTTAATAATATAATCAATGATTTACTCCAAAATGGAGAAACTGTTGGAGATTGATGCAATTTTTTTTGAAGATTTTGACTTTTGGTTTTTCATTTGGAGAAATTTTTGGGAAGCTGTTGGAGATACTCTTAGAGCATCTCCAATGCAAAGTTCTTATAAGCAAAAAATGCAATGACTTATAAGAACTAGCATTGTGGAGAATTCTTATAAGAAGCTAAAGCCTTTTAGGTTCTTAAATAAGAACCTTACTTCTTACCATAAAGTTTGTGTGAAATGACAATTTCTTTATTTTTATTGGTAGTTAAATCAAATATTTGATATCTATACATATAATGCTATAATAAATAAGTAACGGAAGTGACACGTGTCATCTTCTGGTGACTCCATTTTTTCATTTTCCCGCCTAAACATGAACATGTACCCATTTTACACTATAAGTTCATTTAGTAAATCCACATTTATTTCTTATTTAATCTTTCATTAATTCAATTTTTTTAATTTATACCTTACATTTACTACCCTTATAATTAGATATGTAGTTTACTTTTAATCTCTTACTTTTTTATTTTTCATTTTAGACTCTTATCATATAAACATTATTATAAATAATGTATATGAACTAAATTGCATTGAAAAAACATTTTTATTTTTTACAAATTATATCATTGTAATCGTTTCGTCAATACCTTCGAAATGAGTCCAACATTGGATATTTTTGGATTTAATTATATAATTAGATATCATAAATATATACGAATTAATATGTCGTGATTACTATGGAATTTGTCGAAATTAGTATGAGATAAAAGTTGAAAATGAGATTGCATATGTTCGGAAATCCAATTTAGAAATCAAAATTGTAATATGAATATCTTTTATTGAATTAAAATATATTATATTTTCTAAAAATAAAATAGAATATATTTTATTCTAATACAAATTGAAAATCAAATATTATTTCCTATTATTATTTTTGTAATACAAATTGAAAATCAATTATTATCGAACATATGCAAATCCTTTTACAAAATTCATTTCAACTTTTATCTCACAAATTTTAATAATTGATTTTCAAAATCAATAATTAATACAAAAAAAAAAGTTTTTTGCCATGATTTAACCGGCTGCAAAAACAACAACAACTTTGAATGGAAAAAAGTTTGGAAAAATAGCATCGTACTTTCGATGACCATTCATATTTGTAAGATAAGTTTTTTGACATGATTTAATTTTTTTAAATTACCCCGTGTAATACACGGGGGCGAATCTAGTTTATTTATAAATAAATAATTATTATTGATGTTGACATGAGGTTCTTCTAAGAACTATCATTGTGAACTTTTAGATAAATTTTTAAATTGATGAGTTGGAAATTAGGTGACACCAAAAAGTATAAAAATGAGGTTCTTGTAAGAACATCCATTGCAGATGCCCTTATGGGAGGTTATTGTAAGGGGACGTTTGGTTCGCAGAATGTTTTTGGATGTAATGGATCTGTTAAAAGAATTTGACTTTGAAGGAATTGGAATGGAATGTTGTCAGGTTTGACCATATGTTTGGTTGACAGAATTGGAATGAAATATGTTAAATGAATTGAAATTTTTCTATTTGATTCACAGATTGTAGCTTTAGAATTGGAATGGAATTTTGGTAAATGACCAAAATAGCCTTTTTGTTAATTTTAATTTTTTTCAATAAAAATTATTTTAATGAAATAGTCATTAAATAGTTTAATTATAAACTAAAACTGTTTTGATTATTTTAGCACACGAATGATGACGAGAGAGGGAGAGGGAGAGAGGAGAGGATAGAAGAGAGAGGGGGAGAGGATAGAGGGAGGGAGGAGAGAGGGAGGAGAGAGAGAGGAGAGAGAGGAAAGGATAAAAGAGATAGGAGAGGAGAGAGAGGAGAGAGAATAAGAGAGATAGAGGAGGGGGAGAGAGAGAGATGAGAGATAAAGGAGAGGAGAGAGAGAGTTGGTGTCTACTGATAATCAATATCAGTAGGGTTTAGTTTGGGGTAAAAGTAATTTTGGTATCATGAAAATAACAAATTCAATTCCATTGAAATACTTGGCTTTGATGATGAAATGTTAAAATCCTTTATGTATGGAATTTAATGGAATTGGAAGATTCTATTCCATTGAAAACTTTGAACCAAACAAGGAAATAGAATCTGGTCAAAGGAATTCAACATTCCAATTCCACCAGATTCTGCGAACCAAACGCCCTCTAAGACTTTTTACTATTTGAACAAGTTATTGAAATCACTTTTTACCATTGAAATGAAAAGGTAATTGAAAGCTTTTATGAAAAGCTTCTAATTCACTAACCGCTCATTACACAATTTAATTTACATTTTCTCCCTTCACTTTTTCTTTTTATTCCCTCTTTCTATATAATTTTCATTTTAAATCTTAGTATATTTTAATTAATTAATCTAATTCATTAAATATTTATAATAAAATCAAATATATTTTTTAATAAAATACATTATTAAAAAGCTTTCATCAAGACTATCAAAATGACACTAATATCGTATAACGAAAAAAATATAAAAATCATATAATTTATTTATTGGCTTTAATTTTTTTAACGAACTCATTTTTTTATAGGTTAAGTATTTTTTGCTAAAACGACAAATTAAATTAGGGGCTTTTATAAAACATTTTAAATAGATGACGATAGATTATAATGTAATTGATTAAAAAACTTTAGAAAGGGTTTTTGCATTGGAGAAGATGTTTAAGGATATGTTTTTGTTAAAAAAAAGTTAATGAAAATCTGATTTAACAAAGTAAAAAGTCATTGAATGACTTATGCATTGTGGATGCTCTTATAAGCTAGTTTTTTATAAGCTAGTTGAGTAACTTATGAGAAGTTTTTTGTGATTATTTCAATTATTCCCTTATTAATATTCATTATTATATATTAACTATTTAATTATAAATAAATATTAATTATTAGAATTTATTATTATTAATTAATATTATCTGAAAATTATAACATAAACTTTAATTATATATTAATATTAATTTTTAATCATTTAGAATTATTGATGATTATATCAATTTTTTAAGTATTGATAAATATATTTTAGTTATAATTATTATTACTTTTGTAATTATTATTTGGTTATTTTTTCCATATTATATGAAACGGTTATTTAAAGTTATAAGTTAATGTAGATTTTTTTTAATTTGGTTTAAAATTCAAAATTTATAATATATATAATAATAAATTTCAATATATTATATTATTATAAATTTGATTTTAAAATTTATTTTTATTAATTAATATATTATATTACTATAAATTTATTTTTATTATATTATCAAATATTATAATTGATTATTTTTTTTAGATGTCTTTTTTGATAATTTTAAATGCTTATAAATTAGTTTTGTCAAACATGATTTTTTTATCAGATAGCTTATCAGTTACCAGTTAATTTATTAAGTACCAGCTAGCTTATCAGCTATTTTACCAAACATAGTTTAAATCATTGATGAAGATCAATGTTAGTTGTTTAATTTATATAATGGGGTTTATAGAAAATGTTTAAATTAAAAACAGACTCCTTAAAATAAATGTTTAAATTTGAAGGCATTGATGTATAAAATGACATAACCTTTTTTGTGTTGTTATTTTTTTAGTGTTGGGTTATTTGATTTTTTTTCAAATGAATTTGTTGTTTTTCGAAAGAAAAAAAAAAAAGAAGAAGAACTCTGTATAATTATAATTAATTATTGAAATTAAAAATTATAAGACAGTGTCATTCGATCTGTTGAAAAAGGTAGTAGCTAGAGGAAGTAGGCCGCCAGTGAGGCTGCTTCTGTTCAAGCTGAAGCTGATGCAATATACAGTAAATAGAATTCAAGACTTAGTTACAAATTTAGTCCTTCTGGTTTCATGGTTTTTACATACTTAACACCTAATAATTCATGGATAGTCCTTGTAGTTTCATTTTTATTATAGATGAGGTTCATTTGATTCTAAGTTTTTTTTTTTTTTTTCAGTCATTTACCAAATGCTCAATACACAAGGGCTAACAAGTAAAAGATATCACCATCAGTTACCTTATCATATAATATTCTCGTCCATAAAACTGAATTATTGGTAAACGTTTTAAACTCGGAAAACACTTATCTCGTATGATCCGTTTTCCATACTTATCGGGTAAGACTGTCGGTCATTACCTTTTCTCTTACCAGATAAGCTTCTTAGTCCTTATCATACTCGATCAATAAAATAAATAACATCGGTAAACGCTTACAAAAATGAAACACCTAACACTTTAGTCATGAATTTTCTTAAGGACCTTCTTCATAAACACCATGAAATCACAAGGACGAAATTTGTAATTTGAACAAAGTCGTTCGGTCATGAGCTTTAATTTAATTAAATTTAATTTAATTAAAAAACATTCATCTGATTACTGCCACATTTAACATTTAATAAAATACACTAGAGTTTTTAAATTAACTCCTATCGATCATCATCATCATCACCACCACAACCACCGCCTCCGCCGTCACTGCCGCCGCCACTGTTACTATTATCGGAACTAACATCTTCTACAACAATCTCATTATTACTACAACCACTACTATAACTTCCACCACCCTCCACCATACTCCGTCCCACGATCGGCGTCGGCACCGTCAGCCTCCGCCCATCTCGCGGCGGCTCGAACACCACCGGCATATACTCCTCCGCCTCACATGGAAACCTCGAGTTCTTGAAATGCTCCTTCAACGCATCCACCCCCTTTTCAATTTTCCACCAATTCACGTCAAAAAACCACGACATATATATATATATTATATAATAATATAATAGAAGAATTGAAATTGATTGAATCAAACCTGCAATCTGGCGTAAGAAACTTCACAGATTTTCTTGGAGTTGAAAACCTCCCAATTTTGATGGTGAAACGCTTTGTACAACCTCCATGTTGCCTCCGGTGACGTCATGTTCACAAACCCATATCCCACATTGCATTTGTTCCTGCAGATTCAATGAATAAATAATATTATTAATTTTTAACCAAAATTTCATTAGTATTTTGTTTTTTTTTTCTTTCTAAAAAGTGAACTTCGAAAAATGCATACATAAAATCAATAGGGAGGTAGACGAAGTCGTATGAAGACAATGGCTGGTCGCCGCTGCCGCTGCCGCCGCCGGCGGCTATCTGCTCGTTGCAGTGAATGCAGTGGTTGTCCAGCATGTTCAGCAACAGTTTCTGACTGCACTCATGAAGAAAAAAACGAAACTCAAAATCTTGGATTTTGATTTCTGAGAATCAATAAACTGAAGAACATAATTTAAAAATGATGAATAAAAACCTGTATTTGTTGGGTATGTTCTTGATCATAACTGTAGTTCTTGAATCGGAAAAACTTGATTCAGAAATGATTCCATCTTCTTTGATCAAAAACCTTGGATCGTATCTCTCTCTAATTTGTCTCGAACCCTTTCGTTGTTTACTCCAAACACCACCACCGACATTATTTTCCGGTGGCTTTTTTCCGGTTTTCTTCAAAGAACTACGAAACCAATCAACGAGTTTCCCGTTGCCACCACATTGTTGCGCCGGCGGCGGTGGAGGAGAAGGATGACGATAAGTAAGTGAATCCGACGGTAATTTACGTGGAAAGATGATCGACGGCGAACGAACGGTGGCGATGGGGTTGAGTCGGTTGTGTTTGGGGCTATTTTTATGACCGCCGGGACGGCTGAACTCGACGACCACCGTCTTGCCGTTAATTTCTTTGCCGTTGATGTTGATTAAAGCTTTCGCTGCATCTCGTGTGTCGTAAAACTCTACAAACTTTTGGTTTTTCTTCAATGGCGTCCCTCTTAATTCCTTCACACACCCTTCGATTCCATAATTAACACAAAATCAAAACATTTTGATTAATATGAAAGAATCAAAATTAATTAAAAATATATAGTCAAAGGAGGAACAGAAAAATGCCAAAAATAGAAACAAAAATATCAACATCAAAAATATTGATCACGAATTGAATAAAAGAAAGCGACCCATCACACCAATATCCCCACAAAATTTTGACCCACAAAATTAGATTTAAATTATGCATAAATCCCATAACTTATATTATTGAATTTAAATTCTTTGATTAATTACCAAAAGCTTCAAAAATTTCTTTGAGGGTTCCGGCGGTGACATCGGAGTCCAAGTTGAAAACAACGATCGTGCCTTGGTTGTAGCCGTCGGGTAGTCCGGCGGCGACCGGAAACGTGAACTGCGCCCAAACGGCGCGACCGCCGACGAGTCCAGCCGCCGGCGGAGGCAGCGGAGGTGGTAAGTTATAACTGTTTGTATGATAATTATACGGCGAAACCGAATTGTTCGACGACAACGTGAGTGAATCGAAGTGTTTCCTTAAACGACACTGTTGTTGCATGTGTTGTTCCTGAATCTCGTGAAGCGCTTCCGCCGATTGCCGTACGTCGTAAAAATGGACGGTGACGATCCCATCTCTCACCTTATCCATCTGCACAGCTCTCACGTCTCCGAACACCTCCAAGTCTCTCCGGACGATCGACTCGCTGACGTCGGAAGGGACGGAGCTCAGGAGGAGGGTTCGCGTGGGGGTGGTTGACGGTGGCGGGAGTGGCGGAGGAAGAGGGTTGACGTAAACCGCCGCCGACGGTGGCGGTAGCGGTGGTGGAGGACCGTAGAAGTTGTATGAATAGTAAGTGTGGGGTAGGAGGGGAGGTAAATTATTAGGCAAAGGGTATGTTGGTCGGAATTCTTGTGCAGTAGGGTTTAATGTGATCGGAAAACGATCATAAGCGGTGTCTTCCATGGTGGTTAACGGCGGCGAGTGGGGAAAACGGGAGGAAGGTGAAAAGGGTGAATTCAGAAGTTCATAGGTGGGTGATTCTTTCTTTGTTTGTTTCTCTCTCTAGATTGGAGTTCCTAGGGTTTATGGGATGAGTGTGTGTTAATAGTAGGAGTAGGTCTACTTCTCTAGAAAGGAACAAAAGGGAGGTTTGAGTGTTTCCATATTCATTATATAAATGGAAATGTTTCTTCAAAAGCATAAAGTATCAAACTATTTGTTTAAGACCAAGAAAAAAAGTTTGTTTTAGAACCCACACATGCAAAGAATTTAAAAGTTTTAAGGGTAAAAAGAGGTGGAGATATTTACTGTTTTTTTTATGTGAATATGCTTGTCTTAAAATGAAGATTTGAAATATTCACATGTGAATATGGTGAAAATGAAGTTGGACTTGGAATATTGATGGTGATGGAAGGGAAGGGAAATGAAATGCAAAAGTTTAATTCTGAACAGGTATGTTATTTAGAAGTTTTGGTGATTTGATAAAAGTTTATTCAAATAGTTATGCTAAACTCGTTTTTTAAGAAAAGAAAGGAGTGAAAATGGAGAAATATCCAAATTTAGAAGAAGAAGAAGAGAGAAAATATAGCATATATGTTGAACACACTCTCATATCGAGATGGAAATTTTACTCATAGGGGCGAGTACTCGGCCCTCACGGGGCAGGCCTTAACGGGTAATGGGGAGGAGACGGAGATTTATTTTCATACTTGAAACAGGATTCGGACAGGTCAGGGATGGCATTATCGGCCCCTAATTCCACCCCGATAAACTTATTAATTTATTTAATATATGTATATAGTGTATGTATAAATAAATAATTATGTATATATGTATACATTTATTATTAACAGGTGAATATATTTCATTTTCAATATTGATAATTAATGTAGTAATGATTTATTGTAATTTTAAAATACATTTATTTTTATTTTATTTTTACTAAACAGGTACCCAACGGGTTCCCAAAACCCGCCGGAGATTTCTTTCCCCTGAACCCATCGGAGATTAATTAGACGGGGGCTTAAACGAGGATTGAGGGATGCATTACCCATCCAATATCTGTCATGTTTTCATCCCTACTCTGATATGATTTCATGGTTGCTAATTATATATATTGTTAAAAATATTCAACTGTTCATCAAGTGCTGAATTTATGTATTCACAACCTGTATTAAAATGAACACGTTTGTGTATCTAAATTGGAAGAGATTGCTAGAACAATTGTGTGTATTTATAATTCTAAGATTTGAGACATTAGGTTTGTTTTATCATATAAGACTTTATTTAACAATAGATCATCATTAATTATCATACTGTAACACCCCAAATTTTGGGACAAACAAAAATTTTCGAAAATGGAAATGTGGTATATTGAAATATGTCATAGCACGAGCCCATCCCAAAAAGGGAACAATATACGCATGTTATAATTACAAGTTTGTAATAAATAAACAATGAGGGAAAAACAACCCTCTAATCTAAATCCTATCTAGGAAAAAGATTAACTCAAGTTGTCATCCAACTCCAAAATGTGTCTTCTATAATTGACGTCCCAAAATATTCCCAAGCTCGCCTCTAAGGTCAACTAAACCATCTTGGTGGTCGCGCCGCTAGAACCTGGGATACACATCAAGGCAATCAAGTGTTAGGCCAAACGAGCCTAGTGAGTTCAACAATAATATGGCATGATCAGATAAACAGTTATAGACAACAAGAGCCATAAAGGAATCAATGAGGGAGACCCATCATACCAATGAGTTTCACCTCAAGTCAATGTACATTGATCTTCACTCTCATGAGCAACATCCCGAAGGCCCGACACATCTAAAGACTACCTCTTAGGCATTACCTCAAATGGCGGAGGTCCTAGGTGCATACGATCAAGGTAGCACCCTAATACTACATCCTCCTAGTGCTTACTCATGGTTCATCCAATATACATACATAGCATTCCATCACTATACATATTCCACATTAAGTAAAATACATGTATATGATCTCCAATATCTCCAAACTCAATTTAAGTACAATACCATATATCATGTAAGCTCATAAACAATATTCTTCATTCACATAGTTTCCCATAGCATTTCCCAACCATTGTCAACAAATACACTCATAGTACTCATGTCATGAATACTAATAAAAACCCTAACATTTTCCAAATATGAACATGTAGGCCAAATTTATCAGGTGATTGACATAATTTAGAGAAACAAGTAAAAGTAACATTAAACATATAAAGAAGTGTATCTCATTTAAAATAGTTAAGAAAGAACTCACTATCTAGGTTTTGTATAAAACCCTAGAAAACGTGGGGAAGATGGTGAGAAGATGAAGGCTTGATTTATGCTTGAGATGCTTCACTTAATGTTCTTCCAACACCCTTGATGAGCAATAATTGATCCCAACTACCACTAGGGTTTCAATCAATGAGATGAGGGTTTGTGATGAAGAAAATCACCTAAAAGCTCTCCAAGTCGGCTCTCAAATGAATGAAGTGAGAAAAATGAGGTCAAAATAGTCAAGGTCAGGTTTTTATAGTCCCAACCCCCGCTGGCGACAGTGCCCGGCG
Organism: Arctium minus; assembly: GCA_954870635.1. Taxonomy (NCBI): domain Eukaryota; kingdom Viridiplantae; phylum Streptophyta; class Magnoliopsida; order Asterales; family Asteraceae; genus Arctium; species Arctium minus. Next base: position 22,329,999 of record OX941084.1, read on the forward strand.
ACAATGCCCTTGGCACTGTCGCAGGGGCATAGTCGCGTGCCCCAAACGACCCGCGGTACAGGTCTAGCGATAGTGCCCATGTCACTATCGCAAGGGCAAGGTCGCACCATATCCCCAGGTCTCGGTACATGGGTCGCGATTGTGACCAGCGACTGTGCCTAAGGGCACTGTCGCGTGGTACTCTCGCACCACACCCCCGAGGCCCGAAATTCTTGATCTAAACCCTAACATTGCGTGCATGTTTAGACATTCTAGAAAGGTATAACATTAGCAAACTCCAAATGTAAATTCTACACACCCAGGGTTCCCATATTCACAATTTAATACGATATCTTGTCAATGTCTAGTTTAGATCACTTGTACCCTTTGACTTTAGTAGTTTGACTTTGTGTCTTGTAAGTGTTTAGCCTTATGAGTGTTTCTGTATAAGATGTTTGTTGATCCAAACTCTCTCAGTGATTTGATAACGACCCTCTTTTATACTTAGTGAAAATTACGTTATTATATGTATTAGTGTTTCATCATCAGCGATCAGACTGAGTCTGTTCAGTTATCGCTGATGACCTTTCTGTAAACATTTAATATGTATGTGTTTCACTTTCAGCGATCAAACTGAGTCTGTTCAGTTATCACTGATAGTTTCCTATGTAACACAGTTAACGTAATCCCTGAAGACAAGTCTCGCGTCAACATAGTTCATAGCTGAATCGAAGACGAAGCCACTGAACAAAAGATAAGTCTACTAGTGACCTGATGCGGATATCAGCGAAGACCAGACAAATCTACTTACGCGAAGAAGCCTGAGGAAAAGCTTCAGCGATAGCTGAACTTCTTTATCTCTGGAAGAAGAGATACTCAGCGATCAACGATCACAAAGCTTATGCCTCAAGTTTTCTTTTGTCTTACCTTGCACAACCAGTACGATGTGTCAGAACGGACAAGTCTCTGCCACAAATCGTACACCAACTCTGTCAACTACACTGTTCATAAAGTGGCCAAAAGCATGTCTCCAAAAGTGAGACTACCAAAGCCAATCTATGAATGCCACGTGTAAAGTACCCTGCCATGCATTTAATGCATAGGGTATAAATAGGAAGCTCACTCCTTCATCTGAAAGTGTGCTCAATCCTTGAACTCCAAAATAGAAACCCTTGTTTTCTATCTCTCTAAAAATCCCCCATTCTCTGAATTTCTTGTGCAACCATCTTAGTGTTTCTTAAGTTTGTTTAGATTGAGTCTGTCTTAATCTTATTCCGCAACAAACTTGTAAATTGTATTTTGATTTATCAATAAACAATTTATTAAACTTTAATTTCTGTGTTTGTATTCAACCCCCCCCCCTTCTACAAACTTGTTAAGCACCTTCGGGACCAACAAGTGGTATCAGAGCGGTTTGTTTAATCTAATAAACAAGATCTTGCTGTATACTCTTCCGTGCTATTCTAAAATGGCACTAAACACAAACACAAACTACTATGATAATGGTTCACTTTCTAAACCTCCTCGATTTAGCAGAGATAACTTTTCTCTATGGAAAAATCGAATGATGCTATTTCTTGAAGGTGCGGATCCTACTATACCTGAATATATAGAAAACGGACCCTATGAACCTGTTAGAATTATAGCTGCGGTTCCTGCTACTGCCACCACTGAAGCTGTCCCTGAACGATATGTCGTTAAGGAAATAAGACAGTGGAGTGATGAAGATAAAAAGAAGGTAGGCATAGATGCAAGAGCAAAGACCATTATATCAATGGCTCTGCCTGATGAAGTTTTCCATTCCATCATGCATCTAAAAACTTCTAAAGAAATGTGGGAAACCATATGTGTTCAATATGAGGGCACCACTGAAATCCAAGAGACCCGAAAGATTAACTTGGTAAGACAGTATGAAAGTTTTATCGCTGGTAAGAATGAATCTCTTTCTGACATTCATCAGCGGTTTAACTGCCTGATCATTGACCTAAGAACTGTTGGAAGGACCTATTCTAATTCTGAGGTCCTAACAAAATTCTTGGAAAGTCTTCCTGAAAGCTGGGACAGTTATTCAATATGTCTTAAGCTAACAAAGGACTTACATACTCTCTCTCTAAGCACTCTGTATGGAATATTGCTCAACTATGAGCAATCTAATCTCCTGAAGAAGAATCTTGTAAAAGATTCTAAAGACTCCAAAAGCACTGCTGTTGCTTTAGTCTCATCAGAGATAATTCCATCCCAGCGATCTACTCTCACCATCACTGAGTTAGATTCTGAATCTGAGGATTTATCAGACCCTGATCTTTCAGAGTTTAATGAGTCCTTAGCACTCTTGACAAACTCTTTTAAGAGATTTGCAAGAAAGAGTAACTTCCGAAGAAGTAAACCTCTCTCTCTTACTGAAAAGCCAAAATCAACTCCGGTTGATAAGGCTACAGCCACTTGCTATAACTGCGAAAAAATTGGACATTTTGCTAGTGAGTGCAGGTCTAAAAAGGTCTTCAAACCTTCTACCTCAAGAAGATCCAGTGATGACAAATACCATAAGCTGAAAAACAAATATCAAAAGCTGAAAAGCTATCAGCAAAAAGGTAAAGGTCTCATCGCTGAAGAACATGACTGGGCTGAATCAGAAGAATCATCTTCTGATGAAGAAGAAATCGCTAATCTTTGCCTCATGGCTGAGATTAAAGAAGAAGTAGAAGAACCATCTGAACCTTCTATAAGCTACATATCATCTCAGGTATCCATCTCTACAAATCCCTCTCTACCTGAAGCTGAGAGAAGTCGCGTTGTTGATGTGCTGACGATTGACCTTTATAATGCTCTAAACGACAAAACTCAAGCTGAAAATAAAAATGTTTATTTAACACAAGAGCTAGAGAAATGTCATGAAAAGATCAGTGAACTAAATCTTTTAGAAGAAAAGCTAAAAGATCAAGTCATTATAAATGAAATCATCAGCATTGAACGCTAACAAGCCATCGCTGCTCTAAAAGCAGAAAAGGCTCATGTTGAAAAATGGTGCAAATCATCAACAAAGATCTCTGAGATAATAAATGCTCAAACTCCTGAAAGTGATAAAACTGGTCTTGGTTTTTGGACACCACAGGATGATCCTAAAGAAGAAAGTTCCTCGCTTAAGTTTGGAACTTTTGTCACATCTTTCTTTGACACTTCTTATAATCAATTCTATCCCTGTTCTTCTTCTAATCCCATCCCTGAGGAGATATCTGCAAAACCTAAGCCTGCAGATAAAGGAAAGTCTATTTTCTCTCAGAAGGCTTCCAAGAAAACCAAACTGAAAGTTCCCTCCAAACCTTCAGTGGATAAACCTTTTAGCTCAGTGACAGAAATCTTTGATATCTGTCCTCCAAAGCTGAAGGTTGATCTAAAGCCCGTGAAATCTGAAGAAATAAAAATTCCTCCCAGATCTCGTGCTAAAGGCATTCTTGGAGCTGGACCTGCTCATCTTAAGTTTTCAAAACCTTTTGGTTATAAATCCACCATCAGATATAGAAAATGTTATCACTGTGGATTCACTGACCATATTGCGAGCAAGTGTCCAAATACCACCGAAGCTGATAAAACAGCCAAAGTAAAGAAAAATGCCTCTAAGGCAAATAAAGTCACCAAAGTGAAAAATACCACTAAGGTTAAGAAATTAACCAAAGTGAAGATTACCACTGAAGCTGAATCTTCCTTATCCACTAACTCTGAAGGACCCATTGAAAAGTGGGTACCAAACAAAGCTTAATCTTCCTTATGTATGCAGGGATCAAAGGGCATCTGGTATCTCGATAGCGGATGTTCTCGTCATATGACTGGACAAAGAGACCTGCTCACTGAATACAAGGAAGAGAAAGGTCCCTCTGTGACCTTTGGTGGAAATGGAAAAGGATTTACCCGTGGGTTTGGTGTCCTCAGCAATGGGACAACTACCTTTCGAAGAGTCGCTTATGTAGATGGACTGAAGCACAATCTTCTAAGCATCAGTCAGCTATGTGACAAAGACTACGAAGTTCGCTTTTCTAAGAAAGCATGTTCAGTGGTAGATGAAAAAGGAAAACTTGCTCTCAGTGGTTATAGAAGAGAAAATGTCTATGTAATAGATATGGACTCTACTATCACTGATAACTTATGTTTTCTCTCTAAGGCCTCTTCTGATGTCAACTGGCTATGGCATAAAAGGCTCTCTCATCTAAACTTCAAAACCCTGAATTCTCTCTCATCTAAGGAACTGGTTTCTGGTCTTCCTCAGCACTCATATGCTAAAGAATCTCTCTGCTCAGCATGTGAAAAAGGAAAACAAACAAGAGCTAGTTTCAAGTCGAAACAAGTTTCCTCAGTAACAAGTCCTCTTCAGCTCTTGCATATGGATCTATTTGGCCCTGTCAATATCCAATCAATAGCTGGAAAGAAATATACGCTTGTCATTGTAGATGAATATTCTCGCTACACCTGGGTTATTTTTCTTCGCTGCAAGAATGATACTCCAGAAGAACTAATATCTTTTGTCAAAAAGATGGAAGTGCTGAATAATCTTACTGTTCGATCAATAAGGAGTGATCATGGAACTGAATTCAAAAATAGTTCCCTGAACAATTTCTTTGAGAACAAGGGAATCTCTCACAACTTCTCTTCAGTAAGAACACCTCAGCAAAATGGAGTCGCTGAAAGAAGAAACAGAACGATCATAGAAGCTGCTAGATCAATGCTCAGCGATTCTCACCTCCCTACTCAATTTTGGGCAGAAGCTGTAAACACTGCATGTTTTACTCAAAACAGATCGCTGATAATAAAGCGATTTGGGAAGACAGCTTATGAACTCTTTCTTGGAAGGAAGCCTTCTATCAGTTTTCTTCATATCTTTGGTTGTCAGTGCTTTATCTTAAACAACAAAGATCAGCTTGGAAAGTTCGACCCAAAAGCCGATGATGGAATATTTTTAGGATATTCCTCCATCTCAAAAGCCTACAGAGTTTTCAACAAAAGAAGACAAACCGTAGAAGAAACCATTCATGTCACGTTTGATGAAACGCGCTCAGCGAACTCTAAACCAATCGCTGACAATGAAGAACTGAATACTTGGATGATCTCTCACTATAAAGGAACTGAACCTTTCTTCTCAAACCAACAGCACACTGAAACTCCAGCTGCTGATGAAGAACCAAGTATCATACCTCCCACCGCTGAATCCAACTCATGGATTTCAGCTGAACCTCTAAACACACTTCTACCATCAAATCCATCTACGTCTGAAAACCCTTCTGAAAGCATTGGTGTATCTAATGTTCAACAATTACTAGCTGATGAACCTCAAGCATCTTCATCAGCGACTGCTCCTATTGTTGATCCTATCGCTGAAATAAGCAATCTTGCTCCTGCTCAGCGATGGACCAGAGATCACCCCATAGATCAAATTCTTGGTAATCCAGATGCAGGTATTCAGACACGACGAAGCTCAGGTAATATCTGTCTCTTTGTAAACTTTCTCTCCTTAATAGAACCAAAGAAGACTGATGATGCCCTCAGAGATCCAAACTGGGTCAGCGCTATGCAAGAAGAGCTGACTGAATTCTCTCGAAACAAAGTTTGGAATCTCGTTCCTAGACCATCTGATAAAACTGTAATAGGCACCAAATGGGTGTTTAGAAACAAGTTAGATGAACATGGAATTGTAACCCGCAACAAGGCTCGACTTGTTGCTCAGGGATACAGACAAGAGGAAGGCATAGACTATGATGAAACCTTTGCCCCTGTGGCCAGGCTCGAAGCAATTCGACTATTCTTAGCTTATGCAGTCTATAAAGACTTCATCGTTTATCAAATGGACGTAAAATCAGCTTTTCTGAATGAAAAACTGAATGAAGAAGTTTATGTAGAACAACCACCAGGGTTCTATGACCCTAAGCATCCAAATTATGTTTATAAATTGGATAAGGCTCTCTATGGTCTAAAACAAGCCCCTCGTGCTTGGTATGACACTCTCTCATCTTTTCTTATCTCTGAAAATTTTGAACGTGGCAAGATTGATAATACGTTATTTTTCAGGAAGATAAAAGGTCATATAATTCTTGTACAAATATATGTCGATGAAATAATATTTGGTTCTACTAACCCATCTCTATGTACTCGCTTCGCTGAAAGAATGAAGAAAGAATATAAAATGAGTATGATGGGTGAGCTGACATATTTTCTTGGTCTTCAGATTAAACAATCTGACAAAGGTACTTTTATCTGCCAAGGTAAGTATGTTAAAGACATGCTGAAGAAGTTTGATTTAACACAAACTTCAGCGATGAAAACTCCTATGGCACCACCACTGACACTTAACAAGGATCCATCTGGAAAACCTGTTAATGTCACTGCCTATAGAGGAATGATAGGCTCATTGCTGTATCTTACAGCAAGCCGACCTGACATCATGTACTCTACTTGTTTATGTGCACACTATCAATCTGAACCCAAGGAATCCCATCTGATCGCTGTAAAGCGAATTTTCAGATATCTGAAAGGAACTCCTAACCTAGGTCTTTGGTATCCCAAAGACTCAGGGTTCGATCTAACTGGTTATTCTGATAGTGATTTTGCAGGCTGTAAACTTGACAGAAAAAGTACCACTGGTGGATGTCAACTCTTGGGAGGAAAGCTAGTAAGCTGGACAAGCAAGAAGCAAAATTCTGTGTCCACTTCCACAGCTGAAGCTGAATACGTAGCCGCTGGAAGCTGTTGTTCACAAATCTTATGGATGAGAAATCAACTATTAGATTATGACCTTCAGCTGTCAAAGATTCCTATCTATTGCGACAGCACTAGTGCTATCGCTATAGCAAATAATCCAGTGCTACATTCAAAGACAAAACACATAGAGATCAGATATCACTTTATCAGAGATCATGTGATGAATGGTGATATTGAACTTCACTTTATCCCTACTGACTTTCAGCTTGCTGATATATTCACCAAACCTCTTGATGAGACAAGGTTCAACTTTCTCATCAGTGAGCTTGGAATGCTGAACCTCGAAGAATAATTCTTCAGCGTTCATGTATTGTGTCAGTAATCAAAAGTTCCCCTCATCATTCTCTCTGATAAACATTCTGACTCTCAGGTATGTTCTCTCTCTCTCAAAGATGTTTTTTTTCAAAATATAAACTTTAATCACTGAACTTTCTTCAAATGATTAAAAGCTTTTTGAAAAATACATTAATCACTGATATTTCCAGTCAGTGATCTTTTAAAAGGAAAATCTATCCCTATCTTTACAATCAGGGATACTTTTAAAAAGGAAAATCTATCACTGACTTTTCTTCAGTGATCATTTGAACGGACAAATGAACAGTCTCTCTCCTCTATGACGTCATTTGAACCGACAATCCACGACATGCCTTTTCTGACACGTTCGTCCGTTGCCCTCCTATCCAATCAACTTCGTGGAACGTGTCAATGTCATGATGATTTCTTTTCCCGCTTCATTCTCTCTCTTATCTCTCTTCTCTCTCTTCGTATAAAAGGAATTCTTCTCTCCTTTATACGGTTTACGCTTTCAAAACTTTCAAAGCAAGAAACATTCTCTCAAGAACACTCAAGCAAGTAAATCCTGAATATTGAATCTGCAACTCTTTTTCTTCAAGATACACAGGTTTATTTCATGTTTATATGCTTTGTTCATATGCTTTTTATTCTTTTAAAATCCTAATCGCTTTCTATGGATTTTATAAAACGTTTTCTTTGTAAAAACTAAAGATCATTCCTTCTGATTTTATGTTTTTAAATAAAAACCTTTTGGTTTTAAAGTGTTCTTCATTCTTTCTACCCAGAACACTATTTTTTTTCTCTTAAAAATAACTTGATAATTTTCCAGTTTCCCTTCTTCTATGGAAACTGGCAATCATATTATTTTTAATCTAAATCATTTCTTCTATTATGCCTCTTTCCATAACAGAAATGACACAGTCTTCAATCGTTGCTTCCAAGCATGTACGATTCGCCATCACTGAAGTTGAGATTACTAAATGTAATCATTTGGCCAGACTCGACTTCAAAGCTGACAAATACCCACATCTGGTGGAAGCTGCTGAATTCCTCAAGCAGTCATGCATAGCTTACGCGATCACTGTGGATCCTAAGCCCTCCAAGACTCTACTTCAGCAGTTCTGGTTCACTGCTGATGCAACTGAACTTACCAACAGGAAAGGCGAACGAGTCCCTGCTATCTCGTTCAGCACGGAATTAGGGCCAGGGAGCATGACCGCTCTTAGCCTCAGGTAATCTTTAAGATTCCCTGACAAACCAAAGAGTGGATTCGACGCACTACCCACTGATGATGAGCTGATATTCTTCCTGGACGCAATGGGCTATTGTTGGGAAAACAAACCAAGATCGTCTATTCCTAACAAGAAGCTCACCAAGATTCTTAAAGCTCAGATGCCATCACAACTGAACTTTATCTTCTCGCACATAATTCAGTGCATGAGTGGGAAGAGTGGTTCGCTGGATCAAGCCAGCAAAACACAACTGCAAATGGCATACTCCGTTATCGCTGGTCAAAACTTTGACTACGCCACAGCCATCTTTGAAGATCTGAGGTCGAGATTAGAGAAGCCTGAACGAGATCCCAAGATCTCATATGTACGTATATCAAGTTCCTCTATCCCAACACCTATCCCACCAAAGATGATGGCACCTTTGCCAGGGTTGGTCAACGATCATTAGAGGTCAAGCCACTCGCCGACGAGGTAAGTATCTCTCTCCTTCGCTCTCGTCTCTCTCTCCATTCTTCTTCATCTTCAGCGACCACGCAGACGGTTCCTTCGTCTGCTATCCCTGTCGCTACCACTACTTCTAAAAGACCATCAGCTAGTCCGATTGGTCCTTCCAAAAAGGCCAAAAAGACTAAGGAAAATACACCTTCTAGTACTATACCTGAGGGAGCTTCTCTACAAGCTACCTTAGATGCTTTTGTGGGTCTTTCCTCCACAACTTCAGCAGTCACTCATACTGCCGTGTCAGCGATCTCACTAGCTGTCACATCATCAGTAACCCCACCTACTATCTCATTCCCTGAGATTAACCCCATCCCTACTTCTATCCCCAAAACTCTTCCCTTCTCTCCTCATTTGGTCTCTGAACCTGCCACCTCTTCTTTCCCTATAGGACCTGAGCATCAAACTTTTGAGGAATCTATGCAGTTCTACAAAATGTTTGATACGTCAGGTACACCTATACTCCTAAACACTTCTCTCCCCCCCCTCTCCAAATAAGCCCATATCTGAACTAACATTATTTTCAGGTCCTAGCTTGGCGACTGTTGACACGCATGTCAACAGTCTAGGAGAAAAGGTGGATGCTCTCACCAACACCATCAATGAAACCACCAACGCCGTCAATCAGGCTGGTGAGGAGCTGAAGAAGTTGACCGCCACTTGCTCATCTAAAGCTGAGAACTCTCAACTTTCAGCTCTTGAAGAACAAGTCGTCCAACTCAGAGAGTCCTCTCGACTCTTTCAAGGACGATTTGAGTCTCTTACAGCTGAAGTTCAGGGTCTCTCTTCCAAGGTTGACCTCTGCACGTCCCTTCTTCAGCAAGTTCTACAGAAAGTGAATGAACCAGCTCCAGCGCTGCCTCCCTCCTTCACTGAAGATGATCGTACCAACCTCAACATCGCTGTGGAATTCATTCATGATGCCACATGCGACATACCTGCGGTTGAAGACCGAGTTAAGCGTCTGGAGGCTGACGTTCAAGTGCTAAAAGCTTCAACAGCTACTCCAGCAGCTGAACAATCCCCTACCGCTGATAATGACAAAGTGGGGGAGAAAACTGAAGAAACCTCTATTGCTGCTGGGGAAGCTAAGGAACCTCCCTCTCAATCTGAGGGGGAGAAGGCAAAAGAATCCTCATCGATTCACTCCATTCTCTTTGAAGAGGATGAGGAAGAAGACGATGAAGAGGAAGATGATCTAGATCTTGTTGATCAAGAAAAGGATCAGCCCTCCGATGACGACGACGACGATGAAGACCAATCTATGTGGTTCTCTAAGCCGAACGTCGTATCAGGGACAACTTCGCAAGAGGTTGTCAAAACAGGGGTGAGAGGTGATACATCTTCAAGTATTCCTTCGCAAAGCAAAGACAAGCAACCAATCGCTGAAGAATGCTTGAGGACTGGATCACAATCTGAGGGGGAGCATCCTTCTCAGGTATGTCTTTCAATTGTACCACTCTTCTACTCTTTCCAAACCCCTATGTCTTTCTAGCCTTTATCTCTCTCGTTCTAAAAATACACTTATCCCTTCTTTCCTTCTTTTTCTAACCAGACAGTTCTCACCCCTGCTTAAGGGTTCTGAACTACAAATAATACCAGCGGCTATCGCTGAAGAAATAATCCCAATCTCTATCGCTGAGATTGATGAAGAAGAAGATTCCCTGGTCCATCCAGGAAGGCCCTCTCGACCATCTCATTGGTCAGAGGAAGTGGTGAAGAAAAGAGTTGAAATGATCGCTCAACTAGAAAGTCAACGGCTGAAAATCCCTCTTCAAATATCCACAGAGCTCGACTTCCTTACTGAAGCTGAAAGAGAAGAATCTGCCAAAGCTGAGAAGCTGATCGCTGAATGCAAACGAGATGCCCAACTCGCTTTAAAGATTCAATCCTTTCAAGTTAGGGACAAAAAGCTAAAAAGCAAACCTGTGGAAGTTCAAGCAGCACTACTGAAAGAAATTGAAGAGGAACGCTTCAAAGAACAAGAGATCAACGATAAGTCTATCGAATGGTGCAAACAAAAGATGGATTATCGTTCTGATCTTCTTCCAATATCAGCCGTGACTATCTCTGGTCGCAAGAAGAAAGATCAACTCTCGGTGACCATGGAGATTACCAGAGAGGATGGAACCCAAAAAGCAATGTACGTATCAAAACTTGAAAGCTTCGGATTTACGGAATGGTTAGAGTTCTGGGATGCGCTGAAGAAATCCAAATCTACATACAGAGGCTACGTTGAAGGACTCCTTGAAGCCCTCATAAATAGAGTCGTTTCTGTACTAAAGCTGCCATCTCCTCTTCCTCCCAAATCTTTGAAACTCAAGAAAAAAATTGGGTCCTCCTCCTCTGAAGATGTCGCCATCATCAGGAATGAAACTTCTATCAAATTTTCAAGAGATGCACTGTTCGGTCCTCCTCCTGATCTTTCAGTTCTAGACTTATCTCTGCCTCCTGGTGGTCCCTTCCAAGCTGGTCAAGTAATCGACAAGCCTTATGGAATATTCTTCAGAGATGATGATGAGGAACTCAGATTTCAAAGAATCTCTGAGATTCCTATCTGTCCTCTGAATCATCTCAAGGATCTCTTATGCTTATGGTGTGACTTCTTCCCTGCTGCTGAAAAAATTAAAGAAATTATCAGTCAAGAATCTTTGGAACGAAGACAGAAAGGAGAAGAAATACCTGAGTATATGATCAATCCTCCCAAATCTTCTTATAGCTGATAGATTAGTTTTCTTATCTGCAATCTGTTAGTTATACTTACAGTAGTTAGTTAGTCACTTGTACTTATGATTTTCATATCTTGTAATTCTATCCCTGAATTAAATGAAAATTGCAGTGATGTACTTAACCCTATCAGTACTGTAAAAGATCCCTCAAAATAGTAATTGGGACATGCATTCTATGAGTCCTTTTTATTCCTATATTTTGAATCATAAAGTAATTTTCTTTTGTTACTTTGTCATTATCAAATAGGGGGAGATTGTTGATCCAAACTCTCTCAGTGATTTGATAACGACCCTCTTTTATACTTAGTGAAAATTACGTTATTATATGTATTAGTGTTTCATCATCAGCGATCAGACTGAGTCTGTTCAGTTATCGCTGATGACCTTTCTGTAAACATTTAATATGTATGTGTTTCACTTTCAGCGATCAAACTGAGTCTGTTCAGTTATCACTGATAGTTTCCTATGTAACACAGTTAACGTAATCCCTGAAGACAAGTCTCGCGTCAACATAGTTCATAGCTGAATCGAAGACGAAGCCACTGAACAAAAGATAAGTCTACTAGTGACCTGATGCGGATATCAGCGAAGACCAGACAAATCTACTTACGCGAAGAAGCCTGAGGAAAAGCTTCAGCGATAGCTGAACTTCTTTATCTCTGGAAGAAGAGATACTCAGCGATCAACGATCACAAAGCTTATGCCTCAAGTTTTCTTTTGTCTTACCTTGCACAACCAGTACGATGTGTCAGAACGGACAAGTCTCTGCCACAAATCGTACACCAACTCTGTCAACTACACTGTTCATAAAGTGGCCAAAAGCATGTCTCCAAAAGTGAGACTACCAAAGCCAATCTATGAATGCCACGTGTAAAGTACCCTGCCATGCATTTAATGCATAGGGTATAAATAGGAAGCTCACTCCTTCATCTGAAAGTGTGCTCAATCCTTGAACTCCAAAATAGAAACCCTTGTTTTCTATCTCTCTAAAAATCCCCCATTATCTGAATTTCTTGTGCAACCATCTTAGTGTTTCTTAAGTTTGTTTAGATTGAGTTTGTCTTAATCTTATTCCGCAACAAACTTGTAAATTGTATTTTGATTTATCAATAAACAATTTATTAAACTTTAATTTCTGTGTTTGTATTCAACCCCCCCCCCCCTTCTACAAACTTGTTAAGCACCTTCGGGACCAACAATGTTGCTTAGCCTTGTGAGAGAAGTGGGTGCTTTATTGTATGAGAGTTCTTTGTACTTGTGACTTCAATATATATGACAGACTTTCTCTCACTACTTTCTCTCTCTACAAAGTGTGCGTATTTGATTGATTAGATTGATATTGCTTGATTTCTTGGACTCACATATCTAAAATACGAGGTGTGAATACTTACCTTAAAATTTTCGGGTGTTACACATATAAACTCTCAACAACAGTTATTAGAGGTGACAAATAGAAAATTGTGTACGTTGAATAACATGTCAAAACAGTAAGTATTTCTTTTATTGTCAAACTAGGTTGGGCTAATTTGTACACATTTTTTTGTTTTTGTTTTAATTTATAAAGGGTAAGTTGCATAGAAATATACATATTTTCAAAATTAATATTTAAAGTCTATATTATTTCAAGTTGTTGCAAAGAATAAATCACTCACCGATGATCACTTTGGTTGTTCTTGTAACACCCTAAAATTCAGAGTAATTTTAAAAATTCGGAAATTTGGCAATATGACTTTTGTATTTGATATAAACCTCCCATAAAGGGGAAAAGCACTAAGCCTTTACAAAAACCTGCGTACGGATATGGAATTCAACAACAAACTAATCTAAACATAAACTATATAGATTACATCGGTTGTCAATCCAAAATCACCAAAAGATAGGACTTAACAAATGCCCAACGTCGAATACTAGTCATCTAAAAAATGCCTCGAGACCAAGCTCGTCACTCAAGCCCTTGGCAACCCACCGCTAAGGAACCTGTTATACACATCATTTGAGAAAAAGTGTTAGGCTTAAAGCCTAGTGAGAACATACAGTTTATAATTTCAAGAGATATAAATAATTGTATCAAAAGGAAATCTTTTCAAGAAGGTTTAGTTTACATTTGAAAACCTTTGCCACAACCGGGCCTTTTCGATCTAAAACTCATCATTTGATGACAAAAGTTAACCAATCTACCAAGGATTGTAGCGGAACACAAAGTAGGCCACAATCCGAGTTATGAGTCAGACACTTGGAATCCATGGCCACGAACACACAGGTCCGTACTACGATGTGAGGGAGGGCCCCCTTAGGAAACCAAGCCTTACTCGTTCACTAGGACTACACTATGATCCATCGCTAGTAACTGGTCTCACATAACCGTACCAAATGGCCTCTGAGGATCATATGCATCCATAGTTACAAAGAGGGGAAAATATGATCCATGGATAGTAACCGGTCTCACATAACCGTACCAAATGGCCCTCGAGGATCATATACATCCATAGTTACAAAGAGGGGAAAATATGATCCATGGCTAGTAACCGGTCTCACATAACCGTACCAAATGGCCCCCGAGGATCATATACATCCATTTTTACAAAGAGGGGAAAAGACATCCCAAAATATAAGCCGACTCAATACCTAGGGATCCACTAGTAATAGTCTAGACTTGTCACAATTTTATTTGTGACTACCCAAAGCTAAACATATAGCTTCCAACAACATTTTCTTCCAAAATGCATTTTCCAAGTTTAACTGCTGATAAGAATGAAAATCTTAAAATGAAATTATACACATTCTTCCAAGTACTTCTCCCTAAATGAACAAGTAATACTTTATTTTAACACATATCAAATGGAACCCTTCACTTTAACAAAAGCTAGCAAGAACCCTAAAATCTCCCAAAACTTAAGTTAGGTCAAAATGTGATAATCATAAATCCAAAACCAAGGAGATATATAGGAGTTCAAAATATAAGTTTTGACATGTATAAAGTTTAGAAAATGATAGTAGGAACTCACCAAGTAGGTTTTAGAAGAAAACCCAAAATATAACTTTTGACCTCTTGAAGGAGATGACAATGGAGGTTGAGACTTCAAAGCCCAAACTTGCAACCTTGATTGCTATACCCAACTTCAACAATAAATGGGGTAGATTTAAGGTGAGGAAACCCTAATTTCGGATGGGTGAAGTTATGAGGGTTAAGAATGAGTAAATAGGGTGGATGAGGAATTAAATGAGGTAACTTGGGGAAGAAACCCGTATAAGGGTGTCAGGGGGGTTCTCGCGGGTTATGCCGCGGCCTTAAGTCGCGGCATAAGTCGCCCGTGTTCTTGAACCTGCGAACATCCGGTGGGTTATGCGACTTATGTCGCGGCTTGCAAGCCGCGAGAAACTCGCATAAGCCACTGTTTCACAAATCCAAAATCAATACTTTTACCCGCGAATTTGGCTAAAACACCTGATACGCACCATTAAGGTAATGTAGAACAACTAAGCTTAACATACAGAAGTCTATCATTCTCAACGCTAGAAATACACAAGAAAATTCGGGGTGTTACAGTTCTGATGTGGAATATGGAAGGAATGAAACTAGCGGTATGGAAGGGTGCCTCTAAGCCACATGTTGTGTATAGCATCGATGATGGAATGAGAGTAAGCCAAAAAAATATATGGTGTGAAAGACGAGAGTGACAAATACGTATTCGGTAAAAAGGCACCCCCTTCCAGCACCCCTTTCCTGAAATGTACTAGTGATACTACGATGTTCAAGAATCGCAACCAAAAGGCAATACACATGGTGCTATAGAACAAGGAGGTAACGTTGCTAGCTATAAAATGATGCATGTTAAAGGTTAACTGTAGGTGAATAAGTTGAGCCTGGTGGAAGCTATAACCTGGGTTCACGATATGGGGGTGTGAGTGTAACACTCGAAAACTCCCAAGTAAGTAAGAAATATTTCCAAATCCATCTTATCTCGCATTATTAGCTCCTAACTAGGCTAATTGCATTTTTATCGTGAATCTGAACTCAAGTGTTGTTATTAGTTGGTAAATGTAGAAATATCGGACAAAAATCGGAAACCAACCACCTTTTGGCGACATAGCCAGCGACTATGACAGGATGTCAAGGTCGCTCGGCATAGTCGCGGAGCGGGACCAAGCCACGGTACCCTCTAGGCGGGAGTGACCGCGATTGTGCCATAGGGAACTCTCGCCGGTCACAATCGTTGGGAGTGTACCGAGAGAAGGGGTGGAGCGGCGATTGTGCCTAGCGACTGTGCCATTGGCAAGGTCGCGTGGCACTCTCATCCGCGGGGTCTGATTGAATAAAAACACCCCAAACCCGTTTTTCACTTCACTTTTTCACCAAAATCTGATTAGGGTTCGACTTGGGAGCTCATTGGGGCGATTTTCATCTTCTCCTACACTCTCTCTTCCATAAATGATTTAGATTCTAGTTGGGTGCAATAAATCCTCTCCAAAACACTTCTAGAGTGCATTTAAGAGCCTTCATCCAAACTTGGGATCTTCAAGACCTCACCCCTTTTAACCTTTATCAACTTTTCTAGGTTTTTATCAAAAACCTAGATTGTGAGTGTTCTAAACCTTTTTACAAACTAGATACATGTCATTACTTGCAATATTATTATTAATCCCATTTTATTTACATGGAAAAAGGGTTTTCTCTATGTGTTTGGGTAAAAAATCACACCCTCTACTGACGTGGGAAATTCCCTCGACATGACCCATGGTCGTTGATTACCACGACGACCAAGGATATCCATGACAGTTATACCCTCGACCAACAAGGATAATATCCATGACATACGTTAATAACCACGATAGTTGGTTATTGAAAGACATCTTGTGTTAATAGTCATTCAAGATGGCATATTTACATCTCAGGTCACACGTCACCTCTCACATGTCACCTCTCACGATTCACACGTCGTCTGTCTCATGTTTCTAGTTACAAGTCGCAAGTTACTTGTCGCCAGTTACAAGTCGCCTATTATGGGTCGCCAGTTACCCGTCGCCAGTTTCATACTACCAGTGACATGTCTCACGTTGCATGTTAACTGTCACCAGTAAACATGTCACATGTATTATGTCTCTTGTCCTAAGACCTGACCCTTGGTCATGGTTAACCAAAGACAACTCAAGAAGGTAACTTCCTTATTTAATCCTCATTAATCGACGACCGTTATGTTTTTTATTTTTTGCAGGAGAGTTATGACCAAGATTCATCTCATCAATACATCAGATGTAACCGACGACCAACATTTATATCTATCATCAAGACATGAACGTTACAATCATTATGGTCATTAAATTGGAGGTTACAAATGCTCAAGTATAAATAGAAGGATCAAGACATTGGAAGGGGGAGGATGAGCTCACAGATGCTCTCAAAAGAGTTATCTACAAGTAGAATTGCTACTTGATTTATTTTCCAGAACAACTTTATTTTCCACGTCTTGTCACTTGTGACAACATCCTCACGTCTTACGACAGTGTCCTCACGTCCTACGGCAGTGTCCTCACGTCCAGTAATAGCGTCCTCACTTCCTAAACTAGCGACAACAGTGTTTGGGTCAAAAATCCACGACCACGACGAATGATATTTAATGCATCTTACACACGGATGGTCTTGTATTAAGATAAGGTCCTGTCGACCAAGCATATCTATAACATTTGTCGACACTTTTTTGGACGTCGATCGAGCGTTAGTCGCACGACCATCGCAAGACTGTCCTCGACCACGACTACACTAACGTATGACCCAACATTCTTCTCTTATTTATTCAATGCAGGTTTAATGCCCTTAAAGACCAACGGCTATAACTGACTAGAGTCATTAAAGCTATTATGGAGCTTCGACCGTTACAAAGACACATTTATGAAGATCAAAGACTATAAATAGACACCTACAACTACATCTACAGGGGAAGTGCTACAATATTACAAGCTACACAAAGAATTCTCAAATGACTCTCTATCGTACTATACGATCACAGTATAACATACACGACCAAAGTGTTTTACACACGACCTACACTCATTACTGTTTTTTACGGTTGTATTTCATATTTATCTTGTGTAAGCACTATAATACATAAGGACGTCACCCCTGCTTGGCGGTCATAGTACTCAACGACCTCTATTTGTCGTCCACGGTTTTTTCCTCGTTGAGGTTTTTCCGCATCACCAAATCTCTTGTCTTTTTATTTTATTTATTGTCGCACGTCTTGTCGCTTGGTTACTTTCTTTAGTTGGATAAAGTTCCACACCGACCTTAAATCTTCCGTTGGACGATGTTTGACATTAACAAACAGCATTACCCACGCCCGGAAGTAGCGACCACATCTATTTTCCACGTCCGGAAGTAGCGACCACAACTATTTTCCACGTCTGGAACTAGTGACAACAACTATTATCCATGTTTTATCCCCAGGACATCGATTATTATCCACCGCGGACGTGTTTATCCACGATATGTAATTGTAATTACTATTATTAAGGACGACGTCTCTAGTTGACGTTCATAGTGCATTGACGACTTCCATTGTCGTCCGCGGTTTTTACCCTCGACGGGGTTTTCCGCATCACCAAAATCGCTTGTCTCATTTACATTTTCTTCGTCATTTTTCTTATTTATTTCGAAGGTTCAATCTGTAGTTGATAAGGTCCGAAACCAAACCTTAGGTCGTCTTTTTTTGTGCGATCTTTGGCATATACATTTTAGTGCAATTTTTTGCATTAACACTATGCTTGATTATTTAATGAGATTGTGTTTTGGGTATGAAGTGCTAACCTTTGAAAGGTTAGAAATATTATATGTTGGGAATATGAAATAAGTTGATAAATGACATTTATTCAAAAACAACTATATGCTAGGGTTTGCCCTATTTATTGAGAAATGCTCATATTTTGGACAAATGAAACTAGGGGCGGGGCATTTTCGGGGAGTGGCCCACTTCCCATTACTCAATAGGGCAGCCGTCCCATTCTTGAGTGAGTTGGAGCGCAACCATCTGTAAGCCTTCTTTTATGATGATATGCACAAATGTGTATGGTGAGTATGTGAATATGTCTCTTGTGTCTCCATTTATGATGCATATGAATATTGGGACCAAGTTACCTACATTGGTGTTACATGCACCTCATGAGAGCTAATGGGCTTCTATGGCCACAAATGAGATGAGTGGATGAACCAAGTCAAGTAAACACTAGGATGACGTAGTCTTGGGTGTCACCGTGTTGGTATGTGCCTAGACCTCCGCCATTTGAGGCAATGCCTTTTTTGTAACCCCCGGATGTGTTGGGCCTTTTGGTGTCACTCGTGGAAGTTGACACTAAGGTATCTCGTCTCTTGGGTGGAATTTGATTGGTGTTATGGATCTCCCCCATTAACTTAATTAATGAAAATATTTATTGGTAACATGCTAATTACCTTCATGTTATGTATTTATTGCTTGTTGTTTAAACTCACTAGGCTTTTTGCCCTAACACTTGTTTGGTGTCGATGTGTATCTTAGGATCTAGCGGCGCCGCTATTAAGAAGGCCTAGATGGTGATGTGTGAGCGTGGGAAGTATTTTGTTAGCACCCTTTTGGCGAAGTCGTGCTTGGGATTAGAGACGCCACTCTTTTGTAATCTTGCTTCTTGCTATAAATTAGATTAGTAGGTTGTCGTTATCTTCCGTTAAGTTACAACATTGTAATTAAACAGATTTTATTACTTTTCCCATTTTTGGGAGGCTCACATCTTGATGATCCATATACCACATTTCCAATTTTTGGAAGTTTTTGTTTACCCCATTTTTAAGGTGTTACAGTGAGCATGTGATTTTTCGATATGATTCCCAAAGGGTTGTAGCTATAGCAAGAAAAAGAGATGAGGATAGTATCGAATTTGCCAGTTTGGAACCATCATGAAGCATTTCCATAACTTGCCACAGTCCAAACCATCGTTCTAGGTAATATACGTTCATCACGTCATCAACTATTGGTGTGACCCTTCATGATTGGCCCCTTGAAAATTTGAACGCTACTTTTATTTCTTTTGATTATTAACAAAAGTTCGTTTCGAAAACAGTTTTATTTTCTAAGAAATCCTTTATTTTATAAAACACGTCTGAATATTAAAACAAATTATAAATTATAACAATTACCAGGAAGGAACATGTTACACAGCTTACACGTGTTATTTTTATTTTTTATATAATAATAAATTATAACAATTACCAGCTTCCTCAAAACCTTACACAACTTACACGTGTTATTTTTATTTTTAAGGAAAGCAGAAGTGCGTCTGGAGACACCGCCACCTCAACGACAACGAGCACCTCCTCCGCTTGACGCCTCCGGCCCCGATTCCTCCTTTATCGCCCTGTGAGTTCTCTCTGCTCTTTGCTTAGTTCTTCTATCACACCCTCATGGATATGCCTTTCTGAAATTTCCTTGTTATTTACATTTAAAAGGAATTTTTATGAATGTTTTTACGTTTTAAAACATATATTGCTATGACATTAATCATGTTTTAAACATCAAGGACAATTCTTTTTTTTAATTAGTTTTGTGACGATAATTTTTATTTATTTATTAGTTTTGTGACGATAATTCTTTTTTTATATGATCGATATTAATTTGTAAAATCTTATAATACAACTAACTTTTACTATAAATTTTGTTAACATACAACTAATTTTACAATAAAATTGAATGAAAGTACTTATAATTTGATTTGATAAATAACATAAGTATTTCTAGCTTTATATGTAATATATTTATAAAATTTAACTGATTTATTAGAACAAAACCAAATAAAAGTTAGTTTAATTAGTAAATATGTTTAGTTGCAATTCAAATTATAATTACTTTCATTCAATTTTATTTGATAAGCATATTTTCAAAATTAATATTGTAATTTAAAATCCATACTAAAATATTTGTTTTAAAAATTATGTTTCTCAAATCTAAATTTAGGTAATTCCTTTTTATATACAATTAATCAAAGTTTTTTTAATTAATAACTTTACATTAATAAAAAAAAATTATTAAAACGATATAGAAAGTTGTATGCATTTGAATACACTGATAGTGGTTTTTAATATGTTTGACTTGTTTCCCTCTTACCTATTTTTTTAACCTTTTAATTTTAGGGGGGGGGGGGGGGGGCTCCGACCAAGGAAAAAAAAAGACATTTTTTGGATTTTAAAAGTTATGACAGAAAATTAACCAATGCAGCACTTGGTGGATGCTAAATCGAATCAGCCACCAGAAAAGAGCAAAGATCAAAGCAACAAAGAGAGGAGAAGAAGAGAAGGGGGAAAAAGAGAGAGAAAATCAACCATTAGGGAAAGTTCCAGACATTCAATATTGGGGGGAGGCTTCAAAGTCAAGATGAGAAGCCTAGACCGAACATTATTAGAAATTGTCTTAACTACCGTATAATTGGACCTTCTCTTATTCTTGAATATATGATTATTCTTTTCATTCTACAAGTGGTAGATAATCACAGCCAACACTAATCTGCGAAAAATAGACCATATGGTCTTGCCTTTGGTAGCCGTCTGGAGAAGTCTGATAATGTCCGCCCAGTTGTCCGGGATAATAGGGAGGTTCAACTTTGGCTTGAGGCCATTGTTTGGGTAAAAGCCATGCCAAACCTGCTTGGGAAAGGGACACTCGAAGAAAAGATGATTATGAGAGTCAGGCCCATTATGACATAAACCATACGATAGATTCGAGTAGGTTTCCTTTTTTTATTTTTATTGTTTGACCTCATGCAAATATAACATAATCAGAATCAATTCATGTACCTATAAGTCAATCAAAATTGTTACCTTTAACAGTCAGTGAGATTATTTATAAAATAATAGCAAAAAGTTTAATGTTGGCCTAACAACACACATATTTGGTGCATGTATTCCTTTAGACAAAATGACATACTCCAATAATCTTGAATAATATTAGGTGGATAGAAAGATACAACTATACACGTATAACAACAAATAAAAGTTTATATGATGAAATGAAGTTCTTTTGGTGCAAAAATTGGCCAACTTGGTAATGTTTATCGTCGACACAAGTAATTCTAACTCGTATATTAACTTTAGTAACAAATATAATTTTTTTTTTAGCAGCAAGAATAAATTTATTACACAATTACAAGGTCCGAAGACACTTACAACAAGGTTCGGCAAAAATGTCGATCGAAACCCACCACAGTCCAAACCGAAAAAACAAAGACACACAAAAGATTACCACACCCATCGACTACCACACCACCAAAGAAATATAACAAAATAAAAGTGAAAAATAAGGGACAGCTTGCAAGGAGCAAACCCCCAAAACAGAACCCATAACCAAGTTATCCCCCCCACCCAGACTTAGCCCAATTTTACCCCAACAGCCATCAACGCAAACTTCAACCTTCTACCACTAATCTTCAGCTACATTGGACGATTCCCTTAGCCGTCTTTTTCCAAGCTCAACCCTCTATACCATACGGTTCCGAAATCCACGTAGTCCACTCAAGTGCTAGTTCTTTATCTCTTCTTGAGACCCACTCAAAGGCTTTTAATTGGAACTCAAAAAATAAGTTCCGTAAGGAGCCTCTAAACTTTTCAAAAACCACTTTATTCCGGTTCGCCCAAATTAAATAAAGAAAGCACAACCCCATCAACCATCGTCTCGATCCTTTTCCATTTTTACCGAATTGGACCCCCGCATTCATCACGTCATTCACCAAATTTACCGAATCCACATCAATCTTCCACCATCTTCCTACAAGTTTCCACAAAGTCTTAACCTCTTCACAATTAATAAGCACGTGATCGATGGATTCAACTTCTTTACAACATCTTGGGCAAAGGGTTGAGTCCAAATCAATCCCCAAGTTTTCCAACACCGACCGTGATGGTAACTGACCTAATTTTACTCTCCATACAAATATATTTACCTTTATCGGAACCGCTTTTATCCAAGTCGTTGCTTCTATATTTCCTTCTGACGATGTACGTTTTTCCTCTAAAATTTTCTTTATTTTATTTACCAAAAACCCACCTTGAGGATCTAGACTCCATGACGCCCTATCTTTTATACCTCCCCTTGGTGCATGAGTCACTACCATATTTGTTAATTCCTTCAATTCTCCGCTCTCCCTACCCCTCGGTTCTCTTCTCCAATTCCAATTCCAATTCCATTCCCCATCTTGTTCCTTGCATCTATCCGACACCGTAGCCTTTTTGTCCTCTTCAAGTTGGAATAGCCGATGGAATCTTTCTTTTAGCCTCCCACATGGAACCCACCTATCTTCCCAAAACCTTATGCTTGTGTCGTCCCCCGCTTTCTTGCCAAAGGATTCCGAGAAACGAATTCCTACCTTATCTACCATTTTCCCTACCTTGATTATGTTTGCCCAAATCGAGTTACCCCCCCCCCCCGGAGCCTTTGTATCACACACCTTTAGCCCCTCATCCCACCCATATATGATTTTTATAACCCTTACCCAAACACTTTCGGATTCATTGTGAAATCTCCACCACCACTTCCCGAGCAACCCCCAGTTGATTTCTTTAAGCCCCCAATATTCAATCCTCCCTTTTCAAATGATCCCAATACCTTTTCCCATTTAACCCATGCTCGACCATTCCTCCCAATCCCATTCTCACCGCTCCCCCCCCCCCCCCCCCCCCAAAAAAAACGACTCCTTACCCTCTCTAGTTCACTCAATACACATATCGGGGAACGAAACAAGGAAAAATAGTATAATGAGATACTACCAAATACCGATCTAACCAACGTCCATCTTCCTCCAAATGATATCATTTTTGCTTTCCAATCCGAAAGTTTATTTTTCATTTTATCGATCACCATTTTCCAATTAGAAATTCTTCTCATTGACGCGCCTACCGTAAGGCCAAGGTAAATGAACGGTAATTTATCATGGCCACACCCCAATCTTTGCGCCCAAGATTGCACCTCCCCATCCGAGACTCCCACTCCGAAGATTTTACTTTTATTCACGTTCACCTTTAACCCCGAAACCATATGAAAACAATTTAAAATCTTCATTAAATTTATCACGTTTGAGAAGTTCCAATCTCCAAAAAAGATGGTGTCATCCGCATATTGGAGGTGAGATATCATGATTTCTTCCTTCCCAATTTTTATTCCTTGGAATAATTTCTTCTCCACCGCTTCCTCCATCATATATTGTAGATTTTCGGCAACTATCAAGAAAAGAAATGGGGCTAGCGGATCTCCTTGTCTAATCCCCCTCTCCATTGGGAATTCATTCGTTGGTGCCCCATTTACTAACACGGAAATTCTTGATGATTTTAAGCATGCCTCAATCCACTTTCTCCATTTTAAACCGAACCCCATATTCCTCAAGCTATCCAAAAGAAATCTCCACTCCACCGTATCGTACGCTTTTTCAAAATCGACTTTAAAAATAAGCCCCCGCTTCTTCGATCTTTTCAAATATTCCACCACCTCATTAGCTATAAGGATCCCGTC
Source organism: Arctium minus (assembly GCA_954870635.1). Classification (NCBI taxonomy): domain Eukaryota; kingdom Viridiplantae; phylum Streptophyta; class Magnoliopsida; order Asterales; family Asteraceae; genus Arctium; species Arctium minus. Next base: position 22,353,990 of record OX941084.1, read on the forward strand.
AAGAATCGATCTCCTTCCTTATCATAAGTAACAAATATAAATGAAAACAGTTTTGTTTTGCATGCAAGCTAATACATAGGTCTGATTGTTATGGTCATGAAAAAACTCTGTCACCATGTTTTGCTTGTCTAGAATACGTTTTATGTAAGTTGCTCAACTTACAATACTCCTTTTTGTTTGTGAAAATGAAACATTTAATTCATTCCAAAATTTTCAACTAAAACCTTCCATCATATTTTCTTTTTTATTTGTAAACAAGACCCTTAAAATTACGAAGTAAAAGAAATTTACTGAACAGATAAATTTACCGAGTCATTAAACCCAACATTATTGGATATTTCACAACTTTTTGTTATAGAACCACAACTGATATTTTTACACTTTCTACTCACTATACCAAATAGTTAAACCGCACTATCTAATTGTTGATATCGTGTGCTAAAACTAAATATATAATAATAACAATAATTAACATGGACACTAAAATCAATGAGTAAAAAAAATACATATATACACATAAGATTGTTGTTAAAGAAATATAAGTGTGGAAGCACTATCATAATTATGACATTATATAAAAATTAGGGTAGATTGGTTTTCCTATTTGTCTTACGTGTGAACTCCATATTTTAGTGACTAGGCTTGTTCTTGTGTTCCCCATTTCATTCACACACATTATGGGCCTCTCTCTCTCTCTCTCTCTCTCTCTCTCTCTCTCTCTCTCTCTCTCTCTCTCTCTCTCTCTCTCTCTCTCTCTCTCTCCCTTTATATACATATATATATATATATAATCAGGATCATGTGAAAATAACTCATTTCACAAAAAGGTAAACATCTGAATGATTTACTTTTTTGATCCGACGGCTAAAAAACTCAACTATCTTGATGTAATGATGGACAAGAAAAAAAAAGACACGGACATTCATCTATCTTTGTTATCTCCTATCAACATTCATTTTCACCTTCACGAACTTTTACATGCCTTCAAAATATATATATATATAGTGGAAGGATATTTTACAACACACATATATATACACACACACAACACATATATACACACACATGTTAGGGTGTTTATCGATTCATATCCAATGTTTATCGGTGAGAATCATCTGTCTAGAAGTGTTTGTCATAACCGATCAAATCTAATTATTTATTTGATGTTGGATTTTTACAACCGATCCAGTCAAATTAGCTTTAGACAACCAATCCATGAGTTGGATCGAGTATATCCATTTTTTTAGCAAAATATTGAGTATCGACAACCCCAACCGGTCACACACGACACCCAGCCCCCAAAAGAATCAAGCGTGAATGGACTATCTATTAAGGCTCATCTGCAACGGCGCATGAGGGGCCCAGACTTGAACCCAAGACCAATAGTTTTTTGAGCAAACATTTAATGTTATTATTGCTTATTTATTATAATTGATTTAACTCATCTAATATTTTGTCCAAAATTTAAGTCCCTTTAAAAAAAACTTGGTATCCATACATGTCAACCAATTATCCATACTTTTCACTTAAAAGCACTATTTATAACTAGAAATCCAAGTAAATGTTATTGTAAGATAAGTGTGTAATCGTCTAAAAGATATGACGATAGAAATAATAAGTATATCAGAGTTAGATTAAATATCTCATAGCTATCTACTTGTAACTCATCTCTATTTAAAGGGCTTTTGATTAATGAAAATTACACATTCATTCTCTCCATATATTATTATTCTGTTTGGATTTTCCTTTAACAAATGTAACATCATTTATAAGTATAAATCATAGCAGCTCCAACGAGATGCATAAGGGAGCAAAGAGAAAGAGAGGGGTAGGTCATGGGTCAATAGCAAATAGATTAAAATTTTAATTTTTAATTATTTAGGTTTAGCCATGTATTAAAAGTATATATACTGATGTAATTTAACTGAATCAGTTTAATTTAATTGCATTAGAGTTTGCAATAGCATTTAGCAATCTATTGATCCTATTTGGAATTGAACTTTTAGATCCATTTCTATTAATTATTTAATTTTCATCAATCAATTATGATTGAATTCACCGGTCATAATAATTAGATTAAATAATTTATGGGGTTGCTATTTATATCTCATCCTCAGTCACATACCACCTATTTCTTATCTCCTACGGAAAGGGTATGAATAGAATTCACTATCCACTTCTTTCAAAAAAAAAAAAAAAAGAATTCACTATCCATGATTTATTGTACACTTATAATTGGTAAAATAAATTTTATTAATATTAAAAATGGTACGGTAAAGTGTATGTTTCTTTCATTCTCAATATTGGTAAAAAGAGGGGTTAAATTATTTACTCCCATAAAAAAATTTAATTGATTTTGTACATTGATTTATATATTAAATTATTTATTTAAATAATATAAAATCAATTATCTTTTGGGAAATTAATTAAAATGCCCGTATTTGGACATCGTATTACCGAAATGCCCCAAATCTCGTCGACTTTGCCGAAATACCCTTTAAGTCCGGGAATCCCGGGGTTATGTCCGGGAAACCCATATATATGTATCTCACATACACCCATATATGCATCCACACACATGTACACGATCCCGGCCCCCAACCCCGGGATTCCCGGACATAACCCCGGGATTCCCGGACATAACCCCCGGGATTCCCGGACATAACCCCGGGATCGGTCCTTTCCCGGCCGAAACACAACAACCCCGGGAATGATGCTCATCCCGGCCACGTTTCCCGGACTTAAAGGGTATTTCGGCAAAGTCGACGAGATTTGGGGCATTTCGGTAATACGATGTTCAAATACGGGCATTTTAATTAATTTCCCTTATCTTTTAATAAACATCGATGTGATAATAGATTACAAATTTAATTGAAAATTTAATAATGACTAACGAGATCAGTTGAAAAATAATTTATTCCAAATGCATTTTGTAAATAGTAATTTGGATTGTTGAATACTTTCTTTGTAAAAGGAACTTCCGTGTCTTTTAAGGTGATGTTTTAAGCAATAACCTTCTCGGCAAAATTCAGTTCCAGTCTTTTGGTTGGATATCTCTAAGGGTGTAAATGATACGAGTCGAGCTCGAGTATCAGTATACTCGACTCGACTCGTTAGTATATCGAGTCGAGCCTATTGAAGTCGAGTGTTGACCGAGTTTTGACTTAGTCGATCTCAAGTGAGTCGATCTCGAGTAGCTCGCGAGTTGTCTCGTCTCATTTACACCCCAACATAGGCTCAAGCCCTTAAGCTCAAGCCATTTAACAAAGGCAAAAGATGTAAAACAAGGGAGGAGAAAGATCTATATATAGCGGAGTTCAAAACATTGGGTTCTATATCCCGCCAATGTGGGATGGATTAGACACACCATCAAGAGTTTACCCATGTCTTTTACACCATCATTTTCCAAAAATAAAATCAAAAAACTTGTTTTTATTATAATAATAATAATAATTATTATTATTATCAATTAAATTAAAATAACATTACTAATTATTATTATTATTATTTTGCTTATCGAGTATCTCACGAGCTTATCGAGTCGAGTATCAGGTCGCTCAACTCGACTCGTTAGTATATCGAGTCGAGCTCAAGTTCAAGTAAAGCCTATTCGAGTCGAGTGTTGACCGAGTCGATCTCGAGTAGCTCGCGAGTTGTCTCGTCTCATTTACACCCCTAGATATCTCTAAAGTACAAGCCTTTCTATAAATTTTGGAATTTTTGAATTGCTTCTCCAAATGCTAATGCGATCTAGCCTTTTTTTTTATATAGTTGTTTGGTTTTCTTTTCGTTTGGTCCCTTTTGTTTTTCAGGGTCGCTACTGTTTGTTTACTGGCTTTGTTTCCCTTTGGATTTTTGTTTTTCTACACCTTGCAGAGCCTTTTCCTTTGATTTAGGTTATGTTTGGCAAACTAACTGATAAGCTAATTATGACTGATAAGCTAGCTGATGAAAAAATCATGTTTGGCAAAAACTAACTTATAAACATGTAAAATTACCAAAAATGACATCAAAGAAAAATCAATTACAATATATTAATTAATACAAATAATTTTTTTTTAAACCAAATTAATAGTAATATAATATATTGAAATTTATTATTATATATATTATAAATTTTGAATTTTAAACCAAATTTAAAAACAAAATCTACATTAACTTATTATTTTAAATAACCGTTACATATAATATAGAAAAATTAATCAAATAATAGTTACAAAAATAATAATAATTAATAACTAAAATACATTCATCAATATTAAAAAAATTGATATAATTATCAATAGTTAAAAACTAATATCAATGTATAATTAAAATTTATATTATAATTTTCAGATAATATTAATTAATATTTATTAGTTAATAATAATTAATTTTAATAATTAATATTTTTTATAATTAATAGTCAATATACAATAATGAATATTAATGAGGGCATAATTGAAATAATTACTAAAAGCTCATCGTAAGCTACTCCAAGTAGCTTATCATAAAACTAACTTATGGTTATCCAAACATGTACCCAGAAAATAAGCTAGCTTATTTTTGCCAAACAATGCCTTAATGGCTTAAAAAATATTATTATGTGTTGTGACTCAAGATGAAGGATCGTGTAAGAAGAAGAGTTAAGGTGATAAGGTAAGTAGGGATCTGGATCCTTGATCACTTTTAATCAAATCCCCACCCCATGAATCGCGTTTGATATGAGAATTAATCCGGTGCACCTCAGCGCTTCTCATTTCAGTGCATCTCATCATAATATGTATCCAAGGATGAAGATCTCTTTTTAAGTTTCTTACCATAACTTTCATTCTAACCGGAACTCAACCCCGTGACTCAAATCTTACTCTAGTTTTGTTTCCTGTCATAATAACTAACTAGAAGTGTATTTGCGCAATGCAGCAAGATACATCACGATTTTAATGTTTTCTTTTATTTTTGTTTTTTTATCGATTTACAGTACGAATTTGGATGGTTTTGAGGGGTTAATAATGGTATTTTTTTATAAATTTATTTAATTTAGGCTTAATAATATAATTATTTTTATATTAAAAATTAAGTATTTTGTTAGAATTCAGTGATTATCTTATATATTTTAAATTCTTTATATTTAAATTGAGATATTTATCATGTTTTGATTATATTTATTAGTTAGTTATGAACTCAAACATATAGCTTTAGAAATTTGTACTCATGAATCATGACTTGTAATCTTAAATTTTAAGTAATGTTTATCAATAAATATTATTTAATGCATTAAAAAATTGTTTTTAAGAGTTTCTTCGATAGTTTAATAATAATGTAATTTATATTAGGTTTAATAATATAATGTTTTTTTTTATAAAACAAACATTAAATATTCTGTTAGATTTTCTTAATTATATTTTAGATTTTTTATATTTAAAATTTGATTTTTATCCTGTATTTAGTTATGCGGGGAGTTAAAGTAGTTAGAGATAAAGATTAAAAATTGATAAATAATATTAAATGTAGTGCATAAAACTTTAATGATTGTTTTTAAGAGATTTTAAGTAATTAACATTAAATAGCGATACATTAAGTTTTAACAATTGTTTTTAAGAGTTTTTTTATAGATGTTTTATAATATAGTATAGATAAATTCTTATTATTTCGTAATAAATTAGCTGTTGTAATGGAAAATACGTGAAATTGTGATAATCTTAAGAACTAATGTATAATGTGTTATTTAATATGATTTCTTTCATCTAAGATTATGATTTAGAATATTGATCAACATATATTTGTTTCATAATGTGAACTTTTTTAATATGTTTACAAAAGCTATACGTAAAAAACACACATCGTAAACTGAATACATATGAAACAAACACATTGTGAAACAAATATATGTTCATCTATACATTAAATGTTAACCTCGGATAAGAAAAAAAATTATGTAAAACAATATCTTATGAAACAAATTCTCACGATTATCACAATATATAAAATTTTCATTTCATTGCACCTCCTGTATTTATCTGTAACTAAAAATTCTTATCATAATTATAAAATACCAATAATAATTTTCATATTTAAACAGTTAAAACATGTATATTATATGGTTTAATTAATATTTTAATGACCAAATTTGCGGGGACTATGGTTGGTGGTGCGCACCATAGCTCGAGACAAATATCCATGAGACCATCCTTGTTTGCTCCCCCTTGTTACAAGGACTAGTGCCCGCACCCATGCCATGCTAACCCCAAGTGGAAATGGTGCACCTCGGGAACCGTATCTTCGTCTTACGTGTCTTGTGTCGGAATATTTCGAAAAAGGGTTTTCGATGCATGTTTTTCTACAAAAACTCGAGAAATTGTATATAGAATGATAAAAGAGTTTATTGTTGGGACAAGTTTCGTTTATCAGAGAAAGTGTATTGATTTTAAGTTTTGTGAACTATGTAATTTACCTGAATGATATTTAATAAATAATACGTATGTATGGTATTCAAAGTATTAGTTCGATATTTTGTAGTTGTGATAATACCGTCTCATTTTTTGTTGCTTGCTTTTATTTTTTGTTAATATTGTTATAAATTATTGGATCAATGATTTATGACATCCTCCTTATTTATTTATTTATTGATATTCTAGGTTGTATAGTTTTGCTGACGGCTTTTTCTCGTTCTAGTTTCGATTTTGTTATTTTTTTATTACTATAGTACTGTTTTATACCATCTTATTACAAATCAAAAAATCATAATAAGATAACAATGTGCTTAAGAAGTTACAAATAATTATATAATTTTACATTTATTTCAATAACTAGTTGTGCTTACATTAACTCCATTCATAATTATTAAAAGATGATTAATTTATCTATATATAATAAAAATAACACAAAATCATAATCAATTTGTCCAGCATTCAAAATTGATTATTTCGACGTTAAATTATAATAATCGATTTAAATATACATCCTAACATAAAATAGTTGTTTCATCTTGTTTTGAGATGATAAATTTATATAGTATTTTAATAATATAGTGGATGTTGAAATCTTTAAAATTAAAAATTTATTAGAGTTAAATATAATTTTTTTTTAAATTTTAACTTTTAACTTTTTATTTTAAAAAAATTATAAAAAATATGTTAAAGATGTTCCTATCCGATTTTTTAAACCGGTAAGGCTATGTTTGACAAACTACCTGATAAGCTAGCTGGTAGCTGATAAGCTAGCTTATGAAAAAGTAACGTTTGACAAAAACTAACTTATAATCATTTAAATTACCAAAAAGGACATTAATTATTTATTTATAATTAAAAGTTAATATATAATAATGAATATTAATGAGGGGCATAATTGGAATATTTGCAAAAAGCTCCTCATAAACTACTCAAAGTAGCTTATCAATAAGCTAGTTTATGGTCATCCAAACATATACCCAGAAAATAAGTTAGCTTATAAGCTAGCTAGCTTATTTTTGCCAAACAATGCCTAAGTGATAGTGTTTAATTTTATTGGTAAGCGCTTATCCTGGTAAGCATTTGGTAAACGGCCCCTTACTTTATGATCTGAAAAAACAAAAAAAAGGAAAAGACAAAAAAGTTAACTAAACTCTTTAACTAGAGTTAGTTAGAGGGATAAAAAATGAAACAAAATGGCAGCCATGGTGACCAAAATTATAATTAGTTTAAAAGAGAGACCAAACTTAATAGTGAATGACAACTACAAGGACCAAAAATGTAGTTTACTCTTTATTTTTTTTTCTATTAATTATATTGTATATTTTAATAATTATTATAACTTTAATTATAAAAATAATCAAATAATTTCATTAAAAATACTGATAAATAGCCTTCTTTATAACCACCACATGTTTTTTTGTTAAATGCACTTTATTCCTACTATTCTAAATTTTTATTTAAACTTTATTTTTATTAATTAGGCTATGTTTGGCAAACTAGCTGATAAGCTAGTTTATGACTGATAAGCTAGCTGATAGCTAATAAGCTAGCTGGTAGCTGATAAGCTAGCTTATGAAAAAGTCATGTTTGGCAAAAACTAGCTTATAATCATTTAAATTACCAAAAATAACATTAATTATTTATTTATAATTAAAAGTTAATATATAATAATGAATATTAATGAGAGACATAATTGGAATATTTGCAAAAAGCTCTTCATAAGCTACTCAAAGTAGCTTATCAATAAGCTAGCTTATAAGCTAGCTTATGGTCATCCAAACATGTACTCAAAAAATAAGCTAGCTTATAAGTTAGCTTATAAGCTAACTTATTTTTACCAAACAATGCCTTAGAGCTCTTGCTCACATTTCATAAAGCATATTTTTGTTTATAATAATGTTCTTTTTGATCTTGTTATATATTTGTTTCATAAATAATCATAATTGTCAAACACTTGAACCAAAAAAAAACATATCAATTTTCCTTTACACGCCTATTCTATTATAGCTATTTATCTTATTTTAATTAGTATTACTTAATCATTTTAAAACATAAATCGAAACACTCTATAGATAATACATATATATAATATTAGTATATTACTTATGAGTATTAAAAAAAACGGTTGAACCGTTCAAACCAGTCGAACCAAGTCAAATCAGATTGTTTTTGGCAGTTTGAACGGTCTGTCGGTCCGGTCTGGTCTGAAAAATAGTTAAATCGCTCGGTCCGGTCCGGTCTACAGTTTGAACGTTTTTTGAGCGGTTTGGACCAAATGGACCACTAAAATACATATGTATTAATTTTATCTGGTTTACATGTTGTAGACTCTCTTTTTGTGGCATAATTAAAAAAAGTCCGTCAAAGACATTAAGTTTTTTAGTTTTCACTTCTAAATTATCTATGATCTTTAAAATGGCAAAATTCCAAAATATGTCAAAAAGATCAAAATCTAAAATTTTAAATTGTCATTCGACTTGCTCAATATTGTCTAAAATTCCTATTATTGTTGGTAGATTTGTTCAACTTATTTTAAACTTGCTCAATGTTTCTTTTAATTTTGGAGATAAATGTTTTACTTTATAATTTAGTAATGTATTTTTGTTTATAATGCTATGCCAGACAAAATTTCATTTTGGAAATAGATGTTATGTTTTTTTTAAAGTTTAAAGTCATAATAAGCCCAAATCGTCCAAAGCGATCAGACCAGATGGTCTTCTTATGGTCCGATTTGACTAGTTTGGTCATTTGCTATTAAACCGCTCGGTTTTAAAAACTTTCTAAACCATCATTACAATTTGTTTTGTGATTTAAGAGGTTAAACCGTCTAAACCGAATCGGAACCATCCTAATAAATATATTAATATCAATTTTATTATATTTGCTTATGGGCCATGTATCACAAAGCCCGTTAATTGGAAGAGGTAGCTCATGGTGGTTTGCAAGCTATTTGGGCCCAATTGCATGTTGATTACAGTTCAATACAATATCTTGAAAAAACGTGTAGAAGAATCCAACAATTTTTTTTCATTTTAAATAATTTAAGTTCTTTTTTAATGAATATGTTATTAAACTTTTTCTATTTTTTGAATTATTAAGTCCTTAATTTTTTTTAATAAATAAACCATCAAACTTTTAAGCATGAGTTACTTACATCATTTTAATCTAAAAAAAACTACTTGGCCTAAAGATTTTAAAGTAAAAGAAAAACCTAAATCAATTTTACTATTCCCTACCTCTTACATCCTTCAAACCCTCTTTGCCTCATCGACGTCCACTCAGATCACCATCCATCACTGTTGTTAGCCCTGTCATCGACCTACCTCTTTTTTATCGTCTTTTCCCCCGATTCTCCAACTGTTCTATATGTATATGCTTACTCAATTAAATTGTTGTAAAAGATGGAGAATTGAAAGGTAAAGAAACATATCAAAAAGAGAGAGATCAATGACAGGGGCCAATGGTGACGATGAGCGATATGGAGAACGGACAACGATGGGGCAACGAGGAGTGGTAAGGAGGAGTGTTGTCGTTGTGTGCAAAGGGTTTGAATAGGGTAGGGTTTGGGTACGGTAAAACTAATATAAGTTTTTTTTTACTTTGAAACCTTCCTAACTCTATTTTTTTTAGTAAATTACGTTTTTCGTCCTTGTGGTTTGTTAAAAAATCCAGATTTCGTCCCTGTGGTTACAAATTTTGGTTTTCATCCCTATGGTTTGTAATTCATTTCTATTTTCATCCCTGAGGCCAAAACATTAGTTTTAGTATGAAGGACTAAAATGGAAATGAAGTGAAAACCATAGAGATGAAAAAAACAATAAAATTTAAATCATAAAGATGAAAGAGGTAAAGATAATAATCCATTGGGATGAAAATTGTAATTTCAAAACCATAAAGACGAAAGTAGAAATTTTCAACAAACCATAGGGACTAAAAACGTAACTTACTCTTTTTTTTTTATAAGATCATAGATTGACCAATAATATATCTTCTAACAACTGATGAAGTATTATAAGGTGTTAAGTTATATTATGAAACTAATTATGTTAATGTCAAACAAGTTTCTTTGTGTACAACAAAAAGGATGTATGTGTGGCGCTCTTTATGTTGTTACGTTCTTCTGTCATTTTGACAAACTCTCTGACTCTTGGGACAGAAACCAACTCACCTACTGTCACAACCACCACCAAAATCTCGATCCCAATCATTGTCATCGTTTGTGATATCTCTATCTATGTTCTTCTACTTGAATCAAGTCCTTGTATTTCTTGGTAGGTCCAGTTGGTATAATGAGATGAATCCTTCGAGATTTAACCTCGTTGGTGAGCATTGAAATAAACAATTGTCCTTTGAGTCATTTTGTCGAACACAAGTTGTATGTCTAATGAGATGAATACGGCTGCACATGTGCAATGTAGCGGTGTATAAAATATTGTAAATTGAAAATGAAAAATTAATGTTGATGTTCTTGATATATTTATAGTTTTTGAGATTTGAATTTGTGTTTGGATTGGTGGTGGACGGTGGAAGGCGGTAGGGGACAATCGATGTTGTTTTTTTGTTATACGTGTGTGTGTGTATATATATACTAGTGTTTGACACCGCACATTGCACGGTGACAATAATTGTTTTAGAAAATATTGAGGTTAGTCAAATGGGTTGATTATTACGTATCATGTATTAAACTAATAAGAATCAATAGTACATTTGATATATGAATCCACATTATCATCATTGGTTTGATTCTAATTCTAATTTTAATTATATATATATATATTTATTATTATTATTATTATAGTAGTCTTTTTATTTTTATTTTATGTATTGATTCTTCATTCTAGTTACACATATATATTATATTGATTTATTTTAATTTTTTAAGTGATAAATGTAATAAGATATTTCATATTAATGAGAGAGTTAATTTTTAAGTATTTAATCATATAATGATTATAATTTTATTTATATGTAGTGATCGTAGTTTCGTTTTTATCTATAAATTATTTTAATAAGATTTATCAAGTTTTTTTTAAAAATTTTATACATTGGTTCCAATTTTTAATTTTAATTTTAACTATACATATTTAATTTTACTTGAAAATAGTATAAATCAATGTATATAGCGTATTAAAGAAAATAGTACAAATCAATATATAGCTATATATATAGAGAGAGACTCGTTCATTTGCTAACCGTACTAACCAATCTCAATCATAGATTGATGAGATCAATGGTCCACAATTAATTGATTTTTTATTAAATTAAAATATTAAAAACGATTGAAAAAAATACAATGCATGTACGCACAGGGATACTTTGGTCAAAATACAATTTCTTTTAATTTGGGGAACATAGGCCTACCAAATTAAAAACCCAAATAATTAGGAACTGCTTCAGCGCCTTTCACACCCACCATCGGCGTCTTTTTCTTTTTTCTTTTCAAACAAATCGTTAATAATGCAATCAAGATGCATAATAACAAAAATCCACCAACGGAAACGGCGATTATGAGAATCTTGATTTTCCGGCGATGGTTCGATTTCTTGGCGGCGATGGTGGGTGGGGTTGGGTTCGTCAGAGAAAAAGAGGGAGACAAATAAATAATGCATGGGAGATTAAACGCCTCGACGCATAAATCAACGTTACCGGAAAATGAATTGGAGTTTAATTGAACAAAAATAGGGGTCCCCGGAATTTGGCCGAAAAGTTGTTAAAACGATTTTCATGATTTGAAGAAATCGATTTTCAGGATAGTGCATATGTGCATATATGCATATGTTTGCTGAAATATTATATGCATATATGTACACTGATATCTAATATGCATATGTGCATATTGAGTATATGAATATGTCCACATTGAGCATATGCATATTTGCACACTGGTATTTAATATGCATATGTGCACATTGAGTATTGTGAATATGTACCTGTTGTATACTTGTATATGTGCATATGTGCATATCAACTGATCTATTCTGCATTGGTTGGGATACACACTGACATCTAAACATACATATATGCAACACTCGAAATATGGAAATACATTAACTATTATATTTAATATTTAGATAACTACCATATTAATAACTATTTGAAATATGGAAATACATTAAATAGACGTGAATTATGAAATGCCCATATTACCCTTTGAGGACACAAACTCTAGGATGATTCTGGTTGGTTGAAAATTGGTTAGCACGGTTAGCACCAATTTCATGGTTAGCAAATGAAGGGGACCGTATATATATATAGCTAGACTATTCATATTATTCAGTTACATCCAAATTTCTTTAGTTTTTTTATTCAAATTTATATATGTATGTATATAACGTGACCGTCCATTTAGTATTCTAAATAATATATATAGAGAGAGAGAGAGAGAAAGAGAGAGAGAGAGAGAAAGAGATAGAGAGAGAGAGAGGTGGTTTCAAATGAAAACCATATTAGATTTAAAACTTTGGAAACCGTCAAGTTCATTGGTTAAATTAATGAAATTGGTTCATAAAGTTGTTTAATATGTTCAATTTATTTCATTTAATTCTTTTGTTAATTAAATTGTTTCATATATTTGTGTTTTTATGTAGTTTCATCTATTTTTCTCATTTTGATGAAATTGTTTCATGTATTTTCGCAGTCTGATGAAACTTTTCCATTTTTACATAAAAAACACAAATATATACAACAATTTCATCAATAAAAGAATTATATGAAACAATTTCATCAAATTAAACAATTTCATGAAACTATTTCATTAACTTAACCAATGAAATCGAGAGTTTCCACGATTTTCAAAATTAGAGTGGTTTCCATTTGATCGCTCCCCTATATATATATATATAATGTTATGTGAATAATAATAATAATAACTGATAATAGTCATTTAATAATATTAAAATATAATGAGTGTTGTGTAAAATATATAAAATATATAACGATTATTCACTAATATATAGAACTGAGAATACTTTGTAACTAATAATTAATGATAAGTTATATTATATTCAATTATCATAAATATTTCATTTACGTATATTTATTACAATAAGTTTTTTTTCGTGTAACTAAAATTTTTCATCTCAATTTATTTATTTATATTAGTTATACCTACTTTATTAATATTTTCAATTGTTATCTATACTATACTATAAAGCACAGATAAAAAACTATTAAATACAAATTATTAGACACAAAATATCATCATTTTATGCAAGATTTTAAAAATCTCTTAATTTACAAGTATCAAAGCAAAAGATACATATTACTATTGCATACTTTTAACACCCACCAATTTGGTATGTGCAAAACCTTCCTTTTATGTAGATATTTCCATGTATCATTATTAATTAATATATTATATTACTATAAATTTGTTTTAATTATATTATTAAATATGTAATTGGTTATTTTTCTAGACGTCATTAAAATATATAAGATAATCATTGAATTCTAACAAAATACTTAACTTTTTTTATATAAAAACATTATATTATAAGCCTAAATTAAAAAATTTATAAAAAAACATTATCATTTTCTCAAAATCATCCAAAATCGTACTGTAAATTGACAAAAAAACAAAAAATAAAATAAAACATTAAAATCGTGATATATCTCGCTGCATTGCGCGAGTACGCTTCTAGTGTAAACAAAAACATACATTTTACTATATTCAAGTATCATGTAAATTAAAAACATTAATTTTAATAAGATTTTAAATGATTACTAAAATTAAAATCTAAGGAAAAATATAAAAGATGGAAATAACAAAAGAATTCTAAAATCCCAACAAAAGTCAAAATGAATGTATATTGGAATTAGTCTCCCCGAAGTAACTGATAAAAATACAAATAACTGTTAAATATTGACTTGTTAATTTATATCATAAATTGTAATTATTTCAAGATTCAGTTTTCAAACCATTGTTGCCATCTAAAATCATTGCCAAGAACAAACATTCGTTTCCATTAGAAAAACCTTAAGAAAAATATAGAAGATATAAGCAAAAATAGATAAATTTAAAATCCCCAAAAGTCGAAAAAGAATAATACGTGGATTATTATTCTCGAAGTAAACTTGAAATTTTTCGTTAAAGAATAACGGTTTGTGAACTAAAGAATGCATCAAGTGATGGAGAAAGAGAAAAGAGTTTGCTTAAAAACGATTATATTGAAGAACAAAACTTTGTGAAATGAAGATTACATCAAATGATATAGAGCAAGAGAAAGAGTTTATGTGGAAAAAAAAAATTGTTGAAGAATAATTGGTTTGTTAAATGAAGAACACATCAAATGATGGAGAAGAAGAGAAGGAGTTTACCTGAAAAACATTTTTTTTGAAGAATAATGGAGAATTAACACATCGAATGATATATAGAAAAGGAGATGAAGAATATGAAGAGGAGTTATATTGTTTCTTTAATATAGGGGGAGATGGAGAGGAGATAGGGAAAATGAAGGGTCATGGTGTTGAATGCAAACATATTGAATAATCAATGTTGATTGGAAATTAAAATGAGAAATTAGAAAAACAAAGATAAAAAGATGATGAATGAGAAAATAAATAAATGGTGTTCTAAGCTTAAGAAGATGTCACTTCATACATGGTGGTTTCTCCTTTAATATATATATATATATATATATATAGGGGAAAGATATTTTACAAGCCTTAAAAATGTTACAATCTTTGCAACCTAGATCTCAACCGTTGATTAGATCTAGATTGGATTTATTTTATTTATTGATAATTATTAATTCAGAGGGGTATATTTGCCTTTTTCAAAATTGGATATTTATATAGATATAGATATATATGAGTTCCAAATACAAACCAAGTAGATGTTATAAATCATGCAAACCAAATTTTTTTTTTTTTTGATACGGAGGAGGGCGACCCCTCTGATCAAGAATGCAAACCAATATTAACCGTCCATCTAACTTGATGAACATTTAGTTTTATAAACATATCGATTGTTTCTTAATCAAAATCAATGCTCACAATAGATAAACTCTATCATATGAGCATATCAAACATCTCTGCTATATTTTATAAAAAAATACATTATTAAAAGTTGAATTTTTAAAAAAACTACATCTAACTCGAACAACTACTCTATTTAACAATTCAAACATTAACTATGTCTAACTCTCTCAAAGGATGTTAAAGAAAAAAAAAACCTAAGAAGGCGTTTGGTTTGCTGAATGTTTTTTGATAGAATGAAATTTGTCAAAGTAATTTGATTTTGAAGGAATTTGAATGAAATGTTGTCAGGTTTGACCACATGTTTGGTTGTCATAATTGGAATGAAATTTGTTAAAGGAATTGGAATCTGTCTGTTTGGTTCACATATTGTAGCTTCGAAATTGGAATTGAATTTTGGTAAATGACCAAAATACCCTTTTTCATTATTTTAATTTTGGAAACACATGTTGAGTTTTTAAGTTCATTTTGTATCTAATTGTGGATCTTTTTAGAACAGAGGCATAATTTTTTTTACTTTAATCAACCTAAATTTACAATATCCATCCACCAAACAAGAATGGAACCTGCAAATTTACAGATTACCTTGTTTCAAATTTACACCAGTACAATGATTAATTTACAGATTACCTTGTTTTAAATTTACATCAGGACAGTGGTTGATTTATTTCAAATTTACACAAGTACATATTACCTTCCCAAAAAGATGAAACCTGCAAATTTTCTTTGTATATCCATCCACCAAACAAACTAATTAAAACACCAATCGAGAAATCGGATATACAAATACAGATCGATCGAATTTTCTTTGGACAACGGTTCATCTAACTATACTTATCAATATATAGATACAGATCGATCGAAACCTGTGCATATGGAGAAATCGGAGAAGAGAGATAAAGATAACATATTGAGATCGATGGAGTAGATGAGAGAACAGATTGAGATCGATTGAGAAGACGAGAGAGAGAGAGAGAGAGAGAAAGAAAATTTCTTGCTGCAATGGAGAAAAGGAGAGCTGGATCGATGATGTATGGAGAAGACAGAGTTGGATCGATGATATATGGAGAAGACAACTCTGGATCGATGATATATGGAGAAGACGAGTTGGTGTCAGTTAATAATCAAAATGAGTAGGGTTTAGTTTGGGGTAAAGGGTAACTTTGGAATTATCAAAATATGAGATTCCATTCTATTGAAATCCTTGGGTTTTATGATGGAATGTTAAAATCCTATATCTATGGAATTTGTTGGAATTCAAAGATTACATCCATTGAAAAGTTTGAACCAAACAAGGGAATGGAATATAGTAAAAGGAATTCAACATTTCAATTCCACCACATTCTGCAAACCAAACACCCCCTAAGGGACCGTTTGATTTGTAGGAATGGATTGGATTGGATTTCGTGGAAGGATTTGAAATTGAGGGATTTGGATTTGGAAGAATTTGAAATATTTGCTGTGTTTGATTTATAGGATTTGGAATGGAATTGAATTTCATTATTTATAAAAATAATCATTAAATTTTTATAAAAATAATTAAATTGTCTTTTACATAACTCATTATTATAAAATAAATGCTTTTAAAATATTTTTAAACATCATTATATAAAAATCTTACGAAATCCTTTGAAATCATAGTCACACCCTTGGGATTTCAAAATCCTTTGTTAGAGAGATTTCAAAGAAATCTTAGGGCGTGTTTGGTTTGCGGGATTGGAATGGATTTGGAGGGATTTAGATTTCAAATCCATTCCAATCCTGCGTTTGGTTTGCAGGAAAGGATTTCGTTGACCGGATTTCAAATCCATTGACCATCTTAAAATCCCTCATATGATGGATTTGGAAATCCTTGGCTTTGGGCATGGATTTGAAATCCAAATCCGACGGATTCTAAAGCGTGATCCAGACCAATGTTTTAAAAATCAGTTTTTTGATTGACCCGGTGTGGTAACCGGGTCACGGTTCAACCGGTTCAACCCGGTTTCAAGAATTTATTTGTATTTTTCATTTTCATGCATATATATATATATATATTATATAACCAAAATATTGATGTCCACAAGTTAAAACATTAAAAAAGCACATAACAACAAGTTTTACATCAATCAAAAAACATTAAATAAACACATATAAGCATAAGTTTTTCATCAATTCAAATACATCCAAACGAAATATAACGATCAAACCTAATCATGGATCTTGAGACATTGGAGTGTTGGTTTTTAACGCTAATATGTATTGCCTATTGGACTATTCGTTTTTAACTTTTGTTACCGGGTCAGCGGTTCGATACCGGTTCGTTATGACCGGTTCAACCGATTTTTTAATAGAACCGGCCGGTTCAACCCGGGTCATAAAATGGCATAAACCCGGTCTCTTCACCGGCTCGACCGGTCGGGTCGACCCGGTTTTTAAACATTGATCCAGACATCAAATTGTATCGATCCAAATCTGACGTTTACCAATAAAAATAAATTATTTATAAAACAAAAAAATAATTAAAAAAAAACTCAATCCAAATCCAAATCCTACAAATCAAACAAGACTTGTAAAGGAATTGATTTGAAATCCATTCCAAATCCTACAAACCAAACACACGAAGGGATCTCAAATCCCCCCAAATCCAAATCCCTCCAAATCCAAATCCCTCCTTGAAATCCAATCCATTTCATTCCAATCCCGCAAACCAAACGCCCCCTTAGGATTTTAAATCCGGACAATCTTGCAAACCAAATACGGGATTAAAATGGATTTGAAATCCAAATTCCACCAAATCCATTCCATTGTTGCAAACCAAACGGAATATAAGAGCATATCCACCATCTATGTTATATTTCATCTAAAATAAAGTATTAAAAGTCAAAATATCTATAAAAAATTAAATTCAACTCCAACCGCTACTATATTTTAGCAACTATAACATTCACTATATCATAAAAATATTCAATACATTTGATAAAACATTATCACTTTTTTAAACATTTATTTTCAATACCTATTATTGCTAACCACTTGGGTTGTGGCGCACTGGTAAAGCCTTTGGGGATGTAGTGGAAAATCTCATCTACCCATGGTTCAAATTCAGGCGTTTTCAAAGCTCTTGTGGCCATGGAGGTTCACTTGTGATGACTCCAGACCATTCGTGGTCGCCCGGGGATTAGTCGGTACGCATAAGCTGACCCGAAAACCCACGGTTACCAAAAAAAAATTTGCACTCCTACCAAGTAATTTCTTCCTTATAAACATATAATCTAAATATCTCAATTATAGTAAATCAACATTTATCATCTTTAACATCTCCATTGTTTTTTAATATTAGGTTTGTATTGTATATAATATTTTTATGAGTGAATTGTGGATTTGGTCCTCGTGCTTTGTTACTTTCTTTGATTACGATCCCTATAGTATGTTTATTGTAGATTTGGTCCCTGTGGTATTCAATTTATCTTGGTCATGGTTCCTCTGACTAATGTATCCGTTAACTCCATTAAATCAGAGACCATTTTAGTCATTTTGTCTAATTTGTGTCTTATTATAATAATAAAAATAAAAAATATATTTTTAACACACACACACACATATATATAGGGCCGGGTTCATTTGTTAACCCGATTTTTTGTACTAACTTTGTGAACCAAATATTGACCATTGATATTAAGATGAAGGGCTAAGATTAAAATCCATCTACATTAACTCTTATTTATTAGCCTTATAATAATTAATTATATTGAACATATATGATAGGGGTTTTTGAGGAAATTCACAACCCTTTTTCACATTTAGTGTTGTAACTCCCTCATTAAATAAATGTTACAATTAACAAAAAAAAAAAATCAATAATGACATCATATATTTATTGTACATATATATTAAACCAAGACTAACAATGGCTTCCTAATGGTTGAATTAGGTTAACAAAATTATTATGAATGGGATGAGAAAAAAGTAAAAGAATTTGTAAGGGAACATATATGAACATGTATATGTTAACAACCACTCCATTAGTGTTCATTTGAGAAAGTGAACGTATATGAAAATAAATGGACATATATATCATTACCGAACATCTATGATCATTCATTATAGTTCATTTGACATATTTGTTGAACGTATATGAACATATATGGGCATGTATATAACAAATGAACATCTATGATCATTCATTACAGTTCATTTGAATCTGTTAAACATATATGAACAATGTTGTTATAATCATCATACTACCAGATATCCATACAAGTTAACTCGTTCATTAGAGTTCAGTCGATCAATGTTGTTATTTTGTAACATCCCCTTCATTAATAGTCACTTTGTAACTCTCAAGCCAAAAAGTCTAGGAAAAAAACATAATGAAGTACCATTTATACCCTTGAACATTTAGTGATTTGTTCAAACCAACCAAGGATTAAAATGAATTCCTATTGGTTGAGAGAAGTTTATAAAGTTAATACAAATAGGAAGGTTAACAAAGTAACCTCCCTCTCTCTCTCTCTCTCTCTCTCTATATATATATATATATATATATATATATATATATATATATATATATGAGTGAATTGTGGATTTGGTCCCTGTGGTTTTATGATTTCTTTGACCATTATCCTCATTCTATGTTTATTGTGGATATAATCCCTGTGGCATACAATATATTGTGGCTAGGGTCCTTAAACGCTAACATCATTAACTTTAAAGAGTTAAAGGTATCATGTGCCTTGCACACTATGGGTATAATAGTCATTTTACTTTTCCCTTTCAATTTATTTTATACACCTTTAAAACAAACAATATTAAATTATGGATTTGGTCCCTATGCATCACTCATCATCTTTAAAACACATTTATCATCTCTCTTAATTTTTTTTCATCCAATCTTCATTGTCAAAGTACAAGAAAAACTAACTTGTTAAAGTGCAAAAAAAAAATTTACTTGTATTTAAAAATAACAATTGGTTGAACCCAACACTACATCCTAAAAAAGACAACCTATCAAAATAACAATTGTTTGAAACCAATATTACATCCCCAAAAAGACAACCCATCAAAATGACAATTGTTTATATCAACATTTATGTAGTAATTGTTGGCAACGGGTTTGTTTATTTTCTTGACGACATCTAAATGATTTGAGTAGGAAGTACATTAATCTTTTTCATAAAATGCATAGACCATTTGAAAACCATGATGTGGAAAAAGGCTTATATGCATGTCAGTTGACATTTGTAAACACAAATATATTATGACATAGGAGGTTGAAGAGAAGACAATAGTGTCATAAGAGCATCTCCAATCGGCCGTTAAATCGCCTATCAAAATTTATTTATACCAAAATTAACATTTTAACATTAATAATTTGTTTTTAAAATTAACATATTTATATTAAGTAATTATATATACATTTAATATATATTTGATGTTTTTTAAGAGTGTGATTGGAGTTGGGTTTTTTTTTTTGTTGATGGACCCACCAAATTTGATATTTTTTTGTTAAATTTGGTGTTATGGTTTGAGATGCTCTAAATAGTCATACTTGAATTACACACCAAGTCACTTGACACTTGTTGGGGATTCATACCCTTTCAATTAGCATTTTAATATTTAATGCACTATATAATGAAGTTTGGATCTCCAAAATGAAGATGATTATATCACATTTCCAAATGGTCTATGTATTTTATGAGAAAATTTAATGTACTTCATACTCAAGTCACTTATATGTCATCAATAAAATAAATAAAACCGTTGCCAACAACTACTACATAAATGTTGATATAAAACAATTGTCATTTTGATGGGTTGTCTTTTTGGGAATGTAATATTGGTTTTAAACAATTGTTATTTTGATAGGTTGTCTTTTTTAGGATGTAGTGTTGGGTTCAAACAATTGTTATTTTTAAATGCAAATAATTTTTTTTTGCATTTTAACAAATTATTTTTTCTTGTACTTTGACAATGAAGATTGGATGAATTTTTTTTTAAGAGAGATGATAAATGTGTTTTAAAGATGATAAATGATGCATAGGGACCAAATCCACAATTTAGTATTGTTTGTTTTAAATGTGTATAAAATAAATTGAAAGTAAAAAATAAAATGACTATTATACCCATAGTGTGCAAGGCACATGATGCCTTTAACCCTTCAAAGTTAATGATGTTAGTGTTTAGGGACCCTAACCACAATATATTGCATACCACACAGAGACCATATCCACAATAAACATAGAATGAGGACCATGGTCAAAGAAATCACAAAACCACATGGACCAAATCCACAATTCACTCTATATATATCAAAATAAATAAAAAAGAATATTATTGTATGACTTGATTCTTTAAATTTTTAAAAAAATTAATTATATTAAATATGATTTAATTTTATTATTTTATTGTAATGGTGGAAAAAAATATGGTTGTATTTTAAAAGGTTACCTACCATCTGAAGACAATCCGTGAACACACGGCTGCCATGCACAAAAATGAGAGGAACGAAGGGGGACGGATTCTTTTTTTGTTACGAAGGAAAGTATTGAATTTCAGAAATCTGCAGTGAGTTTTGTATATAACGATAGGGTAATTTGAGGAAACAATCTCATAATTCACAGATTTCAACAGCATTATACACATTCTCTCAATGAAATCAAATGGATGGAGTTAAACCTACTGACATCATCATTCATCTCCGGCACTGTTTCTTGAATAATCGCTTTCATTTGCAACCGGTGTTAGAACATTTAATCCGGTTTCCTCAACGCAACGACCATGATCGCTTTCTCCCTTAAACCCCACTTCGGATCTCACTCGCAGATCCACCACCACTCTCATAGTATCGTTATTTCTATCTACTGCTCGTTTTCTGATCATGGATCCTTCAACATCTCGTCCTGCAGTAGTTATCGACAACGGCACCGGGTAATTTTGATTTTTCTTACGTTTATGCGCATTAGATGAAATCCCGCAACAAGATTTGGTTACTTTTTACCTTATAGAAATAAAATTTATTGAACCCAAGATTTGTAATGCATTTAGCAATTAGCACACTACTTCTTGGACCAGATATATTGATTAAGCATTAGCTTTACAAGTTAAGACCCTTCTTTTGATGGCGTTCCACATTGGGATTTATTGACCCAATACTCACGGACGCTGCACACCACCTGTTCGATTAAATTTCTCAAAGACCCGTTGTTTGTGTAAGGAGTTGTTTTCATCATCAGTTTGATTAGATGATTCGAAGTAATGTAATGTATGATGGTATTGTAGGTATACTAAAATGGGATTTGCGGGTAATGTGGAGCCATCTTTTATGGTTCCAACCGTAGTTGCTATTAACGAATCGTTCATAAACCAGGGTGGCCGTCGTATGTTTAAGAGAAGCAGCAGCTGGCTAGCACACCACAGTGATGGGGTGATGGCTGATCTTGATTTTTATATTGGAGATGAAGCCATGTCTAAATCAAGTACCCACAATCTAAAGTATCCGATTAGACAAGGACAGGTGGAAAATTGGGATGCCATGGAGCGTTTTTGGCAGCATTGTATTTTTAATTACTTGCAGTGTGATCCAGAGGATCATTACTTTTGTTTGACCGAGAGTCCACTTACTTCACCGGAGAGTAGAGAGTACACCGGTGAGATTATGTTCGAGACTTTCAATGTTCCAGGGCTTTATATCGCAGTCAAGCCAGTGCTTGCTCTTGCGGCAGGGTGCAACACATCTAAGGTTGGTTGATGGGGTTGTTTTACGAATTCTTTTGTTTGCATCTGTATAGAAATTTGTTGTTTTTCTATATAATTTCATTGTAAGGTAGAGTATGTTTAAACTTATCAATTGTAATACCTTTTTCTAAACCGAATTCTAATGCTTTTTTTCTTTTAAAAACCAGAACTCTAATGCTTTTAGAATTAACCATAGACATATGAAACTAGCTTGGAAAATAATTTTTTTGGAGGACTGATAATCTGGAGTCTAGCGTGTCTGGTTAACAATTACTTAATTTTATGACTCGGGTAGGGATTCATTATTGGTTACTTGATAGTTCATAATACCTGGTGTCTAAGTATTTACATGGTGCATGCATCTTCAAGGCGATCTGATGCTAATTTGATATTCGACCTATCAAGGCAGATGCTTGCTACAAAAGTGAGACATAGATAAGTGCTTTTTATTAAAATAATGATGATTAAAGGGGGAAGTTCATAGGGAGTTCTATTGTGGTGGAGTATTATTCTAAGAGCTTTGAGTTTTTTTTCCCTGTCCTTGATAGTATTATCATTTCCTTGTATTATCGATGTGCAACTTCTACGTGCTAAAATGAAACAAAGCTTCTAACTTATACTGCTCAAGATTGTCTGCTATAAGATGTCTCTCTAAAGATAAAGGCAAGAGACATTAGAACAGAACAAGAGGGAGGTATAGGGATTAAATGTACTGGGGATGAAAATCAGCTTGATCATTTGCACATTATCATATATTCTTGAAGAGACGATGCTCGTCTAACGGCACCAAAAAACAATATTGAGCTAATAAATTAGTCAAGCTTAAGTTATGATCACTTGTACTTAAAGACAAAAAATTGTTTGTTATGGTTTTGTATGATGTGCATTGAATGCTATGGAGCTCACAGTAAAACCCATTTGATGGAATACTTGTATTTTATGTTTCTGATGGTTTGAAATCGGTTCATTTTCATCTCTCTCTCTCTCGATGTGACATTCAATGTGGTGGTGCATAAAGGCAATTGATCCAAACTTGTTGCATCCTAATTTGGTGAAGTTCTATGTTGTTTTAATTTGTTAAATTAATCATCGCCATTTTAAGGTTCTTTTCTGTTTTCAGCATTTGAATTTGTCTTTCAATGTGATTCATTAAGACAGTCATAGCTAGGCACCGGAAGTTAATCATTTTCTAACCTCCTGTTTGGTGCATTTCATTTGACCGTAAATTCAATTATTTGGGTGAGTAACTATTTAATATTCCGAGAGATTTTATACGTAAAAGGTAAAATTTCTTTTACCAGTTCTTTCCTTTTATGTTAACCCATACTTTTGCTTAGTGTGAAATGACAGGCGTTGTAGTAGACGTTGGAGATGGGGCCACTCATGTTGTACCTGTTGCAGAAGGCTACGTTATTGGGAGCAGCATTAAATCAATACCAATTGCAGGAAAAGATGTTACTCTCTTCGTCCAGCAACTCATGCGAGTATGTTGATTTTGGACTTCTTTTTCATCTTCTTTTTCTACCTTGTAGTTTTAGGATGGATGCTGAAAGTGAGACCTGATGTTGACACTGAGATCGAAAATTTAATCATTGTTGGGCAATGATGTTCTGCTCAGTTCTTTTTGTGAAAAATGTTCTTTTATATATTTGTGTGTGTGTGTGTGTATAACAATTGGTGAAGGGAACTACAAAGGGTTAGGCGCGTTGGAACAAGATCTTAGATCAACTGTTAAGTGGCACTTGAGCATATATGGCTAGATCTACACCAACCAAAAGCTATAAAAAAACTGTAAGCCAACAAATGTTCCAAAACCAATTGCTAACCGTAGTTTTCTTCTTTATAGAAATTTGAGATATTTCTGCTTCCTTTTGAAGTGTACAGGGCTGTAGTTAAATAAATAATTTGTTTCCTCGTTAATAGGAAACTAATCTCTAAAAGAAATAAATATCTAAAAGTTAGGTAACTAATTTCCAACTGTGATTATGTCTAAACCAACACTTTCCATCAAGTCTGGGGCATATATATATATCAAAGGTCGGTTTGAAAAATCCTTTTGTAAGGATATCCGCTACTTGCTGTGTGGTTGGAAGATACGGTATGTATATCACTCCATTCTCTAGAATTGAGAATTTGTTTTTTGACCCGAGGCACTTGCATTTCCTGGATCATTACAAAATCAATTTGGTGCATCGAGCTTATGCCTAGTACCTTGTGTTCCATGATAACATGCTCGTGTAGGAAGCCCTTGAGGGGACCTATCGCTTGGAATGAGACCTTCAATAAAATTGGTGAACTATTCCTCCTTCTGCTCAGCCTAATTTCCTGAAAGTAGTTTAGCTAGACTTGGCCAAGATGAGGGGTTGTGGTATGACTCCTGTTGATCTTCTGAATCTGGCCAGTCGGCTTTAATAACTGAATTGGAAAGGCTGTGGGCTTGGTCAGCAGAAGAAAGGACCCTTTTATGTTTGCCTTATCTTTGTTTTTTGCTTGGTGCTCTCCTTCATCTTTTCATGGGCACTATACTATGCTTTTTTTCTTTTGTTTGTGAACAAACCAATTCAAAGGGACACATTCCTGATGATAAACATTGTCATTGTCAAAAAGGTTAAG
The DNA here is from genome assembly GCA_954870635.1 of Arctium minus. Lineage (NCBI taxonomy): Eukaryota > Viridiplantae > Streptophyta > Magnoliopsida > Asterales > Asteraceae > Arctium > Arctium minus. The sequence continues at coordinate 22,379,726 of OX941084.1, forward strand.
GTGCCTAATTAGAGGTGTTTGGTTAGAAGGTTCAATTGGTTCATGTTGAAACACCTGGGCAAGGATGGGAGTAGAATGGATTAGGTTATCTGGATTTGAAATGCCATTTGGTTTGAAGCATGGGGAAGGATGAAAGGATGGTTGATGTCCGCCATCATTTTTGTGAAAGCTTGGGTTGACTGACTGGTAAGGGTGGATTGTACAATAACATATACATTTTTTTTTGGGGGGGGCATTGACTATTTACGCAGGAGACACCAGAATTTGAATTTTGAATTGTTGGTTTGAGTGTTCGGTGCTTCAAGTGAGTAGTGACATAAGATTATTGAGAATTTGAATTCTCACCATTGTGATGCTCTGATGATTTTGGTACCAATGGATGGGTGTGAGGTTGAGGATTGGCATTTGAATCAAGGTGACACGAGTTATTGGCGTTAGGGGAGTGTTGCCGATGTCCGCAGATGTACCATCCAATTGAAGTTGGTAGAAGTTTCCAATCCCCAGTTTCTCCTCATCTTGAACCTCAAAAACTGGAATGGGAACTACCTTGTTGAGGTTGAGGTTGAGATTTAGATCGAGTTCGGTCTTCTCTACTTTCGTTTTTGGTGATCTGGTCTTCACGAAAAAACATAGGAAACTCACCATAGTGACAAGGAGTGTAGAGGACCTGAACTCAGCTACTTGCTACAAATTTAATGTGGTCTATGGTTTTGAAGTCTCTTTGGTATGCCTCTGAATCCCAGCCATACTGTTTCAAAATACTCCTGATGTCTTTAGGTGGCCATTAGTTTATCATAGTTAGTATTGGTTATTCATGTGAGAATGTAACTGATTCTTCCCCATAACGAGATCCTTGACGCTTCTATGTTCAATTAGCCAATCACCCCTGCATGCGGGCCTCTGATACCATACATTTATCCAAGATTAGCCTGGATTTACTGAGACAGAGCTCATTATTGCATTCTACTTGCATTTTCATTTTGAGGGACTGCGAGCAAAATGAGTCCTGGCTTGAGGTGAATATTGACAAGAGCCAGAGTTCATCTCTGCTTTCGCTAGTTGTACTTTCACTTTTTTGTCCAACACCCATGCATTGTCCATTTCCCTCCTACTGTCTCCTGTTTGAAGCTCCATTGCAAATTTGACAATTCCAGACCTTCTCCGGCACCCCCATGCTATCCCCTGAATGTGGCCATAGAAAGTGACAAGGATGTGAGAAGTGACCCTCAGTGACAGTTATCTACAAAATAATCGATATCTGATTTTTTATGTTGGGGCACGCTTTTGAGGCTGTGGTATTGTTTAGGCTGATCTGAATTGCTCCATGATGGCTGCTTTGGATCGCTTAGCTGCTTTTGGCAGCTAGGATGGTCCCTTTCACATGTTTAAGGACCACAGATTATACCTTTTTCCCTTCACTAATTGTGGCTCTGACTTAAGTTAGACAATGCTGGTGGAATCTTAGGTCCGTCTTGTTATTTCATGAATAGTAGTTTGTCCAGAATATTGGAATTGCCACCATGCTATAATTTTGTGATAATTGACCCCCCCCCCACCTTCTCTGTAATTCCGCGACTTATTCGCTACTCAATAACTAACCACATTGTGATATTATATTTTGCAGGAAAGAGGAGAGCAGATCTCACCTGAAGATTCATTTGAAGTAGCTCAAAAAGTTAAGGAAACTTATTGCTACACATCTTCCGACATTGTCAAGGTAATCATACTATGTAGTTTATGCAAATGAAGAAATCAATATCAACCATATGGAGTTCACTTTATCTGTTAGCTGGTTTCACATTTACATGATTAATGACTTAATGTTATCTTAGTTTCTGCCAGCTGTTTCATACTTTCATCATTAAATGCTTTGACCATATTTCCTTTGTTCTGTAATTGTCCAGGAGTTCAATAAGCATGACAATGAACCATCCAAGTACATTAAACAATGGAGAGGTATTAAACCAAAGACTGGGGCACCATTCTCTTGTGATGTTGGCTATGAACGGTTTCTTGGACCTGAGGTCTGTATCCTATCACTTTTTTTAACTGCCTTCGCACTCATATAGTCACAGATGTTCTCTCTTCCGATTCTATGTGGTTCTCCTTTTACTTTTATGCATAACGGCGAATGATCGTGTGAGAAGTTGAGGTTAACGTGAGAAGCGTGAGAAGTGGATCTGAACCATTGACCACTTTTAATCAAATGCCCTTGAATTGTGGCTTAGAAGGGAATTGATCCGGTGCATCTTATCTCGGTGCATCTCATCCTAATGTGCATCCATTTCTCATCCAACGGTTGATAACCACTTCTCACGCTTCTCACGTTAACCTCAACTTCTCACCGGTACCCAACCCTATGCATAACTAGACCTCGGCACACAAAACTTGCAATGTTTGATTCAATTCATAACTCAATAAATGTTTGTCTATTAGTTAAAAGCCTAGTATATGCTCCAATGATGTCAAAGAGAGGAATATTGTAGACCAGAATCAATATCATCCACGTTTTGTCCCAATGACTGGGTAAATACATAATCTTAGCTTAAATATTTTCCAAAAGAGAAGATGGTACAATTAATATGGGATATTAATTCCACCATGGAAATTCTTGCAATTTTAATGGCAAATGATGAGGATACCTTATACAGTTATACTGCTTGGGAACTTAGCTTGTCTATAACATTAATCTTTGTACAGCCTAATGATGAGGATCCGTTCGTACATCACCTGAAGTTAAGGATGTTTTAGCAGTCCATTTATAGGAAACACCAAAAGGCGTACTTGTTTCCAAGGTGCATAAGTTTCGGAGTCAATAGTTCTAGAGTTGATTACTAGAATTGAACTTTTTTCTTTCTAGAGTGGTGCAATGATTTCATTTTGAGGCAAGCCGATATCTGTGTCAAAGAACGTTTCTCTTCACTCGTGTATATGTTCCTGCATTATAAGTATTATGATACCGGCAGATATGAAATTTTGTTTTCTGTGTGTTTAACTTTGTTGTTGTAGTAGTGCTAAGAAGTTAAACCAATCTACTTTGATGTGAGGGAGCAGAAAATTATCTGCAAGTGTAGTCTTCTAAATTCATCATTATAGATTTTAATGAGTTGATTAAATGATTTTACCTAATCTCACAAGAAATAACTTAATATAATCTATCATACAGATTTTCTTCAATCCGGAGATATACGATAGCGACTATAAGACTCCTTTGCCTGCTCTAATAGACAAGTGCATCCAGTCGACACCAATTGACATAAGAAGGGCCCTCTATAAGGTAGCAATGACTACCTGAGTGCAGCATTTGAACAAATTTTACTTTCTTTTTACCCTGTGTTCTTTTGGATTGATGCAACTCCAATAATTTTATTGATCCTCATGCTGTTCCTTTGCTCTTAATACCGAATGCTTTTCGTAGGTTAGTCCAGGCATCATTATGATCTTAGATTGGACTAGCTCCCAAATCTTTGGGTTGCTGGTGGAAGACCATGAAAACTTGATTGCCCCCCGGGGGGTTGTGGTTGGGAAGGCTATGTTGGTTGATTCTTATGTACTTTATTTTGTTCATTTGAACTTCCTATGAAGAATACACACTATCTTGAAGGAAGTCTACCTGCTGAAGAAACATGGAATTATATTATGGGAATGCATGTTTTAGTGTACTTACATATCTGAAAGTCTTTGATGCAAGGGAAACAGCTCTAATGAAGTTAACAGTTACCTACTTATGCTAGAGAAGAATGGAGCTTCAACTAGTCTTTTTAAGTGAACATGATGGGGGAGTGTAGGGGCACTTGATGACTATTTTGATGATATTGTCAAAAAGTTTCTTGGTAGAATCTAAACTTAGTCGAAGCTCTAAGAAAATTGAATGTAGGCAAAGCTTTAGGACCTGATTTGTATTCAGGTGGAAGTTTGGAGATCCCTTGGGAATCTAGCCATGGTATGTTTATCTATGCTACTTAATGTTATCATTAGTACATATAGAATGTCGCGTGAGTGGAGGAGGAGTACATTGGTTTCAAACAAGGTTCTAATAAACGCGTTATGGCGTGCCAAAACGTCGAGGCGTGGCCTTGCCGCCACGTTAAAGCTCGTGGCGCAACTCTGAGGTGTGGCTTGCAGTATGGCGGGTTATACTCGAGGCGTGTTAAGGCATGGATGATTTAATTTTTTTTTTTTGGTTTTTTTACTTTTTTTATATATAATTTATGGCTTATTATCAAACATATTAATGGTTCTAATCTAAAAGTGGAGTTCATTAACCACAAGTTGAAGGCGAGGAAAATTTTGAATTCAATTCCGAGGACGAAAATAAATGTTGAAGAGTACATAGAAGGATAGTTTGTTTATAAGATACATCTAATCTAATTCAATCTAACATGTTTTTTGCATATGATATTAGAATTTTAGATTAAAGATGTACGGATTAATTTCTTTATAGTTTATATGAATTTAATTTATTTAATTATTATTGTTCAATACATTGACACACACAGACATCTGTATATATGATATACGATATATACAAATTTGCTGCCTAAAAAATGCCATGGCTTCTCCATAACTTGTAAGGCTTGAGCCTTGACCTCATCGCCACGTCGCCATGCCATGCCTAACGCCATTTAGAACCTTGGTTTTAAATACAAGAGTAAAGGAGATATTAAAGAAGTGTTTAAATTATCGAGGGACCAAGTTTATGAGCCATTCAATGAAATCATGGGAACAGATTTTTGAGCATATGTCAAGGGTCGAGGCTAAGGTGTCAAAAAATCAAATTGCTTTTATGCCATGAAGATCAATAACAAGACCTACTTTCTTGATTAGACAACTCATGGAGCAATATATTGGACAAAACAATGATATGCATAGTATCTTGCTCTAGAGAAGACAAGTGAGACCTTGACAAGAAAGTTGTCCCTAGATGAATGTAATTCTGAATTTCTGATTGGAGCTATTTGAAAGAATGAGACCATGAACACAATTTTTTTCATTTTACTGAAGGGTTACACAAAGAGTTGGCATTAGGTCCTTGTCATTTTGCTTTAGTTATTTGTCATCTTATAAAAAAGATAAAGGATGATATCATCTTGTACGCTTTTCTTCTATGCTATGATTAATGCGATTAGAAGAGACAGGACATTAATGAAAAACTTGGACGTCGAGTGAAATGCCTTAGAACCTAGAGGTTTTTGTATTACTCCAACAAAAGCATAGTACATGAACTGCAAGGCTAGTGATTTGATAGGGACAAAAGAAGTGGTAAGCATGCTTGTACAATGAAGTAGTTGGTAATGATATATTTTGGTTATTTAAGATGGTATTATAGAAGGCTGAAAGTACTCGAATGATGTTAGTCATAGGATAAGAGTGGTTTGGATAAAATGGTGACAAAGTGTGGAAGCCTGATATGATTGGAAAGTCGCATTCAACTTGAACTGTAAGTTCTATGATAAACGAGCGAGACCTTCACTGATTTAAGGCACAGAACATTGGGCCACAACAAAGAAAGCATGTAACTCATCTCAGTAATGGTTCATATATCATCTTATGAATGTGTAAGGAGATCCTTCAACCACTACCTAAACAAACCATCTTAGTTTGTGCTTTCATGTACAATTATTGTGGATGTGAGCACAATGATCAAAGACTTTTTTTTACAAATGCTGACATTTATAATATCATAATAATCGGATGATGGTTAAATGCTTTGATGTTTGAGTAATCTGAATTTGAAAGCTTCAGTTGTAATGTGGACACAGCTATTCTATCTTAAGATTTTTATTACATTATTCCAGAATATAGTGTTATCTGGAGGATCAACCATGTTTAAAGACTTCCAACGAAGGTTGCAACGGGACGTAAAGAAAATTGTGAATGCTCGTGTTCGTGCATCTTATGCGAGATCTAATAGGGAAGTAAAAGTATGCATCCTTAGCTAAGAATTTACCAGCGTTTATGTCTATTATGTGAATGTTAATGAGGAAAAAGCTGCTGTCATTTGTGATTTCAGGCACACCCAGTTGAAGTAAACATAGTCAGCCATCCTATTCAGAAATATGCTGTATGGTTTGGAGGCTCTGTACTTGCGTCAACACCGGAATTTTACACGGTATTCTATTTATCACTGTGATCAGCAATAAGAAAAACACTGGTTTTGCAATTTCAAGTTGGATAAGCAAGGTAAAGAAATTGCACACCCTTTAGTCCAACTGGCTCTGGTAACCTAACTAACGACTCACTAACTCTATCCGCCCATCTATGCTATCTACGGATCCCCACCCTTATTTTGCTACCTTAGTCCCGTGTCTCCAAGTATTCCTATCAAAGTTCATGTCCTCGGAAATACCTAAAGTTGCCATTTCCAATTTCAGTTGATCGTTTCACGTCCTTCTCAGCCTACCTTAATGCCCAACTCTCCGGCCCATGTCAGTTCTGATGGCTACCTTGTAAAATTTGCTACATACTGATTTTGGTGCCTATTTGAGAAGGAAATGTGGACGAGAAGTAGCACTGTTGAGCTGATTCCTGGCCCATGCATCGTCTCTTTATCTCGAGCTTTTCAAAAGTGTGCTTTTGTATTTTTCGACAAATGCTCCTAGTTCTCACTTGCTCTTGCTTTTGGCTTGTAGACAAATGGGAAAAGAACCAGAAGTACCGACCTTAGAATAAAATATAACTTCTTCTTGTGCCATTTTATTACTTGGCAGTTCATATCATTAAGTTCGTTCAACGCCACCCCGTATGCACTAAACAACAATCCTATTCTGTGAGGAAATCCCATTGACCCTCTTGCTTTCTATACATCTGGTGGCGCTCTGGGGTTGACGTTATAAGGACAGGTTCAAACGAGAACCGTAAATATTTTGAGAACATGGGAACCAACTATTCATGTTTTATTCATGATGAAAGTTACTCATACCGAAAAAAATGCATGATATTCATGATTAGTAAGGGTTATTCATCATGAATAATACATAAAATAGTTGGTCATCGTTTGAAATTTCCCCGGATGCTTTTATTTTGTTTTATCTATTACCGAAACAAATTGGACCTAATTATGTCTGCTGCATTGACAGGCTTGCCGTACGAAAGCTGAGTATGAAGAATGTGGGGCAAGCATATGCCGAACAAATCCTGTATTCAAGGGAATGTATTGATACGATGGCTCATATCCAAAAGCCGGTTCAGTTTGTGGATCTCTTCTTCTTGGGTTGGTCTTCATGTACATTTTTGCAGGTTAGCTTTCTTGAATGTACACTACATGTTCATTTTCTTTCAAGAAACCAAAAAAAAAAGATGAAATTTTCAATGTATTCTTTGATTAGGAAGCAAAGCAATACGTTTATTATTTCCTTCAAGGAATTCAGATTCGTTCTCACGACTGAAATGACTAGTTTGCCCTCATAGATATAGACTACCTTCAAATGGTTAGGGAACATTGTTTTTTACTAGTTTTGTAGCTGTTGTTTACATAATGATCAATGGGAAATGTTATACTTTTTGTACCCAGTTGGTAATGATATATTTTTATTTTCCTTGTATTTTTTTTGGGTTAATCGTGGGTGTCCATACCAGCTTGCGTGCACCTCGACTAATCCCATAGAGCCCCGGAGAACAGGTGGAAAAATTTTCAATAGCCTTGAACGGACTCAAACAGGTGATAGTAGCCCCAATTCCCAAAGGCTCAAGCCTTATTGTCAGTGAGCTAACACTCAAAGGTTTACTTGTGATTTTAAATAGTTTTTGCTGTAGACATAAATATTTGGGATTTTGAAAGTATGTTTCTCAAAATAGGAACCAGAACAAAGAACAAATAACAAATAACGTTCCATTTTGATTCGATTTGAGATCTAATATGGAAGTACTTCAAGTTGAAGCTTTTTCAAACACAGTTCTATTGTGAACACTTTGTCCGGTTGAAGGGCCGTTTACCAAACGCTTTTCGGGCATGCACATATTGGGTTACTTATCTTACCGGATGAGCATGGTAAAGACCGAGAATCTTACCCGAGAAGAGGCACAACAACCGAGATTTTTACCTGTTTAGCAGCACTTACTGGGTACACTTGCATATAATCTATTTTGATGCCTGAGAATGTTAAACAACAAGGTAAGAGTCAGCAGACTCTGGTCGGTAAACATTTACAAGATAAACATTTGATAAACGGGCACTAAGAAATGAGATGTAAAACTTAGGGGTTGTTTACCAAACACTTATCGGTAAAAGTCACCACTCTCATCTACTTTATGGGTAACATTTTCGGCTATCAAAATGGATTGATGGTAAACATTTATAACCTGGTAAGCGTTTATCAGGTAAGAGTCATTACCCTCACTTACCAGGCAAGACTCTCGATCAGTGTCTTCGCTCTTACTGAGTTAGGTTGTTGGTCCTTGTTATGTTCACCCATTAAGTTAATTGAACTGGTAAACGTTTACCAAAGCAAGTGTTTAATAAACAACCCCTTAATGACCAATAGTTTACTTGAAAAATTACAGATACTTTTATAATGTAAAATTGTATAGATAAATCTATTGTTGATAAACCCAATATAGTATGTTGTGAATCTATTTCAAAGTAACTAATATGTATTTAATATCCAAGTTAAAATTTTCCCTTAAAAACACATTTAGAGCATCCAGAGTGATGGAACTTTCAAAAACTTCACTAGTCATTTTTTTTTGCCACATCATTATCACCTCAACCAAATAAGAAGCTTAATAAAACTCAACAATGGAGATTCTTACAAAAACCTTACTTTCCATTTTTATAATTTATAAAATATAATTTTATTTATAGATTATTATATAAAACCAATTAAGGTTCTTATAAGAACCTCTTTTTTTACTCATCAAAATAAGAACTCACATAAAAGCCTACAAGAGTAGTTTTTATAAGAACATCCTTTGTGGGTCTCATGAATTTTTTCAACTTCAATAACTATTATTTATAAATAAGTATCTAATTATAAAATCAAGAAAAAAAAAACTAGCAAATATGTCACTTCACACCAATGACAGTTTCTATAAGTTACTTCACTTTTTGTTTGTAAGAACCTTGCATTGAAAATGCTCTTATGTATAACAAAATAATGCTTAATAAGTGGACCCTTTTTTTTGTTTAACTATGGGTATCCGTGCCAGCTTGTGCACCCCTCGACTAATCCTAGGCCCCTGGAAAACAGTCAGGAAAATCCTCAGTGGCCTTGTAAAACTCGAACCGATAACCTCTGAGGAGAATCCTCAAAGGCCCAAACCTTATTGCTGATTCACTGATTGAACTAAACCACAAGGTTTTTGATAAGTGGACTTCAAATCCTTTTATATAGTATATTAAGCTTTTTAAAACCTTCGAAAATCATTATAATATGGAATTATTTGAGTTTAAAATCATGTTGATTCAAGTAAATGTAAAGTAAAATTATACGTGGAGAGGCGTTCGAACATGAAAATACATGGTTGTTTATACATGTGGCTATAGGGGCTAAATCAAATGAGAAACACAAATATGTTACAAACATTTGAGAAATAATATAAAAATATTTTTTCATATAATATATTTTCACCAAATGCTTGGATTTAATATACTGCTTCACATATATTTGTTTCATAATATGATAGTTTTACATGTATTTGTTTCACCACATGAATATTTTTTACGTGTATTTTTCATTTCACTAGGTGAATCAATTTTTTTTCACGTGTAATCTTTTCACAAGGCGAACAAAAATATATATGAAACAATATCTTAAATCATAGATTTTGATAAAAAAAAATCATGTAAAAAAATATTTTTATATCGGTTCTCACGGGTTTGTAACATATTTTTGGTTCTCATTTGATTATCGACATGTGGCTATATGTGATAACTTATAGACCGATGAAGGCAACATAGGGTTATCACTAGGTGTGTTAACGATTTGAGCATTCAACCAGCTACTAGAGCTCGTGTTGATTTCGAACATAAAAAATAAAACTCGTTTAATTCAATGAGTCGAATTTCATAACACCAATGTTCAACTCAACTTGAAAACTTTATTAAATATTTCCGAGTTGAATCGAGTTGAAAATTTTATTAAATATTAAATATCTCGTTCAAACCAAGTCAAATCTGACCTTTTTTGTTGATTTGAATGGTTCAATCTATTTTAAAAAAATTCCAAATTGGAAAAAAAATGGGTCAAAAATCAAAATCCAAAATTTCAAATCGCCCTTTGTTTCTTCAAATCAATGTTTGTTTTAATTTTGGAGATAGATGATTATTTTATAATTTTGTATAGTATTGTTACGGTTAACCGTCCAAATCGAACCACGGACACTCCTAATTTAATGAATGAGGTTCGTGAGCAAATTTATCGACTTCAAAATCGGGTATAACAAATCTTAATTTTCTTTGTTTACCTGAATATCATCAACCAAAAAAATAGCTAGCTCTTTTTCCAATTCTATATTTACATCCATTTTATTGACATTTGTTGGGTTCTAATTCAAAGTCTATGTGAATTAACATCGACCATAAAACAACCGAACTTGATGCTTAACAATTCATTCCTTTCCTCCTCATGCTTTATATCAAGTCTTTGTTGTGTTCCACTCAACATCACATCAACTTCTGATTATTATTATTTGATCTATCAGTTTCTTCCCGCTAAACAGATATAACAAACAAACCCAATGGCTATTCGTCAATTCACCATTATTGCACTTGTCTTCTTTGCCATTGTTGGGATGGCATTTGCAGCGGCCGATGCTCCGGCTCCATCGGCCTCACCCGGTGGTGGCGCTGCTTCTGGCGGAGCTACCGCAGGAGCTCCGACAGGCACAGACGGTTTAGCCGGTGCTCCTGCCGAAGGACCAGGAGCAACCGGTGATGCGTCAACCTTTAAGATATCGAGTGTCGTTGCAGTCATGAATGTTGTCACCGCTGCCTTGGTTTTCTATTAAGCATATGTTAGATATCTCCATCTAAGGTGTTAAATCGATGGATATTCGTGTTTAGGGTTTTGATCGGATTTGAGATAGCCTGTTGTTTGCTAACGTATATGAGATTTTTGGGGCATGTTGGCCTCACCTCTCTCAAGGGATAATAAGATTAGCACATGAAGAGTGATGTATGTACCTGCTAAACGCTTCATACCGATCAATGAATAAAAGATATTTGTCATAATAATAATAATCAGTAGAATACATTGCTATTAAACTGTTCATTCACAGGTTCCAAATGGTGTGAGGCGCATGGGCGGACTTAGTGTAGGGAATACGGTTGCACGTGCCACCGTATTATTTCTCCGTCAAAGGGTTAAAATTTTTACGATTATGAAAGGTGCAACCGTATTGTTTTAAAAGGTGTCACCGTATGATATTCAAAAGTTCAAAAAGGTGCAACCGTACCTTGTAATCAACCAAAAACTAAAAAAAAAACTCTTGAAATCAACCCAAAAAACCGAAAAAGTCCTCGAAATCGATAAAAAAAACTTAAAAATCTTTCGAAATCAAACAAAAGGCTATAAAAGTTGCTTGAAACAGTGGAATTAAGCCAAAAACACGTTGGACGATATTGAACGTTGGTAACATGTCAATAAAAACCGTACTTATTGTAATTATTTTTTATCTATATTATATAGTGCCACCGTATGAAAAAATTTATGGGTCCGTCCCTGGTGAGGCGTGGCGTGGCGGCAAGGCCAAACGTCAAGCCTTAAGAGCCATAAGGCGTGCCTTATGGCGTAAAATTTCTAATTCATATAGTAATATTATATATAAAAATGTATGTTTTGTAGTGTTACTCAATGAATCAATAGTAATAGACAAGTTAAATTAGGTTATATATTAAAAATTTGTAAATAAGACATTAAAAACGTAAAGAAAAATCAAATATCTCATTACGATAACTATGCATTAGGCAGTGGCGCGCCATGACACCTGTGCGACGAGTTTTTTAGAACAGTGTTCACAACACATATTTCGACGGTCTTTCAATACCCTCCCCTTCAAGTTTCATTTTAAATGCAATGAGGTTTGATGGAGATAATTCGAGGTACAAACATTGATTTTGGTTCTCATGTGTATGTTATTTGGTCTTTTAGATACCGTTTTATAAATAATCAAATTTTATTATTGATCTCAAGCATTATACTTTTTTAAATATCTATATCTATCTATGTTATTATATTAAAATGGTAAAACGGTTATTTTCAATATTCAATGTTACATTTAACATCATATAAATAGCTATTTAATTTATGTTATATCCCTCATTTTTCACTTTTACACCCTTATCATGTTAACACAAATAATCGTATATGAACAAAAATGCAATGAAAAAATACGTTTATTTTTTTTACAAATTATACCATTATAATCATCTCGTCAATAATTTCAAAACAAGCTCAATATTGAATATTTTTTAATTTAACCTTACTATTAAATATCATGAATATCTACAAATTAATTTGTTTTATATCCATACGTTTTATTTTTTCACCTTTAGCATATTAAAAATACATAATCGTAGATCAACTAAAATATATTAAAAATGCATTTCATTCTTATTATAAATTATACCATTATAATTTTTTCGTCAATAATTTCAAAATAAACTTATTTTTACATATTTCTTTATTTAGTAGTATTATAAAATAGAATAAATACATACCGATTTTACTATATATATCTATAGCATATTGATAAACATTTGTAACGGTTATTGTAGAAAAAAAATCAGATATACAAATATATACTGATAATCCCAAAATCTCTAAATCTTAGTGAGAGAAAGTAGAGAGAGAAAGTGAGAGCGCCAAATGTTAACTGTGTATTCAAAATGAGGTTACAAAGTTACAAAACAAAGGCATCAAGGGGACTTAAATACCCCAAGGCCTAAACAGAACAGATAAGCTAACTAAACACTGTTTAGACCACAAATACATTGATTACTATTCAAAATAGACTTAACAATCTCCCCCTTAGTAATCAATGACGCTCTTCTCTTTGACGAAGTCTATTCAGTCCAAGCAACACTTCTAGGTGTCTTAGAGTTGAGCGGAAAATCAACTTCTCACCAATAATATTCAATGTCTTCTTGAGAAGTCGAATTTCATCATTTTCGAGCTGGAATGCATTTCTTCTTGTCTCTAAAAATCTTCTTCCAGCTGCTTTTAAACATTGCTCCAACTGTAGCTTGATTACCTTCAAGGTTCCATCAGAGTAATGACTTATCTCTTCAAACCTGAGGAAGCAGTTTTGACTTGAACCATTCCTGTAGATAACTCCAAATGGATCTTGAAGAATGGTGAATAGAGGATAAGAATCTAAATTCGGCAAGCTACGATTGGGCCTTAGAAGATTAACCACCGGCTGAAAGCTTTCAGCAGCCATTTGAAAATCAAACACTCTATAGAATCTGATTTGGCGCCGAATAAACCTTTTGATCACAAACAGTGCTTGAGAGACATCTTGTGTTCTATGATAAAGATCCCTGAAATGATTATACAGAAATTCAATGTCATCAATAGATAGATCATTAAAATCTGCCTCCGAGAAAGTATATAACTTGCAATCTTTTCTTTCCACTTTAAAATTCGGATACCAGATATTAACAAACTTATTTATCGTGACGCTAATAACTCGGACAATCAGATGCGGAGAAGAAACGAGATTCTTTCCACGACGCTGACACTTGATGAACATTAAGTATTCATACTGATATTCGTCTGACTCCTTTTCAACACCAAGAATTGCATGAATGTTGATCTGTCTTATTCTAGAAACAAAAATATTACTCTGAGAGTCTTCTAGAAAAGCAGATCTTAGCCTTGAAGCCATATGTCGTAGTTGCAAACTTCTTTGTCTCTGCTGTCTAGACAAATCTGGTCCTTCTTCTAGGATAGTCGGTGGAATCACAGGTTCAGAAGGAGGAACATCAGCTTGTGCTCTGGACGACTGACCAACTTCAAATGTGCTTGAAGGAGCAATGATAGTTGTTAGTCCCAAAGAAGTAAACAAGTATTGTAGAAGGGGGGGGGGTTGAATACAATAACACAAAATTACTTAATTTTAATTCTTTTATTGATAATGAATATCAAGAATTACACAAAGAGAAAATAAAGATTGTTGCGGAAAAAGAATAGATGAGAACTACTCTAAACAATCTAACACTTAGAAGATATTAAGAACACAAAGACTTAAACCTTAAGAAAAGGAAAGACAACTATCAACCTGTTTGAAATCTTGTGAATGTCAAAGCTTGAGCTGAAAATCGTAAGTAGCAAGGTGCTACTTCCATCCTTTATATACTATCCAATGTAATGAGTGCAAAGGACAAGTAGGAGTAAAGGCTTTGGTGGTTGAGAGGTTGACAATAAATTATAAGATATTTGATGTGACTTGTCACAATACAAAAGGTAACTTTTGTACTATGAAAGTACAATATCTAAATAAAATATTCTTGGGAAAATCTTTTTGAGATCTATTAGAAAAATAAACATCTAATCAAATTAAGACTAAATGTAAATCTTCTAAAGGAAGAGAGAAGCTTCCATTCCCATTGTCAGAAGATCATTGGGAAAGAGGAAGTATGTCAAATCATGAGGATTTAACATAAATGTTCGTACTAGATAAAGAAGCAATCTGTACGAGGAGAATGTCGAATAAAGAGTTCGGCAGATGAGGGTTGTGCCGAACAACGATTATTCGGCAACATAGAAAGGACATACCGAATAGGAAATCGGCATGTGGAGAGTCTGCCGAATAAGAATCGGCAAAGAGGATGATCTGCCGAATAGAAGTCGGCAGGTCAGGCTTAGTTCACTTTGAGGTCCATCTCAATCCGCATTGTAGACTTCCTTCATGTTGGATTCGGTTTATCTTCGACTCACCGATCTGTTAAACTAACTAAGCTATTACAAAGAACCATAAAACAAAATACAAGGTTCAATCATCAATAAAGACTAAGGAGAGGTTATCTTTAAATCTTAGATGACCCAACAATCTCCCCCTATTTGATGATAACATCTCATACAACATAGAAGTTAATAAATAATGCATTTTGACCCTTTTTCATATTCTTTTGGGTTCTTTTTCACATAGACCATTCTTTTTGTTTATATTTGGATTTTCTAGAGTATCCGACATTTACAAGTATAAACGAATGAAATAAATATTTGTACAAAATTTACGATAAGACATAAAAGCTCAATGTATTAATCTTTTTAAGAAGATTACAATACAGAGGAAAACAAAATAAATATAAGCATAAAACTACACCGAGTTTATTCAAAAGAAAAATGCGGTTCAGCATCCCTCTTCTTTAGTTCGTCGGTAGTAGCCACATAGAAGTCCTTAGCCGACATTGGAATTATTTGAATAATCCCGTGGAGAAAGGTTGTGTCGGCAATAGGGATTTGGCTTGATCTGAAGAAGGAGATCTGCCCAAGCGCATCGTTGAAGAAAATACCATGAGTAGGCTCAGAAATCACAGTGGTTGAAGGATGAGGAACCGGAGTCGGTAAGGATAGATCCAGATTTGAGGTTTTCGGAACCTTTCCTTCTTTAGCCATTTGAGCAAACACATCTTCCTTTTTGGATTTTGGCTTGGATTTGGGAGGAGGACGATCAAACCTAAGACTTTCGATGAGCTTCTCTTCAGTCGGAGAGTGAACAATGTTATACGTCTTTCGGTACGTCCTGAACTTCGTTTGGAGATCTGTAAGAAATTTATCAACCTCAGGCTTGAGAGTATTTCGGCTTTTATTCAAACAGATACCAATTTCCATCCATTCGGCAACTCCAAACCGAACAAGAGAATCCAGTATGTCCATAGAACTTGAAGCATCCTCCCTTATAATCCTTAGCCGAATGACATTGCAGCTAGAAGACGGTTTGATAATTTTGACATCTGTGATTTTTGCAGAGGATCGGCGTCTAGAGAGAGCTTTGTGGTACCAATCGATACACAAAGACTTTATTTCTTCATTTTTCTTCGCCGATTCCTCCAGAGCACTCACCTGAGCTTTGATTGTGTCGGTAGGATTTTCTTCGACAGCAAGTTTAAAAGCCAGGTCGGTATCTCTGTCCCGAGCAATTTGGGCAAGCTTTGCAGCTTTTAGTTCCTCTTCGGATAAGCCCAAAACAGAAGAGGTAGTCTTTAGGGGAGGAAGGTGAAGACCAGTACCATCTGCAGCTTTCTTTATTAAAGCATCTTTTCGACGCTTTTCTTCAGCAGCTACTTCATCTGGTGATAAAACAGCTTTGCCCTTATCCTTTTTGGGCTTTTTCTCCCCCTCAGACTCTTCGACCACCAAGGGGTGATCGGTGCCCTTCTCTTCGGTAGCAGAAGGTTCGGTAGCAGCAGCAGCAGTGGGTTCGGTAGCAGCAGAGACTTCGGCAGAAGCAGAGGGTTTTCCCTGACTCGTACTGACTATATGAACCCGAGGGAGTTGCTCCCCCTGAATTTGTTGCTCCCCCTCAGTTGATTTCTCCCCCTCAGAACGAGTCGGGGAAGAAACACCAGCTTTAGACGACACACGGCCAAGACGGCGATCAACACGCTCCAACACTGTGCGATCATCAGGAGTGAAAGCGGACTCGGTGATGTCGATGTCCAGAGATTGAGCACAGTATTGAGCAACATCGGCAGGCATAGAATCAAGACGCCGATTTATATGCTGAAGAGCAGTGAGAATTTGAGAATTAACAGATTCTTGTGCCAGGGCCTGCTTCCGAAGATTGATGAGATCCTGATCCCGTGCATCAGAGGCTGCCTTTAGAGCGGCCACTGACAAAGTCAAGGAGGTATTTTGATCATTGAGCCTGACCACCTCCTTGAGGAGAGATTCCATAGTGGCAGAGAGAGGGGCACGAAGACCATCAAGTTGGTTATGCACGACATCCAAACACCGAAAGATGTCGCGATTGAGACCAACAACCTCAGAATTTTGCTCTTTGACGAGCTGCAGAAGTTCGGCAAGAGAGATGTTGTTTGCATCCAAAGAATGAAGAAGTGCCGGTTCACGCAAGGACTTGCGTAGCTGTTCAAACTGAGCACCTAGCATCCGTACTTGCCGATTGGAGTCAACAATTTCGGCAAAAAAACTCGGCAGATATGGTGATCGGTACTTGTGCAGAAGCTCCACCCTTTTCGGCAGAGGAGGGTTTTGGAGAAAGGGATTTCATCGGTGAGGAAGTGGGAGAGAAGAGCCGTCGGTGCATTTCCTGGGATAAAACCCCAGTTTGTGCAATATCATCGGGATTGACCCCGGGTGATAGGCTGTGCGGTGAGGAAGCAGAATGTCGGTCCGGAGAGAAGACCAACTCATCTTCAACCTCCACATAAAGAGGAGGAGGAGAAGGAATATGCGAGGACTCCTTTTGTACATCCAAATCTTGTTGAGAAGGTTTGGAGGAGGTGGGAGTGGGTTTAACATATCCCAGTGGCCCTGGAGGGGAAAGTTCAACATCTACCGATTGTTGAGAATCGGTAGATGGAGTGTGAGGCTCGGCCGAAGGTTTCCTAAGTTTCTTAGAACGAGACTTAGGAGGGGATTGGGAGCTCCGTCGCTTAACAGAAATAGAAGGGGTTATGACTGTGGTAGCCACCGAAGGATTCGTCGGTGGCATAGTCATGAGAGCAAGTGCGACGTTTCCGGTGGCCTTTTTCTTTTTAATAGCCATCGTCTTAGCTCGGGAAGATTTTGGGGGAGAGGGGACCACCGATTTGGATGGCTTGGGAAAAGATGAAGGCCTTGCGGATTCACCTTCGGCAAGCGTTCCCCAAATCGGATTGGGAGAGGAGATGAAAGAAAGCATACCTGAGGTGAGCGGAGAGTCGGTAGGCTTGATAGACTTAAAGATCGTTTGCTTGCTGATTTGAGAAATGGGCAAGTCAAACTTGATCGTCGGTTCAGGCAAAGCAGCATCGGCACACAGCTGTGCTGATAGCTTGTGGTTGATGATCAGAGAAATGAACCGTGGGAGAGCCACATTGTGAGTTCTTGGAGGTGTGATGGTAGTGACCAAGGAATCGAAAAATACCTGTGCAAAGTCGATCCTCCTCATAAAAATAAGGGCATGAGCAAGACGAGTGATAGCTGCCGGAGATTGATCCCACCCCGAAGTCTTGTGAGAAAGACAGTAGAGAAGGTGAGAAAAGAAGTAGTTCCAAAGTGCACCCATATTCTTTCGAAGAAGAGTGCCGGAACCCTTGGATTTGCCCTCGTGAACATAGTTGAGAGTTGCAATGACCTCATCGTGTTCTTGATGAGTAGGGAATGGAGCATACACATTAAACTCTGGAATATTGAGAACCGCACGAATGTCATGCACCCCAAAGGAAAGGTCGGGATGCTCTTCAGAAGAGAGAATGGAGGCAGAAACCTGATGAGTATCAGAGTTGTACTTACAGGTAAGCCAGAAGTTACCAAGAAGCATTTTGCTCATCTTGGTCGATTCAGTGAGAGCATGGCGTAATGGCGATCTTTGAAGAAAGATAGAAACTTGGTTGAACTCAGGATGATCAACATCCGCAGAAAGACGAGCCACCTGGTTGCAGGGAGGGAACACAAGGGAGTCCCTAGTGAGAGGAGTAGCAACCTTTGAAGCTTTCGAGGTTTTTGAAGACGCCATGGAAGAGAGGGTTGCAGGTTTTTAGAGGAATAATAGAAGAAGAAGATAAAAATGAAGGTAAAGAAAAAATGAAAGGTAAGCAAAAAGAAGTATATATAGGTTAGAAAATAAGAGGGAAAGGTGAGAATTCAAAAGCCAAAAAAAAATAATGGTAATGATGGTACGACGCAAACGTGCGTCATTGAGAAGTGTAAGGGCCGAAAAACGGCTAAGTTTCAGGTCGTGGACGTCCCATCAACTGACGCACGAACCCTGTAGTGCCACGTGGCATAAGCCCATAGCGTAGAGAAAAGGTGCCGAAGATATTCGGTATGGGAGAAGTGGATAAGGATGACACATCATACACTATACCGAAAAAGAGAGAGATGCCGAAATATGAGAGATATTTCGGTAAGAAGTATTCGGTATATAGAGATAGAGAAGATACGATCTTTCGGTAAGGTCGATGGTACCGAAATATTTGAGAAATTTCGGCAGGAATTAGGGAAGTACCGAAGTATGAGAGATAGTTCGGTAAGTGGTATAACGAACGAAGACATACCGAAATAAGACATATACCGAAGTTTGAAAAGATAGATACCGAAATATGAAGGAATTTCGGTAAGATTGAGTCCGGTATGTGTAAGTACCAAAATGTGCCGAAAGGACATCTTCGGTAAAAGAGGTATCGTCAATTATTGGGCAATTTAAATTTAAATTTTTTTTTTTACGATAAATTTAACATACCTAAGGATCCCACAAGGAAGTTGAAACGTGCCTCATCCAGTGGTTTTGTAAAGAGGTCTGCAAGTTGAAGATCTGTCGGAATGAAGTGAAGTTCAATATCACCTTTAGAGATATGATCTCTTATAAAGTGATACCGAATATCAATGTGTTTAGATCTGGAATGCAGTACTGGATTGTTGGCAATGGCTACGGCACTAGAATTGTCACATAGAATTGGTACATGAGAATAAACTTTGGCATAATCTTGTAGTTGGTTCTTCATCCACAAGATTTGAGCACAGCAACTTCCAGCTGCAACATATTCGGCTTCGGCAGTGGAGGTGGATACCGAATTTTGCTTCTTACTGGACCAACTGACTAAGTTTCCACCTAGTAATTGACAGCTGCCAGTTGTACTTTTTCTGTCAACCTTAGACCCTGCAAAGTCAGAATCTGAATAGCCAATTAGATCAAAACCTGAGTCCTTGGGATACCAAAGACCCAGATTCATGGTACCCTTTAGGTACCGAAAAATACGTTTTACAGCCGCCAAGTGAGATTCCTTGGGATTGGCTTGATAACGTGCACAAAGACACGTAGCATACATGATGTCAGGTCTACTAGCAGTAAGATAAAGAAGAGACCCTATCATTCCTCGATAATTCGTGATATCTACCGACTTGCCGGTGGAATCTGCATGAATTTTTAGAGGTGGTGCCATTGGAGTTTTCATGGGAGAACAATTTTCAAAATCAAACTTTTTCAAAAGATCACGAATATATTTATTCTGACAAATGAAAATACCTTCAGAGGATTGTTTAATTTTGAAGACCAAGAAAGAAAGTAAGTTCACCCATCATACTCATCTCATATTTGCTTTTCATGAGAGAGGCAAACTCTTGACAAAGATTTTCATCAGTGGCACCGAAAATGATATCATCCACATAGATTTGAACAAGAATGATATTACCGTTTGTTTTCTTGAGAAAAAGAGTATTATCAATTTTACCTCTGGTATATCGGTTGGATAGAAGAAAATCAGACAAGGTGTCATACCAAGCACGAGGAGCTTGTTTCAGACCATAGAGAGCTTTGTCAAGTCTGAACACATGGTACGGATGAGCTGGATCTTCAAAGCCAGGTGGTTGTTTCACATAGACTTCTTCAGCAAGTTCTCCATTGAGAAAAGCACTCTTAACATCCATTTGAAAGACCCGGAAGTTTTTGTGAGCAGCATGAGCAAGAAAGATTCTTATTGCCTCAAGTCTAGCAACAGGAGCAAAGGTTTCATCATAATCAATACCTTCCTCCTGCCTATATCCTTGAGCAACAAGCCTGGCTTTATTCCGGATTACAGTACCGACTTCGTCCATTTTGTTTCGGAAAACCCACTTAGTACCTATAATGGTTTTACCGAAAGGTCTTGGCACAAGTCTCCAGACTTTGTTTCTCTCAAATTGAGACAACTCTTCTTGCATGGCAGTGACCCAACAAGAATCTGCTAGAGCTTCTTCAATTTTCTTGGGTTCGATAACGGATAGAAAATTCACATAGAGACAGATGTTTCCAATCCTTCTTCTAGTTTGGACACCTGCTAGTTGATCTCCGATAATTTGATTTACCGGATGGTCTTTGGTCCATTTTAAAGCTGGGGGAAGAGGTGCAGGAACTGTGTTTGGAAAGTATGAAGGTGAAGGATCGGTAGGTATAGGATGAATATGATGAAGAGGAGAAGTATGTAAGGTGGTTTCGGTAGGAGCTATGGATTCGGTAGGAGCTGTGGGTTCGGTAGTTGGTAAGGGTTCTGCCGAATCATGATGGAGAGAAGTGGAGGGTACTGAAAATGGGACATATGGAGGTCTTGAAGATAGAATATTTGGAGACGTTTCTCCAACATAGGAATTAATCCATTCATGAAGTTCAGTTTCATCACAAGATAGAGAGGATGTCTTGTGATCATCAAACTTCACATGTATTGACTCATCAATACATTTTCTTCTTAGATTATATACTCTGTAGGCTTTAGAGAAAAGAGAATAACCCACAAATATACCTTCATCAGCTTTGGGATCAAATTTCCCAAGCTTCTCTCGATCATTCAAGATAAAGCAAAGGCAGCCGAAAACATGAAGAAAACCAATGTTTGGTTTTCGGCCATAGAAGACTTCATAGGAAGTCTTGTTGTGCCTTTTCACAATGATAGATCGATTTTGAGTGAAACATGCTGTATTGACAGCTTCAGCCCAAAAATAGGTTGGAAGATTTGATTCACTTATCATTGATCTTGCAGCTTCACATAGCGTACGATTCTTTCTTTCTACAACATTTTGTTGTGGAGATCTTACTGCTGCAAAGTTTTGAGAAATACCTTTGTCACAAAGAAAGGCATCTAAAGTAGCATTTCTGAATTCGGTTCCATTGTCACTTCTGATAGATCTGACTAATTGACCGTTGAGAACTTCAGATTTCTTGATAAAGTTGATGATTTCTTCAGGTGTATCACTTTTGTACCTGAGAAAGAATACCCAAGTGTAACGTGTGTATTCATCAATAATTACAAGAATGTACCTTTTTCCACCTAGGCTAGGTGTGCTGACAGACCCACAAAGATCCATATGCAGCATCTGTAGAGGAGTAGAAATAGAAAAACACTGTTTTGATTTGAAAGAAGATTTTGTCAGTTTGCCTTTCTCACAAGCTGCACAAAGCTTTTCTTTTGAGAAAGAAATTTTCGGCAAGCCAACAACAAGCTCTTTGCTGGAGAGAGCATTTAACGTTTTGAAGTTGAGATGAGAAAGACGTTTATGCCAGAGCCAGTTTTTCTTTTCAGAGTCTTCAGAAATGAAGCAGATGCTTTCCTTTCCAGTTGATTTGTCATCCATATTGATGACATACACATTATCCTTTCTAAAACCAGATAGGACAGTGTGAAACTGTTTATTAGTGATGAGACAATCAATTTCTCTGAAAATTACATAGAAACCTAAATCACATAGTTGACTAATGCTTAAAAGATTATGCATCAGTCCCTTCACATAGGCAACTTTGTTAAAAGTAATGGAACCGTTAGAAAGAGTTCCATAACCTTTAGTGGAACCGCGAGAGTTATCACCAAAAGTTACAGTTGGTCCCTTTTCTTTCACAAAGTTTAGAAGAAGAGATTTGTTCCCAGTCATATGTCGTGAGCATCCGCTATCAAGATACCATGTTTGATGATGCTCATAGACCTGCAGATAAGAACAAATTAGTCTTTTGGAACCCGTTTTGAGGTAGATCCTTTAGGGTTAGAAGAGGAAGAAGAAGGATTGGTCGGATGATATCTTTCGATACGGTCCTTTGGACAGTCTTTGGCTAAGTGAAAAGTATCACCGCAGTTGTAACACTTTCGGTAAATAAATTTCTTCATTGGATCAAGAGAAGCAGCTTTTACCTTTCTTTGAGTTTTGGATTTAGTAGGTTTGGAAAGGTGAGAGGGAACGGGATAGCTGTACGGAACGTGAGGGTTATGGGGAGCAGGTCCAAGGATTCCTTTGTAAATGGAAGATGAAGAAATGTTTGAGATTCCTTTGGACTTCTTTATTTTTAGGGCTCTTGGGATGAAGTCCGTTGTGTTCATGAGAGATTTACCTTTTGAAGAAGGTGTAATCTTTCTTTTGTTAGGAGTATTAACGACAACAGATTTTCCTTTAGAGAGGAAATGGGCCTTTTTCGAAGAATGGGAAGAAGAAGAAGAAGAGTCGTTGTTTAAATTTAATGACATAAGAAGATCATTTACAGGTTTGACCAACTCATTTGAGTCTTGATCTTCTGTTAGAATAGGTTTGGAAGATTTAGCAGACACAAAGTGGCCAAATTTTCTTGAATCGCGAAGATCCATTGAATATACAGAATTAGAGTCTTCTGACATAGAATCATTCCAGTCAGTAGAATAAGAAGGTAATTTAGAAGACAGAGGAATATCCTGAGTAGAAGAGGATATGTTTTCAGAAGGGAGGCACAAAGAATTTTCTTTCCAGTACCCTAGACCATAAGTTTCACCAACAGTTTGATCTTGAAAGATTTTCTCAAGATTTTTGGAAGAGGTGTTCCATTTGTTTAGGGTTTCTTGTTCCTTCTGTAGCTTATTTAGAAGCTTGTTCTTCTCCTTGGCAAGCACAAAGTTTATAGTCTTTAAGTCATCTAACTCATCTTTTAGTTTGTTAAACTGTTCTAGCTGGGATAGAGACTCATGAAGTTGGGATGAGAGAGTTTTGACTTGAGCATTTGCTCTTTTCTTTGCATCTTTTTCATTGTGAAAAAGTACAGTTAAAGAGTCAAAAGCTTCAATCTTTTCTTCATTAGTGAGAGAGAGGAAGGGATGTACCTGAGAAGAAGAGGAAGAGCACTCAGGAGTGAAGTCCATCCTAGAACAGGAGTCTTTAGGTTCTTTATCAAGTTTGGCCATAAGACATTTACTTGACACTTCTTTCTCACTGTCGGAAGTGGGTTCGTCTGTCCAATCTAGAGTTTCAGCCATCAAGCCTTTGCCTTTTCGTTGAGAGTTGAAATTTCTTTCTTTCTCTCTTCTATATTTGGCTTTGTATTTGTCGGCTTTGTTGGTAAGTTCTTTGAAGGAAGAAGATGGAGAAGGTTTTCTTGGATGCGATCTTCCTGTAGAATTAGATCGAAGATGTCTTCTTTTAGAAGAGTTAGAAGAATTCGATATGGAAATCCTAGAAGAATTGCTTCTGCATTCAGATGCAAAATGGCCTTTCTTACCACATGCATAGCAATCCTCCTTTGATTTGTTCAAGGAGTTTCTAGAAGAAGAAAATTTTCTGTTTCTTTGAAATTTATTAGAAGAATTCTTTCGAAATTTAGAGAAATTTGCAAGCATACCCATTTCCTCTGTCAATAGATTGACAGATGGATTTTCTCCTTCATCATCAGCTTCACTTAGATAAGCTTCCGAGGAGTGATTCAGATTTTCATGACTTTCTCTATCTGAATCATCAGAAGGGTAGGTTATACGAGGAATACACACAGATTTCTTGGAGCCATCACTGATAAGAGCCATAGAGGGGGCTCTTATTTCTTTATAGATGGTTTTCCTTTGAAGTTGGGTTTGTTCATGATTAAGAAACATACCATAGAGAGAAGTGAGAGGAAGGCTTTCCAAGTCCCTGGAAGTCTTAATGCAAGTGGAAAGGGTATTCCAGAAATCTGGAAGACCATCCATGAATTTGCATATAATTTCCTCGTTGTCATAAAGTTTTCCAACAAGTTTTAACTCATTTAAGAGACTGTTAAAACGGTTGTAATAGAAGGGAAGAGATTCTCCCTTTTCATGAGAGAAAAATTCGTATCTACGTACGAGAGAGATCTTTTTAGATTTCTTTACTTCATTTGTACCTTCGTACAAAACACATAGAGTTGACCACATATCTTTTGCCGTTTTAAGACTGACAAGAGATTGGTATACTTCATCAGGAAGGAATTGAGCAATGATGGTTCGCACTTTGGAATCAAGTCCAACTGTGCGCTTATCTTCATCATTGTATTCTTTGGTCGTTTTTAAGACATATCGACCAGTTGCAGAAGTTCTTTCCTCCTCTGATGAGTCATCGGAAACTTGAAAGAGATTGTCCTTTTTCTTTTCTTTATCCTTAGGAGTTTTGACAAATCTATCCCAGACTTTTGGGATAAGAGGACCGTCACTAAGGATGGTAAGATATCGACTGTCAGCTCCTTCAAGGAAGAGCATCATCCTACTTTTCCATAAGGAGAAGTTGTTCGAGTTGAACTTAGGAGGTTTAACAGTAGATCCATTGTCAGAGTAAAAAGAATTTTGAGAAGAAGTCTCAGGTTTTGTAGAAGGAGAAGTCATTACGGATCTGGTTTATTAGATTAAACCAACCGCTCTGATACCACTTGTTAGTCCCAAAGAAGTAAACAAGTATTGTAGAAGGGGGGGGGTTGAATACAATAACACAAAATTACTTAATTTTAATTCTTTTATTGATAATGAATATCAAGAATTACACAAAGAGAAAATAAAGATTGTTGCGGAAAAAGAATAGATGAGAACTACTCTAAACAATCTAACACTTAGAAGATATTAAGAACACAAAGACTTAAACCTTAAGAAAAGGAAAGACAACTATCAACCTGTTTGAAATCTTGTGAATGTCAAAGCTTGAGCTGAAAATCGTAAGTAGCAAGGTGCTACTTCCATCCTTTATATACTATCCAATGTAATGAGTGCAAAGGACAAGTAGGAGTAAAGGCTTTGGTGGTTGAGAGGTTGACAATAAATTATAAGATATTTGATGTGACTTGTCACAATACAAAAGGTAACTTTTGTACTATGAAAGTACAATATCTAAATAAAATATTCTTGGGAAAATCTTTTTGAGATCTATTAGAAAAATAAACATCTAATCAAATTAAGACTAAATGTAAATCTTCTAAAGGAAGAGAGAAGCTTCCATTCCCATTGTCAGAAGATCATTGGGAAAGAGGAAGTATGTCAAATCATGAGGATTTAACATAAATGTTCGTACTAGATAAAGAAGCAATCTGTACGAGGAGAATGCCGAATAAAGAGTTCGGCAGATGAGGGTTGTGCCGAACAACGATTATTCGGCAACATAGAAAGGACATACCGAATAGGAAATCGGCATGTGGAGAGTCTGCCGAATAAGAATCGGCAAAGAGGATGATCTGCCGAATAGAAGTCGGCAGGTCAGGCTTAGTTCACTTTGAGGTCCATCTCAATCCGCATTGTAGACTTCCTTCATGTTGGATTCGGTTTATCTTCGACTCACCGATCTGTTAAACTAACTAAGCTATTACAAAGAACCATAAAACAAAATACAAGGTTCAATCATCAATAAAGACTAAGGAGAGGTTATCTTTAAATCTTAGATGACCCAACAACAGTCGGAGTTGTACCATCAACAGGAGTAGAAGTAGCTGGAGAAGTTTCAGGAACTTGAGTATCTTCAGGAATCTCATCTTGTGAAGGAAGATCTCCGTACAGCGTGTTTGAAATTTCTTCATCCTTAGCATCCATAAAAACAGTATCATCTTCAGTATCAGACAACACAATAATATCCTCATACTCTTCTTCTTTTACTTTGCAAAGCTTCTCATATATGATGTCATCGTCATCATCTGAGTTGATTTCTATGAAATTTGCGAAGAAGGATCTCACGTCATTTGCAATCTCAGAGTCATCTAAGTCATATGACCTTGTTGCAGTGTCAAGATCAACATAAACGATGATCTGCATATTGTTATCAATATTCTGCTCAGAAATGTTCAAAGAATTAGACATTACAGACAAATCTACATTTTCTATCATAATGTTCACAAGATCTTCAACACTGCAGTCTTGAACATTGTCAGCACTCTTTTCTCTGTCAGCCACCTCTTCTTGAGTTTGATCTTCTCTAGCTGAAGACCCTTCCACTCTCTGTCTCTTCGTCATCTCCCCCTCATGAGCTTGATGATCTGGATCATCTTGATCATGTCGCCGTTTATGAGACAAACCTGCTTCAGTTCTGCAGCTTTGTTCGTGAAGATCAAACCTGTTAGATAGCTCAGAGAAGGCTTGAGTCATGAAAGATTTAAGATCAGAAAAATTTGTTCGAACTTCATATATGAAGGAATTGAACTCTTCAGATAACGCATAAATCCTAGCAGAATCAGAAGTAGGAGCGGGAGGCGGAGTTGGCTGGAAAGTCCTTAGCAGAGAAATAAAGTCTTGATTCTGTTGATCAGGCGGAGACATAGAAATAAGGCGAGCATAGAGCAAATCTGATAACTCTGTAATCGGAAGATCTTGAACTGTAGATCGTGAAGTAGAAACAGGAGGAACTGAAGTAGATATGCCAATAGACTGAGTGAAAGGTGGAGGAAGTGGAATAGAGACGATCGCAGGAGCC
This sequence comes from Arctium minus, assembly GCA_954870635.1. NCBI lineage: Eukaryota > Viridiplantae > Streptophyta > Magnoliopsida > Asterales > Asteraceae > Arctium > Arctium minus. The sequence goes on from OX941084.1 coordinate 22,406,983, forward strand.
GTAGTTGAAACATTAGTAGACGGTTCACGAATCACCACCCCAGATGGGCGTCTAAACGGAATCTCTGGCGGAATCAAAGTAGTATCAATCTCTGGCATCTTGCCTTTGAAAATAGCTCGCATCTTCTGAATTTCTTCATTCTTTTGTTCATCAAACCGTTCACTCATTTGTCGGATGACTTCATTCAAAGTCATAAACTTTTCGGTTGGATCTCGAGCTTGAACGGATGAAGATTCAACAACTGGAGTAGATGTGGTTGAAGAAGGAATAACAAAGAGAAGAGGTTGTACCTTGACTCTGTATCTGAGCTGAAGCATTAGCAAAAGCTAAATCCAATTCATCAACCTGAATATTAACAACTGATGTATTAATAGGCTCAAATTCTTCATCAGACATAACCACCACCGGTTCATTCAAGTCTGGTGCTCTAATCTCCTTTTATAGAACAGTAATAGTTGGTTGATCATCATCTGCATCATCACCATCATCATCATCATTATCTTCATCACCAACATCAGCATCTCTATTTCCATCTCCATCATTATCACCATCAGCAGTAGCATCATCATCATGAACTATATCAGTAGGTTTAGTACCAATAGCTGCAAGTACATCACCTATTTGTTTATCTGCAACAACTGCTTCAACCTCTTGTTCAACAACTGCTTCAACCTCTTGTTCAACAACTGCTTCAACCTCTTGTTCAACAGCTTCTTCAACCTCTTGTTCAACATCTGCTTCAACCTCTTGTTCGGTACGAAAAGATGCAGCTTGTTCATCATGAGACGGTTCAACTTGATCAACTGCCAAAGAAAGATCATGCTCTATACAGTATTGAATTATGTTGTCATTAGATGGATCAACATAATTTGCAATAAGCTCATGAGGAATCGGCATGAAGTAATTGAAAGTCTGCTTCGGTTTCTGAATGTATGTCATCTCAGTATCCGGAACTTGAGGCCAAGTCAACCGACGAGGAATAGCAGGATTACTTCGCAGCATACTCCTGACAATAAGCTTCATATATCGAACAAACGGAATAAACTTTCGCTTTTTATGAGTAAGTTTGTCTTGCACTCTCTACGAAAGTTCGGTCCAGAAGATATACGTATAGTCGACATGCAAATCATAGATGACTGCATGGAACAACCGGAGATAATGCAAAATGGCATTGTCCGTGCCGGAATGTTTCGATGTGAGACACCTGTTGAGAACGGAAAACAATGCATACCAAACTGGAGGTAGATTAGATTTGTCAAAGTCACTTACTTTATTCAAAGCACCAAGATACCCAAGATTGCGAATACCCTCTAATACATCCAATTCAGAAGGAAAATTGTCATAAGAAGTGCGTCCGGGTCGAGAATTGGGCTCAGGAAGCTCCAGAATCAGTCGAATGCGCTTGTAGGATAGAAAGGAATCAAACTGGTCAATCGTCAAGTCAAACCGATGAGGACGAACTTGCTCATTCTTAGATATAGAGTGCCATGCCTGTTGAAGATAGATCTCAGGAACATCTGCGCAATAAGTGAGAGCCGGAGCTAGAGGATGTCCTTTGAGAATGGCTCGTATCATTGGATTGATCTTGATCCTGTCAAAATCCACGAAGTAGTTGTTGGGCTTATATGACAACACATATAGCATAGTGGGAAACACATCATTCGGTGTTCGGCGTGAAGCAGAAAGATTCGCCCCAACAGAAGGTATAGACGGCATAGGCGTCTCATGAGAAGCACGATCAGATGGGTTATCAAGAATAACATTCTCGTCTTGAATCACGGGATCTGTGTTGGTTTGAGAAGCCATTGTATTACCTGGAAAACAGAAATGAAGAAAAATTAGACAAGGAAAGAGAAAATGAAAGACACAAAAAAAATGAAAAAATTTCTAAGTCTGGTTTGCGTGACAAGCGTGAGACGCAAACTGAGGTTTGCGCTATGAACTTGAGACGCAAAGAAAGATTTGCGTGATGAACGAGTTGCGCAAAGAAAGGTTTGCGTATCCAGTTCATGGCGCAAAACGAGGTTTGCACATTACACTGGTGAAGTAAACTTGACCTGGGAAAAAATTTCATGAACAAAAGAAAAAACACTAAGATTTGCGTGTTATGAAGATAACGCAAAGGTCAGGTTTGCGTGACCAACAGATAACGCAAACGTAACTTTGCGTGACCTACAGGTTACGCAAACTTAGGTTTGCGTGACCTACGGGTAGCGCAAAGTTATCTTGCACAAACAACGCAAAACCCTAGAAAACACAACGGTTTGCGCGAGTTCATCTCTGTTTGTCAAAAATTCCAAATAAAACGATTTAAATGTAGAATAGGTGAGTCGAAAAGTATATATGAACAATTAAAAACATATTTCGACCTAAGAAATACTGATTAAAATCAGTATTCAACCCAATACTGATTAAAATTTTGAAAATTTTCGAAATCCAAAGATGAACAGTCGTAAACTTCACGAAAACACAAAAACCAAAATCAAAGCAACAAAAACAACAAATTAAAGGGTAAAAACACATACATGTGGATCGAATTAGGTAACTAAGACAAACCCAATACTTGATTTTATCACAGATAATCGATCTGATGAAGAAGATGAACAGTTAAAGTATGAATCGCATAGTGAGATTTGAACAATAAAATCGAAGCACTAATCAAATGAAACAAACTAGAATGAAACACAAAAAGTAAACATAACAACATACCTGAATCGAAGTACAAGACTAAAATCAAATCAAAAATCTCACAAAAAGAGAATCGCAACAGGCAGAATGAAGAGGAGAAAAATTCAATAGAAAGAAGCGGTAAAAATGAAAAATAGAAAAAGAAACACTATTTATACCAAACCAAAATAATACTAAAAAAATAACACTAAAAAAACATCTAATAGCACACATAAAAAAAAATTACCTGCAAACTTCTTTTACTCCCCCTACACAAATGCACTAACATTTAACAAATCAGTATAGCATTTGTATAGAAAATTCAAAAATACATACCTGATGAACTGCAAATCTGAACGTTAAGAATTGTAAGATATGTACCTAACCACTTTATTTACTCCCCCTCAAAATCAGAAGATATCAGATTTCATGCAGATTATCTCTCCCGCTCGAAAAATGCACAACCCAATTTACAAACATATGGATATTCAAACATAAAGACATCAGTGTAAAAAGAAAAATATACTGAATATAAATTTTGAAACAACTGAACATATAAAATTTTAAACACTAAACAAATTAAATTATACTCAATAAAATATCACATATTTATCAATCAGTTGAAATCAAGTATATGTTGTTGGATACAGAGACAAGTTTCATTGCATATCAAGTTAAGACAAGTTCAGTTTCAAAAACTTCCAGCAATCTATTCAGTGTGCTCGCATGTGAACTTCGATTAGCTTCAAGAAAATGCAATTCTAAAAATATAATAGAGAACTTTGCATGTACTCACACTAAGCCATCAAAAATTAAGACTTTCACAAATTTACAGGTTTATCGCAACTCAAACATATCACCAAGTATCATGAGATGTGTGCTCATTGGCATCTTTTAGCATTGTGCACATTGGCATCTTCACATGAGTGTGCTCTTTGGCATCTTTTAAGCTTGTGCACTTTGACATCTTTTAATCAAAAAATTCGGTAAGTAAAGAACATGTCGTAAACGTAACTTTCTATCTGACCCTATTGCAGGATTTGGGTCAGCCACTCCCAGACCAGTTGGCCTTAGGGGACTAGGTGTCAAGCACCCCTTGGAACTTACTCTCCCAGATCAGAAAGGCTACATCGACACATCCTAAACCCATTCATACTAGTAGAACATGACTTTCGATCTGGTTCTATAGAAGGATTTGTGTTCGATCACTCCCAGACCAATTGACCTTAGGGGACCAGATGACAAGCATCTCACGGAACTTACATTCCCAAACCAGAAAGGCCACAGGTACAAACTTTTAAACTTAGAGATTTCTGTATTTTATATATAATTCATCTCAATCACTCAGTTCTACATCTAAATGCTTAGCCCATATTTTTATTACAGTCTATAATCCAGACTTTTTAGGATTTCCAAGCATTGTAAACTATAATTATTTCGAATCACATACCTTTAAAGCAGGATGCAAAAGCTTCAAACATGTTGCTGACCTTTCGATCTTTGTAAGACTTGAAAGTTGAACATATAAAACTTTAATATAAACAAAGTAACTTGAAAATGATCCTAGACACACATTTTATTCAAAAGAAAGAAAACCTGTAAAACTTTTACTTTATAGAATAAAATTTGTAAAGATTTAAACTTTTAAATTCAACATGTCAAGTTTTGAAAGCGGAAAATTAAAACGTTTTTCATCTAAAGCTTTTGTAAAAATATCAGCAAGTTGATATTCAGTTGGTACAAAATATAATTCAATAGTACCTTCTTCCACATGATGCTTTATGAAATGGTACCGCATATCTATGTGTTTGGTCTTTGTGTGCTGGACCGGATTGACTGATATCGCGATCGCAGATTTGCTGTCACAATAGATAGGTACAGTTTTGTACAGCATCCCGTAATCACGAAGTTGTGTCTTCATCCATAGCACTTGAGCGCAACAACTAGCTACGACGACGTATTTTGCCTCTACAGTTGAGATAGAAACACAATTCTGCTTTTTCGACGCCCAGCTTATCAGTCTGTCACCAAGATATTGAAGATGACCTAAAGTACTTTTCCAGTCCAATTGATTTCCACCGAAATCTGCATCAGAATAAGCAATTAGTTTATAGTCAGAACTCTTAGGATACCACAAACCTAAATACGGAGTTCCTTTGATGTATCGAAATATTCTCTTGACTGCTAAGAGATGCGATTCCTTTGGCTTGGCTTGAAATCTGGCACATAAGCAAGTAGAGAACATGATATCCGGCCGACTTGCAGTTAGGTACATTAGTGATCCGATCATGCCTCGATAAGTCTTGACGTCCATAGTTTTTCCATTTGGATCGAGTCCAATTTTAGCACCATGAGCCATAAGCAAGCCAATTGAAGAAGATTTGTCCATCTTGAATTTCTTCAGGATGTCAAAAACGTACTTCGACCGGTTAATAAAAATTCCATTTGGAAGCTATTTTACTTGTAAGCCAAGGAAGAAATTAATTTATCCCATCATGCTCATTTGAAACCTGGAGGTCATAAGATCAGAAACCAAGTACATAAAGATTTATTAGTCGCACCAAATATAATATCATCTACATATATTTGAACTAAGCATATATCCAAGTTAGAACGATAAATGAAAAGAGTGGTATCTATTGATCCTTTGGTAAACCCGGACTTGATCAAGAAGGCCGACAACTCATCATACCATGCCCTCGGTGCTTGTTTCAGGCCATACAATGCTTTATCGAGAAAATAGACATGATCAGGATGTTCTTTGTCAACAAACCCCTCTGGTTGAGAAACATAGACTTCTTCTTTCAGTTTCCCGTTCAGAAAGGTTGTCTTCACATCCATCTGATATACTGTAAAGTTCCGATAAGCAGCGAAAGCCAGAAACATTCGGATAGATTCTAATCGTGCGACCGACGCGAAAGTTTCATCGTAGTCAATTCCTTCTTGTTGGGAACTGAAGAATTGTTCAAGTATGGTTAATGCTGCTAGCACAACATGGTTACTACTTCTGAGACAAGTTACTACTGTTGAACCAGATTAGTACTGCTTGAAGAAGTTACTACTGCTAAGCAAAGTTAGTGCTGCTGATGAAGATTAGTACTGCTCAGTGTGATTAATGCTGCTACAACTCAATACTGCTTATGAGATAATCAAGATACGTGCAGATGAAGTTTGAAGATAATCATGGAAGGTTTTGAAGATAATTATGGAAGAATTCTAAAGATCTTTTATGTTTTATAATTATCTTGTATTCAATCTTTGTGTATATAATATATAGAATAGTTTGACAGAAGAAAATAATTCTGAATTTTTGTTTTCATATTGAGAATTAACCTCAAGGTTTAGAACCCTAGTTCTAGAGAAGTAGAATTCGTATTGGTGAGCCTGTTCATCAATATTGAGGTTTTGATTGAAATCTTGTAACTTTAATCATTCAATAAAGTTTACAAGTTGTGATTTCTGATTCACTGTTACATTGATTGTTGAATATTAAAGTGTTATTCTGCAACTCCTTTAATATTGTTTCTGAGTTCATTATTATTGTTAAGAATTAGATCCTATCAAGTGGTATCAGAGCAAGTATTCTCAGAAACCTTCATTCATCATGGAAAACACAGTTGAATCAAACAGTACTCTTGTCTCAAAGGTTCCAATGCTCAGATCTAATGAGTTTGACATGTGGAAGATTAGGATCAAACAATACATTCTTCTCACAGATTACTCCATGTGGGACATCATTGAGAATGGCCCATCTGATGAAGGAAAGATTGGTGCAGATGGAAAAAGAATCCCACCAAAGACGGATGCAGAAAGGAAGACAAGGCAGACAAAGATGAAAGCCTTGAGTACACTGCTCCTGGCTATTCCCAATGAGTATCAACACCAATTCTGCAATTGCACTGATGCACAGATGCTTTGGAATGCTGTAGAGAAGAGATTCTCTGGTACCAAAAGTACCAAGAGAAATCAGAAGGCAATATTGAAGCAACTGTATGAAAACTTTATGTCAACTAAGAATGAGTCCATGACTCAAACTTTTGACAGGTTTAACAAGCTGATTGGTGAACTAGCTACTATGGGAGTACAGATTGATCAAGATGATGTAAACAGAAAGTTCTTAAGGTCTCTTGGAGATGAATGAACCATGTATACTATTTCATTCAGACAGAATGAACAATTGGAAGAAAGGAACTGGATGATCTGTACAATGATTTGAGAGTGTTTGAATCTGAGGTGGAAGCAAAGAAGAAGCCTACTGGATATGTTCATAATGTTGCACTCCTATCAGCATCAATTGATTCTACTGCTAACCCTGAATCAGTTAATGCTGCTAATGGAGTAAATTAAGAAAAAGGCACTGAATCTGTTTTTGAAGTCTTTCTTTCCAGCCATGGAAACTCCTCTTTAATCAATGATGACTTGGAACAGCTTCATCCTGATGATCTTGAAGAGATGGATATTAAATGGCAGATGGCCATGCTTTCTATGAGGGTGAAGATGTTCATCAAAAGGACTGTAAGGAACAACTTCTCCCAAAGAAGAGAAGATGGTGCAGGCTTTGATAAGTCAAAGGTGGAGTGCTATAAATGTCATCTGAAGGGACACTTTGCCAGAGAATGCAGAAGTGGAGTGTCTCACAATCACCAACAAACTCAGACTGGAAGCTTCAACCAGAACAGAAACTCTGCTTAAGCTCTTGTTTCTCAACAAGAAATGGGGTTTGACTGGAGTGATCAAGCAGAAGAGGCTATTCAAAATCAAGCCCTCATGGCAGAGGTATCTGATCTTCCAACTGAGGTACTTTCTAATCTCTGTTCTCAAACTTGCATAAATACTGTTAAAAGGTACAGGGATTACAACCAGAAGATGAGTGATGACCTTAAGAGATTAGAAAAAGATATAAAAGACTATGTGAAAATTGTTGAGAGGTTTGAGGAACAAATTAAAAGTTTCCAAGCCAATGAACTGCAACACACATATGATACAAATTACTGGAAGTGGGAGAAGAATGGTCTAGAAATACAACTGACAAAGTCTAAAGAGGAGAATGAAAAGTTGAGAAGAGAGCTAGCCAAAGTTAAGCTAGATGTGGAAAAGTTTTCCAATGCTTCTAAAGCAATGGACTCTTTACTACAAACCCAGTTTCATGACAAACTGAGAAGAGGAATTGGGTACAATACAACACCACCACCATACAACAACAAATACATCCCTCCTACATCAGACTTACTAGAGACCAAGGATAGGAAGGACTTGAATGAGGGAGCTACTAAGATAGATCCCTTAGATGAAGTAGTTGTTGAGGACAAGACTGAGAAAGAGGCCAGTAAGAGTAAGGACAATACTGTGAGTGGTGAGATTTCCTTAGAGAATAACATTATCACCAATGAGGATTGTGGAAGGGCTTGGATCAAATCCAATGACATAGAGAAGACTGAGGGAAAGTCTAAAAAGGTCCATTACAATCAGACTACAGTTGTGAATCCTGTTCCTTGCAAATAGTGTGCATGTAATAAGTCTGAGCCTCTAAAACATAATAAAAGGAGGGGCAATCAAAGGAATTGGAATAATCAGTGGGCTCAGAAACAAGGAGTTGATCTGAGTAGAATCATCAGACCAAAACCTTGTTTCATATGTGGCAAATTGAATCATATTGCCAAGTACTGTTACTTTAATCCTATTAACCAAAGGATGAATTTTCAAAGAGCTATGCAAAAACCCTTTGGTTATAGGAAGGATGAAAGGAAACATGTGGCTAAGAAACATGTTAAATCTAAAAGCCACATGAAGAAAAAGACTGTGAAAGAAAGTGTCAAGATGTGGATTCCCAAAAGCACTAAAACTGTTAGTACTGCTACTACAAATAGTGTTGTTGACAGTGATAGTGCTGCTAGAAGCAATACTACTGTTACCAATGTTAGTGCTGCTCAGAGTTTTAGTACTTCTAAAACTAACATTGTTAGTACCTCTTCAAATGTTAATACTGCTAACTCTGTTAGTACTTCTAACAAGGTTAGTACTGCTAAACCTGTTAGTGCTGCTAACTCTGTTAGTACTTCTAAAATTAGTATTGCTTCTAGTGTTTGTACTGCTAGACCTATTATCTTGACAAAGTACTCCAGTAAAGAGTGCTCTGATTTTAAAAATCTCATCAAAAAGGAATGTAAATACTTTGATGAGAAAGGGAGACCCAAGACCACTTTGGCTTAGGTTCCCAATCAATACTAATTGTTTTATCTTATGTGCAGGGCAACCAGCAGCTCAAGGGAAAGAGCATCTGACATGTTGATAGTGGTTGTTGTAGGCACATGACAGGGAACATGGCTTGCCTCAAGAATTTCAAGAAAATTGATGGAGGACATGTTGCCTTTGGAAATACACTAGATGGAGGTAAGATCAGTGGTAAGGGAGATGTAACAAAAGGTAAGATGACCTTTGAGGATGTTTTCTATGTTGAGCAGTTAAGGTACAACCTGTTAAGTGTATCACAGGTTTGTGACAAACAACATAGTATATTATTCACTAATTCAGAATGCATTATCCTTGCCCCTGGATTCAAGGTAGTTGATGAAAAGATGATACTACTAAGAACTCCCAGAAAGGATAATGTCTATTGTTTGGATATGGAGAATGTGTCAACTGATTCATCCCTAAATTGTCTTGTTTCAAAAGCATCTTTGGATGAATCATCACTTTGGCACAGAAGGATGTGTCACATGAACTTTAAAACAATGAATAAACTTGTCAAAAACAACCTTGTAAGAGGTTTGCCTTCAAAAGTCTTTTCATGTGATGATCAATGTATTGCTTGTCTCAAAGGCAAACAACACAAAACTTCTCATAAGTCCAAAGAAGTGATCATAATTTCTTCTTCTCTTCAGTTGTTGCATATGGATCTGTTTGGACCTACAAATGTTATGAGTATAGGTAAGAAATCATACTGCTTAGTTATTGTTGATGATTACTCTAGATTTACTTGGGTATATTTTCTAAGAACTAAGGATGAGACAAGTGGACTGATCAAATCCTTTATTCTAAGAATTGAAAACCAAACAAACCAAAAAGTAAAAGTCATTAGGTCAGACAATGGTACTGAATTTAAAAATCTTGATCTAAACACCTTTTGTGAGGAAAAAGGAATTGAGAGGCAATACAGTGCTCCTATGACTCCACAACAAAATGGTGTTGCTGAGAGAAGGAATAGGACACTGATTGAAGCTGCTAGATCTCTGTTAGCTGATTCCAAACTTTCAATTACTTTCTAGGCTGAAGCAGTTAATACTACTTGTTATGTCCAAAACAGAGTTCTAGTAGTCAAGCCTAAAAACAAGACACTATATGAGCTTTTAAATAAAAGAAAACCATTTATTGGAATTTTCAAACCTTTTGGGTGTCCTTGTACCATTCTCAATACCAAAACTCACTTAGGAAAGTTTGATAGCAAGGCAGATGATGGTTTTCTTGTTGGTTACTCATCTCAGAGTAAGGCCTACAGAGTATTTAATTCTTCTTCTAGAATAATTGAGGAAAGTGACAATGTCAAATGCAATGAGAACACACCAAACCCTATTGGTTCTGGTCCTCAGTGGTTGTTTGACATTGATTCACTCACTAACTCTTTTGGTTTCAGTAGTGATGATCATGCAGGTTCAGGAAGTAGAGGATCAGGGGAAGAACAAGTACAGAATAATATTCCTCAGTCTGTGATCTTTCCGTTACCTACAATGGACCCTGTTGAAATCTGTGAAAAGGAAACTGTCATTGAACCAATTCAGAGTGAAGAAGAAAGAAGAGATGATGAGAATTCAGAGCATGAAGAGCCAGAAGCAGCTGATGAGACCCCCTCAGCTGACTTAAATGATTACAATCTAGATGTTGGAATTAATGAAGAACCTAGTCACCAGACAAGAACTCAAAAGAATCATCCTCCAGAGCTGGTAATAGGAGACATATTTTCTCCTATGGTAACTAGAAATCAAAGCAGGCTTCAAGAGATGCAGGATCAACAACATACAGTACTCTCTTGCTTTCTATCTCAGATTGAGCCTAAGAAGGCCTATGATGCAATGAAAGATTCAAGTTGGATAGAAGCCATGCAAGAAGAGTTGCTACAGTTTAAGTTGCAAGATGTTTGGGACTTGGTGGACCTTCCAAAAGGTCATAGAGCTATTGGCACCAAGTGGATTTTCAGAAATAAAAAGGATGAGAGTGGAATAATAATCAGAAACAAAGAAAGGCTAGTGGCACAAGGGTACACTCAGGAAGAAGGCATAGATTATGAAGAAGACTTTGCTCTAGTTGCAAGGGTAGAGGCAATTAGGTTGTTTCTAGCCCATGCTTCATATATGCAGTTCAAGGTATATCAAATGGATGTGAAGAGTGCCTTTCTTTATGGAACAATTGATGAAGAAGTATATGTCTGTCAGCCACTTGGATTTGAGAATCCATCATTGTAACACCCCGAATTTTAGACCTCGTTGTAAAATAATTACTTTAAGTTTCTGGTTAAGAGATTTCTTTTATGGTAGTTGAATCTGGGTGAAATCGGGTCGAATCGTCGGATTTCGGAGTTGGAGGGGGGCTCGGCGACTGTGCCCGCGATAGTGACAATGTCACTATCGCATGGGCATTATCGCGGGGAAGTTTGAGGCTACGGTACATATGGCGCGATTGTGACCGGCGATAGTGTCATGGTCACAATCGCAATGTCAAGGTCGCGAGAGGGGGGGGGGAAGTCTCGGTACAATTGTCGCGACTGTGCCCGCGATTGTGCCAAGGGCACTATTGCGTGGGCACTATCGCGCGCGGTGTCCAGACGACCAAACTCTCATTTAATGCCATTTTTAGGGTTTAGCTCATTAATTGAAGTTGCAGTTTCTTGAGGACGCTTTCACTCACCAAAGGTGCGATTTTCACACACACTCTACCCTTTTCCTCTTCATTTATTTCTAGGTGGGCAAATCATTAATGGTGAATGATCTTTAGGGTTTTGGAGTTCTTAGGAGTTACCCTTTCAAGATCAAAGGGTGGAAGTCTCAATTCCATTCATTCCCCACTTCTAGGGTTTGTTCATTTAACTTCTAAGTAAGTTTTCTTAACTTATGAACATGCATACTTGCACCATTACTTGCTTATACGAAATATATGAAATGCATGATGTTGTCCTAAAAACTAGGGTTTTGCTTATCTTCAATAAATGAGGTTTTGGGGATTGGTGGAAGTGTTTAAATATGAGGAAGAATGTTATTTACAAGTCTTATAGAAAAGGGGTAAATTATGGAGAAGGCCTACGTCTATACATAAGGAAATGTCAAATGACTAAATGCTTATCAGCAGTTAGGGTCACTATACTAGTTGGGGTTTTGTATGTGATTAAATGAGTTGTAGTTTCTTACGGTGAATATGTATCAAGCATGATCACACTATTTGGGCCAATAATATGTTTGCGTGAAGATTGTCATCTATAATTGTTCATAACTCTTGTTGGGAGTCTTATATCTATTTCCTTGTGCACGAGGATTTAGATGGTATGCATGGTTATTGCCGTTGGGCATTTTGAGTAGACAATAGGGGGCGCAAGTCCCTTAGTTGTACACTCGGCTAGATTGGATAGGCACCCTTGCCTGTAAGACCTTGAGGTGTAACCCGACGGGGTAAGCACTAGAGGCAGAGAGGGTTTGAGGATTGTGATGTCCGGCGTGACATGGGAACTAGAACCGGGTTGGACGGTGAAATCCAATCTAGATCGCGGGTCACCCGCTTTATATGGAAGATATTTGTGTGTTATTTTGTACAGGAAATTACATTGTCCCTATTGGGAGGTTTGGCTTTGACCTCCATGCATTGGGAGCCGGTAACATTTAATTATTGTACTTGTTTGCATATTAATTGGCATCGATATAACAACCAATAGACTTCGTTCTAACACTTGTGTTCATGTTTAAATGGTTCACAGGTTTCGTTAGCGGTGCGAGTAGGATGCCTTGATCGGTCGGGATCGCACCTAGGATTCCTCCATGGACCGGGCATAATTTTGGGAAAAGAGAAAGAGCGTTTTGAAGTCGTAGTGACACCCACTTTAATCTAGTTGTTAATTATTCTAGATTGAATAGGTTGTCATGTATATGTCTTATTTTACCCAAATTTTTAGCGTGTTACAATCATATCCTGACAGAGTATACAAACTTAAGAAAGCACTTTATGGTCTACATCAAGCCCCAAGAGCATGGTATGATACTTTGTCTACCTATCTCTTGGAAAATGGGTTTGAAAGAGGAATAATTGACAAAACCCTTTTCATTAGAAGAAGAAAGAAGGACATCCTACTTGTTCAGATCTATGTGGATGATATCATCTTTGGATCCACAAAAGATCAGATGTGTAGAGACTTTGAAGAGTTGATGCACAAGAGCTTCAAAATGAGTTCAATGGGTGAACTTACTTTCTTCCTTGGGCTTCAAGTGAAACAGCAGAAAGATGGGATCTTCATAAGTCAATCAAAGTATGTGAAAGACATCCTGGACAAATATGGTTTATCAGACTCAAAGCCAGCAAGCACACCCATGGAAACACACAAACAGATCACTGCTGATCTTGAGGGGGATGATGTTGATGTCCATCTTTTGAGATCAATGATTGGATCTCTCATGTATCTAACAACCTCAAGACCAGATATCATGTTTCCAGTGTGTGTTTGTGCCAGATTCCAAGTCAAGCCAAAGCAGTCACATCTACAAGCAGTTAAAAGGATTTTCAGATACTTAAGAGGGCAACCTAGATTAGGTCTTTGGTATCCTTATGAATCCAACTTTGACTTGATTGCATATTCAGACAGTGACTTGGGAGGTGCTAATATGGATAGAAAGTCTACTTCAGGGGGATGTCAGCTTTTGGGTGCAAGACTAGTATCTTGGCAGTGTAAGAAGCAAACCACAGTGTCCTTATCAACAACAGAAGCTGAGTACATTGCTGCTGCAAGTTGCTGCTCTCAGGTTCTATGGATTCAGAATCAAATGTTGGACTATGGGGTAACCTTTTTTCACACTCCAATCTTCATTGACAATAGCAGTGCTATCAGCATTGTTAACAATCCAGTCAAGCACTCCAAAACAAAGCACATTGAGATCAGGTATCACTTTATTAGAGACTGTAATGAAAAGAAGCTAATTCAAGTTGCTAAAGTTCATATTGACAACGAGTTTGCTGATCTATTCACCAAAGCTTTTGATGTGGGTAGATTCACCTTCTTGGTCACAAGTGTGGGCATGATCAACTCTGAATGAGCTCATGTTTAAAAAGGGATTGTATACCTGTTATTTGGTTATTTTTGGTGCTACTAAACATCTTTCTCAGGAAGTGTATTTCCTTGCTCAGACTAACACAAGCTTCAAAAAGTGTAAGTATAGTTACTACTGCCAATGTAGTTTTAATGCTGCCAGGGCAAAGTTACTACTTCAGGTGTTAGTTAATACTGCTAGTGGTTAATATTGCTCTCAGTTAATACTGCTAGTTAGTTAATACTGCTAGTGGTTAATACTGCTTTCAGTTAATACTGCTAGTTAGTTAATACTGCTAGTGGTTAATACTGCTAGTTAGTTAATACTGCTAGTGGTTAATACTGCTCTCAGTTAATACTGCTAGTGGTTAATATTGCTCTCAGTTAATACTGCTAGTTAGTTAATACTGCTAGTGGTTAATACTGCTCTCAGTTAATACTGCTAGTTAGTTAATACTGCTAGTGGTTAATACTGCTCTCAGTTAATACTGCTAGTTCGTTAATACTGCTCTGAGTTAATACTGCTTCTTTCCCGAATCATATAAATACCCTTTTGCCCGCCTAAAAGCTCATAACGACTCTTTGAATACTGTTCATCTTCTCTCTAATCTTTTTCTCTCAATCACCTAGTGAGTTTCAGTCCAGTTTACTCAAGCTCGATGGCTTCAATTGCGTTTATTGATGAACACAATGAAATCGCGATGCTTTAAAAACCAAAGCAAGCTGCTGGATTCCATAAAATAGTGGATTTTCTCAAGTCCAGCCATATCGCTCATGCTCTTACAGTGTCACCATCAATCTACATTGAGCACCAGAAGCAATTTTGGGCCAATGCCACTGCTATTACTGAAAATGGTGTAAAGGTTATCAAGACAAGGGTGTGAGACAAACCCTTGACAGTTTCTGAAGAGGTAATTCGCATCTGTCTACGTCTAGACGATGCCTCAGGTATCTCATCTATCTCTAATGATGATTTGTTTTCCACTCTCACTAGAATGGGGTATGGAGGCCCATTGGGTGTTTTCAAGTTCTCAAAAGCTAAATTCTCACCCCAATGGCGTTTCTTTGTCCATACCCTTATGCATTGTATTTCTAGAAAGACTACTGGATGGAGTGAGTTCAGTAGTACCATTGCTTATGCTTTGGTCTGCTTGGCCACTGCCAGAAAGTATAATTTTTCAAAAATGATTTTCAATGACCTTGTGTCAAACTTGGGAAACAAAAAGAGTTTTTATATATACCCAAGATTTGTCCAGGCAGTTATAACCACTGAATTGACGGATATGCCTCAATTTGATGAGGTATATATACCTAAAATTCCCAAGGGCAAGGTCTTTTCAAATATGAAGAGATCTGCCATGGACTCGGAAGGAGTTGACACCCCATTGTTCTCTACAATGATGGTGGTGTCCCACAATCAAGAAGGTATGGCTTCAGGGTCAAGGCCCTCACTAGACCATCCCATTGAAAGCCAATCCCAACCTTCAATCAGTATATCAATCCCTCAGTCCCTTCTTCAAAAACCAACTTCACCAATCACCAATACTTACATGAGGAAAAAGGTAAAGAAGGCTCCTTCCCTTATTATACCATCACCCACAAAGCATTTAAGCCCTCTAATGGAGAATTCTCCATTAGAGAATATCTATAGGGAAACCACAGGGGTGTCTCCCAACCCCAAGGAGGTGCTCACTGAGGAGATGCATGAGCATATGGGTGAGCAGGCTGCCACTACTCCTGCTAGCACAGAGGAGGACAATGGTAACATCAATAAGACCTCCCCCATGGCAACTTTGTATGAGCAATCATCCAAAGATCCCAGGTGCCAAGAAACCAAGGGGGTGGAAGGTGCTTCTGCTAGGCAGAAGACTTCCACTACTAAATGTTCCAATGATCCTTCAAAAGGGGGTTACACTCCTGGATAAGGTGAGGATAGATATAACTACCAAGAATTGATGGATACAATGGGAAACATTAATCTGGATGTTATCAAACAGGGAGCAGACATAGAAGAGATGAAAATGGTGATTTTGTCTCAACAAGTACAAATTACCAAATTGAAGAAGATGGTGAGGAGATTGGTGCAGAAAAAGAAGAGAAAGCCATATGTTCTGAAGAAAAGGAAAGATGCTTTCAAAAAGGGGGAGAATCAAGAGGCTGAAGTAGAGAAGGAAAGTACATCTGCAATGGGATTTGAGTTTGAGGGGGAGAAACCAGCAGAAACATATAAGGTTCAAGCAGCAGTAGAAACAGAATCAAAAGCAGTAGACACAGAAACAAAATTTGTTCAAGCAGCAGAAACAATTAATGCTGCTGAGATAAATGAAGCAGCAACAACAGGGCTATCTGTTGAGGAGTTAGAAATTGCAGAAACTTTGGTAAAAGCTAAGAATGACACTCCTAAGGCTACTCAAAAGGCCAAGGGAGTGGTCATTAAGGAAGGAGGTATTGAAAAGAAAAGAAATCAGTGTGACAGGTTTGAAGGATGCAAAGGGAAAGGCTAAGATGGTTGAACCTGAACAGTTTTCAAAGAAGAAGAATCAGTTGGAGTTAGATGAAGAAGTGGCAAAACAGCTTCAATCTGAGATGGAAAAGGAAGAACAACTCCAATCTGAAAAAGACAGAGAACTTGCACTGGAGATGGCTAAAAAGCTAAATGAAGAGTATCAAAAGAGCATGCAAACTGTAGCTGAGGCCAAGAAGAGATCAGTGACAATATCCAAGCAAAGAATGCCAGTCAAGAAGCAGAAAAGACAACCTTCCAACACCTTTTTGGCCAATTAAGAAAGGAGAAAAATGATCAACTTTCTGAAAGGCTCAATTGGTGTCAAAGGAGAGATGTTCACTAACATGGCATACAACAAGGTTGAGGAGATATATAAGAAGGAAATGGCTAAGCTTCAAGGGGACTCCTCTCAAAGGGAAGAAGCTGAAAGAAGGATGAAAGAGAGACATGACCTCAACATCCAACAACCCTTCCCTGAGGAAGCCACTCCTACAAAAGAAAAGGTTGAAGACACTAAAGAAGAGAATGTTACTGTGGAAGCCAAATCTGCAAAAAGGGTAAATACCATAGCCTCCAAGAAACAATCCAAGAAGCCAAGGATTGAAGAAGCAGAAAAAGAGGTAGAATCTTCTGTTCCACCTTTAGTAGAACCAGAGCAGAATCCAGAACCATCTAATCTGAAATCAAATGAGCAGGTTGATTTGTTCATGACTGTAATAGAACCAGTACAGGCTGTTCCTATTTCTGTGAAAGCACCAGAAGTTATCTTTTGGGATATTCGGAGGGACAACAGAAAGGAGTACTTCATACTCAAAAGAGTTGGTGATGTGCTTGAAGTATACTCTACTTGGGGGAAAGTGATCAGAAGTTGTTCCAGGGCTGATCTTGAAGAAATGCATAAAGTGGGAATGAAGTTATATGAGACTGTTTTGAAAGGAACTGAAGAAAGTCTACTTAAGATTGCACTGGAATACTTGTGTATGAAGTTTGAACCAGAAAAAGTGGTGCACAGGATAAAAGATTTGCATCATGAGTATGTGTTTAAGAAGATTGATAAGTGGATACTATTTGAAAACTGTGGTGTCTACATGATCACCATAGATAATTGCTATCATGAGTATTTTCTAGTGGACAGAGTGTATGATCATAGCAAGGAGAAGCTAGAAGGGATGCTGAAAGCTAAGCTAGTGTGTGCAAAGGAATCAGAAATGGCCAGAATTGTGATAAGAAGGACAATCAATCAAAGTCTGGGCCTGAATCCAAATTTGGGCAACTAGGTTTGAAGTTTTGAAAGTATCTTGAAGACCACATATGAAGAACTTGACTTCTCTTCCTAAAAGTCAAGTGGGGGAGATTGTTGGGAACTGAAGAATTGTTCAAGTATAGTTAATGCTGCTAGCACAACATGGTTACTACTTTTGAGATAAGTTACTACTGCTGAGCCAGATTAGTACTGCTTGAAGAAGTTACTACTGCTAAGCAAAGTTAGTGTTGCTGATGAAGATTAGTACTGCTCAGTGTGATTAATGCTGCTACAACTCAATACTGCTTATGAGATAATTAAGATACGTGCAGATCAAGTTTGAAGATAATCATGGAAGGTTTTGAAGATAATTATGGAAAAATTCTAAAGATCTTTTATGTTTTATAATTATCTTGTATTCAATCTTTGTGTATATAATATAGAATAGTTTGACAGAAGAAAATAATTCTAAATTTTTGTTTTCATAGAGAGAATTAACCTCAAGGTTTAGAACCCTAGTTCTAGAGAAGTAGAATTCGTATTGGTGAGCCTGTTCATCAATATTGAGGTTTTGATTGAAATCTTGTAACTTTAATCATTCAATAAAGTTTACAAGTTGTGATTTCTGATTCACTGTTACATTGATTGTTGAATATTAAAGTGTTATTCCACAACTCCTTTAATATTGTTTCTGAGTTCATTATTCTTGTTAAGAATTAGATCCTGTCACTTCTTCTTGTCGATATCCCTTGGCTACCAATCTATCTTTATTACGAACGACGATACCATCTTTGTCTTTCTTGTTCTTGAATATCCACTTTGTGCCAATAATGCTCTTTCCTTTTGGTCGTGGTACAAGTCTCCAAACTTTTAATGCGTCAAATTGATTGAGCTCCTCTTGCATTGCTATAATACAATCTGGATCCTCCAACGCTTTAGATACTTTGGTTGGTTCAATCTTGCTTAGAAAGCAAGTGAAGAGACATTCGTTTGGAGTTGTCGTTTTGGAACGTGTAGACACACTTGCTTGAGGATCACCAATAATTTGATGAATAGAATTAGATCTTGTCCATTTAGTGGTGTGAGGGAGAGGATCAATAACATCTTGAACAACTTCTAATTGTTGAGAAAGAGCTTCAGAAGCTTCTATGTCAGATGAAGAAACAAAAACAGTTTCCACTGGAGGAGGAGGTAACTCAACAATATCTGAATCAGATTCTGGAATTGTTGGTTGTATAGCAACCGTTTGTTCTTCTTCCTGAATTGATTCTTCTTGAATAGGTTGTTCTTGAACAGATTCTTCTAGAATATGCTCAGTTTCTGATTGTGCGAGATCAGGTTCAAAAATACTGTTTTGATTAATAGGAGGTACTGGAACAACATCAGTTTCAGAGATAGATGCAGCGGAATTTGGAGTAGATGCGTTCACAGTTTCCTGATTCAAAACATGTGAATCATTATCAGTATTAGATTTGGAAACATCATCATAAAAATTCTCAAAAAGAAAATCAAGATCAGAAAGATTAAGCAAGGAAGAAGAAGGATCCTGATTTGACGGTTGTATTGCAGTTTCTGAACTGGCTTGTCCAGAAGCTAAATTCTCTGTAAGTGCGGGTTCTGAGCCTGATTGACCAGAAACCAAATCTGCAGCTTCGTCAAATTTGACATTGACACTCTCTATCACTTTTCTTGCGGAAGTAAGAAATACTCTGTAAGCTGCAGAAGTAGAAGAATACCCAAGAAAAATACCCTCATCTGCCTTTGGACTAAACTTGTTGAGATTGTATCGATCATTCAGAACATAACATTTACACCCAAATGACTTGAAATATTTGACATTCAGTTTGATACCATTCATAAGCTCATATGGTGTTTTGTTGAATCGGCGATGCAGTTGACATGCAGTTGAGACAGCTTCAGCCCAATGAGACAAAGGAAGACCAGAATAGAAAAGCATTGATCTGGCCGCCTCGACAAGCGTTCTATTTCTTCGTTCAACAACCCCATTCTGTTGCGGTGTTCGAGCAGCAGAAAACTATTGTTGAATACCTTGATCTTCGTAGAAAACTTGAAGAGTGTTGTTCTTGAATTCAGTACCATTGTCTGATCTAACAACTTTGACTACTTTTTGCTTGTTGGTCTGAATTGTTTTGATGAGGTTGATGAGAATGTCGGGAGTTTCATCTTTAGACTTGAGAAACTTAACCTGTGTATACCGTGAGTAATCATCAACAACCACCAAGACATATCTTTTCTTTCCGATACTCTTTGTCTTCATCGGTCCGCATAAATCAACATGTAGTAAATCAAGAATGTCCGAAGTGCAAGGTTCGGGCTTTGGCTTATGAGGAGCTTTATTCATCTTTCCTTTCTCACAATCTTGACAGAGGTGGTCTTTGAAAACGGAGTGTTGGGAGACCTCTCACTGAATCAGTCTTGACAAGGCGATCCATGTATTTAAAGTTGAGATGAGCTAGTCGTCGGTGCCATATCCAACTTTCATGAACAGAAGCTTTAGAAAGCAAGCATATATCTGATGGGATTTTAACCTTGGAAAGATCAATGGTATATAAATTGGATCTTCTTTTTCCAACTAGTAAATCCCTGGCACTGTCATTCTTCACAGCAACGCGTTTAGATTTGAAGCTAACTTCAAGATCTTTATCACAAAATTGTCCGATGTTGAATAAGTTGTGACTAAGACCTTCAACATAGCTGACTCGCTTGACAGTAATATTGCCTTGAACAAGATCACCATAACCTAGAATGGGAGCAGTCTCGCAATTTCCAAACTTAACACGACCGCAACATTTTTCTTTAAAATTTGAAAGCAGTGATTTGTTGCCCGTCATATGTTTGGAACACCTCGAATCCAGATACCATAAATGACTAAGCTGCACATACAGAAACTACACATATTTAGGTACCCATATGCTTATGGGTCCCTTCTTGTTAGATTTGTGTATTTTATTTTTCGAACATTTATTTTTAGAAAACTCATTAATGCAATCATCAATAGAGAAAGAAACATAATCATCTGAATCAGAACTAGAAGAAGAATATGAGACATTCTTTGCAATGTGAATCATTTGCTGTATTGAATACTTTGTATTTTTATTACAAAAGGCAAATGTATCCTTATCACAAAGATCATCTACACATTTATCCTCTAAAATTTCAGATTCATTTGATGTCGGCTTGACTCTCCATATCAGCTTAGTTGACCTCTTCACAGTCCGATCTAAAACAGAAGAATTAGAATTTTCAGACATGACATTATCTTGCTTCTTTGACTTCTTTGACCTTCTTCTTTTACGCTTAGGTTTATAATACTGATTATTTAGCATAAAAGGATCATCAACAATTGAATTAGAAGAAGAAATTTTATCTAAGAAATCAGACTGAGCATTCATCATTGTAGAACTAGCCTTGGAGTCAAGAAAGTTCAGAAACACACAAGTCAGAAAGAGGTTTGCGCGACCCTTTGGTGGCGCAAACTGAACTTTGCGCTACTAACGGATGGCGCAAGTTGTAAGTTTGCGCGACCAACGGTTGGCGCAAATGCACACTGTTTTGTACTTTGTGAGTATTTTCCTTGGAATCGACAAAAAATCCAGAAGTAATTTTGTCTTCAAAACTTGATTTCATTATAAAAAGAAATAAATCGTTTTCTAAATCAGTTTGAAAACATTGTTCTTCCAATTTATTTTCAAGATCAACTATTTTACCTTCTAACACTAATGGGGGAATATATCTCCTAGAATCATAAGAAACCGGAGATACATTTTCCTTATTAGTATTGTTTGCATATATCAACAAAATCAGTTGATAATGAAGATTTAATGGAAGAATTGACATTTAAAACATTTTGAGATTTTCTGGATTTCTTTGATTGTTCAGGAAAATACTTGGCATTTTCACTAGTATAAACAAATGGCATTTCCATTTTCTTGTTTTTCATTCTTTTCTCATTTTCATCTTCTAAAACTTGCTTTTCACTTGTCCAAAAGAATTTGAATTGAGGAGCATATCTTGCAAGATTTAGATGATCATATTCATATAAAGTAGGAACTTCTGTTTTAGCAAATTATAAAAAATGCGGATTTTCAAAACCAAGTCCCCACTTTTCCTTTATAGAATCATCACTCCTTGGTTTATTCATATAAATGGTTTGTTCAGTTTGTTCTCTCTTATATAATTTTCCTTCTAAATCAACTATTTTATCAGAAAGATTTTGATTTAAATTGGTCATTTCAGTCAAAGAATCAAAACAAGTCTGATTTGAATTTTCTAAGTCATCCAATTTCTTTTGAAATTTCTCTTTTGTGTCAGTTAAAATAATCTTTTCATCTTTCAGAGAAATTCGCAGTTTTTCAATCAAAACAGACTTTTCTTGATTATCAAGCTTTTCAGATATGAACTTTGAACGTAAATCATGTAAAGCATTGATAATAACGTTCATTTGAGATGATGTAAAGTTGTAATCAAACTCAGAAATTACCTCAGATTCATCAGTTGAAGTATCCTTTTCTTCATCATCACTCTTGTCATCCCCAATAAAACACATTGCAGCCGTTTCCTCATTCTCGGCTTCATTATTTGAATGGTCAAGACAATATTCTTCCTCAGCAAGCAGAATTGTTTCATTCTCTCTCTTTTCTGCCAGTTCCAACTTCTTCCTGTAGAAAGCAGAGTCCTTGACAACCTTCACTCGACACTCCTTTGCTATATGTCACGGTTTTCCACAATTGAAGCAGTTCATTACCTTCTTCTCTTCCTTTTTCGGATCAACCACTTTAGCAGGCTCATATTTTGGAACATATGGCTTTGATGGAGCACCGGGTTCCACTTTCTTTGAACCAGAAGTGAAACGAAGATTGTTTGATCCTGATCTGTGTTGGAACTTTTTCCGATAATGTTGAGAGAGAAGTATCATAGCTTTTTCCAAGGCCTCACCATCATCGTCAGTTGACCCATCATAAGCACTCTCAGATAAAGCTTGTTCTGCCAGCTGACTTGCTAGAAGAGCAATCAGATCAACAGTCTTTGGCTTATTCTTCTTATCCATCTTAGCTTTCTTTTCCAGAACCAAATTCTCATCAGCCATTAAGATCTCATAAAGTTCCTGAATTGGCATTGTAGAGATCCGAACATCATTCCTCATTCTATGACATGATTTGCTCCACTCTGGTTGAAGAGCATTCAAGAATTTTAGATTGGCTTCCAATTCAGTATTTGTCACCTTTATCTTGTACAAATCATTTATTACCGCCCAAAATCTATCAAATACACTTTTCAGACTCTCTCCATCTTTTGCTTTAAACTCCTCAAAGTTGTTCATGTATCGAGTCTGCCGGAGTTGAGTAGCCACAGCTAATCCAAGCATTATCTTTTCTAGTTGAGTCCACGTTAGCATCGGATTCTTCTTGAAACAATCATGTAACACCCTAAAAATAGGGATGACAAAAATCCGAACAACGGACATGCTGTATTTAAAATTTGCCAAAGCAAGAGCCTCCCAACAATGGGAAAATACACAAACCTGTTTAAATACAGTTGTAAATAAACGGACAATAAATAACCATCAACAAATCTAATTTCCATATCTAGAAAAGAGATTACAATTAAGGGTGTCATTTACAAGGAACACCCGAAAGGCTCGGCACACCCGAAGACTATCGCTAAGAAAATTCCCCGAATGGCGGAGGTCTAGGCACATACCATCACAGTGGCGCCTAAGACTACATCCTCCTAGTGTACTGACTTGGTTCGTCCAACATAATGCATATAGGAGGTCCTTTTGGTGTATTTCAACCCAACATATTTCCATACCGACAACGGGTACAATATTACCATCCTATCCTCATGAAGTCCAACAAAAGACCCAAATGACAATTATATTCATCATGCATATAAATATGTCACCAAAGTGGTATTCCCACTAGAAGCATCATAATACCCATACATGCATACATTTAACATAACAAGGTACCCACATTATTTAACATAACAAGGTACCCACATTATGTATCCATGAGAAAAGCCCCAAATAATGGTACATGTAACATACTTCATGGCATATCATCAATATCCACTTCTCCAACTATTTCCACAAAGAAAACCCAAATACTTGAACACATAGAGATAAGATGACAAATAGAAGATTATGATGTGTATCTAGTTTTAACAAAGATTTAGTAAACTCACCTTGCTAGATTTAGACTAAATCTAGATTTTACCCACTTAGAGCTTTCCTTGAAGAAACGTGGTTCTTCAAACCAAATCTTCCAAAACCTAGTTTCACAAGGTTCCAACCATAAATATACATATTCCACCATAAATAATTGTTCCCCAAACACTTAACATCAACATCTCTATTTTGGGCAAAAACCCCAATTTTGACCCAAAACTCCCAAAAATGACCAAACCGAAATTTATAGAAATCAAACACTAGGAAACCATCAATGGATCATTTTTATAACTTATTTCATGGTTTAGAAATGGAAGGGATACACTTACCACTTAGGTTTTGATGAAAACCTAGAAAACCCAAAATAAGCTTGAGGTTGAAGATGAAGATGAAGATGGTTTAGAAATGGAAGGGATACACTTTCCTTAATATATCGGTTTCTATATTAACTTGAAATGATACCTTTCGAAGAATCGGGGTGTTACAAGTCAATTATGTTGTAGATTGAATTGGGTAGAGCAAGAATCAGATTAGATTTTGCCTGGTTATCATCTTGATATCTCAAAAGCTCTTCAGCATCATACTCTCTTAAAACCTTCTCAACTCTTGTAGCCGGAGTAGTTGCAGTAGTTGGTATTTCTTTCATGAGCCTCTCCATAGGACCTTCAGTCAGAGACTTCATCATATTATCACCATTTGGTTGTCTTTCTATGAAATTAATAAATCTGTCCTGCCATTGCTGAAATCCATTCTCATTTATCAGAACAGGAGGGCGAGTATCTGATCCCAAAGACATCATTATGTTGTTTTTGTAAAACTGAGCTTGTAGAGACATCTTGACAGAATCGGAAAGTCAGAAAATGCTAAGTTTGAAACACTGGTAAACTGGCTCAAACTGAAGGTTTGCGTGAGCAGTGAATGACGCACATGAAACTTTGCGTGAGCTGAGGAAGACGCAAATGAAACTTTGCGTGAGCCGATGAAGGCGCAAACCAAACTTTGCGCGAGAAGCTAGTAACGGAAACTGAAACTTTGCGTTAGACTAAAGTGACGCGAACTGATCTTCGCGTGAGATGATGGTGGCGCAAACTGTATTTCTCGTGAACTGAAGGAGACGCAAACTGTACTTTGCGTGATGAACCAGAGACGAAAAGCTAAACTTCTCGTGAAGAAAAACAAACTAGCACAAGACGCACTGGAAGGACTCATGCAAATCCAGATGAACTAGCGCAAACCTGTGATGAACTGGCGCAAATGTCAGATCTGGCGCAAACCGCTGAAAATCAAGAAAAACTTGCAAAGTTTGATTATTAACATGAAATTGATGAAACTTTTGCACACAAGAGTGATCGAAAACAAGTTTCTAACACTTTTCAAACAACAAAATCGATCAAAAACCACAAAATTGATAATTCTTGAAATGTACAGTTCGCAAAAAACGTAATTCCAGAAAATCGAATTTTCTCAAAATTGATGATCAAAAACAGATTTTCTTGAAAAATGATGTGAATCAAAAGTGTTCTCCTATCAAAATCGAATCCAACAAATCAAATTTCAACAAAATTCACTTAGAAAACAATCCAAATTTGATGAAAAATCAAAAAACGAGATTTTCTTGAAAAAAATTCAAGAAAATCAATCGAATTTTCTGATTAAACCACAAATTTAGAATCAAAATCAATTTTCTCTCAATCCTCTCAGATTCAGAATAGCTCTGATACCAATTAATAATCCCAAAATCTCTAAATCTTAGAGAGAGAAAGTGAGAGCGCCAAATGTTAACCGTGTATTCAAAATGAGGTTACAAAGTTACAAAACAAAGACATCAAGGGGACTTAAATACCCCAAGGCCTAAACAGAACAGATAAGCTAACTAAACATTGTTTAGACCACAAATAATAAATACATTGATTACTATTCAAAATAGACTTAACATATACATATCTATATTAGGTATTTTTTTAATTAGATGTATTCAAAATTTATATTTGCTACATTGTAAAGGTATACAACAAGCATCAGTATAGACAAAAAGAAAACAAAAATGAAATATGATTGATATATTTTTAATTGAAGATCTACAATTATCCGGTCACACAATTCACCTTTATTAAGAACTAGCACTACTAATGACATTTATAAAGTATCTTCTAGATGATGTACACATAATAGATGAAAATGCATACCAAAGTGTTTCAGAGTCGATGCATGATTCGCATATATGCGCACCAAGCGACTCAAGCACCATGTCTTCATAGATGAAGTATCGATAAGGACGAAGAATACAAACTTAACATGAAACATGGTTGCTATTTTGATTTCGAGAAGTTTCACGAACGGATACATACCTTTGTCAATTGTGTAACACCCTAAATTTTAGAGAAATAAAAATTCGAAAGTTTCGCAATATGACGGCTATAAATTGAACAAACCTGTGTAAACAAAACCTGTCATAACAATCCCAAAGTATCATCCCGAGAATGGGGAATATAGTTGTAGCCTTTGCAAATGAATCAAACGAAGAATAATATACAACAACCTAATAATCTAACTTAGACAAGAAAGATTAAGATCGGGTGTTG
The DNA here is from genome assembly GCA_954870635.1 of Arctium minus. Classification (NCBI taxonomy): domain Eukaryota; kingdom Viridiplantae; phylum Streptophyta; class Magnoliopsida; order Asterales; family Asteraceae; genus Arctium; species Arctium minus. The sequence continues at coordinate 22,433,446 of OX941084.1, forward strand.
CTATTCTTCCAAAATACGTATCCACTATCATTATCGTATTGGTCAATATATCATCCCAAAAATACCACTCTCGACCCCTAGGCCGACCGTCAGTCCCGACGAATCCCATCGCTAGATTGACCTGCTATACATGTCATTTTAAGAAAAAGTGTTAGGCTAAAGCCTAGTGAGATCAAATAGTTGTATTGAAAATAATTAACGATAAGCGTAAATAAAGAAAGTGGAGTTATGATAGGAATAATAGTGTTTTTTACTATAAACAGTTACCTCTTGGTTTAACGGGGGAGACCCGCTTACTAACACAAGTGACGAAACATAAAAGTAGGCCACTTGACAGTCAGTAAAGCCAAAACACATAAAAGTACACACAAGGGATGTTAGGCTCAGTGGTTTTAAACGTACACTCGCAGAAAGTCAACTTCAACCACATAGGGCCCTTACGTTGAGATCCTCATCCAATATCGTAATACTTAGCACGTAGGACTTATAACCCAATCCGATGCCTAAACGTGCCTCGACGAGAGAAACTAATGTCCCAACGTCGGACTAAATGCAACAACAATTATGGGGTCATGACTCCCAAATGAAACCAAATATGCCACATAGAGTTAATCGATTAACCGATGGTTCAACGTTAAGATATAATATCCAAGATGTTGTCAAGTGAAGGTTTCAGCATAATACTTGCACAATTTTACCAAGAGGTTCCAATTTGACATATGAATCACATACCCATATTCTAACCATTTGGGTTACTTTAATATTTTAGCTTCTAGCTTGGGATTCCAAATACTCAAACCAAGATTATAATAAAAAAAACAAGTTTTCAATGTACAAACTTATCAGCAGTTCAACATGAAATTTCATCAACTCATTATTAAATAAATCTTTGAAGCTAGAGAATGGAAAAGCATGATGCCAAGTCTTAATCACATATAAATCCAAGTTACTCTTTTTCTTTTCTTGAAATCCCATCCAAACACATAAACCCCATAATCTCCAAAATTATGGTTTTTAGGTGATAATGCACCCTAAGTTGTATAAGTGAAAGTGGAGATGTCTAATAGGTTAAAAGCTTGATTTTAACATGTATAGAGTTTATAAAAATGATGAACTCACCTTGTAGGGTTGTAACTTAAACCCTAAAATCCAAGTCTCTAGAGAGGAGATGAGATGAAACTTTGAAGAACCTCAACTAGCACCACAACCACTTATAAACACCTAGAAGGACATCATTAATGAGTAAGAGGAAAGTAGATGGAAGGCATTGATTGCAAGGGTTGGAACAAGAGAGAATTTCCTTGAGAGAAAATCGGCTCTAACAAAACCCAAAATCAGATATAAGACTAAAATCCCGTAACCAAGAGTTTTATAGGTCCAGGCCCTCGCCGGCGACTATGATCGGCGACAATGCCCTGGTCATAGTCTCCAGGGCAATGTCGTTTCCTAGCCCCCCGTTTCTGAGTTTTTGTCCAGAGAGTGACCCTCCATCTGCGACTATGCCACATGGCATAGTCGCCCAAGGCCTTCTTGGCACTATTTCGCCCCAAAATGATTCTTTTTGTCGACCAGAAGTTCAACCAGATCCAAAGATCAAATCCAAACAATAATCTACCGACATGTAACACTCTCAATTCGGAAAGAACAACTAATTTAAAATGTAACACCCCGATGTCGAAAAGGTATCGTTTCAAGTTATTACAGAAACCAGTAGCTTTAAAGGAAAAAAATAAGATATATGATTTTGGACTTGAATCCTAGATTTTATAGTCTTGATGGATAAAAGATTCAATTACGAGTCCAACGGTTCTTTCCGGAGCTATAACGAAGAATTTACGGCCAAAACAGTGAAAGAGAAGAAAACCAGGGGAGGCGGGCGACTTATGCCGCGACCTAAGGTTGCGAGGTAAGTCGCGAAACCCCCTGGTCGAGCTTAAAACCCGATTTTCAGCTACCATACTTCATTTCCTCATATCTTCTTCATCACAAATCCGATTTGGGTGATTCAAGTTGCCATGGTTTCGTTTTTGAGAGCTCTACAAGAATTTAGCAAGAGATTGGAAGTCTATTGGAATATCCAATGGTATTTTGTGGTGGTAAGTTCCTTATCTCTCTCAATGTTAAGCTAGGGTTTGATGGTTTCACCCTTTTTCCTTTCATCCTTCAACTTGGGTGTGATTTTGGTGACTTGTATGTTGAAGGAAACCTTGTAGGTGTGTTGGATCTAAGATATAGAGAAGTTTCTTGAAGATTCAAGCCTTCTTCAATGGTGGTTCAAGTTTTGTGGGTAAAATCTAGATTTAGCCTAAATCTAGTAAGGTGAGTTCAAGTTGATTTGTGAAAACGTTGTACATGTCAAAATGTTTATTTTAAAGTATTTATGTGTTTAACATGAAATTATCATTTGGGAAGTTACACGATGAGTTTTGGTTAAATGAGAAGTTTAGTTTTATAAACCTTGTAAAACACCCATATTGGGGATTTTTAGGCATTTTGATGAATGAGTCATAAATGGGTGTGTTGGGTAGTTTATTGCATAAATGATATTATTTGGTAAAACGGCGTTTTGGTGTGTGTTTGGGTAAAAGGTTTAATTTTGTGTTATGGGACGTTTTGAAAGGATAAATAGCATAAATCTATTTGGAAAAACCTTATGTCCCGAATTAAACTGTGTTGGAGTCCATTCAAGTATTTTGGAACGTGTGATTTCATGGTATGGGTCGAATACGTTTATTATTTGAAAAACGTTAATCTTTGGTCAAAAAGAGGTTTGAGTATTTTGGCTCGATGTCGTTTAAAGGAGTCTTGAGGACACTTGTACGGTTTTGAATGGCTCAATTTAGAGCCCAGTTATGACATACGTACTAATGTACTCTGTTGCATTTTGACGTTGGTTACATGTTCGAGTGCGTTGGTCATTTCGGGATAGGCATGTAATGTTAGAGTGTGTCGCATTGGATCCATAGGCACGTAAGTCAGTCTGTTTTGGATGGTCGATTGGGTATTGTGGGGTGATGACCTTCAGTACCCATGTTTTATGACCGGAAACTTTACAAGCGATCGCTAGGAGGGTTGAGTCTGTTAGTGCTGTCGGGACGGTAGGCACTAGGACCTCCGCCGCTTGAAGTGATGCTTGGGACAGGTAGTCTTAAAGTGTGTCGGGCATTTGAGGTGGATTTCTTCGGAATGTCCATCAAACGTCAACTGACTTGGGGTGACGCTTGTAAAGAAGTCGTAGGGACACCTGGCTGTGATGTCGTGAGGTGTCATGCGATTAACGTTGTATGGGTGGTATACTTTTGTGTTTCCTCCACTCTCAACGGATATGGGTATCCCCCGTTGTCGGCTATCAACAATTTAAATATAAAGATGTTTTACTTTAATGTCATTTGTTTTATATGGTCGACAATGAATGAGGACCTTAATATTGGACCTTCCTCCTCGTATATTAAGGTTTGAATGATATATGTCATCCCAGTGTTTTGATATTTAGATTTCTTTCGTTTACGGTCGCGTGAGTAATGGACCTAGGGTCCATGTTTTCGGACGTACGATATACATGGTTTTATTAATGATTTATGTTTCGAGTTCGTTCAAGTTGCATCAATTATAAAACATGTTTGAAATAAGGTGTCTATCTTTGAAAGCGCATGACATTAAAAAGGGGGTGTTTCTATGTTTTAAAGTGCATCAATTGAAAGATCATGTTTTAAGAGAAGTCTATCTTTTAAAAGTATTTACTCATGTTAAAACTCTTGAACTCACTAGGCGTTAGCCTAACCTTTTTATTTGTCGGCATATGCATCAGGTTCCAGTTGGAGGTATGGTTCTAGTAGCACTGAAAAGATGTGCCTTCGTGTCCGCAAGTGTAAGTGCTTGGTGAGTTCTTCCGCAGTTTGGAGATAGCGACATTTATTGGGTTTTATTAACACCTGTCCTTATTATAGACTGTATGTATATAATGAATGTGTGTATGGAGGTTAAATCTTAAATTATGATTGTAGATGAATCATTTTTGATGTATTTAGAAAATTTTAAATTAGTTGCTATTTCCATAATTAAGGGTGTTATATAAAAAATTTAAACTAAACATCTAATAAGTATAAAATCTATTCTACAATTCATCACTTGAGTCACTTCCAATAAAACACTAGATTTAACTTCAACAAATAATAGGTCAAGTCTCGTATAAAGATTAATCAAGGTCGGGTGTTACTAAAACCTAAAAGAAACAGTTGCTCTTCTCAACGACTAAATGGAAGACTTCATTAAGCCACTCACCCATGCACAAACTCCTAGCACTCAACACTTCACCAAAACGATAGAACCTCTTCCCCCATCCGGAACCTGATGCACATGGCGACAAATAAAAAGGTTAGGCTAACGCCTAGTGAGTTCAAAAGTTTACAACATGAAATAATTATATTTGTTAAAGGGAAAGAATGCAATTTAAATCGTGGACAATCAAAAGATTTACTTTAAATATCAAACGACAACATTTCCCAAAAACACCTTTAAAACAAGGGACCCAACTTGACCCTTCTTTCGTAAAACCATTTTATCCCCAAACTCACCCAAAACGTAAACAGTGAGCAAACTCTCAATTTATAATAACTCGAAATAAGATTTTACTTCGCGAAACACCCCAAACGTGGGCAGGCATAATACACAACCCACATATCTTGGGTAAACAAACCCATATACGCAACACGTCACCGAAAATATGGAAAATAAGATAATACCCGTCAATACCCAAATAATACCTTCCGGTGACGAGGGAGACCTGATTCCATTGTACGCGGCGGAACACAAAGTTAAGCCACATAACCATGTTGTCGAACTACACCTCAGATCGTGACTGTATTGCCTGCTCTACCGAGCTACACCTCCAGTCTTGACTGTATTGCCTGCTCCGTCGAGCTACACCTCCAGTCGGACTTTATTTCGAGTCCCAAACACCGTATCCCCCATTGTCTGCTCTGCCGAGCTACACCTTAAGGATACACGATCTTATTGCTTGTTCGGTCTCTAGCGGAGTTTCATCCTCAGGGTACTCATTCGACCCCTAGTGCCTACTCCCTAGCATTCAAGATAGGAACCTCAGTTCTTTACTTGATAACTCTCGATCTCTAACCTCATGCACAAGAATTAGACATCCAAACACAAGACCCAATGGTCCCAAAGTACAACCTATAAAGGTTTATCTTCACCAAACAACCAGGACGACACCAACGCCAACACGACATTATTTCCCGAAGTGAGAATCCCAAGGGTCCTCACCATTAAACACGACCGACTTACATGCCTATGGATCCAATGCATTACGGTCTAAAATACATGACTCCAAATGAATGGCATATGCACTCAAAACATGTATTCTCCAAAATAAAGTGCAATAAATGCAACTCACACCCAAAGCTCCACTTTAAGTTATTAAAACCGGACAAAAGTCACCATTACCCGACAAAGCCAAAAAAATGAGCCTTAAGCTCAACCAATCAAACGACATATGCTAAAATCCGCAAAATGCAATGACCGCATTTATGCAAATACATGCTTCAACTAAATGAAACAAACTCCAACATAAAACATTTTCCAAACAAGTTTATAATCTCATTTACTCTTTCCAAAATGTCCCATGACACACATTTAAATGACAATTACACAGGAGGCTTATACCCATACAATAAATCATTTAAATACCAATATCACCGGTTTACTCAATAAAATACTTGAGTACATCTTTTCCCAAAACTCAAGGTTCATAACCTCATAAACGTTTGCAAAGTTGGGAAAGACCAAACGCCCATGACTTACACGGTGGTATTTTTAAAACATTTCCCGATACAAAATGCACATAATACCAACAATAATAAAAATGCATTATTACCCAATACTTTCCATTTAGGTAAATGAGCCATCAAATCATTTTCATTTCGATGCATTTAACAACATACTCAAAAATCCCCAAGATGGGTGTTTTATACGTTTACAAAGTTAAATACTTCAAAATAACCAAACTTATCAGCAGTTAACATTTTAATGTAAAACACAAACACTTTAAAATAATCATTTTGGCATGCACACTGTTTTCATAAATCAATTTGAACTCACCTTGCTAGATTTAGGCTAAATCTAGATTTTAACCCACTTTGAGCTCCTTTGAAGAAATTGAATCTTCAATTCCAAAACTTCCAAAAACCTAGATTCACAAGTTTCCACCCATTAATAAACATATTCAACCATTTAGAATCGATCCCCAAATACTTTACATCAAAACCTCCATTTGGCCAAAACCCTAATTTTTGACCCAAATTTCTCCAAAATCTTCCAAACCGAAAATAGGGAAATCAAACACTAGAAAACCATAAATGGAGCATTTATAACTTATTTTAATGTTTAGGAATGGAAGGGATACACTTACTACTTAGGTTTTGACGAAAACCTAGAAAACCCTAAAATGGAGCTTGAGGTTGAAGATGAAGATGAAGACCATTGTTATCTAGCTTCCATCCTTACACTTTGTAGGTTAATGTTACAACAAAGCTTGAGGATTTAGAACTCCAAAACACCATGGATGAAGAAGATGGGTCTTGTGAGGGTTTTGGGAGAGTTGGGGAGGAAGTGAAAAGTGAGAAATGAAGAAATGAGCCAAACCCCGTATTTGACAGCCTCCAACAGCCCTGGTGCGACATTGCCATGCGACAATGCCCTGGTTCTCCCCCCCCCCTTCTATTTCTTGCCTGCGATTGTGCCTGCGACTGTCATAGTTGTCGAGCATTGTAGCTGGACCTCTCCGGAGCCCCGAAACTCAACTTTTTCAATGTCAATACTCCCCGATACTCCAAGGGTCGTTAGATAAAGCTTCCCCAACAAAACCCCACCATTTACAAGATACCAAACGCTCAGGTGACATTTACTTACCGAAAATTATGGGTGTTACACGACATAAAAATAACCAATGACTAGACGAATCCGAAATAACATAAGATCACAATTACGGGTGTTACAAATTGTTTTTTCGATTTCATGATGTTTCGTACCACATCGTGCACGGGTACATAACTAGTAAAATTAAAGAAAATAATTGTATTCACAACTAAACGTTTGGGAATTTTTTTACTTAGTACCTTTTATGTATTTTGTATTGATCTCTTACAATTATATTAATTACATTACCTTTTTTTATTTAAATTTAAACATATGTATCTATGGCTTAACTTATTACTAACAACATCCATAATGATTTGGAAAATTTTCCGTTGTAGTTTTCTTTTTTTCCTCCAAAAAGCAATAGGATCCATAAGGGAAAAAAAACTAATATTTTTGAGTGTTTAAATGATTTTTAATTGAGACATCAAATTTTGTAGAATCTATACTATATTATAAAAACGACATAAAAAACTCTTAATTACAACATTTTAAGCACAAGTTACAACTAATTAAAGTCAATTACTTAATTTACAATTTGTTAATGCTTTGGTACAACCTTTCCAAGCACAGTATCTCACATAATCATCTATTTGTAGAATGGATACTCATTTATTAATATAACTATTTGTTTTTTTGGTAGAGAATTTTATAAAATAGATTTTATATTATCATAATCTATTTTAAATGTAGATTTTACATTTAAATCTATATTAATGAGATGTAATATAAAATCTTTTTTTCTTCCGTATTTTTTTATATTACATCTCATAATGATTTTTCCATATTTTATTTTATAAAATATTTTTTCATATTTTATTTTATAAATCTATATCTATATCTATACTATATTATAAAAACGACATAAAAAACTCTTAATTACAACATTTTAAGCACAAGTTACAACTAATTAAAGCCAATTACTTAATTTACAATTTCTTAATGCTTTGGTACAACCTTTCCAAGTACAATATCTCACATAATCATCTATTTGTGGAATGAATACTAATTTATTAATATAACTATTTGTTTTTTTGGTGGAAGAATTTATAAAATAGATTTTATATTAGCATAATCTATTTTAAATGTAGATTTTACATTTAAATCTATATTAATGAGATGTAATATAAATTTTTTTTTCTTCCGTATTTTTTTATATTACATCTCATAATGATTTTTCCATATTTTATTTTATAAAATCTTTTTCCATATTTTATTTTATAAAATCTTTTTACATAATGAGATGTAATATAAACTCTTTTTTCTTCCGTATTTTTTTTTGCTAATATAAAATCTATTTTATTTTATAAAATCTACACGTATTTTATATTAGCATAATATAAAATCTACACGTATTTTTTTATAATATAAAATCTACACGTATTTTTTTTTCACGAGCATTAAAAGAAGAAAAAAGAAGATTGATATGAGTTAAAAATAAAAAATAACGAGATACACTAATAAAATATCGTATTCTTTAAAATAAAAACATTCTGCAATACTTTCCAAATTAACCAAGTGTAAAGAAAATAAAATAGAAACGATGTAGATATAAAAATATTTTTCCATATTTTTAATATATTTACATTTAAATGTAAAATCGAAAATAAAAATAAAAGATTTTAAAAATATTCTCTACATTCACTATAAATATATATAGCTTCTCTATGTATCATCCGAATACAAGAATAAAACGAACGGTCGGGTGTCAATGGCGGAACCTGCAACTGAAAAAAAGATATTCCACTATATTTTTGTTTCTTTGAAAAACTAATTTTTTATATTTTATTTTATTTACTGATGATTTGTTTATATTTTTCAAAACCCACAATCATATTTTTCGAAGTAGGGGAATAAGATATATATACATATATTTATTTTTATCGACTAATACTATGATGTCTTGAAGTCAATAGTCAGATAAATATGTTGTGAGACATGTCGTTTGAGTTTTAAATAATAGAATACAAAACTATTACCAATATTATTGCACAAAGTCATAACAACAAACGATTAAGAATATATACAAGTTAACCACTTATGAAAATACATTCGTTTTTCAAATTGTATTTCATTAACTGTTAACAGAGAAATTACGTTTCATTTTAACTCGGTTAAATATTCCAACAAAAAATTTATCCTTTCGTGCAATACACGGGCCCAACACTAGTAAATAGTAAAACATCAAATTTGATGTAATTTTAATCATTTATATTAGTGAAAAAATATTTTATATAGATTAAAATTTCAATTTATTTCAAAATTGTCATTGTCTTTACTAACCATGGATTAAAATTAATCAATGGTTTAGATTGGTTTTCACGGTTCTCAACCTATTTTTGGTTCTCATTTGATTATCGTCCTAGGGTTAAATCATCTGAGAACCAAAAAAAGAGTAAGAACTATAAAAATCAATCTTAACCACAATCAAGATTAATCAATGGTGATAGTTGCGTGGTAATATTTTACATATATGGTATCATTTACATACAAACATAATTCTTAGAAGGGCATAAAAGTAAATCTCTTAATTTTCTATCTCTTATTGAAATTATATAATTTAAATTAAACACAACACCTTTTTAAATCAAAATTATATTAATTACAATAAAATTTTAAATCAAAAAATTTATATAAAAAACGAACACTTTATTTTCTTTAATTTGACATGAGTATCATTATATTTTTTTTACATTTTCTTTAATAATTGCAATTTTTACATTAAACAATAAAAGTAATTTAACTTGTAGGTGAAACAACATTTTAGTATTCCACATCACATTTCACATCATTTTGGTTTCTTTCACATTGTGAAATTGCATTACATTGTTTCACCATGTGAAACAACACTACACTGTTTAACAATATTGTGTTGTTTCACAATATGAAACAATACTTTAGTGTTTCACATCACATTTTCTCGTCAACTTTTATTTTGTTTTGTTTTGTTTTTAAATTGTGAAACAACACAACATTGTTTCACTTTAGCGACATTATATTATTTCACAATATGAAAAAACACTACATTGTTTCAGTTAGGGGTGTACGCGGATTGGGTTGGGCGGTTTTTGACATTTTTACAACCCAACCCAATTACGGCGGTTTGAAAATTCTCAACCCAACCCAACCCATTTAAAAGTATAACCCAACCCAACCCTTGCGGGTTAGGGCGGGTTGGGTTGGGTTGACGGGTTATAAATATAGATACAGTTGACGATTGAAATACGATAAATAATACTAAAAATGTAGCCAACAAAGTTATTAGTGATTGCAAATGTTCGAGGTTCTACATCTGCTTTTCTTAAACGTGTTTGATTTATCATTGTCTTCGATTTTTGGGGACTTAGGAGTATTTTCCATTGCTCGTATACATAGGAAATATGATATAAAAATACAAAGTTACAACCTACAAAAAAACAACATATGATATTTCTCTACGCAATAAAAATCAAACTTTTAACAACATCAATGCAATGAAAACAAAAAATCATGGTTCCAACTTCTATTTTAAAACTTACTCCTTATATTCATTTATGTTTGTACTTCTAATTTAAAATCTATTGTTTGAAACATACTTCATATGCTTATTTATGCAATGAAAATAACAACGTCGATCTAGTTGTTTCAGTACTCGTGCATTCGTGTTTATTGAGACATACCGATCGACCTAATTGAATTAATTCGGGCCTTGACGTAGTTGGATTAATTTTGGGCTTTGGGTTGTAAATTGGACTAATATTTGTATATATATTTTGGGTTGTTAATTGGACTAATATATGTATATATTTGTTGGGTTGTAAATTGTAATGGTTGTTAATATTATATATATATATATATATTTATTTATTTATTGAAATAATATATATTAGCGGCGGGTTGGCGGTTTGAGTTGGGTTGAGTTATGCCAACCCAATTTCAACCCTCCTAATTAGCGGGTTGGCGGTTTAACGGGTGAGCGGATTGGGTTTAATTGGGTTGTTAGCGGGTTGGGTTGGGCGGGTTTCACGGGTTGACGATTTCTTGTACACCCCTAGTTTCAGTACATTGTTTCACATTAACAACATAGTGTTGTTTCATAATATGAAACAACACTTTAGTGTTTCACATCATATTTTTGTTTTGTTTTCAAATTGTGAAACAACACTATATTGTTTCACCTTGTGAAACAAAAATTAATTGTTTCTCTTTAGTGACATTATATTATTTTACAATATAAAAGAACAATATATTGTTTCACCATGTGAAATAACACTACACTGTTTCACATTAGCAACATTGTGTTGTTTCACAATATGAAACAACACTTTAGTGTTTTACGTAACATTTCACGTCAACTTTTGTGCTTTAAAATTGTGAAACAACACTACATTGTTTCACCTTGTGAAACACCATTTTATTGTTTCATTTTAGTGACATCATATTGTTTCACAATATGAAAGAACACTTTAGTGTTTGACTTTCACATCACATTTTACATCAACTATGTTTTGTTTTCATAATTTCAAACAACACTAAATTTGTTTAACTTTAACGACATTGTATTATTCATTGAAACAAACTTTGGTGTTTCCAGAATTTCAGATGATGTTTTAATTACAATATCTTTATATTTACTATATTTTTTTCTATGTGATGTTTTTATTATTTAAAATAGTCAAATATATTTTATATAGATGTATGTTTTTCTATACGTTACCATTAAATAATGTATATGCGAGAAAGTAAGCGAGTAAAAATCAAATTAATAATACAATCAACTAATGAAATATAAAATCATTATTATCAATTAACAAAAATTAAAATATCTTATTATTACATATAAATTACATCGCATAAGATTGAACAAAAATAAAATAATAAATTGATTCTAAATTTTCACATCTATAAAAAAGTAAGTGGAAAATAATCAAGAAAAAGAAAAATTACCATCATGTCCTTCCTTAATTATAAGTGGAACATTAATTAAGGTTGTTAGATTGTAATGATTAAATGGTTGAGATTGGTTATTAAGATTCTCAACATTTTTGTGGTTCTTAATATATATATATATATATATATATATATATATATATATATATATATATATATATATATATATATATATATTAAGAATATGGGTTGGATTCCAGTGAGAGGTTGAGTTAATGGTGAGAAGCGTAAGAACTGGTTATCGACCGTTGGATGAGAAATTGACGCATATTAGGATGAGATGCACCGTAATGCACCAGATTAATTACCTTCCAAGCCGCAATTCATGGGAGAGCTTGAGATTAAAAGAGATCAACGGTTCAGATCCACTTCTCACCATTAACTCAACTTCTCACACGATTTCTCGCCTTAAGAATATTACATTTTTATATAGAATTTGATGTTATTTACTAAAGCAGTACTAAATTTTACACTAATTTTAACCAACAAAAATTTATTTTCTCAAGTTTATGAAAAAGCTTTCCAAAATATTCCATCACTGATAGGGGTGAGCAAAACCCCTGAATCGAAAATGGGGTGCTTATCTAAAGCCCGAATGCCTAAAAATCCAAAAATCCAAAACCCGATTTTTAGAGATATTTGGGTTGACGTAACCCAACCTAAAACCTGGCCAACCTGAACCCAAAGCAGTCTAAAATTCAAAACACAAAATTCAGGCTTGACTTTCATATGACCATATCCAAAATCCGATCGAATTTGAACCCGCCCTACCCCCATGCTCCAAAACAAGTTTGCCCGACCCGATTGGGAGACGGGTAAAAACTCAAAATAACAAGCGGGAGGATGGTCATTGGTCACAAACCCTGAACCCGAGGGTTTTTAGGGCAAAAACTACTCGTAAACCCTTTCTTCTTCACGTCACTACTGGCCGATCTCACTGTGATTTTCGTTTCACATCGATCTGAGAACGAAACAGTGTTAGATATCGATAAAAATGGCGTTAGCATTTGATGAATATGGCCGGCCGTTCATCATACTAAGGGAACAAGAAAGTACGACCAGGTTAAGAGGTTTAGATGCTCAGAAGGCCAATATTTCCGCCGGCGTCGCCGTTGCTCGCATCCTCCGTACGTCACTTGGTCCTAAAGGCATGGATAAGATGCTCCAGAGCCCCGACGGTGACATCACTATATGTATGTATCTATATATATATATATATATATATATATATATATAGGGGTGGGTTTAAACGAGAACATAGTGTATTTAAAAGAATAAATGGACGATTCTCAGCCAATATTTTTTAAATTAATTTCAAAAATAATAGTTTATAAAATTAGGAGTAAAAGGGCAAAAAAAGTAATATTATGCCATTGATAATTTAGGATAGTATTAACTTCCAAAAAACAGGGATTATAATATTCAATTCAAATCAAAAACGTATTTATCCTTTTCCTTTATTAAATCAAATCCGGTTAATCCATTTTGGTAGTTCAGCTGGAATCCAAAATCATTTATGATTTTGTAAAGAAATTTGTGATTATATTGTAAAGAAATTTAACATATTGTTTAAGTGTAGCATCACATGTGATTATACCTTATAGTAATTGGACAAATTCTTATATTTGATATCTTTCACTTTATCATATATGATTTTATGATAATTTGTTTAGATAAAATGATGTTATTAGTTTGCAATCCTAAATCACATGTGATTTTGTTCTAAATACTTAACACCAAAATCATATATGATTTTGTACTAAATAACTTGGCTATAATACTTGACACCAAAATCACATGTGATTTTGTTCTAAACACTTAACACCAAATTCATACTAACACCAAAATCATATATGATTTTGTACTAAATAACCTATAATACTTAACACTAAAATCATATGTGATTTTGTTCTAAATACTTAACACCAAATTCATACTTAACACCAAAAACATATGTGATTTTGTACTAAATAACTTGACTATAATACTTAACACAAAAATCATATGTGATTTTGTTCTAAATAACTTAGACAAAATGTTTCCATATAAATTGGATATGGAAAAACAGAATAGTCGATGTTTCCATATAAATTGAAAAATACAAACCCTAACTCACATCCTCAAATGCACAAAAACAGAAAAATACAACCCCTAACTCACGATAATAGTCGATGTTTTCATATAAATTGAATTGATTCGATTGAGGATTGAAGTCGACGAATATTAAAGGATTATTCAAATGGCAAGGACGAATTACAGAAAATGGAGGGAAGATATGAAGATTGAAGACGTCAATGGAATTTTTATAACATCAATTACAACAACAACAATAAGTAATATATCTTTTAGATCACATAAATTCGACTTTGATTCATTTAGAATGGTAACTTTTTATTTCCAGTTCCGTTTACTTTGACGGAAAAACCTCGGAGATCTTGCCTGTAAGGTAGATACGATTTCATCTTTTCTCCTTTCTGTTCAGCTCTTTTTTGAACGTAAAATAGCTCGTGAAACGACGGAGATGACGTCGCCGTCTTCGATTTTCCGGCGACTTTGCGAACTTCGCCGGATTTGCCAAGCTGTTTCCGATTTGATGCCTCGACTCTCTTAGGACACAAGATTTGATGCCTCGACTCTCTTGAGAAATAGTGTTTCTTGAAGAAATCGTGAATTTCTTGAAGAAATCGTGAATTACCTAGTATCGAATACTATGATTTTGAAACTAGAAAAAGGGATTTGCTTGATTTGTGGAAAACCATACATACATAATCAGATTTTGATACGCAAGAGGTGATGTAATCCCTAATTTTTAGGAATTGAAGATTTATTTCAAATTAATCCATATAACAATATGACATTAATACCCTTTACTCTGAATTTTGGAAATTATTAGTTTTAGAATTATTTTTAAAAAATGATTGGTCCAGGATTGCCCCTTTATTCATTTAAATCGTTATCATTCTCGTATGAACCTACCTCTCTCTATATATATCTTATATATACGTGTGTGTATGCATATATGCATGTTTCTATGTTTTTTGTTTTGTTTGATTTACCTTGATTTATCAGTGTCTCTCTCTCTCTCTCTATATATATATATGTTTCAGTTAGTATAATTTTCATTTAAGGGATGTTATCTGCAGAATCAAAATGAATTATTGTTCCAGCTTTCACTAGGCTTTCTCTCATGGTAAAACTTCTTTCTTTCTAGCGAATGATGGCGCAACAATCTTGGAGCAGATGGATGTTGACAATCAAATTGGCAAACTGATGGTTGAGTTATCACGGAGTCAAGACTATGAGATTGGTGATGGGACAACTGGAGTTGTTGTTATGGCTGGTGCACTTTTAGAACAGGCCGAGCGGCTATTAGAACGTGGAATTCATCCTATTCGTGTTGCAGAAGGCTTTGAAATATCTTCGAGGATCGCTGTTGCTCATTTGGAACAAATAGCACATAAGTTTGAGTTCAGTGCCACGGATACGGAACAATTGGTTCAAACGTGCATGACTACCTTATCATCGAAGATGTGAGTTCCTCCAAATAGGTTACTTGGTTTAAAATCATTTTATTTCATAGTTAATGGAATGAGTGTTTTCTAGGACTTGTAGTCTTGTAGTTTTTTTTTGATCTTTAATTGTCCATTTATCTGGACTGCTTTCCCTGATTTTTAAGTTTCAATTTAGCAATGCACTTTGATTGCCTATTAAGTTTGTGGTTCTTTGATCAAATCTTCATCTGCTGCATTCCAGCATGCAAGGAACCTTTCTTTGGTTCGCATTAGTTAAGCATACTGTAGCAGATCCCATTAGTGAAAATCAGAAGGCTTTCACTGACTAATTTCTGCTGTTCCCTAAGACCCTAACAGTGTGATGTTTTCAGAAGTTGATGTTGTTTATTTGTACTTGTGCTTGATTAATCTGATTCAACTCTACCTGTCAGTGTTAAACGATGCAAGCGCAGTTTGGCTGAGATTGCTGTAAAAGCAGTCATGGCCGTGGCTGACTTAGAGAGGAAGGATGTTAACTTAGACCTCATTAAGGTGGAGGGGAAAGTAGGTGGGAGACTGGAGGATACAGAGCTTATTCATGGAATTCTTGTTGACAAAGATATGAGTCATCCACAGATGCCAAAGCAAATAGAAGATGCCAAAATTGCCATCTTGACTTGCCCATTTGAGCCTCCAAAGCCAAAGACCAAGCATAAGGTTGACATTGATACCGTTGAGAAGTTCCAAACTTTACGTCTGCAAGAGCAGAAGTATTTTGATGACATGGTTCAGAAATGCAAGGTAATGCAGCATCGTAAATATCAAGTACTGTCATGCAATGTATGGTTCTCTTTTAGGTTATGTAGTTGATGTTCATTGCTCTGAGTTGGTTGAAAGTTCTATAATTTGGTTGTTAGAAGTTAATGCACTAAAACTTTAGCTTCTACGTGATGCAGGATGTTGGTGCCACATTAGTGATTTGCCAATGGGGCTTTGATGATGAAGCAAATCACTTATTAATGCACAGAAACTTGCCTGCTGTGAGATGGGTTGGTGGCGTAGAACTGGAGCTTATAGCAATAGCTACTGGTTTGTGCAAACTAATTAGCTATTTAAAGACCACGTGTTGTCTACTTGTCTATTTCATTATGTTGCCGTGATTTCTAAATGGCTTGGTTCATGCTATTCATTCTTTTGTTTTGCATAGGTGGTAGAATTGTTCCCAGGTTCCAGGAATTGACACCTGAAAAGCTAGGCAAGGTAACTTCGATCCATGTCCTCCCTGTTTATTCTTTTTAATCATATGCACAAGAACATGTGAATATTGCACCTGCTGTTGGTAAGACACAGATTGGACTTTGGAATTACCGTGTTGTTGGTTAGGTGTGACCGTGTGAGTGCAGGGAAATAGTTTCCCATCCTAAGTCTCAACTTTAATTCTTTACCATGCATGAGTTGTTGCTTTATGAGGGTTGTGGAAAGAATTCTCATCAACATTCATTTACATGCACCGCCTTTAGGCATTTGAAGACTGAAGTAGGTTCATCAATCGAGTAAAAACGGGTCAGCGTAGACTAACTTGTTATTGTTTTTAAACGTGCATAGTACACAGAAAAAGGGGATTAGTGTTCACTTGGTTTTTGTATCCCGATGGTCTTGAAGGATGTTAAAATTGTTGTATCATTTGAAAAAGTACTGACTAGAGGCTAACAACAACATTAGCTAAACAAACAAAATTGTTTATCAAAAAAAAAAAAGTGTTAAATGGGGAAGGAATCATGGCTGAATAATAATCAAACAGGGTCATAGTGAAAGCAATGCTTCAGGACATATGTTAAACAGAGTCGGAGTCAAAGTCAAAACATAGAAGATGATTACTAATTACGTGGAAGATGAACAGAGCAGGAGACAAACGTGGAACCCAAGCCAGGTCCAAACTCTAAATAAAAGCCCACAAAATAGTTGCTTAACATAAAACAGGACATCTACAAATAACGGTTATGCAGCCGCTATTTAGTGTTCAAAATGCGGTGATTAAGCGGTCAATATCGCCGCTAATTGTGGGATCACTGTTTCAGACCGCTATTTGACCCATGACCACTAACTGCTCTACCACCGTGCTATAGCGGTGTGATTAGCAGCATAGTTTATAAGCCAAGCAAGAAATTACAAAAATATCGTTAAAGGATATTCTGTCATTTATCTTTATTTACATTACAATTTTAAAGCTAAAGTTTGCTAACCAGAGAGAGTTCAAAGGAATTTAATTGAATTCCATTCCATGCCAGCCAAACACTTGTCAAAACCATATTCAATTTGATTCCAATTCCCTCATATTCCAATCTCTTCCAAAAGCATTATGTGAACCAAACGTCACCCAAGTCTTCTTAACGACTGGATAGGGAAGTCTAGTGATGTATATGCTCTTAATGTATTTTAATATGTATAAAGGATAGGACACTAATCATCCTTTTAGACTGTCGAATATGACATATCAAGCTGCTGCTGCCAACTTGAAACTGTTCGCTGTCATGCCCCACTCTTATGTGAGCACCTAACATGAATCATTCGACCTAATCTTGATCCATTGATGTTGTATCATCTGCAATCTCTTAATGTCGCTTTATGAATATGAGGTGACAAGATGCTGTGCTTTTCTGTATAGTCTAATTTCCAGCTATAGCTGCTTGTTTATATACTCTATGGGAGTAGAGACTATGTTTCATGTTAGATAAATTGCTACTGTCTCACACTCATATAACTTGTTTGTTGTATCCTTCCAATTTTAATGTTTTCTTATTTCTGTAACATGTGATTTCATGTTTTTTCCTTGTTTTGCATCAGTTTGCATGTTGTGAAATAACATAACTTCCTTTCTTTTATGACAGGCTGGTCTGGTTAGAGAAAAAGCATTTGGTACAACAAAAGACAGGATGCTTTATATCGAGCACTGTGCAAATTCAAGGGCTGTAACCATATTTATTCGTGGGGGTAAGTTCGTATGTATAATGTTTCTGGTAGCTGATCATATATTCATATTTAGCATATTGGATCAGTTTGAATGCAAGCTTATTTATATTTAATTGATTTTCTCAAGTCATTCGCCACTCTGCATGTTTTCTTGTTTCTTACTGGTATTCAGTTCCTCTTTAATTTTTGTGATCTATAGTTTCTCATGTTTGGTGTTTGGATGGATGATGCCAGCAGTTACTTCTTGTGACGACATATTCAAACCTTCAAATTGAATAATACGTTAGTAGGTGGATGATGAGGACTTATCGAGTTACCAAACCACTGACTTTTATCCAATGGTCATGACTTTAGGACATGGTCCATTTTTAAACTCAGTAATCCTGAGAAGTTCTTGTACTGAATGTCTGAATGGTTTTTAAGCACAATATAACATAGAATTTGCTATTTTTTTGGATATTTACTGCTACATTCTTTGTATTCTATATTCCCCCTTGAGAAGAGGCTAGATTTTACCTATGACTGCATACAATTGAATTGCATGCAAAACTTATAATTACACACCCAAACCCAATGGAAATCCGTCATATACAAAATAGAAACACGTGTTAAATAAGAAAATCTTTGTATCGGAACACATTGAGATCTCTGCAATTTCTGTTGAATCAGGTAACAAGATGATGATAGAGGAGACCAAGCGCAGCATCCATGATGCATTATGTGTTGCAAGAAACCTCATTCGCAATAATTCCATTGTATATGGTGGTGGTGCGGCAGAAATTTCATGTTCAATTGCAATTGAAGCAGCTGCAGATAAATATCCAGGAGTTGAGCAGGTACCGTCAATAGCGTCTGTTTTTAGCAATGTCAACATTATTACCTTTTGTTTTATGTTTCAAGTATCAAGATTCAAACAATGTTTTTTATAGTTGGTTTTAACTTAGCTTCATTTGTGGTAATTGCGATCTTATCATAGGAAATGAAATCCTGTCATCTGAAAAATTGCAACGTACTTTGGTCTGGTTTTGATTTCGTGTAATGTACTTTCAGAACCTTCATTTTGGTACCTTAGATGTGACATCTCAAACAATTAGCTATCAGAGATTGCATGAAAGTGCACACTTTGGTCTAAACATTTGAGATATCACATATGAGGTTCCAAAGTACGTTACATTATATAGAAACTAGATCAAAGTACATTGCATTTAATAGAAATTAGATCAAAGTACGTTGCATTTATGCACTGATCTCTAGTTGCTTTCACTTCGGCAAACATTCACTAAAATAACAATATGTTTTCCTATATTGTCTATAGTATGCTATCAGGGCTTTCGCAGATGCTTTGGATTCTGTCCCCATGGCTCTAGCGGAAAACAGTGGTCTGCAACCCATCGAAACTCTCTCTGCAGTGAAATCGCAACAAATTAAGGTGACTATGGCATTCTGTTGTACCTTCATGTTTAAGTTGCTATATTCATTAGTTTCTTATATTTTACCCGATTACATTGTCTACTTGCACGCCATTGCATTGCGCATGCACAATGAATCCTTGTCCTACCTGTTATATTATCTATCTTATTGCCTGCTTGCACACACCTTTTCATCTTCACGGAAAGTCTCTTGATTCTCGTGGTTGAGAGTTCCTTTGGTTTTATGGCATTCAGTGTCGATTCATGCATTTTCTGAGACATTTTTGTGTGGCTGTATAACATATTCGATACGATATGTAGGACAATAATCCTTGCTGTGGTATAGACTGCAATGACATTGGCACAAACGACATGCGTGAACAAAATGTATTTGAAACCTTAATCGGGAAGCAACAGCAGATGTTGCTTGCCACACAAGTCGTGAAAATGATCTTGAAGATCGACGATGTGATCTCCCCATCGGAATATTGATACCAAGGTACCTGAATTTTTTGCTCTATGTACAACAATGCCACATTATTATAGTGTTCGTCTTAAAACGGTTTTCTTAGTATTAACTTTGGTGGGTTTTCGGCTACTCCTTTCATGATCCTTTTCGACTCCTGTATTTTACGGATTGGTCTAATGCTTCCAAACAAGTCTTCATAACCTTTCGATTTATGGGGTCGGTCCGAGTTGATGGGACCATAGTGTCACGGAGTTGTCAAATTTGGGAATGAAAGCCAAATGAATAACATAAACTCTGGAGTGGGGAGAACCGATTATTTCTATTACTCTTATTTTGAACTTGTCACCTATTTATAGGTACTGGACAACTCGGTAGACCTGTCTTGCTAAAAAAGTTGGCTTGGACAACCATTCTTGGAAGAAAAAATAGGTGGTCCTGGATTGGCCCCCCGTTAAGATAATGGGCTGCCACGGGCAATGGCCGCCTGGACCGTTTGATTTTAAATCAAATTGAAATTTATAATTTTATAATCATTATCTTTTTATTAAAAAGATAGGGACTAGAATTTGGGTGGGGCTCTCCGTTATTGACGGGCGACACCCTCTTCTAACTCGCATCAATAAGTAATATTTTACTAATTACTCAAATATGTAGTCGACGCATCTTTTTGATGTATTTTTAACCCTTATTTTTAGTTGAAAAAAAGTTTTGTATTTTGAATAATTTAAATATGCTTTGTTTTAAATGCATTTTTTGGGGTCTGTTTACCGGAGGCAAGCTTTCTAATTTATGCAGATATATTAATCCATATAGATAGTTTTATCCCTACAGAACTTAATAGAACTTAAGCTCACGAGTGAACACTTATGAAGGGTTTATGATGATCTACGTAGATGTATACATAAACTCTACGTGGCATTTGGCAAAAGGCCTGCATCTTTCTTATTGGTCCAATGATATCAAACAAGCCTTTTATCCAGCAGAAGCAACTTATACTAGTCTATTATCACAATGAATCGTTGGTTTGAATTATCATTGAACTTTAAAACATGAATAGTTTGATTGCCTCATGTCATAAATTTTGGATTCTTTCTATACAATAGAAAGTCATGATCATTGACGAAAAATTTGACATACTTAGAGGCCGTTTACCAAATTCTTATCGGGTAAGCTCTTACCGGCAAGAGATTCATCTTATCGTGTAACATTCTTGGCCATGAAAATGGATTTGTTGGTAAACATTTTAAACCTGGTAAACGCTTACCGGGTAAGAGTTATTTCCCACACTTACTGGGCAAGACTCTCGGTCCTTCCCTTGTCTCTTATCGGGTAAGCTTCTTTGTTCTAGCCATGCTCAATCAATAAGGTAAATGATATTGGTAAGGACTTACCCGGTAAACGTTTAGTAAAGGCCCCTTAGAGCATTTCCAACAATTTCTCTGAAATTTCTCTAAAATAGAGAATTAAAAGTATGATCTCTAAAAAAATACATTCAACTCTAACATGATCTCTATTTTAGATATTTCAACATTAATTATATTATTAAAATACTCTATAATTATATTATTATCCTAATACACTTTTTAAAAAACTTTATATATAATAATAATAATAATAATTCAATTTCGTTGACGGAAATGAATAAAAAAAACATTTCTCATTAAATAAAGTTTTAGAGAATTCTTTAAATTGGAAGTTTTATCTTGTTTTCTCTAATTTTAGAGAATTATAGAGAATCTATTGGAGAAAAATAAAGAACATTATCGGCAATCGGAGGAGGTTGACACGTCTGAAACCCTAGATCTCTCTCTCTCTCTCTTTGCGGGATTTGGAATTGAATTTTATTCGAATCTTATGTTGTTTGAACGACTGTGTGGATTTGAAATTCTAAGATTCATTGAAATCCCACAAACATGTGTCATTTAATATGATTTACTTGTAATAATGTTTTAAAATATGTAAAATACACTTTTATTGTAATGATAATTTAAATTAAAAACAAATGAGTAAAAAGACCAATATGCCCCCGAGTTAATGAACTTTTTTAACTGGAGTTAGTCAAAGGGACCAAAAGTGTAATAAAATGATAACCATAGTGACCAAAAGTTCAAAATAGGGGCAAGACTTGACAATAAATGACAACTACAAGGACCAAAAGTGTAATTTACTCTAACTTGTATCTTCACTGTTTGTTGAAAAATACAAGAGCTCCAAATGTGTGGTGCTATTTGTAACACGAGAAGGTTTTTACTCATATATATATACACACACAATGCCCATATTTCAATCTCGTATTACCTAAATGCCCAAAATCTCGACAGTTTTGCCAAAATACCCAATTTGGCCGGGATGAATAGTGAAATCCCGGCCTAACCCCGGGATCAATACAATGGACTTACGCTTAACAATGAACGGTGAGATTGATAGATAAATTAGGTTAACCCCGGGATGAATAGTGAAATCCCGGCCAAATTGGGTATTTCGGCAAAACCGTCGAGATTTTGGGCATTTAGGTAATACGCGATTGATTTACGGGCATTTTAATTAATTTCCCAAAAAAAAATACTTGAATGAAAACCTAATACTTGATTGTACCATATATATGTCAAGTTAGTTTTTTTTTTAACTTTATAACCATTAATATCATCATGAATATTTATCACGTTATTTATCATAAATACCAACTAGTTTAACTAGGTGGTTCTCAAGATTCTTAAATGAACCTGCCCTTTAGTATGTATTGCTTTAAGGGTAGACTAAAAAAACCAATGTTGTATTATAACGACAATTCAAAAGTCGGAGTGTTTTTTACTAGCAAATCAATAGTCAAATTCATTATACAAAGTTATTATTTTTTCTTCATTTCGTCAATTCAAGTCTTTTCAGTACCAAGGAAGATTTTTATATCTGTTATTTTCAGGACCCATGACATCAGTTGAGGTCAATGTTTTAAAAACCGGTTTTTTGGTTGACCCGGTGTGGTGACCGAGTCACAGTTCAACCAGGTCAACCCGGTTTCAAGAATTTCTATGTATTTTTCATTTTCCTGCATACATATATACATATATATATATATATATATATATATATATATATATATAAAACCAAAAATTTGATGTCCACAAGTTAAAACATTAAAAATACACATAACAACAAGTTTTACATCAATCCAAAAACATTAAATAAACACACATAAACATAAGTTTTTAATCAATCCAAATACATCAAAACGAAACATAACGATCAAACCAAATTATGGATCTTGAGACATTGGAGTGTTGGTTTTTAACACTAATACGTATTGCCTATTGGACTATTGGTTTTTAACTTTTGTTACCGGGTCAACCGGTTCGTTATGACCGGTTCAACCGGTTTTGTAATAGAACCGTCTGGTTCAATCCGGGTCATAAAATGGCATCAACCCGGTCGCAATTGACCCGGTCTCTTTACTGGTTCAACTGGTTTGATCGGCCGGGCCGACCCGGTTTTTAAAACATTGGTTGAGGTACACACTGACGTCTGACCCACGTTTAAAAAAACATACGGGAGAAAAAAAAACGCAAAAACAGGGGATTTGGAGTAGGATTGATATATACACCTATCGACTTTGACTAGTTTAATCTTGCGAAATCCAATGGTAGGCAAGTTAGTGATAAGAAAACTGAAGTGGAGGCTCAAATATGAGGCTCATATCTCACCAAAATCCTTATTTGGATAAGACCACAATCTTGAATACACTAACCCCATTGGCTCTCACTTCCTATATGCCCAATTTCACCCATCTCCTCTCTTCTGTATCACCAAAAAATTTGATCTTCAACAACCACCAATCGCCACCAATCGCCACCACCAATGGCAGCCACCCTATCCACCACCATGGCAATGCTTAATGCCAAGTGCATCAAACCCTTAAAGCCAATCCCCAACAAACAAATCTCCATCCTCGCCGTCCAAAACCTTCCCAAATCTCTCACCACCTCAAAACCCGCCACCATCTCCGTCGCCGGGACCGCCATCGCTGGAGCAATCTTCTCCACCTTGAGCTCATGTGACCCTGCTTTTGCAGCACAACAACTTGCCGATATCGCAGAAGGAGACAACCGTGGGATCGCTCTTTTGTTGCCGTTGGTTCCGGCCATTGCTTGGGTGTTGTACAACATTTTTCAACCGGCGGTTAACCAGATCAACAGGATGAGGACGAAAGGAGTGGTGGTTGGGCTTGGGATTGGTGGTGGTTTGGCGGCATCGTCCGGGCTATTTACAACTCCTGAGGCCGCAGCCGGAGAAATCGCGGCGGTAGCCGAGGCGGCTGCTAATGACAACAGAGGGCAGCTTCTGTTGATTGTGATCACACCTGCTATTCTTTGGGTGCTCTACAACATACTACAGCCTGCTCTTAATCAGATCAACAAAATGAGAAATTAATTAGTGATATATAAATTGGGTACATTGAACTTGTAATCTTGTAATTGTGTTCCTTATCAATGAACTTCTCTTGGAAAATATATATGTCTTTTCGCCATTTCTTCTGCTGGTAAAAGTAGATTCATTATGCTTCAATATTCGTGTGGATGAGCTTCAGATAAGCCGACCTAATTTAACTATTCGCACATTTTCTATCCACCGATTGGTGTAATCATATATATTTTTCAACAACTTTTGGGGTGGCTACAACACTGTATTATTCACCATTATCAACATTTAAATGTGAAACATTCTCCGGTAACATGGAGAGGATTATAGTGTTATGGAGTCTCTGAATCTCTAAAACTCTGATTGCAGAGAATTGAAAGAACAATGAACATAACTCATTCTATTCTAAGTCTAGATTTCTATAAGTAGCAACAAAATAATGTGAAAAAAAGAAAATTAAGAGCTACATATAAGTGGTACGACTTACAAGCCGACATCCATTGAAAGTGTCATGTTGTTGGTCACAAAAGAGTGCCCAGAAGCCATAGATGCAAGACGAGCCAATAAGCTATGAGACCTAGCCTTGCCCGTGGGCGACTCATCAAAGCTTGGCCACCAGAAACCCTGTACAGGATTAAACCGTTAGAAACTAAGTGCGTTGGTAGAGCCTTGACATATTCATGGTTAAATGGTAACAACGTTTCTATACTGAAGAAAATGGGACCCACAAGGTCACACTATCAAGCTCTAACTGTTGGTGATTTTCAAACTAGTTGATTCCCATTACATAAACCATCTTAAATGATGTTTGTTTGCCTTTCTTTCTGTTAGTGTCACCGCAACCTTCTTTAAGATATGGTGGTTTTTAGGCCCATGCATCTTTGTGTGGCCCCACATGAAATAAAAACAAACTAAATGAGTCACTTGAAGTATTTACCATATTCCATCTAGCCGATCTGCGATGATCTTCCCTTGTGCTGGCACAAGACCAGTCGTATGCAGGGACTTGAATATATGACCTGAAAGAATGGAAGTTCAATACAAGTTTCACAAATGATGGGAGGTAATGGTAAATGAACAATAATTTTTTTAGAAGCATACGTTTGTCTTCAACAGTTTCCTGTGTATCAATCAAACGATCAGATTCTGGATCCATGTTTATGGCAAGATGGTCGTTTGATCCCTTCCATAAAGTTCTCACATGAGCAGCAGATGGCACCAATGGCATGGCTCTTTTCCCAATTGGTCCCTGTACACAAAACCTTACGATTAAAGAAGATAGCAGTAAAAAGGTGAAACATTCATCTCTGTCCATCCAAGTGAAGGATCATATGTAGATTAAATTTGCTTGAACCTCATCCTGACTCCTGAGGTTTTGTGGATCAGATAAAATGATTTGAAACAACTTAAGTCCAAAAATAAGAATAGAAGGTAGCATATTAACGTAGCGAATCAATTAAGAGCATTTGAGACTATTGAGGAGAGGAACACATCATTAAAGCATTTTGCTGCTATCATAGTTCAATGAATAGAGTGCCTTATAAGTTATAATGCCTATACGAACATGTTGTTGCACTAGTTCAATGAATAGTTCAGAACTTCACATTCGTTTTCTGAACCTTGCCTTTGCTTTCTCATCTTTACTTTCAGAACTAGATGGTGCATACCGTTTAGGTTACCCCACTAGGGATCTACCCTTGGGACCCCGCAAGGGGGCGCGACCCCCTTCACCTGCGCTTTATGGCAATCTTAGGTCCAAGATAGCTTATACGAGTGTGCACTTCGCACCTTCTAACTCATATGATAGCTTAACCACTAAACCTCATCAATCTCATGTAAATCACAACTACACCAAAAATGCTTGAAGACACTAAAATCACCAACACACAGTATTAGCACCATACGTAAGGTTTAAAGGTGCAATCTTTCCGAATATGCCTACAAAAATGGTGTCTAGGTATTTCAAGGGAAAATCCAATCAAAATCAATTTTAGTTACACAATAGTGCATGTGCTAATGGAGATGTGTAAGTGTTTGATCGTTCAATGACCTTATCCTCATCTAGGAGACTCTTGTTTCTTATTTTGCTATCAAGATGACTATTCACACATGCTAGGCTGTTACTTTTTGGATAAAACAGATTATCCATGTGAAGCTCATGCCTCATGGGATACATGAACTATGAATTTATCATTATGGAAGTTTGCTACTCTCACTTGATGAGAAACTTAACTTGTATAAAGCTGAATTCAGAAGGAAACAGCATGGGTGCCTAAAAATGTTTATCTGTTTGAAGTTTGAACTATTTATATTTCCATGTTCAATTGCAGTTCCTATGTCTAATTTCTCTTGTGCATTGTCTTTAGTGTACGTCATTTTCAAAAAGGAAAGAGAACATCATGATAGAAGTGCAGTAAATATTGAAGCCGGGCATTGAAAAACAAAAATGCAATAATACATACCAGATCTTGAACTTCAGATATCTCTGACCGTGAAGACAAGGAAGATGCTTCAGTGATACCACTTTCATGTATTTTGTCTGGTGAATCTATTCGACTTTGATTTAAATCTTCAAGTAATTTAACCTTGCTTGCTAACTCCTCTGCAACCTTCTGGGTCTCCAGCAACTTGACACCTAGGTCTTGAGCTTTCACTTTTGAATTTTCACCATCCAAAACCATGCTCTGAACAAGCCTCTCTAGTATTGGGAGCAGTGCTGCTACATCACTATGCTCATCACCTCCACTATGTTCATCACCTCCAAATTTACTAATAATATGTTCCAACCCTATTGATAACTCAAATAATTCCTTCTTCATCTTGTCAGAGTCCTTATCCTTGATGGCTTCATCAAATTCCTCCTTTAAATGTTCAACTTCAAGGGCCTGTCTTGAAAGGGTTGCCTGCAGCTCTTCTTTGGCATGAGACAACAAGGTAATCTGATCCAGCAATTCATTTACACTATCAACTATATAAAATAGCTTTCTAGCGGGGTCTAAATCGTGGGGTTCTATGTCTCCCGCTCCAACGTTTGGAAAAGGGATTGTGATGCCATTAACTTTATTAAGCAGGGATTTTATTTCGGAAGCTGACAGAAGATCATTTTCAGCCTCTGAAAAATAATTAAGATATATGATGGTTAGTATGACATAGAAGATGTAATGCATGGTACATGTCATATGGCATTCATTACTACAAAATGGAATCAAATCTAAAGGTATTCATAAAAAATACAAATGATATTTTACCATGATCTTTAATAAATGCAGTAGTCTGCTTGGATAACTCCACTTCTCTTTTATTCCACTCGTCCTCTTTTGGCCGGTTATCTTCTAAATTAATTCCCATTTCATTGTGCAGGTTTGGAGATGCTTCTAATTTGGCCTCCAACTTAGGATCACTGTTTTGGAATATGTCATTTTCTTCTTTGGCTTTGTCATACATTGACCTGGTTTTCTCTAACTCAGCCTGCAATTTTGTAATTGTGGTGGACATATTCTGTTTTATATCAACACAATGTTCAATTACACTTTGAACATTTCTAGCAGCAGACAACATCTCCTCAGCAACCTTGACATCTGCTAGTGCCTCATTATCAACTGCTCTAACGTTTGAGGAGGGGTTAGAATTCAAGTTGTCCAACCCATGGGTGGAGTCAATTTCCAGTATATTATGCTCAACTAGAAACTTCATTTCTTTGGTGACGTCAGCACAGGCAGAAAGTAGCACTTTAATATCATGTTCAAGCACTAACACTCTATTCTCCTGTGCTTGTTTATCAATATGCAAATTATTAACATTTTTTTGCAAAGATTTTGTGTGCTCAACCATAAATGGAACAGTACTCCTTATTGCATCCATTTTTATCAACAAAGATGCCGTCAGCTTATCAGTGAACGTAGATAAACGGCCAAATTCATCTCTAAGAATCTGGTTTCTCAAGGTCAACTTTTCCAAAGTTTTTCCAGCATATGAACCAATATCCTCAGCATCTGCTGCATCATCATTAGTCATTTCGGTGTTTAGAACATTCTCAAAGCCAGCAGGTAGGAGAGTTGACAACTGAAAACTTTCCTGTAAAAAACAAGTGTTGTATAAGGAGCTGAAGTAAAAGTCAAGTTCAGATAATGTAAAACCGATAGGATTTTCAATTTTGTTGGTACATGAAAACATTCACCCCCTAGGAAAAATGGCTAAGTGGAGATATGATGAGTTAGGTACAGGTAACGATAATACAAATACTGAGAGATAAGGTGGGGTTATTTTCTCTAATAATTATTAAAGGTTGGACCACATCGAAATGAAAAGCATTGATGTCGCTGACTCAAGGTTAACTGCATTGCCAAGTTGATATAGTGGTGTCAAGATAATGACAACTAGAATTTGGGACTCACTATAAACCATAAACTGTATGCAAGGTTAGAAAATATATTCTAACATCATCATACTCATCAACTTCAAAAAAATACACTATAAGACGACATACTTTCATCTTTGGCCCAATCTTAAAATTAACAGAAGACATGCTCCAGCAAAAGAGGTGGTTTGGATGCTAAAACCTTAACAGATGTGGACGGCACAACATGCGTACTCTACACGAAAAGCAGAAGAATAAACAAAGAAACCATTGTGATACAGAATGGTTTCCAAAAACTCAAACAAACAAAATGGAAGACTATTATTTATGTTAGGAGGATATATCTGTTACCTTAATGGCAGGATAATCTTGCAGGTGTTCTGGATCAAAATAATCCATGATATCATTAAGATGGCGGTCCATTTCTATAAATATTTCAATTTTTTTCTCAAAGCTTTGCTTGAACAAGGTCAACAAAGTTCCATCTTTCAACATTACTTGCAAATTGTCAAGGAAGCTCGGGAGAAAATCATGCTTGCATGCCAACTCTTGCCTACATGCACTCAACTGGGTATTGAGGGTTAAAATCTCCTCTTCAGCATTCTTCTGTTCTCCAACAAGATCAGAAATATGGTTCTTGGCCTTCAACAATGCATCTTCTAATGTTTTAATAGTTGCAGAGGCATCTATGAACGTTCGCTCATGGTATGCACCTTCTTCTTTGAGCTTCTTTATTTCACTCTCTAATAAACTCACATTATCTTGTGCCTTCTCATTTTCATTGGAAAACTGAGAAACATACGTCTGTAACTTGAACATTGCATCCTCAAGGGACTTAATAGTTCTGTAGGCTTCATCTAGATTGATGGCATGAGTAGAAACTTCCTCCTTAACTTTCTGTAGCTCCCTTTCCGCAGCAACTGTGCTAGCTTGAGCATCTTCCTTTTCACTCATGAGCACAGAAATGTTTTTTTCTGCAAGTGACAACTCCTCTTGAAGCGAGTTTTTACTTGAAACAATCTCTTGAAACTTAATTGTTTGAGAAGTAGCTTCCACCAATGCTTTATGTAAATTTTCTTCAACACAAGACTTGGCAACTTCTAGTTCTCGCTTCTCTTCTGTTAGTTGAGCGATTGTTTTCTCTGAACCTGATTGTACATCTTCCAGTGTTTTCAAGTTTGTGAGGACCTCCACCAACTTGTTGTTCAATGTAGCGATTTCCTCTTGTAAATCTCCCACTTCTTGTTCTGCCTGTGTCTTTGAAATCTGCCATTCCTTCGTGGCTTTATGTAATTCCTCTTGAATATGCGTCTTCAACAATTCTGACTCTCTCTTTTCTTCAGTTAATTGTGACACACTTTTCTCCGAAGCAGATAATGCATCTTCAAGGGATTTCATGGTTGTCAGGGCATCAGTCAACTTGCTAGTCAGCATACCGGCTTCATCTTTTACATCTCCCAACTCCTGCTCTGCCTGCGCCTTTGCAACTTGACATTCATTTAAGTAAGTCGCACACCACTTCACCTTTTCAACTGGCTCTGTTAAATCAACTGGAAGAACAACACCATCAATTGCCTCAATTACCTGCTGTAATACGGTATTGCTCTCAACTAAGAACTGCTCAATTTGATCCCTTTCTTCTTTTGAGCGTAGGAGATCATTTTCCAACTTTGTGATTTGTTCTACATCACTTGACAATTTACTAATCTGATCCCTGCAGTCATTCATTGTTGCTTCTTGTTGTTCTAATTCCAGCTTCAATGCCTCAATCTGACTATTCTTTTCAGCCATTTGTTGTTTCATGCTCTCACGCTCTTGAACCAAACTTTTGCCCTTCTTAACTGCCATGGATAATTTTTCCCTCAATAAAGCAGCTTTATCCTCAGATCTTTGAAGATCAATTTGCAGAGATCCATTCTTATCTTTCAAAACATGAAGTTCTTCAGAAACCTTTGCCATCTTATTTAAGCACTTATCCAGCTCCAACCTATCCATTGTCTCTTCCTCGAGTATTTGCTCATAGAGCATACATCCCTGATTCTTTTCATACAACAGGTCCATAAACTTTTCAAGTAATTCTGTCTTCATAGGAGATGGTTCATAAGAACCTAAGGCATTTTCTTTTATGCTTGATAAACATCTGTCAATCACCATGGCCATGTCAGAGTGTAGCTTAATGCTGTCCTCCAGACCATCTCTTGAAATCCCAGATGCATCCAGTAACAGAGTCAGCAGCTGCGCCTTCTCCAAGGAAACTTGGCACTTCTCATTGACAACTCCTTCATACTTGTGTGTCAAATCTTTAAACTCCTCTTCAAGATAGCTCTTCTCCTGAGCTTCCACCAACAGTGATAATGTCAGGCGATCAATCTCCGCACGTGTACCATCTTTCATTGTATTAATTTCATCTTGTAGCTTAATAGATTGGGCTTTAGCCATATTGAATGATTCCAACAGCCCACTAACTTGAGATCCCAAGTCAGGATACTGTGCGGCTCCAGGTAACTCTAGAGATGATAATTCATCGGTGAGTTTCTGAAATTCCAAAGAGACAAATGCCAGTCTACTTCTTTCATTTGTAAGCCATGTAACCCTATCAATGATATCTGATGACTGAAGTTCCTCTGCAACACCACTGAGAGACAAAATTTCTTCACACTTTTCAAGGACCATGTCCCTTTGCAAAAGAGCTTGTTTCAGTGAATTAGCTGAAGTTTCAATTTGTTTCATGTCCTCCTTTCTCAGCTCAGCAGCCTCTAGGGCACTTGACTTCTCTTGTAGTTCAATCAAGCATTTATCTAACTCATTTGTTTTCTCCACAATCATTTGCCGCAATGAGTCACGTTGCTGAACCAATGACTTCCCTTTGGTCACAGCCAAACCAAGCTTTTCTTTGGCATTACCAAATCTTGCCTTCTCTACTTCAACATCCCCTTTGAGCTTTCCAATCTCTGAATATAACATCTCAATGGTTTCTCTGCCTTTATCAAGTTGTTCCATCAGCTTCCTGTATTCATCTTCCAAATGGCTGCTTCTATAGGCCAACTCAAGTTCTTTCCTTTTCAACTCGACTAATTCCTCTCGCACAGTGAATAAAACTTTATCCATGTCAGTTTGCATATGGTACTCCGACTTAACCTCTGCCAAACACTGATTAAGCATCTCAACTTCAGAAAGGAAGTTATTGTGCTTCTCAACTAAAAGGGAGGTGCTTTTCTCAAGATGAGACAGTTTACCACTAACAGACATATCAGGAAATTCTTGCTCACCAACGACAGTTGCAAGCGAAGATAAAATCCTATCTGCAATGGACTCAACAGATGTCACTTGTGGTACATAGTATTCAGTGACCTTCACATTAAGATCCTCAATTTCTCTATCTTTTGTATCTAGAGTGGAATAGAGTTCTCTGATTGTGCCCTCAGTCTGTGATTGTTTACTCAAAGCAAGCTGAATAAACCTAGAGCAGTCACTTATCATCTCATGCAAAGGCAACAAAGACTTGTCATCACCCACTCCTGTTGCTGATGTGAATTGATCAGTAGACAACTCACTGTCATTTCCACCAATCGACGGTTGATTCCTAATAAGATCCTTCATCTGATGGTGTAGATTAGTCAGTTCTATCATCAACTGCCGTCTTTCTTCCTGCAAAAAATAAAAATAAAAATACAAGCCACCTTAATCATGGTAACCATGAGGGCCAGCTCAAGCGGCAAATAAAGGCTAGGCTCTTGGGGTCCTCCAGATAGGTCACTAGTTCGAGTCTCCTCAGGGCCATGAAAGACTTTATGGTTGTAATCTTCAGGCCCCATGGAATTAGTCAAGGTGCGAGCAAGCTGGCCCGGACACCAACGATTACCAAAAAAAAAAACTTAATGATGGTACAAAAGGAATTTTACGGGGAAAAGGTGATGGCCAACCTGATAGTGGTGTGGAAAGATTTCCCTTTCACCGCCAGAAAAACCATGCCGATTATCTTCTATATCGTCCCGAAGTGTCCGTTGGTGTTCAGGAACCACTTCTCCTTCGCTACTTTCAACAAAACTAGTCGTCCCATCATAAGAAACCAAGTCATCTGGGCAATCCACAAACTCTTCATTTCCCCCATCTTCAGTCATCCTTAGATCACTCGACTCATACTGTACAGTATCTACTCTTGTTACCACTACTCCATCATCCTACTCAAGATGATCAAAATGTAGTTTGCCAATAAGTTGTTGACTCAATATTCCTCCAAATACAACAATTCAGCTAAGCATAATGCATAATTTAAATTGCTAAAATAACTTGGCAACAAACCAATATGATTGTTTGGTAATTGTTCAGAATGAAATTAGGGCGCTGAATGGTTAAGGGAGGCCGAGATACAAAATCATTCAAAGAGTTTTAGAACCATTAGGAGGCAGATTTTTTTTGCCAAACAAGTTTCACCTCTTAGTGATTCAAAGGTTGCCTCTTAATGAAACTATTAAGAGGTAAACAACAGCACCTTAACTTCCTAATTACACCAAGACTCTTCCATTCATAATCGAGAGATACAGTTTGACTTTTGAAGTCAAACTTCTTACATTCAAATGCAAAGTTGATATGCAAGATTTTACAAATTTAACACCAACAGTTTCACATATTTGAGTTAATAAGTTCAATGTATTTATCAAATATTCCTGAAAACTTTCTGAATTATAGTTAACAGTATTCAGTTGAACATTAAAAGTCAAAGTGAGGTGACGATAATGCTGGAAAATCATTTTCCCAGGATTATACATGCTATCAGTAGTGCAGATGAAATAAAATGTCTAAAATTAGTAACCATCAAATTTACCTGATTAATTGAACTACTATCCATTGAAGCGGAGTCGATTGGCTCTACATGAACAAATCCACTCTCTCCAGATGTTGAGCTTTCCGCAACCTGCTCCAAATCATTGTGCTCTTCCATTCCTACCGATCATAATAGAAATCGGTTAGACCTGCAAACACAAGTGCACACTTTAGAATACCGTCTTATCGATTTCTTCAGTCTAGGAATTTGATTTAGCTTACGAAGTAATTAAATTAAGAGTTTACCTTAGATTTTTAACAACAATATGGAGAACATACGATCATGAAAATGGTGATTTGTAGGTTTCGTGTTGTTGAATTGGCGTAGAGCAGGTAGAAGACGATAGACGATGTTCCGCAGGGTGCGTAACATACAATCCTTACCCAGTCGGTGAGAAAACCTGAATACGACGTCGTAGGTTCTGACCTGAAAAAAATAGGACTCTAGCGCCGATTCGATATTAATAAAAATATAAAGAAATATCAGATTTTTTATAAAAATATATTTATGCTTTTACCTATCTTATTTATAGTTTCCTTGTATAAATATAAACAACCAAACTAAAGCATCCACAATGTGCTTTTTCAAAGTTTTTTTAAAAGTTTTTGGGAGGTTTTTCAAAAAACAAAAACCTCCTTTTGAGGTTTTTCACATAGTGGAGAGCTTTTTCGCTTGAGGTTTTTCGCGAGGTTTTTTGTCATAGCTCGTAACTGCACGACCTGCTTTTTCATAGCTTTTTCGTATTTAATCAATTTTAACTTTATAGAATTTTATAAAAGTTTCGTATATAATCAGTTTTATTTATTAACCAGTTTTATTTATTAATATATTTAAAGTAATCATATTTAAATATAATTATTAAATAAATAATATAAATAAATACATAATGAAAGTAATTATATTTTATATTTTTAAAATAATATCTCAAATTTGACATATTTATACAATTTTAACAGATTTCTTAATGACCCACTTTTTATTTTCGGTTATACGTACTTTTAAATTTAACATTTTTTAATTTTTATTTTACAAACTTTTTATACAACTTTTATATATTTCTTAATAACCTAATTTTTATTAATTTGTATGAATTTTAATGTATTTATTTTTATAAATAAGAATAAAAATGATATAAAGTTAAAAGAGTGGGACCCTGAATAGTTTAAAAAAGTAATGAAAAAGCTTGGGTGAGGTTTTTCACATAGTGGAGGTATATAAAGGTTTTTAAGTTGTTGATGTGGCAATAATGTGTAAGAAAAAAACTATGAAAAAGCTCGGTGAAAAACTCGTACACTATGGATGCTCTAAGCTCCGGTGTATTAAAGTAGGATATCGGGGGTGAGATATACTCAGATATTATGAAAGCTTTTGACTTATACAAAAGTATGGAAAAAAAAGAACAATTAAGACTAGTTAGGCTATGTTTGGCAAACTAGCTGATAAGCTAGCTTTTCAAAACGCTACTTTGAGTAACTTTTTAATAAGCTAACTTATAAACTAGTTTATGGTCATTCAAACATGTAAAAAAAAACTTATAAAATAGTTTTTTTTGCCAAACAATGCGTAGGTAACAAAATAGAAACAAAAAAAATATGCATAATAAAACATATTAACAGTAGGCAAAATCTCACAACCTTCCTTCAATTATAAGGCTCTTATACCATATTTGCCAACTCTCTCTATAACTATTTCCGTGTCTCACCCTCTGACCCTCAACCTCTTTAACGTCTTCTTCCATCCACACTAACTACACGCCCCCTACACATGGTCTATTTTACTAGTTTGTGTTTTCATCAACTCCTATTAGATGTCGTTTGTAACACCCTCGTTTTTATAATGAGTTGTGGTGCATCATTCTTCTTAAATAACAATAAGTAACCCAAACATAACGGCTAATAAAGCCTTATTATCAACGCTAACCAATATACCAGGTTATGTTACATACAAATTCAAATATAAAAATCTAAACATCCCAAAATCTTATAGCTAATCAATAGAAATAACTCACAAAACATGACCTTTGCTCTTTGTGCACCTTTGAACTTCGTGCTCCTGAGATTAATATTAATAGTCAGTTTTACATAACTTAGTGAATTCATGGTATTTGTGCACAAATCATGTGTCTCGTCATGCATAATAACAAACAAAATACCCAAATAATATGCATATATGTTTCAAAAACCTCTTTGAAATAATTTAGAAATATCATAAATTTTCTCATCGGGTAAAGGTTATATTGTCACTGACATTCCCCGGGTTATACGGCTCACCCTTGTCCGATCACCCATCTCTGTGATCTGTCTTCCATTTTGACATATCGACCCAGTCCCAGACCTGACTGAACTCATTATTGTTGGGATTTACTTGTTAGCTTGTCCCACATAGAACAAATGAAGAAATTAAAGTTGCTTTATAATAGGATTCTCCTACCTATTATCAAAATGGGCTACCCAACCAAGTAGGTTAACACATGTTAAAAGCCGTGCAACTTGAAGTTTCTGTGCGGGTTTACCCGTGTGAAAAGTCGTGCGGAGCGCCTGACAGTTATTTGTTAGTTAATCCGGTTGACATGAGATACATATAAATACCTCAAGTCTCTCTCGTTTTTTGGCAGACTTTTTCATCATAATCTATACGATGGACGAATTTCTGCATAAGAACACTATTATCGTAGGCCTCAATCCAATTCACGATCTTCATCAAGTTTATCGAGTTAGTCATCGTTTCCTTACTTTTACGTTTGTGTATACGAAAATTTGTATATATAATTCGTTTTTAGTTTATGAATTTATTTTGTTTTATCGATTCTAAGAGTTGTTGTGTAACGAATTTTTGATCCAATAATCTAAGTTATAACAATTATAAAATAATAACTCATTTATAGCATGCTAAACAATGTTTGAAAAACTGTAAATAAATAGCATACAACCCACATAATAAAATTACATACATGCATCAAAAGCCCAAAAAGATGTACGTACAAATATTATTATGCATAACATATGTATCCC
The DNA here is from genome assembly GCA_954870635.1 of Arctium minus. Taxonomy (NCBI): domain Eukaryota; kingdom Viridiplantae; phylum Streptophyta; class Magnoliopsida; order Asterales; family Asteraceae; genus Arctium; species Arctium minus. Next base: position 22,470,250 of record OX941084.1, read on the forward strand.
AAATAATTATCACGGTCAATTAACTTACACATAAGCATGCATCCCAATAAAAATCTCATTAAGATTCACCTGTACGTGTAAGTCGAATAGTCGATTCAAGTTAACGCCCGACCTGATAACCTACAATTTCATACCATAGTATTTAATTAATGATTAACCTCCCAAAAGTCAACTAAAAGTCAACCTTCGTTAACCTCAAAATATTAAGTTTCATAATGCCCCATAAATGTCTAATTAAATCTTTATAATAAGACACTCTCATTGTCCCAATTAAAACCATCTCAAATAATTGGAGAATCACAAATTATATCACTTAATATTATTATAAAATCATTAAATAATTTAATAACCTCTTTAGGAATTAATTAATCAATTGTAATTGTCTAAAATAAATTAACGTGTTAATTAAATAAAAATTTAAATTAATATATTAATTAAATATAACTTAATAAATAAATAAATCTTTGATTAAACCCCAAATAATTAAAATTAATACTCAATGAAACTTAAATACCCAATTAGCATAATTAAATTCTAAAAGTCCATAAATTATACAAATGAAATCTAACAATTAAATAACATTATAGACTTCTTTTATACTTATGGCCCAACCAGAGAATTCGGCACAATAGTCGACCAACCCAAGAGCATCAGCGGCCCAGAGCACGTCCCAGCCTGGCATCCCATAGGCAATCACCGGCCGATCGTAGTAAAAATGGAATTTGACCCCTTTTCACGTTTTTCCTCCGTTTTCTCTCGTTTCTTAACTTTTTCAATGATTCTTTTTTGTATATTTTCACCATTGCAATATTCCTCAACCCCATAAACAAGGATCATGAATTTTCATGTGTTAGAGCATCTCCAACAGCTTCTCCAAAATGAGGATTTTGGTTTTTTTTTTCTTCAAAACCTTCTCCAAAATGGAGAAAGTATGAAAGAGATGATGAAAATCTCCAAATTTGAAGATATCTCAAAAAATGATTATTTATGAGAGAGAAATAGTTTATTAATCCTTCTAGTTCTACCAATAAAATTGTTTTAAATTAAATGATTAAGAGAAAAAAAATAATATTTTATGAGTTGTATTGAATATTTTAATAATATAATTAATTATGTAATCTCTAAAATAGAGAATCTGTTGGAGATGAAGGTGTTTTTTTTTGAAGATTTTGACTTTTTATTTCTTCCATTTTGAAGAAGTTGTTGGAGATTCTCTTATAGCTTCCCAAATTCAAGTTTAAAGTCCCATTTTTTAATCGTTTTCGAGACTAAAATTTATCCATCCAAATCAACCCATTTAATATCATTTTCACCATTTCTTTTGCATAGAATCATGATACTAGTTACTAATAACCTAAAACATGTTTACAACCCTTAAAACTACATAAACAACTTGAATTTCGAGTTTTACACAACCTCACCGTTGAGACCATCGCCACAATGACGTTTTACTCGAAATACATTGTGTACTGCCTTCATTGGCTCTCCGAACTTAAACATTTGAAAGGTAATCCAAAGAAGAATCAACAATACAAAGAACATATAGAATTTGGTTAGAAAACGTACCTCTAATTGCGTTTTTCATTTAAAGAAACCGTAATCTCGTTCAAACGTCGATTTATCCTTCGTTTCCTCACGGCTTCTAGAAATTCAAAAGAGGTTTTGTTCCCCACTCAAGAACTCACCATATACATCAAACACCCATTCAAAACTGATTTTAAATTGAATGATAATAATAACCTCAATAAAGGTGACGTTTTTTGAACTCTTAATTCAAAAGTTTACTCAAATGGCAAAACATACCCCTCTAACTTTAACCACATACATTTCGGTCTTTGATTACTCAATTTAACTATTTGTCAACTATTCCCCTTACACTTTTTTCGCCATTTCTTTGGCCCAATGAAACCTAGTGTTATACTCGTTCGTTGGTCGGATATACAACATGACTTTAATATATATTCAGTTCTTTGATTGGTCACTCTTTTCATCATTGTCGAATGTTGTTTTTTAATCGAGCAAGAAGTTTAGTCAAACTATAACCGGCTTTCACGTGCCTTTGACTCTCGGTTAGGTATCATTCGGCTTGAAGGGTTCTTCCATATCTTTCATAATAGATCATAGGCAAAGAAGGGATCGAGATTGGATTACCCTTCTTGATTTCAAGATTTTCGTGATCTCAAATTGGGTACTTAATCCGGATTCAGGTGTAAATCCTCAAGTGTCATTCTATTTTCTAATTTTTTTTAAAAATTCATGTTCACTATTTTCCGCCACTCACGATGTTAATTTCATGGTTTCATATGATATATAAATTCAATGTCGATATGTTTGGAATTGCTAGATAGCGGAATTCTCAATGCGATAACATTTGTTTTTCTTCGATTTAAAAAAGCAATGTAGGCATTAACAGATTGTTTTTTTTTGCAACTTGTTCAAAATAAAATCCAAAATATATGTTAGAACAAATTTGAAATAAAATCATCTATAACTATAAGAAATCCACCAACCAACTAGTGCATTCATTGCAGGGTATACAAGTCTGTAAAATTTGCTAAAAAAAATCAAACTGTATATATTTAATATATATTATTTCTACCCCCGTCTCCAACTTTGTATATATTTAATATATATTGTATAAGTGTTCTATAAACACACACACACACACACACACATATATATATATATATATATGGAGGTCTTGAGATTAAAAGAGACCAACGATTCAAACCCACTTCTTACGTTTCTTACCGTTAACTTAACTTCTCACACTACCCTTCGCCTATATATACATTACATTTTTAAATATCAAATTATTGCAATATATATTTGAAATACTTAATTGTTAACATGATTTCTTCGAATTACTTGCCACAAACGTGTAGTGGACTTATATCATAACCATGCTTCTTCAAAGAAAGATTGTTTAATAAAGAGACTGTATTGGAAGGGAGCATAGCATATTGAAATTGTAAATCATCACTGTTTCATAGCATAAAAGGCGAAATAAAAGAAAGTAGTTAGCAATGACATGTACAAAGTATTAAGCAACAAAACCCACACTCGATGACCACCATGTCCATTTGTTTGGCTTCATCAACAATAAAGCTAACCATTTCATCACCCCAAACTTCAACATTTGACAGCGGCTATTAAAGGCCATCAATTTTTAGCTTTAGATAATCAAAAATTGCAGCGTAGATTTCCAATTTCAGCTTGACTCCTTAGTTCCTTGAGCCAACCAATTCATGACAACCTTTATGATCAACAACAAGGAACTTAAAGAGGGTGGTGCCAACAACAGGAGGCCTAATTCAACCAATTCAAGAATTGTGTTGATAATATAAGCATGATTAGCCATTAAATAAGGATCAACGAACGACTACATTCACTTAAGGAAAAGTACAAAAAAATACCATCTCCATGAGAAGCCAACTGAGTGAGAAGGAAAAAAAACTCCTACACAATGGACAAAATGTCTTTGGCTGATGTTTTCCAAAAAAAGAAGTCTTTGGCTGATACTTCATTTATCGCTTTCTAGAAACTCCACAGATTTCTGTTCAGGAAGCCCACACCCATCAAACACAAATTCGTAAAGTAGATTAAGACAATGATTATTTTAGACAGATTAACAGACAAAAAAACATTACCTCTCTCCATATGTCAACATACGTTCAACAATATCTTCTGAAGCAACAACAACCTACAATAGGGAAAAGACAACCCTTTTAGTTCCATTGAAACATAATTCACGAAGTTTAATCACAATCTTGTAAAGAGTTAAAAGACCCAAGGGAAAAAGATGGTATTGACTAATTAGCTTACAACATATGTTTGCAAAATAGATGACGTATGTAACAGGTCAAAGACGAGCATTTATATAAGTATATTGTATTTTTTTCCTTCCCTGCAAGCCTCCTTATCATGCAACACCTCAATTGAACTCACAAAGCACATTAGATCATCAAAAGTTATGTTACAAGGAGCTTTAGAATAACATTGTAATGACTAATATAATTATAAGCATATCATATGTACGGTATGATTTATGAGTACATATAAAATCCCCCAAGTAGGGAAATTGTTTGATGAGTGCATTATATAAATAGCCGCAATGTATATAATAGTTTACCTTTTAAATACATGTAAAAAGATTCTCAAAGACCCCTGGATGTCATCATCACTCAATTGACATTATGTCTTCAAGAACCCTCATCAATGTCATCAATGTCTCCAAACATCATGTGGGTCTTTCCACTAAGTGGTCTACACTTATACAATTACAATGATGTTACAAAGAAGTAAGTTGTCAATTGTCGCCTAAAACTCTGCTAAAAATAATAATTATGCTATGCAATCTATACTAATAATCAACCAATCAACTACAAGGAAATTCACTTGAACAATATATTGCTTCCGAGAATAGCAGAAGATGAGAAGATAGCACATAAAAGTAGGTAAACTCACTTGGCCATAAGCAAGCATGCAGTTGTTAATGATAGGCTCAGATCAGAGTGTTCAAAGAAGAGGTGAAGCTATTAAAAATAAAAGGTATATATTTTTTTGGAAAAAGGGGACTGGACCCCATAAAACCCTTTATTCAAAGAAAAAAAATATTACAAGCTACGAAGGGCATACCCCAAGACAAAACAAAGACCTAAAAAATGCTTCGGAAAAAAAAACAAGTAAAGGCCTAACTCTAATATTTAAAGAAGAGTTAAACACCTTGTAAATCCAACAAAAAATCCAAGACCAAAAACATCTTTTGGAGCCCAAAATCTTATCATCCAGAATCATAGAAGAAGCCCAAACATAATGATCCAAGAAAGATGTGTCCATATAAGCCCAAGCATGCTGATTCAAATTCAAGAAGACAATCCAACCAATAGAGCCCAAGCACAAAAAATTTGGCCCAAAAGTTAAAGCGGCCCCATGCACCTTCAATATAGCTAAAACCCTAGCCCACTCCATACTTAAGCCCATATTCCTTTTATAATCAATAAAAGCCCAATCCATATTTCTTCTCACTAAAAAATACCACCACCAATCCAAATATCTTTTAGGCCGACAGAAATTCCAAATGAACATAATTTCAGTTCATTTAATTCTACTCGTCCAAGTAAAATCAGAACTGGGCCACTCTTTAATCCACGTCCAAATACTAAAATTGTCAAAAACAATCCATAAGCCATACCATTTCTCAAAGTCGATCAAAACAGCAAATGGCGAAATCAGCAACATACCCAACTGTAAAGATCGATTACTGCAGTCACTAATCAAATCGAGAATCAATCGATGATCCTCCATAGTTATCCCTCGATGGTTGAAATGATTGATCAAGACAAACAAAAACCAAAAAAGAAAATGATGGCCGAAATCCAACAGATTCGAGTTCCTCAAAAATCTCCAGTACTCATAACTCAAACCGAAAGCCAACTGAATCCTTCTACAAATCTTTATTCTTCTATCTGCCAATCTTAAATCTTCCTTTGAGGGTTTGCAATTCTGGACCAAACACAGTAGAAGGCTAGAAGCTGTTGAAAATAAATCTGAATAAGATGCAGCCATATAGAGTGAGCATTGTCCATATTAATCAACATAAAAACCAAATCAATTAGGCCTCTGGCCATTGCCATCCAAAATTTTTGATACCACATTAAACCAACAACCCAATTGAACTTAAAAATTTGAGCACATCGATGGAATCATCAACAACAACCAATAGCCAAAACAAGAACCACTTTGACTTGACAAAAGCAAAAAACAGCAGCTCCATATGCAAAATTATGCTAATCTGAACCATATTAATCTGCACAAACCTGATTCTAACTTCCCTTTGAGCACCCATCTTTAATCCAGGAGAACTTGATAGATGGAGAACCATAAAGATCAGTTGATACCAAGCCCAGTCCAGAGATGAAAAAAACCAATCAGAACCAATCCAAACATAAAACCAAAACTGATGACTTATATAAGAACAAATTTGGCCAAATGTTATTGGAAAATGCCCACGCCAGAATAGAAAACAGAATAGGCCAATAAGAACCATAGGCTGCTGAAAATTAAAAAACTCAGTATCCAAATAGTAGCCAATCCAGAACAAACAACTACTGATATTCACAAACCTCCAAGTGAAATTCCAACATCCATAATCCAATAAAAACCCCACAATATGGCACCACTGTTGAAAACAATCTATGAGAACACAAACTGTCAAAACAGTCCTCCAAATGCAGAACCAAATCAGTATAAAAACCAAGTACCTGCAGATCAAAGAGTTAGAATAAAATAAAGGTATATTTCCCCATGACTGTCAAGGTTTACGAGCATATGCAAGAGCTAATCGAACCTGCAACATTAAATGAATGCATTTTTTTAAATATATGAATGAGACTCGTGTAGAAACTGGATAACTATTATCACGAGTTGTTCAAATGAGACACCAATTTAAAAGCTTCATTCGCATGGGCAACACTTCTGCTTCCCAAAAAAGAACTAAAATGTAATTTATGCATTAGGTAGCATCTAGAGATAATACTAAAATCAATATGAACTAACTGGGCAGTTCATACAGGTTATACAACAGACAATATGTTTCGAACCAAAATACAACATGATCTTCAATTGACCTCTTGCCCTTCTTTAGGTTCATCGAACACAATATTGAAAAACCTATAATTTTACATTACCCAATCATCAAAGGCAAAAATAACCTAAAACTTTCATATACCCAAATTATCCAAGCCTCTGTCGGCTGCAACCACCAATCACCAAAATTTTCAATTTTGACCTACAAATTAAGATACCTTTAATATTTTACTTGTAGGGATAGAGAAGAACATGGTGATGAGAGACATCCTTTCAAAAAAGATGAACTAAGCCATGTTTTCACCACGGTTATATTTCCTCCATCGATTCTATCCAAAATCTGCGGCAACAAAAATCAATATCTTTTACATTTCAACACAGGCAATATCGGTGTTTATAGCAACAACAAATTAATAGGTTTAAAGTTGCAAGCTCCTATGGAGTTTTTTGGAAGAAATGTGCACATATAAAACATCGATCATAAGCATTATTATATTCAACTTACTTTCATCCTTCTTGTTGGGTTGCATCACGAGATGTCCTGTGTTGAGTTTGCTAGAGCAAAATCCTAATATACATAGATAAGATGAATAATTAGTTCTCAAAAATAGATAAAGGATCAGGTTTACATGTATGTGGCTACATACACCTTCAATCGTCGATCAAGAACAACACAAAACAAATTTTGAACCGAAAATCAAAGAATAAATAAGAAATTAGATGAAAAGGAAACGAAACTTACCAGACTCGAAGAAATCCATGGCTCTTCTTTTCCCTCTTTGACAATACAGTTGCAGTTATCGAGATCGTTATGGGATTTCATCACCCAATTGAAAAAAAAAACTATGCCTTTTCTTGAATCAAATGCCTCCATAATCAGAGAAAGAAAATTTTGCTTGATTATTTGAAGATTAAGCAGTAGATAGCAACGCAAAGCGTGAATAATGATAGCAGAATCGGACCAAAATCGTCACAGATGGAGCGTGAATCTACTCGTGAGGGTTTTGAGGGCATCGGTTTAGGAGCAGTTTCTGATACGTGGTTGTGGGATAAAAGGAGAGATCAGGGGGAGTGGGTTTGGAGCCGATTTAATAAGTTGTACATGATGCAAACCGACTAAGAAGAGGAGAAGAGAGGAGTTTCAGGGTTGTAAGATTGTGGAGGAGAGGAGACGCATAAACAGGGGGAGGAGAGTAATCAGGGGGACGTGGGGAGAAGACAACGGGATGGGGAGATGATCAAGGGGGCGTGTTAGGTTAGGAGAGGGTAGAAGTAACCGTATGAATTTGAACGACTGCGATTTAATCTAAGATGATTTTAAACGGTGGAGATCAACCCAAAAGTTGGTTGACTCATCTCCATCCATATATATATATATAATTCATTCATTAATTTTCATTAATATTTACTTACCCGATTTTTGGGGTGTCACGTCGTCTTTTCGAAAATATATAAAAACATGTCTTTTCGAAAATGTCTAAGGACAAAATATATATTCTCCGATGTTCATCTCACGTCATTCTCAACCTGCCCATCCTCTTCACTCCAAACTGTCATGTATTCTATCATCCTCAGTAGTGCTCCCATCTATGCTTTTTATACAACTAGAAATGTACCATCGCAAAGCAACGGGTTTCTGAAATCTAGAACTCGAACCCTCGATCATTATTCATACTTTTTGTTAGTTTTTTTTTAATTTTATTTTACGATTTTGAGAAACCTAGATTTAAAACAAAAATATATTTTAGTTTAGTTTAATTATGGTTTTTTATAAAAAATAATAATAAAGTATTTTGTTATGGGTCAAAAAATGTTTAATTTAAATGATAACTATATTTAAGATATTTTATATTTAAAACTAAAAAGATAACATACTTCAATAAAAAATAAAATAAGGTGTTTTATCTCGAATTTTCTTATATTTATCGGTTAGTTATATCAATAGTTAAAAAATTTAGATATTTTAGAAAATAAAAATAAGTGTTTATTTGCACTTAGTTACACGAATTCAAACATTGAGCTTTTATAAGTTGTACTTATGTTTAATCAATTTGTACTTTTGGATTTTAAATAATATGCATTAATAAGTGGTACCTAATGCATAAAAATTAGTTTTTAAAAGTTTTGCTTAAATGCTTTATAATACAGTATATATATATTAGTTAAAATTCAAAATTACAAGTTAATGAAACATAATTATAACTTATTAAAGTCTCATGTTTTTATTTGTATAACTAACTGCAAATAAACATATTAAATACAAGATAAACACTATGAGATAAACTACCTGTTTTATTTTTTATTAAAATATATTTATTAGATCAATGCATATTTTTATAATATAGTATAGATATATTAGCTATGAGATTATAACTAATATAGATATAGATATATTAAGAGCAAATCATAAAATAAAAAATAAATATTGATAATAGTAATATTGATCAAATCGTCCAATAAATATAAAAAATAAATATTGATAATAGTAGATAATATTGATCAAATCGTCCATTAAATATAAAAAATAAATATTTATATTAATAAATTAGTATCCATTCCACAAATAGATGATGATGTGAGATACTGTGCTTTGATAAGTTGTACCAAGGCATTATGAAATTGTAAATTAAGTAATTGACTTTAATTAGTTGTATTTTGTGCTTAAAATGTTGTAATTAAAAGTTTTTTATGTATCTTTTATAATATAGTATAGATAAATGAGTATCCATTCCATAAATAGATGATGATGTGAGATATTGTGCTTGGATAAGTTGTACCAAGGCATTATGAAATTGTAAATTAAGTAATTGACTTTAATTAGTTGTATTTTGTGCTTAAAATATTGTAATTAAGAGTTTTTTATGTCTCTTTTATAATATAGTATAAATATAGATGTGTTATATCATCTTCTCGCTCTCGAATAAAAATCTTCTGTCCCAAAATCTCATGTCTCATTCATGTTCAACCAATGAAATTAAGACATATCAGATTTTATATATTTTTGATTTTATTTAATTCAAGTTTACATTCTCTCTCCTAATAACATGTATTAATGTGATTGGTGGACATGAATGAGACATGATAATTTGGTACCGGAGATTTTTATCCCTCGCTCTCTATCTATCTTCACCACATTGGCTACAACTACCCCCTCCACCATTGCAGAACGCCGCCACCACCACCGTCCATCACCTTCACACCCTCCACAGTCACTGTCATCTACCAGCCACCGTCGTCTCTACCTCCACTAACACTATTGTTGCAACAACATCACCGCATATTTTGTGCACGATCTTTACATCCTCTACGGTCACCATTGTCCACCACCAAAGACGGACCTAGTCAGTGGCGGAGCCAGGAATTTATACAAGGGGGTGCATCATATAAAATAAGTTGACATTTTAAAAGTGGCAAAAGTATCGATATTATATTGATTATATTCGACATTTACATATTTAACAATGACCTCGACGAGTTTTCATTTTCTGGAACTTATCTATGATATTTTCATTATCAATCTCGGCCAAAAGATCTTTTTCGATATAAGCAACCAAGCAATCATCATCCATTGATCTCCCATTCTATTGCGCAACCTGTTTTTCACGATGCTCATAGCTGAAAACGTCCTCTCAACGGTTGCAGTCGCAACAGGTAATATCATTGCTAGTTTTATAAGCAAAAACACGAGAGTGAACACTTTATCCCTTTTTGTTTCAACCATTTTCTGTGCAAGATCACTGATCCCTTTCAGATTAGAAAACTTTTCGGTAGTCCGCATATCAATAATATAAGTCTCTAGTTGATCATCAAGTATCAAAAGTTCCATGTCAGAGAAATCATCGGGATAGAAACGAGCAAGATGGATCAATTTGCTCTTGTCAAAAGCTGAAAAGGAATCACTTGGATTTAGGCATGCCATGGAAATAAGCAACTCGGTGCTAGTTTTAGAAAATCGATTCTCCAATTCCATAAGTTGCAAATCGATGACAGTGTAAAATAACTCAACACGATAGTAGTGCAAGTTTGTCATAGTGGAACTTTTCGATGCGATCTTCCAGGAAGTAAGAACATTTCATCCATGTTACAAACATCAATGTCATGTTTCTCACAAACCAATGTAACTTGATTGAGTAGAGAATCCCACTTGTCATTTTCAACCCTCAAATCCATTAGTCGTTGCTTGCAAACTCCAACCAATTTCATTGCATTTACAATATCTTGTTCTTTCTTTTGCAATGCTTGGGATAATTCGTTGGTGATCCCCAATATCATTTTCATAAAGTGTAAGCAAAACACAAAATCAAATGAGTGCAAGAAGTTGGATAACAGACGAGCTTCTGACTTTTGTTCGTAGGTTAATCCATCTTCTCCTATCATCTGAAGCACATCTATTACGGATGAAAACAATGCAATCAAACTGACCAAAGTACCATAATGTAAACACCCCAACGAGTGTCACCTGCTCTAATTAGAGAAGTTTCTTGATTGAGGCCTCGACCACTTGAGATTTCACCAGAATTAAGTGCTTCAAAAACTTTGGCAGTTTATTGTTCTCGAAGCATATCACGACGTTTACAAGAACCTCCAACAACATTCACAACATTGTTTACTAAGAAAAAGAAATCAACGATCTTTGTGTGCTTTTTCGCGACAACTACAAGAGTAAGTTGAAGTTGATGAGCAAAACAATGAACATAATGCGCACTTTTATTTTCGTTCAAAATTAGTGTCTTGAGCCCACTAATGTCTCCTTGCATATTACTTGCCCCATCATAACCTTGCCCACGCAATTTAGAGATGTTTAATCCATGTCGTGAAAACAATTTATCAAGTGTCGCCTTAAGCGAGATAGATGTAGTGTTTGGGACATGCTCGATGCTTAAAAAACGCTCAATTATACATCCTCTTATATCCACATAGCGCAACACAACGCTCATTTGTTCTTTGATTGAAACGTCACGAGATTCATCGACGAGCACCGCGAAAAAATCATCACCAAGATCACGTACAATAAGTTCTGTTGTTTCTGTTGCAACAACATTAACAATGTCCTTTTGGATATCCGGTGAAGTTAACTTCAAATTCTCGGGAGCATTATTAAGAGTAATTGCTTTGATGCTTTCATTATGATCACCCAAAAACTTCAATAGCTCAAGAAAGTTCCCTCTATTATTTGAATCTTCACATTCATCATGGCCTCGGAAAGAAAGTCCTTGTCTTAAGAGAAATCGAATGCAGTCAATCGATGCGATCAAACGTAACTTATAATCCCTCTTAGCTTGGTCTGACTGTTTGATGATAAGAGATTCAATATGTTGCTTTTTGTTCAACAAAGCTTCACACTTGCCCCAAGCTTGGTTGTGAACACTGTTAACGCCTCCAATATGAATTGTTAGTTTTTCTTTCTTTGCCCAATTTGTAAAGCCTACGCCAACAAAAGTGTCACCGCCTGCTTGATCTCCGACACTTGGTTTGAAAAGATAGCAGCATAAGCAGTAAGCTGCATCTTTACTGACACTATACTCAAGCCAAGTAGAAAATTCATCAAACCAAGAAGGGTTGAATCTTCGTGATCTTTTCCCAAATGCGGTGTAAGGAAAATCATGGCTTCGAGGTTGGCAAGGCCCTTTCAGTAGATATGCTCTGCGAACTTCATCACGAATATTAGGATTGTAATCCAAAATCCTAATCCGCAATCCAGGGTCAGTTGGAAGATCCGATAAATTGATTTCCACACGACTTTGTTTACAACTATCAACATTATTCTTATCTGGCATTGATGACGAATCACCGATTGTTTTTCTCTTTATTAAATACTTATCCATGATTGACTGTTAAAAATTACACTAATCAATACTTCAACCAAATATAATTTGAATGCTAAGCTAGTAGTTCTATGGAACACTGCTATTCCGCTATTCCGCTGGACGTCTGGACGGAACGAACCTGTGGCCCTGCGTGTCTGCCGGAGCCAGACTGCCGGCCGGCGCCGGCTAAGTGAAGTTTGAACCAGCGATCTACTTCTGGTTTGCCGCCACTGCCTGTTGCCCTGTTCTGGTTAGGTTTTTTATTTTTTTTTATTTTAAAAAATTATGATTTGTGTTGTGAAGTTAGTGTCTTACAGTCTTACTCTTAGTGATCTGAATTGTGAATATACAAATGCTTTGCTGAATTGTTGTTGTTAGCCTCCAACCTCCTTTGTTGCTGTCACAAAACCATTGGAGCATCTTTTGTATAGATTCTTGGCTTTTATTAGCATTTGCCACGTATTGAAACTTGAAAGTAAAAAAATGTTATTTATTAGAGTATATTACATTTTTATTTTATCCATGTGGTTTGCTACTTTGCTGATAATTGTTATCTTTTAAATGTATTTTTTAAATTATGATTTTTATACTTATGTTTGTTCCATAGAACTACTAGCTTAGCATTCGAATTATACTTGGTTGAAGTATTGATTAGTGTAATTTTTAACAGTCAATCATGGATAAGTATTTAATAAAGAGAAAAACAATCGGTGATTCGTCATCAATGCCAGATAAGAATAATGTTGATAGTTGTAAACAAAGTCGTGTGGAAATCAATTTATCGGATCTTCCAACTGACCCTGGATTGCGGATTAGGATTTTGGATTACAATCCTAATATTCGTGATGAAGTTCGCAGAGCATATCTACTGAAAGGGCCTTGCCAACCTCGAAGCCATGATTTTCCTTACACCGCATTTGGGAAAAGATCACGAAGATTCAACCCTTCTTGGTTTGATGAATTTTCTACTTGGCTTGAGTATAGTGTCAGTAAAGATGCGGCTTACTGCTTATGCTGCTATCTTTTCAAACCAAGTGTCGGAGATCAAGCAGGCGGTGACACTTTTGTTGGCGTAGGCTTTACAAATTGGGCAAAGAAAGAAAAACTAACAATTCATATTGGAGGCGTTAACAGTGTTCACAACCAAGCTTGGGGCAAGTGTGAAGCTTTGTTGAACAAAAAGCAACATATTGAATCTCTTATCATCAAACAGTCAGACCAAGCTAAGAGGGATTATAAGTTACGTTTGATCGCATCGATTGACTGCATTCGATTTCTCTTAAGACAAGGACTTTCTTTCCGAGGCCATGATGAATGTGAAGATTCAAATAATAGAGGGAACTTTCTTGAGCTATTGAAGTTTTTGGGTGATCATAATGAAAGCATTAAAGCAATTACTCTTAATAATGCTCCCGAGAATTTGAAGTTAACTTCACCGGATATCCAAAAGGACATTGTTAATGTTGTTGCAACAGAAACAACAGAACTTATTGTACGTGATCTTGGTGATGATTTTTTCGCGGTGCTCGTCGATGAATCTCGTGACGTTTCAATCAAAGAACAAATGAGCGTTGTGTTGCGCTATGTGGATATGAGAGGATGTATAATTGAGCGTTTTTTAAGCATCGAGCATGTCCCAAACACTACATCTATCTCGCTTAAGGCGACACTTGATAAATTGTTTTCACGACATGGATTAAACATCTCTAAATTGCGTGGGCAAGGTTATGATGGGGCAAGTAATATGCAAGGAGACATTAGTGGGCTCAAGACACTAATTTTGAACGAAAATAAAAGTGCGCATTATGTTCATTGTTTTGCTCATCAACTTTAACTTACTCTTGTAGCTGTCGCGAAAAAGCACACAAAGATCGTTGATTTCTTTTTCTTAGTAAACACTGTTGTGAATGTTGTTGGAGGTTCTTGTAAACGTCGTGATATGCTTCGAGAACAACAAACTGCCAAAGTTTTTGAAGCACTTAATTCTGGTGAAATCTCAAGTGGTCGAGGCCTCAATCAAGAAACTTCTCTAATTAGAGCAGGTGACACTCGTTGGGGTTCACATTATGGTACTTTGGTCAGTTTGATTGCATTGTTTTCATCCGTAATAGATGTGCTTCAGATGATAGGAGAAGATGGATTAACCTACGAACAAAAGTCAGAAGCTCGTCTGTTATCCAACTCCTTGCACTCATTTGATTTTGTGTTTTGCTTACACTTTATGAAAATGATATTGGGGATCACCAACGAATTATCCCAAGCATTGCAAAAGAAAGAACAAGATATTGTAAATGCAATGAAATTGGTTGGAGTTTGCAAGCAACGACTAATGGATTTGAGGGTTGAAAATGACAAGTGGGATTCTCTACTCAATCAAGTTACATTGGTTTGTGAGAAACATGACATTGATGTTTGTAACATGGATGAAATGTTCTTACTTCCTGGAAGATCGCATCGAAAAGCTCCACTATGACAAACTTGCACTACTATCGTGTTGAGTTATTTTACACTGTCATCGATTTGCAACTTATGGAATTGGAGAATCGATTTTCTGAGACTAGCACCGAGTTGCTTATTTCCATGGCATGCCTAAATCCAAGTGATTCCTTTTCAGCTTTTGACAAGAGCAAATTGATCCATCTTGCTCGTTTCTATCCCGATGATTTCTCTGACATGGAACTTTTGATACTTGATGATCAACTAGAGACTTATATTATTGATATGCGGACTACCGAAAAGTTTTCTAATCTGAAAGGGATCAGTGATCTTGCACAGAAAATGGTTGAAACAAAAAGGGATAAAGTGTTCACTCTCGTGTTTTTGCTTATAAAACTAGCAATGATATTACCTGTTGCGACTGCAACAGTTGAGATGACGTTTTCAATTATGAGCATCGTGAAAAACAGGTTGCGCAATAGAATGGGAGATCAATGGATGAATGATTGCTTGGTTGCTTATATCGAAAAAGATCTTTTGGCCGAAATTGATAATGAAAATATCATAGATAAGTTCCAGAAAATGAAAACTCGTCGAGGTCATTGTTAAATATGTAAATGTCGAATATAATCAATATAATATCGATACTTTTGCCACTTTTAAAATGTCAACATATTTTATATGATGCACCCCCTTGTATAAATTCCTGGCTCCGCCACTGGAGGCGACAGAGAGGGGAGGGTGAATTTTGATTCCGTGTTCGATACGAGTTAGAGGCGGGAGTTCTCTGTTCACACTTCATGGTAATAAGATATTTTAATGGATTAGTATTTAGTGGGCCTGATTACCTGAAGTCTGATTATGGGGAGGTGGAGCCCAACTCAACAAAAACTAATTATCATATGTCAATGCAATTAATTATCTTGTTTATCAATATTAAAAAAAAAAGTGAGGAGGTGCCAATGCACCTTCTGGTGCAAAGGTACCTCCGCCACTGGACCTAGTGTGTACCACCATATGATTTCTTCGGCGAAGGGTAAATTTTTTTAGGTTCGTTAAAGGTGCAACCGTATCGTTTTGTAAGATGCTACCGTATTATTTTGGAAGCTTCAAGAAGATGCAACTGTATCTCGTAATCAACCAAAAAACCAAAAAAAACTTTGGAAATCAACCAAAAAAACAGAAAAAGTCCCTTGAAAATGATAAAAAAACACTTAAAAATCCGTCAAAATCAAGCAAAAACTTTTAAAAATCCCTCGAAATGGTGGAATTAGGCTAAAATACATCGACAATATTGAACGTCGGTAAAAATATGAAGACACATCGATAAAAACTGTGTTTTTTGTGTATTACATAGTGTCACCGTATCAAAAAAAATTATGCATCCGTCCCTGTCCACCACCATCTGTTGCCACTAACACCACCCACGGCCACCTCTACCTCCTCCATCACTATTGACCGCGATCATCACTTTTCACCATCTTCACAATATCCACAGTCATCATCGTCTTCCGATCATCATCACCTTTACCCGTAGACGTTGTATCTGTCAGGATCTAATTCTCAACAAGAATAATGAACTCAAAAACAATATTAAAGAAGTTGCGGAATAACACTTTAATATTCAATACTCAATGTAACAGTGAATCAGAAATCACAATCTTGTAAACTTTATAGAATGATTAAAGTTACAAGATTTCAAACAAAACCTCAATATCGATGAACAGACTCACCAATACGAATTATACTTCTCTAGAACTAGGGTTCTAAACCTTGAGGTTAATTCTCTCTATCAAAACAAAAACTTAGAATAATCTGCTACGTTTTTCTCTCCTTAACTATTCTCAACAGGTCTATACATATACTGAAAATAAAAGATAATTAAAAAAAATAAAAAATCTTCAGTATATTCTTCTATCATTATCTTCAAACCTTCCATGATTATCTCCAGTCTTGATCTGCACGTATCTTGATTATCTCTTAAGCAGTATTAAGTTATAGCAGCATTAACACTTTGAGCAATACTAATTTTCACCAGCAATAGTAACTGTGCTCAGCAGTATTAACTTTGATCAGGCAGTACTAAATTCAGCAGTACTAACTACTAGCAGTAGTAAACAGTTGTACTAGCAGCATTAACCAAACTTAAGCAATTCTTTAATTCCCAACAATCTCCCCCTAACTTGACTTTTAGGAAGAGAAGTCAAGTTCTTCAATTATGTTCTTCAAGATGCTTTCAACACTTCAACTTAGTTGCCTAAATTTGGATCCAGACCCAGACTTTGATTAATTGTCCTTCTTACCACAATTCTGGCCATTTTTGATTCCTTTGCACACACTAGCTTAGCTTTCAACATCCCATTCAGCTTCTCCTTGCTATGATCATATACTTTGTCCACCAGGTAGTATTCATGATAACAGTTATCTATTGTGATCATGTATACACCACAGTTTTCAAAGAGTATCCACTTATCTATCTTCTTAAACACATACTCATGATGCAAATCTTTTATCCTGTGCCCCACCTTTTCTGGTTCAAACATCATACAAAGATATTCCATTGCAATCTTGAGTAGATTTTCTTCAGTTCCTTTCAAAACATGCTCATAAAGCTTCATTCCCACCTTATGCATTTCTTCTAGGTCAACTCTGGAGCAACTTCTGATTACTTTCCCCCAAGTTGAATATACTTCAAATACATCCCCAACTCTTTTCAGTCTGAAGTACTCCTTTCTGTTATCCCTCAGAATATCCCAAAATATGACTTCTGGTGCTTTTATAGATATGGGAACAACCTGTACTGGTTCAATTACAGTCATATAAAGACCCACATGCTCATCAGATTGCTTATTGGACTGCTCTGGGTTCTGCACAGATTCTGCTAAAGGTGTAACTGAAAGTTCTTCCTCTTTTTCTGCTTCTTCAATCCTAGGCTTCTTGAATTGTTTCTTGGAGGCTATGGTCTTTACTCTTTTTGCAGATTTGGCTTCCACAACAACATTTTCTTCTTTAGTGTCTTCAGCCTTTTCTTTAGTAGGAGTGACTTTCTCAGGGAATGGTTGTTGGATGTTGAGATCATGTCTCTCCTTCATCCTTCTTTCAGCTTCTTCCCTTTGAGAAGAGTCCACTTGAAGCTTTGTCATTTCTTTCTTATACAACTCCTTAACCTTGTTGTATGCCATGTTGGTGAACATCTCTCCTTTGACACCAACTGAGCCTTTCAAGAAGTTTATCATTTTTCTCCTTTCCTGATTGGCCAAAAAGGTCTTAGAAGGTTGTCTTTTCTGCTTCTTGACTGGCATTCTTTGCTTGAAAACTGTCACTGATCTCTTCTTGGCCTCAGCTGCAGTTTGCATGCCCTTTTGATACTCTTCATTTAGACTTTTAGCCATCTCCAGTGCAAGTTCTCTGTCCTTTTCAGATTGGAGTTGTTCCTCCTTTTCCATCTCTGCTTGAAGCTGCTTTGCTACTTCTGCATCTAATTCTATCTGGTTCTTCTTCTTTAAGGGTTGTTCAGATTCAACCATCTTAGCTTTTCCTTTCCTTTTCAACTCTGCCTCACTGATCTTTTTGCTTGTTTTCTTTTCAATACCTCCTTCCTTAATGACCACTCCCTTGGCCTTTTGAGTAGCCTTGGGAGTGTCATTCTTGGATTTTACCAAAGTTTCTGCAATTTCCAACTCTTCAACAGATAGCCCTGTTACTGCTGCTACCTGTTCTGTTACTGCTGCTGCTTGAACCTTATCTGTTTCTGCTACTTGAGGTTCTGTTTCTGTTTCTTTCTCCCCCTCAAAATCAAATCCCATCCCAGATGTACTTTCCTTTTCTGCTTCAGTCTCTTGATTCTCCCCTTTGTTGAAAGCATCATTAGCATTTTTCCTCTTCTTCAACACAAATTGCCTTCTCCTCTTCTTGTGCACCAATCTTGTCACCATTTTCTTTAATTTGGTAATTTGTACTTGTTGAGACAGAATAACCAATTTCATCTCTTCTATGTCTTTGCCTTGTTTGATAACATCCATATTAATGTTGCCCATAGTTTCCATCAATTCATTGTAGTCATATTTGTCCTCACCTCCTTTTGGTGTGTTTACCACCTTTGGAGGATCATTGGATCTTTTTGTAGTGGAAGTCTTCTGCCTAGCAGAAACACCCTCCACCCCCTTGGTTTCTTGGCACCTGGGACCTTTGGATGATTGCTCACCCAAAGTTGCCATGGGGAAGGTCTTATTGATGTTACCACTGGCCTCCTATGTGCTAGCAGGAGTAGTAGCAGCCTTTGCACCCATATGCTCATGCATCTCCTCAGTGAGCACCTCCTTGGGGTTGGGAGACACCCCTGTGGTTTCCCTATAGATATTCTCTAATGGAGAATTCTCCATTAGAGGGCTTAAAGGCTCTGTGGGTGAAGGTACAAGAAGGGAATGAGCCTTCTTTACCTTTTTCCTCATGTACGTATTGGTGATTGGTGAAGTTGGTTTTTGAAGAAGGGACTGTGGGATTGATATACTGATTGAAGGTTGGGATTGGCTTTCAGTGGGATGGTCTAATGAGGGCCTTGACCCTGAAGCCATACCTTCTTGATTGTGGGACACCACCATCATTGTAGAGAACAATGGGGTGTCAACTCCTTCCGAGTCCAAGGCAGATCTCTTCATATTTGAAAAGACCTTACCCTTGGGGATTTTTGGTACATATACCTCATCAAATTGAGGCATATCCGTAAATTCATTGGTTATAACTGCCTGGACAAATATTGGGTACATATAAAAACTCTTTTTGTTTCCCAAGTTTGACACAAGGTCATTGAAAATCATTTTAGAAAAATTGTACTTTCTGGCAGTGGTCAAGCAGACCAAAGCATAAGCAATGGTACTACTGAACTTACTCCATCCAGTAGTCTTTCTGGAAATACAATGCATCAGGGTATGAATAAAGAAACGCCATTGGAGAGAAAATTTGGCTTTTGAGAACTTGAAAACACCCAATGGGCCTCCATACCCCATTCTAGTTAGAGTGGAAAACAGTTCATCATTAGAGATAGATGAGATACCTGAAGCATCGTCTAGACGTAGACTGATGCGAATAACTTCTTCAGAAACTGTCAAGGGTTTGTTACACACCCTTGTCTTGATCACTTGCACACTATTTTCAGTAACAATGGTGGCATTGGACCAAAATTGTTTCTGGTGCTCAATATAGATGGATGGCGACACTGTAAGAGCATACTCGATATGGCTTGTCTTGAGAAAATCGACTATCTGGTGAAATCCATCAGCCTGCTTCGGCTTTTGAAGCATTGTGACTTCGTTGTGCTCATCAATGAACTCCATGGATGCCATCGAGCTTGAGTGTTCTTGCCTGAAACTTACTAGGTGCTTGAGAGAAAAAGGGTTAGAGAGAAGATGAACATTATTCAAAGAGTCGTTATGAGCTTTTAGGCGGGCAAACGGGTATATATAAGATTCGGGAAAGAAGCAGTATTAACCACTAGCAGTATTAACTAACTAGCAGTATTAACTGAGAGCAATATTAACCACTAGCAGTATTAACGAACTAGCAGTATTAACTGAGAGCAATATTAACTAACTAGCAGTATTAACTAACTAGCAGTATTAACTGAGAGCAGTATTAACTACCTAGCAGTATTAACTACCAACAGTATTAACTGTATTACACTTTTTGAAGCTTGAGTTGATCTGAACAAGGCAATACTTTTCCTGAGAAAGATGATTAGCAGCACCAAAGAATAACCAAATAACAGGTATGTAAACACTTTTTAAAACATGGGCTCATTCAGAGTTGATTATGCCCACACTTGTGACCAAGAAAGTGAATCTACTCACATCAAAAGCTTTAGTGAATAGATCAGCAAGCTGGTTGTCAGTATGAACTTTAGCAACTTGAATAAGCTTCTTTTCATTACAGTCTCTAATAAAGTGATACCTGATCTCAATATGCTTTGTTTTGGAGTGCTTGACTGGATTGTTAACAATGCTTATAGCACTGCTATTGTCAATGAAGATTGGAGTGTGAAGAAAGGTTACCCCATAGTCCAACATTTGATTCTGAATCCATAGAACCTGAGAGCAGCAACTTGCAGCAGCAATGTACTCAGCTTCTGTTGTTGATAAGGACACAGTGGTTTGCTTTTTACACTTCCAAGATACTAGTCTTGCACCCAAAAGCTGACATCCCCCTGAAGTAAACTTTCTATCCATATTAGCACCACCCAAGTCACTATCTGAATAAGCAATTAAGTCAAAGTTGGATTCATAAGGATACCAAAGACCTAATCTAGGTTTCCCTCTTAAGTATCTGAAAATCCTTTTAACTGCTTGAAGATGTGATTGCTTTGGCTTGACTTGGAATCTGGCACACACACACACTGGAAACATGATGTCTGGTCTTGAGGCTGTGAGATACATGAGAGATCCAACCATTGATCTATAAAGATGGACATCAACATCCTCCCCCTCAAGATCAGCAGTGATCTGTTTGTGAGTTTCCATTGGTGTGCTTGTTGGCTTTGAGTCTGTTAAACCATATTTGTCCAGGATGTCTTTCACATACTTTGATTGACTTATGAAGATCCCATCTTTCTGCTGTTTCACTTGAAGCCCAAGGAAGAAGGTGAGTTCACCCATTGCACTCATTTTGAAGCTCTTGTGCATCAACTCTTCAAAGTCTCTACACATCTGTTCTTTTGTAGATCCAAAGATCATGTCATCCACATAGATCTGAACAAGTAGGATGTCCTTCTTACTTCTTCTAATGAAGAGGGTCTTGTCAATTATTCCCCTTTCAAACCCATTTTCTAAGAGATAGGTAGACAATGTATCATACCATGCTCTTGGGGCTTGATGTAGATCATAAAGTGCTTTCTTCAGTTTATATACTCTGTCAGGATATGATGGATTTTCAAATCCAGGGGGCTGACAAACATATACTTCTTCATCAATTGTACCATATAGAAAGGCACTCTTCACATCCATCTGATATACCTTGAACTTCATGTATGAGGCATAGGCTAGAAATAGCCTAATTGCCTCTACCCTTGCAACTGGAGCAAAGACTTCTTCATAATCTATGCCTTCTTCCTGAGTGTACCCTTGTGCCACTAGCATTGCTTTGTTTCTGATTATTATTCCTCTCTCATACTTTTTATTCCTGAAAATCCACTTGGTGCCAATAGCTCTATGACCTTTTGGAAGGTCCACCAAGTCCCAAACATCTTGCAACTTAAACTGTAGCAACTCTTCTTGCATGGCTTCTATCCAACTTGAATCTTTCATTGCATCATAGGCCTTCTTAGGCTCAATCTGAGATAGAAATCAAGAGAGTATTGTATGTTGCTGATCCTGCATCTCTAGTAGTTTGCTTTGATTCCTAGTTACCATAGGAGAAGAGATGTCTCCTATTACCAGCTCTGGAGGATGGTTCTTTTGTGTTCTAGTCTGATGACTAGGTTCTTCATTGATTCCTACTTCTAGATTGGAATCATTTAAGTCAGCTGAGGGGATCTCATCAGCTACTTCTGGCTCTTCATGCTCTGACTTCTCCTTATCTCTTCTTTCTTCTTCACTCTGAATTGGTTCAGTAATAGTCTCATTTTCACAGATTTCAACAGGTTCCATTGTAGGTATGGGAAAGATCACAGACTGAGGAATAATGTCTTGTACTTGTACATCCCCTGATCCTCCACTTCCTGAACCTGCATGATCATCACTACTGAAACCCAAAGAGTTAGTTAGTGAGTCAATGTCAAACAACCACTGAGGACCTGAACCAATAGGATTTGGTGTGTTCTCATTGCATTTGACATTGTCACTTTCCTCAATTATTCTAGAAGAAGAATTAAATACTCTGTAGGCCTTACTCTGAGATGAGTAACCAACAAGAAAACCATCATCTGCTTTGCTATCAAACATTCCTAAGTGAGTTTTGGTATTGAGAATGGTACAAGGACACCCAAAAGGTTTGAAAAATCCAATAAATGGTTTTCTTTTATTTAAAAGCTCATATGGTGTCTTGTTTTTAGGCTTGACCACTAGAACTCTGTTTTGGACATAACAAGCAGTATTAACTGCTTCAGCCCAGAAAGTAATTGAAAGTTTGGAATCAGCTAACAGAGATCTAGCAGCTTCAATCAATGTCCTATTCCTTCTCTCAGCAACACCATTTTGTTGTGGAGTCCTAGGAGCACTGTATTGTCTCTCAATTCCTTTTTCCTCACAAAAGGTGTTTAGGTCATGATTTTTAAATTCAGTACCATTGTCTGGCCTAATGACTTTTACTTTTTGATTTGTTTGGTTTTCAATTCTTAGAATAAAGGATTTGATCAGTCCACTTGTCTCAACCTTAGTCCTTAGAAAATATACCCAAGTAAATCTAGAGTAATCATCAACAATAACTAAGCAGTATGATTTCTTACCTATACTCATAACATTTGTAGGTCCAAACAGATCCATATGCAACAACTGAAGAGAATTTGAGATTGTGTTCAACTCTTTGGACTTATGAGAAGTTTTGTGTTTTTTGCCTTTGAGACAGGCAACACAATGATCATCACATGAAAAGACTTTTGAAGGCAAACCTCTTACAAGGTTGTTTTTAACAAGTTTATTCATTGTCTTGAAGTTCATGTGAAACATCCTACTGTGCCAAAGTGATGATTCATCCAAAGATGCTTTTGAAACAAGACAGTTTAGGGATGAATCAGTTGAAACACTTTCCATATCCAAACAATAGACATTATTCTTTCTGGGAGTTCTTAGTAGTATCATCTTTTCATCAATTACCTTGAATCCAGGAGCAAGGATAATGCATTCTGAATCTGTAACCTGTGATACACTTAACAGGTTGTACCTTAACTGCTCAACATAAAACACATCTTCAAAGGTCATTTTACCTTTTGTTACATTTTCCTTACCATTGATCTTACATCCATCTGGAGTATTACCAAAGGCAACATGTCCTCCATCAATTTTCTTGAAATTCTTGAGGCAAGCCATGTTCCCTGTCATGTGCCTAGAGCAACCACTATCAACATGCCAGATGCTCTTTCCTTTAAGCTGCTGGTTGCCCTGCACATAGAATAAAACAATTAGTATTGATTGGGAACCCAAGCCAAAGTGGTCTTGGGTCTCCCTTTCTCATCAAAGTATTTACATTCCTTTTTGATGAGATTTTTAACATTTGAGCACTCTTTATTTGAGTACTTTGTCAAGATGATTGGTCTAGCAGCACAAACACTAGAAACAGTACTAATTTTAGAAGTACTAACAGAGTTAGCAGTACTAACAGGTTTAGCAGTACTAACCTTGTTAGAAGAACTAACAGAGTTAGCAGTATTAACAGTTGAAGAAGTACTAACAATGTCAGCAACACTAACATTGATAGCAGTAGTATTGCTTCTAACAACACTAACTTTGTCAGCAACACTATTTGTGGTAGCAGTACTAACAGTTTTAGTGCTTTTAGGAACCCACATCTTGACACTTTCTTCCATAGTCTTTTTCTTCATGTGGCTTATAGATTTAGCAGATTTCTTAGCCACATGGTTCCTTTTATCCTTCCTATAACCAAAGGGTTTTTGCATAGCTCTTTGAAAATTCATCCTTTGGTTAATAGGATTATAGTAACAGTGCTTGACAAGATGATTCAATTTGCCACATATGAAACAAGGTTTTGGTCTGATGATTCTACTCAGATCAACTCCTTGTTTCTGAGCCCACTGATTATTCCAATTCGTTTGATTTCCCCTCCTTTTATCATGTTTTAAGGGCTCAGACCCCTTACAAGCACACTGTTTGCAAGAAACAAGATTCACAACTGTGGTCTGCTTGTAATGGACCTTCTTAGATTTTCCTTAAGTCTTCTCTATGTCCTTAGATTTTACCCAAATCTTTCCACAACCCTCATTGGTAATAATGTGATTCTCTAGAGGAATCTCACCACTCACATTGTTCTTCTTACTCTTTCCAGCTTCTTTCTCAGTCTTGTCCTCAACAACTACTCCATCTAAGGGATCTATATCAGTGGCTCCCTCAGGCAAGTCCTTCATATCCTTGGTCTCTAGCAAGTCTGATATAGGAGGAATGTAGTTGTTGTTATATGGTGGTGGTGTGGTATTATACCCAATTCCTCTTCTCAGTTTGTCATGAAACTGAGTTTGTAGTAAAGAGTCCATTGCTTTAGAAGCATTGGAAAACTTTTCCACATCTAGCTTAACTTTGGCTAGCTCTCCTCTCAACTTTTCATTCTCCTCCTTGGACTTTGTCAGTTGGATTTCTAGATCATTCTTCTCCCACTTCCAGTAATTGGTATCATATGTGTGTTGAAGTTCATTGGCTTGGAAACCTTTAATTTGTTCCTCAAACCTCTCAACAATTCTCACATAGTCTTTTATATCTTTTTCTAATCTCTTAAGGTCATCACTCATATTCTGGTTGTGATCCCTGTACCTTTTAACAGTGTCAATGTAAGTTTGAGAACAGAGATTAGAAAGTACCTCAGTTGAGAGATCAGATACCTTTGCCATGAGAGCTTGATTTTGAATAGCCTCTTCTGCTTGATCACTCCAGTCAAACCCCATTCCTTGTTGAGAAACAAGGGCTTGAACAGAGTTTCTGTTCTGGTTGAAGCTTCCAGTCTGAGCTTGTTGGTGGTTGTTGTGAGACACTCCACTTCTGCATTCCCTGGCAAAGTGTCCCTTTTGATGACACTTATAGCACTCCACCTTTGACTTGTCAAAGCCTAGGGGTGAGCATGGGACCAGTACCGTACCGAAAATTCCCGATACCGAAAATGTGGAAAACTCGATACCGAATACCGTACCGATTAGATCGGTATGGTACCGGTACCGGTAACAATAACGATATTTCGGTACTAGTACCCCATCAGTACCGAACCGATTACCGATTATAGGAAAAACATGGAACCGATTACCGTACCGAAATACATGGGACAGTCCGGGATCGGTACGGTACCGGTACGGTACCGGTTCGGTATCGGGATTTGGGACTCCTTGCTCACCCCTATCAAAGCCTGCTCCATCTTCTCTTCTTTGGGAGAAGTTGTTCCTCCAGTCCTCTTGATGAACTTCTTCACCCTCATAGAAAGCATGGCCATCTGCCATTTAATATCTATCTCTTCAAGATCATCAGGATGAAGTTGTTCCAAGTCATCATTGATTAAAGAGGAGTTTCCATGGCTGGAAAGAAAGGCTTCAAAAACAGATTCAGTGCCTTTTTTCTTGATTTACTCCATTAGCAGCATTAACTGATTCAGGGTTAGCAGTAGAATCAATTGATGCTGATAGGAGTGCAGCATTATGAACATACCCAGTAGGCTTCTTCTTTGCCTCCACCTCATACTCAAACACTCTCAGATCATTGTACAGATCATCCAGTTCCTTTTCTTCCAATTGTTCATTCTGTCTGAATGAAACAATATACATGGTCCATTCATCTCCAAGGGACCTTAAGAACTTTCTGTTTACATCATCTTGATCAATCTGTACTCCCACAGTAGCTAGTTCACCAATCAGCTTATTAAACCTGTCAAAAGTTTGAGTCATGGACTCATTCTTAGTTGACATAAAGTTTTCATACTGTTGCTTCAATATTGCCTTCTTATTTCTCTTGGTACTTTTGGTACCAGAGAATCTCTTCTTTAGAGCATTCCAAAGCATCTGTGCATCAGTGTAATTGCAGAATTGGTGTTGATACTCATTGGGAATAGCCAAGAACAGTGTACTCAAGGCTTTCATCTCTGTCTGCCCTGTCTTCCTTTCTGCACCCGTCTTTGGTGGGATTCTTTTTCCATCTGCACCAATATTTCCTTCATCAGATGGGCCATTCTCAATGATGTCCCACATAGAGTAATCTGTGAGGAGAATGTATTGCTTGATTCTAATCTTCCACATGTCAAACTCATTAGATCTAAGCATTGGAACCTTTGAGACAAGAGTACTGTTTGATTCAACTGTGTTTTCCATGATGAATGAAGGTTTCCGAGAATACTTGCTCTGATACCACTTGTCAGGATCTAATTCTCAACAAGAATAATGAACTCAGAAACAATATTAAAGAAGTTGCGGAATAACACTTTAATATTCAATACTCAATGTAACAGTGAATCAGAAATCACAATCTTGTAAACTTTATAGAATGATTAAAGTTACAAGATTTCAAACAAAACCTCAATATTGATGAACAGACTCACCAATACGAATTATACTTCTCTAGAACTAGGGTTCTAAACCTTGAGGTTAATTCTCTCTATCAAAACAAAAACTCAGAATAATCTGCTACGTTTTTCTCTCCTCAACTATTCTCAACAGGTTTATACATATACTGAAAATAAAAGATAATTAAAAAAAATAAAAGATCTTCAGTATATTCTTCTATTATTATCTTCAAACCTTCCATGATTATCTCCAGTCTTGATCTGTACGTATCTTGATTATCTCTTAAGCAGTATTAAGTTGTAGCAGCATTAACACTTTGAGCAATACTAATTTTCACCAACAATAGTAACTGTGCTCCGCAGTATTAACTTTGATCAGACAGTACTAACTACTAGCAGTAGTAAACAGTTGTACTAACAACATTAACCAAACTTAAACAAGTCTTTAATTCCCAACAGTATCCAAAAATATCTCCATCAAATGTTAAAATAGGGGACCAATTTAAATCAAATACAACGATTACAAAGTTTATTTTTACAATTTTCTTATATTGATTTATTTTAGTTTTCATAACTTTAAAAAATTTGGATCGAAAAGAAACCGCCAAAAGCTTGTGTTCAGCCTTCTTCGCTGTCTGTCTACATTTTTTACGACGAAACCCTAAATCGATGAGCATCAGATACCATATTTTGATCGAAAGAAGATGTGTGATCTAAAGATGGCATCGTGTTAGTTCCGTAAAAACTGCACATACACCCCCTCTACTTGATGCGACTGTTCAGGTAGGCTACATCCTTCAAACAGTATTTGACTTGTTCATGGTAGCTTTAGAATTCTGCATAATTATATACGCATCGAAGTTATGTGATAAACTGATAATACATGATCGTTTAAAATTGGAAGCCGATTCATTTTTGGTATATACTAATTATACGATATGTTCATGAGGATGAGTAACATTCCATCCGTTCTGAATTACGCATAAGTTATGAGATCAAAGAGAGTAGTTATCAAATTAGAGATTGCATGAAATGTTCGATGAAACACTTTAAACCTTAGAGCAAATACTACAGATACATGTATTGATAAAATAATTCATGCAAATTCTGAAATTAAAATTGTTGTTTGACTCAAGGTATGGCGTCCTTATTTGCTAAACAGAATTAATATTTGTTCATCAAACCAAGATGAGCTTGCTAATTTGGTTGGAGTTCGTTACTCAGTTTGAGTAATGAGTCCATATTTGCATGTTCTTAGATGAACTATCATGGGTGAAGCAATGAATAAACAACAGAAGTTGTATTTCTAAAATTCCATTTAGTTGATGGAAGAAGAGGGGGCCAGGTCTGAGGATCAACTGGTAGTGGGGGATGGGATTTCTCTTCGCTTGACCAGTTCTTCAAAAAACGAGTCTCTTATCCCTATTTTATTCATCTTCTGGTAAGGTTTCTCTGGTCTTAATATATAAGTTTGAAAACAACTATGATTTGATTTCCCACAAAAAGAATAAAGCAGGAGGGATCTATGTATCAGTTTCTTTAGAGTTATTAGATGAATATACACCACATTGTCTATTATCTAGCAGACGGGACTAGGCAATCATTAGAAAGGTCTGGGCTTTCAATGTCGAGGAAGGTAGTTAATAAAGTTTTCCGTGAAGATTGTGCTCTTGAACTCCCTGAGGTTAGCTTCCCATCATTCCCCTTTTCAATCTTGATTGCATCTTGTATGGCCAATATGATTTCTTGCATCCTTGGCCTGGAAGATCCGTGTTGATCCACACATTGGATTGCAATTTCTGCAATTCTCCATATAGACTCGATCTTCACATCCTGTGTTAGCATGGGGTCTATGATGCTCACAACATCTCCTTTACGAATCAGGGACCGTGCCTGCAAAAAAAAACCAGTAAAACTTTTTTTTCATGTTCCCTCCAATAAACTGTCACTCTTGAGATCAACCTGACTAACATGGATTTGTTAGAAATCTAATACAATTTTTTTCCTGCAAGTATTGCTCTAGGTTAATGCAGTTGTCAGAATTTTCTCTTAGGCAGTAAGAAAACATATCAAATTTAAGGCTGAAAACTAATAAGCTTCAGTTGAAAGGTCAATAAGTACCTCCTTTTTGGGAATCTGTGGATTATAGCAGCTTATAGATAATATGCATAAAGATCAATGAACTTACCCAGTGAACAATGCTCCATTCGGCTCCATAATCTTCTATAGATACAGGCTTTCTTCCTGATATAAGTTCTAAGAGAACGACCCCAAAACTATAGACATCACTTTTCTCGGTTAACTGTTGGTTAGCATAGTACCTGGTGAAGGAAGACTTGGTTAAGCTGAGGTTGAGTAAGATCAGTAGCAAGTATAAAAAACTGTTAAGTGTAGCTTACTCAGGGTCAAGGTAGCCTACGGTTCCACGTGCTACACTTGATATGTGTGTCAAGTCTTCTTCAGTTTGTCTTGAAAGTCCAAAATCTGATACTTTTGCCCTCATATTAATGTCTAGAAGAATATTGCTAGTTTTTATGTCCCGGTGAATGATACTTGGGTTGCATCCGGTGTGCAAATACTCAAGGCCTGAAATATATTGAGCTTCCTATCACACTTTACTTGGAAAATCTGTAAAGATATCATAAAGCAGAACTTGAGTAACCTTTAGCTGAATCTTCTGCAATGCGGAGACGAGCTCGCCAGTCCAAGTGTTTCTTGTTGACCTTATCTGTTTTCATGTTTGTCTCATATAACTTATCCGAGCACATACAAAAACTGCAGATAGTGGTTTAGTTGACGTACCATGTATGTGATCTCGCAAAGTTCCATTGTGCATGTACTCATAAACCAGCATATGATGATGCTCTTCTTCACAGTATCCTATTAAGGGTACTAGATTTCTGTGATGAATTCTTGACAAGAGAGCAACCTGTGAGTAGGTACTTCAAGTTACTTATTGTTTAAGATAATAATAAGTTAGAACTATTTGGCATCTTTCCTTACTACTTTTCAGAAAATAGATTATTGCGTTCCTCATGATATGTATGTGGGTATATGTATATTAAATATATGTCATGGGCCTCTCAATGGTCCTTCATCTTCTACCTCTATTGTAATTCCGAGAAATTTCTGCACAAACACTAATCTCTAGTGGAGTTTAATTAAGCCCGAAGCTATTGTTGAATTTGTCAGTTCTCACCAAGATATCTAGCAATTTTCTTCGTCCTTTACTTTTCTGATAAGTATGTTTCATATATGATATCTCGAAGACATAAACAACTTACAACTGTTGTTTGCAATTACTACCTCTGTAACAAATTGCTGGGCTCCATGGCTAGATGAATCAGCCATCATTTTAACCGCCACCTCCTTCCCATCTTTCATTTTTCCGTAGTATACAGGCCCAAAACTTCCTTTACCAATCTTCTTTGAGAATCCACTAGTAGCTGCTTCTATCTCTGCAAGTGATGTATAATATGATACTCCTTCATCCATTAAACTTCCACCTCGTGCGACCGAGTAGGCAGTTAATCCTATGGTGCTCTTGCGGGATGAAATTGCTCCTGTAGTAATCATTAGTTTGCCATTTTCAAATCAGATCATATTAGATCACAAGGGGAAGCAATAGGAAAGGCTGTAAGATTACTTACCTTTGTCATCACTTCTTTGAGTAGGTGCCTTTCTCCGAAAATAGCGCAGTAGTAACAGGCTTCCTAAGAATAGAATAAACAGAACTGCAAGTATTCCAACTGAAATTCCCAATATCAATTTGTAGCGTGACTTTTGCTTTGCATGCCTGTGTAGTCCATGATTACCTTCATAGCTGCAGTACAAACCTTATACAAGTTTAGAATATGTGCTGTAGAATGTTGTGCCCTCTCTCGCTCTCCCAGAGAAACACAGGCACACCAACGCCTGGCACTAACACACTTGGAAGGAATACTTCATCGATCCCATGATGATTTACTAAACCAAATGACTCTTTCTATGTACATTTTATGTCTGATAATACATGTTTGAAGTGTTTCCGATAAAACCTTTTCACTTGATGGTTATATTTGGTTTCAGATTCCCAGTCCTTGTGTTTTCACTTTACCTAATAGTCTATTAATATTAGTTTGGTCTTTAATGCAGAAAGAATAATATAATTTATGTATGTGATCTTGGGACATGGAAGTTTTTCTTATTTATTGTCAAACATCATCCTTTCCTCTTATCCTCGCACAATGTTGATATTTAAGTTCTAATGGTGATACATAGTTACATGAGGCCATAAAGTAATGAACTACATCACTCTCTCAAATTCAAAAAAGAAGCTTGCTTACTTAAAGATTACTTTCCCGGTTAATAATGCTGGAGGGATGTCCCCACTCAGAGAGTTGTTCTGTATATACCTGCATGAGGATTGATTAAAGCAACCACACAGTTCATAATACTATGAAAATGTCAACCTAGTAATGGACCAACTGGAAAAGTTTCAACTTCAGTACAGATACTTATTCACTCCAATATAAATAGAAGTTAAGATGTGAAAATCACCACATACAGTTCTTGTAAGTTTGGCAAACTGCCAAAATAAGATGGTAAAGGACCAGTCAGCTTGTTGTCCTCTAGATGTCTGTAATTGCACCAAGAACACATGTAGTCAGCCAACACTCCTCTTTTTTAGAATGTATACTACCATGAAATTGGAGTAGGAGAGCTTACATAATTTTCAATTTCTCAAGGTTACTCATATCAGGGATAGTCCCACTGAGGGAATTTCCATTTAACCACCTGATAGAAACAAGCCGGGTGTTAATGCAATAAATTGGCTTTAATATCTCATTGTAGTCTTGTAGTTCACTCATACTTACAATTCTGTCAACTCTTGCAAGTCTTTGATCCCCAATGGAATTTCACCATCCAAGTTGGAGCCTGACAATACGCTGTTCAAGCAAATTAGTATAATTGTATAGTTTGGCAAAACACAAGGATGTGAAGTAAATTTTCAATTTTTTTCTCTCTGCCACTATAGTTGTGTTTCTGCAGCTACAGCTTACTGCTATATGAACTTACATTTTGGTGATTCTGGGAGGAACATTGGAGCTACAAGCCACCCATTCCCACTGAGCAGGGACACATGGATCCCCTTCTTCAATCAAATCCTTGATTTCAAGCATCGAACGAAAGGCACCAAGAACATTCACTTCCATGGAGGAAATTAGAAGAAACAAATCAATTAGCTTGTATGCAATTTGTCATTAGTTTCACATAATCTGATAGATAGTTTCCCATGTGAAGGTTGGAAAATCAAGCAGAACAAAGTGCATTGTCTTACCGTCTTTTCTGTCAGTCTTTGATGCAATCGGTAGATATTTACTGATTTCAACTGCATTCAAGAGTGGTCCTTGAGTAGAATCTTGTGTTTTTTTAAAAGAGAATGACAGCACAAAAGATAGTGATACGTTCATATAACTAGGTTCATATAAGGTGTAGCTTCCATTGGCATTTTCTTCAATATTCACCACAGCATTGCTGTAGTCAGGTACATAGGGCTCCTTCATTGTGAACTTTCGAGTTTCATTTTCCGGCAAGTCCTGGATTTCTGCAAAATATGCATAAGCTCGAGCATTCGCAGGGAAATCTTCTAAATTTAATCTGTAGCTGAGAGTCCCTTGAGTGCCTACAACTGCAGTTTGCATGACTTTCACTGGTGGGTATTCTCTTGTATTTGTGTTTATGTCCTTTGTTGTATTAATCCTCACCGTACCAGGTGCCACTCCTACAAGAAAATTCTGCCTTTTTGCAAGATCTGAATCCCAGATTCGGTCATATGGATCATCTGGGTATCTGTTAAAAATGTCAAACTGATTCAACATGGACCTTTGCAATCAAAGTATCATATGTTTGTAAGATATGAATTTTGGTGGGAGGGGTTATTCAGGAAAATAACCTCCTGACAGATTTTTTGAATGCATGACCTTATGACAGATTTAAGAACGCCTATACTTTACAAAAGAATGCCTCAAAACAATGCATTCAAAAATATTTGTCCGAAGGCTATTTTCTAAATAACCCTGGTGGGAGCATACCTTATGGCTTCTGTGCTTGCAGCACCAAAATTCACTCTGGCTGCTACCTTTAAGAAGAAATTATCCTCAAAATCAGTAGCATACATTGAAAGATTCAACGGACGGAGCTCAAGCGTGGATAGAAAAGGAGAACCCGTTGTGGCACAGCACAAACACACATCAATTGAACTCGAAGGTGCTCTGATGATCACTTCCTTGATATAAACTGTTGATGCATCTAACACACTGACAGTTGCCCATCTAGTTGCATCAAGATACAGCTGAAATTTGGGGTATGTGTTTTCACTTTCAGAACTTCCATACAAAAAGGTTGTACGAACTATATATCGCCTTCTTTCTTTCGTATTTAGAGTATAACAATACTTCTTGTTGTCTATAGGAAAGTCTCTGCGCCTTTGATACTGAATTGAGCTTCCGTTCTTGTTCTCAAGTTCCACTGATGTTCCGTGGCCAATGATCCCAGAATCCACAACCCATGCTAAGCCAGTTTTTGGGTCAGTATGATTACTTGTTCCTCCACAGTCTATGCTCACAAATTCTGCATTCAAATCAACATTTGCATCATATTCAATCCCATTTTTCTATGTTTTAAGTCTGGGAACTCCGATACTGAGACCGAAAACCATTTGGGTTGCATCGCACTGGTTAAGGTTAAGGGGATGTAGTGGAAATCTCATATTCCCCGGTTCGAGTCCAAGGCCTTTGTGGCCATGGAGGTTCACCTACGATGACTCCAGGCCATTCATGGTCGTCCAGGGATTAGTTGGTGACCGTAATCTTTGCCCAGATACCCACGGTTACCCAAAAAAGAAAAACTTTCATCTAAACTAGATGTCATTCAAGAGTTGTGCATATAATTGAAGAAATTATTGCTAGTTTCATATAGTTGGATTCTGAGCATGTTTGTTGAACAAAAGAATTTTGATAACTACTGTAAAAGATCAAGATAGCATACCTGTAACTTGACACAGAAGAGATGGGATCGAACAGCCAAGAAATAGTAATACTAAGTGAAGAACTAAACCCATGAAGCTTTGGATGAACACGTATGGAAAGTGTTGGAATTTGTGTGCATTTCAGTGAATTAGTTGTTGGTTGGACATCTCCCTTAGTCTACACGCCACTTGCTCACCTTTTGTGATTGATGAGTTTTCTGAAATGTTCATTCATATTTGTCTGTTCCCTTTTTTTCTTATGAACAGAATCTCAGGTTCTTTTTCGGGTTTTCACCTTTTTCTTGCTTTGGAGAAGAATATGAGGATATGCCACCAGCTCATTCAAATAAAGGTGATTAGAGATCTCTCTCTTTCTATTTTATTACCCCTCTCATTTAACTTTTGAATTAATAATTCGAAACAAATACTTTTTAAAAGCTATGAGCAAAATTTATATTTTTTCCATTATATATATATATATATAAACGAAAACAAGTTCAAAATAAGAGCATGAGAACGGACAAATAACATGTAATTATGCATTGAAATCACATTAACGCGAGCGTATGTAGACGATTTGGCCCAAGGTTATGCATAATCACATAAGATTTTACACGTGAGTTTAGTATAAGATCACATGTGATGTTGCCTTATTTAGTTATTCTTCTTATTTAAACCCTATATTAGTTATATCATCTTCGTTTAATTTTGTTAACAACCTTAATTATCCATCAAGGGAAAGAGGTAGTGATGAAGAGCAATTTAACAAAAATTACGAGACTGTAATTAAATATGCAGTTAAAGAAAATATATATTAAATAATATATAAATGATCACTTTGTTAAATTTCTTTTCTTATTCTAATTCTTACAAGTTTAGCAGTATGCATGATGATTGATGAACACATGATAAAGCACTGATGCAAAATAAATGGTGGTTGGTGGATTTTAACATGCTATCTTTGACCAATTTTAACATGCATAAGTTCTTTTTTTTATTTCTTTTTTTTATAGTACCTCGGACATAATTAAAAAATTGAAAAAATATTTTGGAGATTTTTTACAAACATTGATTTTAAAGAATTTCTAATTTATTCTTCATGGATAAAAGACGAGCGGACATAAATTTCTCAAAGTCTTTAACAATTATTTTAGAGAACGGAGAATGTGTATTAATTGTGTTTATTTTTCCCTTGGAGATGAGAGAATTGTATTAATTATAAAATTTATTGTTGGGAACTGAAGATTTGTCTAAGTGATTACTACTGTCAGACTTTCAAGATTACTACTGCTAGTAGAATTAATACTGCTTAAAGAGTTAGTGCTGCTATTTGGAAAGTTAGTACTGCTAGTAGTTAGTACTGCTGATTGGTTAATGCTGCTGAAGATGATTAATACTTCTGAAGATTATTAGTGCTGATTTTAGTGATAAAGATGCTTTGGAGATAAAGTCAAGATTTGATGATAATCATGGAAGGCTGAAGATAATTATGGAAGAATATACTTAAGATCTTTTAAGTTTTGTAATTATCTTTTATTTTCAGTATATGTATAGGATTATTCAGAATAATTTGATACGAGATTTCTGAGTTTTTGTTTAGAGAGAGAATTAACTTCAAGGTTTACAACCCTAGTTCTAGAGAAGTAGAATTCGTCTTGGTGAGCTTGTTCATCAAGATTGAGGTTTTGTGTGAAAGCTTGTAACTTTAATCATTCAATAAAGTTTACAAGTTGTGATTTATATTTTATTGTTACATTGATAGTTTGAATATTAAAAGGTTTCTCCGCAACTTCTTTAATATTGTTTTTGAGTTTCATTATTTTTGTTAAGAATCAGATCCTGACATTTATTTTAGAAAATAAGAATTGCCTTTTTTTCGTATTATCACGGATATGAAAATAATGGGTTACATAAATCCCAAAATGTCAAATTTCTACTTTTTTGCTTTTCATCTTTACCTTTTTAACCAAACCTATGTGATATCTTTGTTGGTTGAATAATGCATATTTCCTTAGCTTATTTGTTCCATTCAAGCATAAGTAGCACATATAATTCTAGTTTCTTTAAAGAAATATGACCATCTATTGAATGTTTTCTTCCCCATTTGATTTGATTGGTCCATCTATCTATGATTGGTATATGTGCACATATTCTTGATGATGTTGAATTGCTCAAACCCAATGCAATTGTTAAACCATTGGTACATGGTTATATATATATATATATATATATATATATATATATATATGATAGATATACGTGCAACTGTTTTAGTTGTTAAATAAACCGAATCCAATGCAACAAACTTCTTGAACTTGTAACATGATGTGTATCTGATTTTGCCTAGCCTGACTCATAATCCACTAGATGTATAATTTTATTTATGATTGAGATGAGAAATATTAGTATCAAAATTATCAGATCCAATGCATCACTTTTAAACCAAAAACATATATAATTATAGCATGATATTCATCTTGTGAGACATATAAATAATAACCCATGTTGTATGGTTAGCAGGTATTAAAGCTGTAGGTTGGGGGAGGATTAGAGCTTATAGCTATTATTATTATTATCTTGTTAGAGCATCTCTAACAGCTTCTCCAAAATGGAGAAAATAGAGATTTTGGAGATTATTTTGCTCCAACAGCTTTTCCAAATCTTTCTCCAAAATGGATAAATTAGGAGAGAGAGTATAATTTTTTTCAAATTTGGAGAACTCTTCAAAAATGATTATCATGAGAGAGAAATGGTTTTTTATTGTATTCCATCAATAAGAAATCTTGAAAAGGAATGTGTAGGAGAGAGAAATAATATTTTATTAGATATACATATTATTTTAATAATATAAGTAATGATTCCATCTTCAAAATGGGAATCTGTTGGAGATGAATACAATTTTTGTTAAAGATTTTGAACTTTGGTTCTCCATTTTGGAGAAATTTTATGAAAGCTGTTAGAGATGCTCTTACTCTTTCTTTGACTATACCAACTTCCCTCTTGTATTTTTTTTTATCACTTATACCTCTCTCTCTCTCTAAGGTTTTGTCAATCCTTCATAACCATTTTCCTAGTTGCAAAATTATTTTCTCAAAAATCTTTTTTCAACTTGGAGGTCTTCAAGAAAACAACCTCTCTACTCCTCAAGTTAGACCTCCATGCATCTTATCCTTTCTAACCCTTACTTGGTGTGAAATTCACTGGGTTCATTTGGAATGTATCTACAATTCTATGCTGAATTATAGGATTTTAGCGGGCCTATCCGTAATCAATTTTGTCATAATACTTGTACTTTATGCATTGATACATTACTCTGAAATGGCTCATTTCCAAGCTTTATAGAAAAAGCCTAACCTGAGTATTGTTGATTTATGTTTGGAGCTGGGAAGGGTTACCCATGAAAAGGCATAATTAAAGCAGAAACAAAAGGTTCAGCATTTAAATCTTATCTACACTTTGCTTTAATTCTGCTTTTGCTTTTTGGTAACACAAAATCTTTTTCTTTGTTACTTTGGACCAAACTCCCTCTCTTTAAGCTTTTTTACAGAGTTTGCAAAAAGCAAATGCATTTAATGTGTTTGGACATTTTCTTAGATGGTCCCACTCCCTATGATTCGTATTTTCTGATATTTGCTTACCCCTTAAAAGTGTGATACTTGAAGAAAAAAAACTGAATTAAATTAAAGCTTTTAAAATATGTTCAAATAACATATAAAATAATGTTCATTTAGAATCACTCAAAATTACAGTCTTCTAAGCCCCCATCAAAATCCACGATATCTCAAACCTGCTCTCAGTTATGTCCATATATATTTCATCATCCCTTCCTTTGGTAACTACGCTTCTAGTTATTTATAAAGAATGGAATTCAATTCCATTTTAAATTAATCCTACAAACTAGACCTGACAAACGTGTCGTGTCGAGTTCGTGTCGGGTTCAAAGTTAAACGGGTTGAAAGTGTCTAACCATAACCCGACTCGTTTAATAAACGGGTCAGAAAATCTCAACCCTAACCCGACCCGCCTAACCCGTTTAACATTTATAAAACAGAAAATTAAAAATCGAAAATTCACAAAAAAAATACAAATACAAAATTCAAATGAAAGCATTAATAATCCATTTTTTGTAGTTCAAACTTATAAATTCTAACCAAATCAAAAGAATTAAAAATCCAAAGCATTAAAAAGAAAACTTATTTTATATACATACATATATATATATATATATATATATATATATATAAACGGGTTATTCGGGTCATTTTCGAGTTGAAATTTTTGACCCTGACCTTACCCGTTTAATTTTCGTGTCGTGTCGTGTCAACCCGTTTACTTAAACGGGTTGAAATGTATTACCCAAACCCGTTTATTTCGTGTCGAGTTCGTGTTGGATTAGCGTGTCTTGTCAGTTTTTACCAGGTCTACTACAAACCAAATAGGCCAAAGATTCTAAATCCTCCTAAATCCAAATCATTCCAATTCAAAATCCAAATCCCTCAAAACCATTTAATCAAACCAAACAATCCCTGAATGTTTAAGGGGGTGTTTGGGATTGCTTATTTGAGGGGCTTATTAGCTTATTGCGATTTGGCACCGGAGAAAAGCTATTTTGAGTTTTTGGATGGAAGAAGTTAAAAACAGCTTATAGCGGTGCCAAACCGCTGAAAAGCTATTTCTGATAAGTCATTTTGTTTTAACTTATGACTTATTGGTCATATTTACATGTATAAGTTAAAATTGCCAAACACTTAAAAAGTGCTTATCAGCTTATTGCGGTGTGGTACCGCTATAAGCTAATCCAAACATTTTTTAAAAAACTCCGGTTTAACACCACATAAGCTGATAAGCACTTTTTCAAATAAATAAGCAATCCCAAACACCCCCTAAGTACACTTCAGTAATTACAAATTGGATTATAAAAATCAAACTATATAAAATTTATATACGAATTCATATACACTTCCCAAACCTCTATGATTTTTTTACTCTTAGGCCTCTTGTGAGTTGTGAAACTGGGCTCTACCCGTAGTCCTGTTACCACTTACCACGGGGCCAATGACTCTTTGGTAAATTAGATAATCTTATCAATATAAAAATCAAAGTCAATAATTCAAGTCTAGAATTTGCTACTAAGTTGTTGATCTTACAAAAAGAAAAAAAAGAAAGACAACTTTTTGTTTCAATGAAACGGAGGAAGTAAAACTTGTCATTTTTGCATGTATCTCAAAAGGTAATGACATATTTGCCATCGTTGTCATCTTACATGATATAGATTGTTCATTATGCAAACCGGAAGGTTTTCACGTAAATAGCTTCTCTATCCATTGAGGTATGTTGGTCTTCATTCATTCTATCCTTTCTAGACCATACCTTTGTATGAGATATACTGGATTCGTTTGCTTTGCTTTATAATGTTGATTATGTTTATAAGATTTACTTCAATTTGAAAAATAGAAAGTTCATTTAAGACATTTTCCCCATATGTTTTTATTTCAGTAGGGTATTTTTTTAAAGCAGTAAAAAAAACATGAATACTCCATTAGTATCAAGTATATAATTATTACATCTAAAAACCATCACTTATAATCAATAACTATTTATTTAAAAAAAAATGATTTGCAAACTACAACATATTAATATGCTTTTATAGCATTATATGTGGAATTTGAGAGGTGGGTATGACCATTTTTGAAATCTAATTAAATCTTGATATTATTTATGAATTTATATGATTTAATTATTATGTTATTTATGATTTTGAGATTCAGGGATCGTGTGTAGCATCAAATCAAGACCCAAAGATCATGGAACTTGGAAAACATAATGCAACACTTCGAGTTAAGGTACGTGAAGATTACTTTAGAGCATCTTCAACAGCTATGTTAAAATAGAAAAATTTGGAATTTTTGCATTTTTGTTGCTCCAAAAGCTATGTTATCCTCTATGTTAAAATAGAGAAAAAAAGGAGAGAGAGTATAAAAATCTCTAAATTTAGAGAAATCTCTAAATAGACAGTTTTCTTCCAAAACTAATCATTACCTCCAAAAAGTAAACTTTTCTTCTCCCAACTTTCTATATATTGAATATTTAATAATATAATTAAATAAATTAAATATTTTAATAAGATAATTAATACTAGAGTTGCTAAAATAGAATAGCTGTTGGAGTTGGATGCGAATTTTTTTAGAGATTTTGATTTCTTTTACTCTATTTTAGAAAAACTTTAGCATAGCTGTTGGAGATGCTCTTATGTTTTCAAATTTTATACTTTTTTCATCCTAAAATAATTGTATATGGTTCCAATTTAATATGTCTCAAAATAAGTGTCAGATTTCAGAATTAAATACATAGTTTTCCATTTTACACTTAATTATGAGATGGAAAAATCTCTCTATTATTAGAGGTAAAATTATTTTTTAATCACTAAAAAGTATAATAATTACGTATTTATAAAAATGTGTCTTTTTCACTGTGAACATTTATTTTCGGACGAAGAGGGTGTTAAAAATAAGTTTAAATAATCTCATTTAAAAAAACCCGTAATTTATTAATCAAAATCTTTTTTAAAAATAAATATGTTAGATGATTTAAAAAAAGTTAGTAAAAAAAGGAAAATATTTTATTGTAATTAAAAACTACTCGAGCAAGTAGCTATTAGTCTATTACCCGAACACTTTAAAAACTAATAAGATCTAAAAAGGGATAAGGGATCTCATTGCGTAAACACATTCTAGTACTTACTAATAATTGCAGAAGCTTGTCTATAAATGTCAATGTGGAAAAATAGTATTCAAAAACATTAAAACCCATTTGCGACCTTTTGTCACAAGTAAAACTTTAATTCAATTGTTTCAAAAATGTATTTGACTTGTGGACGTTCAAAATGGAGTTCAACAAGAATGATCTTATTCAATCATTTGGGTTGTCATGGGTATTTCCAACAGCTTTCTTAAAATTTCTCCAAAATGAAGAATCAAAATTTAAAATCTACATATATCTTCAACAGATTTTTCATTTTAAAGAATCCAACATTAAAATATTATATTCATTTATTAAAATATTATTTCTCTCTCTTTTCTATTGGTCCTCTCACTTGTTAATGATAATCTCTATATTTGGAGAAAAAACCTTTCCCTTTCCTACTTTCACCATTTTAGAGATAGTTTTGGGAAGCTATTAGATCATAATTTAGACCCAAAATCCTCATTTTCTCCAAAATGGTGAAGTTGTTAGAGATGCTCTAAAGTCCAAGGGATGTAGTGGAAATATAATCTTTTACAGGTACGGGTAAGCTAACCCGATTATCTATAGTTGCCCAAAAAAAAAACCGATTTAACTTTTAACCAAACGAAATATAGTTTACACGTTTAGCGAAAAAGAAAATAAATGATGCCTTATTTGATTTAATGTATATAGTTTAATGGAAATGTTTATTTTATTGATTTAAATCTAAAATATCTTTTAACAATGATAAAATAAATAAAAATCAATATTATTTAAAATAGATACTTTAATTCCAGCATTATTTAATTATAAAAATTAAAAGAAGAAATTCGAATAATCTGATGGATGACTCTTCAAAGTGCAAACAAAACGCGTTTTTACTCACAAAGACGCCCAAACATCCCCATGCTCTTGAACATTGCGTTTTTAAATTTAAGAAGAAAAAAAAATATCGGCAAATTGCATGAAAAATTAACGTACTTTAATTTGATTCTTGTTTTGGGGAACATACTTTAAAACTTTTATTTTGGTACCTGAGATGTGAAATCTCAAACTTTTAAGTACCAAGTTTACATATAAATGCTTACTAGGATTAAGTTTTATTTGACATGACATTATTTATTTATTTTTTAACGTCAACTAAGAATATAAATTTCATGTCATCATTTTTTAAAATGTAAAATTTATATTTTTTAATTAAGAAGAAAATTTCATATATATTTTTCTAATTCTTAAACTTATCACAATTTTCTTAAAAACCAAGAAAATCAAATTAATGTAATTTTTTTAAAACAATAAAATATATAATTCTTTTTCTTTATTAAAAAAACGACCATAAAATTTGTAAAACTATTTAAGTGATTGTAATTCGTGTAATTCTTTATTAAAAAAATACGATATAACAAAAATATTACAATCATGTAAATAATTTTATAAATTTTATGGTCATTTTTTTAATAAAGAAAAAGATTTAAAAATTTTATTGATTTAAAAAAAATTACAAATTTGATTTTTTTAGTTTTTAAGAAAATTGTGATAAGTTTTTAGAATTAAATATATATATATATATATATATATATATATATATATATATATATAAGGGAGAAGTTCATTTGAGAAATGGTAAATATATGAGAAATTGATAAGTAATTTTAGTCATTCATCTGGTCAACATTTGCGGTTTTGACCGCGAAGCACCGGATAATTCCTTGTGTGGTCTATAGAAGGTAGAGGGATAATTTCGTAAAATACACGGGATGAGTTCATATATGAATCTGTATGAATCACATGAATCTTTGTGATTCATACTGATTCATATATGAATCTTTGTGATTCACAAAGGTTCATATATGAATCATGTATGAATCACAAAGGTTCATATATGAATCTGTTAGTTAGTTCAACTGATTCATATATGAATCAATTAAAAGAGTTTAGTTGTGAATTGCACTGATTCATATATGAACATATAGTTCATATGTGAATTATACATGTTCATATATGAACACAACCCGTGTGTTTTGTAAAATTTACGAAATTGTCTTTCTATTTTTGGGATAGCCGCAACTTTTGACCAGTCAAAGCCGCAAATTTTGACCGGTCAAAGCCGCAATATTTGACTAGTCAAATCCGATCTTGACCATATGAATGACTATGATTATTTCTCTATTTCTCATATATTTACCATTTCTCAAATGAACCAAACACTATATATATATATATATATATATATATATATATATAATTTTTTAATTAAAAAAATATAAATTTTACATTTTTAAAATGATGACATTGAATTTATATTCTTAGTTGGTGTTAAAAAAATAAATAAGTAATGTCATGTCAAAAAAAAACTAATCCTAGTAAGCATTTGTATGACATTAGTAAACTAGGTACTTAAAAGTTTAAAATTTCACATCTCATGTACCAAAATAGAAGTTTTAAAAGTATGTTACCTAAAACGAGAATCAGACTAAAGTACGTTACCTTTCATGTAATTTGTCCGAAGAATATTTATAACTCTTAAAGAAAAGGGGGAAAAAGAAAAAAAAATCATGTTTTTAAAGAAGGAAAAAACAAGACGTCAATTTTATAAATATATCTTTATTTGTTTTACAGTTGATTATAATTGTTGGTTAGAATTGTAATTGTATAAATATTTGTAATTGTTATTATTTATTTCCTTTACTTTCCTTTCATATGTGGTAAGAAAATCAGCATTGTTTTCTTTTCTTTCCCATTTAATAGAATTCAAGAACACAAGAATTTCCCCCACTTTTAATTCTTTATAAAAAGAGAGTGGAGAACACAGCATAAAATTTTAATACTTGTTCACCAGTTCAAAATTGATGTTTTATTTGATTGTTCAAAAGGAAAAATAAAAAATTAACATAGATTTAAGAGTCGTTTATCGAAACACTTACCCGGTAAGTATTTATCGATTAAATTTGACGTTATCACTTACCTAATCAGGTGAGATTTTGGCTCATTAAAACGGTATCGTAGGCAAAAATTTATCCGGTAAGTGCTAACCGGGGAAGAGTCGTCGCCCTCACTTACCTGGTAAAACTTTTAACCATTATTTTCGCTCTTACCAGGTAAGATTATTAATCATTGTCATATTCATCGGCTAATGTAATATAAATTAGTAAAGTTGATAAGCGCTTATCCGGGTAAACGTTTGGTAAACGACCCTTTATTACTTTTTTAATGTCCAAAAGGACAAACATGACCAATTAATGAAATGAAAAGAAAGAAGTCATGATCAAATTGCTAATCTTGAATATAATACGATTCCTCCTTTGATTCAAATTAAGTGTTTATATTTTAATTTGTTTTCAAAATTCAAATAAGTGTACTATTAAAAATAAAATTTTAATTCTATTTTACCCTTAATTATAATATGGAGAAAATTTATCTTTCTATTATCAAGGAC
Source organism: Arctium minus (assembly GCA_954870635.1). Lineage (NCBI taxonomy): Eukaryota > Viridiplantae > Streptophyta > Magnoliopsida > Asterales > Asteraceae > Arctium > Arctium minus. The sequence goes on from OX941084.1 coordinate 22,514,441, forward strand.
TGAGACGTTCCAATCTTTTTGGAGGCCATGTTACATCTAAACCTTCAATTACAATACAAAGTGAGATGACAAATATATACATATACAAATTACCGAGACGATGATACGACATATTATTTTTGTTTTTTTGATAGAAATTAGTGAGGGACTAAAGTGGGTTGTAGCTTTAAATTCGTCGATTAAAGATTCTAAGAGCATCTCCAACAGCTATGCTAGAATGAAAAAAATTAGGATTTTAGCATTTTTGTTGCTCCAACAGCTATGTTATCCTCTATGCTAAAATAGAGAAAAAATGAGAGAAATTGTAAAAATCTCTAAATAGATAGTTTCCCTCCAAAACTAATTATTACCCTCAAAAAGCAATGTTTTCATGTCCTAACTTTCTATATATTATATATTTTAATAATATAATTAAATAAATTGAATATTTTAATAAGGTAATTAATACTAGAGTTGTTAAAATAGAATAGCTGTTGGAGTTGGATGTAAAACTTTTTAGAGATTTTGGTTTTTTTCTCTCTATTTTAGAAAACTTTAGCATAGTTGTTGAAAATGTTCTAAACAACATAAAATTGAGCCCAAAATTTAGAGGACCCTGTTCAAAATCACACATCTAACATGCTAAAGAACAACCATACCTACTGCCTAGAATAAAAGTGTTATTTAATTATTTAAAAAATATAATAATTACACATTTTTAAAACTGTTATTATTTTCATTATGGACATTTATTTTGGAACAGACATTAATATTAAAACTTTTCCACAAAATCCTTTCCCATAAAAGAAAAACTTTTCGACTAAATGAAATATTAACAAATTGACTTAATAATATATTCTATTATTAGTTTAATGTCTAAAATCATCAAATGAAAAAAGCGTCGAAACTTATTCAGAAAATAAAATATCAAGCTTTTTGTAACCGCTCTAAATGGAAATTGTGTATTGTTTACAACAAATAATACCTCACTGTTTATAATTCAAAATTTCATACTTAGGTATCGTTTGTTTTTTAAGAGGTCTAAAGTCTGAAGTCTTAATTTAGTTATGATTAATAAGAGGTGGTGTGTAAAAATGTCTGAACGATTTAGACTTAAAGAGAGAATAAAAGATTTAAAAAAAAAAACAAACAACCCCTTAGATAACCACTTAAATTCTTGACATTCTCATTACACTTGAACAAAATGCAAACCAAAACCAGAAAGGACGAATCCCGGATCCAACATGACTAATGAACGAACTGCGTGCTTTCAAGGATTGACCAAGATCCGTTGCTGGTGCCCTTATATTTTTTGAAACTGAACTCTTTGGCATACATCATTAATGGTGGAATTGGTATAGTTGCCTCCGTATAAAAGGCACAGGTTCAAGTTCCTCTTTCTTATAAATTTTGGTGTTTTTTTATATACCTCTTGTATTTTTTTTTTAATTTGTAGATAGGATTCGAACATGGATTCCTTCTATGCATGGACAAAGAACCAGCCAACAGATCTATACAAGTATCGTGAAAATTATATATAGATTTTTTTTATGGTTAAATTGTGCAAGGACAAGGAACCTGTGATAATACGTGGAACCCTAGAATCGCTCTCCAAAATATCCCTTGAAGAGAAAGGGGTGGTTCCAACATATATACAGGAGAAATGGTCAAAGTCTAGCCGATGTGGGACTCCAACACACCCCCTCCAACGGAGGCTAGATGGACACAAATTGTCCCAGGGTGTCGAGAGGGGGTTAGCCGGAGTGTCGAATCCCTAGAGTGGCAGACCTCGACTCTGATACCATGTGACAATACGAGGAACCCTAGGATCACTCTCCAAAAGAGCTCTTGAGGAGAAAGGGGAGGTTCCAACATATATACGGGAGAAATGATCCAAATCGAGCCAAAGTGGGACTCCAACAGAACCAACCAAGTACCGTTGGACCAATGGCCCTTTGGTATTGACATCGATTCTTGGTAAAAGACGATATAAATTAATCACTCCCACATTCTCAAGAAATATAGATTATGCACTTGTGTTGACACACATTTAAAACATAATCCCATGCACTAACTTCCATGCAAAACATGCATGCCTATCGTAATCGATTCAAACCTGATTGTTGTGGACTTACGGTTTCCGATGCTAGTTTCCCGAAAGCAACAGTAGTCCACCCTCCTGGTTGGCGTAGCCAGCTGGGCGATTGTAACGAATATGGCAAATGCAGAATTAAACAAACAAGCCAACTCAAAAGTAAAAGAAACCACCAGATTTACATGAAAAAATGGCCAAGAATATGCAGTTTTTAAAAGGGTACTTCAAAAAAAGATGGATTTTACATGTATGCTATTACTATATTATAATCAATACAAGGAAAACAAAAGAATCAATAAAACCTGTTTCACAACCTGGTCCAAATATGCCACTCATTACTTGCAGGTGATGTTATCTACACTGAAACATATTTGTTTCGCTCTTGTACTACCGAGTAAAATAAATTCCGACCACTCCATTATTACGTTCATCAACTCTTTGCCTACAATAAGTAAATTTTGTGGTACAATGGCCGAAACTTATTTTACTCGATAATAATGTCACCAATCATATATCTTTTTCCATTATGTACCTGTGAAGAAACTTTCCACAGAGATGAGACCAGCAGAACGAATGTTAGAACCTCCATCATCCTGTGCTGTGTCGTGCCTGATTAACTCAAAATTTTGGTCTACAACTCTTGAGGTTTCCAATTTAAGCCATTTTTAGTAGGAGAACTCGAGGCCTCTGAGTGATATATACTTTTTTACCCATATCGCGATATCTTCTGCACATGCCTGAGCTTTTGGTGTCTTGAGGAACATCTCAAAGGTAGCAAATTCATGTACAGCATCCTTGTAATCATAAACTGGGGCATCTACGTTAACTTTCCGAAGCTCCTGCGAGTACGCAATGGCCCGGTCACGCATCCAATCATGTTCGGCTACTACTGTGAGTGTAGGAGGCATGTGTTTTAGAGGGACTTTTCTAGTGGACGTGAGAGGGTTGGCTGCTGGATGGTCTAGATTAAATTGATCATCTGGTAAAAGAAGTTTCCAAGCTAGTATGGCCATGGCTCGGTCATAAAGGTAAGAGTTAGCCAACATGATTTCGGATTTTGTGGGAGTGCTTCCAATGACGAATGGGTACATAAGGACTTGTGCGACTACTCTTACAGGGTCCAAGAGGTTCCCGGCTTCCACTGCCTTTTGTGTCACATAATTTGCAATATTTGAACCAGAACTTACGCCAAGGAGGACACATCTGTTAATGGCCATAAACACGATTAGAAAAGCAAAAACCAATATGTGGTGCGTTGAAGTTTGTTTTATGACATGCAAGCCAGTGATAAACCGTATCTAAAAGAACCCCCATAAAGGTCAGAAAGTATGAACATCAAATGAGATAGAGTTGGTTCTAATCAATTGAACATATATATAGGGGCAAAATCAAACAAGAAGCGGTCAACTTATGAGAAGGGAGAAACAATTTAAACCACATAACTCATTAGAAAATACCATAAATAGAAATAGAAAACATTTTCAGAAATTAGGATAATTATATCCTTTAGGGTAGAATTGGAACAAAAAAACCATTTGAATCCCTTAAAATCTCATTATATCCTTTAGATTTATTTATTTTTGGATTTTAACTAATTCATGATTTTTTTTCACTATTATTTAGATCCACTTTTGATTAAAAAAAATCACAATTTTCATCAAATATCATATGTGATATTCACGATCAATCAATTATTTTTCTCACAATTTTTTTGCTGATTTTTTTCATAATTTTTTGGGTCCACATTTTAAATCATATGTGATATGTTACGAATAACATATGATATCTTACGTACCACATATGATCCACTATGTGATTTTTGTACGTATCACATGTGATAAAATAATGGTAAAAACATATGAACCTAATATCAATGATCACATGTGATAAGATCAATATTATATGTAATAATATCGCATGTGATTTACACCAGCATCGACTACATTATCATATGTAATACAATCAATGGATCGATTTCCTTCTTCGTCTAAATCGACAAGTGGATCCATCAAAAATTTCAACCTTATAAAAACGACGGATGAAAGCAAGACTAGAAACTTGTAGATGCTAAGAAACTCGATTAATCTACTAGAGCATGAAGCAAGGATGCGATAAGATTCCATTCCTTGAATTGGTTTGGAAATTAAAATAAAATCCCCGTTTATTTGGGATGTAATCATGGTTAGTCCCCCCCCCCCCCCTCTCATCATAAAATGACATGTATACCCTTTTTATTTAATTTTAGAAAGTTCTATTTAATTCAATGATTTAATGAGGTGTGCGGTTGATATTACTTCTCACATTCTCGTAAGTTGATTGGCTTCTCATATGATCCTCCCTCCCCCACCCCCTCTCTGCATAATATACATAGGGGTCATAGAAAAATAAGAAAGGCTAGATCTCGTGAGAAGGTAAGAAGAGAAGGTTAAGGAATGGTTCAAATGTGAATCATTAAAAAAAATCCGATATATGTATATATATCTATGTATATATGAAGGTACATATGTGAACCGACGTTACTGATTATCCGTATGGGTTCATATATGCCTCGTCAAATGAATTTTTTCAATTATTCACATATGAACCTTCCCTTCTTACCTTCTCACAATATTTAGCATTATTATTTGAACCTCCCACTATATCTATAGACGCACACACTCACATACACATTTATTAAAGCTTTTATTGCATATGGAGCCTAATTTGAGTCAGAATGAGTCGACCAAACTAACAGATACAATTATATTTCTTATCCTCTCCTATGTCTGAAGTTTCTTCTTTAATAGGGCTGCATTTTTTAATTCTTTGATTACACATCGATTAGAATTCAAGAATCACAAAATGTATCCTAGCAACCCCTGCTGATGTAAGCAATTGTTGAACACTTGAACCATGTGAATACCGTCTTACTTTTCCATTTCCTTCAATTATCAATCTTAAAAACTTGGGGATGCCTCAAAAGTAAGAGCCAATGAACTAATTAAACCACAAGTCTTGCTCTACATATTTGATAAACCTTTAGCAACACCTCAAACGTAAGAGTCTGAACCAACTAAACCACAAGTTTTACACTAGAATCTGGGTCCAGAACCAATTCCATATGTTTTAGAAGTCTACATGAAATAGTTGGATCCAAATCAACTAATCAAATACCTCCAGCTTAATGTCCCTAGTTCATGCTTCTATGATGAAATAAGCGATATTTAACTTAACAGTTGCTGTAACCTTGGGGAGGTTTAAGGATAGTGTAACAAGTAACAACATGAAAATGAGTTAGAAAACTGGTCTCTTCTTCGCATCATGCCCCATGTGGAATGTTTCATACATATTTCATTGTGCCTTTGATGTTATAGTTAGTGGGCATACAATATATATAATGATCAATATATACACATATAATTTCAAATTACCATATCAATTACATCACATTCGTCCAATTGTCATCCAATTACCCAACACAAACTGTTCTTTCCTTTTGTCCTCCCATTTCAAATATGTATGGTTGTGATCAATAAAATTTTTGTGTGGAGGTATGCAAGTGAAAAGATTGTTATCAATGTACTTATTTGACAAAGAAGTGGAACAGTTATTATAATTTAGAACAGAATCATATCATAAAATTAAAGAATGCAAGTCCTTGAAAAGTGTATACCTCGAAAGATCAGCATGAGCAGCGATCCAAGGCTCAATCATAGAAGAACCAAAACCATCAACAATCTGCCCCCTCCTCAAATCAACACCACCGGAAATCCTACACTCGGCCAAATTCGCCTGTTTGGCTAACCAATTCAACGCCTCCACACCATCGTCAAACGCCGCCGGATACTTACTCTCCGGTGCAAGCCTATACCCTACCGCCACCACAATCGCATCACACGCCTTCGCAATCCTCCGACAAAACAAATCATTCCCCAACGAATCACTACTCCCAGTCACAAATCCACCTCCATGAAACTGCACAATCACCGGCAATTTACGCAAATTATCACGCAAAATCGGCGAATAACCACCATAAACCCCATCCCCGTGTTTCAAACCTCGGGAGTCGGCAAGTACGGAATCAGGGAGAAAGATCCGGAGGGAGAGAGATGTTAAAGGATCGATATGGATATCTTTGGTGGCAACATCGTCTTGAGAGAAACTAGGGTTAGCTGGAACAACGGATTCATCGGGGCGTGATACGACACCGAATTGATTGGGGGTTTTGGTGTGTGATTCAGTGAGGGTTTGTAATTGACGCTTCAAGATGAATTTATGAAGAAGACTGTAGAATTTTACAGATACAGAGGGCATTGTGATGAAGAAGAAGAAGATGATGATTATACATTTAGGGATCTGAGAGATGAGTTAGGGTTTTAAGATGATCGATGAGACTTGTTCCATTCAAAATTGGAGGAGATGAGAAGAAGGTTCGATAATGGTATTAATTAATATTTTAATTTTAATTTAGTGGGTAGAATTCTTTTTTTTCTTTTCTACATATGCAGGCTGCCTTGCATGCTTTCTAGAATCTAGACCTTTGACATTTTTTACGTGAGACTAATTGACATAATTAGTCATTAAGTGGCGGATGCAGAAATTATATATATATATATATATATATATATATATATGGATGGAGACGAGTCAACCACCCTTCCTTTTAATCTTGACCGTTTAAAATCATCTAACTTTTAATTTGGACCGTTTAAATTAAGAAGTACCACTGATGAAGCATGATGTACTAAACAATGATTCTAACCCCACATCTTCTCCATGTTGCTCTAAAATAGCCAATCTTCTCCCCCACGCTTCCCTAATTTCTGCCCACGCCCCCCTAATTTCCCTCTCCTCACTAATAATACGACTTCGGCTCCCCTAATTTCCCACGTCCCTCACTAATTTCCCTCTCCATCACCACCATCCATGCTCTCTAGATGCTCCTCTAGGCTCACATCGTGCCCTCCTCATCCCACCTCATTTATGCACCGCCTCGTCACATCAAAAGGATTTACCACACTAAGAAGTTCAATTAATCAAAGAACCAAGTATACGGTTGAAGAAAAGATTGAACGCAAGTGATTAGATCAACCTGGTGATGCATTTCCCCCCTGAGTCTCCTGATCACTTTTCGACCTCCTTTCTGGTAACATCGATTTCAGATTTATATTTGTTTTTAACTTATTCCATTCATCATGTTCTTTTTTGAAGTTTTGATTATTGTTGTTAGAGAATGATTTAGTTTTTATGGTTTCGATTCTGTTTCCAAGTTCTCAGTTTTGAAGTTCATTTTTTTTGTTATTTGCTTTGCTTACCATGTGTTTGTTGAAAGTCCTCAATGAACAACTCAAATGTGTTGCTAAGAATGATGTTTTTCCTTTGTTTTAAAGGATGTTCTTCGAATATCATATCCTCTGGTAAATTCTACTTCAACCGAATGATTTGTATCTGGATTCTAAAACTGTTAAAATTACATGTTTTGCATTTACTAACTTGCAGTGATTTTTTATCCTATTGTTGGCCCATATAGCTTATGTGTTCTATATTACTGGATTCAGTTTATTATAACCTTATTGTTGAACTCATGCAGAAGTTCTTCACATCCAGATTGTCGCCCATGTGCAAGCCCAAGTTTGAGATGAAACATGTGGAAAGAACTTCTAATTAGCACATTGTGTAATGCTTTGCTTGTATGTTGGTCACTTATATTGGATTTTTATCATGTTAATCATATGTTATCTGTATTAATTATTCACCGGCCATCTATGAATTCATTGCCTCTAGACCTCTTTTACGGCAGATAGAAGCGATGCATGTTGCTTTCTTTTTTAATTTCATTTTCTTATTTTCACCGGTTCTTTTGTTGAACGCACTGTATACGGTATACCTCTCTCCAAGTCCAAGGTGGGATCAGAGGCAAAAACATTGGCTGGTTTTGGGCCGAGAGCCATTCGAGCAGCATTTCGATGCTTTTAAAGACAGAATGGTCATCTCCTGCACGGTGCACCGTAACAGGTTAGTTATATTCAAATATTGCACTTTCATATGCACAAATCTGGGTTTTTTAATTTCATGTTGTGTTTTCCCTTATTTGCAAAGTCCTTTTCTCATGCAGGCATGAATTTCTATGAATTTCTGAAGATCATAACTTCTCATTGGATTTCAGAAGTATTTTGGAGGAACACACATTCTTGGAACTATATTTCCAACTGGAAAGAACATGTGCTCATATACATATCAACATGCACCAATCGGTAATTCGAAGAAATATTCAATGGACCATTTCATAGTTTTTCAGCTTTCGGAAGCATTCAATAAAATTGTTACTTTTACTTGATTTTATTGGATTTCATCATTATATATTATATTGACCCCCACTCACTCTCCCCGCCCTGATTTCTCACACTCCAATACCAGATTTTTTCTCCCCCTCAACCTCCTGTCATCTCCTCCGTGCAATATATACACGCACATGCAGACTTGCAAATTCTGATTTTAGATTCAGAAGAAACAAGAAGCCCTACCCTCTTCCTCCTCTGCCATAACATATAGCCTATAAATACATACTTCCAAATAAATCTTGAATTGATGGTGTATAAGCAGACAGATAGAGGAAATCAAAGAGTTCAAAACCGGACAGATAAGCCTAAATCATTTGATTCCTGTTTTTTGATAACCTATTCAAAAATCATAATTTTTGTTTCATTAATATATATTTACACTTGTGGATTCGATTTCTTTTTCAGATTGGAAATGCATACATCGATGAAGAAACTCAAAACAAGGGAACACATGATTTCTTGTGGTTTCAATCATTGATTCCTGATGAAATCCATGACACAATAGTCGCGAATTGGTAATGCTTTAATTAATCGATGGAAGTCTATGGGTTGTTAATGCTTTAATTATTTAATGTGTTACCTAATTCACTTTATCAACTGTGGAACTTGAATTTGTGTTGCAAACTAAAACCATTATGCATTCTTTGTTCAAAATCTTCGATTTTTAGTTGTTTTGCATTTTATAATAAATGATGGTTTGCAACCGAAACGGTAAATATGATGGTCCACGAAGTCAATAATTATAGGGCAATCCATCTTAGGATCAACCGATAATGTTAACACATCTTAGCCTGCAATCTAAACATATATTAACATGAAAACATTAACACATCTTAGCCTGCAATCTTAACACACCTTAACTTTAACTTATGTTAACACACATTAACCATGAAAGCATTAACACACCTTAACAAATATTAAGGTGTGTTACTACGTGTTTAGATGTGTTAAGGTGGTTCCAATGGATTTTGGAGTTCCTACCGGAATGAACTGGCGAAGCTGGAAATCTCCATTTTCATTCGTCACCTTGTCTGCAGATACAAGTAAGTTGATCAAATTATATGTAATACTTTAGATACCACATAAAAAAGAGAGTAACCGACACAAAGTTGGGACTAAAATGCCACCAATTTGCAGGTGGAAAGCTCTTGAGAAAGATGACTCCATCCAACACTTGTCCGGATGCCAAAGAACAAGTACCCAATCTTTGTTGAGCTACTGTAGTGAATTTCTTTGAATAAACTTTTATGGAATGAAAGATAAGGATGGCAGTAAACAGAAGCGTTAACAGCCTAATAATTATGTTTTGCCAACTTTTTATTGGAACCATCTACCATTGTTGATTTGATCGGTCCAAGTTTATTTCCAAAACAAACCTTCTCCATTCCTTAAATCCTATCACAATTACAGTAGATTAGTCTACATATGATACTGTTTACACTATTACACATAAATTAGAAAGTGAAGCTATGATATAAAACCAACTTTGAGAACAATACAGTCATACAAATATAAGAATATTATTAATTGATGAAGTCCTGAACTTACATAAGCTGAACAAGGGTAGAGTGGCCGCCCACATGAAACAGAATCACTTAGGGGTTGTTTGTTTTTTAAAAAAAAACCTCTTAATGACTCTTAAGTCTGAATCGTTCATACCTTTTTACACATCACCTCTTATTAATCATAACTAAAATAAGAGTTCAGACTTTAGACCTCTTAAAAAACAAACGGCACCTTAGTCACCATAACTTCCTTTCTCATCGAACCTAACCCTATATATATATATATATATATGTATATGTATGTGTGTGTGTGAAGTTATATGCAAGGTAATTCATTAACTCCTAAAACTTACCACTATATTTCTTTCAGACATAAAGCATACAGAGAGTTAAAATGGTAGTATCAAATAACCGATCAACGGAAGGCATTATACCCGTCTGTTTAAATTAATCTGAGATTGGATCTGGACTGTTTAAACTAATACATTGGTGCATTGTTTTGATTTACTACTCCGATCTGATTTACTAACTGTGTAATGAGGAATTAGATTTACATCAACTCTTGCTGTACATGATGGTGATATTGATATGGGAAACATGGAAAATGGCAACATTTTTATGGGTTATTTAGAGTTCATTAGGAGGTAATTAAATATGAAAAAAAAACATAAGCTAAAATACCAATGGTGACCCTACGTACAATTTTTTTTTTGCTTTGGGCTTTTTCTTTTTTTCTACTCCTTAAAAAGTAGATAATTTATGACAATTTACTAATTTGTATTTTTTTTATCTATGACAATTTGGCCCTTCGAATTACATGCTCCATTGTGATATTTGTGTAGATAGTTTTGATCCGCAGTAGGTGAGGTGATAACCATTTCTCATCCTAATGTGCATCAATTTCTCATAAAACGGTTGATAATCACTTCTCACGTTTCTCACCTTAATCTTAATTTTTCACCAGAACCCAACCCGGTTTTGTGTTTATATTATAGATTTGCTTGGGTGTAAGGTTCATTTTCATTTCTAATAGTTAGCACGATATATGGTATCATTGAAAATACTCTTGCGGATGCTTCTGGATTATCACCGTCACGTTAGGACGTATGAGAATACACTGATAACTAAAGTTTTCGATCTCTACAGGATAAAATAATCAAGTGACTAAAAGGTAACATTATGTTTTAATGATGAAGAATCTTTTGTATTTCATTGTAACACATAGTAATATCTGCTCAGCAAAAGAGTAAATGACATCTCTAAATTAGTTTTTACTGAATCTATATTAAAGCCATAAGATGACAACAAAACATGTCTTATGTTTTAACAAAAAAAAACATATTCGTACTCTTCATTCTTGATCACTTTCTTACATTTATTTAAGTTTTACCCACTACATAGTAAGTTCTAATTATGTTTGTGTTATTAAAGAGTAGGTGGGTACGGTGAAACAAAACCTGCTTTGCAAGATGTGTGCGACAACCAATCTACATAATTGTACCTGATGCACTTATGACTTGCTCTTTTAGATGGACGTGGAGATGACGACGATATATTGGAGGCTTTTGAGGGTAGATAGAATCATACTTTCTTACAAAATTGTCATCCATTTGAACCATCAGTGTGGGTTATATTAATTTTGCAATTAAAAGTTTCATCCATGTGAATGATCGGTGTGTTTTGCGTTTATGGAAAGCCGGTTATAAGTTTGACTAGGCTTCTTGCTCGATTGAAAAAAAAGCATTTCGGCAATAATGAAAAGAGTGACCAATCAAATAACTGTACCTAGATTAAAGTCATGTTGTATACCCGACCAACGGACGGGTATAATACTAGTTTTTATGGTTGGAGGCACACTTAAGAATGTCGAAAAAATTTCAAAAGTGGATAATTAATATAGACCAAAACGGTTTTGGGTTTTTGTTTTCGGCTTATTCGGTTCGGTTTTAGTTGATTTTTTTTTATTGAATAAGGATAACCTAACTAGTAGTAGATTTTTCGAGCTCGACTCGAAAAAATTATACTAGCATCAAGCTCGACACTCGAGCTCGAATAACTTTTTCATGTAGGGCTCAAGCTCGAATATTTTTTGATTTACCAAGCTCGATGTTCGTTTATGGGCTCGTACTCACGATCAATTAACTCGTTTATTGGCTCGAGATTTATAATTTTTATATTTTATATTTCGAACGAGCCGAGTCAAGTCGAGTATTGGGCCTTGCTTCCTTCATGTTGGGGTCCAACAAGAAAATTTACTAAAAAAACTATTTTTTATAACTTTTTTAAAAACATTTGATGGGTTTATTGGGGGCCTAGGACCAGTACCAACAAGGGGTGGATCCGCCCCCGAGTCATTGGATATATAGTATTTAATAAACGATGAAGATTTAAACCGGAACACTACTTTTTATGAAAATGTGAAAACATTTGATATTGTAGGTTATCATATATGATGTTATACGAGAGAAAATTAAGGGTGTACATGTGACTTGGCTCGCGACCTAAGAGCATCTCTAACAGTTTCCTATAATTTTTCTAAAATAGAGAACCAAAAGTGAAAATCTCTAAAATGTATTACATTCAACTCCAACAGATTTGCTATTTTAGAAATTTTAAACAACTTATATTATTATAATATTTTCTAATTTATCATCACAATACAGTTTAAAAAAATAATTTAATATAAAATGATAAAAATTGAATGTCATTGGTGGGATGGAATAAAATAATATTTCTTTCTCACATTTAGAGAATTATAGAGATTTCTCTATATTTAGAGATTTTTCCATGATTCTCTATTTTAGCAAACAATATAGTAATGCTGTTGGAGAAGAATGGCAAAGCAAAACTTTTTTTTTTCTATTTTAACAATGCTGTTGGAGATGCTCTAAGAGTATATACAATACAACCATGGGCGGATCCACATGAAGCATTTTGGTATCACGTGCAATCACATATTTGTTTCCATTAAGGGTGAATTTTTTAAGTTTGGTAAAGGTGAAACCATAGATTTTGTTGTGCGCAACCATAATTATTGAAAATTTAAAGACCCGAGTGAAATTTTATAAAAAAACATGGAAATTTTTAGAAAGTGGGAATAATTTATTAATATTTGAGGTTAATTTTTGTATATTTCGGTTAATAAAATCATATTTTTAATTAAATTTTATTTTATTTTATGATAGCCGTTTGGTGCAACTACTTTGAAAATTTTCTGAATCCGCCTCAATATACAACAACCTTGCAAAAATAGGGATTTTGGTGGCTTTAGAGATTTTTTTTCCAACAAGTATTCTAAGATAGAGAAAATAAGAGCATCTCCAATAGCTATACTAAAATAGAAAAAAAAAATAGCAATTTTTTTGCTTCAACAACTATGTTATATTATATGCTAAAATAGAGAAAAAATGAGAGAAAATATAATAATCTTCAAATTTGAAGAAATCTCTAAAACTCACTTTTTAAAAAGAAAAATAATATTTTAATCTTTCCACCAATAAGAAACATTGAAGTAAATATTAAGGACTAAGGAGAAAAAAATAATATTTTATTAATGTATTGATTATATTATTAAAATAATAATATAATCAATGTTACAATTCTAAAATAGAATAGTTGTTGGAGTTGGAAGTGAATTTTTTTAGACATTTTAATTTTTGATACTTTATTTTTTTTAAGAGTGAATTGCAAATTTGGTCCCTGTGGTTCGTTGTTTTTCTCACATTTGGCCCCTACAAAATTTTTATTGCAAGAAAATCCCTGTGGTATGAAAAGTGCTCGGATTTGGTCCCTATGTCTAACGCCGTCAAACTCTCTCTCGTTAAATCCCTACATGTGCCTTGCACATGAGGGCATTTTGGTCCTTTAACTTATTGTTTTTATTTTTTCATTAAAATAATATCACCATCGATATGTATACACACACACACACACATATATAAATATATATATATATATATAGAGAGAGAGGAATGATCATGCGAGAAGTTAAACATTTTGCGAGAAGGCGATAAGTGTTTAATCTTATATGATTACACGACCTGTAGATGTGTTTAATCATATATGATTAAATGTCTATGTATTGCCAATATAACATGTGTTTAATCATATATGATTAATATTGTGTATCACATGTGATTAAACACTTCTCGCCTTCTAGCAAAATGTTTAGCTTTTCGTTTGAACCTACCCCTATATTTATAATATATATATATATATATGTATGACTGACTTAGCATCGTCCCTCCCAAGAAACCCCCATCGTACTGATTTCAACTCATATTCTTCGTACTTTTGCTTTGATCTCCCTTTCCCCCTCCCTCCCTTCCCCCTTTCTCTCTCTCTCTCTTCAATCTGCAACAACCCTTCTATGTTTCAAACCTGTTTTTTATTCATCACTAACAAGGTATATGAACTAGTTTTCACATAGATCTCGTATGTCTTTCTGATATGGAACCTGCATATTTTAGATTAGGGCTCTTGATTTAGATTTAAGGTTTGAAACAATTTGATTTTTTTACTGATCTGGTGTTTTAGATTTGGTTTTATTTCGAGTATTTTAGTGTGTGTGATTTCAGTTTGCTTTTGATTTGACCGGAGAAGATGATCCTTTAAATCATATTTAAGGACTAATTTCAATGTTTTGGCCGGAGAAAAGACCGGAGGAATTCCTTGTTGAGATGCAAAACCAGAGTCTTCATCCCCTCTTGTTTGGGGAAGGTTGGTTGACACATGTCATAACTTAAGTGGGTAGATTAAAATATTGATAATATTAGATAGAGTAAATTACAAATTCGGTCCCTGTGGTCTATTATTTCAATGAAAAACAAAAAAAAATAAGTTAAAGGACCAAAATGCCCTCATGTGCAAGGCACATATGAGGGGGTTTAACGGAAGGTACAGAGTTAGTCTGAGGGACCAAATTCGAGCACTTTTACATACCACAGGGATTTTACTGCAATAAAAATTTTGTAGGGACCAAATGTGAGAAAAACAACAAACCACAGGGACCGAATTTGCAATTCACTCTTTTTTTAAATATAACATAGCTATTGGAGATGCTCTAAGATGGAAATCACCAAAAAAAAATCGAAATATCACTAAAACCAATATTTTAGGGAGAGATAATATTTTATTTTTTTCCACCACAAGAGGCATTGAACTTGAATGTCTATGTCAGATAAATAAACTTTGTTAAATGTATTGAATATAAGATAAAGGTTGTTAAAATTAGATGTAATGTTTTTTAAAGATTTTGACTTTTGATACTCTATTTTAGAAAAAATATAGCATAGTTGTTGGAGATGCTCTAAGTTATGACCAAAATTGTTAAGAGTACCCACATCGATCTTGCAAATGGCGTTGCAAGATGACATGACATATCCATCAGTCCATGTAGATTGCAAGGTGTATTACACTTGTTAAATTAGCAAAACCATATGCAATGCCAAGTAGATGAAACATTTACATTTTTGTTTAATTTAATTCATTTATTAGTTTGTTTAAACATTAATTATAATTAAATTTAATTCATTTATTAATTTGTTTGAACATTACTTTTTAGTATTTTTATTAAAAAAATTATCCATGATTTATTTTAAACTAGAAGCGTACTCGCACAATGCAGCGAGATACATCATGATTTTAATGTTTCATTTTTTTTGTCGATTTACAGTACGATTTTGGATGGTTTTGAGAAATTGATATTGTTTTTTTTTTATAAATTTGTTTAATTTAGGCTAAATAATATAATGTTGTTTATATAAAAAAAAATAAGTATTTTGTTAGAATTCAATGATTATCTTATATATTTTAATGACATCTAGAAAAAATAATCAATTACTGAAAACGTCAGATCTATTAGGTAAACAACATGAATTTCATTGATCTTGATTGATTTACATGAAATGAGAACTTTCTCTCTCTAAACTCTCTCTCACTTTCTCTCTCTACAATATATGACAATGATAGCTCTTTTTAACCTAATGCTTAACAACTAAGCAATCTAATATCTCCTAAAACCTAATACAATACAACACAATTACAACTCAAATTAAACTAACTTTGACTTTTAACAAAACTATCTTTGACTTTTGACTTCTTTTGACTTTCTTTGACTTTTCTATTACAAAGACTTTACAAGACTTTTACAATTAAATATTGGATACAATTATACACTAACAATCTCCCCCTTTATATTCAAGATTTAAAAAAAATTGACAATAGTCTTCAGCTCTTGATTATTCAAAACTTTAACTTTGACAGCTTTGAACTTTGAAGTTTTGGCAATCTTCAATCATTTGGCTTTTGAAGAATCTTCAGATAAACTTGAAAAGTCTTTCACATTCTCTTTGAAAAGTCATTCTCTTGTGCGATGAAAAGTCATCAAGTCTTGAATTTGAAATCTTTGAATGAACTTTGATCTTTCTGGCTTCGAAGGATCTTTGCATCTTTGAAATTTGAGGAATCTTTCTAAAACTTGTATCTTCATCTCTGTAATCTCTGATCAGTCTTCGAAAAAACAAACTTTCTCGAGTCATCTTGATTTGTCATTGAAAGTCATCTTTGAATAATTTCTTTTCATCAGACTTGATTTGATTGAAATTTCTGAATTTCTCCACAAGTCTTTTTCACTTTGAACTTTCTTTCTTATGACTTTGAAATTGAACTTTGTAAATTTCTCCCCCTTTTTGATGATTGTGAGCATCATTATCATCAAAACTCTTCAATTTCAACACTGTCTTTTAATACCATTCTCCTCCCGTTATGAGAAAATAGCAATCTCCGCCCATTTTGATCTGTGTATCCGTCAATTCATAACATGTATTCATCCGAATCTTTTCAAATTCAGACAAAATAAGAATAGTAAACCTGAATCAACAAATGATACAGTTAGTATGCCTGTAAGTAGCACGGAGCCACTTTGTACAATGGATGTACATTGGAAAGGAGTTTTTGTAATGTTCACTCCCCCAGGGATTCCATTCAATAATCGAAAAACCACAAAGGAATTTTCTATGAATGTTATGACAAGAAAACTCATTCCTTGTGTGTACGTGAAAGTGTAGAATGATTGAAGCTACTCAAGCTTTTTCAGGCTCAAATTGTGTAAACTTGTAACACCCGTAATCTTATGTAAATCTAGATTCCCAACTTGTCTGTATTTGTAACATTTATTCGTTTAATTTCACTCCTATCCGTTGTATCTTTTCCCTTGTTGTAGTCTCGTAAGTCGCGAGTTTGAAATATGGAGTTTTTAGGTTCGGTACATATGGCGCGACCTTGCCACGCGATATTGACAGTGTCACTATCGCGGAAAGTCCTACGACTTTCGGTACAAATGGCGCGACCCTGCCTCGCGATAGTGACAGTGTCACTATCACGTGTCACTGTCGCAAGCGGGCACAATTTCTTTTATTAGACCAACTCCGAAAATAAGTCTTTTTATCTGATTTTTTTGGAAGAAGCTACCTCGTTTTTCTCTCTTCTGGTTGGTAAGTCTTCAAACCCTAGGTCTTCCTTCTCATTTATTACTCCACCTAACCTCCTCCTTCTTATTAATGGTGATTGGTTTATGTGAATCTAAGGTATCCTTGTGAGGATCTCAAGCTCAAGTGCTAGTTCTCTCCAACTAGAACTTCTAGGGTTTTGGTATTTAACCCATTGTGAGTACATCTACCTTTTCTTAAACTTTATACACATCAAAATACATATTTTGACTTCTAATCATCTCCTTGTTTACATTTTCATCATTTATGAGATTTTGACCTAATTTGGGGTTTTGGAAATTTCTAGGGTTTCTTACTATTTTGCAAACTAAAGGAACAAATCATGTCTTGGAACTATAAATGTAGTTGATTTCTTATGTTGACGAGTAAAGGTTCCATTTGTGGCTTTTAGTTAAGTTTATATTTCTAAACATATTATGGATATTTCGGTTGGAAGAGCTATTTGTTGGAAAAGGAAATAAATGGTTTTTAAGAAGTTCATATTTACATTGAGATGGTATTACACATTTTTGGAAATGAGAAAATAGCTTTATGCTTCATGTTTGAGCCTTGTATTTTCTTATCAGCAGTTAACCATGAAAATGTGATTTGGGATTAAATGATATCATGAACTATATGTTTGATTATAGTTGGTCACAAGTGTATTGTGACGAGTCTAGACTAATACAAATGGATCCATAGGTATATAGTTGACTTATTATTTGGGGGTAATTCCCGTATGTAGCTAGTTGAGACATTGGACCCTAGAGGGCAACTTGGTACGGTTATGTGGGACCGGTTACTAGCCGTGGGTCGTAAATGTAAATTCTAGTGAATGAGTATGAGTAGGATCATTGGGTGCCATCCCCCCCACATCTTTATTTGAGTCGGCGTGTTCACGGCCTTGATCCTAGTACGATGAGCTCAAAACTCAGAATATGGCTTACTTTGTGTTTCGCCACAATCCTTGGAATTCGGGCTTATACCCATCATCGCAAGATGAAGTCTGGACCGGAAGGTCATTATGTGTTTACCAAACCATTTACAAGGACGTTGATGAAAATAGTTTATTTATATTTCAACTAATTATGTTATTGTCTTCCATATAAACTGTATGTTCTCACTAGGCTTTAAGCCTAACACTTTTTCTCAAATGATGTGTATAACAGGTTCCCTTAGCGACGGGTCGTCAAGGGGTTGAGAGAAGAACGTGGTCTCTTGAGGGCATTTTTGGATGATAGTTATTTTGGAAGCTTTAGCATTTAAAACCATTATTCAATTTTGTTATTGGGTTGACAACCAATGTAATCTAGCTAGATGTAGTTTAGATTAGTTTGTTGTCGTTTCCCCACATACTATTACAGGTTTTGTAAATGCTCATGCTTTGCCCATTTTGGGTGGTTTGCCCTGTTTATAAACGTTATATTGCCGAATTTTAAATTTTTAAAATTACCCGAATTTTAGGGTGTTACAAAACTGTTGAGACAACAACAAGTATTACACGTACTCAATGTGCATGAAAGAGGTGCGAAGGTGGGGCAAACTTCCTTCTTTTTCAATATCTAAATCTTCCGAGTGAAGACCAGATAGCTCTTCTTTCATCCCTCATCTGCTCTCTTCTACTCTGATTCACTCTCAATGACTTACTTACAAAGACTTACAATGACACAAGGTATTTATATGTTACACCCTCAAGTCTGAAGATAGCAACTTATTAAATTTTTTCTAAATACATCAATAAATACTACAAACTACAAACATAAATTGAGAATTAACCCCAAAGCTCACATTCATCCTATACATACATTCTAGGAAAAGGACGGGTGTTACTAAACCCAATAACAATCACTATCTCCAATCTACGGAAGACTTCACCAGCTACTTACTCTTGTATAAAGCTAAGGCTCAATCCTCATAGCACTTGCTAGAACCGAACCCCCAACTGGAACCTGATGCACATGCCGACAAATAAAAAGGTTAGGCTTAACGCCTAGTGAGCTCAAGAGTTTTAACATGAATGAATATATCTTTAAAAGACAGGAAATCAGTTTTAAAGCAAGATCCTTCAAAACCTTAAACTTCACAATAGAAACGACACATTTTCCCATAATATACACTTTTAAAGACAATGCTCCCAAACATGCATTTCTTGTAAAACGATGCAACCCGTAACTCACCCAAGACGGGGTCATAGTTCGATACTCAATGTGCTAAAATGTAAATAATACTTCATAGCTCAAAACACCCAAAGCTCGGGTGGAACATAATACTCGACCCTTAATTAAAGAAAACAATCCATATAAATGTGATACGCCATTAAAACATGGAACCGAAACTTAATACTCACGCGACCATAAAATGGAATGAAATCTCAATATTAAAGCTTGGATAATTAAATATCCAAAATACCGCGGGTCGACAACGGGGGATACCCATTTCCGTTGAGAGCGGAGGAACACGAAAGTATGCCACTCAACAACGTTGATCGTATGACACTTCACGACACGCAAGCCCAAGTGCCCCTACGACCTCTTGACGAGTTTCACCCAAAGAGATAGCTGACCTTAGCGAATAACACCGGAATTACCGCCAAAGGCTCGGCCCACGGGGGATACAACGAAGGCATTGCCCCACATGGCGAAGGTCCCAACGCCCATCAGAGGACTACCCCCTAGTCATAATAGCTCAACCGGAACTCAACCACTCTTAGTGCCTACTCGTAAAGACAAGGTCATATCCCATGAGTCCCGGAGTCCAACCCCGTACCACCTAAATGACCATCAAATAAGACTGACTTACGTGCCTATGGATCCAATGCAACACAGTCTAAGATTACACGACTACTCATGAATGACTAAAGCACTCGAGCCTGTATTTACCAATAATATGCAATAAAATGCATTAAGACGTACATCACAATTTGGACTCTAAACCGAGCCATTAAAACTGGACAAATGTCCTTAGTATTCTTTCATGCCACCACCGAGCTAAAAAGCCCAAAACCCATTTGATCAACAAATAACGGCTTCCCAAATAAAGAAATGTCTTTAAACGACGTTTACGAAGACACATACTTCAAAGACGAGATCAACCCAAAACTCAACACATAATGGGACCAAAGGTTTTCCAAAGATTTTATGAAGACAAATACCCAACATGCATATAACATGAAATAGACTTCATTTGTACAAAATCATCAAAGATGCATAAATCATAAAATAGATCTTGCTTGTACAAAATCACCAAGAATACGTAAATCATGCTATTTAGTTGTTGAAATGTTCAAAACCCAATATAAGTATTTTAAGAGATTAACACAACCCCAAATTTACCAAATCTGAAAACTTATCGAAATACTCACACTTTGACAAATAACCAAGTAAAACATATTTTACTTCAAAATACTCCAAACTTATCAGCAGTTAACCATTTCAAGTAAAACACTTTAAAATAACCATTTTGGCATGTACACCGTTTTCACAAATCAACTTGAACTCACCTTGCTAGATTTAGGCTAAATCTAGATTTTACCACTTAGAGCTTTCCTTGAAGAACTTGATTCTTCAAAACAAATCTTCCAAAAACCTAGATCCACAAGGTTCCACCATAAATATACATAAACAACCACAAATAATCGATCCCCAACCGTATACATGAATACCTCAACTGATACCGAAACCCTAACTTCCATAAATGAAGAGAATAGAAGATTAACTTGACCCAAGCTTGAATCTACCAACCAAAACACCTCTAGTTCACCAAAATGGTTACAAACCTCCAATCTATGAAAGGGAAAACAAAGGGTGGATGAAACCCTAGAAAACTTTGGTGAAGAAGATGAATAGTGAGAGATAAGAAGCTTACCACAACAAAATACTCTAGTATACTCCAATAGACTTCTATATCTTGTTAGATCCTTGAAGATCTCTCAAAAATGAAACCGTAGCAACTTGAATCACCCAAATCGGAGTTGTGGATCAAAAGATATGAAGAAATGAAGTTTTGGGTGAAATGAGGCTGAAATCAGGTTTTAACCCAAGCTGGAGCCTTCTGCCGTGCGCACGACCCGTGTGCACTTTGTGAAGGGAAAACGCACGACCCATGCACCCCCCCACAGACCGTGAATATTACCCGAAACATTGTTTTGGTCATAACTTCTTCGTTATAGCTCCGTTTTCGCTCCGGAAAGAACCGTTGGACTCGTAATTGAATCCTTTATCCATCAAGACTATAAAATCTAGGATTCAAGTCCAAAATCAAATATCTTATTTTTCCTTAATATATCGGTTTCTGTATTAACTTGCATTGATACCTCTCGAAACTCGGGGTGTTACATTATACCTTCTACCAAAACAAAGAAACAAAAACACAATACATTGACTTTGACTTTTATTACAAAATGACTTTGACTTTCACTGAGAGTTGACTTTCCAGCTTTTGACTTCTTGTACTTTGACCTCTGGTCTTCATGATCTTGTATCCAACATATTTATGCTCTAACAAAGATTGTTAAAGATTCACTTAACTTGTTGTCTAAATGAAATAAAGGATCAAGTTCTAAGTCCAGTTACTCATCCAAGTACAAGTCAAGGAAATCCAGAGCTCTTCTAACAGAACTATCTGATTCTAGTTCTGATGATTCTTCCTCTGAAGCTGAGAAACATTCTGATGAAGATGTTCAAAGATTTGCTGATAATCTTGCCCTCATCACAAAGCAGTTCCAGAAAAGATTTGGTAAGCAAAGATATTCAAATTCAAAGTATGAGGGATACAAGAAAGACAGATCAGACAAATACATGCCAAGGTTTGAGAAGAAGGTTGGAAAGCAAGATGAGAAGAGAGATGAGAAAAAGAGTTGAGAAAAGAGAAGAAAAGAAGGAAGAGAATATTGAGCCTAAATATGGCAGGTGTTACAATTGTGGTAAACCTGGTCATTTTTTAAAAGAATGCAAGTTCAAGAGGACAAAGAATTCAGAGTATTATGCAAAGAAGTCATTGTTTGCAAAGAAGGTAGAAAATGGAAAAGAACTTATGGCTGAAGAAGAGAACTGGTTCTTCCGAAGTTCCGATGAAGAATCAGCACACTTTACTCAAGTGTGTATGATGGCTAAGGTGAATGCTGAAGCTGAAACATCTTCTGACCAATCTGATTGTGATTCTGAGGTAAGTACTCTTTCAAATTCTGAACTTGTTAAATCTTTGATGGCTCAGATTCAAAACATGGAAAAAGAGTTTGAAAATTTAAAAGTCAAACTTAACAATGAAAGACAATCAATGATGAATTTCGTGACAAAAATGCATTATTGAAAGTTGTTGTTGAGGAAAAAGAATCTGAAAAAGATGCTTTGAAACATCCCCAAGAAAATGAAACATTTCTTTTTCGAGAAAGAAACGAGTGGCTGGTGGGGTTAATACAATAGTTGGCATGGGCTTACTGCATTTTTCAATGATGGTTGCTAAAGAATGTGAACCAATCAGAAGATGTGGTTGCCCGACTCAGAAAGTAGTTGGTGCAGAGTTTTGATATTCTTTTAACTCTGTTCTCACACCCTCTTTCTTTTGAACATTTAAGCTCACTTCTAACCAAACTCTCTTTTCCATTTTACCGCTCAGCACAATGAGAAAAACTCAACTGGATGAGTTATCTCCCCCACTCTTTGATTTAAGACCCCTCACCCCTCAATCACTCAAGGATAACTTCCGGGGTAGGAAACACTGGCTAACGTGAATCCATGGAAGTTCTGTTTAAGCTCTCACATGAATCCCATGCAATTGTCCTAAAAAAATGTGTTGCTCAACAATTTAGCTTGAACAGTTAAGTACATGATAACATTGTCAAAATGTATGATCATCAGAAGATATGAATGATAATTGAGCATTTGAACTTTGAAGATCTCTCAAAACATTGAAATTGAATGAATGAAATGAAATCAAGGGAATTATTTTGAGAATCTGATAATGTATCAATAAGATCAAATATCACGAAATATGAACGTTAAAGGTTAGGGTATCAAAGAACTTGATAGTTTGTTTATATGAACGAATATAAACAATTTAGCAATTAACGAACAAAGATTGAAATGATGATTGATGCTCAACAAATTCGAAAGCAAACGAGAGTATTACCATCGAAAAATTGGTTCGTTTAGAGACATGATAATAACAAAATGCAAATGAAGTACTGAACCGGTGTGTGTGAATACTTGACAGTATATAGACAAGATAATACACAAGTATTGATCTTTGGAAACACACAGTCAGTTAAACATTAAAGCTCCATAATGAAAAATATTTAAAATCACAGTTCTTTATTCATGAAATATTTTGAGAATAGAGAAATGGTTTGAATATTTAAGAAAACGTTTTTCATGCTTGAAAGTTGTTCTTCTTTCAAACAATTAGAGATCTAGATCAGAAGATACTTACAAACATTTAGGCTCCCCCTCAAATCATGATAAAATGATTTATATTCTGATAAGCTCCCCCTGAATATTTGCAAAATATCCTTGTCTTTAAACGTTGAAGACTGAGTCCGAAGCTGTTTTACTTAGAAGTCATAGTCCTTTAACTTTAAAGTCCGGGTCTTGAACTGACTTATTCAAGAGCCATAATCTTGCTCCCCCTATACCTGTGGTACCTGCAAAACAGATTTAACAGGTTTTGGTACCCACTGGTATTTGGGTCCTAGTAGATTAGATTTAGGAATCCACTTCTCGTTAGATTTAAATCTTTGAAAATCAAAATTCTGAGAAGTTATTCTGTAAGATTCGTACCAGTTATGAGCAAATTCTCTTTGAACAAAGTCATTCTCTCCATAGTAAGAACAACATATTTTCTTTTGAGCAACCCTGATCAAATGATTAGTAGAATAAAACATATCAGGTTTACCAAAAGATTTACCTTTATGCGCATTGTTCTTTTTGGCTTTGGATGTGGATGCAAATGCTTTGTCTTTCTTCTTTTCATCTGAAGAACCTTTAACTCTCCAGACCATCTGTTCTTTCTTTAAATACTTTCCAAGAGATTTGACATAGAAGCTCACTGGACTATCAACAGACTTGTCATAGAACAGATTAGATGGTCGAATATGATTTGATTTGACGATGTTTGATTTGACACTTTTCTTTTTAAAAACATTTTTCTCATGTATAGAACTAGAAGCTGTTTTGAAAGAACAAACTGATTTTGTTGAATTATCAACAGGTGATTGATCAACCACATCAGCTGAAATTTTATCTGACAAATCACAGTTTGCAGCTTCCAAGTCTTTTATCTTTTTAGTCAAAATGTTTCTTTCAGCATTAAGTGTGTCAAACTTTTGTTTCAAATCAGATCTTGCCAACTTTTCTTTTTGAAAATATGAGGATAGAACAGTTATTTTGGATGTGAGCTTAGATATTTCAGATTCAAAGTTTAAACGTTCTTGCTCAAAATCATTTTCCAAGTTCTTGGTTTTCTCAGAAATTTCTTTGAAAATCCCAGTATTTCGCTTTTCAACATTTTTCTTTTCAACATTATAAGGCCTTTTATTTTCTTGAAAACACTTTCTTTCTTTCTCAAGTAGGTCTTGTAATGTAGAAATCTGTTTGGGAAGTTCAAGTACTTTATCTTCAAGAACTCGTCTCTCTTTAGCAAAAGTATCTCTTTCTGTTATCAAAATCTTTTCGAATTCGGATACTTGCATCGAGAGTTTTAGGCATCTATGCTCCAAATCCTTTTTCTCTTGTAAAGTTTTCTTTGATAGATCAGACAGCTGTTGAGTAGAAGCATTCTCTATATTTGATTTGACTTTATCTGCTTGGAGACTTTTCAGTAATTCAACATTTTTGGCTTCCAAAGCAGATATATTTTCTTCAAAAGTCGTAAACTTTTGTTGAAGCTCAACTGATTTAGCTTGTCGTTCTAATGATTTTTGTTCAGTTGTCTTCAGTTGGCTATGAAGATTTGTTATCCTTCTTTCTTTTTGCATGATTATTTTCTCTTTAGTCTCAATAATATCTTCTTTCATCTTAATTTCTTCTTCTTTGGCCTTGATGATACCTACAAAATCAGATTTAGAATGATCAATACATTGAGCACATGCAGAAGTTTTTTCAGAATGTAACAAATTAAACTTCAACTCCTGAATCTGTTTTAAAAGAACTGAATTCTGATTTTTCAGTTTATCTCGTTCAGATTCAATTGCCGGTATCTCAGGCATGTACATAATGGCAACATCTCTTCCAGCTAGTACATTTGACATCTTGATGTGCTTGAAGATATACTGTCAAAATACGAAACACAGAAATCAGAAAAAAAATATCAAAAATATTACCTAATAGAGTGATCGGCAAGAGAAACTTCGATTAGAAGTTGAGTTATGTGCACAATAGGGATGGCAGAAAACCCCGAACCCGACGGGAAAACCCGAAACCTGACTAATTTCGGGTCGGGTTAGACAATTTCGGGTTGGGTAACGGGGAAATTTTCGGGAATTTTATCGGGTTCGGGTTCGGGGCAAGGTATCCCCACCCCGCCCCGCCCCGATATATATATACATATATATTATAAAAAAATAAAATTATATATATATATTATATAAAATATATATATATATATATTATATAAATAAAATATTAAATTATCAGGTCGGGTTCGGGGACGGGGCATAAAAAATCCCCGACGGGGCGCCCCGAATAAAAACCCGACGGGGAACGTGGCGGGGACGGGGATGCATTTCGGTTTCGGGGACGGGGGACGACGAACCCGCCCCGTTGCCATTCCTAGTGCACACTCTTAAAAATATATAAACAAAAAGATTAAAGTCGGAAATAATATCAGAAAATTAAAATCTGAAAAACAAAGTATAAATTTGTCTTCCAAAAATTAAATCTGAAAATCAGTGCGGAAACCTGACTTGTAATCTTCAATCTGCAAAAAATATGAAATATATATCAGTTACGCTCAGAAACAGTAAAAACAACAAAAAATGACATAAAACGACTAAAAATGAAAAAGAAATGAATAGCAGGGACTAAACACGACACAAACAAAAAACTTAAGAAAATGACGAAAAATGAGCAAAAAACGATTAAAATATAAAGAAAATACGAAAATAGGGACTAAAAACGACAAAATACGAAACTAATAC
The DNA here is from genome assembly GCA_954870635.1 of Arctium minus. Classification (NCBI taxonomy): domain Eukaryota; kingdom Viridiplantae; phylum Streptophyta; class Magnoliopsida; order Asterales; family Asteraceae; genus Arctium; species Arctium minus. The sequence continues at coordinate 22,540,957 of OX941084.1, forward strand.
GAGAAACGAGGACTAAAAGTGAAAAAAAACTAAGACTCGAAGAAAAACGAGAGCTAAAAACGACAAAAAACACAAAAATATAAAGTCTAGGGACTAAAAGCGTAAAAACACGAAAGTTAGAAAACTAGAAGGACCAAAAATGACAACAAAAAGAAACTACAAACTATAGGGATTAGAATTGTAAAAACCTAAAAAATATAAACTGCAGGGACTAAAAATGACAAAGTCTAAAAATAAAACTACAAGGGTTAAAACTGTCAAAAGTTGAAACCTAAACTACAGGGACCTAAACTATCAAACTCCAAAACTAAACTAGAGGGACTAAAAATGCTAAAAGTAAAAACTACTTAACAATCCTAACAAAACTAACAGATTTGGACTAAATTGTAATGAATTTAACGGAAACAACTAACAATTCTAACAACAGGGACTAAAACTGACAACTTAACAAACTAGTTAACTAACCTAACACAAACTAACGGAAAATGGACCAAAAAGATAGAAAATCTAACAAATCTAACAAACAGGGACCAAATTTGTTAGAAAACTAACAGAACTAACGAAGTTCTGTTAGTTTACTGTTCATCATCACTTCAAAAACTATTTTCACGATCTGAGAACTTTGAACTTCGATATCTTCGTTGTTTCTCGACCAAATTGAGTGAGGTTTGTTTCAAAACGATCCTTGATGAAAAATAATTCGACCCCAACGAAAACATTTCGATCATGCAGTGAATGTTGTGTTGGATTAATCGGTTTGTTTTACGGGTTAGCGGGTTACGGTTCGATAGCTTCCGGGTCGATAATCTGGTTAATTGGGTTTTATCACTTGGTCTTTAGTTGACCAAGTTTATAGGGAATAATGGGTAGCTATTGTTTAGGATCACATGGGTTTATTTGTTTTAGCTTTTATTGCTTTAAAAAGGGGTTGGTGTATTTTACTTTTTCTTTGAAGCAGTGGACGTATAACAGTTACTTACTGCCTTTCAATATATAGCTCTTCCTTCTTCTGCTTTAATACATTGTTCTTTTTTCTCCAAGTTTACTTTTCATCTGTGTGTGTGAGGTTTTTTTAAGGGTTTTGATTCCAACAATTGGTATCAGAGCCACGTTCGGTTGAAAGGGGTGTGAATTTTATCGTGTTTTTGAAGCATCTCAACAGCAGCCCCGATTTCTGTTGATCGGGCTTGTTCTTATGATTGCGAGAGACTAACCGGAGGTGCGTGACAAACGGGCAGAAAGGTATCAAAGCAGACGACTTTGATTCGGTTCGTTTCGCGAGTGACGGAAGACGGGAAAGGTGGTTGTGACCTTGTTTTCTCGATCGGTGGAAGAGTGCTCTCGGAATAAGCTTGACAAAAGAGGTTGGGGCTGTCATAAAAGAGATAAAAATGGCGTTGGTACCGGTTAAAGAAGGAGGTTCGATGTCGTACCAAGTTCCGGTCTTGACCGCGACGAACTATCCGGTATGGGCTGTCAAGATCAAGTCGATTATGGATGCACATGGCATTTGGGAGACGGTCGAACCGAGGGCGTTGGGTGCAGAATCGGATCCAAAGAAGTCAAAACAAGCGCTTGCTTTCTTGTTCCAAGCGATACCCGAAGAAATGGTCTTGCAAATAGCGAGTTACACCGACCCGAAAAAGGTGTGGGATGGTCTAAAAACACGCTATTTGGGAGTGGATCGGGTGAGAACGGCTCGACTTGCAACCTTGAAGAGAGAACTCGAAGGTTTGCGCATGAAGGAGGGGGAAATGGTTGATGACTTCGCGACCAAATTAACCGGTTTAGCGTCAAAGGCAAGAAGTCTTGGGTACGAGCTTGAAGAAGTGGACTTGCTGAAACGGCTACTTGACTCGATGCCTAAATCATTTCTCCAAATCGTGGCTTCAATAGAGCAATGCTTCGATTGGGATACGATGTTATTTGACGAGGCCGTTGGAAGATTGAAGGCGTACGAAGAGCGTTTAAAAGGAAAGGAGGACGTTGAAGGTAGTTTGTTGTTGGTTAGTGACGAAAAGACGCATGCGTGTAAGCATTGTGGCAATGGAGGTTCAAATCGTGAAGGCTTTGGACGTGGCCGAGGAAGAGGCCGTGGGTTCGGGAAAAGTCGGGATGTTAGTGAACGTTTCCAGTGAGATAAAAGTCACGTTAAATGTTACAAATGCGGTGAGCTTGGTCACTACAATAACGAGTGTCCTAAATGGGAGAGGCAAGAGGCGAATTTAATCGAAGAGGAACCGGCATTGCTGTGAATGAAGTGTTCGAACAAACCGATTAAGGGAGTGATTGTTGGATTAATCGGTTTGTTTTACGGGTTAGCGGGTTACGGTTCGGTAGCTTCCGGGTCGATAATCTGGTTAATTGGGTTTTATCACTTGGTCTTTAGTTGACCAAGTTTATAGGGAATAATGGGTAGCTATTGTTTAGGATCACATGGGTTTATTTGTTTTAGCTTTTATTGCTTTAAAAAAGGGTTGGTGTATTTTACTTTTTCTTTGAAGCAGTTAGTTACTGCCTTTCAATATATAGCTCTTCCTTCTTCTGCTTTAATACATTGTTCTTTTTTCTCCAAGTTTACTTTTCATGTGTGTGTGAGGTTTTTTTAAGGGTTTTGATTCCAACATGTTGGTCTGTATCTCGAGTTGAAAGATTTCGGGGAAGTATGATTTTCCGGCGAACCACTTTTGGCCTGTTAACGATTGGAATCACCTGAAACGAAATGTAAATCAAGTAAGAAACACTGTCAAGTAGTTAAAATATCGAAAACAACAGATAACAACAAGTTCAGGCGAATCCCGTTTTTCCGGTGACTATTCCGGCGAACCTTCAATCATCGATATCTCGATGAATACTTGATGAAAATCGATTCAAAAACTTGTTCTGGAATCCTTGTGACGAGTAGAACACAATGAAGCAGATTAGATCAAACGAAATTACCTTGAAATTACTTCGTCGGAAAATTTTCAAAAAAAATCTAAGTACTGGTTCTCGCAATGTCTTTGCGCGAAGTGAGATGGTGCGAGAAGTTGATGTTCTAGCTGAAGTGTTGTGCGTGAAGTGTTGTTTCTCGCTGAAATGTTGTGCGTGAACTGTTACTTCTCGCTGAAGTGTTGTGCGTGAACTGTTATTCTCGCTGAAATCTTGTGCGTGAACTGTTACTTATCGCTGAAGTGTTGTGCGTGAAGTGTTGCTCACGCTAAAAGTGTTGTGCGAGTTCTAATCCATTCAGTCTGCGTGTTCTTCTTTGATGCATCTTACGAGTTCTTCAGGGATGACATTTGCTGTTGTGATTTGTTGTTATTTACAACAAGTATCAAGACCACAAAATTGACCAACAAAAATATGATTGATTATGTTTTCTGCGAAATGAATTAAGATGAAACACAACTTGCAGTTGATGCAGTTTGCAAGTTCTGGGTAAACTCTTGCGAGTTCTTCACGTTTGAAGGTTGCGTGTTCTTGCTGTTGTGAATCATGAAACTTACGTGTTCTTCGTGGTTTGAATACAAGAATATTTCCTGCAACAATCAAACACTAAAAAAAATGTTAAAAAAAATATGAATCAAAACATATCACAAACACATTTAAACAACGTCTCAATGAAAATATAGATCAAAACTCAAATTTGGAACCTTTTTGCTCAATAATATGAAGAACACTATGAACATCAAAATTTTTGAAAATGAGATTTATGATTTAAAACTTGAAAGCAGTGATTGATTCATGTCTAAAACATGTTTTTAGAAATGAATTCGCATAAAACTTGATCAAAACATTACAAAATCTCAAAATCAAATTTTAAAAAATTTCACAGACTCCATTTTTCAAGAACACCAAATTTTACAAAAACTTTCAAATTGATCAAATCATGTTGTGTTTTTGTCAAAATTGATGATACAAAACCTTTTTAGAATGATGGAAAAACACATTGCAATCAAAATTGAATCCAAAAATGAACTAAAATTGCATAACCCATTTAAGTTCTTCAAGTTCTTCAAAAATGGAGATTTTCTTCAAATTTCTTCAAATCTTGATCAATTTTGCACGAATTCTTCTCCCAAAGCTCTGATACCAAATGAAAATGGCAGATCTATTAGGTAAACAACATGAATTTCATTGATCTTGATTGATTTACATGAAATGAGAATTTTCTCTCTCTAAACTCTCTCTCACTTTCTCTCTCTACAATATATGACAATGATAGCTCTTTTTAACCTAATGCTTAACAACTAAGCAATCTAATATCTCCTAAAACCTAATACAATACAACACAATTACAACTCAAATTAAACTAACTTTGACTTTTAACAAAACTATCTTTGACTTTTGACTTTCTTTGACTTTTCTATTACAAAGATTTTAGAAGACTTTTACAATTAAATCTTGGATACAATTATACACTAACAATTACATATTTAATAATATAATTAAATTTTTTTATAGTAATATAATATATTAATTAATAGTGATATATGGAAGGGTCTGCATAAAAGGAAGACCCTGTACATACCAAATTGGTGGGTGTTAGAAGTCTGCAATAATAATATGTATCTTGTGTTTTGATACTTGTAAATTAAGAGATTTTTAAAATCTTGCATAAAATAATGATACCTTGTGCCTAATAATTTTTATTTAAAAGTTTTTTATCCGTGTTTTATAATATAGTATAGATATAGATAAATTATATTTTTGTGGAATGTTTTTTATTTATGTTTTAATTTATTATATTATTTATATTATAATTTACTATATTATTTTGAAAGACGGCAAATAGATTAAAAAAAAAATAAACAATAAGGTTTAAAAGCAAAATATTTTGCAAGAAACAAACCCATACAAACCAGAGAAAAACACGACCTATGTAGGAAGAAAAAACCCGAACGGAGCCACTATTGCTTATTTTTTGATAATCTAATACGCCATATCATGTTAACCTAAATAACACAAAAAAGTAATCTAGTAATCAAATATTCTAGTAAACCATATCCAGATCCTCCATAATGCGCTAATTTATTATTTATGGGAAGATATAAGAATATGTTAATTCGAATGTATTTTTTGGAATATTAAACCGAGTTAAAATGAAACGTAATTTCTCTGTTAACAGTTAATGAAATACAATGTGAAAAACGAATGTATTTTCATAAGTGGTTAACTTGCATATATTCTTAATCGTTTGTTGTTATGAGTTTGTGCAATAATATTGGTAATAGTTTTGTATTATATTATTTAAAATCAAACGACATGTCTCACAACATATCACTATTATTGAAATAATTATAAATATGAACATACGTTTTTACAGATTTTGCAATTTTTCTGAAACCTCCTCGACAACACTTGACAATCACTTTGAACGTATAAATCTGTAGATTAATTAACAACATTCAACCCACATCAAATACGACAAAGAAAATAAATGATTTCTATCTTTTGTAACCGGCAACTCAACTGGTATAGTTCAAATTCACTCAGTACCACTTGAAAATCTATCTGACTATTAACTTCAAAACCTCATAGTATTAGTCGATAAAAATAAAGATATGTATATATATCTTATTCCCCTACTTCGAAAAATATGATTGTGGGTTTTGAAAAATATAAACAAATCATTAGTAAATAAAATAAAATATAAAAAAGTAGTTTTTCAAAGAAACAAAAATATAGTGGAATACATTTTGTTCAGTTGCAGGTTTCGCCATTGACACCCGACCGTTCGTCTTCTTCTTGTACTCGGATGATACATAGAGAAGCTATATATATTTATAATGAATGTAGATAATATTTTAAAATCTTTTATTTTCATTTTCATTTTCGATTTTACATTTAAATGTAAATATATTAAAAATATGGAAGAATATTTTTATATCTACATCGTTTCTATTTTATTTTATTTACACTTGGTTAATTTGGAAAGTATTACGGAATATTTTTATTTTAAAGAATACGATAATTTATTAGTGTATCTCGTTATTTTTTTATTTTTAATTCATATTAACCTTCTTTTTTCTTCTTTTAATGCTCGTGAAAAAAAATACGTGTAGATTTTATATTAGCAAAAAAATACGTGTAGATTTTATATTATGCTAATATAAAATACGTGTAGATTTTATAAAATAAAATAGATTTTATATCAGCAAAAAAAATACGGAAGAAAAAAGAGTTTATATTACATCTCATTATGTAAAAATATTTTATAAAATAAAATATGGAAAAATCATTATGAGATGTAATATAAAAAAATACGGAAGAAAAAAGATTTTATATTACATCTCATTAATATAGATTTAAATGTAAAATCTACATTTAAAATAGATTATGCTAATATAAAATCTGTTTTATAAAATCCTCCACAAAAAAAACAAATATTTATATTAATAAATGAGTATCCATTCCACAAATAGATGATTATGTGAGATACTGTGTTTGAAAAGGTTGTACCAAAGCATTAAGAAATTGTAAATTAAGTAATTGGATTTAATTAGTTGTACCTTGTGCTTAAAATGTTGTAATTAAGATTTTTTATGTCGTTTTTATAATATAGTATAGATTACATATTTTGTCCATGTGGTTTGGTGATTTTAATGGATTTCGTCTTAATTTTAAGAGTGAATTACATTTTTGGTCCCTCATGAATGCTTAGATTTCACTTTTCGTCCCTCCAGTTCTGAAAGTACATTGGTGGTCCCTAAAAGCGAGATATGGTGCCCAAACTCGTCCTTGGCGCTAACGCCGTTAGTCTAGGCTCCGTTAGAGCAGCCATGTGCCCCTCACGTGAGGGGCATTTTGGTCTTTTTACCTTTTTTTTAATTTTATTTAAAATATATAATTAAATTAAGATTTTTATATTTTTATTTCTTTTTTAAAATAAAGCAAAACATGAATTTGGTCTCTGAAAACCATTATTAGGAGATGTACCTCCCAAAACCACCTCCCAACTATAATCTATGTTCTTCTTTCAAAACCACCTCCGCCCTCTATATCTCTCTTCTCCTTTTCTTTTTTCTTTCAATCCATATCTGGATTTTGGTTCATGATTTGTATATGAGATTTGTTAAGTGTTCTTGGTGTTCTTGGGATTGAATTTGGATTTAGGGTTTTTGATTTAAGGTTTGATTTATGTTTCTTCTTCCAAAACCACTTCCTCCCTCTAGATCTCTCTTCTCCTTCTTTTCTTTTTTCTTTCAATCCATATTTGGATTTTGGTTCATAATTTGTATATGAGATTTGTTAAGTGTTCTTGGCGTTCTTGGGATTGAATTTGGATTTAGGGTTTTTGATTTAAGGTTTGATTTATGTTGGGTTGTTATTAAATTTATATCATCTTGCTGTAAAATGGGTTTGGTTTGTATGAATATTTTTGTTATTTGATTTGTATGAACTTGATTCAAATTTAAATTCAAGGTTTTAAGTTTTGAATGTTCATAGCGTTTTTGTGGTGGTGTTGGGTGGTGGTTGCGGTGGGTGGCGGTGGGTGGTGGCAGGTGGAGTTTGGGAGGGGGGTGATGACGGCAGGTGGTGATGGTGGTGTGGGTGAAGAAGAAACAGCTAAAAAGACCAAAATGCCCCTCACGTGAGGGGCACATGGCTGCTCTAACGGAGTCTAGACTAACGGCGTTAGCGTCAGGGACGAGTTTGGGCACCATATCTCGCTTTTAGGGACCACCAATGTACTTTCAGAATTGGAGGAACGAAAAGTGAAATCTAAGCATTCATGAGGGACCAAAAATGTAATTCACTCTAATTTTAAAAAATTAACAAACTGAATCCTTATTGTTGCATTTTTCTAATGATGTAGGTCCTAATACAACCATGGTCCACGGGGACATAACTTGTTAAAAAATGCAAGAGAGAGAACAATAACTAGATAAAAAAATGAGAGAATATAGATCACACAATTCATTAAATAATACTTTAAATAAATTTTTTTAAAAATTATAAATAAAGATATAAATGTAATTTATTTGTATAAGAGCTATTTAAGACATTTGTTTAATATTATTCTTACTACTATTTTTGTGATTCTAATATGATTTAATTTATTATTTAAAATATTTATTTTCCATCTAAGACATTTAAAATAAGCTTAATTTAATTTTCATTTAAAGAATCCATTTTTTATTTTTATTTTTATTTTTTTAAAGGCAACAACTTTTATTCAAAAACCAACAAAGATACAACAAAAAAGATGTCTATCTAAAAAAATACAATTTTATGTAATTTAGAGCGTGAAAAACAGTTATTCAGATTACACATTGAAAAAAATATATAATGGAAACATAATCACATGTGATGTGTAGCATAACACATTTGATATGTATATGATCACATGTGGTTAAAAATGTACTTTATAATTTACAAATATCACATATAATGTTGTAGATAACTTAGGGGCTGTTTGGTTAGTTTTCCATTAAGTACTGTATGGATAAAGTTGTCTGTGTGGATTAATCTGTCTGTATAGATTTAGAAGATTTTTATTTGAGAGAGTTTTTTCATAGATGGAAGGAACGTATTTTTTAATGGGAGTGACTGGTTTGGAAAAAATTTGGCTTTCTGCATAAAGTTCCCCCTTGAAATCTTACTGAATAAGCCATTTTCTATATCATTAAGCCACTACCAAACAGTCATATATAGCTGACTGAATAAGTTGTGAGCCTCATTAAGCTCATTAAGCTGCTAACAAACAGACCCTTACATTTCTTTTGCACTTAAATTTGCTATAATCAATATCATATATGATATTATGATGAAAATTAGTTGTTTTTTAGAGAAAAAAATCACTTAGTTGTGGATATTACATGTGATTTTTGATGAAAATTGTAAAAGAATATAAAATAAATTACTTCAATAAAAAAGTAATATTTTAAATGAAAAACAAAATCCCCTTTATTTTAAATGTCATAAAAAATAATTATTTTAAATGAAAAACTAGCCATACTTAAATCACAAAAAATGTACGAAAATCATAAATAAATAACTTAATCCGTTGGTGCTAGATGGTAAGGAGCACGGGAGATCGGTGCGGCTCCCAAGGTGAGGTTTATGTGGAACTCTACTTGGCGTTCCAACGGTAAACCGGGTAGGTCTTCCGGAAAGACATATGGATAATCCATCACCACTTCCACATCCTCAACCCCTTTCTTTTCTCGTTTCGCATCCAGCACATAAGCCAAAAATGAAGAGTATCTTTTGGCTAAACACTTGTGCGCCTTTTAGTGATGAAATGATGGAGGTAGACCCCTTACCCTTTTCTCCAAAGACGGTCACCACACCACCATTAGCCAAAGGTACCCGGATCATCATTTTAGAACAAAAGATGTATGCACTGTTCTTACTCAATCAATCCATGCCTACTACTACATCGAAGCCTCTTGTAGACATAGACAACAAATTCACCTCAAGGGATTCCCATGTATAACACCCTAAAATTCGGTAAGAGCAACTAATTTAAAATTTCAATATAACATCAAATGAGGGATAAGACTTCCTCTTATTAATCAAACTCAATACACCTCAATATAAAAGTCTATCGTTAATCCTCGACGTATATAAACTCCAATAATATACAAGAACTAAACAGAAGTCGGATGGTACATATCCTCAATACAAGTTGCTCTTCATAAGCTAACGCAGAAGGCTTCACCAAACTACTCACCTTACGAGCACACCACTAGCACTTCTCTCTTCAAAGTGTTACTAGAACTATACCCCAACGGAGCCTGTTGCACATGCCGACAAATAAAAAGGTTAGGCTAACGCCTAGTGAGCTCAAGAGTTTTACATGAGTAAAGATCTTTAAAAATGATGAAATTCGCTTAAAGTCATGACCTTTCAATTGATGTACTTTAAAACGTAGAAAACAACTATTTTCCAACGTTATGAACTTTCAAAGATGGACACCTAATTTCAAACATGTTTTATAAATTGATGCAACTTAAACTAACTCGAAACTTAAATATGAAATGAATCCTATTTAGGAAACGTGGATAAAACGTTATATCCCAAAACACCCAAATACGGGTGGGGCAAAATACTCGACCCATGAATCATCATCAAAACCACATATACCGTACGTCCGAAAACATGGATACTAGGTCCAATACTCACACGACCGTAAACGAAAGGAATTTAAATACCAAAACACGGGGATGACATAATTCATTCAAACCTTAATATACGAGGAGGAAGGTCCAATATTAAGGCCCTCATTCACTGTCGACCATAAAGAACCAATGACAATAAAATAAGACATCCTTATATTTAAAATACTGATAGCCGACAACGGGGGAGACCCGTATCCGTTGAGAGTGAAGGAAACACAAAAGTATGCCACCCAAGCAACGTTAATCGCATGACACCTCCTGACATCACAGCCAGGTGTCCCTACGACTTCTTTAACAAGTGTCACCCCAAGTCAGTTGACCTTGATGAACATTCCAAAGAACTCCATCCCAAAGGCCCGACACACTTAAAGACTACCTCCCAGGCATTACTTTAAGCGACGGAGGTCCTACCGCCTACTTCTCCGGTAGCACTAACAGACTTACCCCTCCTAGTGATCACTTGTAAAGTTTTCGGTCATAAAACATGGGTACCGGAGTTTAACCCCGCAATACCCAATTGACTATCCCAAAACAGACTGACTTACGTGCCTATGGATCCAATGCAACACAGTCTAACCTTACCGGACTACACGTGAATGACCAAAGCACTCGAGCCCGTAACCAACCTCAAATGCAACACATCACATTCATACGTACGTCATAACTGGACTCTATATTGAGCCATATAAAACCGGACAAGTGTCCTCAAGACTCCTTTAAAACGACATCAAGCCAAACTACTCAAAACTTCTTTTTGACCAATGATTAACGCTTTTCAAATAATAAACGTACTCGACCCATACCGAGCAATCACACACTCCAAAATACTTAAATGAACCCCAACACGGTTTAAGTCAGGACAAAAGGTTTTCCAAATAGGTTTATACTCTTTATCCTTTCAAAAAGTCCCATAACACAAAATTAAACCTTTTACCTGAACAAACACTAAAAATGCCTTCTAACCAAGTAAGTTCTATTTAAGCAATAATTCATCAAAAACACTTTAAAATGACTCATTGTCCAAGATATCCAAAAATCCCAAATATGGGTGTTTTACAAAGTTTATGAAACCAAACATTCGGATGATCAAAACCCACCAAATGACCCAACAAGTAATAGTTTCATGTAAAACACATAAACACTGTAAAATAAACATTTTGGCATGTACAACGTTTTCACAAATCAACTTGAACTCACCTTGCTAGATTTAGGCTAAATCTAGGTTTTACCCACAAAACTTGAATCTCCTTTGATGAAGGCTTGAAACCTCCAAGTAATCTCCCTAGATCTTAGATCCAACACATCTACCAGGTTTCCTTCACCACACAAGTCACCAAAATCACACCAAAATTGAAGGATGAATGAAAAAAAGGATAAAACATCAAACCCTAGCTTAACATTAAGAGAGGTGATGAAAACTTACCACCAAAAAATACTCTTGTATATTCAAATAGACTTCAAATATCTTGATATATCCTTGAAGAGCTCTCAAAAACGAAAGCATGACAACTTGAATCACCAAAAACGAAGTTGAGATGCAAAAGTTATGAGGAAATGAAGATAAAGGGCTGAAAATCGGGTTTTATGGTCGAGCAGGACTCCGCGCGGGTTACCACACAGCCTAACCCGCCCCACAACTCGCCCAGATGTCCCTAAGTCTCTCGGATGACCCTAAGTCGCCCCAAAAGTCGCCCCGTGCACTGTTCGTCCGATTTTCTTCATTTTTCATGCTCGATCACTGTTTTGGTCATAACTTCTTCGTTTTAGCTCCGATTTTGCTCTGAAAAGAACCGTTGGACTCGTAATTGAATCCTTCATCCAACAAAACTATGAAATCTAGGATTCAAGCCCAAAATCCTATATCTTATTTGTAGGGTTTTAATACAATTTGTAACCGATAAAACGCAGCGGAAAACCAAAATAATTTTGGTTACAACAATTTTAGAAAAATTTTCTATAAATAAATGTTAAAACCCAATCAGATCCAATGATACATTTAATTAAAATAAAACCACACCATAGGGTGTTTAGAATATGTACCTTTCATAACTGTTGTGGTTGAACTAGTTGAGCACTTAGAAACCAAAGTAGGTTTCCTCTATCGGTAGTCGACACACGAACACGTTTCCCGTATCTACCGGGTGCTAGCCCAAGAACCCTAGATCTATATGTGTTTTACAGAAAAGAAAAGATTTATTTTCTGTATTTCTCTGTAAGGCTAATTTTATTTCAAACCACTTCTGAAAAAGGTTTAGCCCAACCCCTTATTTATACTAGAAGAGTTATAGTTAGACTATAATTCAACTAAGGATTAAATAAGGTTTAGTAATTATCTGTAATATTTAAATTCAAATTCAAATATATATATATATATATATATTATCCTTTTAAACTTTAAAGATAATTATATATATATATATATATATAATTACAGATAATACCCCGTAATTAATATCATTACGCTTTTCACCCTGTAATTACCATAATTATAGTTTAACACATATATTCATAATTATTCTTCAAGAATAATTATTTCTTTAATCAACTTGATTTAATCCGGGTTTCTAAAGATGGAAACAAACGCATTCTTTGTGTGCAACCCTATAGGTTTACATACTCCTCAGCAGTATCTCTCTGTGACACGTGTCGTGGGCATATAATAACTTACATTCTCCCACTTGCACACGATACACAGTAACACAAACGATGGTAAGCGTCTAGCAACACGTCACCGCCCCCAAGGTTATGTAAATGTGCTTTTACCTTTAAGCAATTTGATTGATTCAATCAATCATATAGTATAATCATTCATTATCCTTTTGCTTCACGATATTTTGTTTTGGACTTAAGGAATAGATCTATCTCATCCTTTATAGTTCAAAGAATATGTTTCTCGATCCCAACATATTTGATTATACAAGTACCATTAGTCCAACTAATCCACTTGTTCATGCATGTAAATCAAACTATGTAATCGAGGGACCCATAAATATCTCTTTCATCTTGAAAGGAGAAAATCCCATATCGCATGTACACGACTAACTACATAATTCATGTTATACCTAACATAGCCCTTATGATTACCCGGTTAAGGGTAACGTTAGACTATATCAAAGTATAACACTCCTTGTGCATTAGATCACAATGCACATCTCAGGTATGAGGATAAAGAATGTTTACTATTTCAGGACTCACCTTATGGCGCCGATCTATGAGGTGATCCTGACCGTGGGTCTTGTCCAACGCCTTGTGCACCGACAAGCGCATGTGACTCTGGTTGCACCTAGTGCACTTCCAACTTGGACTATGACCAGACTTCACAATGATCTTGATTTATTACTAGTCCCCCAGTAATAATCGATCAAGGACAATTCTAAATAATATGATCATCATATTTATTTAAGGATACTTAATCATGCTAATAAAGAACACATAAATATTTAATGTATATACTCATACCCAGTATACCATATCAGATAAAAACATAACTGTTTTAATGTTCCATAAAGTTTAAAGTTTACTAAAATTATTATTCAATATAAAAATTCTCAAGCCTATAACATGAACATCATGTTTGTTTTGAGACATAAGCTTGACAAGTAGATTTGTACGTAAGCTCTTACAGCTCATAGTACCTCCGTTCAATATATCCCTATTACAATTCAAGTCATTACATTCGGTTTGGAAACTAGCATCTGTATATCCTTAAACACACAGATCTCTTTCATAACCGTTATACAGTAAGAACATATCTTTAGTTATTCTCATATACTTCGGAATGTTCTTCACTCTTGTACAATGAGCATCACTTGGGTCTGACTAATATCTGCTCGTCATGCTCAGGGCATACGAGACGTCTGGTTTTAGTACATTAACATGGCGTACATGATTTGAACAATTGGTTGAAAACACAGGGAACACCTTTTATACGGTTCATGTCCTTTTCAGTGCTAGGACTCTGAGTTCTACTCAGATGTACACTATGTTCTATTGGCAAATTTCCTTTCTTGGAACCCTTCATCTTGAAGTGTTTCAAGATCTTGTCAATGTATGTACTTTTGCTTAATCTAATTAAGCATTTTGATCTGCTACGAGAGATCTTTATACCAAGGACTTTATCTCTTCTAGATCCTTCATCGCGAAGTACTATCTTAATCCATGATCTTACACCTTCAAGCATTGGGATGTCGTATAGGATCTAGAATATTGTTATGCTCCCACTGGCCTTCTTGTATATATATACAAGATTTCAATTACGAGATGATTGTTCTAGTCCATAAATGGACTTTTTGCAACTTTCACTTTTAGGTTTGATGTTTTAAAGCCTTGTATACGTCCTCGCTCAAAATTCCTTTTAAGGAATGTGGCTTTTGACATCAGTCTTCATGGCATCTTGCCATTTATCAATAATCCGATCTTAAGATTATTTTATGTCTCGTTTATTATTTTCAACAACTTGTTGAAGCTCAACATCATGTTGTATGTCAGTGTCAACCATTTTCCCATCTTTGTGGTTCTTGAATTTCTTCAAGATCTACTGTGTCCCCATTGTGATTCTTGACAGAAAAATCTTTTCTTAAGAACTCACCAGGGTGCGTTAACAAAACTTTTGTTCTCGCTAGACCTGTAGAAACAATATCCGATTGGATATCACATAAAGATGTACCTTTTTGGACCTTTGAATCATGCTTTCCAAAAGCTTTATGCTTAGCTTAAGCATTATAACCCCATATTCTCAAATATGATAACTTTGGGATCTTCCCAGTTCATTTAAGAGAGTGAGTTTTATTGGTCCTTGTTGGTTGCTACATAAACTAGTATTTAGGTATCTGTTTCTAGGGCATAACCCCAGAAACATTTAGGCAGAGTGGTGAGACTCATCATAGAGTGAACCATGTTCAACAGGGTTCTATTTCTCTTCTTGGATACACCGTTGTTATGCGATGTCCCGTGAGGAGTTAACTGGGATACAATCCCCAAAAATCTCTAGGATGATCTATTGGCTTAGATATTCATGACCTCGATCTAACCGAATCATCTTTATCCTTTGCCAAGTATACTCACTACTTCTTTCTAAAACTCTTTGAAAATTTCAAAGCTTTTATATTTGTTGTATTAGGTAAACATACCTATGTCTACTGAAGTCATCAGTAGGATGTAATGAAGTAGCGATGATCGTATCTTGTGACATAACTATAAGTCTCACATACATCAGTATAGTTAACCCCTAATATTTCTTGTGGTCCTTAAAGGTTTACCCTTTGAAGGCTCTTTTGTCATCTTGACTAACAAGATACATATATATCATATGAATCATCATATGATTCCAACTCTCCGTCCGCCTGGAGTTTGGCTATGTGTTTCTTGTTTAAATGTCACAAATAGATCAGTTTTAAGCCCTGCTTAATTCGTTATAATGATTTATAATTACAACTATTAATTTCATAAAACATTTATTAAGATAAAACGAAAATTTATTTCTAAAACATAAATTCGGTTCGTTGTAATTGAGAAAATGAAACTAAATTCCTAGTAGCACTAGGTACATGATGACACTTGCTAAGTGTTAATGTAAGACCATCTGGAAAGTTCATATCATATGTCCCTTTGAGCAACAGCTAGCTTAGCTTCATTTGGTCTGGTTTCATCTTCTCTTCACTTCTTATTTCCTGAAAAAGTAGTACTAATATGAGTATCATACTCAATATGTAACACTTAGTCAGAAGTGAATTAAATCAAATGATAAACATACTTGAAGGTCCGACTCTGGTAGCCTTTTGCTTTTTGATTTCTGCCAATCGGGCTGGACAAGTTCTCTTTTGGTGCCCATGGTGAAAACAATTATACCATACTGCAACCTCAGGAATTTCTCCTTTTCCCTTATCTATGTTGGATCTTCCAACATGTGTTTTATCCTTGGTTAACTCCCCTTTTTTCTTGATTATCCCACTGTCAGGTTTGATCATCAAAGCCTGTTTTGGTTTGATTGAACCCAACTTGGATTTCATATCCTTCTCAGTAGTTTTAAGTAAGCTGTAAAGCTCTGTGAAAGTTTTATTCAAACCTTTCATATTATAGCCCTTAATGAACTGCTTATAGGCTTTGGGTAGAGAGTTGAGAACCATATCGATTTCCAACTCTTGACCCAGTGGGAAACCAAGACGAGTCAGTTGGTCAAAGTACCCTTTCATTTTCAAAATGTGGGTACTAACTGACGAACGCTCAGTCATTTTACAAGCACACAATGCTTTAATTGTATCAAATCTCTTCCGTTTTATTTGTAACCGAAACATAGACTTCAGTGAAGATATCATATCCCAAGCAGTCATGTTTTCATGATCCCGTAATAATTCGGGAGTCATGGTGGCTAACATTAGGCAACCAACAATCAGAGAGTCATCTTGGTACTTATCATAAGCAGTTATGACTTCAGTTGGAGCATTTCTGACAGGAGCATTTGGAGGGGGTTTTTCAAGAACGTAGAACTTCTTTTCATACCTAAGGACTGCCCTTAGGGAGCAAAACCATTCGATGAAGTTCGTTCCGTCCAATTTTTCCTTATCCAGGATTGACCGTAGTGTAAATTGGGATAAATTGTTTGAGTTTGAATATGAGGTAGACATCTACAAAAACATGATTTAATTTTAGTAACTTTTAATGTCTCAAATAAATAGATTAACCTTTCAAAAATCATTTGATTTGAGCTAAGATCCATATTTCACCTACTTCCATAAATGGCCAAGCAACTGTCTATGGAATTAGGCTATTTAGGTAGGCATCATCCAATTATGTTCAACATAACTCTTAGATGTCGTGGGATCCTATTCAATACATCATATATTGAAATTGGCATGTTTAATCCCACTTCAACGCCTTGAAAATACTCATAAATGGCCAAGCAACTGTCTATGATATTCTTAAATAAACAAACCATACTAAGGTATCGTGATCCCACCTAAATACTAGACTTAGGATTTACTGGGACCAGTCGTCCAAAATACGACTATTTAAGTGAATGGCCAAGCAACTGTCCACTCAAATTTCGTTAATTTGGCTCCTTATCTTACACTACATTCAACTGGCATGATTGGCTGAGCACTGACCATACCGGGATCCTGTATGCTTGACAAGTACCTTAAATGGGTGGCGTTTAGTTTACGTTTTGTAAAAGGTTGAATTTTAGAAAACATTCTAATTCCCTTTTTAAAACGTTTGACTTTATCTCTAAAATCTTGTTTTAAAAGTTTATGTTATTAAATCGGTTTGAATTTGATAAACATATCAATTATAAAATATCATATTTTATTTACCGATTTAAAATTTTGTTGTGTTTGATTTTTTTTGAAACGTTTGCAGTTGTCATAACTATAATAAAGCAATAAATAAAAGCAAACACAAAATAAACAATCACAACAATAATATATGGATTTGCCCCTAATGTGATGTTCTGTGCCAACACAACAGCCACGGTCATCTCTAAGGACATCTTTAAGCTCCCACTAGGTTCGTCATCTTGGTGAACTCCAGGGACTCCGTCTCGATCCTTTAAGAACTCCGTCTCGGTTTGATTTACAATTTTAAAAATAGAAAGATAACATATCTATACTATTTACATTTGTCCCTGTCTAGGAAAATTTAAAATTACAACCTATGTAGTTAATACATTTTAATTTTCCGAAACATAAATATAAACAAACAAAATCAGGCCCACATTTCATACCACCATATCCAATTAATGGCTTATTTTCTCTAAAAGTCAACTTTAGTCAACCTGACTCGACCTAAAGTCAAACTCTAAAATCAGGTCTCTAAATGACTCAAATATATCCATTTGATCTCATCATCAAAATACTTGTGGGTCAAACGAGATAAAAGTCAACTATTGGTCAACACGGTCAACCTCGAACAACTTTAGTCAAACCCCCAAGTCTAAAACTCTACGACGCCTTACAACGTCAAAATAATTATTTTATAATCTTATAAATCTATCTCTCTAAATTAAAGTGTCCCAATAATTATTTAACTCAAACTATGACGCTTTAATCTCATTATTAAACTATCAAAATAATTTAATAAACCTCTAAATGTTATGCTTGAACGTCGATTTATAATAACCAAAGGAATCATCAATTCCGACTTAAAGTGTCTTATAATTTATACATCTTAAGACGACACCTTGAATGCGATTATTAAATTACTACAAATTAAAAATCACTTAGAAAAATAGTACTTAAATGATTTTATTTATTTTTAAATAAATTAACATATTAATTAGATAATATATTAATAAATTTAGAAATTAAGATAAGAAACTAATATAACCTCTAAAATATGAACGTGATTACTCAAGTCAGGCCCAAAAACTTAATTATTCTAATATTGATTAAATAGTCAAAATATATTTTAAATCACAATCTAAATCCACTTAATATTGTTAGGGCCCATTTATTTTTTTTAAACTCTTTAATTGGACAGGCCCACATTGTTTTTCTTTGAGAGAGACCAGCCCACGATGAGGTGAACAACCCAACAATGACTCATCGTTGCAGTCCCTCAATAACGTCGGCGGCCAAAAGAAGGGTCGTTCGGTCTTGACTCATCATCATTTCTTACGATTCTTTTTGAAAAACTCTAGGAAATAATTTTCCTCAACTATAGGAACAAAAATCAACGAAAACCATCAAGTATTGAGTCTCATTTGCTCATTTAAAATTTATGTTAAAAACCCACTCGAAAATCAGCTTAAAACGCAAAATCGAACACTCTAAACCAAAATCTGTGACATAAGGCTACTAAGGTTCGATAAAGGACTTAAAAACGAAGCTAACCATATAAATAACTTAAATTTTGGTTGGGTATTTTACCTTATATCGACGATAAACGGAGGTTGTGGAGGGTGACTTTAGAGCTCCGATTTCTCCCTTGTTTCTCAACGAAATTTCGATTTTCTTGAACGAAAGTTGTAAAGGACATCGGTGGCTACTTAAATCTGTAATTTTTGTCATTTTTAGTTGACTAACCGAGCCAATAGGAGGCTCCAAAGTTCAGCATCGACATGTCTCTTTCAAGAGATCAGATTTGTCCTTTTTACAAAACAGGTTCCTCAAAAATGGCCTGTTGACATCTGACTCATTCCCTGAAGCTTCCAAAGTTGACGTACAACCCCCTTGCACTTGATACTTTGATAAAAATTTACAATTTTCACCCCCAATGAGACATTTTCTTCTCTTTTAATCCAATTTTCAAATATTATTATTATTATTATTATTATTATTATTATTATTATTATTATTATTATTATTATTATTATTATTATTATTATTACTACATGTATATATATATATATATATCAATAAAAATTTATAAATTAATTTATATATATATATATATATATATATATTTTGGGTTTTACAACTCTCACTTCCCTCAAGAAATTCCGTCCTCGGAATTGATATCATCCAAACAGTTAAGAATATTTAGCCCTCATCTCTTCTTCTAGCTCCCACGTCATTTCTGCACCCTTGTGGAATTTCCACTTAACTAACACTAATGGTATAATTTTGTTCCTTAGTCTTTTTGTCTTTCGGTCCAAAATATCGACTGGCTCCTCCACATAAGCGAGTTTGTCGTTAACCTCGACATCTTCCAAATTGACAACGACCGATTCATCGGCTACACATTTTCTCAAGTTTGACACATGAAATGTATCATGAATTCCTCCTAGATCTATAGGTAGTTTCAACCGATAAGCCACCGCTCCAATTCTTGCAGTTATCTCAAATGGTCCGATATATCTTGGGCTTAGCTTACCTTTCTTCCCAAATCTCACAACCCCTTTCCACGGCGATATTTTTAACAAAACTTTATCGCCCACTTGGAATTCAAGTGGTCGTCGTCTCCCATCCGCATAACTCTTTTATCTATCTTGCACAACCTTTATCCTCTCCCTGATCTGGATTATTTTATCAGACGTCTGTTGGATTAACTCAGGTCCAGCTAGTTGTCTTTCCCCAACGTCCGTCCAACAAAGTGGTGTCCTGCACTTGCGACCATACAATGCTTCGAATGGTGCCGCCTTGATACTTGAGTGGTAGCTATTGTTATAAGCGAACTCTATCAACGGGAGGTGGTTGTCCCAACGACCTCCAAAGTCGATCACACCAGCTCTCAACATATCCTCTAATGTTTGTATCATCCTCTCACTCTGACCATCAGTTTGAGGATGATATGCAGTACTCATGTTCAACCGCGTCCCCATCTCTTGCTGAAAACTTGACCAAAATCTTGAAGTAAATCTCGCATCTCTATCTGAGACAATGGATATCGGCACACCATGTCTCGACACAATTTCATTGACGTAAAGTTGGGTCAATCTTTCCAACGTATACTTATCGCTGATTGGTAAGAAGTGAGCAGATTTCGTCAGTCGGTCAACAATCACCCATATGGCATCATGCCCCCTTACCGTCCTTGGGAGTTTGGTAACGAAATCCATTGTTATCATATCCCATTTCCATACAGGGATCTCCATTTGTTGCAACATTCCAGAAGGTTTCTGATGCTCTGTCTTTACCTTCAAACATGTTAGGCATTTTCCCACATAGCTAGCTACTGTCCTCTTCATACCAGGCCACCAATAGCTTTCTTTCAAATTCTTGTACATCTTGTCGCTACCTGGATGCATAGTGTACTTGGACTTATGTGCTTCGTCCATAACAATGCTTCTTAGGTCTCCCAAACTAGGGATCCAAACCCGGTCCCTAAGTCTAAATATTCCATCTGGCCCTGCTATTAAGGTCTTAATTTGTCCTACCATTCTCTCCTTCTTCACATTCTCTTCCAATAAAGCTTCCTTTTGGACATCTCGGATTTGATCTATCAACTCCACCTTGACATTTATCCACATGTCCCGCACCCGGATCGGTTCGGTTCTCTCCTTCCTACTAAGTGCATCAGCGACTACGTTTGCCTTACTCGGATGGTAGTGGATCTCACAATCATAATCCTTAAGTAATTCCATCCATCTCCTTTGTCTCATATTCAACTCTTTTTGGTCGAACAAGTACTTCAGACTTTTATGATCCGTATAGATCATACACTTTGTGCCATACAAATAGTGTCTCCAAATTTTTAGTGCGAATACTACTGCTGCTAGTTCCATGTCATGGGTTGGGTATTTCTTTTCGTGCTCCTTCAACTGACGTGACACATAGGCTATGACCTTGCCTCGCTGCATTAGTACACAACCCAAACCCATCTTCGATGCATCACTATAAATGACAAAATCCTCTGTCCCATATGGTAAGGATAAGACAGGTGCACTGCTGAGTTTCTCCTTGAGTGTCTGAAACGCTTCTTCTTGTTTCGTTCCCCAGTCAAACTTGACCGACTTCTTTGTCAACGTTGTTAAAGGCGCTGCTAATTTGGAGAAATCCTGAATGAATCTCCGATAATATCCTGCCAGTCCCAGAAAACTTCGAATCTCTGATGCTGATTTCGGAGACTCCCAATCCATGACTGCCTTGATCTTAGCCGGATCTACTTTGATTCCTTCTGCGTTGACTACATGACCTAGAAACTGCACCTCTTGCATCCAAAACTCACATTTTGAGAACTTGGCATACAATTGCTCCCTTGCCAATAATTCAAGAATCGTCCTTAAGTGTTATTCGTGCTCTCCCTCGTTCTTCGAATAAATCAAGATGTCGTCTATAAAGACTATGACGAATTGATCCAAATATGGTCCACAAACTCGATTCATTAAATCCATGAATGCTGCGGGCACGTTCGTCAACCCAAAGGGCATTACCACAAATTCGTAATGTCCATAACGAGTTCTAAAAGCGGTCTTTGGTACGTCTTCTTCTCGAACCTTCAGCTGGTGATAACCAGATCTTAGATCGATTTTTGAGAAATAGCTAGCTCCTTGTAACTGATCAAATAGATCGTCAATCCTTGGTAATGGATATCTATTCTTTATCGTGATTTTGTTCAACTCACGATAGTCGATGCACATCCTCATTGTACCGTCCTTCTTTTTGACGAATAAAATCGGCGCTCCCCAAGGCGATGAACTTGGCCTGATAAACCCTTTTTCCAAGAGATCTTGTAGTTGCTTCATCAACTCTTGCATTTCCGTTGGGGCCAACCGATAAGGTGCCCTCGCGATTGGTGCTGCACCTGGTACCAAGTCGATCTGGAACTCTACCTGACGTTCCGGTGGCACTCCCGGCAACTCTTCCGGAAACACTTCGGGGTAGTCTTTTACTACTGGAACATCTTGTACAACCTTCCTTTCAAGCTTCGCATCGATAGCATACGCTAAGTAGGCCACACATCCCTTTCGCAGACATCTGCTTGCCTTAAGTGCAGTGATTAATCCCACATCGCACTTTTTTCGATCGCCGAAAACGTGAATCGTTTCTCCAGTCGGAGTCTGAATCTTGATCATCTTTTTATCGCATAAAATTTGTGCATGATTGTCGGACAACCAGTCCATTCCCAAGACTACGTCAAAACCCCCTAAACGCATTGGCATAAGTCTAACAGGGAAATCCTTACCGTCTATAATGATCGTGCATCCATTAATGACCTCATATACCTTATTTAGACCACCGTCAGCTGTTTCTACAGTGTAACTCTTGTCAAGCCTACAAGCATTCCTATTCAAATAGTGGCAGAAAGTAGTAGACACAAAACTACCGTTTGCACCCGAATCAAATAACACATGTGCATATACATTGTCGATAGGGAACATACCAGATACGACGTCAGGTGTTTCCTTGGCCTCTTCCAGAGTCATGTTGTAAGCCCAACCATGCCCTTTTGGTAGTTCCTTCCTCTTGTCAGATCCCTTCCCTAATCCTCCATTCATTGACTTGGCGTGGGGCATCACGCCCTTTCGAAGTTTAGGACAATCAGGTCGCAGATGTCCCGTAACTCCACACTCATAACAAGTTTTTCCTTCCGGGCACTCCCGTGTTGTATGCCCGATTTTATCACATTTATAGCATGTCATACTCCCCACTTTACACTCGCCCATGTGTTTCTTGTTGCATTTGTTGCATGGAGGAACAATGAATTCCTCGCTTCGTGCCCTTGTCGGGGTGGGGGTCCATCTCAACTTCTTGTTGGACTGGTTTGATCCTTCCTACTTTCTCTTAGTGTCTCTTCAATCATAATTTTCCTTAATGTTGTTCTCTTCAGCCACCTTCGCCCTCTCTACAGCTTGCACAAATGTGGTCAGTTCGGTCATGTCCACGTACCTTTTGATTTCAATCCTTAGACCGTCCTTAAAACGATATATCTTTCTCCTTTCGGTAGCCACCTGATAACTGGCGAACCTTGCTTTCTCAAGAAACTCATTAACATATTCTTGAACCGACAATGACCCTTGTTTTAACCCCAGGAATTCCAATTCTAGCTTTTTCACCTCTGATTGGGTGCAGTACTTATCCATCATCATCTCCTTCATTTTCTCCCAAGTCAATGTAGCAATGTCATACTCACCTCTGATAGCACACTCACTCTCCCACCAATGCAATGCATAGTCCACAAAGGTTGTAGCAGCATAGGTCACTTTTTGGTCTTCCGAGCACCTACATATCTTAAAGCTGCTCTGCATCTTGGTTACCCAGTTCATCAGTCCAACTTGGCCTTCTATTCCCTTAAATTCCTTCGGGCCAGTGCCCTTAAATGTCTTGAAACTACATCCCTTCTCCTTGATTGGTAATTCAGTTTTCCCTCTAGCGGGCGACTCCGCCTTCTTCTTAGTGGGTGACTCAATCTTTTAAGTAACTTGAGTGTTGCTCATGGTGTTCTCCTGTCGAACGCTCTCCTCCTCTTTATCCTCATTGTCTTTAAAATTTTCACCTAACATTGCCTTCAACATACTTGGCAATGTGTCTTGGAGGACTTGTGCCATCTGCTCAGCTATCATCTCCTTGGTGAGGGGGTTTTCCCTTTCTTCGATTCCTTGGCCTACTTCTTGATCCCTTCCAATAGCTAAGCTAGCTTGTGCGGATGGAGTTGCACTGGAACTTGCGGTTTGGACACTGCCTCGGCCTCAACCTCGACCTCGACCTCGGTTACGTCCTCGAACTGCATGTGGTGCTGCGCAGTTGGCACCTCCCCTGTTGGGGGCATTCCTTGTTGATCCACAGGAAACCATACTGACATAATAGGGTATTGGTCAATTCCGGACGATTCTAAATTCGATCATAGTATAACACTATTAATTATAACTCAATTGTCGTATATAATAATGAAGTACGTAAAAGGAATTTACACCAAATTTCATTGACACCTTATAACATAAAATAATGTTTCATTAATTAATCATGAAGAGAGAGAGAGAGTCATTACATAATCCCATTTACTTACAAAAGATGGGAGATACTTAATAATCATAGACACGTCTCTAAGCCTTGCCAAATACTCAAAAATTCTAATGAAGCACTGGACCGGATAAACGCTCGGTCAACTATCTAGACGTGCATAGCAAAACTATATACCCAAAATATCTCTCTCTAACTAATACCCCTCTAAAACTGATCTGAGGGGTAGTAAGGGAGGTAAGGGTCCCTCACCCATTGATCAAAAGACGAGGATGGTCTGAAACGCCACAATACGCTAGCCTTTGGGCCCTTTTTGAAGCACTCGGCCCAGTCGGAGAAATAACCTCTTACTTCATCAGCATAATCCATAGTTACTTTCCTATAAAAGCGAATCCTGTCTCTGACTCTAGTGCCCAAAGGGCGAGCAGCAATTCTTCGTTCATGTTCGAGTACAACTTTATCCCAAATCAGGGCATGACGCTCATCCATCAAACCTGCATTCTCTGCCAGTAACTCGTTTAGGGCTTCTCCCTGTTGGACGTGTGCCTGCTGAAGATTGTTCAACCATCCCCTCAGTCTATTGTTCCCATTTAGAGTTTGGGTCAGTCTTTCTCTTAGCTCATCGTTCTCGCTCCTCAAGGTCTCTATAGTCTCTTCCATGTCTTCCCGACTGGGGGTGCGAGGCGTGTACTCTTCAGAAGGCTCAAGTGAGGACTCTTTCCTGACAGACTCTCGTGACGACGTCTCCCCCTTGTGGATAGGACTGTCGCTCCCGACGTGCTGGCCAGAAACATGCCTGGTAGTAGAGCGGTTGCTGTCGGAAGATCCCCTACGTGGGCCTAATCCATAAGGTGTCCTACGTGCTCCACGTCCGCGTCCACGTCCGCGCCCACGACTGACAGCCCTAGTATGAATGGTGTGAACCATCTCTCCTACAGATCATGAAGGAAACACTGTGTCATATAATGACGTAAGATCAAAACTTAATCGCATGAGAAGCAATACTAACACCCAGTATACACATACTTCTAAAATCCACCCAGTTTAAGCTTAGGCTAAAGAAATCTTAACCTAATTCTCTTAAACTAACGCTCTGATACCAACTTGTAACACCCTAATTTTTTTTTTCAACTTGCGAGTGGTGTTACGTAAATTAAAACGATTTCTCCATAAATACTCCAAGATACTGGCTAAATTAAAATTCGAAACTGTTCGCAACGGAAGTCTCCAAAACACATAATCACGTACTTACGAGCTAACCCGTCCCACATCAAGTTAAGTTACAACTGATTCATACATAAAAGTCTAAACAAAAGATTGAATATAAAACGACAATAAGCCAGTACTCTCTAAGCGTGTCCCTTGCCCTTATCCAACCTCGGACTACCTGGTCCTGGGATGCATACTATAGTCAGCTCATAAAGCTCAGTGAGTTCATGGTTTGCATGAATAAAATCATTTCACATAACATATATCAACTTCAAAACATTTTATCAAATAGTATGCATTTTCTAAAAACAAGCAGCGCTGAAAGAAAGGAGATCTCATAAACTGTCTTGTCGGGTATGGGTCATTTTGTCACTGACACGCCCTGGGTTGAACTTTCTATTCTGTTAAATCACCCACTTGACTGGGTCGTGCCACTTGTCTCTGACACGCCCTGGGTTAAACTTTCGGTT
Source organism: Arctium minus (assembly GCA_954870635.1). Taxonomy (NCBI): domain Eukaryota; kingdom Viridiplantae; phylum Streptophyta; class Magnoliopsida; order Asterales; family Asteraceae; genus Arctium; species Arctium minus. The sequence continues at coordinate 22,567,081 of OX941084.1, forward strand.
CTGTTCGATCACCCACTTGACTGGGTCGTGCCACCTGTCTCTGACACGCCCTGGGTTAAACTTTCTGTTCTGTCCGATCACCCACTTGACTGGGTCATGCCACTTGTCTGTGACTTACTAGTCAAATTCCCACCCGTTAAAACCGATCATAAAACTTTCATACGAAATAGCATGCTAGAGTTATTTGAAAACAAAATAAACACATAGCATGCAACTGATCATAAATAACATACATGAGAAATATAATGTATCATGTATGAAAACTGAAATGTCATGCATACATACACATCACCATATAAATCATATAATGCTGAAAATAAATTTGTACATAGGTATGCATCCCAGTGTACGTCTCATGAAGACTCACCTGATTTCGTGTAGATCGGCTACTGATAGCTCTCAACTGAAAACCTACACATTTCATACCACCATATCCAATTAATGGCTTATTTTCTCTAAAAGTCAACTTTAGTCAACCTGACTCGACCTAAAGTCAAACTCTAAAATCAAGTCTCTAAATGACTCAAATATATCCATTTGATCTCATCATCAAAATACTTGTGGGTCAAACGAGATAAAAGTCAACTATTGGTCAACACGGTCAACCTCGAACAACTTTAGTCAAACCCCCAAGTCTAAAACTCTACGACGCCTTACAACGTCAAAATAATTATTTTATAATCTTATAAATCTATCTCTCTAAATTAAAGTGTCCCAATAATTATTTAACTCAAACTATGACGCTTTAATCTCATTATTAAACTATCAAAATAATTTAATAAACCTCTAAATGTTATGCTTGAACGTCGATTTATAATAACCAAAGGAATCATCAATTCCGACTTAAAGTGTCTTATAATTTATACATCTTAAGACGACACCTTGAATGCGATTACTAAATTACTACAAATTAAAAATCACTTAGAAAAATAGTACTTAAATGATTTTATTTATTTTTAAATAAACTAACATATTAATTAGATAATATATTAATAAATTTAGAAATTAAGATAAGAAACTAATATAACCTCTAAAATATGAACGTGATTACTCAAGTCAGGCCCAAAAACTTAATTATTCTAATATTGATTAAATAGTCAAAAATATATTTTAAATCACAATCTAAATCCACTTAATATTGTTATGGCCCATTTATTTTTTTTAAAACTCTTTAATTGGATAGGCCCACATTGTTTTTCTTTGAGAGAGACCAGCCCACGATGAGGTGAACAACCCAACAACGACTCATCGTTGCAGTCCCTCAATAACGTCGGCGGCCAAAAGAAGGGTCGTTCGGTCTTGACTCATCATCGTTTCTTACGATTCTTTTTGAAAAACTCTAGGAAATAATTTTCCTCAACTATAGGAACAAAAATCAACGAAAACCATCAAGTATTGAGTCTCATTTGCTCATTTAAAATTTATGTTAAAAACCCACTCGAAAATCAGCTTAAAACGCAAAATCGAACACTCTAAACCAAAATCTGTGACATAAGGCTACTAAGGTTCGATAAAGGACTTAAAAACGAAGCTAACCATATAAATAACTTAAATTTTGGTTGGGTATTTTTATATCGACGATAAACGGAGGTTGTGGAGGGTGACTTTCGAGCTCCGATTTCTCCCTTGTTTCTCAACGAAATTTCGATTTTCTTGAACGAAAGTTGTAAAGGACATCAAATATGTAATTTTTGTCATTTTTAGTTGACTAACCGATCCAATAGGAGGCTCCAAAGTTCAGCATCGACATGTCTCTTTCAAGAGATTAGATTTGTCCTTTTTACAAAACAGGTCCCTCAACAATGGCCTGTTGACATCTGACTCATTCCCTGAAGTTTCCAAAGTTGACGTACAACCCCCTTGCACTTGATACTTTGATAAAAATTTACAATTTTCACCCCCATTGAGACATTTTCTTCTCTTTTAATCCAATTTTCAAATATTATTATTATTATTATTATTATTATTATTACTACTACTACTACATGTATATATATATATATCAATAAAAATTTATAAATTAATATATATATATATATATATATATATATATATATTGGGTTTTACATGTTGTGGCGCCCTATTTTTTTCCATAACATCATAACCTTTAAATTTGCGGAAGCGTTCTAATAGCAGTTAAATAGCCCAACAATTATAACGGCTATTTTAAGAACTATAACTTTTCATGTGGTCCCTTCATGTCTTATCCTGATCTTACCTGAGATACATATACGGAATACGTAAGCTTTACGCTAAGTGAGCAATTATGGTTTCATGAAGAAAACATATTTCATAATATATATGGTTTTAGTGCATAGAATAACAATTCAATACACTTCTCATAATTATGCATAATAACATTGATGCATAAAACAATTTCTATAAAAACATCATCTTCTTTTAGTGTGAGATCTCATATGTATAAGTATGCCAAACATTCTCAACAGGATCCTAGATCCCTGGGGTTCCGCGAAGGATCTTCCCCCTAAGGCCCGTTTGCAAGATGTCCTTATTTCTTACACCCCGTCGGGTATTTAACATGACCATACTTTCACAAGCACAAAATGCATTATAAGCATAATCTTATCTCATGCAAGGCTAGCATGCCAAAACATCATTTAAAATATTAATCATGCATAAAAACATTTATATAACATATACGTATCCCAGTAAATCTCATAATGCACTCACCTTGATTGCTTAACCGTAATGCTTAATTTACTACCCTAAAATGAATGTCACTCTCTAATCTATCTTTGATATTGTTGTGTGTTTTATAAAATGAAATGTATTGATTTATTTATAACTAGAGGCGTACTCGTGCAATGTAGCGAGATATATCACGATTTTAATGTTTCATTTTATTTTTTTGTTGATTTACAGTACGATTTTGGATGGTTTTGAGAAAGTGATAATGTTTTTTTTATAAATTTGTTTAATTTAGGCTTAATAATATAATGTTTTTTATATAAAAAATTAAGTATTTTGTTATAATTTAATAATTATCTTATATATTTTAATGACATCTAGAAAAAATAACCAAACAAATTTATAGTAATATAATATATTAATTAATAGTGATACCGGAAAATATCTACATAAAAGGAAGACCCTGCACATACCAAATTAGTGGGTGTTAGAAGTTTGCAATAGTAATATGTATTTTGTGCTTTGATACTTGTAAATTAAGATATTTTTAAAATCTTGCATAAAATGATGGTACCTTGTGCCTAATAATTTGTATTTAATAGTTTTTTATCTCTGGTTTATAATATAGTATAGATATAGATATAGATATAGATATAGATGAATTGGATTGAAAGTAGGTATTAAAAATGGATAAAGTGGCCTTGACTAAGACGGCGGACGTGAGATAATTTCCAAAACATGAATTCCTTCGTCCCAAAGTTTCTTTCTTTTCTTTTTCTTCTTGACGCCTACGCAACAATCAACACACACACACACACATATATATATATATACACATATATATAGGGTCAGGTTCACGGGAGACCAAGCTGTTTCCGTGAGATCGCATGAGACCAAACCTTAAAACATGAAACTTCACACCGAAACACTGTGAAGGTAAAAAAACATTCAAACCTTCATAATATAATCACACTATGAAGGTAAAAAAGCCTAAACCAAGTTAAAAAAAATCAAACCTTTACAGATAAAAGATTGTGAAGGTATATCCGAACCTTCACAGTGAAGACGCTGTGAAGGTAAAAAAAACGAACATTGACAGCGAAAAACACCGTGAACGTAACATTTACGGTGTTTTCCCTATGAAAAGTTCGATTTTTTTTACCTTCATAGTTTTTTGGTGTGAAGTTTCATAATTTAAAGTTTTGTCTCACCGGTCTCACGGAAACTGTTTGGTCTCACGTGAACTTATGTCTATATATATATATATAGGGGTAGTTTAATTTGCAACCCATGAAAATATTACAACCCATGCAACCTACTTCTTAACCGTTGGATTAATGATCGACGGTTATAATACATGTGGGTCCAATATTTTCAATTAAAAAAATAAAAACGAAATAACCGTTTTTCATAAATCCAACGGTTAAGATGTGGGTTGCAACCTTTTTAAGGGTTGCAAAATATCCTTCCACTATATATATATATATATATATATATATATATATATATATCGGGGTAGGTTATTATGCAACTTTTTACATGGTGCAATCCATGTAACCCCTCTATCCACCATTCATTTTATTTTCATATTTTTTAATTAAAAAAGTAAAAATAAAATGAGTGGTGGATAGAGGGGTTGCATAGGGTTGCACCATGTAAAGGGGTTGCATTTGAACACCCCCTCTCTCTCTCTATATATAATCTATATAAAAAATAGTTTTATTTATTACGTATACTATTGTGTTTATTGAGTATAACTTTATATACGTAATCCCAAACTTCAATACGAACACATATTTGAGACCTACTTGATAATATCTACCCATAGGCATGCTATTGCTATAACTTTTTCTAAGTTGTACAAATTTTCGTAGTAATTTTTTGATCTTTTTGACATTTACGGTATCTAGATTTTCAACGTATTGAAATATGAATTTTGGTATTAATCTGATATTTCTATTATCCATAAATGACACATTTCTATAGTTTTGTTCAAATGACCCTAAAATAAAAACTTTATTCTTTTTCAAATATGAAAAGTGTTATTACGATCTATGTAAATCATCAAGTCCAAAAATATATGAATTATATAACTTATAAATCCATTTGGACTCTAAAATTAATAAAAACGATATATTTAATATTGAATCAGTCCTATAAATAAAACTGTCAGTTTTTCAAATCTGAAAGTTTCGTTGTGATCGTCATAAATCGTTGGTCACAAAAACATATTAGTCGCATTTCATAAAAATCTATACGACTAGCTATTTTGAGTAAACGACAAAACCTTTTAAATAGAAATAATATTAAAATATTTAATAATAATAATAATATATACATATAACGATTCATATATATATAGAGAGAGAGGCTCATTCATTTGTTAACCGTGACATTGGTGCTAACCGTGTTAACCAAATTTAGACCAATCAGAAGCTTCATAGAGTTTAGGTAGTCAGATAAATGATTTTAAATATTAAAGGGTAATATGGGAATTTTCAAAATTTCGACCCATTTAATAGGTTTCCATATTTTAAGGTGTTTGTTATTATGGTATTTATCTTGAGTTTAAATATATTAATAAAAAATCAAATTTCGATTTACTTTAAACTAATTTTGGAAGTTATCTTTTAAAAATTTTTAAACAAGTTTATATCTCTATAAGCTTTCTAACGGATCCAACATTGTTTATCATAAAGTGTTTTTTTTTGTTTCAAATCTCTGTTGAAGAAAAATTTTCGTTTCTAGTGAAAATCATAATGAGCGACAATGGAATCACCTCCGTTGTTGATAACGTTAGATTTTTGGAATCTATTTTTGAAAATCAAGACGCTCGCCCGTGCACCCGTCATAATGAGCCAGTTCAATCGTTCAATACCGGATTATCTGCTCATATGCATTTTCTGGTAGGGTGCACATATACATGTCTATATCCATTTCCATAAATGACAAATATGCACATATGAAGTTATTACAGGTTATGTATGTATATTCCAAAATGTGCACATATGCATATATAAATTGTGCACATATATTTTCTATTTCGACAAACAAAATTTAATGTCTTACAAAAACAGATGCAATGTGTGTATATTGACTTCATACTAAAAAAAGATGCATTGTGTGCATATGGATTTCACACTTAATGTGCATAAATGCATCAGTGAAAAACTTGAACGCATTATGATACCCACGATTTAGATGGTTAATCCATTTTTTCCGATGAATGTGGATGTAGTTTACGATTTCCCTTTGCTTTCTCCGGATTCGACGCCACAATGGTAATCTTGTTGTTGATTTCTTGAAAGATTGAGTTTTCATGGTTACCTAAATATTCTAAGGAAGAAATCCCTAAATGTTAGGGATTATATGATTTAAAAACGTGTTACCGTAAATAACATTGGGTTATTATTTTACCAAATTAACCATGTGCACTTGTGCATTATTTTTAATCAATCCCTATCTATAATAATTAATTAAATGAAAATCCAATTAAATATGAGTCGTTGATCATCGTAATTAACGATTGAGATTGATTAGCACGGTTAACACCAATGTCACGGTTAACAAATGAATGAGACCCTATATATATGTATTCAATTATTTAAATTTATATATATATATATATATATATATATATATATATTAGAATCGTACTCGCGCAATGCAACGAGATATATCATGATTTTAATGTTTTCTTTTATTTTTTGTTGATTTACGGTACGATTTTGGATGGTTTTGAGAGAGAATGATTTTTTATAAATTTTTTTATTTTAGGTTTAATAATATAATGCTTTTTATATAAAAAAATTTAAGTATTTTGTTAGAATTCAACGATTATCTTATATATTTTAAATTATTTATATTTAAATTGAGATGTTTATCATGTTTTGATTATGTTTATTAGTTAATTATATTTCAAACATATAACTTTATAAATTTGTACTCATGCATCATTAATTGTAAACTTGAATATTAGATAATTTGTATCAATAAACAGTGCTTATTGCATAAAAACTTGTTTTAAAAGTTTTTTCGATAGTTTAATAATAATGTAATTTATTTTAGATTTAATAATATAATGTTTTTTTAAAATAAACATTAAATATTTTGTTATATTTTCTTAATTATATTTTAGATTTTTTATATATAAAATTTGATTTTTATTCTATATTTAATTATGCAGGGAGTGATTTTAGGGATTGAAGTGGGGAGTGATTTTAGAAGAGTTAAAATGGTTAGAGATAAAGACTGAAAGTTAATAAATAACATTAAATATAGTACATAAAACTTTAATGGTTGGTTTTAAGAGATTTTAAGTAATTAGTATTAAATAACGATACATTAACCTTTAACAATTGTTTTAAATAGTTTTTATACGTGCTTAGAAGTTTAATAGTAATGTAAATTTATTTTAGATTTAATAATATAATGTTTTTTTAAAAAATATTAAATATTCAGCTAGATTTTCTTAATTATATTTTAGATTTTTTATATTTAAAATTTGATTTTAATTCTTTATTTAATTATGCAGGGGAGTGATTTTAGGGGAGTTAAAAGTGGTTAGAGATAACGATTGAAAGTTAATAAATAACATTAAATTTAGTATATAAAACTTTAATAATTGTTTTTAAGAGATTTTAATTAATTAGCATTAAATAACTGTACATTAACCTTTAGCAATTGTTTTTAATAGTTTTTTATATGTGCTTTATAATATAGTATAGAAATTTAATAATAATGTAATTTATTTTAGATTTAATAATATAATTTTTTTTAATAAACATTAAATATTCTGTTAGATTTTCTTAATTAGATTTTAAATTTTTTATATTTAAAATTTGATTTTTATCATTTATTTAATTATGCAGGGGAGTGATTTTAGGGGAGTTAAAGTGGTTAGAGATAACGACTGAAATATATAAATAACATTAAATGTAGTATATAAAACTTTAATGATTGTTTTTAAGAGATTTTATGTAATTAGCATTAAATAACGGTACATTATGCTTTAGAAGTTATGTAATTTATTTTATATTTAATAATATAATGTTTTTTTAAAATAAACATTAAATATTTTGTTAGATTTTCTTAATTATATTTTAGATTTTTTATATTTAAAATTTGATTTTTATCTTTTATTTAATTATGTAGGGGAGTGATTTTAGGGGATTAAAATGGGGAGTTAAAATGGTTAGAGATAACGATTGAAAGTTAAAAAATAGCATTAAATGTAGTATATAAAAGCTTTAATGATTGTTTTTAAGAGATTTTAAGTAATTATCATTAAATAACGGTACATTATGCTTTAGAAATTGTTTTTAAGAGTTTTTATCCGTGCTTTATAATATAGTATAGATATTTGGAATTATATTATATATATATATTCATCTCCGTAACTATCAATCAAATATATTTTCTCTTGTTTATTTCCAATAAAGTATTTTCTAAGTTTTCGAATTATCATCTTTTCAATGATATCAATATTTTGATATTAACATATTAACTTTAAATTTGTATCCGACATAAACATCTCCTTATCGAAAAACATAATTTAAATTATTGAGTATATATCATCATATTTAACACTTATCTTAAATATTTAAGATAGTTAAATGGACATAATTTTGTCATTATTATAATAGTGAAAATAGAGTGTTACATATGTCGACAAATAAAAAGGTTAGACTAATGCCTAGTGAGTTCAAGAGTTTTCAACACGAATAAATAGGCCGTTAAAAGAAAATGATGCAATTTAAATCGTAATCTTTCAAAATGATTTACTTTAAATATGGACGCGACTCGTTTTCCAATAACACACACTTTTAAAGATGAACGCCCAATACAAAACATTCTTCAAAGGTGATGCAACCCAAAACTCACTCAAAACGTGAATAGAAATCGAACCCCCAACTTATAAAAACGCGGATAAACTTTATATCCCGAAACACCCAAAACACGGGTGTGGCATAATACTCAACCCATAAATCATGAATAAACCCCATATACACATAATGTCACCGAAAACATGGATACTAAAACTCAATACCTAAAACAACACCTTTCGGTGACGAGGGAGACCCGAATTCCATCGAATGTGGCGGGTACACAAATTAAACACTTATCAATGTTCTCGAGTTTCACATAGAGTCATGGATCCCCATATATGGATCCCTACCGAGATACCACCACAAGATACCCAAATGACCTTAGTGTCTACTCGATCTCTAGATGAGTGTCACCACAAAAGCCACAAGTCCCCGTATCCGACTCACCATGGGCACCACCGAAAGACTTAGCTCTGTATACGGCTCTGCAGAGCACCACCGCAAATCTACCCCAAAGGAGTTCCCATCAATCTCTAGGGTACAATCAACAAAACACTTACGGATAATTACTTGGTCTCCGTTAGCCACTTCCACTACCAAAGCATCGGAAAGAGCATTACTAGGAGTGATGAATTGCTTACAGAAAATGTCCGACACAAAAGAGCAAGTAGCACCTGAATCAAACAACACACGATCGGGCAAGGAGTTTACTAGAAACGTACCCGAAACAACATCAACGGTCTCCTTTGCTTCTTCGGTGGTCATCCGGAATGCTCGGCTTGGCGCTCTCCATGGTTGCTCAACCTTTGTCGTCGACCTAAAAGAACTTCCACGGTTGCCACCAACTAGCTTTGGGCAATCCTTCTTCATGTGACCCGGTTCCCGACATTCAAAACACACCGGCCCCCGGATAGGGCAATCTCGGATGGCATGACCCTTCTTCCCACACTTGGCACACTCGACGGGACCCGAGTGCGGTCTTGGATTGCATGGGACAAAGTGCTTGGTCTTGCACTTGTGGCACCATCTCGCCTGTCAACGGTTGTCCCCAAATCTTCTGCCCACAAATGGTTTATTTTGACGAACGGGCTCCGATAGCCCTCACCACTTTCTTTTCTCTACAGCTTGACCCTTCTATTCCTTTCCTTGTGCAATGTCATCCTCTACAAGGAATGACTCTACGATCGCCTCCTCTATCGTTGACACTTTTGCATTCCTCACCGCCATCTTCATCTTAGTCGGCAAACCCAACAAATAGGCCTTAATCTTTGTCCTCTCATCGGGAGCCAGATGCTCCACCAAACTCAACTTTTCTAGGAATTGCTTTGAGTAGTCGGAAATCGACATGCTACCTTTCTTGAGACTACAGAACTCTTGTTCAATCTTGTCTAAAGCTCTTTCATTGCAATATTTGTTTAAGATTTTCTTCTTAAACGTTGGACACGAGAGTTTGGCCAACACTTCCGGAGTAAGAGATGATCGGGTGAGATTCTACCAAGTCAGGGCCTCGCCCTTAAGCAGATGAGAAACAAATTTGACCTTATGTGATTCATCAGTCATCACATTCGCTTGCCTCGAACGCCATCTCTATCTCTTGGATCCAATAGATGCAACTGATGGGATCTTTAGCACCAGCAAATTCGGGTGGCCTGCACCCATAAAAGCTTTATAAGTGCATCCCATCTCCTTCTTCTCACGAACAATAGCATGTTCTTCCGTTCCCACGATGGTCGGTCCACTGCCCGATCTGACCGCAACATTATCCCCCACCGTTTCGGGCCGTCGGTGGCTAGTGTCGCAATCCTCTAGGAGTTTCATAAAGAATTATTGTTGTTGTGTCATGGCCGAGTTCATGGCTAGCATCATACTGTCCTTGATTCTCGTCTCAAGCGTCACCTCTTCTATGATTGGGTTGTTATCGACAAGGTTCACGTGTGGGATATGCTCGGGTCCCCCGCCCAAGATGGTGGGTATGGGAGGTCCCACAGAGGTCTCGACCAAAGGAGGTTGGTTAGTAGTAGATTCGACTTCCACGCAAGCCTCTTGCGGGTTTGGTAGTCTGCTCCGAGTGTTTACCATGGTTATCTGCCATACACGTACGAGAAAGAGGTTGAGAAAAGATTAAGTGAGTTAAACTCATGGTACGTACTACTACATTTATCAATCATCATAACAATAGCAATTCAAGCATGCTCACGTAAGAGCGCATTCATAATAGCATTAGCTACGTGATATTATGATTGCGTGATACACAAGGATCCGTCGTTACCGTCATCATAATTCTTAATCAATGTAATTCTGTATATCCTAACGCTCTCCCCACCTATGACTTTTACCCCAAGGTGGACAACTTAATGATAAGCTTAAATCTTAAGTCTAGATATGCTAAGTCAATACCTAGTTCACTTAAACTAAAACTCTGATACCAACTTGTAACACCCTAAAAATAGGGATAACAAAATTTCCAGAAAATGGAAATATGGTATATAAATTTGCCAAAGCAATTGAGCCTCCCAAAAATGGGGAAAGAATATTCATCTGTTTTTAAGTACACGTTACAAATTCTAATAATGGGAAAATAACAACCTAATAATCTAACTTCATTTGAAATAAGATTACATTTAGGGTGTTATCCGAATTTCCCCAAAATGACGTCTTCTAAAAGAAATGGTGTCCCAAAAGTTTTCCCCATGCCCACTCTAAGCCGGCTAGACCTTCTTATCACCGGCACCGTTAGAACCTGAGATACACATCAACACCAAACAAGTGTTAGGCCAAAAAGGCTGGTGAGTTTGCACAAGCAATAATATAATAAATCAATAACATAATACTTATCAGCAGTTAACAAGAAGTTTCTCATATGTGGATTCAATGGGGGAGACCTATAGCACCAATCAAGTTCCACCCAAAGAGTCGATATACCTTGATGCCAACTACCGTGAGTGACATCCAAAAGGCTCGGCACACCCGAGGGCTACAACCATGGCATTACCCCGAGTGACGGAGGTCTAGGTACATACCATAACGGTGGCACCCAAGACTATATCCTCCTAGTGTCTACTGACTTGGTTCATCCAACAATATCATTAGTAGGTCACAAGGCACATAATGCACATTGATAATCACAATACCAACCATGGGTATAATATTAGACCATACCGTTCACAATTTGCACGTAGTCTAAAACAAGAACAATATGGATATATTATTAACAATATTGTCATAGGTACACCTCATGGTGACTCAAGTAATAAATCATCCCAGTACTATGGTATATACTTCATCAAGCAATGACAAGCTACAGAATATCATGTAACTATCAAGTAATCCAATTTCCCAACAATAGGTTAAACCACCCATGTCCCCCATTGCCCAAAGTTAACCCATACAAGTATATTTGCCATTTATTTAAGGTCAAGGAGTCCCAACAACATTTTAGGGAAACTCACCCACATAGGTGATGATATCTTAGACTTACACATAATGAAACCCACAAGAAGCCAAGTTTATAAAATGAATAACTCAAATAAAGATGTATGACACTAATAATTAGTAAGATATGATGTATATCTAGTTTTAACAAAGTTTAGGAACTCACTATCTAGGTTTTGGTTAAAACCTAGTAAATAGCAAACCCTAGTTGGTGGTTGAGGAAGACTTGGTTCCAAGGAGAGTGGATCTTGATGATTGCACTTCAATAAATGGTCTTGAATGTGATTAGATGACCAATAAATGGTCTCACCAACTAAAACCCTAGAAATAAGTGAGGAGGGTGTGGTGTTGCCCAAAAATCGTGATGAAAAATGAGTGGAGATGAAAATATGGATCAAAAATCGGGCAAAGAGGGGTTTTGGGGACCTGCAGGTGGTCCCGCGGTTTTGGTCGCGGCTAGGAGGCCGTGCCATAATCCGTGCGTGTGCTCCAAGGGTCTGCACTCCAGTGAGTTACGCGGCTTGGGTCGCGACTTGGAACCCACGCAGCAGCCTGCGTAACTCGCTGTTTTAAGGTGCTAGTCATGGCTTGAAAGATAAGAGATTACCCACACATCTACGCACAGATATATACATATATATAGGCAAGTTCTAAGTGAAAATACGGGCGTTGCATCCACCAAGACGCAATTAATATGCATCATAAAACCAAAGCTCCTCATCAAGCCAATAAAACTGGGCAAATGCCCCAAGACTCCTTTGAGTCACAACCGAACCAAAGCTCCACAAATTAATTGACCATTGGTCAAAAGTCATAAAATGAAATAAACACAATTGTCCCACGTTTATGCAAACACACACTCCAAAATACTTGAATAAACTCCATCACGAATTTCGACCGAGACAAGTCATTTTCCAAATAAGTTTATACCAATTATCCTTTAAAAACGTCCCATAACACAAAATCAAGCATTTCCCCAAAACACACACTAAAAGTGCATTTATACTCAAAGGATCTCATTCCATAAAATAAACCATTAAAATATCAATACTCAAGATTTATTTATTAAAATGCCCAAAATCCCAAATGTAGGTGTTTTACAAAGTTTATAGAGTTAAACACTTCAAATAATCAAAACTCACCAAATAACTCAACAGTTGATAATTTCATGTGAAACATATAAACATTTAGAAATGGACATTTTGTCATTTACACCGTTTTCACAAATCAACTTGAACTCACCTTGCTAGATTTATGCTAAGTCTAGATTTTTACCCCAACTTGAGCTTCCTTGAAGAAATCTGAATCCTCAAGCCAAAACTTCCAAAAACCTAGATCTACAAGTTTCCAACCATAAATATTCATATTCAACCATTTATAATCGTTGTCCAAACATTTTATATCAAAACCCTCATTTAGGCCAAAACCCTAATTTTGACCTAAATTCTCCAAAATTATCACATCCGAAATTTGAGAAACAAGAACACTAGGAAATCATCAATGGAGAATTTATAACTTATAGCAAGTTTTAGAAACTAGAAGGATGAACTCACCACTTAGGTTTTGGTGAAAACCTAGAAAATCCCAAATTCCTTGAAGATGGAGGTGATGATGATGAGCTCTTGACCTTTGCTTCCAATCAACCACCAAATACTCTTGAATCTTCCAAAAACTAACAATCTAACCTTGAAAAGCTCTCAAAAACGAAACCATAGCATTTTGAATCGCCCAAAATGGAGTAGAAATTAGCAAGATATGACCAAATGAAAAAAATCCCGATTTTATGCACTGCAGGTCTGACGCGACCCTGCCATGCGACAGTGACATGTCACTGTAGCGGGCACTGTCGCCTGGGATGTACAGAGGCCCCCTTGCCTCTTGCGCCTCTGCCATGCTACAGTGCCCTATGGCACTGTAGCCAGACTCGTACTGAGAGTTTTTCGACGGCTTTCTCGACCGTTTTCCTGGTCGTTCCTCGACCGTTCTCCCGGACATTCCTCAACCTTTCTACCGACCATTCATCGACCGTTCTCTTGAAACATTTGATGCTATTATTCCAGTTATCTTGCCATTGCCATAATTTCATGGCACAATCGTTGGGATGACCGAACACTCGGTAACGCCGGTGCTATTGTGACATATGTCACAACTGCATGACACTATAGTCGGGACTACCACACTTTCAGTACCATTGGTGCTATTGTGACAGATGTCACAACCACATGTCACTATAGTCGAGACGACCATACTCTTAGTACCATTGGTGCTACTGTGACTAGTGTCACATAAGGCACTATAGCCATACTCTATATGTGGTTCTTCCTTTACCGATTCACCAGTTCAACATTTTTTTCTTCTTCAATTGGGATAAAAATCAGGATATTACAATCCTCCTAACCTTAAAAGAGATTTCGTCCTCGAAATCTAGTTCTTACACCAAGCATCTCATTACCACCCTCGGTACTCATTGGATTTCCTTGGCCCTTAAATGGAAACAAACTAATCATAGATCTCAATGTTGTCATCCTCGCAAAATGACCGTCTCCCTTCCCAAGGGATTGTCTCTAACCCATTTCATCCTTGAGCTAAAACTCGATGACTTCCTGACGCAATTGTCATACTGATTTTCGTGAAGACTCTCACATCCCATATCCGCCTTCATACGTTACACTCATACTAGAGTGAACATCGAACCTTACTGGAGTAATTCTAGCCATACGATCTCAGTTGCCTCCCAAACTTAGGTGACACGTACTACAATATGTTGGGGAGTAGGGGTTGCAGAAAATTAATGGGTTAAGAGAAAAGATGAAGTGATCGAAACTTGGATAAGAATCTGAGATCGCGTGAGAGCTCGCTTTCCTTAAGTGATATTTCGACCCTATTCTGCCTGGGTATCACGAAATTCACTCGATGATAATCTCAAATTCACTGGTATCGTTTTAGGCAGAAAACGGTCCTATTTAAACACATTGAGAATTGTAACCGACCCTATAATATTAATGATAATAATTTCCCAATTAATGGGATTGATTATGGACATTAATGTTGGCGGTTACAAGAAATCTTGTCAGTTACGAATCTGACGAAAACGCACGACCCATGCCAATTCCAAGAAGAAAACGGCACGGGTCGTGCCAAACTTTCTGTCTGACCATGCACGGCCCGTGCCATTTCCAAGAAGAAAACGGCACCGGTCGTGCCAAACTTTCTATCTGACCACGCACGACCCGTGCCAATTTTATGAAGAAACTCACACGGGTCGTGCCAAATTGGCACTGGTCGTGCCATTCATAACAAGAAAACGACACTGGTCGTGCTCAGCATATTCCACGTAACTCGCCAAACATAACCATCCAACGATCCCGGGTTTTAGTTAGCTTACACAGGTGTGCACTCCACACCTCCTAGCTCATGTTATAGCTTAACTATCAACCCCATTATCATCTTGTAAATCCAATTACACAAAATGGACCGATGATTTCACTAAAATCACCAACATTCCTCCCCCATTTTAGTGCAATCCTTGATTCACAAACAACAATTATTATAGGAACAAACTCATGCATAAATGAAAATATCTAAAAGATTGAATTTCCATCTTAGTACATTACACATTTCAAATATTCGAGAATCCGGGTGTCCTATGGATTGAACCCTTCAACCCATTTGAGTACCAGAAAATAACATACACATGAACTTAAAAGATTCTCTAAAGTTTAAACTTGACACTATACAGGTCGTGTGTCCTTATCCATTCGTGGGTGCATCAAAGTTAAGTCCAAGATTCTTGAAGTGGCCACACTTTGCACTCATATAGGTAGTTCCTTTCATCATGCACCTGCACATGCATTTTTACAAAAAAACAATTACCTCCTCGCTTGCAGTACCGAACACATACCTTGGGATGATTATCTTGTGCTCCAATCCCTTAGATTGAGCTTTCCCATTGAATTCAACTTCTAACGTTGTATTAGAAGGGAATTGGGTATCTCACCGTTAGAGATTCAAATGGACTTTAATCCCATCCCGATCACCGACTTGTGAACCAAGTCCCTAGCTAACCCCTTCGTCAAGTGGTCCGCTAGATTTTGTTGTGACCGGACAAATTCAACTGAAATCACCCCATTCGTGATTAACTCACGAATCATGCTATGTCTAACACCTAAGTGTCTAGACTTGCCATTATATACTTGACTATAAGCTTTAACCAAAGTAGCCGCACTATCACAACGGATAGAAATGGGTGATATTGGTTTCGGCCATTATGGAATTTCGTGGACTAAATTCCTTAGCCACTCCGCCTCTTTACCGGCAGCGGCTAATACCACAAATTCCGACTCCATAGTCGAACTCGTGATGTAAGTTTGCTTCTTGGAAGCCCATGAGATGGTACCTCCCCCAAGCAAGTATACCCAACCACTCGTGGAAGAGTGATATTCTAAGTTGGTAATCTAACTTGCATCCGAATATCCCTCTAATACCGAAGGAAAACCGACATATGACAAACCAGAATCAATGGTTTTCTTCAAGTATTTAAATACTCGTCTTATCGCTTGCCAATGATGTATACTAGGATTATTAGTATACCTACTCAACTTGCCTACGGCAAAAGCGATATCCGACATAGTGCTTGTCATGGCATACATCAAGCATCCAATAGCCTTTGAGTACTCGAGTTGTGACACCGCTTCACCCGAATTGGGCATAAGCTCCACACTTGGATCAAATGGAGTACTCACCGGAGAACAATCAAAGAAATTAAATTTCTTTAATACTTTCTCAATGTAATGAGATTGCATAATTGCAATCCCTTTGTTCTCACGCTTGATCCTTATTCCAAGGATCACCTCCGCCTCTCCCATATATTTCATGGAGATTGATGACAAAAACTCTTTGGTTTTATCAACTTGATTTAGGTTGGTGCCAAAGATCAACATGTCATCAACATATAAGCAAATGATTACTCCATTTCCAGATGTGTCAAATTTGCTATATACACATTTGTCCGCTTGGTTTAACATAAAACCGTTGGACAAGATAACCTCATCAATTTTTTGATGCCATTGTTTGGGTGTTTGTTTAAGCTCATACAATGATTTTACAAGTTTACATACCTTATGCTCCATTCCGGGCATAACAAAACCTTCCGGTTGTTTCATGTAAACTTCTTCCTCTAAGTCACCATTCAAGAATGTCGTTTTGACATCCATTTGGTGAATCACTAAATTGTGGATAGCTCATAAGGCTATCAACAATCTAATCGTGGAGATTCTTGCAACCGGGGCATAGGTATCAAAATAATCGATGCCTTCCCGTTGCCTAAAGCCTTGGATTACCAATCGAGCTTTGAACTTGTCGATTGATCCATCAGCTTTCATCTTCCTTTTGAAGATCCACTTGCATCCCAACGATTTACAACCCGGTGGCAAGTCTGATAATACCCAAGTATTATTCCCTATGATGGAATCCATCTCATTATTTATTGCTTCTTTCCAGAAAGCAATATCTTGAGACTTTATAGCCTCATCAAATGATTTTGGATCTTCCTCAATACTATAACAGTAAGAGAATTGTGATCCAATTTCATCTCTCGATCCTTCTACCAAGTATACATGGAAATCGGGACCAAAGGATTTTTCAATCCTTCCTCTTTTGCTCCTTCAGAGCATTAGAGATTTGGTTGGAACAATTGCTTGTTCTTCAACCTCACTAGTTACACTAGTATTTGGAATAAGATCCTTCGACCGAGGTATTGAAGAGAATCTAGTCTCATCAAATAATGTGTCTCTCGATTCTATAACGGTGTGAATCGCTATAGAATCATTAGGTTCAATAACATAGAACCTATATGCCTTGGAATGCTCGGCATACCCAACAAAGATGCATTCAATACCTTTTTCATCCAAGGTTTTCCTTTTGGGTTCGGGTAGTCGAACCACCGCTCAACAACCCCAAACTCGAATATAATTCAAGTTAGGCCTTTTCTTGAACCAAAGTTCATATGGGGTAATTGTAACACCCTAAAATAGGGATAACAAAAATCCGAAAAACGGACATGCGGTATATAAAATTGCCAAAGCAAGAGCCTCCCAAAAATGGGGACAATACACAAACCTGTTTAAATACAGTCGTAATTAAACGGACAATAAATAACAACCAACTAATCTAATTTCCATAACTAGAAAAGAGATTACAAACAAGGGTGTCATTTATAAACCCAAAGGTTCTCCTACCAAAAGTAAGTCCAAATGCAATATTCCCAAATCTCTCACCCAAGCACTATGCCAGCTTAGAACCGATGTCGCTAAAACCTGAGATACACATCGACACCAAACAAGTGTTAGGCCAAAAAGCCTAGTGAGTTGAACAATAATAAGTATGCATGAACAGTTACAATTCTTATCAGTAGTTAACCAGAGTTCAATATATGTGGAGTCAATAGGGGAGACCTATAGCACCAATCAAGTCCCACTCAAGAGTCGATATACCTTTATGCCCTTAACAAGGAACACCCGAAAGGCCCGGCACACCCGAAGACTATCGCTAAGAAAATTCCCCGAATGGCGGAGGTCTAGGCACATACCATCACAGTGGCGCCCAAGACTACATCCTCCTAGTGTACTGACTTGGTTCGTCCAACATAACGCATATAGGAGGTCCTTTAGGTGTATTTCAACCCAACATATTTCCATACCGACTACGGGTACAATATTACCATCTTATCCTCATGAAGTCTAACCAAAGACCCCAAATGACAATTATACTCATCATGCATATAAATATGTCACCAAAATGGTGTTCCTACTAGAATCATCTTAATACCAAAACATGTTTACATTTAGCATATCAAAATACACACATTATGTATCCAAGAGAAAACCCCAAATAATGGTACATATAGAGTAAATCATGGCATTTCACCCATAACTACATTTCCAACATATCTTCCCAAAGGAATCCCAAATACTTGAACATATAGAGATAAATAATAATAAATAGAAGAGTATGATGTGTATCTAGTTTTAACAAAGGGTTAGTAACTCACTATCTAGGTTTTGGACCAAAACCTAGAAAATGGAAAACCTTAGTTTGAGGAGATGAGACTTGGAGATGAGAAGTGGTTGATCTTGAAGAAACCCTAGCTAAACTCCTTGGAAGACAATAAATGCAAGCACCTCAACCCTAACTACCAAATGGGTTGATATTAATGTGGATTAGGGCTTGGGAGTGAAAGAAGCTGATGTTGGGGTCTCAAAATCGCCCAAGGAAAAAGAGGGAAGGAGAGAAATGAATACAAAATCGGCCAAAGATCTCATTTAAACCAAAAACCCCGTCGGCGACAATGCCCAGGGCACTGTCGCGTGTCACAGTCGCGACCTCCCCCGAGGCTACGGTACACTCCCCGCGACCTTGACACGGCGACAGTGACCATGTCACAGTCGCGTGTCATAGTCTCCGCACACACCACACTCGCGGTACACCCCTCGCGACATTGACATGTCGATAGTGACCATGTTACAGTCGCGAGTCATAGTCGCGCCAGTCCCCAAACGTCCCGAGAGTTGACTAGTTTCGATAATGAGCGCGATGTTTGAACGATTAAAGATGGTAATTCAATTTATATGACATGTCAATATAATAACGTTCATAAAATGCACACAAAGGCTCATATTCTCACATAGGCACAATTAATACATTAAGGAAGACAAAATACTTACCTTGCGAATTTCTGGATGTTACAATATATATATATATATATATATATATATATATATATATAAGTAAAAACATAGCCTTTTAAATAGCAGTTTTCCATTGATTACAATTTTTTCTTTTTTCTTATCCTTTTTCATAAATACTAATTTTGTTACAACTAGAAGTGTAGTTGTGCAATGCAATGAGATCCAATTTCAATTATGAAGTTGTGATCAACTTAGACCCTCAATCATGTTTCATTTTTTTCGTTCTATTTTATGTCTCTCTTGACTTAATTTTTGTGGTTTTGAGAGAGCGAGAGAGTAATCAGTTGGTTATCGGTTTCCTAAAGTATATAAAATAGTATTAGTATGCTTAACGCATATCTTATATTTGAACGTATTTATTAATTGGTTATCAGTTAGTTTTATCAGTTGGTTATCACTTAGCTTATCATATATGAATATGTATCTTCAGTACACATAAAAGTACGAGTCTAAGTCGCAAAATTTCTAAACATTTATTTTTCATCTCCAAAGTTAGAAAGTAATACTAGCAAACGTCACAAGTTTTTGTTAGTAAACCTCATACCTCAAAAAAGGGATTTTGATAAGCATCCCATTAAACACATGTTACTGATAACTTACACATTATCGATTATGACTTCACCAATATGGTACGTTGTTTTCCTGTCATTGAGCATCCTTAATTTCAACGGCCTATTTGATAGCAGCCAAACCAATATTTATTCTAATATTAAATTTTGCTTCATTACAACATCTTTGATTATTCCAACCAGGGAAAATAAAGAGAAAGGGAACATGTTAGATCAAAAAATGGATTAGGTGGTTGATTCAATTGTATTTTAAGGCCAATCTTAACAAAGCAGTGATGGGAGTTCTTTAACCAGTTTTAGGTTGTAGTGGTCTGGTGGTGATGTTGTAGTCTCATTTTGTTGTTTTGTTTTGCTACTCGGTGGAGGTTGACTTTTGTTTAGTTCAAGTTGCGAAGGGTTCAGGACTCCGGGTTGATTTTGTATATTGCAGAAGCATCAGTTGTATTCTTGCTCTGTACTATTTTGCTTTTCTCAATCTTTTGTCGGCCTTTCCAAAAAGATGGATTATAAAACTTTTGAACTATCCAAAGTATGTAAACAAGAGAAAGAAAATAATAATAATAATAACACTATAACTTACAAGGATAAACAATTTTTTGACAATTCTTGGAATGTAAATGCAAAAATATTGTTGCTACATGGCTTTCTTGTACAAAATCGACTAATGTTGCAACATGTGATTTTGTATTCACATTCATTTTTCAAAGAACAAATGTTTGTTTGCAACAAAAACAAATAGTCACTTGTTAATGAATAGTATTATACATGATATGATATCGAATGTACAACAAAGAGTTAACTTGGTTGTGATAAGAACCACATGTCATATCACAATTATAGGATTTCAAAACTTGAAGTATCAAGTAGACAAAACATTGATTTGACAACTTGAATGTGAAGAACAATGTTTTTGGATTTTCGGATGAAGGTTATTTTAGAAATATGAATAAGGAATGGATCCAACTTCCCCATAAATGCATTCGACAACGGAAGATGCAACATTATGTTATGCACTTGCGACAGTTATCCTTATATAGGTGCACAAAATATAACGACAACCAACCTTTCCAATATGAAATTGCATAAAAATATTGCAACATTTTCTAATATTCAAACACAAAAATGAACAAATTAGACATCTTTAAAAGTTAACCAATCTATATCAACAACTCCATGAAAAGAAAATCTTTACATTTACATATCATTAAAAACCGTTATCTAAAAAAATTACATTTAACTTTTAGAAATCTTGTTGTAAACTTCATTGTCGTCCATTCATCTTTTTCTTTACATCTACCAAATTACATTGTAATTGTTTGATTTTTGTATTCATGTATAAAGGTTCATAAAGAGCCTTGTTAATTTTGATCTGAAATGTAACTTTATGGGTTTGAAATTCATTTAGCATCGTTAATTGCTATTTGCTTTTTGTTCGTACTTTTCTAATTTTCTAAAATTGTTATCCTTTTTTTTTCATTGATTTGTTTTACATGTTACTTTGAGCACTCAAAATCTATTATATTTGTACGATGACTTAATTAATCATTTGTGTATAAAACATTATCTTTTTTTTCCTACGTCGATCTTTTTCTCGTAAAGCCAAAAACGTCCCCGCCTCGACACGGGGTTGCAACTCTTCCTCTAGGAACTTAGGAGCAGAGCAAGAGGGGACACAACTGTGAGTACTCTTCATAAAAAAATGTACATAATAAAAGGCATTTGAGAAATATATGTTACTCTCTACGTCCCAAAAATAAATGTCTACATTACTAATTTAGTTTGTTCCAAAATAAATGTTCACTTTCATTGTGGATATGTAACACCCCCAAATTTTGAAAAAACAACTAATTTAAAATTTTATTATTACATCAAATAAAGGATAAAATCCCTCTCTACAAATCGATACCTGAAAATACCTCAAGGTAAATCCTATATATAACCTCAACAATTACTAACTTTAAGTCTTATACAAAGACCAAATAAATAGGTCGGGTGTTATGACGCAACGTATGTTTGCGGAAGGATCGACAAGCGTCTAAATCCTTTTGATAACGAGAATTACGAAACGTAAAACTCAAAATTAAAGAGAAAACTCTCTAAAAGATGAACTTTTATTAATCAATAACTTGAAAAACAATTAAACCTAATAGTCCTATTTATAATCTAAACTAGGGAAAAATAATTACGGAATTATATCTATACTATATTACAAAGCAGGGATAAAAAAACTCTTACATACAAATTATTAGGCATAAGGTACCATCATTTTATGCAAGATTTTAAAAATCTCTTAATTTACAAGTATCAAAGCACAAGATACATATTACTACTGCAGGCTTCTAACACCCACCAATTTGGTATGTGCAAGACCTTCCTTTTATGTAGACATTTCCATGTATCACTATTAATTAATATATTATATTACTATAAATTTGTTTTAATTATATTATTAAATATGTAATTGGTTATTTTTTATAGATGTCATTAAAATATATAATATAATAATTGAATTCTAACAAAATACTTAATTTTTTTTATATAAAAACATTATATTATTAAGTCTAAATTAAACAATATATCTTTATAAAAAAACATTATCATCCAAAATCGTACTGTAAATCGACAAAAAAAAATGAAACATTAAAATCGTGATGTATATCGCTGTATTGCGCGAGTACGCTTCTAGTATAATCCTAATTTAGAAAAAAAGGAAATAAGGTAAAGAAAAATAAATAAATCTAATCGTAATTTAGAAAAAGGAAATAAATAAAAAGGAAAATAGAATCAAATAAGGAATGGTAAAAAAAAGGAATTAGGAATCAATGGGTCATGTGAATGGTGGCTAGCATGGAACTCACTTTTGTTTCTGTTTGTGATTCCCGATTTGTCTTTCGATCTCCATCGCAATCCTCTCTATATCAGTCTCCTCCACTTCCGAAGAACTCGACCCCGAGTTCTATTCTAAAGAAATCGACTCATCTTTGTGATACTCATATATATCGGCAACGTTGAAGGTGTTCGATATATGTAACGAATCGGGAAGGGCGACGACGTAAGCAATGTCGTTAATTTTCTTCGTGATCTTGAACGGTCCATATTTTCTGGGTTAGAGCTTCCCGTAAGTAACGATAAGAAATCATTCTTTCTAGAGAAAAACCATTACCTCGTCTCCCTCGTTAAAAACCTTCTTCCAACGGTGTTTGTCGGCCGCAGCCTTAGTTTTTAAACCGGTAGCTTCAAGACGGCCTCTTTCATTGTCGTTGTCGTTGGACCACTAGCTTGTCCCACCATACTGCGGCGGTGCTTTTGAGACAAAAAGCAACCATCTTTATCTGTTTATGCTCGGGTACTTCCATTATGTCGAAGAATCTATCGACTTCGATTTGCCAGTCTAGGAACTTTTCAACTCCCATAGTTCCGTAGAAGAACGGGATATCCGCCTTCATCTGATAATCATGCTCATTCCTCCCGAAGTTGAACGGTTCTTCCTCCTCCTCCTCTTCGGATTTGGAACTCAAAAGATCGTCCCGGTTACGATTGCCATTGCATGGCCTTATAACCGGTTCTTCAAGCCTGTCGCTTCTTCAACGGTTGTCGTTGACAAAGTTGGGTTGAAGCTTGTTAAGATGTAACACCCCAATTTTGGTGTAAGTATTATCAGCTTAATCGTTGCTTAAATCGTTATTTAGAAGTTGTATTTATCTGTTCCTCAAATTTGAGTCTATTTGTGGATTAATTCTAGAAGTTGGAATTAGTGGATTTGAGGACACACAGTGCGCCGCGCGGGTTAGGAAGCGGGTTGAGCCGCGCCACTAGCAGCGCGGAACACTGCCTTTGTGCGCATCCAGTGCACGGCACGGCTTGCCGCGCAAGTCTGGTCGCGCGGGCACCCGCGCGGGTCCACCAGGTTGGCCAAATAAAGGAAAATCGACCATAACATTTCATTTACTCCAAACATTTCCCTAAAATCACTCTCTTCCTTTCTCCCTTCATAAATGCTAACCTAGAGTTGTCCTACACCCAATCTCTTAAAATCCTCAAGTTTTGGGTCTATCTTTGGGAGCTTGGAAGGCTAGGGTTTAAGGATTCATCATCTAGCTTTCTCCATCTTCAACCTCAAGACTCTACCACCATTTTTAGGGTTTTCTTACAAACCCTAGTTTGTGAGTCATTCCTCCATAAATGCTCTAGTATTTGCTTATTATCATGGATTGTCATACAATACACTTATGTGCTACTTGTTGGAATTTTATAACCTGATTTATGGGATTTTCAATTTTGTGAACCCAATAAGGGTGAGTATGTTTAGTAGGCTTCAATAATCTATATGGTATAACCATGTGGGTTATATGTTCCAATTTTCATGCTTATATGTGAACACATGAGGAAACTACTATTGTCATGGTTTAAATTCAACTGCTGATAACTTTATGAAGGAATGAGGTAAGGATAATGTGTGGGTGCATTTACATGTATGAAATTATGAGGACCATGATATTATGAGGATTAAGGAAGTAAATGTTTTATATGTGGAAGAGAGGTGTATATAATGTGCTATTTATTTAACAAATGTGGATCACCTTATAAGAATGTGGTACTACTCCTTGTGCACGAGGAGGTAGTAGCTTAATGTATGAATTTTGCATTAATCACGATGTGTTACTAGCGAGTAGGCAATAAAGGATCTCATATCCTTGAGGTGTAACTCGTCTAGATATGGATAGGCAATAATGTCCGTAAGACCTTGAGGTGTAACTCGACGGAGTAGGCAATAAGGGCAGTAAATACGGTCTGAGGTTGTGATGTCGTTATGGCATGGGAACTAAGATCGGGGCATGAGGTGTAATCCATTACCATCGCGGGCGATCCCACTTTCGAGTAAACATCGCCCCGATGGAAGCGGGTCTCCCCCGTAAATCAAGAGGTATTTCTTGTATGTTTATATTCAGGTTTGAGAAACTGATGGCGGAGAATTGTTCCGCGCGAGGCAGAGGAGTTCGGTAACATGATTATGGTTTTATAATGTCATGTTTATTATCTGCATATTTATGGGATCTCACTAGGCTTCGTCCTAACACTTGTTGTGGTTGTTGTTTCCTCACAGATCCTAACTGTGGAGGAATTTGGGATGTCGACTTGGCTACCGGGCACATAGGTGATCTTGAAGTGACGGTCTTTGGGGGAATTTTGTGAAGAGAGTTCATATTGATTTAGCAACGCTCGTATTAATCTAGATTTAAATCAATCTTAGATTAAGTAGGTCGTTGTAGTATTGATGTCCCATTATTTTGTTGCAACCTTATGATGCAAACTAACCCGGTTTTATAGGGTTTTAGTTGTATTGATTATTGGGTGAACATCCTTTTGTTATATCTTTTAAACAGGTGTTTGGACCCTTCGTATTTTAGTTGTCATGTTGCCGAATTTACAAAAAAAATTATTTGTTAAATTTTTAGAGTGTAACATAAGAACTGTCGTCAGATCAGCGAGTGCCGCGAAAAAGGCCACGTTCAACTCGGCTAAATCTGCTTTGGTAGCGGGTTGTTGATCTGCCATGTTAGTGAAAAGACAGACGAATCATGCTTTGATACCAACCGATGCAACGGGGAAAGTGCGGAACGGATCGACAAGCGTCAAAATCCGAAGGATAAACGAGTTTACCAACGTAGAATCCGGAAAATAAGAGAAAACTCTTCAACTTAGAGATGAAACTCTAAAGATAATTTTATTGATCAATAATAATGAATATTTATAGCTAAACTAATTCAAAGATAACTATGGAAATCAATTTATCATAATTCTTAACCAACTATAAAAGTAATTAAATAATTAATAAAAAGGAAACTAATAATAATCCTAACAATAATTAAAACTAACAATAATTATCCTAAGTTAAAATAATTAAAATAAGGAAGGAAATCAATCAGCTCAAAATAATTCAGTGTGCAACGAGACTTGTATCGAGACTAAATTCTCGGTAGCTTCTGTTTGCCTTTTTTCCGATTCCAATTTCCGAGCCTCTTTCGAGCTCGTTTTCTTCTTTTCAAAATATAGAAAAAACACTTTGATAGCTCTTGAATTCTCCCTGTATCATGTTACTAAACCCAATACCAATTGTTATTCCCAAAGTGCGGAAGGCTTCATCCAATAACTACTCTCTTCCCGTGCATATAACTCGCACTCATCTTTTCACAGTGTCGCTAGTACCAAACCCCAACCGAAACTTGATGCACATGCCGACAAATAAAAACGATTAGGCTAACGCCTAGTGAGTTCAAGAGTTTTTATCATGATTATATAAATCGTTAAAATGAACGAGTGTAACTTAAATCATGATTTCCAAAATAATTTACTTTAAATAAGAGAATGACCCGTTTTCCAATAACGTACATTTTAGGTGATGGAAACACTAGTATAAACGTTTTCCAACACACACACAATTTTAAAGACAAAAACCCCAATATAAAACAATTCATTCGTAAATTAAACTCAACCCAAAACTCACCCAAAACGTGAATAGTAATGAATTCCCAATTTATGAAAACGTGTACTCAATCCACAAATCATAGATAACAATCTATATATAAATTGTCACCGAAAACATGGATAATAAAAATTAAATACATAAACAACACCTTTTGGACCTACTTCCATTATACGTGGTGGAACACAAAGTTAAGCCACATATCAATGTTGTTGAACTACACCTCATATCGTGACTTTATTGCCTGCTTTAATAAGCTACACCTCATGTAACACCCTAAATTCTGGAAATAGCAACCGATTTAAAATTTTCTAAATACATCGATAAATGATACATCTCCAATCACAATTTATTATTTAACCTCAATAAACACATTTCATTCTATACATACATTCTACAATAAGAACGGGTGCTACTAAAACCCAATAATAGTCACTATCTCCAAACTGCGGAAGACTTCACCAACTACTTACACTTGCACAAAGCTAAGACTCAACTCTTCTTAGCTGCTAAAACCAAACCCGAACTGGAACCTGATGCACATGCCGACAAATAAAAAGGTTAGGCTTAACGCCTAGTAAGCTCAAGATTTTTCAACATGAATAAGATATCTTTGAAAAGAGGTAATGCAATTTAAATCATAAGATTTCAAGATGATATGTTTGAACATGAAAACGACTCTTTTCCAATAATATGCATTTTGGGCAAGGAAACACCAATATAATGTTGGAAAATTTTAGTAAAAAAATGTGATTTTCTACTAACTTTGGACACAAATAAATACATGTATATATAGTATATATCTAACTCTTTGTGGGTTTGTGTTCTCCTATATGAGAGCTTCAAAACGATATATTATATGTCCAAAACGGAATATGTGTGAATGAGATATCGATGCTCAAAGTTGAGTGTTTGGGATGAAAATTGGCAAAACCAAGTTGGTGTGGGAACTTGTCCCACATAGGAAGGAGAACCAAAATTTATGAGGTTTATAACCTTAGATGTGGAAGGAGCTTACAAGTTCTTTGTTTGGTTTTACTCCATCACCTACCCGCGCGCAGGGGGGGTGCCGATTGCGACTGTCGTAGGCTAAAATCGGCGAACTTGTGCATGGGCGCGACCTGCGGACACGAATGCCGCTCCGAAATCTTGTGCTCGCGCAGGTTGGTTTTTGCGAAAATTTTGTTTTGAACCAGTGTATTTCGCGAGTTAGGTCGCGGGTTTACCCGCGCCATTAGTCGTGAAATGTTCTGTTTATGGACGATAAAACAGTAAGTTACGCGGGTTAAGCCGCGGGCTTACTCGCGCCGTAAGTCGCGATGTACATTGTTTGTAGACGAGAGACAGTGAACTACGCGGGTTGTGCTGCGACATCACCCGCGTGATAAGTCGCGACATTCACTGGTTTTTGTAACTCCTTGATACTCATTATTGGAGATGATTAATAGGATTAATTCACATTAATTCTTCGGTTTTAAATCTTTAGTATAAATATAGAAGTCCGTCTTCAGTCCAAAATACAACAATCTTGAACACACAAAGCTTTCTGAATTCTCTCGTGCATACGTTGTTTCTCCGGCGACTTTTCCAGGCAAGTAGAAATTATCCGGCAGTACTTCTGCTCTAGCTGTTGTACCCTGGGAACAGACGGCAAATCTTGCTCTAGCTGTTATACCCTAGCCTCAACATCGATTGTTTCGATATACGGTTTATTCGTTTACGTTTTCTGTCGATTCCCTTTTAATACGATTTGTTCTATTATCTTGTTGATCGTATTTTGTTTTACATTCTTATAATTTATATGTATTATTAACAAATACATATTTATAGTGGACTGTGTACTAACAATCTTAAACAGATTTTGGTGTTTTTATCGAGTTTGTCTCGATATTTTCGTTATCTGTTTTTCGTAAACAGAGTCTGTCTCGATATTTTCGTTATCTGTTTTTCGTAAACAGATTTATAGTTCTAGTATCAAATTCTGTTTTGTGTAAACAGATTATCTTCGTGATACTAATTGTTCATATTAACATATTTTCCAGAATGGTGAACACAACCGGAACTACATCTCCTATAATACCAATTTCGGGAATTGCTACCTTGCCTGTGCAATCGATTGTGACTACTACCACGCCAGCACCGAATATGATAGCCAATCATGCTGAAAAACCGGAGAAATTTTCCGGTTTGAACTTCAAGAGGTGGAAACAAAAAATGTTTTTCTATTTGACCACCTTGAACCTAGCGAGGTTCCTGACTGAAACCGCTACTCAACTTAGTGGAGGAGAGGCCGATGTTCAATCTGTGAGCGCGGTCGAAGTATGGAAGCACTAGGAATTCCTATGCCGCAACTATGTGTTAAATGGCCTAGCTGATGCACTCTACAATGTGTATTGTAAAGTAACTACGGCGAAGGAACCATGGGAGTCCTTGGATCGCAAGTACAAGACTGAAGATGCGGGAACCAAGAAGCATGTTGTTGCTCGCTTCTTGGATTTTAAAATGATTGACTCAAAAACTGTAATGAGTCAAGTCCAAGATCTTCAAGTTATTATGCACGACATACTTGCCGAAGGAATGGTTGTCAGTGAAGCCTTCCAAGTTGCAGCCATGATTGAAAAGCTTCCTCCCGGTTGGGTAGATTTCAAAAACTACCTTAAACACAAGCGAAAGGAAATGTCCGTGGAGGATTTGGTGGTACGTTTTCGTATTGAAGAAGACAACCGAATTGCCTTGAAGGGTGGTTATGCTAGCTCTTCGAAAGCTAATGTGGTAGAAGTTGGTCAACCTTCTAAGGCCAAGGCGAAGAAGATTGACAAAGGCAAGGGGAAAGCGAAAAATCTTGCCCCTCGAAAAGGAACTTTCAAGAAGAAGTTCAACTGTTATAATTGTGGCCAACCAGGTCACAAGGCGGCTGATTGCAAGTTGCCCAAGAAGGAAAATCCGCGCCAAGCTCACATGATGAACGAAGACTTGGTTGCTATGATCACGGAGTTTTCGGCCATGGGAGTTGCTACCATGGTGTCGGAGGCTAACGTGATAGGTTCGAACTCTATGGATTGGTAGGTCGATACGGGAGCTACCCGTCATGTATGTCATGACAAAAGCAACTTCATCTCCTTCAAATATGTTGATGATGGGCAAAAGCTCTACATGGGAAATGTCGCTACTACCGATGTTAAGGGCATTGGAGATGTGCTTCTAAAAATGACTTCCGGAAAAGAGCTCAAGATTAGAGACGTTTTGTACGCACCGAAGCTTCGGAAGAACCTTGTATCGGGTTGGTAACTTAATAAGTTTGGTTTTAAACTTGTGTTTGAGTCGGACAAATTTGTTTTGTCCAAGAATGGTATGTATGTGGGAATGGGATATGCTTTAGATGGCATGTTTAAGTTGAATGTAACAGTGATCAATGTAATGAATAAAAATGGTACTACTTCTATTTATTTGCTTGAGTTTTCAAACATTTGGCATGGCCGTTTAGGACATGTAAATTTTAATTCCATTCAACGATTAATTAAACTAAACTACATACTGAAATTTGATGTTGACTCAAATCACAAGTGCCCCACATGTGTTGAATCCAAACTTACTAGAACGTCTTTCAAATCGATTGAAAGGAAAACCGAACCCCTTGATTTAATTCACACTGACGTGTGTGATTTAAAATCAATTCCTACTAGAGGTGGGAACAAATATTTCATCACATTTATCGATGATAGTACGAAATATTGCTACGTGTATTTACTTAAGAGTAAAGATGAAGCAATAGACAAGTTTGTCTTATATAAAAATGAAGTTGAGAATCAACTTAACAAGAAAATCAAGGTAGTTAGAAGTGATAGGGGAGGTGAATATGTTTCACCGTTTGCTGAATTTTGTTCTAACAAAGGAATTCGACATGAATTCACAGCGCCCTACTCACCTCAGCAAAACGGTATGGCTGAAAGAAAGAATCGCACCTTGAAGGAAATGGTGAATGCCATGTTGATCAGTTCTGGACTAAGTCAGAACATGTGGGGGAAAGCTATTTTGTCGGCAAATTATCTTTTAAATAAGATACCCCGCAAGAAAAAAGATGAGACCCCGTATGAACTTTGGATGGGTAGAAAATCATCTTACAAGTACTTACGAGTGTGGGTGTGCCTAGCTAAAGTGGTTGTACCTCCTCCTAAGGTACAAAATTTAGGACCTAAAACAGTGGATTGTGTATTCATTGGATATGCACAAAATAGTAGTGTTTATCGGTTTCTTGTGTATGAATCTAAAAATCCCGAGATACACAAGAATACAATTATGGAGTCAAGAAATGCTTCATTCTTTGAAGACGTGTTTCCTTGTTTGAACAAGGAAGATCAAGCGTCATCTTCTAAAAGTAAAGAAATTGTTCAAGATGATGAACAAATTCTATCTGATGAAGAAGATGTGGAACCTAGAAGAAGTAAACGAGCTCGGGTTGAAAAATCGTTTGGTCCCGATTTTCTCAGCTACGTGGTGGAAAGTGAACCTAAAACCTATCGTGAGGCGGTCACATCTTCAGAGGGACCTCAATGGAAAGAAGCCATCAATAGTGAGATAGAATCTATCTTACAAAACCATACATGGGAACTAGTGGACCTACCACCGGGTTGTAAGCCACTAGGTTACCGTTGGATCTTTAAAAGAAAGATGAAAGCTGATGGCAGTATTGATAAATACAAGGCGAGATTAGTTATCAAAGGATATAGACAAAAAGAAGGTCTAGATTATTTTGATACTTATTCGCCGGTGACAAGAATAACATCCATTAGATTGGTGTTAGCGATTGCAGCCATTAGAAATCTACAAATTCACCAAATGGATGTAAAAACTGCTTTTCTAAACGGAGATTTAGAAGAAGAAATCTATATGGAGCAGCCCGAGGGATTTGTTGCCCCGGGACAAGAGAACAAGGTTTGTAAACTTATTAAATCCTTGTATGGCCTAAAGCAAGCTCCAAAGCAATGGCATCAAAAGTTTGATCAAGCCATGTTAGAAAGCGGTTTTAAGATAAATGAGTGTGATAAATGTGTTTACATGAAAGACACCACTCATGGATATGTCATCTTGTGTTTATATGTTGATGATATGCTTATCATTGGCAGCGATGACAAAATGATAAAGTCCACAAAGGATATGTTGAAATCTAAATTTGACATGAAAGATTTGGGTTTAGCGGATGTGATTCTTGGGATAAAAATCACAAGAACTCAAAATGGTATGGTGTTAAATCAAACACACTATGTGGACAAGATTCTTGAGAAATTCAATGAAGGAGATACTAGTATAGCTAGAACTCCAATTGATACTAGTCAACATCTATCTAAGAATAGAGGGGAAGGTGTTGAACAAGTAGAATACTCAAGAATAATTGGCAGTTTGATGTATCTTATGAGTTGTACTAGACCTGATTTAGCATATGCAGTGAGCAGGCTAAGTAGGTATACTAGTAATCCCAGTTTAGAACATTGGAAGAGTATTACTAGATTGTTAAGATATCTAAGATACACACGTGAATATGGACTGCATTATGGAAAATATCCAATGGTAATCGAAGGTTACAGTGATGCAAATTGGATATCTGATATTAAGGATTCCAGATCAACAAGTGGATATGTGTTTACACTTGGAGGTGCGGCTATATCTTGGAAATCATCCAAGCAAACTGTTATAGCCAGATCCACGATGGAATCTGAATTTATTGCCTTGGATAAATGTGGTGAAGAGGCAGAATGGCTACGTCAGTTCATGGAAGATATTCCCAAATGGCCTAAGCCGGTAACGGCCATATGTATACATTGTGATAGCCAATCGGCGATTGGTAGAGCTCAAAGTACAATGTATAATGGGAAATCTAGACATATTAGACGTATACATAATACGATTCGACAATTACTCTCTACTGGAGTTATCACAATTGACTATGTGAAGTCAAAGGATAACATTGCGGATCCGCTTACGAAAGGCCTAAGTAGAGATTTGGTGTACAAGTCGTCGAGAGGAATGAGACTAAAGCCCTTAAATGAGTAATTCATGCAAAGGAAACCTTACCCAGAAGACTGGAGATCCCAAGATCTGGGTTGTTTCTCTCGTGCATACGTTGTTTCTCCGGCGACTTTTCCAGGCAAGTAGAAATTATCCGGCAGTACTTCTGCTCTAGCTGTTGTACCCTGGGAACAGACGGCAAATCTGTTTAAGGGAATCGTGTTCAACACGAGCCTCAGCATCGATTGTTTCGATATACGGTTTATTCGTTTACGTTTTCTGTCGATTCCCTTTTAATACGATTTGTTCTATTATCTTGTTGATCGTATTTTGTTTTACATTCTTATAATTTATATGTATTATTAACAAATACATATTTATAGTGGACTGTGTACTAACATATAAACGTTTTCAAATCCAAACTACTTCTGGGACAAGATTCCAACATATAACGTTCTTTCGTAAATTCAATTAACCTCAAAACTCACTCTAAATGAGAATATAAATCAAACTCCCAACTGTAGAAAAACGGATAAAAATTTATATCCCAAAACACCCAAAACACGGGTGGGGCGTAATATTCAACCCATAAATCATGGATAAAAATCCATTTATACAAAACGTCACCGAAAACTAGGATAATAAAACTCAATACCCAAAGTAACACTTTTCAGTGACGGGGGAGACCCGATTCCATAAAATGTGACGGTACACAAAGTAAGCCCATTTTATGTTGTTAAGACTAGTCATATAAACAGAAGTACACGCAAGGGAAGTCAGGCTCAGTGGCTTTAAACGTACACCCACGGGATATCAACTTCAACCGCGAAAGATCCTTACGTTTAGTCCCTCATCCAATATCGTAATACTTAGCACGTAGGACTTATAGCCCAATTTGATGCCTAAATGTGCCTCAATGTGGAAAACTATCGTTCCATCATTGGACGTAATGATTCCAAGCGCAAGGGATGTCAGGCTCAGTGGCTTTAAACTTACACCCACGGGATATCAACTTCAACCGCGAAAGGTCCTTACGTTGAGTCCCTCATTCAATATCGCAACCAAAGCTCGAATTCGAGTTATCAAAACTGGACAAATGTCCTAAAACCCAATCATAATAAAATACCGAGCCACAGGCTCAAACAACCAAATGACTCATTGCCAAAAGCAGTACAATGCGATAAAATGTAGACGACCAAACTCCAACACCACTTAAGTTGAAACGGATCATTTTCCCAAAAACAAGTTTATACCATTAACCCCTTTCAAAACGTCTCATAATACAAGGTTAAACATTTCTCCCAAAACACACTAAAATAGCATTTACACCAAATGACTTATACCCGTAAAATAGCTCGTTAAAATTGTCGGTGCTTAAGATTTGCCCATCAAAATCCTTAGAATGCGTCTTTTCCCCAAAACCAAAAGAAGTACAATGTCCAAAATATTCACGAGGTCGGGAATGACCAAAACCCAATAACTCACGCGTTGATACTTTCAAAACATCTAATGACACGAACTATGCATATTTCCAACAACACAAAAGTGCATTTTTACCAAATAATCCCTATTTATGCAATGCATTAATAAAACATTTTCCTTAATGGCTTATTTATCAAAATGCCTCAAAAGTCCCAAAATGGGTGTTTCACCATGTTTATAAAACTAAACATTTCAAAATAACCAAAACTTATCAGGTGATCAGCAGTTAAAAAATTCACGTAGAACACAAAACACCTTAAAATGAACATTTTGGCATGTACACCGTTTTCACAAATCAACTTGAACTCACCTTGCTAGATTTAGGCTAAATCTAGATTTTACCCCACTTGAGCTTCTTTGACGAAACTTGAATCCTCCAAGTCAAAACCTCCAAAACTTAGATCCAAACATTTTCAACCGTAAATAACCATATTCAACCATATAGAAACATTCCCCAAACATTTTACATCAGAACCTCAACTTATACCCAAAACCCTAATTTCCACAAATGAAGAAAATAGAAGGTTACCTTACCCACAACTTGAATCCATCATCAAAGCACTTCTAGATCACCAAAATAAGCCATAAACTCCCAGCTTCGAAATAATGACAAGGGTTAAGTGGAAACCCTAGAAAATTGATGGAAGTGATGAAGAAGGTGGAGAGGGTGAAGGTAGTTTAGCTCTAGCTTCCAAACCTTGCTAGACCATGGAGGATCACTTGAAACACTCTAGGTTTGGTGCCTTGATTGCATAAAACCCGGTTTTAGGGTTTGGGGTCGGTTCTAGAGAGAAAAAGGGTGAAAGGGGTTGAAATAATGAGAAGGGGCTGCTCAAGATTGGATTTTTAAAACAACCAGGGGCCGTCATCGATTGTGCCCGGCGATTGTGCCCAAGGCACCCTCGCCAGGGCACTCTCGCCCAATATGTACCGCGGGCACAACCCCACTGGCGCTTGT
Organism: Arctium minus; assembly: GCA_954870635.1. Classification (NCBI taxonomy): domain Eukaryota; kingdom Viridiplantae; phylum Streptophyta; class Magnoliopsida; order Asterales; family Asteraceae; genus Arctium; species Arctium minus. Next base: position 22,602,231 of record OX941084.1, read on the forward strand.
GCCCGACGATTGTGCCCAAGGCACTCTCGCCAGGGCACTATCGCCCAGAGTGTCCCGAGTCCCGTTTTCTTCCATTTCTCATCCGGAGCACCCACGATGCGATAAGGCTTAATAAGTAAGGCGTAGGGATGGAATTCTATGATCAGAAACAAGGATTTCTCAAAGGATTGGCTTTCACAGAAAGGAATTTACGGGTGTTACACCTCAAATCCCCAAAAACACCGTATCATTTATTGCCTGCTTTGCCAAACTACACCTCAAGGATACACGATTTTATTGTCTGATCGTTTTCTAGTAAGTTACAACCTCAAGGTTACCAATAGACCTTTAGTGCATACTTACTAGCATTCAAGATAGGAGTCTCAAACTCCTTACTTGATGGCCCCAAGATGTTTAACCCTCATGCACAAGAATTAGAGCATCTAAACCACAAAACTTATGGTCCCGAAGTACAACCCATAAATGTTCATCTTCAAAAAAACAGGACAACAACTATGCCAACACGACATATTTCCTGATGGGTGTCGAGTCCGTTAAATAATAAAGTTTATAAATGTACCATATTACCGCTAAACCACAACAAATTGTGACAATGGTAAGTAGGGTCGTCTACTTAGGGACTCGGTGTTAACCGTAAATCCAAGACGAATTCACGTGCAAATTCATCGAAGACGTTATATAAAAAGGGGGTGGATGATTAATAATTAATCTAAGCATACGAAAATAATTGAGAACTTTGAACAATAATAAAAGAGACTAGCAATGAGCATCAATCGACTAATCGTTTAGATTATGTATCATCGATTCATTCAAAAACATTCTCTCAAAAGGCTTCAAATCGGCTTCAACATCAACACGCATCAATGTTCCATTTGTTATAAAAACGTGACTAGTGCAAGACGCCAAACAACTAGTCTCTAATAAACTAATTTAACCCAGTCACAGACTTGGAATTCAATTGTCGATCACATTAAGTTTATACAAATACTGAAACTAACCAATAATCGGACGTCGATTATTTAAGTTAGATTATGCTATCCTACAATACACACAATTGACACATCTATCAATCGGGTATTGCTTGCTACCGGAAGAGATTCAAGAACAATTACGGATTCACAAATCACTTTAGCAATTCAAATTTAAGCAAGACAAAGTAAGGGATCCGACTCGCAAAATCAAACTTAAATTGAAGAACAAAAATTACAAGGATTGCACAATTGAAATCAAATGATTATAAAACCAAATCAAGTCATCAACATAATCAAATTCATAGTCAATTAACTACCCATTGCTAGAAATTAAAAGTTAAGCTACTCATTCCTAGGATAAAAAAAACTTACAAAAGTCTTAGGAGTGCAGAAATAATGAAGAACCCTACAAAAATCTCCAAAATCGATCCCCAAAATCTGAGAGATCGAACCTTCAATGTGTTCCTTTGAAAAATCGATTCACACTCCAGAAATCGTCCCCCTAAAACAGTAATCAAACCCCCCTTTATACCTGCTGGAAGAAAACCGCTCGAAAAGGGTTTAAAACCCACGTTATGGTCGCACGCGGCTTGGGGCGTGGTTTCGGCCACATGAAAACCCGCCCGAGGCTTGATTTTGTGTAACACCCGGAAATTTAAGGTAAGTATTTACTTTTCATATTTTCGACATCATAGTAGAATGGTGAATTGTGAATCTTTAGTGGGAAGAATGTATATCTGTGATTTAGTTATGTGGAACCTCTTCATAATGTTTAATCATGCAGTTGAAATCGAATTTTAGATCGAGATTTTAGACCTTGGGGGCTTGGTGCGACAGTGACAAGCGATTGTGCCCATGAGCACTATCGCGAGTCACAGTCGCGGGAGAGCAACAGAGGGTGGGGGTGGGGGTGCGGCATTGCCATCATGACAATGCCCTTGGGAAAAATCGCAGGGCATAGTCGCCCTGTGTCTCCAGTATGCGGGTGTGTGGGTGCGATATTGCCCTAAGCGACAGTGCCATGGGCATTGTCGCCGACGGGGTTTCAGGGTATAAAAACTCACCTCTATCACTTGTATTTTGGGATTGCAACTTAGAACTGATTTGGGTGAAATCAAGGGGAGATTTTTCTCCTCTCAAACCCTAGCTACATTTATTTCAAACACTTGGTTTGGTGAATCTTGGGTGGAGCATTCAATACCTCATTTAAAGCTTGATTGGTGGAGATTTTTCCTCAACTCCTCACTTACTCATCTTCTTGAGCTACTATAGTTTCTAGGGTTTTCTATAAAACCTAGATAGTGAGTTTCTATCAACTTTTTAAATGAGATATACATCTTAACATGCTACTTGCTTTCTTCCCATGATTATGTGACAATCTTGATAACCTGATAAGTTTGACCTAATTTCTACTTTTGGCATTTATAGAGATTTTAGTTAATAATATTTATGTGGGATTTGTTGAAGTTAATCTTGGGCTATATTTGATCATAAATGTGTGTTATCATGAGATTGATGGAAAATAATGGTGAACTTGCAATTTTTGGGATGTTAGACCTAAAATGGGATTTGAATGATATGAGGTCTTATACATGTATCTTGTTGATATGGAATATTTATAGAGAAGGATATTGTATATATATACATATATATATTGGATGAACCATGAGTAAGCACTAGGAGGATGTAGTCTTAGGGTACCACCATGACGGTATGCACCTAGACCTCTGCCATTTGAAGTAATGTCTGGGAGGTAGCCTTTAGATGTGTCGGGCCTTCGGGATGTTGCTCATGAGAGTGAACATAAAGGTACATTTACTTGCGGTGAAACTCCTTGGTGTGATGGGTCTACCCCATTGATTCCTTTATGGCCATTATTGTCTATAATTGTTTAACTGATCATGCTATTATTATTGAACTCACTAGGCTCGTTTGGTCTAACACTTTTTTGGTTTGATGTATATCTCAGGTTCTAGCTGCGCGTCCGCCAAGAAGGTTTAGCGGGCCTATAGTTGTGAGCTTGGGAGCTTTTTGGGATGCCATTAAAGAAGATAATTATGTTGGAAGTAGATGGCAACCAAATGTAATCTTATTTCGTGTCTAGAACTTAGATTAAGAGGTTGTTATCTCACATTGTTTATTATTACAAACTTGTAATTAAAACAGACAATTATTTCTCCCTTTTTGGGTGAGCTCATGTTTTGGCATTTATTTGAATACCATATTTCCCTCTTCAGAAATTTTTGTTTATCCCAATTTTGGGGTGTTACATTTTGGTCGACAACAGTTCCTGGCGCGGGAAGGGGCGCGGCTTTGGCCGCTGCAAAAGTCGCCCGAGGTCCTGGACGCGAAGACGAAGGAGATGGAAGACGCTTGCAAGGACTGTTGGACGCTCTTTCTTTTCGATTTGGGTTGCAACATTTTTTTCTTCTTTCTTTTCTCTTGGGCTGCCACGATTTGGGCCCTTTTTTTCAAACTAATCCATATTAATTTCTTTTTCCAGCCCACGTGTAGAGACCAACTATTGTTATTGTTTTCCTTGGCTTTGCTGCATGCCATAAATAAAAACATATGTAAAATTCTTTTCTCATTTTTTTTTGTTCCTTTGATCTACTGCACACACACGAATCACATTTCTTTTTTTTCTTTTTATGTAATGCAATAGTTAAAGATTAAACTCTAATTGGTATTTTGAGCATCCAATAAATACTAAATTTAGGGTAAATTTGACATAAAAATGTGTATAAAAATGGCACTTATCATTTCCCAAAGTGAGAATATCAAGACTCCTCACTATTAAATATGACTGATTTACATGCTTATGGATCCAATGCATTACAGTCTAAAATACATGACTCCAAATGAATGACACACGCACTCAAAACATGTATTCTTCAAATAAAGTGCAATAAATGCAACTCACACCCAAAGCTCCATATTAAGCTATTAAAACCGGACAAATGTCCCCAAAACCCGATAAAGACAAAAATCGAGCCTTAAGCTCAATCAATCAAATGACCATATGTTAAAATCCATAGTATGTGATAAAACATGAACAACCTATGTTTGTGCAAACACATACTTTAAACTCATGAATAACCCAAAACACAACATTGGGTTAGGACAAACCCTTTTTCCAAAGGAACTCACCCGTTTACATTTTCAAAATGTCCTATAACATAATTTATGCATATTTCCAAAACATGCGTTAAAAGTGAATTTTTACCAACTACTCTCCATATATAAGATAAATCATCAAAACACATTCATTTATGATTTATTTGTCAAAGTATCCAAAAATCCTAAATATGGTGTTTCACTAGGTTTATAAAATCTTATTAGTTCAAATAGCAAAGCTCATCAAAGATTTCAAAATCTGAAAATAATCATGTAAAACACATAAATACTCTAAAATGTACATTTTTTTGGCATGTACAACGTTTTCACAAATCAACTTGAACTCACCGTGCTAGATTTAGGCTAAATCTAGGTTTTACCCCCAAAACTTGAATCTCCTTTGATGAATGCTTGAAATCTCCAAGAAATCTCCCTATATCTTAGATCCAACACATCTATAAGGTTTCCTTTACCACATAATTCATCAAAATCACATCCAAGTTGAACGATGAATGGGGAAAGGATGAAAACATCAAACCCTAGCTTAACATTAAGAGAGATGAGGAGCTTACTAGCACAAAATACTCTTGGATCTTCCAATAGACTTAAATACTCATAATATATCCTTGAAGAGCTATCAAAAAAGAAACCATAGCAACTTGAATCACTAAAAACGGAGTTAGGATGCAAAAGTTATGAAGAAATGAAGAATGAGGGCTGAAAATCGTGTTTTATGCTCGACAGTGCTTCACGCGGGTTTTCACGCAACTAAAACCACGCCAAAACCCGCCCGTATGCCCTAAAGTCACGCGGATGACCCAAAGTCGCGCCGAAAGTCCCCCCAAACACTGCTCGTCCGGTTCTCATGCTCGATCACTGTTTTGCCCATAACTTCTTCGTTTTAGCTCCGATTTTGCTCCGGAAAGAACCGTTGGACTCGTAATTTCCAACAAGACTATAAAATCTAGGATTCAAGTCCAAAATTCTATTTCTTCTTTTTCCCTTAAAATGTCGATTTCTGTATTAACTTGAAATTATACATTCCTAAAATCGGGGTGTTACAGGATATTTATTTTGGATGGAGGAAGTATGTAATATTAACTTTGATACTGTTATTAATGATTTTGTACCTAATTACTTGTAACACCCGTAATTTTCGGTCAATACAGGTCATCCAGACGTTTTTGCAAATGGTAAATGGTGGGGTTTTCGCTAGGAAAACATTATTTAAAGTCCCTCGGAGTGTCGAGGGTCTTGGTGTTGAAAAAATCGAGTTTCAGAGCTTGGTACGGGCACGACTACACTGCCCGACGACTATGATAGTGTCATAGTCGCACCTGGCAATGTAGCAACATGAAACAGAATGGGGGATGAGGCTGGTAATGTCGCACAAGGGTCTGGTGTGCTGATAAATTCGGGATTTTGGCTCTTTTCTTCATTCTTACCTCACATTTCACTCCCAACTCTCTCTAAACACTCCTTCTTACCTCACATTTCACTCCCAACTCTCTCTAAACACTCCCAATACCACCCAAACCTATCTATGGTGATTTTGATCCATTAAATGCCTCCATCCTCAAGTTTTGAAGTGTTACCAAAGGGTAGAAGCTAGACACCAAGAATCTCTATCTTCATCTTCAACCTCAAACTCCATTTTTGGGTTTTCTAGGTCTTCTTCAAAACCTAAGTGGTAAGTGCATCCTTCCCATTTCTAAACCTTATTATAAAATATAAATGCTCTCTTGATGATATCCTGGTGTTCTATTCCTTCAATTTCGGTTTGGAAGATTTTGGAGGATTTAGGTCAAAATTAGGGTTTTGGCCAAATTGGGGAGTTTGATGTAAAATGTTTGGGGATCGATTCTAAATGGTTGAATAAGTATATTTATGGTTGAAATTTGTGAATCTAGGCTTTTGGGAGTTTTGGCTTGAAGATTTGAATTTCTTCAAAGAAGCTCAAGTTGGGGTAAAATCTAGATTTAGTTTAAATCTATCAATATGAGTTCAAGTTGATTTATGAAAACGTTGTACATGCCAAAATGTGCATTTTAAAGTATTTATGTGTTTTACATGAAATTGTTAACTGTTGAATATTTGGAAGTGTTTAACTTTATAAACTTATAAAACACCAATCTTTAGGATTTTTGGGATTTTGATAAATGGATCATAATGAAGATGTTTTGATAACTATTTTCATAAATGGAGGGTATTAGGTAACAATGCATTTTAGTGGTTGTTGGTAATAAGTGTATTTTGTGTTGTGAAATGTTTTGAAAATACCACTGTGTGAGTCATTGGAGTTTGGTCATTCCCAACCTTGTGAACCTTCCAGTTATAATAAACCTTTGTGGTTTTGGGGAAAATGTATTTCAAGTAATTTGCTGAGTAAATCTTCGATATTGATATTTTAATGATTTATCGTGCGCATGTAAATCCTTTGGGGTAATTGTACTTTTAATGTGTGTTATGAAAAATGTTGACCTTGTACTATGGGACGCTTGAGGGGGGCCAATGAGGTTATAAACTTGTTTAGAAAATGAATGGTCCCAACCTAAATGGTGTTGGAGCGTATTCATGCATTTTTGGAGCATGTGTTTGTGTAAACATGGTCGGTTGCATTTACTGCATTGTGTGGATTTTGGCATGTGGTTATTTGATTGGTTGAGCTTAAGGCTCGATTTTCGGCTTTGTCGGGCCTTAGGAACTTTTATGTCCGGTTTTAATAACTTTAAGGGGAGCTTTGGGTGTGAGTTGCACTTATTGCACTTGTTTTGGAGTATACATATTTTGAGTGTGTGTGTCATTCAATTGGAGTCATGTATTTTAGACTGTAATGCATTTGGATCCATAGGCATGTAAGTCAGTCATATTTAAGGATGAGGAGTCTTGATATTCTCAACTTGGGAATTATGTCGTGTTGGCATCGTTGTTGTCCTGGTTGTTTGGCGAAGAGGAACCCTTATGGGTTGTACTTCGGGACCATGAGCCTTGTGATTGGATGTCTAATTCTTGTGCACGAGGGTTATACATCATGAGTTATCAAGTAAGGAGTTGAGGCTCCTATCTTGAATACTAGGAAGTAGGCACTAGGGTCGAATGAGTACCCTGGGGATGAAACTCCACTAGAGACCGAACAGGCAATAAGATCGTGTATCCTTGAGGTGTAGCTCGGCAGAGCAGGAAATGGGGGATACAGTGTTTGGGACTTGAAATAAAGTCCGACTGGATGTGTAGCTCAGTAGAGCAGGCAATACAGTCACGATCTGAGGTGTAGTTCGACAACATGGCTATGTGGCTTAACTTTGTATTCCGCCACGTACAATGGAATCGGGTCTCCACCATCACCGAAAGGTGTTATTTGGGTATTAAATTGTATTATTTTATTATCCATGTTTTTGATGACGTTTTGCAGATATGGGTTTGTTTACTCAAGATTTATGGGTTGAGTATTACACCCCGTCCGTGTTTGGGGTGTTTCGGAAGTAAAGTTTATTTCGTATTTCTATTAATTGGGAGTTTACTTACTATTCACGTTTTCGGCGAGTTTGGGATTGAAGTTGTTTTACGAAAGATCGTTCATGTTGGGTTACTTCTTTTAAAGGAGTGTGCTATTGGAAAATGAGTCGTTTAATATTTAAAGTAAATCATTTTGAAAAATTATGATTTTAAACTGTATTCTTACTTTTTAACAAATGTATTTGTTTCATGTTAAAAACTCCTAAGCTCACTAGGCGTTAGCCTAACCTTTTTATTTGTCGGCATGTGCATCAGGTTCCGGATGGGGGAAATGGTTCTAGCGTATCTGTGAAGTGATGAGTGCTAGATGTATGGGCGAGAGTGAGTGGCTTGGTGAAGTCTTCCGCACTGTTAGAGATAACAACTGTTATTGGGTCTTAGTAACACCCAACTTTGTTTAGTCTTTATACAAGATTTGACCTATTATTTGTTGAAGTTTAATTTAGAATTCTAATTGAGGTGATTCAAGTGATGATTAGTAGAATAGGTTTTATCCTTATATGATGTATATTTAAAAAAATTTAATTAGTTGCTCTTTCCAAATTTGAGGGTGTTACATTACTCGAATACATTTTTTTTTACAAATTACGAGTATTTTTTGTCTTGGGTTTTATATCTTGATAATGAAATACATTCATTTAAGATATTTATCATACTTGTTTGGGCTCTTTTTTAATGTCTTGTGTCTATAAAGTATCCAGATCATGGATATATAGACAACATATATGAAGATGAAGCAATGAAACAACCACTACCAATAAATTACTTTTCAGATCATATGAATCAGATAGATATTTTAAACCACCGGTCAATCTTCAAACAAGAGATAACCCATGTGAGTAAACTCCACTAGATGGTTGGCAAATGAGCCCATCTTCATCCAAGATGTCATTACAATTTATAACACACTCATTTTTTACAACAACAACAAATGAACACACTAAATATGTAACAAATCTATGTCTATCCCAAAAGATCAGGGTTGAATTTGTTGGCAAATCATTGATGATTCATTTTATAACATGAAAAATCATACCAAATGTAAATTCTATACCACATCAGATAAATATCGACCATATCATGTATCTCAGCCTCAAATGTTGTAGTAAAAACACATTCTTTAAAATCTCTCTCTATCTCTATCTCTCTCTCACACACACATATATAGAGGTACCAGGTTATTATGAAACCTTTTACATGGTGCAATCCATGCAACCCCTCTATCCATTACTCATTTTATTTTTAGGTTTTTCCTTTTTCTTAATTACAAAAGTGAAAATAAAATAAGTGGTGGATAGAGGGGTTGTATCATATAAAGGGGTTGCATTTAAACGCTCTTCACACACACACACACACACACATATATATATATATATATATATATATATATATATATATATATATGGATGGATGGTTTGCAAACTTCAATTGTAACAATTAATGTTATACTATTTAATGAGTACCTTTGGTAGGTAATAAGACGGGGTTAAAAGTTAATTATACTTAAACTGGGTGTGGGATGAGACCGTGGATTTAATACTACCTGTCGTACGATATTTGTATTTGTCCTTTTATTTTCGTTTTAAATACATTATTATTATCATCATCATTATCATTATTTACTGAATAAATACTCAATGAGTTTTCCATACTCAGTGGAGATTTCTTTCCCTCAAATCTATCAAAGATTAGACAAGGATGGGAGACATAAAGAATGAGTGGGGACAAGGAACCAAGGTGCATTTTAGACCCTTTTTCCATCCCTAATGGAAATTGGAAGGCATCCAACAATAGTAAAACAAAATTGGTGGCTTTCCTTGCAATTCTCATCTTCCCATTTCATAGAAAGTGGATATAGTATTGTGTAAAATGGACACCAAACATGTTCTCCCCAATATTCCCACTTTATGTGTGTGAAAAAGGTACAAGATAAAAGTTTTTAGAATACAAGAAGAAACATTGATACATCATTTTATGATACGATAATAATTGTGTTTAAACGAAATAACATAAACATGATAACATATAAATAAAGCTAACAATTATATAAGAGATATTAAAAGATATTTGTATAAAACTTTTTATTAAGGTTAACGATTACATATAGGGGTGTTTGGGATTGCTTATTTAAAGTGTTTATTAACTTATTTTGGTGTGATACCTGTAATAAGCAGATTTTATGTTTGGATGGGAAAAAAAGAAAAATGCTTATACCGGTTTGACACCGGCGATAAAGAGTTTTTGATAAGTCATTACATTCTAACATTGCTAATTTAAAACAACTATGTTTATTTTGCAAAAGTGTTTATTAACTTATACGGTGCCAAATCGGAGTTTTTAAAAAAGTGTTTGTATTAGCTTATTGTGGTACCAAAACGTAATAAACTAATAAGTTGTTATTTAAAGGTGTTTGGGATTGCTTATACATATAAAATAACAAAAAAAGTCATAAGCACTTTTCAAATAAGTTGTTAAGTTAAAACCAAATGACTTATTAAAAATTCATTTTCAGCGGTTTGGTACCGCTATAAACCCTTTTAATTTTTCTCCATCCAAACACTAAAAAGTGTTTATTTCCAGTGTTACACCACAATAAGCTAAAAAACACTTCAAATAAGCAATCTCAGTTATTAACTTATTTGAAACAATTTATCAGTTTTTTGGTCATTTTACAATTTACATGTATAAACAATCTCAAACACCCCCTAAAAACAACTTATTAGCTTATTACGTTTTGGTACCACCATAAGCTAATCCAAATACTTTTTATAAAACTTCCGGTTAACACCACATAAGTTGATAAACACTTTTACAAAAAAATAAGTTGTTTTAAATAAGCAATCCCAAACACCCCCCAAGAATTTAACAATCATATTAAATTTACGGTATCAAAAGAAATCTGGTTCATCAGGTTGGGTTCAAATGGCCCTAACCAATTCCAACCAATACCATCGGTTTGAGTCGATAGGCTTCAGATTAGGTTGGGTTGAGTTATTTCTAGTTTGGTAGGTCAAGTTGGTCGGTTTTTGGAACACCCCTAACATCTATGTACCTTACCATCTTGTACAAATGACATGTCCATCTTCATCGTCACGTGGGTGAAATCCGTTGAAATATACGTTGGTTAATTTCATCAATCTTAATATCGGAAACTACAATTATTCAAACAATTTTATATAAAACCATATAAAAAAACATTATAATTTTAACCGATTTTATAAAATACATAATAATACAATTGTGATGTTATACCAAAACTCGCAGAACAATAACGCTACACATTCATTATCAGTTTGTTATATTAAGAATCATAACACAAATCAAACAGTTAGTTACTCAAAGTTAGATGATTTTTTGTTTATTATAATAATTAATTTTCTATGGATAATTATAAAATCACACAATTTTAAAATTAAAAATCAATTGGGAATTTAATTAAAATGGGCGTATTTCAAATCCGTATTACCCAAATACCCCAAATCTCGTTCAAATCGCCGAAATACCCTTTATGTACGGGAATAGTGGCCGGGAATCCCGGGTTGGTCGTGTTCGAGGTTAAGGCCGGGTTTCCCGGGGTTATGGCCGGGATTCCCGGGGTTAGGGGCCGGGTTTCCCGGGGTTGTCATGGCCGGGATTTTTAGGGGTTGAGAAAAAAATTAGGGTTTCAGGGTGGGAACTATCATTTTATGTGTTTTCATTGTTTTTCAGGTGTTTGTTGCCTGATTTCAATTGTTTTTCAACGTTTTTTTCCATTATTCGTACAATAAATATATACTTGTCATCGAATGTACGATTCAATTTCATCGTTGGCTATAAATTTTTCCTATAAGAGTCAGTATAATTCAAGGTAAATACGTTCATCATCACATCCATTCCCTTTTTCTTTAATTTCTTCCTTCATTGTTCATACTATTGAAAAAATGAGTTCACCTGTTGTAAAAACTAAGCTCTATTTATGTTTCGATGGTCAGTGGGTTCAAAACAACAATGAGTGGGATTATATTGGGTACACAAAGCGTGGTGTACAGATTCCAGTAATCTATACATATAAGAGGTTTCTTCGTTACGCCATGGAAAAATGTGGAATCGAAGATTCTGGTACTTGCAAGTTGGTGTTCAAACGTACAGATCGCTCACTAGTGGAGCTAAACAACAACGAAGTGATACTTGGTTTTATGCAAATTGCAGTCAATTCTGAAAGACCTCTAAAAGTCTTTGTGTATGACGCAACATTGATGTGCGACGAAGGTGATGACGAAGATGATGCCGGAGGTGATGACGAAATCCACGTCGGTGGTAGTCAAAATGAGCCTGATTATCAATTCCAGGCATCATACGACACCACACTTTATGCTGATCATTCATATCATCCTAACGACTCTTATCCCGATGTTGTTCCGGAGACGCAACTAGAAGAAGAACAACAAGTAGAAGAAGCTGAAGACGAAGAAAGACGGTTTTCTGGAGTTGCTCAAAACGAAACCCATGTTTTCACAACGGGTATATCTGATCTGGACAGATCAGATACCGATACTGATGAGGACGAAGAAGAAGAGACATATACCCCTAGCAATAAATCACTTGGTGAGTTAAACGATTATTTTGATATGCCTCCTTCCCTTCCAAACCGGGAGACCAATATACCACCCTACCAACCCGTACCTTGCAATCGCGGTACAAGTATACATGAAGGACAGCTATTTGATACGAAGGAGCAAATGTCCATACAGCTCGGAATTAAGTTCTTGGAAGAGGGTTTCGTGTTTAGAACGGAGAAATCCGACAAAAGCAGATATGTGGCTGTCTGTGAGCAAACAAATTGTAAGTGGCGTATGTCGGCGAAGTCCGTGGGCCCTAAAGGAGGGATGTTTGTCGTTAGGAAGTTGAACGATGTACACACTTGTTCGAGGACGCAACTGAATTCCAGACACCGGCAGGCCAACAAAAGGACTTTGGGCCACATATTGAAAGGTAAGTTTATTGACGCTAGCAGGTCATTTCGGCCGAATGACATCGTCGACGATATCAACCAGCAGTACGGACTCAACATTGGTTACCACCAAGGATGGCGCGCGCGATGCAAGGCCCTACTAATGGTGAGAGGCACACCTGAGGAGTCGTACGAACGACTCCCTATGTACTTATATAATTTGGAACTGAAGAATCCGGGTACATGCACCAGAATAAGGACAGATTCACACGGACGTTTTGAGTTGTGTTTCGCTGCTCTTGGATGTGCGGTATGTATATCAACACGACATATATTTAGATATTAAAAATTATAATATTTACAAAGTTGCTCCACCTACGTTATTTGCAGATCCGCACGTTTTTGGCAAACCTGCGTCCTGTCATCGTAATAGACGCGGCCCATTTAAAGGGACCTTACCTAGGTATGATGTTCTTGGCGGTTGCCATGGACGGAAATAACAACATCGTGCCCTTGGCTTTCGGAGTAGGCAAGTCCGAGACGGGGGAGGAGTGGGGTTGGTTTCTGTCCAGGTTGAGAGAATGTATCGGAGTCCCGGAAGGGTTGGTGTTTATGTCGGACAGGTCTCCTTTAATAAGTGTCGCAATGTCTGCGGTGTACCCATCGACCCCTCATGCCCTATGTTGTCGACATTTGGAGATGAACGTGAGAAGTGCGGACAGGCGTATTACTACAAACCGCTCGACCTACTGAAAGGCATGCAAAGCATATACGGTTACGGAGTTTGACCGGTACATGGATGCACTACGATATGAAGTAGATCGTGGAGCACAAGTTATGGACGTTGCTGGTAAGGAGAGGTGGTCAAGGGCCCATTTTCCTGCACATCGGTATAATATAATGACCTCTAATAGTGCCGAGTCGGTGAATGCACTGTCCCGTTTTGCTCGTAGGTTACCGATTGTCGGGCTTATGGAGTACTTCCGAAATTTTCAACAAGAGTGGTACCTACTTCGACGACAAAAGGGAGGTTGATAAACTATGAAATCTTGAACTTATATGTTATTTGCTTTTCTTTTGTTATTTATAAATCGTAGCATAATTAACACACACATGTTTGTAGGTGAAATGTGTAATCATCTTACACCAATGGCGGAGGCAAAGATTCTCAAAAGGGCAGGAAAATCTGCGCAATGGAGGGTTAGAGGGATTGGATATGATAGGTTCGATGTTCGGGATACCAGTGGACACGCCATTGTCGATATGCTTAACCGTGTTTGTGAATGTAAGCAATGGCAATATTCTGGGTTACCATGCGGTCATGCCATCGCAGCTGCAAGGTCGGTGAGTCGTAGAGATTGCAGCGATCTAGCTCTAGGTTACTTCACGTCCCATACTTACCAGTCAACATATCAGGAAGTAATCAATCTGGTTGGACCCCCTCAGTCATGGGTTTTGCCGCACGTGCCCCTTCCTCCATGCTATCCACCGTTAATAACCAAGAGACGTGCGAGGAGGCCAAGCAAGAACGATTGGCGTCCATCTCGAGGTGAGGATTCGATACAGAGAACGTGTACTAGGTGTGGAGCAGTAGGACACACTCGTGGTGAATGTCCAACTCCTGCCCCTTCAACCGTTCCCAGGAGCAGAGCTACAAGTAGCCAAAGATTTCGCTCTCAGGGGCCATCGAGCCTAGAACCACATGGAACCCTAAGGCATGATAGCATTGACCTTAACATATACTTCCCTTGATTGTAACGACCTCATCTTGTAGCTTATTTCTCTCTTTATTTTTGTGCAAGTAGTTAACAAATAATTTATTTTAGTGTGAAGTGATATGATATTTATGTTCATTGTTGATTTTATCCACCTTTTCGTGGTTGTGGAATTATATTGTGTAAAAACAAGTTAAACATTAAAGCATCCTTTTATTAAAGCATCCATAAAGTAAACATTAATAAAGAAAACATTAATAAAGAAACGAAAACATTAGGCCATCGTTACGGGTAGATTAACCACCCTTTGAGAAACCTACTACGGGTAGATTTCTCAGATGCTCTTGACCCAGCCAGCCTTTGCCTTCATCTGCTCCTCCATGCCGGTGTAGTTTTCTTTGATTTCTACCAATTCATCTTCTAATTTTTTAATCTCCTTTTGCTTCTCCCTGACATCGCGCTTCATCATCTCCAAGAACTCCTTCTGCTCCGAAATAATGGCCTCCTTCTCTTTCTGCAATTCCATGTTGCGCAGCCAGTTCCTGCCGATATGTCGTATCTCCGCATTTGCCTCATCAAATGAGTCTTTCAACTTTGTAGGCAGTACTTGAGACATTGGTAGACTCAGTCCCTGGTTAGATTGATACCTAGGTGGGGATTGTCCCCCATGAGCATTGTAGTATGCCTCTCGTGCAAAATCATACTGCTCCCACTCCTGAGGCGTAATTGGTTCATCATAAGCAGTCATCCCAAACTGCGTCCATTCCTCCGTTGTGTCTGGTACTCCCCAGTCAACCCTCGTAGCTCCATCATTTAATTGTTCGATGTAGGCGGAGCGTGAAGTGCCTGCCCCATTCACTGACCTTCTCCCCCTTCCATGTGAACCTCCAGCCATTAAGTTATGAAATTGTAGATAATGTTTGTAAATGACAAAGAGAGTACAAACGATAGATAGCAAGTTGTGAATTACTACTTCACCGGAGCATCTACTTATAGTCCATGTGAATATAGGTTTGTGCACAATGGTCAAACGATTCCTCTGCAAAGTTTGAATTGATTCTTCTGCAAAGCCTGAATTGATGCCTCTGCAAAGCCTGAATTGATTCTTCTGCAAAGCCTGAAATATGCCTTTGTAAAGACTGAAATGATTCTTCTGTAAAGCCTGAAACGATGCCTCTGCAAGGACTGGAATGATTCTTCTGCAAAGCCTGAAAGATTGCTCTGCAAAGACTGAAAGATGCTTCTGCAAAGCCGGAATTGATGCCTCTGCAAAGACTAAAACGATTCATCTGCAAAGGTTGAAACGATTTTTTTTTAACAATTGCTCCCTGTGGCTATAAATACCCGTGTTATAGCAGACTGTGAAATTCACAAAAACCACACACCATTTTCATATCATAAGTCTCCCCTTTCACCAAACACATGGCTGGAAATGCATCATCTTCAAACCCACCATCTTCACAAATAATGCCCTCGAGACTGAAAAAAGCGATAGAGAAAAGTGAAGCGGAGATTGAGCAACTTACTCAAGAGTGGAGGGAAATGATGGCGAAGAAGGACGGACACTTGAGAAGGATCGACGTGGACAAGGAGGAGGTAAAAAGGTTGAAAAGGGAGATCAAGGAGAAAGAAGACCGTATTCGCTACGACAATGAACAAGTTAACAAGATTATGCAAGACTTCGCAACACTGCAAGCGCAGGTAACAGAGAAACAAACTTGGATTGATAAATGTAAAGCACTATATCCTTAGATGGTGTTTGTGTTTTTAGTTTCGTGTTTGTAGTTTCCTCTGTTGGTAGTTCGTACCAGGAGTTTATGTGTTGTCGTTTTGTACTTGTACTTTCAATGCTTTTGTTTCATTAAAAAATTCTACCATCAAGGGTACTTCACTGAACCACCTAGAAGACAATACTTCCGTGGTCTAGAAGTCTATGTTGACGTGTTAGATGTCGGCGATCTATGCATGCGAATGTTTCACCAAATCATGAAAGAGCTAGGCTATGACGACACTAGATATTATAAGTTGTATTTTAAACGTCCAAATGCAGACTTATTGAGCGGACTGGAACCTATGGCTACCGACGAAGATGTCGCCAATATACGTCAGTATGTTGACGGCCATACCGTCATTGAAGTGTACAGCGAGAAAGTGGAGCTTAACACTTCCAGAATGTGACCTCACTTCGTTTCATGTCGTTGTTTCAAAGTCTTGTTAGATGTGATATGTGACGAGACGTCTTATTTATGGAGTTATTATGAAAATAATCTCTGCGTTTTCGAAACCTATCAGTTTCTAAGTTCGTTTAGTTCACCAAACACGAAAAATCCAAGAAAAACAATATTAATATATATAAAAATGTTATTACATACATAAAAAAACAGCAAAAACAATCTACTCGTCTAAGTAGGAAGGGACAACGCATATAAGGTCTCCGCCATGTAACGCCGCCATTCATTGGCCACAGATTCAGTTGCATCTGGTGCAACTGCTGGGTGCATTCCTTAAACAAACTTGGACAAATTACGACACACCCAGACACCGCAATCCCCAAACGCCCCTGACTGTTGTGGTGCATCATTTTCATACTGATGCTTTAATTTCTTGCTGGCATTTATACGACCTGTCGTGTCGTATATCTTCTTTAACAACTTTGGCAATTGTTTTTTGAAGATCTTAAGGCGGTCTTCCAAAGGCATGGTGTACCTGGAAGCTCGTAAGTTGTCATATATGACCATCGTCATTTCCTTAAGGCACAAAACTCCAAGCACCCAATGTTTGTTCATAATGCAGATTGGGATGAATACCTGAGATTTTACAGTAACACACAAATAGTTAGTAACCAAAAAGTTAAACAAAAATTATGTAAATCGATTTCCATACCCGCTCGATGTCCCTCCAATGTGGATGGTTTGGCGTCATTCCATTGCAAGTTTCGTATACGGACTTGTATCCTTGCTCCGGCAGGGTGAGCCACTCAAAAAAGTTGTTGTCCATCACCGCCCATGATGCATGTGGAGAGCGGGACTCTAGGATCATCTTGACCCAAGCGTCGATGTGCTATACACAAAATAGAGATTGTTAGAGCTGTAACTAAAAATGTAATTGTTTATATGACTATACTTAAATACTAACCAAATCCTCCAAATCACCGTTACAGCCTACAGCAAGCAGTTTCCTAAAAAAAACAGTATCCATTTCAAGGTCGCCATAAAATGGACAACGCAGGTTGGGGAGCTGATCGTGGATACATTGGTGAACGATCTGTTTTGCCGAAACGTGCGTCGACTGTCCCGTTGGAGTCATCGTAGTGGACCCCCCAGCCTTGCCCTTACCCTTTTCCTTCATCCTTGGCTTGGTCTTTCTCGGAGGGGCCGGTGTGGTTGAAGGTTGTCGGGTATATGGGGAACGTAAGTTTGGGCCTGCTACAACGTTCCGTCTCCCCCTCCCAAGTGCTACGACCTCCGCCTGGTCAAGCATTGGAGCATCATCCTCGAAGTGATGCTCAATGATGTCACTACCCATAGGAGAGCTTTGTCGCACCTGGGTGGTGTCAACCGCCGACCCCATCGAACCCATCGAACCAGGGATGGAAGGTCCGAAAAAATCATCCATCATATCGCTAAGGGGGGACCTACCCTGATCGAAGTGTGCTGGCGGTGTCATGTACGACGACCCCGGTACATTGTAGCTCGACATCATTTGAGGTCTGTAACAATCCGCCTCCGGCATCCGAAACTGGGTGCATAGATTATAAGAAATTTTTATATTAATAATGAAAACAGAACAATAATGTAAACTCGAATGACTTACATCTTGCGGCAATGATGTGGTTGCCTGCGTCTGTCCGTAACCAGCCGACGTGTGTCCCCACCAACCCGAAGTTTGTCCGTAACCAGCCGACGTGTGTCTCCACCCACCCGAAGTCTGTCCATAACCAGCCGACGTGTGTCCGTACCCAGGGGACGTGTGTCCGTACCCAGGGGACGTGTGTCCGTACCCAGGGGACGTGTAGGTCGGCGCCGAGTTCGTTGCCAACTAATACAAGTATTAAACGTCATATCAATATACAAACCAATATACAAGTATGGAACGTAATATCCTCAAATTAAGTTAAACACTAACCTGAGTGTGGCGAAGGTGTGCGGTGAGGGCCTCGAGATCTCTTAGGCGTGTCTCGACGGACCCGTGGACATAATCATGCAGCGCATCGTAGCGTACCCACCTGTGTTGGTACGGGTCGGGAGGCGGCGCTCCATGATGGGAGGAGTTAGGGGGAGCCTGATATCTCGTGCCATCATCGTCATTCTCATAATCATCGTCATCTTCATCATCATCGTCATCATCGTCCTCATCGTCCTCATCGTGATCAAGATCTCTTCGTCGGGACCTCTTCGTCGGTCGCCTGGCCTCCTCTCTTTCCAAATAGGCGACGCTGGATAGATACCAACGACTCTGTTGTTCGGCATCCGTAGGAGTGAGGAGCTCGAGAGCCGGATACCTCACCTAAATATATTGTAAAACATATAAGATTTAATATGCAGGACTAAATTAAACAATTAATTGTTCACTTTCTAAAATTAGAAACATAGTCAGAGAGCGTACGTCTGAAACTGAGTTGAAGATTGCAACGCATGATTTCTTATTTAGTGCTATGTCTCGGTCCCATCGAGTTCCCCTAATGGCCCTGTCGGTGCGCTTGGTGAAATGGTGACGGCAGACAAGAAACATCTCCAAGATCCATACCTGGAATTACACAACATAGATTAGTATGTTAAAAAAAAAGACGACTTAATATTTAAGTTATAATACTTATCTAACCTTCAGAGTGTGTGCGAACCCACTCAACGTACTCTTGTTGATGTGCTTGTTCTTTTGTGTATGGCGTCTGGCGGTGGCTAAGTGTAAAGAGTTGTATGTGTGGGTCCAGATATGGCTACCCCACGGGTAGCTGTCAAATGTCATAAGGTCATCGACGGCCCTAAGGACAGTGTCAGAAACCAGCTGGTTTAGCTCACGACCCATAAACATGACTTCCACCATCACTACCAAGCAAACACGCACAACATCCTCATCGGATAGGTACTGCATGCCGCCTCTCATCGTCTGGACGACGGTTTTCACCTTCAAATGATCGGGGGCGTGATCAGGCCAAAGCCTCCTAACGAAGGACCCTTCCGATATGGCAGGTAGGGAGGGTGTTGGGCCGAAAAGGAGTCCTGTTTTAAGACAAAACTCAAGACGACCAAAGCGCATGTGTTTCCCAAGGACTTTGAAATACATTTCCTTCGAAGTCGCATTGAGGACGTCGACCTCAAACTGTAGAAACATGTACACTAGGAGGGGGTCATGTGCAGTATTTGTAAGCTCCAGCCATGGACCAAAAGGCGTCCGTCCAAATATTTGGTGTAAATTTTGTGCCCGTTCAGGTGGACACGCTGCAAAAATATCTCTAATTTCCTTGGCGAAGCCAAGGCGTGATTTGAAAGACAGATCGACGTAATGAAAATCCTCCTACATAGTAACGAATAAAAGACAACGACTTATGGTTATAGTTAATATTTATGGTTTTTTGCAAAGTTAAGGAGGCCTAAGTTTTGTTGATTTCGTCTAGTGAGAGAGTTGTAGCCACTCAATCTATTGGACTTCCAGGTAGTAGGGGAATCACGTGGATTGCTTAAATCCCTACAAACCTTAGGGCTATTTACACTTGTCTGACAAAATCCAAATCGATATGTTGTGATTAAAAGGCTTATGATTATAGTTATTATCTGGGTTTTTATGGTAAAAAACCAAAGTTAAGGGGCCTAAGTTGTAATAAAACAAAGTTAAGGGGTCTAAGTTGTAAATTTACCAAGGTTAAGGGGACTAAGTTGTAATAAAACAAAGTCTAGGGGCCTAAGTTGTAAATTTACCAAAGTTAAGGGCATAAGTTGTAAATTATCCAAAGTTAAGGGGCCTAAGTTGTAAAAAAACAAAGTCTAGGGGCCTAAGTTGTAAGTTTATCAAAGTTAAGGGCCTAAGTTGTAAATTATCCAAAGTAAAGGGGCCTAAGTTGTAATAAACAAGTCTAGGGGCCAAATATTTATAAAAAAACACAACACTCTCAAAAAACGTAATAATGTAACATGTTATTAACGCAAACTCTAAAATTAACGCAATCTCCAAAAAACATGTCATCTCTAAAATATTTATAAAAAAAAACACAACACTCTAAAAAAAACGTAACACTCTAGCATGTTATTAACGCAATCTCTAAAATTAACGCAATCTCCAAAAAAACATGTCATCTCTAAAATATTTATAAAAAAACACAACACTCTAAAAAAAACGTAACACTCTAACATGTTATTAACGCAATCTCTAAAATTAACGCAATCTCCAAAAAAACATGTTATCTCTAAAATATTTATAAAAAAAACATATTATTACCGCAATCTTGGAAATTAACGCAATTTCAAAAAAACACGAAATATTCTAACATATTATCCGACGTAAACATAACACATAATCTCATATATAAAAGCATAATCGAACATATAGTCTAATAAACATACAATAAATATATAATGAAAATAAAACTACAATGGGGTTAAGAAAACTTACAGTAGTAAGTAGACGAGACATATCTGAGATTGCTAAAAATTAACGAATGGAGTCGAAATCGGAGAGTGATATACACGATTGCAATGAGAGAGTTATAAATGAGGGAGAGAGTTACAATGTTGTGTGGGGGTGTCAAATGGTCCCCTCTCCCTTTTATAATCGATCCACACCTATATAAAACCTAATTCATTTTAATCCCCACCGTTCATTCCCATCGATCGCATCCAATACACTTTTCCCGGCCCCCAACCCCGGGATTCCCGGCCATAAACCCGGGTTTCCCGGCCACGCGACCCAACCCGGGATTCCCTGCCTCGTTTCCCGTAGATAAGGGGTATATCGACGATTTGAAGGAGATTTAGGACATTTTAGTAATACGGGTTTCAAATACGGTCATTTTAATTAATTTCCCAAATCAATTTATTAAAAATACAGAGTTTAGACACACATACAAATACCCGTGAATTTCTTGGTCACGAAGCAAGTTTTCAACCATAAGGAATATCAATTTAATTTAAAAAAAGAAAAAAGAAAATTATGACTTTGACCAGAGTTCCTATTTAACCGGTCACCGGTAAAACCCACCACAAAGGGTCAGAAAATTTCGGCTTCCACCACAGAAAGAAGCAGTAAAACTCTATGAGCCAGACACGTGTCGGTTAACCCCTCTTGTAGTTGCAGTAATTATTTATATATGTTTCCATATTCCCCTTTTCCACACACTCTCTCCTTTCTCTATCTCTCTAAAACTCCATCTCGTTCCTCCTGAACTCGATCGACAGATTCGTTCGAACTCGGATCGAATTTTCGTTCGAACTCGGATCGAATTTTCGTTCGATTCTTGTTATCTTACCTTACTATCAGCTTATCATCGTGTTCTACATTCAAGGCGATTGATCGACGTTTTACGGCGTTTGGATTATCAGGACAGACGATATTCTGTCCATCGTTTCATCAAATTCTGTCGATTGCGTTTTCTTCGTGGGCAAAATCTAGGTTTTCTGATCTTAATCAGGTCAAATTCTTCCACTCTTTGATTCTTTTATGTTTGTTTCTTTGGTTTGGTAGATTTAGGTCTTGGATTCGAGCCCTAGGGCATTATTATTCATTGATTCTTTATTTGTATATTGATTATCGTTTTCGGGCTTTCTTTCCGCTCTTCTCTTGATATTGTAGCTGATAGATATTCGTATAGGTATTGGTTCCCTACAAGAAACTCTGAAAATTTTCGGCGCGTTGTTTTAGTCTGCCCCCAAAATTGAGGGTTTTCTTGTTGAGTTTTCCCTTTTTTTTTCCTCCTAGATTTTAGGTAATCATCGAAACAACGAAAAAAAAAAGCAAAAAAGAATAGAAGTAAAAAGATTGAGAAAATATCCCTATTTTGTTTTTGATTTGGTGATTTAGCTGAATCTGGGGTCTCATTAGAAGTTGTTTTCAGCATCGTATATCCGGGAAAACGTAATTCTCTTTTAGGTGTGTACAGAATGGCCCTGAACTATTCACAGCGGCCTATTTTTCCTGCCCATACATCAGAAGACAATTTGGTTTCACCATTGAGGATTGTGAATGGGTATGTTGTGGAAGGCATGACAGAAAAAGGGGGAGAGGGCTTTCTTAAGCCTAGGCATGGTAATGGAGAAATGCATGATCGTTTTGGTTATGGAAGGGAGAAAGTTGATAAAGGTGGCTCGCCAGATCCAATGTCTGTGGACATAGTTGACCTATTGCCATCAGATCCATTTGGGATGGACATTGATATTAGTACCACTTTTACTGCCATCAGCGGGTGGCTTGAGGATTTGGAAGTGGACTATGGGACATATGTCAGGAACAACATTGTGAATACAAATGAAGAGTATGGGTTGTTTGCAGGGCTCAATTTGATTTGGAACAGTGCTATGAGGTTTCAATCGTTTCCAAGCACTGAGGTATCTGATAATAAAGGTGGTGCAGGTTGTATGGTTGACAAATGCACAATGGGATGTCAGTTCAGAAGTTTTGAGGGTGAGGGTGTGATTCATCCTGTCCACTGTGCAGAGGACATGATGGGTTTCAATCATGGAAGTACTAGCGCCCTTGTCACGAAGTGTGAGGATCTTGCAGATGATTTGGGTCATTCTTCTAATGCAGTTGGAGGAGATCCTCATGAGGCATTTGTTCTTGCTCTTAGTTATCTGGGAACAAGAGATCTTCTTTCAGTGGAGCGTGTTTGTAGATCTCTATGCTATACTGTTCACAATGATTCGCTATTGTGGAGGAGTATTCATATTGATCAGCCATTGAATGAGAGGATTACAGATGATATTCTTGTGCAATTAACGAACAGGGCAGAAGGCAATCTCCGGTGTTTGACCCTTATAAAATGTCCAAGGATCACTGATGATGGTCTGAAGCATGTACTGCAGACCAATCCAAAATTAACCAAGGTGAGCAGTGTTTCAATTATTATAATTGCATTTTGAGGTGTTGCTTTTTATATTCTTGACATCTACTACCAATTGCAATATCTTTTTGAAGTTCTTTGAAACGGTTCTAGGGGAATCGGGAATCCTCTTCGTATTTCCTATCAATCAGATTGTTTTGGTAATTATTTAACTAATATTTTACATGTTCTGTATAAAGCGCCGATGCTCAAATAATGCATTAATGGATCAAATGTCACTTAATTGAGAAGCATGTTGTTACAAGTCTTTCACCTTTGGGTTTTATCATGTTGAGATTAATTTAAACAATCAAGTTGAACACAAAAAGGACATGATTGTGTCAGACATTTCACATATGTATTTTATTCAAATATTAACACTGGAAATGTAATATAGATGTTCATTGTGTGTTTTTAAACGCATAACATGGTTAATTACCAACAAGTCCTTGCATATTCAAGAAACTCTCAAGTTTGATTTAACTAAATTCAAAGGATAGTACTGTCTTACAAATTTGAAGTCCAGATGAAACTGTTTTCGTTTCTGTACATATGGCAAATAATGGGGTTCTGTTGTATTCCATTTGAATGCAATAAAATATGAATTCGTGAACAAGTGGTTTATTAATGATGTATACCATGTTGAATTAGAAATATTAAGGCTGATCGTTTATGTGCTTTGTTGACAAAGTATTACATATTTGATTTGGATGTGAGTCAGGGAAGGGTAAGAAAACTAACACCCAAGTCTTTTGGTAGAGCAACTTCTCGAAAAGATTGAAATAAACAAGTATAAAACAGTAGGTTATGATTGTATATACATTCAAGCTATAGTGAGGCATTCTTTGGCATCTAGGACCACTTTATATTTCTTAACATACATTATGTTGCCAAGCGGGTTTATTTTCTTTTTGTTTGGTAGTGGAGTTTAAATATTACTTTCATGATGGGCATGTTGAATGTAATAATGTATGTAATGCTCTTGCACATAAGTGCCAGTAAATTAGCATGGCTGGAATGTTAGTCAGTAGCTTCTTTTTAAAAACTTGTGCTTCTAATCATGCCATGTTACAGCACTTGCAAAGTAGATATGAGGTATCAATTGATGCATGGAATTGCTCTTGTTTTCCCTTTTCTTGAACATTGCTTGATCTTGAACATGTATTTACCTGTTTGAAATATAAATGCATAAGCCATGCTTCCTTTGTCACATGAAAATTGCACAACTTGTCATTTTGGGATATATTATTTTGGTTGCAAAATTTCCTTTTTGGGCTTATTTTCAGTCAAGAGCTACAAATTTTTTCATTTTTTATCTCTAAGAAGTCGGTCAAATTGGTTTTGGTACATAATTCTCTGCATTC
This sequence comes from Arctium minus, assembly GCA_954870635.1. Taxonomy (NCBI): domain Eukaryota; kingdom Viridiplantae; phylum Streptophyta; class Magnoliopsida; order Asterales; family Asteraceae; genus Arctium; species Arctium minus. The sequence continues at coordinate 22,626,872 of OX941084.1, forward strand.
TCACACCAAGGGATATTGACTAATATTTCAAACACTTTTCTTGAACTATGTTGAGTCGAGCTTTGCAGTTTTATGGGATGGAAAGAGAACTTGCTCATAGAGTGCATATACTACTGTATTATTGACACAAGGTGTTGAAACTTGTTTATTTTCTTTTTCCCATCAATATCATCAAGCCACCGAAATCTGTAATTGATACATTATGTTTGCATTGATCAACCACTCTGCAGTATGATGCTGCCATGTGGACCAGAATTATTTTATAGTGAAGTGCAACGAGGTTCCACTGGATGTAGATTGTGCTTACTTGTGTAACCTAACTAAAACTCAATCAGTCCTACCTATTTTGCTTCAAGATTGCATTCTTATTTTTGATGCTTTGAAGCTTGTGGTGCATCTTGAATATGAGAATTCTATGATATATGCAGTGTCCAAGTGGATTAAGTTACTAGAAGAGTTTTAGACAGTTTGAAATTGAATTTTAATCTAATCTCTTGGGATCATGAGGCAATTAACGTGGCTTGGTGAATTTAGTGTTGTAGTTGTAATCCAGTTCCCCTATGATCAGGGTCAATAAAACATCTGGTATTATCATTGTATCTGTCTATTTCTGACCACATATGTATTGTTTTTCATGTAGTTGTCTGTTCCTGGATGCACAAGACTCAGTATTGAGGGAATCTTGAATAACTTGAAGGCTTTCAAGTCACATAAAGGTAGTTCAGGTATCAAACATATAAGAACGGGTGGGTTCTATGGCATAACACATGAGCACTTCAAAGAGTTGAAGTTTTTATTGGGCACTAGTGGTAACATGCAGCAAAATGAGTACAATCCACATTATTATCATCGAGGAAATTTATGTATGCCATCTGATGATGATCGCGATATTGATGTTGAAGTATGCCCAAGATGTCAGAATTTGAGGCTTGTGTATGACTGTCCAGCTGAAAGTTGTCGTGTGAAAGACCAATGTGGGGATTTATGCAGGGCTTGCATAATCTGCATACCTCGATGTGCTCAGTGTGGTCGGTGTGTACACAACAGCGAATATGAAGAAACCTTTTCTTTGGAGTATCTTTGCTCCAGTTGTCTAAAAGAGATGCCAAGGTGCCAAAAGGCACAAGAGATGGAGATTGATGGCTAAGCGGTGATGATGATGGTTTATGTGGCAAGAGTTTGTGATGGATGATGGACGACATAGTGCTTCTCTTCAAAATCTTTTATATAGTTAAAAAGGGTAGTCAAGTGAGGTTGTGGTTGGAGGTTTATCAGTTCTGCTAGCTGCTGGTTGATGGAAGCTCCTGCTGGTTTAATGTGTTGAAGAGAAAATTGGAAAGAAAAAAAGTTGCAAAGAAATGAAAATTGGAAAAAGTTAAAAAAGGAGTGATGATTGAGATGGATTGTGGAGTGGCATAGCTGATCATGGTAATACTGCAAATGATATGTGGCTGTTGGCCTTCTTGATGTAGGTTCGGAGGCGGGGATGAGCGATGAATGTCAAGTACAGCTCCAATTTGGAAGGGAAGATTGGTAAAAGTACGTCATAGGATGATGATATCCGAAAGGACGATGGTCGTTGAAGTCTTGGTCAGGAGGTTCAGGGTGGCTCGTAATGATTTGATGAGCCACCGGGTGGAATTGGGTGGAGCTGTTGGGTTGTTGCTGGTTTGTGCCACCCATTCGTCACGTGGGTTATGCATGTATCAGACTCGTCCTGCATCCGAAGATTTTAGACAGTATCATCACCGTATTTTGTTTGAATTCTTTTACATGTTTTCATTTGATGTTCATGTTGAACTTTTTGATTTGAATGTTTTCTTTTAATGGCTTTAATGTTTATATTTGTGGTGTACCATTTCTTGAGGTTGCGATCGGTACATGAGACTGGACAGTACGAAACAAAACTCAATTTCACGTTTCGTGTGACTTGGTTCAGGGATAAAAGCTCATTGTTCCATTTTTATGTTCTATAGGCCTTGTCTTGTCCAGTTTTGTCATATGCAGGTGAGTCTAATAATGTCTGCCTACCATATGTTCAAGTTGTCTTCTTGATGTAAGAGAGAGAGAGCTCAATATTCAAGAATTTGACCGGATAAAACATGCCAATTCGTGCTCAATCCAAAAATGTATTAAACTATAGATGTAATACCAATTTGGATAAATCTGTAGATTTTGGAGAGTTTTTATAACCTTGGAATGAACTCATTATATATTTCAAATTACACAAGTGTACGTTTACCATCTTAGTTAGAGTTGGTCTGGTTTAAACGAAAACGACCAAATAAAATAATACAAGAATAGCCAAAATCACACGTGATGTTACACGATACTTATGTGTAAAATCACACGTGATTACGCACAACCTAGGTAACAAACCGTGTTCCGAGTTCAATGTAAAATCACATGTGATGTGATTTAATGTTCTTGTGTTCTTTTTTTTTACCATGTTCTCGTTTGATCTGAGTTTATCGACTGTATTCCAAAATCAACATGACATGATCTCTTGGAGGCGCATTTTATTTACCAAGCTGTTGTGGATTCAAATCTCCAATACCCCTTCTTCTTTGTTCTTCGTTTCTATAAGAAGTTTATATACAAATTACCAAAGCATAAATGGCCCTTTTTCTGTGTCGTCATTTTAATGTCAACCTTCCCATTTCCATTAAATCAAACCCAACGAATAGAAAACGAAGCATTTAGGACATGCGTGTGAATTCAAACTTAAAAAGTAAGAAAGTTGGTACGATGATTAGAAGACGAAGAAAAACAAAAGCATCAATCGACAACCGCGGATACCCATATAATCAAAGCTTCAAAACTTGACAATTCAGTTGATAACCACAACATAACTTTGACAAAAATGCCTTAAAAAACCATCCACCTATTGCTGGCTTATATGGGAAATCACAAAAATCTTTCCTGGAACATTTCTACAAATTTGAAGGCAAAAAACCGAAAGAAATTAACCCAAAAACAGAGATCTATCAACCAAAAACAGGAAGACTAAAACGCGTATCATCCATCATCATGTCGATGGCTGGTTTTTGTCAGATTTCCTACCGAGATTCTTCATCCACGTTAGGGTAAATATCGACTTCATAGCAGCTCTGGTTCTCCCTGGTTCGTCGTTCTCCTTGCCCTTATTGTTAAATGGAGAACCTCTCACAGGATCCCACTCATCAGCCCAGGGTTTTTCTGAGCTGACTGGTTTCATTTTCTTTTCTTTCAACTTTTTTTCTCAAAACCTACCCACCCTTTAGATTTTGATGCAGCTGTTTTTGAGTATAAACAGAATCAATGGTCAAGAATCTCTAGATTTTGTTCCAATCATTCAAGAAATCAACTTAATCACTAGTTATTGTGTGGTCATGGCTGTTTCAGGTCAAAAGTTCTTGACTTGGTCTTGATGGAAGTCAAATTCTAAGCTCTAAATTCATGCTATGAAATCATGTTTCAAGAATTACTAGAAGCGAATATAAGGTTATATAATTATAGATATAATAACCTAACGTAGCGGATGAATACATGGTTGAACCAAAGTATGTAACTTTTAAAAAGAAATAAATGACGGGATTACCTCATAAAAATTCGACATGGCCTGCAACTTCTCTACACAAAAGCTTCGATTCAGCGGCTAATTTTAGGCTCTTGTGAATCACTAATCCCGTTAGTTTATGCGTTGATGTTGGTTCATACTTCTTAGCTTCCTCCATACACCCCATCACCAAAGCTTCTTTAGCCGGAACTACATTTTCCCACCAAAATTCTCTTAAAATCCCGTGAATTAGCTTCCAGTATTCTTGATCTCTACAGACGCGAAATATAGTGCTCCCATTTGCCGTCCAGCAATACAAATCAACCCAATCTCTGTCCATGACTTCCATTTGACCCTGAACTTGAGGCATATAATAGAAGGGCATATTTGTCCAAGGCATAGCTGAATCGGGTTTTCCTTTGTTATACGGGCATTTCACTTCAAGAATCCCGGCGTTTGGAAAACACCCAAGAAGCCCATCTGGGGATGCGCCAATCCAATCAAATTTATCCTCTGAATGTGTGGCAAATCCCAATGAACTCACTTCACGACCGGTGATGGTTTTGTATTTTTCAATGGCCGTTGACTCATTAAGGACACCCCATTCCATGGCATTTTTTGAAGCAAGTGTGATCGTTGATTCTGCATCTGAAGGGAATACTTTTTCGTGCCATAGCTCATACCTACGCTTGCCTTTCCACAAGCCAAGAGCAGTGCTGAAGGTGCTAGTGGTCAACCGGTCTTTTCGAAGGGCGAACCATTCCTCGGATCGTTGGGCAGGTGCATCTGGTGGAGTCAGTTGACAGGTAACGGTCAACCATTGAGGGTTGTAGGCTAGAGAGGTTGATGCTGCTGATGCGCATGTAGGAAACGGTCTGAAAAAGTTGAGCTGAAACTTTCTTTTGGGAATATAAACTGTTGTTACTTTATTCTGAATAACGCGGAGTCTAGTGACGCAGGCATTGGTCATCGCCAAAGTCTACAAGAACCATAAAAAGATCAATAATTTGAAGACGTCAATAAAGAACTCAAAATCGGAAGTTTTATTTTAATTCATGCTAATCATAAACTATATCAAGAACTTGACCCTCAATGTCTTTAAGTGACTACATGCCAAATCTCCGACCGATCTCAAGAAAAAGCAGATTAGGAACCAGGTCGAATTGGTTTCACTTGTCTAAGTTGTCTTGCAAACTGTTATGAACCAGACAAATTGAACAATTGGAATGGAAACCGAATGACAATTACACTGTCAAATGCTTTGATTAACGAGGAAAACAAATAACAAACTAGCATTTGAGAGGCTAGAACTCTCCCAAAAGAACCGACTAATTTTCTGCATACACTACTCCTCACCACACCCCTATTTATACTAGATTTATTGAAAGCAACTACCCAAAATACCCTTTCTAACCCCTTCTAGAATAACAACTATGGATGGGCTTGGACCTCTTGATGGGTGCATGACATTACCCCGCCCCCAAAGAACCACCTTGTCCTCAAGGTGGGTAGAAAAAATAAAGGAACCGCTGCTGCCCGGTGCCCTCTTCTCTCAAAACAGCATCAAATTGAGTAAACTGAGTAGCATAAGAGTTGGAACTTGGAATCGGAGTAGAACCCGTGAATAAAATTGAAATGGGTCCAGCACTATGCCCACTTTGGTGTTGTTGAAAATATCGACTATGTGTTAGAATATCCATTATGGATCTTAATAAATTTCCCCCATGAACAACTTCCAACCAGCCGTCAGATAGCCCCTCTAATTTTATAATCTTTGTACCCATAACAGTTCCCAAAGCACCCACTAAGAAAACTTCCATTTTCTGATTTTTCTCCTTAACATACTCCACTTCCTGATTTTTCTCTTTTAAAAGACCATCCACCCCCTGGTTTTCTTCTTCACGATATTGACTTATCTTTTCAATTTCTGTAACGTGAAGGCATGTATTAAACCTTGAGGTCCTATTAAGTTTTTCCAGCCAGCGATTGCACGCAGAACCATGTGAATTAGGCATCAATCGAGTCACTACACATGATGTTGGTGCCAATGGCAGCGAGGGTGGTGGTAGCGGCGGTGACGGTAGCGATAGCGGCAGTGGCAGTGGTAGTAGTGGTGGTGGTAGCAGCGCCGGCCACGGTGGTGGTGGTAGCGGTGGTGGCAGTGGTATCCGATAATCGCCGCCCAACCCAATTCTCCTATGCGTTGTGATTGTGAACGTCACAAAGTCCATATAGACGCTAATTGGCATAAGTCTGGCCCAAGTTGAAATTACTTGATTGGGCTTGGGCCTTGCTGATGCCTCTGATTTTTCTTTCTGCTCATTTCCTACGCTCAATTCCCGCTCTACGGCCTTTGTCCAATTCCATGGCGGAGGAAACATCAGCGGCTTGAGAAACCCCCTCGTCATCCTTGTCGAATCATCTGGTTGAAGAAATTAGGAAAAATTGGCGGCGATTGATAAACTGACTGAATCATATCAGATTGTATTCCAGATTCATTCTGATTTGAATCATTTTCACAATAATCAATCGACTCTTCTTTTTCTTCATTCTTCTCCTTATTTTCTTCTCCTTCATCCTTGACCGCTGTTGTGACCGCCACATCATTATGGCTGACATCTGGAATTTGTCCATAGACAAACTCCTCATCATTGGAGGTAAAACCTCCAGATTCGATATGTAACTGTGAAGAAGCAGTGCAGAGGACAGTTTTGGAAACAGTGTTACGTACCAAACAATTACTACTGACTCGAAAAGCTCTTATAATTCTTGATCTCCTATCTTTCAGAGGTTAGATTCACTGGTTCAACAAACTATGGAATGAAGCAAATTGATATTAGTCTTTGAAGGAAGTTTAAAACATCAACATTTTTTAATGTGTGCACCTCATTTCCCATTTATATCAAGTCAGCCATGAGAATAAAAATGGGACCTGCAAATGGAGAACAAAGGAAAATGCCATATGAATAGCACTTAATGTTTTGTTAGCAGCTTAATAAACTTAATTGGACTCGCAACTTATTCGGTCAACTATACATGATTATTTGGTAGTGGCTTAATGATATAGAAAGTGGCTTATTCAGTGAGCTTCTAGGGGGAGCTTTATGCAGAAAGCAAAGTTTTTTCCAAACCTGCCCCTCCCAATTAAGAAACAAGCTCATTCCATCTATGAAAAAAAAACTCTCCCAAACAAAAACCTTCTCAATCTATACAGACAGATTAATCCACATAAACAACTTTATTCATATAGAACTTAATAGAAAACCAACCAAAACAGCCTAGTCTTTTCTGTTACAAATTAGGCAAAAAAAAACACACTAACAACTGATCATGCCATTTGGGGAAATTTTTCAAAATAGTCATTTTGTCCTCCCCTCTTCACTTTATAGCCACCTTTTCAACCAATTGGTCGGAATAGCCAACTTGCGAAATCTACTTTCTTTAATATAAAAAGTAGCAATTCATCAGGTTGCTAAAGTGCTATTTGCGAAATGGTGACGTGAACATGCCACTTACGCATTTGCTAAAGTGTTACTTGCCAAGTGGGCATTTCAATTTGGCAAGTTGCTAAAGTGCTATTTGCAAAATCTTGGCTATTTCGGTCAGTTAAATAGAAAAACGTGGTAGTCCAAAATCGCTATTTTGGAGATATCAGAAACAGTTCCACAAGTGTGATCAACTCTTATAGCCACAAATGGAACTAAGATAAATAAATGAAGAGTACCTCCAGGTAGCTCACACCCACTGCCAGTCTCCCTTTGCTCTATTCGACAAAGCTCTACAATAAACAAACAGATATTGCTCAACAACACTGTTCATAACATTGAGAATATAAAAACCCTAACAGGTTAAACTTTGGATCTTCCATTGCTTGAAGACCTGATATGAAACATTACGAAGAAAGTTCATGGAAACTTTTGAAATTAAGAGAATAAAATAGAGTCTCCAATATAGGTTTTAACAAATTGTAGAACAACAGAGTTGGTTAGCTCACCTGCTTCGACATAAAAATATTGCCCGGGTGTAAGAACTTCGTTAATTTAATAAGAACCCTAAAAAACAAATGCGAACTTGGCAATTGCTTGATATTTTGATTTTTAGGGGAAATCGATGGAACTTAAGACGAGAAAATATAATCGCCAAATGGAGTTTTTAACAGGGTAGCATGAAAACATAGCTCAAGTATAAAAAATAAAAACCCTAAAACTTGGGCAGAGACATAGATGGATAGTCCGCCTGTTTTAGCAACAAAAAATGAAGATGAATCCATACCCAATTCAATCTAGCGTCTCATTGGCGGTTTGCAATCTTCAATCTCTAAAACCCTGATGTTTTGGTGTTGAATTGCTAGGGTTTATTAAAGAAGAGGTAGCTAGGGGAAGAATGATGATGTGACGTCATAATAGATATGAGTAAATTACGTTTTTAGAGCATGTCCAACAGCTTCCCTAAAATTTTTCCAAAATGGAGAACCAAAGTTCAAATTCTCTAACAAAAATTGCATTCATCTCCAATAGATTCTCCATTTTGGAGATGAAATCATTACTTATATTATTAAAATAATATGTATATCTAATAAAATATTATTTCTCTCTCCTACACATTTCTTTTCAAAATTTCTTATTGGTGGAATACAATAAAAAACCATTTATCTCTCATGGTAATCATTTTTGGAGAGTTCTCTAAATTTGGAGAAAATTATACTCTCTCTCCTAATTTCTCCATTTTGGACCAAGATTTGGAGAAGCTGTTAGAGCAAAAAAATCTCCAAAATCTCTATTTTTTCCATATACTTAAAAGTAGTGTTTTTGTCTCAAAGACAAAAATATAAGTGAATTACAAACCATAGAGACGAAAACTGAATATTCAAACCACAAGGATGAAATTTGTAATTTTTGACAAACCACATGGACTAAAAACGTAATTTACTCTAGATATAATTTAATCAAAATATTTAATTATTAATAAATGTTTTAGAAAAAAAAGTTTGTCTAAATAGACGGTTTTGTTAGTTTTTCATTAAGTTTTGTATTTATAGATTAATCTATATGTATAGATTGAGAATGTTTTTCTTTTGAAAGGTTTGTTCATAATGAAGGAAACATGTTTTTTTAATTGAGAGTGATAAAATTGAAAAAAACTTGAGTTTCTAACTTAATGGAATTTCTAAACTTTGTTAGTTTTAGCCTTTTACGTAGCGGTTGGTATGCATACATGATTGGACGGGACTGGATATGACAGAATTGAACAAGACAGGATAGGACAGGACAAGAAGCTACGACTGGACAAGACAAATGTTTGTCTTGTGTTTGGTACGACTAGGACTAGACAAGTTTCCCTAAAAGTTGTTTGATGATTTTATATCATATAATAGTTATAAATCATACAACTAAAATATATCTTTAAATAATTTAATTAAAAACATCTTTTTACACAATTTTCCTACATATAAAAACAACGGTACGAAATTTAAATAAAGAATTTGAAATAACTGATAGTAATTTGAAAAAATCCGATTCATACAAATGAAAATATAATATTTGATTCAATTTGGAAGATTTTTATGAATTGGAGGATACGTAGTTCAGCGACAGGTAAAGATAAAGACGATGGGTGGTTGGTGAAGAACGATAGTTGTGAAGGACGCGAAAGATAGTGGATAATGGTGGTGCAGGAGGTAGTTGTGGTTGATGTGGTGGAGGTATAGGTGGACGACGATGGTAGTGGTGGTGTAACACCTCAAAAATCAGAGTAAAATAAAACATGGAAAACCTGACAAATATGGCGAAAGTAATCCATTAACTTCCCATAAATGGGATCAGTCCTTAAGACTATACAATTCTATACAAGGATTTCATCAAAAGAATGGGACTTAACAATGCCCAGCAACAATACTTAAAACATCTCCAAAACCCCCGAGACTCAAAACTCGTCTCTCTAAAAACCCCGGCACCCACTGCTAATGGAAACCTGTTATACACATCATTTGAGAAAAAGTGTTAGACTTAAAGCCTGGTGAGAACATACAGTTTATAAGCTCAAAAAGATAAAACATCAGTTCCAAGAATACATTTCCAAATAGATTAAATTTACAATTTAGGTCCTTGCCACAATCGGGCTTTTTCGTTATAAACATGCCGTAAAAGGACCGAAGACAAAACGTTTTACCAAGGATCGTGGCGTAACACAAAGTTAGGCCAACAATTCGAGTTACGAGCTAAACCAATTGGAGTCCGCGGATACGAATCACAAAGTCCGTGCTACAATGTGAGATCAAGCCCCAAGCGCAAAACCAAGGTATACTCCTTCGCTAGGATCACTATGAACCATTGCTAGTATCCGGCCTCACATAACCGTACCAAGTTGCCCTCTAGGAACAAGTGAATCCATAGCTACAAATTTGGGGAATGTACCATCCCAGCAATACAGTCTACTCAAAACCTAGGGATCCACTAGTAATGGTAAGGACTCGTCACAACAACATATGTGACTAACCATAAATAAATATATGGTACAAGTACATTTTATAAACAAAATGCTACTCCCAGTTCAACTTCTGGTAAGAATGAAAATCATTAAAATGAGTTCATAAACATTCTTTTCAAATGACCACATAATGTGTAAGTAAAACATCATTTTACTTCAATAAGGCGGAACCCGTCATTTTGGTCAAGTCTGACCGGGAACCCCGAGAATCACCAAAAACTTCATTTATAATAAAATGTAGAGAATATAAAATCATACCGTATAAATACTTTAGATTTCGCAGATAAGAGTTTTGACATGTATAAAGTTTGTAAAATGGTAGTAGGAACTCACCGGTAGGTTTTCAGAATAAAACCAGGAAAACCAGATAACGATCACGACGTAGAGGTGAAGCTTAAAACACCGACCCCTTGCTAGAAACACCGAAAACTAGCAACTAAACTAGCCTTGAAGATCAAAAGAGAAAAAGAGAGAAAAGGGAGAGAGAGAGAACTGAGATTTGAGATATTAAGAAAATATCTCAAATCTTAGATATTTAAGTTACCTCAAAAATTGGTCTGTCAGGGCGCACGGGCCGTGCGCCCTCAAGGAAGGAAATGCGCACGACCCGTGCGCAAGCCACTGCCTCGCCCATGATTCATACGCACGACCCGTGCGTTTTCTCTGAAGGAGGGCGCACGACCCGTGCGCCCTGTAGACAGAAACAGAAACCTCTTTTTACTCAAAACAACAACGCAAAACCAAACGAAATTCGGGGTGTTACAATCCTCCCCAACTTGGGAATGATTTCGTCCCCGAAATCCCAACTACTCAAAAAGGTGAGGATATCTTCGTTTCATATCCTCCTCGGCTTCCCACGTCACATTTGCTCCCCGGTGATGCTTCCACTGCACCTTGACCAAAGTGACTTCTTTATGACGCAACTTCTTAGACTTTCTCTCTAAGATGGCGTCGGGTTCTTCCACACAACGGTTACCTTCGTCTACCCTTAACTCTGAAAGGGGAACGACGTTGTCTTCTACCGCCAAACATTTCCGGAGGTAGCAAACATGAAACGTGTTGTGTATTCTGCTCAACTCCGGTGGCAATTCCAACTGGTAGGCTTGCAAACCCACCCGTTTAAGCACTTTGAAAGGTCCGAGGAAACGGGGACTCAACTTCCCACGTTTTCCGAACCGTATAATGCCTTTCCACGGCGACACCTTAAGCATAACGCGGTCGCCCACTTGGAATTCCATCGGTCGCCTCTTCTTATCGGCATAGCTCTTCTGACGATCTTGAGCCGCTTTCATTCTTTCACGAATGCACTTGACCTTATCGACAGTCTCTTCCACGATTTCCGGCCCGGCGAACTGCTTCTCTCCCGCTTCTAGCCAGCACACGGGAGTCCGACACTTTCGCCCATACAGTGCTTCAAAAGGTGCCATCCCAATACTCGAGTGGTAGCTATTGTTGTAAACAAACTCCACCAAAGGCAGGTGAGAGTCCCAACCACCCCCGAAATCGATGACACAAGACCTCAACATGTCTTCCAAGGTTTGGATCGTTCGTTCGCTCTGTCCGTCGGTCTGCGGATGGTAAGCCGTACTCAACTTCACTCGAGTACCAAGCTCTTTCTGAAACCCATCCCAGAAGTTCGAGGTGAACCGACTGTCGCGATCCGACACAATCGACAACGGTATGTCGTGCCTTGAGACCACCTCATCGATATAAAGCTTTGCTAACTTATCCATCGGTAGAGTCTCGCGCATAGCCAAGAAATGAGCGCTCTTCGTCAAACTGTCAACTATCACCCAAATGGTATCGTGACCTCGAAGAGTTTTAGGCAACTTCGTCACGAAGTCCATGGTGATATGCTCCCACTTCCACTCGGGAATCTCTAAGGACTGAAGACTCCCATATGGTCGCTGATGTTCGGCCTTAACTTGCGAACACGTCACACAACGCTCAACGCAACGCGCTACATCAAGTTTCATTACCGGCCACCAATAGTGCAACTTCAAGTCCCTGTACATCTTTGTACTTCCCGGATTAATGGAATACTTGGACTTGTGTGCATCTTCTAGCAACAGCTCCCGGTTTTCCCCCAAACTTGGGCACCCACACACGACCGCTGAACAGTTTCACTCCACGGCTATCTTCCGTCAAGAGCAATTGCTGTTTTGTCATGACTTCATCTTTTAGATTCTCTTCTAACAGTGCTTCCATCTGAGATGTCTTGATCTTCTCAACAAGACTAGACACAAGTTCGATTCTTGAATGGGTAGCCCGAATACTCCCGCTATAGTCCTTCCGACTTAGCGCATCGGCCACCACGTTCGCCTTACCTGGATGGTAAAGCAATTCACAGTCGTAGTCTTTCAGCAACTCGAGCCACCTTCTTTGCCTCATATTCAGCTCTTTCTGATCGAAGACATACTTCAGGCTCTTGTGATCCGTGTATAGAGTACATTTCGTGCCGTATAGGTAATGTCGCCAAAGCTTCAAGGCGAACACCACCGCTGCTAACTCCAGATCATGAGTTGGATAATTCTGCTCGTGTAATTTGAGCTGCCTCGAGGCATAAGCGATTACCTTGCCTCGTTGCATCAACACACAACCCAACCCCATTTTTGAAGCGTCGCTGTAAACCACGAAATCTTCCGACCCTTCAGGTAACGTCAAGATCGGAGCTTCACACAACTTCTTTTGAAGGATCCGGAACGCCTTCTCTTGGGTTTCGGTCCATTCAAACTTCACATTCTTCCGAGTCAGAACTGTCAAGGAAGAAGCGATCTTGGAAAAGTCTTGAATGAATCTCCTGTAGTATCCATCCAGACCCAAGAAACTTCGGATCTCGGATGGACTCTTAGGAGGCTCCCAATTCATCATTGCTTCAATCTTGGAGGGGTCAACCTTCACTCCGACCCGAGTGACTACGTGACCCAGAAACTGTACTTCTTTAAGCCAGAAGTCGCACTTGGAAAACTTGGCGTACAATCTTTCTCTTCTCAACACTTCCAGAACCTCACGTAGATGTTGTTCGTGCTCTGTCTCACTTCTGGAGTACACGAGTATGTCATCAATGAATACAATGACCGACTTGTCAAGGAAAGATCGACACACTCTATTCATCAAGTCCATAAACACTGTTGGTGCGTTCGTCAGGCCAAAAGGCATTACAAGGAACTCTTAATGGCCGTAACGCGTTCTGAAAGCTGTCTTCGGAACATCTTCTTCTCTTACCTTCACTTGGTGATAACCTGATCGTAAGTCGATTTTGGAGAAACAACCCGCTCCTTGAAGTTGATCGAACAAGTCGTCTATTCTCGGAAGCGGATACCTGTTCTTCACTGTAGCTTTGTTCAACTCACGATAGTCAATGCACATTCTCATTGTGCCATCCTTCTTCTTGACAAACAAGACCGGAGCTCCCCAAGGTGACGAGCTCGGTCTTATAAAGTCTTTCTCCAATAGCTCTTGGAGTTGTGCTACCATCTCTTGCATCTCCGACGGTGCTAAACGGTAAGGAGCTTTAGCAATTGGTGTTGCTCTAGGCACAAGATCAATCCGAAACTCTACCTGGCGATCGGGTGGTAACCCGGGCAAGTCATCCGGAAAGACATCTGGATACTCACGCACGATCTTCACATCTTCCAGCTTTGACTTCTCTAACTTGGCATCGATCACATAGGCTAGGAAAGACGAACATCCTTTTACTAAACACTTGCGTGCTCTTGCCATTGTGATTATTGCCACTTCACCCTTTCTCTTTTCACCATAGATGACTACGACTTCACCAGAGGGGTTGGGAAGTCGAATCAACTTCTTGGAACACACGATCTCGGCCTGATTGTTTGACAACCAATCCATGCCGATTACGACATCAAAACCCCCGATTGACATTGGTAGCAGATCGATCGGGAATTCTCTCCCTTCGATACTGAGAGCACACTGCTTCAGAACTTCACGGATCAGAACTTGTCTACCATCAGCTATTTCTACTACTAACGCATCCTCAAGACTAGTAGTGGGCATAGCAATTTTCTGACGGAACAATTCAGATACGAAAGAGAAACTAGCACCCGTGTCGAATAAAATACGAGCAGGTACAGAGTTTATAAGAAAAGTACCCGATACCACGTCAGCGGATGCTCTGGCCTCTTCAGCCGTCATCTGAAATGCTCGACCCGGAACCTTCGGAGGGTTCTCCTTCCTTGCTGGCGTGCTACCCGACACAAGCTTCGGGCAATCTCTTCTCACATGCCCCGGTGCCTTGCACTCATAACAAATGGGTCCTCTGACCGGGCAATCTCTGACAGTCTGACCAGGCTTCCCACACTTATAGCAAGTTTGGGAATTGCTATAACAGTTACCGTGATGCTTGGTTCGACACTTCGGGCACCACTTCGCCTCCTGATAACTGCTGAAATTGCGGTTTCCAACAAAAGGTCGGGCCCGCTTGGGAGGTACTGAACTGTTCTCCCACTTTCTCTTTTCAAGCACCACCACTGCCTTCTCAGATTTGTCCTTCGCGAACATTTCTTCCATGAACTGAGCTTCCTCTACCATCTCTCGGAGGTTAGAAGCTTTGAAATTATGGATCATGGATTGCATGTCCGCAGGCAAGCCGTTGAGATAGGCTTTCATCTTGTCTTTCTCTGTTGGGGCAGCGTGCCCCACCAGACCAAGCTTCTCCATAAACTGACGGGTGTACTCCCTCACCGTCAGGCTTCCTTACACCAAGGACCGGAATTCTTTCTCAATTCGGTCCATCGTCCTCTCGTTGCAGAATTCCTCTAGCAACTTCTTCTTGAACTCGGCCCAAGACAACTGAGCCAACACTTCAGGAGATAGAGTGGATTGGATGATATTCCACCAGATGAGTGCAGTGTCCCTTAGCAATTGGGTACCGAACCGCACCCTCTGATCATCACCACATTCGGAAGAGCCAAAAGCTTGCTCAACCGCTCGGATCCACTTTACACACACCGCCGGGTCATCAGAACCGAAGAATTCTGGCGGTCCGCAACTCAGAAAGGACTTATAGGAACAACTCTTCCTATTCCCCGGAGCACCAGAAATCCCGTGCTCTACTGCTGTGACCCTTATACCATCGCCTCTTAACCTGCTACGACGTTCTCTACCACCGTCTCACTTCTCCGATGGTTCACGTCGCGGTCCTCCATCGCTTTTAGCAGAAACTCTTGCTGCTTAGCCATCTCTTCCCTCATCGCCAACATCACGCTGACCAACAATTCTGACTGGGGATTAGCATCCCTGATGACTGGGTGGGACGAAGCCAGGTCTACTCGCGGAATGACCTCTGGCCCCCCACCTAGCACTTGCTGAACGGGTGGTCGAACGATAACCTCAACTCCTTCCGGCTGACCCGCTGTAGAGGCTGTCGCTTCCAGACCATCAACACGAGTACGCGGTCTACCACGCGTATTCACCATACTGAACTGCTTCACATAACAGAGACAAAGATAAGAGAAAGATAGGAAACACGAAAGGAAAACGTACTACCACATTACCAATTGTCATATCAACAGCAAATCAAGCACTCTTACGTATAATATCCTCATAATAACATTAGCTTTTAGTGAAATTATGAACATACAACACATAACGGTTCTTGTCACCACTGCTACAACGCCTGATAAACGTGCTTTCCGTCGACTCTAAGACTAACCCAACTTAGGAGCTCTACCCCATTCTCGCGGATCAATTCTTAATATACTCAGTCTAAGTCTAGACATCTTACATTCATGCCTAGTTCGCTTAAACTAGAGATCTGATACCAACTTGTAACACCTCAAAAATCAGAGTAAAATAAAACATGGAAAACCTGACAAATATGGCGAAAGTAAATCCATCAACTTCCCATAAATGGGATCAGTCCTTAAGACTATACAATTCTATACAAGGATTTCATCAAAAGAATGGGACTTAACAATGCCCAGCAACAATACTTAAAACATCTCCAAAACCCCCGAGACTCAAAACTCGTCTCTCCAAAAACCCCGACACCCACTGCTAATGGAAACATGTTATACACATCATTTGAGAAAAAGTGTCAGACTTAAAGCCTGGTGAGAACATACAGTTTATAAGCTCAAAAAGATAAAACATCAGTTCCAAGAATACATTTCCAAATAGATTAAATTTACAATTTAGGTCCTTGCCACAATCGGGCTTTTTCGTTATAAACATGCCGTAAAAGGACCGAAGACAAAACGTTTTACCAAGGATCGTGGCGTAACACAAAGTTAGGCCAACAATCCGAGTTACGAGCTAAACCAATTGGAGTCCGCGGATACGAATCACAAAGTCCGTGCTACAATGTGAGATCAAGCCCCAAGCGCAAAACCAAGGTATACTCCTTCGCTAGGATCACTATGAACCATTGCTAGTATCCGGCCTCACATAACCATACCAAGTTGCCCTCTAGGAACAAGTGAATCCATAGCTACAAATTTGGGGAATGTACCATCCCAGCAATACAGTCTACTCAAAACCTAGGGATCCACTAGTAATGGTAAGGACTCGTCACAACAACATATGTGACTAACCATAAATAAATATATGGTACAAGTACATTTTATAAACAAAATGCTACTCCCAGTTCAACTTCTGGTAAGAATGAAAATCATTAAAATGAGTTCATAAACATTCTTTTCAAATGACCACATAATGTGTAAGTAAAACATCATTTTACTTCAATAAGGCGGAACCCGTCATTTTGGTCAAGTCTGACCGGGAACCCCGAGAATCACCAAAAACTTCATTTATAATAAAATGTAGATAATATAAAATCATACTGTATAAATACTTTAGATTTCGCAAATAAGAGTTTTGACATGTATAAAGTTTGTAAAATGGTAGTAGGAACTCACCGGTAGGTTTTCAGAATAAAACCAGGAAAACCAGATAACGATCACGACGTAGAGGTGAAGCTTAAAACACCGACCCCTTGCTAGAAACACCGAAAACTAGCAACTAAACTAGCCTTGAAGATCAAAAGAGAAAAAGAGAGAAAAGGGAGAGAGAGAGAACTGAGATTTGAGATATTAAGAAAATATCTCAAATCTTAGATATTTAAGTTACCTCAAAAAGTGGTCTCTCAAGGAAGGAAATGCGCACGACCCGTGCGCAAGCCACTGCCTCGCCCCTGATTCATACGCACGACCCGTGCGTTTTCTCTGAAGGAGGGCGCACGACCCGTGCGCCCTGTAGACAGAAACAGAAACCTCTTTTTACTCAAAACAACAACGCAAAACCAAACGAAATTCGGGGTGTTACAGGTGGTGGCAGTGGACAATAGCAAAAGAGGTTGTAGTGGAGGAAGAGGCGGAGGTGGCCAACAGTGGTTGGCGGTGAGCGTCGGTGGTGGCGACAATGGGTGGTGGTGATCAATGGAGATGGTGATGGGCGGTGGTTGTGGAGGTGGAGGAAGTTTTTGTAGTGGAGGAAGATGTAGAAGTGGTTGACGATGGTTGGCGGTAGCTACCGGTGGTCGTCGATGGTGGTAGTGGCCATGGGTGGTGGTGATCGGTGTTAGTGGAGGTGGTCGACGATTGTAGTGGTGGTGGCGATGGTTGATGGTTGTGGAGGTGGTGGAAGGGTTGTTATAGTGGATGAATAGGTAGTAGTGGCCAACGGTGGTTGGCGGTGGCTACTGGTGGGCGTCGATTGTGGTGGTGGTGGCGGCGATGGGTAGTGGTGACTCTTATTATTAATATCATATTAAGATTATATATCAAATGGTGGTAGATCATTAATTTTTAGTTTTTGTCTCAATTTTGTCCCATGTTATTCCACCTATTTTGGTGGAACAAGAAAACACTTTTTTTTGTACATCATGTCTCACCCTATCCAGTCCTTGTCCCTGTCCCTGTCCCATGTCGCGCAAAACGTGGGACAGTGAATTTTACTCTTGTCTTGTTCCATCTAGTTTGCATACCAAACGCACCCTTAGGGACGAAAAATAAAATGAAATATACACCTAAATAATTATAAACAATAAACCACAGTGACGAAAATCGTACTTTCCCTGTTGCTTTCCTTCCCTTAAAAAACTTGAAACAGTTTGAGGGGGTGTTTGAGATTGCTTATTCAAAACAACTTTTACTTATGCTTATTTTGAAAAATGTTTATCAACTTATGTGGTGTTAAACCGAAGTTTTCTAAAAAGTGTTTGGATTAGTTTAGTGTGATACCAAAACGTAATAAACTAATAAGTTGTTATTTAAAGGTGTTTCAGATTTCTTATACATATAAAATAACCAAAAAAGTCATAAGAACTTTTCAAATAAGTTGATAAGCTAAAACCAAATGATTTATCAAAAACTTATTTTTAGCGGTTTATCACAACTATAAGCCTTCTTAAATTTTCTCCATTCAAACATAGGCATGGAAATGGCCCCCGCCCCGTTGGGGAACTCGATTCACCCGCCCCGATCGGTGATGGGGATTCCCCACTAAGCCGGGGATGGGGATGGGGACGGGGACGGGTATCGTACTCCCCGCCCCGCTCTTCCCCGTACCCGTTATATATTAATTAATAAATTAAATATATTATTTATTCCAACTAGATCGGTAATTTATAATTTTGTATTTTATAACTAGGTTTAAAATCTAAAATTGTCATTTTGTGGATGTTAGTATGTAATCTTTTGGATGTCAAGTCAAAATACAATTAGTTGATGTGTTTGGATATTACTCGATATGTTTTGGACGTATGACGTTAAGTTTTTTTTTAAATAAACTAGATTTATATAATTATATTGGTTTTAGCTAATTAAGTATCATATGATGTGATTGTTTGTATAAAATTAAATTTCTTTTTATTTTAGGTTTATTGAAAATTTGTGAAATTTAAAGATGTGTTGTGTCTCACATATTTGATTTAAAATAGTTTATATAAACGGAAAAAAAAATCCCCGTTGGGAATGGAGATGTGATCATATTCCCCAACTGGGATGGAGACGGAAATAGAGATGAGGATCGGAGGCGGAGATGAGGATTAAGGTCCCGGCCCCATTTTCATGCCTATTCAATTACTAGAAAGTGATTATTTCTGGTGCCAAGTTTCACTATCAAATAAGCAATCCCAAACACACCTGAATGCCACATGTTTCCTCCTGCAAAACATGATGATGGAATCCACCTCCACCTCCACCCCTCACCACCACCAAACCCAACTGATCGTTGCAGCTCCGGCCACCACCAGCGAAGAAAACACCATCAAGTCGTCATCTGCTGCTGCTACAGCCTCAGCACCGGTGAAGAAACGAGCCGAGACTTGGGTCAAAGAAGAAACTCGAACCCTAATCATCCTCCGTCATGAGATCGATTCACTCTTCAACACTTCAAAGTCAAACAAGCACTTGTGGGATCAGATTTCATTGAAGATGAGAGAAAAAGGTTTTGATCGATCCCCCACCATGTGTACGGACAAGTGGAGGAACTTACTCAAGGAGTTTAAGAAAGCCAAGCAACACGAAAATGGGGGTAATAATAATAATTATCATAATGGCTATTCAGCAAATACTAATAAGATGCAGTTTTACAAAGAAGTTGAAGAGATTATTAGAGATAGAAACAAAAATTGTAAGGTTGATTCGTTTATGCAATTCTCTGATAAAGGTAAACTATTATTTTCAAAATTTATCTCTCAATTAGAGTAAATTTGCTTTATAAAGGTCCTATAAGAGCAATTTTGTTGTGATTCAGTGATGTGATTTGAAAGGGGTTTTTTAGGGTTCTTATTTTCAGTTCTAAATAGCAGTTAATTCGATCATAGATTGTAATTTTTGTCAACAGATTGAATCAGGGTATCATCTTCTTTTCATTGTCATTTCCTTCATTCTTCCATTTTTGTTAATTCAATCCTTCTTGATCCTGCAATTATGTCTTCCTCATCACCAACTGTAACTTTGGAACCATTAAATGTATGACTCTAATTTTGCAGAAACCAACTATCACAGAGAAAATTTCTTCTTGAAAAAAGTTCAAAGAAGCACAAAGAATCTGGCCTTGATCTTTGTTTATTGTTAATAGATTTGGGATCATCTGTTTTTGTTGTTTGAAAGTTTTGAAATGAGGTTGACTATGCTTAGACTGCTTTACTATTTTTATGGTTAATTGTTCCTTTATATCTTTTCTGACTATGTGCTAAATCTTGAAATGTTTTTGACCCATATAAGATCATCACTATTTCGAGTTATCGACAACCATTGTTTTTTTTCTTTTTCTTTTTATTGAAGCAACATTCTTTGTAGATAGATATTTGATGTGAGAAGAGAGGTTTCAATATATATAGAGGAGAAATGATCCAAGTCTAGCCGATGCAAGACTCTAATACCCCCCCCCCCCCCCAAATCCCCCCTCTCGGCTCCTCCAACAGAGGCTATACGGGCACGGATTGTCCCTGAGCTTTATATAGGGGGCTAGACGGGTGAGAGGCCTAGACGAGTACAAATTGAGCGTCGAGTCCCCTGTGGTACCATGTGAGAATATGTGGAACCCCAAAATTTACTCTCCAAACGAGCCCTTAAGAAAAGAAGAGAGGTTCCAACATATATAGATGAGAAATTGTCCAATCTCTAGTCGATGTGGGACTCTAACAAATTCCTAATTCATTTATAATTGAGATTCATCTGTTTGACGTAGTGGTTGACTTTTTGAATCATGGTACTGCAAAAAGACCAAAAAGAAAACACTGTTGTTTGCAAGAACAAACGATCTTGGACTGATTATTGGTTACGTTACATACATTTATTCTTGTTCTTTTAGTAAAAAATGTGCTCCTTCTGTTTTTCTGCAGGCGTAGAGGACACGAGCATCGCTTTTGGACCTGTAGAAGGCATGCCAATTTTTCTAACACCAATTTCCGTTTCTGATTCATTTTTTATGCTCTCCTGATTAGTATTGCTATTGCCTATCGGTTTACATTCTGATTAAACATCTTTTTAACCCAAAAAAGATAGAAAATTAAACATCTTTTTAACCGGTTTACCTTCTGCTGATTGATGCTGATTCAGTCAGCATTGTTATTTTATTAGTAAACCACCATTTTCAGTAAGCGTTTACGTAGACTGCACTCTTTCCGGTTAACACTTCCCCAATTTGTTGTTGGTAAACAACTAAAAGTTTTCAGATTTCATTGCTGACAGCTGATTCCCGAGGTGCGCTAAATCTAGAAAGACGGTTGGATCAAGAGGGGCGTCCGCTTGCCATCACTGCAGCCGATACCATGGCAGCAACCGGAGTTTCTCCATGGAATTGGAGGGAGACCGAGACTCCTGGAAACGGTTAGTTTTTTTGTGTTATTCAACTTTGTAACTTTTTTCATTTCCTTTTTAAGATTTCGTGTTATATTTGCAGGTGATCAGAATAACAGCTACGGTGGTAGGGTTATTTCCGTCAAATTGGGGGATTACACACGACGAATTGGTATTGATGGCTCACCGGATGCCATAAAAGAAACCATCAAGTCAGCTTTCAGGTTGAGAACAAACAGAGCGTTTTGGTTGGAAGACGTTGATAACATAGTGCGGACGCTCGATAGGGACATGCCTCTCGGAAACTACTCTCTTCATGTTGATGAAGGTAAAACAATCATTCACTCCATTACTCCATCAATAGGTGTTTGACTATTAGTCAAATGTTTGAATACCCTAAACGTTCAACTCTCAGGGCTAATGATCAAAGTATGCCTGTTCGAGGAGCCAGATCACGTGCCAGTCCATACGGAAGACAAGATCTTTTACACCGAAGATGATTTCCGTGACTTTTTATCTCGCAGAGGCTGGATTTGTTTGAGAGAATACAACGGGTACAGAAATGTTGATATTATGGATGAGCTTTGCCCGGGTGCAATTTATCGTGGTATTAGCTAGGCTCGGCCACATCGTGATGTTTCGGTTTTATGGATAACTTGGCTTTTAACAATTTTCATGAATACAAGGGGCACATTACTGCAAATTCTTCAATTTCAAGTGCCCATTTTTCTTTCAAGGCTTACACAAAGTGAATCAAAGACCATTGACCTTTAAAGGGTCAACAAGAAAAAACACAGAAACAAAAGAAATCACATCATCTTTGTTTACTGCTCATCCCAGTCATCATTCTTGTAAGACACCAAAGTGTCAACCTTGTGTATCTGCATCATAAAAATAAACCATCTCAACTCATTCTGGGTTCCATTTCTTTAATAAAAGCCACAAGAAAATGTTATGATTACGAACCTTGGTATCGAAAGAATGCAATTTCACCATCTGGGGATTTGCTATCAGTTTCGGGTCGCTCTCGGTCCAAGTGAATGGTACTGCGACATCCGTATCGGTATATGCTAACACATCAAAGATACCTGCAATTGGAACATATAAATCAATCTAACATGCTTGATGAACATCGAAAACTTGTTTTTAAACACGAGATGACTGTTAGCAACAAAAACCACTCGTCTATCTATCCTATGGAAATCGACACTTTGCTTGTAAACAAGAACGAAAAAACACCCCCATTCAACCCAAAGCAACAATATTACACTCAAAATGACGAGCATTGCCAAAGCTTATAACCACAAGGGTTCTGGCTTAGTGGTTGATGCCTTGGGGGATGTGGTGGAATATCCCATCTACCTCACAAAAGTTGTGGCCACTGAGTTATCAGGGTTGATTTCTTATGCTCACAATTTGACGGGTGGTCAAACTAGGGGAGTACGCATATCCAAAAACTGTGTCAAGACTTACAGGGTTCATCGAGGCATGGCAGGTACGTAATGCTGGATGCAATCTGTCTCATAATAGCTTGAATCTCTCTCATGATTTCTTTATCACTCTTCTCCCTCGAAACTCTGGAGATCAACAAACAATTAAGTTGGAACGAAAACAATATATTAGGGACTAAGACCATCTCCAACCCATAACACCAAAAATAACACCAAAAACACTAAAACTCGTGGGACCCTTGACACTAAAAAAAATTCAACTCCAACCATACTTTAAAAAAAAACGCCAAATCTTCTAAAACCATATACTTTTTTTTTTATTATTATTAAACATTTTTCAATATTATTAATGATATTATTACAAATAATAATAATGATATTATAAAAAAAATCAAAAAAATGGATTAATGGTGGGTCATCCCCTTTTTGAAGGGTGAATAGTATAACACCAAATTTAGTGTTTTATTCTTAAAAAAAAATCAACCTGCAAATATTTTTGGTGCTTGGAGTATGGTTGGATGTCACCTGCAAATCACCATATTTTCAGTATGGCATGCTCTAAGGCATCTCCAACCAAACTGCAAAAACCGCAAAAACACCAAAAACAAAGGCAAAATTCCGGATTAATGGTCCACCAATTTGTTGTTTTTTTGGAGTTAAAGGTTGGAGATGATCTAAAATCTAAAATTTCAAGAACATCTTACCCTTTTTCAACAACTTCACCATCTGTCTCTATACTGAAATTCCACCTCTCAAGTACTTCATTTGTGGCCTTACTCATAATCACAAGAACAATCCTTTGTAACTTCCCAGCTTCCAGCCATTCTTTATAATATACCCAAATTTGATAAGCAAATCAAATGAGCAAATTTACATTACAAAGTTTACCCACACTCTATTAAGATTTCACAATCAACGATATATTCGAAGTTTAGTAGTTTACCTGAAAGCTGAGCATTCAAATTCGCGATGAATGTCTTAACACCCTCATCTTGAGAAAGCAACAATGGAAGCCCATATTTCTTCACTCTTCCAAAACTTTCTTCCGGATAAACTCCACGATTATACAGAATACTACACATTACCTCAACAAAATTAACATTTTCCAGTTAAATCCACAAAAATCTACACCCAAATGAGAAAAACCCCAATCATTCTTACCTGTTCGCTGCATAACCTGAAAATTGCATAGATCAAGAATCGTTAGCATCTAGGAATTCAAACGGATTTTAAAACGAAAAATGAAAAAAGTAACAAGAAAGGAGATATGATCTTTACCGAAAAATTCGCTGACGATGGCGGTGGATCCACGGAGAGTGATTATGTCTTTGCTCACAGTTCTTGAAGCCATTTCTGCAGTAAAATTTCTTCGAAGTTATTAGGGTTTTGTTTTTTTGAAATTGGGTACGCACGGATAACTGATGTTTCTGTGGGGAATTTTATCAAACAGGTTGAGTGCTTCTTGAAAAGTAACCGATTATTATGTAGAAATAGAACTAGGGTTTTAAATCGATAAAATGTAGAGCAACGGCTACTTTTTACATTCGCCTTTTTTTGGCTCCGAGAATGCTAAACGGTCAAGCCGTTCAAAAAAACACGATTAGGTGCGGACTCAACGGTTCAATAGGTGGGTCCCTTCGATCTATCCAATTTTTTTATTAAAATATTTTTTTATTTTATTCTTACTTGCACAATCTTTTTGCTTTAAGTCGATCTAATTTTATTAGATTCATTAATGATTTGATTATTTTTTTTCCTCATTTACATATACAATCTTCGATTTCAAACCAACCTAACTTTATTTAATTTTATTAATGATCCAAAACAATTTAAGGGACTGTTTGTTTACTTCTTAATTGTTCCATTAAGAGGCTTTGTTTGACAAAAAAAACTGTCTTTTAATGGTTTCAAAACTCTTTGAATGATTTTGTACCTTGGGTCTCCCTTAACCATTAAGTGTCCTGATTTCATTATGAATAATTACCAAACAATCAGATTTCATTTTGAACTATATGATAAGAGTCTCTTAATTATTCTGATCATTTAATCATTTTACACCAAACATTCAGCAATTGCCAAACAACCCCTAAAATATTACTCATTATATCTCAAAATGTGCACAATTAAAAGGACATACAATTTTAAACATATATAATTATTACACCTTGTTTAATTTCCCTCTTTACAACTAAAAATACTTGTGCATTTAATTAAGGGTATATTTGAGAATTTAGTTATCTATTTTTCAAACTAAACATTTATTTTAGAATAAATAGAAATATAAATATTGACACTTATTTTTTGACATAAAAAACGTTTTATTTAATGTTTTAGCAACTGTAATAAAATTTTATTTTAGATTATAAGTTTTATTTTGCCTCAGTTCTTGATTTCAACCTTCAAAGTCCAAACCACAAGGCTTGTGGTGTAGCGGTAATCACCTGGGGAGTTCATAGTACTCAACCCGGGTTCGATTCCCTGCATTCGCAACTTTGTGGCCACTGAGTATAACATTAGGGTTGCATGTTTTAGCAGTCGGTTTCTTTGTTAAGGGATTAGTTTGGCCCAGGACACCCTTTTCCAAAAAACCCCCTTCAAAGTCCATGCAATAAATTTCATAGAAACATTATTTGCTATAGTTTCACAATTTACATATAGGTACGATCGGTGTAGTGGGTGTGAATTTGTTGGTTAATTTGATTGGGCTTGTTGTCTCATGTCTTACCGTTGAGGCTCTTTTTTTTTTTTGGTTGTCGTTGTCGTTGTTGCTCGTTTTCTGCGGGTTACTGTCTGTAGTCTTGATTTGCGTTGCCGAATGCTTCCGCCTCTTGTAGAAGCTTGAACCTTTTTTATTTTCCTTTGTTAATATATATATATATATAGGGTGTGATTCAAATACAACATCTCTATCCACCACATATTTTATGTAATTAAAAAAAAGGAAAAAGGGTAAAAGTAAAATGTGTGGTGGATAAAAGGGTTGCATGGGTTGCACCATGTACAGGGGTTGCATAATAACCTACCTCTCTCTCTCTCTCTATATATATATATATATATATTATAGCGAAAGATCGTGTGAGAAATTGAGGTTAACGTGAGAAGCGTGAGAAGCATGAGAAGTAGATTTGAACTGTTGATCACTTTTCATGGGTTGTAAGATTTTCAAGGGTTGGGTTTTGAACTTCTGATGAAAAGTTGAGGTTAACGTGAAAGCGTGAAAGTGGTTATCAAACGTAGGATGAGAAATAGATGCACATTAGGATGAGATGCACCAAGATAAGATGTTCCGGATCAATTACCTCCTAATGCGCAATTCATGGGAGGGTATGAGATTAAAATATTGGACCCACATGTATTGTAACCGTCGATCATGAATGCAACGGTTAAGATGTGGGTCACATGGATTGTAATATTTACATGAGTTCTATATCTATACTATATAATGAAAAGTCTAATACGGTTTCTTGTACAAGAGCGGTTTCTTGTACAAGGTCGTTTCTTGTACAACCCAGTCTCCCATGTCTCCCTCTCCCCCCTCATATCGCCTCTTCTCCGGCCATCTTCTACCTCCCATGGCTTCACATATTCTCGCTTCACCTCGTCTCCTTCCCCACTCCCCTGAATCTCTCGTTAATTCACTTCCAGTCGGTTTTTTCCCTTCATTCTCCCCCATTTTCAAACCAAAGTAACGAGAAATCCCCATTTCTCTCTTTCGCCTCCGATTTCTTTTCTCTTCAAAACCCTAAAAAGATTTTCGTAAAACTTCAATCGCACAATTAAACCTTGAAAAACCCAGTTTCTTAGTTCCAATTCAAACAAGATATCCCATTAATTATACGCATTAACAAGTGTATGATCATTTGATATAGGATATCTATGTGTGTTATATCTGGAGCTTGGTGATCATCGATTGAAATCCTCGAATTTGTCTTGTAATTTTTGAATTTGTTTTGAGGTATGTCGAATTCCGGTCGGAGACGAGTTCGCGAGACCAGATTGTACAGTCCACCGCAGATGAGAATGTACAATCAGCAGCCAAAATTTCATCAACTACAGAAGCAAGTGAGACCCCATCTACCGAAACAAGAAAAACAGGATCAATCGGAGTCATTCGTGAACAGTAACAGTGGGCGTAATGCTGCTGTGATGACAAATTTGGATTGATTCATGAAGCACACTATTCCGATTGTTACTGCTCAGCATTTCCCTAAGGTAATTTACGCAAATTTAAAAAAAAACAAATTATTGTTGGCTAATTCGGGACGTTTTTAGTAATTTCTGTAATTGATAAAATATGGGATTTCGTCGTGAGAATTAGTTGTGGATTTTAATTCTGATTTATGATTAATTCGTACTTAAATCGATTATATTTGGATAATTGACGAAATGTGGAATTATGTTATTGTAATTGATTGTTTGATTGATGATTGTATGTATGCAGATTAAGACCGGTGATCTTTTGCTTGTTTTGTGTTGTGTTTAATTAGGTTAATAAATAATACTGAAGTTTTGTTTAATTATTAATCATTTAATATATCTGTTAATGATTTTGCAGAAAAGTTTGTGACGTGTGTTTTAGCCCTCATAGAAGTTTGATCAGAGTGTATTAAATTTGAATTAATATTAAACTTAAAGGTTTATATCACTGATAGAAGTTTGATCACTGTGGTTTAATATGCAGATACGAAACATATTTGTGGGATAAACTTTCTTGGAACGTAATACAGAAGAAGAAGAAGAAGAAGAAAGGAAATCAAGGTAACCCCATTTCCGTCAATCTCTCTTATATCGCGTATTCCTTTTTATCTAGAAATCATGACCTACTTTTCGTTCTTCTTTTTCCTACTTCCATCTGCACTTAGGACGGTATGTTTTCAACCCAACAGGTTATCTTGGTGAGTTTTTCTTCCCACAATGCTTTAGACATTAGCGTTATTTTAATCTAGTCGATCATAAAGTTTACATTTTTAGTTTGATCATGACTTAGGGGCTTACGATGAAGAAGAATCAGCAGCCCGAGCATATGATCTAGCTGCACTCAAGTACTGGGGATCATCAACTTTCACAAATTTTCCGGTATGAACCTTAACTTTAATACGTTAACATAGTACTTTGAAGGATCTAAGTGCCCATCAACCTCTAACTTTTGTGAAGGTCTTCAATTATGAGAAATAAATCGAAATAATGCAGGTCTCTTGTTGTGAAGTAATGTTGTTTGTTTAAGGTCATCGCTACACATTTTTTCCAAGTTTTAATCTTGTTGTCACCTTAGGTTTGTCTTCAAACTTTTATTATCCAATTAATCCTTCTATTTACTTGTTTTGGTACTCTTCACAAAGAACCTGTTCTTGAACCTCATCTGCAACCTGAGCCTGCGGTGGACTCGAAGAAGATGAAGAACTTGATCTGTTTGTGTTGTTAGATGTTGAAGACGAACCAGAGAATTCAAGGATTAATCGAAGTGGGATACATGATTTCCCATTAGAAAAGAGAAGTATGTTGATGTTGTGAAGATGAATTAGGTGTGTTTGATTTCAAGTTTTACACATTTTTATTTAACCATTATAATGTAAATTATTGTGATAATTAAGTTTTAACCTTGCTCTGACATAAACAGGAGGATATTTACATGGTCCCAAAAATGTCTAAATAATCTTATGTTGATGGGAGTATTCGGTTGACAACGGAATTTGGGAGTACATCTAAGATTAGTGATGAAACTAGAAAGGTAATTAAAGTATAGTAGATAAAAGAGAAGTTCTTATTGTTTCTATTGTCTGATGTTTTTTATGAACTAATGTCACAGGATTGACCATACAGAGAATACATACATGACTCCACCACTCAATAAGCATATGATTTGCTTCATGTCCTTTTTCTAGCTTACCATTTTTTCTTCCCTTCTTTGAAATCACCAGACCCTACCCATCTACACTCAACCCCTTATTTTTAAGTTCTGTTCTTTTACTCGATGTCAACAAAATTATGGTTGTTGCCTCTCCCCAAATGTTCTTGAAAACCTTACATTTTTTTTTATATTCTTTGCAATTTCCAATATGGATTGAATCATCCACACATCAAGAATCTGTGTTCTTCAGAACCCAGGTAAAAAAAAATCAAATTTTTGATTCTTTATCAATCAATTTCTCTTTCTCTTTGTCTGTGTGTATTGTGTAATGAAATACAATCAAGTTACCAAAGATATTACTTCTTTTATGAGATGATCGTGTTTAGATCTTTGATATTTGTTAAATTTGTTTTTTTCTTTATCTATTTGGATTGAACATGGGTTCCAATTGGCAACCAGTTCTTGCTGAAAATGAAATAGGAGCACATAATTAAGCTATTCATTGACCTAAATAAGTCAACACTAGCCCCAACCAACCCCACATGTAACAGTCCTTAAGTCATAGTGTGAAACAGGGGCGGAACACAGTGAGGGCCAAAGGGGGCCATGGCCCCTGCAGTTTTTGGAACAAATACTAATATTAGCAATAAAATTTGCATCTAATGTTTAGTTGAGGTGGTTATCATTTCTTGGCCACCTATAAGAGATCTTGGGTTCACGTCTTATAGTACTCATTTCTTTTTTTTTTCTTTTATTGCCAAACACTTTTTTTTTTCTTTCATCATTGAAAATCTTTTCTTCTCATATGTCCGACACATATTTATTACATATAACTTTTATAACTTCTATAAATTGTATAAAAATGTATAAATTGGTTTGAATTATATATAAATAATGTCAAATATTTAGATTTTAGTCTTACATCTTAGGCAATCTCTATTTCATTTTTTATGTTTTATAAAATTTGTTTAATATATTATAATCAAAAAATATATAAACCATTGATATACTCTCACAAGGGTATTATGGTACTAGCCTTTATTATTTTATATTAACAAATCTTTTTTTATTTGTACTAAAATTTATTAGTATATCATAGTTAGAAAAAAATAATGACAAAATTATTTTATATCGTATTCTTTTGTTATTAGAGTAGTAAATGAGCTAAATTTTTCTGTTTTTATTTTTATAAAATTTATTAGTAGATCATAGTAAAAAAAAACATATTAAAAACACCCAATGAATTTATATTGTTATATTGTGGGTTTCCGAATTTTGTTAATATCATTTTTCGGCCCCTAAGACTATGATGGTCGTGTTCCGCCACTGGTGTGAAAAGAAATGAATTTTGTCAAGAAACATAATTATATATAGGAAGAAATTGTACAAACTCAGCATGTTGCTCATGTGTTTATATCGATATCCACTTAACTTGTATCTTGTATTCTTTCTGAACTTCTAGAAAGAAGGGTCTGATATTTTAGTTATAATGAACAAATATGTATTTCATTATTGTAGAAAACTGCCATAGAAAAAGAGGGGTTTTAGTTTAAACCAATGGATTCTCCATCCGCAGCACGGAAATTGCATCAAAGCTTAACCAAAAACAGGACTATGGAGAAAAAAGATGATACATGTTTGCATGTTGCTATTAGGACTAGTGATTTTTGGGTGTAGCTTTTGAGATTCTAAGCAATTATGAGGAAGAAAAGTGTAGGTTTTTTATGTTTATATGGTTGCCTTTGTGTTATCAAGTCAGGTGTATGTAAGAGATACAATATGTCCAATATAGATATTTGGAAATATAACCATGTCTCTTTGAGTTTCGCTGAAACCTTCTTAGGTATTATTGATAGCAATTTAAAATACATCTGGTTTTCAATGGTTTGATGTTATCTTTAGTTGTTGGCATTGAGAATTGAGTCTTGACATTCATTGTTTTCCTGTTAAACTCTTGGTATTTTTGTTAGTCTTGTGATCGTTTTACTTTGTCGCTTGTGGATTCCTGTCAATATTTACCATAACGGTTGATGTTTTCATTCTAATTTAATCATTAACATTTGTAACCATTTTACTTCTTGTACCATCTTTTCAATTTTCATTAAACATGTGTGGAAGGTTGATATGCTTGATGGCATGACTGTTGTCAAATCCTAGAAGGTCAAGGATTTATTGGCGCCGGATGGAAATGACATTTAGCTTGCTTCTCGATCATGTGCTCTAATCAACCAGGTATCTTTTATACATTCGGGTCTTTAGCTCATATCATCAATATGACCTCTCTTTGGTATATATGTTGGGTTTGATCTGATGATGGTTGGATGTGTTTTTTAATGTGCAGAAATGCCATGTTAAGAACAAGGATATTCTTAAGTTTCTTAATGGTAATTTTGTTAGCGGCTAGGCAAATATATAGGAGGGCAATAATTCGTTAGGTAGTGAATCATCAATCTTATATTCGACCAGAGTGTGTCATCTTTTAAAGATATTTTGGACATTTTTGTCAGACTTGACCATCGGGTTCTGAAGTTTTTTGAAATTTTAATTTATATTGTATTGTGCTCTTTTGGTATGTGTTCTACATTAAAAAAACCCTATAGTTTTTATGTTAACTTAGCTAAGTAAGTCACTATATGATTGACCCCGTTTATATTTGCAGCATTGAGGGTATCACGGTTGGAGATAAGAGAATAGGGATCATGATATTTCGCGTTGCACCGCGTGCGGGTATATAACTATATAACTATATATATATATATATATATATATATATATCTACTACATTATAAATATTCTAAAAGTTATTTGTACAAAATGTTTCTTGTACAATATTACATTTACCACCCTTACACTTACTTATTTAATTTACTTTATATCCCTTGTTTTTTCATTTTTCATTTTACACCATTATCATATTAACACAAATAATCGTATATGAACAAAAATGCAATGAAAAAATACGTTTCTTTTTTTACAAATTATACCATTATAACCGTCTCGTCAATACCTTCAAAACAAGTCCAATATTGAATATTTTTTAATTTAACCGTACTATTAAATATCATGAATATCTACGAATTAATTTGTTTTCTATTCATACGTTTTATTTTTTTCCACCGTTAGCACATTAAAAATACATAATCGTAAATACGTTTCATTCTTATTATAAATTATATCATTATAATTTTTTTCGTCAATAATTGTAATATAAACTAAGTATTGAATATCTTTATGGGTTTAAGGTTTAAGATTTCATAAATTGTGATTCTTAGGTCATGGTTGATTGTTGATGACATGTCTATAAGGAAGTAGCATTAATTGTTCGTTCTTTACTTACATTCTGCTGCATCGCGCGGGTATATGCCTACTATATAATGAAAAAACTAAAACGGTTATTGTACAAACTTTTATACAATTACATTTACCACCCTTACAATGTTACATTTATCTCCCTTACAATTACTTATTTAATTTACTTTATATCCCTTACTTTTTCAATTTTCATTTTACACCATTATCATATTAACACAAATAATCATATATTAACAAAAATGCAATGAAAAAATACGTTCATTTTTCTACAAATTAAACCATTATAATTGCTTCGTCAATACCTTCAAAACGAGCCCAATATTGAATATTTTTTTAATTTAACCATACTATTAAATATCATTAATATCTACGAAATAATTTGTTTTCTATCCATACGTTTTATTTTACTTTTCCACCGTTAACACATTAAAAATACATAAATCGTAAAATACGTTTCATTCTTATTATAAATTATATCATTATAATGTTTTTTCGTCAATAATTGTAATATAAACTAATTATTGAATATATTTGTGGGTTTAGGTTTCATAAGTTGTGATTCTTAGTTATGGTTAATTGTTGATGACATGTATACAATGAAATAATATTAATTGTTCTTTCTTTACTTACATTCCGTTGCATCGTGCGGGTATATGTCTAATATTTATCTATACTATATAATGAAAAAACTAAAACGGTTATTGTACAAACTTTTGTACAATTACATTTACCACCCTTACAATGTTACATTTATCACCCTTAAAATTACTTATTTAATTTACTTTATATCTCTTACTTTTTCATTTTTCATTTTACATCATTATCATATTAACACAAATAATCATATATTAACAAAAATGCAATAAAAAAATACGTTCATTTTTCTACAAATTATATCATTATAATCGTCTCGTCAATACCTACAAAACGAGCCAATATTGAATATTTTTTAATTTAACCGTACTATTAAATATCATGAATATCTACGAAATAATTTGTTTTCTATCCATACCTTTTATTTTTTTTCCACAGTTAGCACGTTAAAAATACATAATCGTAAAATATGTTTCATTCTTATTATAAATTATATCATTATAATTTTTTTCATCAATAATTGTAATATAAACCAATTATTGAATATCTTTATGGGTTTAGGTTTCATAAGTTGTGATTCTTAGGTCATAGTTGATTGTTGATGACATGTATATAATGAAGTAGCATTAATTGTTCGTTCTTTACTTACATTCCGCTGCATCGCGCGGATATATGCCTAGTATATATATAAACTAATACGGTTATTGTACAAACTTTTGTACAATAACACTTATCACCCTTATAATGTTACATTTATCACCCTTACAATTACTTATTTAATTCATTTTATAACCCTTATTTTTTCATTTTTCATTTTACACCATTATCATATTAACACAAATAATCGTATATGAACAAAAATGCAACGAAAAACTATGTTTCTTTTTTTACAAATTATATCATTATAATCGTCTCGTCAATACCTTCAAAACGAGCCCAATATTGAATATTTTTTAATTTAACCGTACTATTAAATATTATGAATATCTACGAACTATTTTGTTTTTTATCCATACGTTTTATTTTTTTCCACCGTTAACAAATTAAAAATACATAATCGTAAAATATGATTCATTCTTATTATAAATTATATCATTATAATTTTTTTTGTCAATAATTGTAATATAAACTAATTATTGAATATTTTTATGGGTTTAGGGTTTCATAAATTGTGATTATTAGGTCATGGTTGATTGTTGATGACATGTCTATAAGAAAGTAACATTAATTGTTCGTTATTTACTTACATTACGTTGCATCGCGTGGGTATATGCCTAGTACTATATAATTAAAATTCTAAAACGGTTCTTGAAAAGTCAGTTCTTGAAAAACGGTTTTTGGAATGTCATTAAAATTAAATGTTACATTTACCAACCTTACAATTAATTGTTTAATTTAACTTTATATCCCTTGTTTTTTCATTTTATACTCTTATCATGTTAACACAAATAGTCGTATATGAATAAAAATGCAATGAAAAAATACGTTTCTTTTTTTACAAATTATACTATTATAATCGTCTCGTCAATACCTTCAAAACGAGCCCAAAATTTAATACTTTTTAATTTAACCGTACTATTAAATATCATGAATATCTACGAATTAAATTGTTTTATATAAAAATTCTACGAATTAAATTGTTTTAGAGTTGAAACAAACATTTTAAGAACCATCAATCTTATAATCAAAAGTTCATGTTGGCTATAGTTTGAGATCTTATTATTGTTTTAGAAATAAGAGAATACTTAAGATTCAAACACTTAATATTAAGTAATAAGGGGTCAATAATTTTTGGAAAAAAAAAAAAGAAAGATAGTTCTGAAATCCAAACTATAGATATAAGTTGGGTTGTCTCATATAGTTGGTAATTGTTTTCAAAATGTAGAAGTTTTCTTAGTTAATACCAAGAAATCTACTATATTCTAACACAAAAAAATTAATGCGGATGGAATAATCAAAATAATATGTGGAAGATGAGTAATATAGTATATATATCAAGGTTTCTAGACAAAAATAATGTTTAGATAAGTAGTGGATAAAAAAAATTTAGAGAAACATTAAACAATATTATAAAACGAAAGACCAATTAACTTTTTTACAAATTTTATTATCTAGTGTAATTAATTAATACATGTTTGAGTCATTAATATAATACTAAAAAAATATAATTGGGTCCTATTATATATTATTTTTTTTGTCTTTTTAATTAATTTTTTTACTACTACAATATAGTATATACTTCAAATTTTTGGGCCCCTATTTCCTTTGAGCCCTGGACGTGCGTCCGACCGTCCTTCCCCAAGGACGGCCGTGAGTAGTATAAATATAGATATAGATCGAGGTCTGATTCGGAGGCCTGAAATCAAAAATAAATTCCTCACAATATGTGGTTTCTTGAAAGTCAAATGGTACTTCGAGCATACTCTATTATTTTTTAAACTAATAGTTTTAACCGTTCATAAATAAATAAACATTTTGTGATGCAAGAAAATGGACGCTATATTTTAATCATTAGAACATTTTTTTTTTCAAATAGTTAAAGACCAAACACGATGCAACGTAATGTATTTGACTGACTTTATGTCATGTGAGGACTGAAGGTAAGATGTAAAGTACTGATGTCATATATTCTCGTTTATAGGTAATCACAACTAGAGACTTCAAGTCTACTAACAAAATACTTAACAAAGTTTATACAATCAACATAATTGAATTGTTTTAGGTCGCTAATGTCTAGATTATCATTTTCCCTTCTCGTGATACGAACAACACTAATCATATAAATATATCAATGAATCCATGATTTAATAACTCTTTATCAATAATAAAATATTGTATTATACAAGCTTCTTGCAATAAAGCATTATGCATTTAGGCATTGTTTGACAAACTAGTTTATAAGCTAGCTGGTAGCTGATAAGTTAGCTTTTCAAAACGCTACTATAGGCTTTGTTTGACAAACTAGCTTATAAGTTAGCTTTTCAAAACACTACTTTGAGTAACGTTTCAATAAGCTAGCTTATGGTCATCCAAACATGTACACTAGCAGCTAGCTTTTTTTTGCCAAACATATATGAATAGTTTTTCAATAAGCTTGTTTATGGTCATCCAAACATGTACCAGAAAAAAAAAACTAGCTTATAAGCTAGCTTTTTTTTGCCAAACATAGCCTAAATAGATAACAACTTTATTCAATTAGGACGCGTTTGGTTTACCGGAATGGATTGGAATTGGAGGGATTTGGATTTCAAACCCATTTCAATCTCGTGTTTTGTTAGCAAGATTGTCCGGATTTGAAATACCTCCAACATAGGATTTTGAAATCCCAAGGGAATGACTATGGTTTCAACTTTCAAGGGATTTCGTAGGATTTATATATAATAATGTTTAAAATTATGTTAAAAACACTTGTTTTCTAATAATCAGTTAAACAAAAGGTAATTTAATTACTTTTATATTTTTTCATATTTTTTTAATGATTTTTTTTATAAATAATGGAATTCAAATCCATTCTAATCCTACAAACCAAACACACAAAATGATTACAAATCCTCTCAAATCCAAATCACTCCAAATTCAAATCCCTATATGAAATCCAATCTATTACATTCTATTCCTACAAACCAAACGAACCATTTGTTCATGTATTCACATATCATGTTCATAAAATGACACACAATTTTATATCGTTTTTCTTTTGTTGATTAATATGGCGACAACTTGCTATCTAACTTGGTAAAGTCGTTTCTCATTATATAGGCTTGCAATCCTTAGGCACTTTCGTCCTTCACACATACTGCCACTGCATCAGTAAGTTCTCACGAACACACTGCCCAAAGAGCTCGACTTGACCTCTGTACGCGGCCTAAACTTGCATTGCATGGCCACAACAATTTACGATTCGAACTGCCACACATGTCCCCTATGTCCTTCTATATGACTAATACAAGTGACTAAGGGTTGCAATTGCACCTTGAGTTGCGATGACCTAACCCAACCATCAATGGCTTACCGTCCACTTCGTCTATATGTCCCATGCCTTGCAACCCTAGATGACTTGATTAGGTCACATACATCACTTGGAACGAGTTTTGTGTGACACATTGACCACTAAACTCACAAACCTTCATTTCTGATCCATTTTTAGTAATTCTTTTTTACGTTAAAACACTATCTCCATGTGTATAACATTGGTTCATGCTTGAATCACCGTCTTGTAACAATTCGTGTTCTAATTACCTGATTCAACTCAATACACAAACATAAATATGAAAAACTCTATGCTGCCACGTTTCTTGATCTCAACCCACCAAGTTCATGCAAGAATTTTCACGAAACATTTTTTTTGCTATTGTTTCACACTTTATACATATTTTTAATACAAATTCTTACCTCGATTTTCATTGATTTCATTATTGAACTTTTCTGCTCCGTTTTATTTCAAAACATAAAAGTTTAGATATTGTATTTTTTAGACGATAATTTTTTTATGGGATAAAGAAGGGGTGGCAATTGGTCAGATTAGGTTGAGTTCGGGTTCAACCCATTTATTAATTGTGTTGAAAATCTCAACCAAACCCAACCTGTTTTATTAAAATGTTGAGATTTCCAACCTAACCCAACCCAACCTGTTACTTAAATAGGTTGGTAGCGAGTTGACCTGTTTATGATTATCTCAACCCATTTGTTAAATAAATGGATTGAACCTAGGTTGACTCATTTGATTTTAAAATTTTAAATAATATAAAAATGATTAAACTACTTAATTTCATGAAATACACAACCACAAAGCCAAATACATTGTTCAAAGTTTCAATAAAACACAACTATAAAGTCAAATAAATTGTTCAAAGTTTTCCACAACCACAAAGTCGACGTGAACAAAACTACAGATTATAGAGTATTATCATGGAACTATGGAAGTCTCAAGTCGTCGTGGAAGGGTAGTCGACCGTCGTGGTAGGGTGTAACACCCCGACTTTCGAAAGGTATCATTTCAAGTTAATACAGAAACCGATATATCAAGAAAAAATAAGATATTTAATCTTGGACCTGAATCCTAGATTTTATAGTTTAGATGGATGAAGGATTCAATTACGAGTCCAACGGTTCTTTCCGGAGCGAAAACGGAGCTATAACGAAGAAGTTATGGCCAAAACAGTGATCGGGGAAGTTTTCGGCCGCGGTACATTCTCGGCGAAAGTGCCCCGCGAGAGTGACACCTTGTCACTTTCGCCGTCACTCTCGCGGGCAGCGTTTGGACGATTAAAATCGCAATTTTCAGCCTCAAACTTCATTTCTTCATATCTCCTTCATCCTAGCTCCGATTTGGGTGATTCAAGTTGCTACGGTTTCGTTTTTAAGAGCTCTTCAAGGATTTAGCAAGAGATTGAAAGTCTATTGAAGTATAATAGAGCATTTTGTGGTGGTAAGCTACTCATCTCTCCCATTTCATCTTCTTCACTAAGTTTTCTAGGGTTTCATCCACCCATTTGTTCTCCCTTTCATAGATTGAAGATTTGTGATCATTTTGGTGAACTAGAGGTGTTTTGATTGATGGATTCAAGTTTGTTTTAAGGTAATCTTCTATTTTCTTCGGTTATGAAAGTTAGAGTTTCGGTATTAGTTGAGGTATTCATGTATATGGTTTGGGGAGTGATTCCTTGTGGTTTATTTCATGGAGTATATTTTTGAGTATTTAAATGATTTATTTCATGGAGTATATTTTTGAGTATAAATGCATTTTATTGGGTGTCATGGGATGATTTGAAAGAATAAAAGGTATAAACCCACTTGGAAAATGTTTTGTCCCGATCTAAATCATGTTGGAGTTATTGTGCGTGTTGAAGCATGTGTTACATTATTTCGGGTCATTTACATTTGATTTCATTTTATGATTTTCAACGTTGGGTCTTTGGATTTGTTGAGCTTATGGCTCGGTTTGGTTTTGTTGGGTTTTGAGGACACTTGTCCGCTTTTAATAGCTCAATGTTGAGCGTTTAGTTATGATTTGCATTTACTACATCTTAGTTGAGAATTACATGTTTTGAATGCATTAGTTCATTTGTTTTGAGTCATGTAATGGTTTAGTTAGTGCAATGGATCAATAGGCACAGTGTTCCCATGTCCCCGTTTTGGACATTAGGTTCGCCACTTGGCACGGAATAGGTATCGGGTCACCATGATAAGTAAGGTGTGGACCTATACGGTCGGGCAGCGTCTCATGGGCAGTAAGGTGTAATTCCCTTGTGCTAGAGTTCCCCGTTTTGGAACTCTCAAGAATAGACCTAGAGGGGTTGAGTTGATGTTTTCGAGTGATGGACTCAGAGGAGTTGAGCTCGGTGGGTGTTTTATGTATAACACACATGTTTTGATTTCTTACATAATTATGTGACATACTTTGTTTTCCGTCACGTACCATGTAACCGGGTTTTCCCCATCACCATTAGGTGTGGTTTTGGATATGGAGTTTTATAATCCATGTTTTCGGAGACGTTTGAGTATGGGTATTTATCTATGTTTTAAGGTTTTGGTTATCAAAACTCATTCGAGTTATTGGGATGTTTTGGAAGTTGGAGTTATCTACGTTTTCAGTGTTTGATCATTTTAATGTCAGTTATGTTTTACGTGCGCTTCGGGTTTTGGCTTTATTTAAAGAAACGTTCGTTTTATGATTTTAAATCACGAAAAGGGTGAATAATGAAAGGAGATTGTTTTGTGATTTAATGTATTCCATTTTTGGTTGCTTTCAAATCAAATGTATTGCATTTCGGAAATCATGATTTTTAAATAACATTCTTGAAGTTAATGCTTTATTTATCTCTAATGAAAACTCTTGAGCTCAGTAGGCGTTAAACCTAACCTTTTTATTTGTCGGCATGTGCATCAGGTTCTAGTTGGGATTTGGTTCTAGCAGTGCTTGGAGGATTTGAGCATTAGACTTATACGAGAGTAAGTAGATTGATGAAGTCTTCCGCAGTTGGAGATAGTGACTATTATTGGGTTTAGTAGCACCCGTCCTTATTATAGACTGTATGTGTAGAATGAATGTGTGTATTGAGGTTAAATCCTAAATTGTGTTTGTAGATGAATTATTCATCGATGTATTTAGAAAATTTTAATTTAGTTGTATTTCCGAATTTGAGGGTGTTACATAGGGTGTCGCCGTGGAAGCCTAAAGTCGGCGTGGAAGGGTGTCGCCGACTCGTCGTGGAACTGGAAGCCTCAAGTCGGTGTCGGTGCCATGGAACTGGAACTAGGGTTTTTAGTTTTGAGGAGGCGACATGTACAAAACTACAAAAAGACTGAATGAGAGAATTTGGTTTGGTGACGTGACGAGGCTAGGTCAAATCTGATTTATGAAGCATATTTTTTTAAGCATTAAACATATATTCAATTATTAATTATAATCAAATAATGATTAATAATTAAAAATAAAATAAAAAGTATGTAGTATTATAAAATGAGTTGAAAACATGTTGTAAATAGATTGAAAATAGGTCGAAAATTTTAACCCAACCCGACTCATTTACATAAATGAGTTAGAAGAGTTGACTCATTTAACTTAAATGGGTTGAAAATTTCAACCCAATCTACTAATTTTAGGTTGGGTTCATATTGAGTTAACGGGATGGGTCACTTTTTGCCACCAAAGAGATTTATGGCAAAAAAAAAATGCAGTGAAAGGGAATTAATACCATGATATTAGTCCATTGGGACAATTTGGTTAAATTTTAGGAAATTAAAAATAAAATTGGCGAGAGAAATAACCAAAATTGTTCCATTCTTCAGGGACCAATTGTGTAAAATCGAACTTTAAAATCCTGAGAAAAAGTTGGTTGGAAGAGAACATTGTTCCATTCTTGAGGACTAATTGTGTAAAATTAACCGAACTTGAAAATGTCAAAAATAAATGGTCGGAAGCTACTCTTTTATATCAGAGCCAGGTTTCGATCCTGGGACCTGTGGGTTATGGGCCCACCACGCTTCCGCTGCGCCACTCTGATTGTTGAGTTTTTATCCGTTTATTTATTATTTATGAGTTCTTATTCGGAAACCCGAATTCAAAATAAATTGCTCGCACGATCTGATTTCTTGAACGCCAAATGGTCCACACAACATACTTTAAATATTTCTTTTACAATTGAAAATCAACGTCAAACAAATAATCCATATAATTTGTTTTAAAACAAGTGTTAAAATTTTAAATATCAATTCTATTTTTTATTATGAGATAAGAAAGTTTTTTTCTCTACTATCAAGGGTAAAAATGTCATTTGTTTAAAAATTACACGGTCCTTAATTGTGTTTTCTTTTCGTTTTTGACATTTATTTTGGGACGGAGGGAGTAATAATTATAACCTTAGGGGTTGTTTACAAAATGATTGTCGGGTTAGGGTAAGTGTTTAAGGGCAAAAATCACCACTCTCATAGTTATGGGTAACATTATCGACCATAAAAATAAGTAATTGGTAAGATTTTAGGTCTTTGTCATTTACACAATTACACCCGATAAAATAAAGTGATACCTGGTCAATCTTTACCTAGTGAACGTTTTATAAACGAACCCTTAATAACTATTTCTAAATAAACATTTGGAAAATGAATTTTTCTGAATTTTAATTTTTTGAACATTTCTTTTTAATTTATAATTCCGTCCTTTCAATATTTTTCATTGGGGTTGCACGTTACTGTATTACACATAGAATATGTTGTTTTTTTTACTCATAATTTATTTTTCATCACCAGTCACTTGGTACATCTTATACATAATCTTTCTTAAATCTTAAGTATATCACATTTAACTACTTTTCTCAATTTGCATATATATGTTAACATTTACAGAATATATATATGAAAGAGTTATATAGAGATGGAAAAAAATTGAATATATCTATACTATATTATAAAACACGGATAAAAATCTTTTAAGTAAAAATTATTAGGCACAATGTATCATCATTTTATACAGATTTTAAAAATCTCTTAATTACATGTATCAAAGCACAAGGTACATATTACTACTGCAAGCTTTTAACACCCACCAATTTGGTATGTGCATGACCTTCATTTTATGCAGATCTTTCAAGTTCTCAAGTTCAAGATCCATCCTCCTCTATCTAGGGTTTTGATAAAACACACATTGCGAGTTCATCATAACATTTTAGAAACTTTATACATCTCAAAACTACAATTTTGAACTTCTAATCATCTCCCTACTTACATTTTTCTTGTTGAAGTGGTTTGATCTAAATTAGAATTTTGGATATTTCTAGGGTTCCTCACATTTTTATGAAATAATGAAGTATCATATGAGTAACACTATAATAACATGTTTGCCTTTGTTATTTATGGCTAAATAATAGGATAAATGTATTATGGCCAAGTTTATGGTTTCATTTCAAGATGGGTTTGGCTTGGTAAAGTTATTTGGGAAAATATGTGACTCATGGGTGATTGTTAGTTGTAATGATGTTGATTTTCAAGTATACATCAAATGAGGAAGTTATTTTGGAAATGATAAGCAAAACATTTTATGAGAAGGTAAATGGTGAACTATATGTGTGATTATAGTTTGAGCCACCAATGTAATGGTGGCAAGCTTTAGACTATACTAGTGGATCCATAGGTATTGAGTCGGTTTATTTTGGGATGTATTTCCCGTTGTAACTAGTTGAGACATTGGGTCATCGGAGACAATTTGGTACGGTTATGTGGGACCTGTTAATAGCCATGGGCCATAAATGTAATCCTAGTGAACGAGTATGAATTGGATCCTCGGGTGCCCTCCCCCACATCTGAGTACGAGTAGGCGTTGTTCGTAGCCATGGGTCCAGGTATTGAGCTCACAACTCGGGGAGTGACTTACTTTTGTGTTCCACCACAATCTTTGGAAAATCGGGTCTCCCCCGTCAGCGCAAGACTTACGACCATTACGTGTTTATTCTTTTAATTGTAAACTCAACTCCTTGGAAAAGATTACTTATCATTGCAATTAAATGTTTTTTCCATATTGCTATATAAACTGTATGTTTTCACTAGGCTTTAAGCCTAACACTTTTTTCTCAAATGACGTGTATAACATGTTCCCTTTGCGGTGGGTTGCCGAAGGTTTGAGTGATGAGCGTGGGCGCTTGAGGCATTTTTGAAATGATAGATGATTTGGAGTTTTGGCATTTAAACTACTTTATTATTTTGGAAGTTTGGGTTGACAACCAATGTAATCTAAATAGAATGTATTTAGATTAGTTTGTTGTTGATTCCAATATTCATGCACAGGTTTTGTAAACGTTTTCATACATTTACCCTTTTTGGGTGGTTTACTCCAAATACAAACGTCATATTACCGATTTTCAAAATTTTAAATTACTTTAAATCTTTAGGGTGTTACATCTGGCTTCATTGACTTCTCCCCAGGCTTCCATCCACTTGGGCATACCTCATATGGGTTCTCTTGCACAAATTGCAATGCCTATATCATAAAAACACACACCAAACCAAACCCATCATTAACATTCAACCAACTACTTATATACACATACTCTTAACAATCAATAAATATTCTTTTTTTGAATCATAAAACTATACCTGAAGTGTTCTCATTGTTTCATCTACGCTTCTGCCGATTGCAAGATTGTTAATTGTCTAGTATTGAATAACCCCTTCCTTGTCTATTATGAATAACCCTCTCAATGCTATCCTCGGATTTCATCAACAAAACAACAAAGCTTTACCACATAAATGGTGCTCTCAATTTTTTTTTATACCAAATAGCGAAATTCATAAGAACTCGTACCTGGTCCTTGATCAACACATTAAAAACTCCGAAATTGATTGTCACGTCCGAAATCAACGGATAGTTCAAATCACCAAGACCCCCGAACTTTCTATCTGTTTGAACCCAAGCAGGATGGGAGAACTACCCCAAAAACAACAACACAATACCATCATCATTTATATCATAAACACATATCATAATAACTCTTAGCAGTATGTAAAAATTATAAACAATAATTCAGCACAAGCTTCCACTGATTCCCATTTTGAGAAGAGAACGATATATCTCATGCTTTGATCACCTTAAGAACCGCGTAAGTGTGCAAAAAGCTTT
Organism: Arctium minus; assembly: GCA_954870635.1. Classification (NCBI taxonomy): domain Eukaryota; kingdom Viridiplantae; phylum Streptophyta; class Magnoliopsida; order Asterales; family Asteraceae; genus Arctium; species Arctium minus. The sequence goes on from OX941084.1 coordinate 22,670,478, forward strand.
AGAAAGAGGTTTCAGAAATTGATCATCAAAAGTTTAGCCATTCATGTTGCATACAACAAGGCAAATAGCACCTAAGCTAATCACATACCGTTTGTATGAACTCACATAAGACAGTTTTAGATATAAACCAATAATCATTTGAACAGGATAACAAGCACCAATTATAAGGTCTAGGCAAGAAATTATATTATTTAATTTTTCTTTTAACAAATAAAAAATTTATAGTATGTATATATATAACCAATTTTAAATTCTTTCAATTAACATATTATATTAATTAATTTTTCTTTACAATCTTATTTATGGTAATTAACAAATTATATTATTAGAAATTTGTTTTAATTATACTATTAGAAGTTTATTTGAATTATATTATAAAATATTTGTAATTTAATAGTTTTTCAAGATGCAATTTTTGGTCATTTTACTTTTTATAAACTAGTTTTTACCAAACATTTTTGTTCATCAGCTAGTTTATCAACTACCACCTAGCTTATCAGTTATCATCTAATTTATTAGCTAATTTGCCAACATAGCCTAATTCAAAAGAGGATAGAGAGTATGTGAGAGATGTCTAATAGTAGGAGGGGGTATGAATAGCAACCCTCTTTAGTAATTGATACATGAACCATTGACCCACTTAACTTCAATATTTTGCAGTGGTGGACCCATGAATGTTAATGAGCGGGTGCACCATTTAAGATGGATCAAAGGCCCGTAAAATTGCGGATTTGATCAGTGGCGAAAGTCGACGCGGTTTGATCCGAGGAAAGCGAATTATGTCGATTTAAGAGATAATACACTTTTTCAATGTGAATTGATGACCTTTTGAGTAAAACACAATTCTATCATTACAACGAACTTATTTGGTTTTTTGGTTGATTTTATAGAATTTTCCAATTTTAAGTTTTTGATGTTTATTGTTCTCTCTGCTTTTGTTCTAGGTTTCAACTTTGTTTTATTACGCATCTAGAACTCCTAATGTTAAATAAGATGTTTTGTAAATCAAATCAACTATGCATCTTATTTCGTTTCCGTATTGGTATAAGATTTCAACAATACTCAAATTAATAAGTAAAAAATTTACAAAATACAAACAATTGAAAAAGAAACACTTATATTTTCGAGAAAAGTTAATTATCAAGAACATGATAATTTATAATAGGATGTGAGGATATAGATATTTAATGTTGGCTTTTGTAAAAATAATTTATGATTGAAAAATGTAAGTGTGAAAATAGAAAATATTGTGATTCATGATAATTAAAAAAATAGTAAAAATAGAAATAAAGGTTATTGAATCTAGTTGCTAATAAAAAAACTTCAACTATTTGTTGTTAATAGGGATAGGACCCACAAGGGAGGCGATTTACTCTTAAATAACCCACAACCAGATTCAATTTGATGGTTGATATCTCTATAAACTATGATGAGAAAGAAGATGATTAATATTTTAAAAGGAGTGATGAATGAAAAAGATCTAGTTGTCAATAATAACACATACATACGTACTAATTTGGTGTTGAAAATATGAATATGTGCATCACTCTGCTTTTGGGTTTCTAGTCAAATTTTAGATGGGAAGTGAAGCAAATATCCTTTATATTGTATATAAATTTTGTTTCTTGTTTTTGTTATGCAACTACCATATGCCTTTGGGATTTGTCCGCAGCAATGTGTGTTTTTGTTCCCTCTGGTATATATAGTTCATTGACAGTAGGGTGTGATAAATGAACCATTGTACTTTGAAAAATGTAGTAATTTATTAGTTAACCCTCATCTCATCTCATCAATGGTTTCCTTGTTTTCTTTCTAGGCTCATATCCCACTTAGGGTATTAGTTGTCATCTCTCTCCTTAAAAAGAAAAAACATTTCAAAAAAATAAATTTTATACTCTGTATTCCTTTATTAAAATTATTTTAGAGTAATAAACAATATATTATTTTCAAGATAAATATTTATTAACATTTTTAAAATAAATAATTTGTACAATGATATAATTTTGCAAATAAATAATTTATGAAAGTGATTGTCATTTCGTGTATTTAACAAAATAATAAATAGTGACTTTGTTTGAATGACCAAATTTTTTTTGACAACTTGTATTAACTCGGTTTTAGTCACCACATTAGTGACACTAATAACAGGTTCGCTTTCTAGGGATAAGGACGGGAAATGTCGCGGTGGGGGGAGGGTACGTAGGGTTAGGGGTAGATAGGGTAAAGGGTAGGGGCGGGATAGGTAAGGGGTTAGGGGCAGGGTAGGTAGATTAAATAAGGGGGTGGCTAGTAGATTTAAAGTGGGGTACGTAGGGGGTAGGGTAGGTGGGTAGGCAGGGCGAGGTAGGATAGGTTAGGGTGGGGTTAGCCTGGGGCCTGGAGTAGGGTAAGCGTGGGTAGGTTAGGGTAACCCATCCCTACCCTAACGCTAAGCTAACCTACCCCGCCTAACCCTAAGCTAACCCCACCCTACCCTTACCCTAATACCCCTACGCTAAGCTAACCTACCCCACCCACCCTAACCCCTACCCAGGCCCCAGACCTACCCCCACCCCTAACCCACCTAACCCCCCCTACCCTACCCTTTGACCCCTATACTCCTACCTTACTGCATCATACCCATTAAGCTGCAGCAATAAAGGGAAAGGGACCTGTATTATCGTTGTATGTTTGTGTTCAGGTAAGTGGGTTTTTAAATCATGTATACCATCTCCGACAAGTATCGATTATAAGTATCCACAGTTCCTTTCTAAACAACCGCCATCATCATTAGTGATAGGATCTATACAAAGAAATACCCAAAATTCATAAAACAAAATCAAATCACACTTTTCAAACCCAAACAGGAACAATAATAATCCCTAAAATAAAAAAACCTAAAACCTAAACTTTGCCTATGGAGATCGTAGTGAAGGGCCAGGGCGATGGACGGTAGTTGCAGAGCGATTGAGACAATCCATATGTAACTATTTTGTTATAGTTATGATCAATACTGAGATTTGAAATAACATCTATCGTAACTATATATGTGTGTGTGTCCAAAAATAGGAGTTCGATTGAGTGTTAATTTAATAGATTAAAATAAAATAAGCCCCCAAGTGAAAATAAAAGCCCAAAAAAGACAAAAATGTATGAATCAGTGAACTAATAGTAAATTTTTACCACCGCAATTTTGTAAAGGATTGATAACTACTATTGCACCGAAATTAACATCGGTATGTAAACGATATAGGTAAACCACATATGTAATAATGACAAATAATTAATAAATCAAATAAGGAAGAGTTCGAAGATTTCAACTTCAACTTCATGATCCCCTCTAATTTCAACTTCATTTTTGTGTAGTTTATAGATGATGTTTTCTGAATGAGGGGGTTTCAACGGAAAAACAAGCATAAGGAACAAATAATTTTACGAATAGCCCTAATTTTCCATTTGAATATTATATAGTATTAATATTTTTACAAGTTATTAGCAATGTAAAATTTTCTACGCTATCTGTGGATCGGATAACACAATTTTTTTTTTTTTACAAGAAAAGCAAAATCTAAACTAAGAGTTATTTAAAAAAATATTATATCTATAAAATCTTAGGTAATTTGTCACGTTAATTTTTTTTGTATAAAAATTGTTTATTTAATCGCTTTAATGAGATTGTATTATAAAAATATAAATAAATAATATTGTCATAAACCCATAAAAAATAGGGAAATTAATTAAAATAGTCATTTCAGAAAATACATTTACCCTCCTAGCCATTCTCTCCCTTACTTTTGTGAAATAGCCTGTAAGTTCGTGAAAATGGTTCGTATATACTAACTCCTCCCAAAAACTCGAAAGAATTTCAGAATTTGGTATAGGTTCGTAAAAAGGCTTCGTATATATACGAACATGACTCAAATTTTTAAAAAAACCTAGGTTCGTGAAATGGGTTCGTGAAAAGTTTGAAAGTATTAAAAAAAATTACATATTTGGCCTCTGTTCGTGATCTAGTTCGTATATACAAACCAAGTTTTAAAAAATTACTAGTTTTTTTACTAACTAGGGGCAAAAATGTAAGTTTTTATACTAACTAGGGCCAAAAATGTAAGTTTTTTAATTGACTCTTAATTTTCCACAAACTATTTTTACGAATCTGATTTTTTAAGTTATGTTCGTATATAACTTAGGAACACATATTACGAACGTGGATCGAATTTTTGACTTCAAATGAGGTGTTCGTATATACGAACTCCTTTCACGAACCTAATGGCTATTTTATAATTTTTGAGAGACTTTGGCTAGGAGGTAAACTCGATTTTCTGAAATGACTACTTTAATTAATTTCCCTAAAAAATAACATGTCAAATAATAATATTTTAAAAATATAAATTAATAATCTATATCTATACTATATAATGAAAATACTAAAACGGTTATACGGTTATTGTACAATCTTTTGTACAATAACATTTATCACCCTTAATCTTTTGTACAATAACATTTACTACCCTTATAATGTTACATTTACCACCCTTACAATTACTTATTTAATTTATTTTATATCCCTTACTTTTTCATTTTTCATTTTACACCGTTATCATATTAACACAAATAATCGTATATGAACAAAAATGCAATGAAAAAATACGTTCCTTTTTTTACAAATTATACCATTATAATCGTCTCGTCAATACCTTCAAAACGAGCTCAATATTGAATATTTTTTAATTTAACCGTACTATTAAATATCAGAATCTATACTATATAATGAAAAAACTAAAACGGTTATTGTACAAACTTTTGTACAATTACATTTATCACTCTTACAATGTTACATTTATCACCCTTACAATTACTTATTTAATTTACTTTATATCCCTTATTTTTTTCATTTTTCATTTTACACCATTATCATATTAACACAAATAATCATATATTAACAAAAACGCAATGAAAAAATACGTTCATTTTTCTACAAATTATATCATTATAAGCGTCTCCTCAATATCTTCAAAACGAGCCCAATATTGAATATTTTTTAATTTAACCGTACTATTAAATATCATGAATATCTACAAAATAATTTGTTTTTCTATCCATACGTTTTATTTTTTTTTCCACCGTTAGCACGTTAAAAATACATAATCGTAAAATACGTTTCATTCTTATTATAAATAATATTATTATAATTTTTGTCGTCAATAATTGTAATATAAACTAATTATTGAATATATTTATGGGTTTATGTTTCATAAGTTGTGATTCTTAGGTCATAGTTGATTATTGATGAAATGTATATAAAAAAATAGCATTAATTGTTCGTTTTTTACTTACATTCCGCTGCATCGCGCGGATATATGCCTAGTATTCTAATGAAACCATAATCTATATAAGCTCCCCTCGGCATCTCTAACCCACTGTCATTATAACACTTATGAATCACTAAGGTGTCGTTTGTTTTTTAAGAGATCTAAAGTCTGAAGTCTTAATTTAGTTATGATTAATAAGAGGTAGTGTGTAAAAAGGTCTAAACGATTGAGACTTAAGAGACATTAAGAGATTTTTTTTAAAAAACAAACAACCCTTAAAAATAGAGGCATTTCCTTTTTTTAATCCACTACTAAAAGTATAGAGATTAAATTTTGGCCTTTATATTTCAAATATATTAATATACCTATACATATTATGTTAATTAATATTTTATATTAATATTTTTTTAGCAATTTATTCATTTTGTTTTTGAAATTATAAATTACATGTAGAAGTTATAATTTTTTATTACAAAAATAAAAAAACACAAACGAATATTAATATTTTTTTAGCAATTTATTCATTTTGTTTTTGAAATTATAAATTACATGTAGAAGTTATAATTTTTTATTACAAAAAATAAAATAAAAAACACAAACGAATACGTGAATAATTTTGTTTATAATGTTGATTAATGAATTTAAAAATATTTCATCAAATAAATAATGTTAAGGATGAAATAATAATATTTTAAAAAGATAAAAAAAACTTCAAAAGGACATAAAGAGAATAAAAAGGAGTACTTTTGGGTAATTAACAATTAATTACATTAAAATTTCGAATTATAATTTTGTAAGAAATTTGATAAATAAATAAAAAAACTTTTTTGCAAGGTGTTGTATTTACAAAACAATTTTTTAGAGCGTCTTTTTAACATGTGTGCTATTTTTTTTAAATAGAGTATTAAAATTTACTAAAATTATTACACCCAACTTTAACAACTACTTTATTTTAACAATTTTAATATTAATTATATTATTAAAATATCAATAAGTATATAGATTATGAGTTTATCACCATATATAGATTATTAATTTATATTTTTAAAATATTATTATTTGACATGTTAATTATTTACTGTATAGTAAAATATTATTATTTCATCCTTAATATTATTTGTTGATGAAATAATAATATAAACCCATAATCTATATTCTTGCCATCAAGTCATACTTTAACACTAAAAATCACTAACAATAGAGGCACTTCTTTCTCTAAAACCCACCACTCTAACACTAAAAATATGAAAGATTATATGTTGGCCTTGACATTTCGAACATATTAAATAATTATACATATTTATATCAATATTTTTTTAGTAATTTGTTTATTTTGTATTTAAAATTATAAATTACATTTAAAAGTTTTAAATTTTTATTACCAAAATAAAAAACATAAAGGAAAACATGAATAATTTTGTTATAATGTCGATTAATGAAATTTAAAAATATTTTATCAACAAATTTTTAGAATAAAATAATAATATTTTTCTATACATAGTAAAGAATAAATATGTTATTTATATTAAAATAAGTTTTTTTTAAGCGTGGAGATTAATTTTTTGAAGTGTTGTAAACCCACAAATTTTAGTTTTTTTTTAGTGGTTGGATTAAAATAGTCTCAAAAACAAAATTAAACCCCATTTCAATTCCCACCCAAAAAGTTATAATTAAATCCTACACCACCCCTGTGTAAATTGTGACTATATGAAAATGAGATCTTGTTGCCAATATCACCCAACATCAACAAACAATGAAAACAAGATTCATATGAACTTTAAACACAGAAGAAGATCCATTCCAACATAAAAACATAAAACAAATGTCAGTGATCGCAAAACAATGGCCACATTAACAAATTTAAGAAAACTATCTATATTCAATTTGCATAATCCACATCAACAAATTCAAGAAAAAACACTAAAAATTAAAACATAATCCTTAAATACGAAAACCCTTTTTTATTTTTACTTTTTTCAAAAAAATACAAAAAACAAGATTTCATATTGGCAACGAAGAACACAACATTAAAGTTTAAAAAAAGGGTTTTAAGAAAACTTACATGAATGAAGCAGTTGATTGGAGTCTTTGTATACTGATGCAAATGTATTGAACCAGAATCATCGATAATATTGTTGTTTTGCTGCCATTATAAATTTGAATTAGAAAACCCTTATTAATCAGAAACAAAAACACATCAAGAAAACCCTAATTAATAATCAGAAACAAAAACACATCAAGAAATCCACTAATAATCAAAACCCAAAAACCAATCGATATTAAAATTAAAAAAAAAACGCAGATGTAAAATTAGATGAATAATACCTCTGTTCTGTTCCTTGTGAAAAATCCAGAATCAAAACTCTCATTATTTAGAACTGAGAAAAAACGATAGTGATGAACACAGCGTATATCTATCTATCTGGTATTGAGAGAATATAGGAGGAGAACGAGAGCTTTACAAAATCATGATTGTTTTCTTAATGATACTACAGTGAAGTGAAAAGTGGTATATATAGTATATCTAATTTTACACTTGGAGCCCTTCAGAATTTCAATAAGTTACTCCGCTACCCTTGAAGAATCCAAGAAAGAAAGGCGCAGTACGTCATTTATCATCATCATCATCTGCACAACATTACTTTTAAGTTTTAATCCCTTGATATCTATATCTATATTATATTATAAAGCGGATAAAAAACACTTACATACAAATTATTAAGCACAAGATACCATCATTTTATGAAAATCTCTTAATTTACAAGTATCAAAGCACAATATACATATTACTACTGCAGGCTTCTAACACCCACCAATTTGGTATGTGCAGGGTCTTCCTTTTATACAGACATTTTCATGTATCACTATTAATTAATATATTATCTATACTATATTATAAAAACGGTATAAAAAACTCTTAATTACAACATTTTAAGCACAAGTTACAACTAATTAAAGTCAATTACTTAATTTACAATTTCTTAATGCTTTGGTACAATCTTTCCAAGCACAGTATCTCACATAATCATCTATTTCTGGAATGGATACTCATTTATTAATATAACTATTTGTTTTTTTGGTGGAGGATTTTATAAATAATCTATTTTAAATATAGATTTTACATTTAAATCTATATTAATAAGATGTAATTTAAAATCTTTTTTCTTCCGTATTTTTTTATATTACATCTCATAATGATTTTTCCATATTTTATTTTATAAAATCTTTTTACATAATGAGATGTAATATAATATAAACTCTTTTTTCTTCCGTATTTTTTTGCTAATATAAAATCTATTTTATTTTATAAAATCTACACGTATTTTATATTAGCATAATATAAAATTTACACGTATTTTTTTTGATAATATAAAATCTACACGTATTTTTTTTCACGAGCATTAAATTAAAGAAAAAAAAGAAGGTTGATATGAATTAAAAATAAAAAATAACGAGATACACTAATAAATTGTCGTATTCTTTAAAATAAAAATATTCCGCAATACTTTCTAAATTAACCAAGTGTAAAAAAAATAAAATAGAAACGATATAGATATAAAAATATTCTTCCATATTTTTAATATATTTACATTTAAATGTAAAATCGAAAATGAAAATAAAAGATTTTAAAATATTCTCTACATTCACTATAAATATATATAACTTCTCTATTTATCATCCGAGTACAAGAAGAAAACGATCGGTCGAGTGTCAATGGCAGAACCTGCAACTGAACAAAAGGTATTCCACTATATTTTTGTTTTTTTGAAAAACTACTTTTTTATATTTTATTTTATTTACTGAGGATTTGTTTATATTTTTCAAAACCCACAATCATGTTTTTCGAAGTAGGGGAATAAGATATATATATATATATATCTTTATTTTTATCGATTAATACTATGAGGTCTTGAAGTCAATAGTCAGATAAATATGTTGTGAGACATGTTATTTGAGTTTTAAATAATATAATACAAAACTATTACCAATATTATTGCACAAACTCATAACAACAAACGATTAAGAATATATGCAAGTTAACCACTTATGAAAATACATTCGTTTTTCACATTGTATTTCATTAACTGTTAACAGAGAAATTACGTTTCATTTTAACTCGGTTCAATATTCCAACAAAAAATTTATCCTTCCGTGCAATGCACGGGCCCAACACTAGTATTACTATAATTTTGTTTTAATTATATTATTAAATATGTGATTGGTTATTTTTTATAGATGTCATTAAAATATATAAAATAATCATTGAATTCTAACAAAATACTTAATTTTTTATATAAAAACATTATATTATTAAGCATAAACTAAACAAATTTATAAAAAAACACTATCACTTTCTCGAAACCATTCAAAATCGTACTGTAAATCGACAAAAAAACAAAAAATCAAATGAAATATTAAAATCGTGATTGTATCTCGTTGCATTGAGCGAGTATGCTTCTAGTATACATATAAAGAGGATATGTGATGGTGTAATTGTCTAATGTATATACCAATAAGGATTTAACAATTATATAAGATCCAAGAAATAAAAGGGCACCTGGTTCATCTAGTTGGGTTGCATTAGAGCATCTCCAATGGAGGTTCTTACAAGAACCTCCTTTTTACACTTTTTGGTGTCACCTAATTTCCAACTCATCAATTTCAAAATTTATATAAAACCCCACAATGGTATTTCTTATAAGAACCTCATGTCAACATCAGTAATTATTATATATTTATAAATAAATATCAAATATTTAATTTAACTACCAATAAAAATGAGGAAATTGTCATTTCACACAAACTTCATGGTAAGAACCAAGGTTCTTAAATAAGAACTCAAAAGGGGTTAGGTTCTTACAAGAACTCTCCACAATGGTAGTTCTTACAAGACACTTCACTTTTTTCTCACAAGAACCTTGCATTGGAGATGCTCTTAAAACAACCATAACTCAATTGCAACCAAATACATATGTTTGAAGATTAGGGGGGCTCAAAAATCCGATCAACCCAACCCAACGCGAAATAACTCAAATGGAAGCAACCCGGTGTCTAATCAAGTTGTAAAATTTTCAAACCGTAGGTATTGGGTTGATATCGGGTTACTTTTATTTGAACCAACCCAACTCGATGAACCCGATGAACTCGATCCTTTTATTTTGTGGATTTAATATGATTATTAAGTCTCTATTAATATGTAAATTAGACAATTACACTATTGCGTACCCTCTTCATTTACATATATTTTCAATCTATTATTCATCTCTATATAACTCCTTTGTATATATATGTTTAATAAATGTAAACACACACACACATATATATATTTTTGATGAACTTACATACTTTCATTAATTATCGGTCATTCGGTTGTATTTCAAAGAAATGTTTCATTTATGTTTATATTTCTAAATTTGATTTCATCTTGTTTAAACACAACCCGATCAACCCGAACGGGTTGTACTTTTGATTGGGTTAGGTTGGGTTGTAAAATTTTCAAACCGCCTATATTGGGTTGAGTTGTTAAAAAGTCTTCAACCCGATCAACCCAACCCGTGAGCACCCCTATTTAAGATTTTACGACTCAATTAGACATATTGTTTTACTATTTGCTAAGTATCCATATATATATATATATATATATCCTTCACCATATAGTGAGATTGCCCGTAATGGAGGCTTGATACCGCTGGGCCGGGTCGCAGCGGATTAGTGGGATTGCCTGTAATGAAGACCCGATACCGCTGGAACGTGTGTGTGCGTTAACTTGTCGTTCAAAAAAAAATTTAAGATTTTTTTTCTTTTATATTTCTTTAAATAGTGAAAACAAAAAAGATATAGAACTCTCCAAATATAAATTAATTAAAATTTAATATTAGAAGATAAATGTATTTTTAATTTTCCATTTCTCTCTTTCACTCTTTCTGCTAAAGTTTGTTTAAAATTTATCGATATATTAAATAATTTTAATAAGATAATTAAGATAAGTATATTTATATAGACAAAAGATCTGAATCATTGATCACTTTTAATTTCACTCCCACCTCATCAATGAATTGCATTTCTCACCATGCATCTTAATGATGGAATGCATCCAAAGATGAATATCCTTTCTTACCATTCTCAGCATAACTTTCATTCCCAACAAAATCTAAACCTATTTATATATATATATATACATACATACTAGTTGTGTACCCGCCCGCGCAATGCGGCGGGATGCAAATGTTCTATCAAGATACATTTCATTTTTAAATATCAAATTCCTGCAAGATATCTCAGAAATACTTGGTGGTTAACATGATATAATGAGTTTTTCATGGTACACACAAGATGTGAAATATGAAAATGTAAAAGAGATGCACATTACAAATATATTTTTCCAAATAAAACACATGATGGCTTATGGACACATTTCATAACAAAATGTATACCGTATGTGTAAGATAGTGTTAAAAGCATATTTGATTATATATGTTAGAGTTGGATGTCATCGCATTTTTCTGTTGCCCTTCCCAAGAGCTTCAAGTCATGTATGATGAAATGGTTGGAGTCCAAAACCGCTTCGGCAGGACATTCAGTTGCAAACTATTGCAATAACTATAAAATAATAAAGACTGAAACTACGTTTTATAGAACTTCTATTTGCTCATCCACTTCTCTCCAGAAATTTGATTTACATCCTCTGAATTCATAAAGTTTGACCTTTTACAATCTATCAAACACGAAGGTTGCAGATGAAGAACCTGATGAGCACAATTGAATACCCCAACATCATTTCCATATGTAAATGTATAGTCATTACATGTTTTTTTGGGGGGAAATGGGGACGGAACCCCGGGAAAAAATTTATTCAAACAAAAGAAACAATTAACATATTACGAGGGGCATACCTGAAGGAATACAACTTGAATTCCTAAAGAAACAATTAACATATGAAGCCCATAACATAAACCCAAGTGAAGACCCTCAAAAAGAATACCCATCTTGATTTGGGCAGCTCCATCATTATAGTTCACAAAAAGCTTCGGGGTCGAACTGCTACCCTTTCTCAGGCCCATCCAAAAATCCATAACATCTATGCAACCATTCTCAATCCCACAATTCAATATCAAACAAGATTCAAAAGCCCAATCATTATTATATAATCAATAATCACGACGGTGGGCTTTAATCCCGTTGGGCCATTTTGCTCCACAAATTTCATGGTAAATATGCACCATAAAATGAGACCAAAGGAAAGAGATAAGAAGTCCAAAAATGAAAAGCCAATTTAGCCTCCATCAAAGAAATAAGACCAAAGAATAAGAGAAGAAACAAATGTTTATTGCCATGAAGATCAAAAACCAACTGCCGCCAACAGAAAAACAACCATTTCACGAACTGCCATTTTGAAACCAAAATTCTGAACAGAGGGGCCACATTATTCATCATATAACCCAACATTTCCTGCCAACAAATTGGCCAATCACACTCCCATTTCCTAAGAAAGAATCCATAATCTATACAGAACCAAAAAAATTGTTCTAGTACAAACATGGAGATATCAAAAAATTCTATACCACCCCTTTCCATATATACAAACATTGACAATATAAGCCAAACTCCCCTGTACACCAAAATATGGATCCACCAACAGAACACCTCATCTGCCCAAAAGACCTCCTTTTCACACCATAACAAGTTCAAGTATCTTAGCTCCATTACCCGTGCACCCCCTTTTACCATCAACCCTTAGCCCCACCCCAAATCCCCATAGATGTTTCATTAGACCAAAAAAGAGGGGGAGAACCAAAAGTTGATACACCCATATTGCAATCAACATAAAGAATGTATAAAAGAGCAAGGTAATGACCAAGGTATTAATATTACAAGAAACCTTGCTGAACTGCACACTCCATGAAAAAAGCTCCTTGTAGCTCCAAGCATGAATCCTAATCACAAAACAACTTGTATCCATAAAGAACCACAAATAACCAATATGAATGAAAAAACTCCATTTCCCAAGAAAAGATATCAAACCATGGGACAAGCCAAAAAAGTGCTTATACCCAGGTTTGATGAAAGCAAAAAATCCAAACAGCCCACCCCCTTCAGTCAAATTTATATGATTTTCAAAATCATGTCCCCTGTACACCAAATTTGATAAACTCCAAACCACCATCTTCACTCCCAAAGCTCCTTATTGCTCCAAAACAAGTTCAAGAGACCTAACTTCAGTACCCTACACCCCCTTATACCATCATTCCCAATCCCAATCCCAAAACCCCAATTGTATTTCATAAGACCAATAAACAGGAGGGAAGACAAATGTTGATACACTATGAAAGATATCAACAGATAGAAAACAAATAGGATCAAAAGAGGTAGCACGGTATGTCTTAGGCCAGTAGGTCCCCTTATCTCTCCAACCCATACGTGTAATGGCAGAATGCCCAATTACAACCATAGTCAATAAACAGATTTTAAGACCAAGAACAAAGGTAAGAATCAACAGCTGAACAAGCAATTTGGATTTCAACATAAAATCAAGAGACAATAAGGCCCATAGCTGCATATAAACCATATTTTGAAACATATAACCCCCATCCACAAAAGCAGAAGAAGACTGTGTATACACCAACACAACCAGTCCCCAATTCCTATGAAGAAAATCCAAAACCATCATGAGTAAAAACCATACCCTACAAATGTCATACCACACATTTACGTGCCCAAGAAAAGAGAGTCCATATTCCATTTAGAACCAAAAAATTGTTCTAAAACAGAATTGGAAAAGCCAATCCTATAACTAAGCCCATATCCCAAAATGAAAATATGCACACCCCAGAACATCCACAGCCAAAACAACATAATAGAGTACCACCATACACAACTTCCTTCCTCCCAAAAGACCTATTTATAACACCAAACCAAAAACAAAAAGCCTATCTCGTCTACCCTACTGCCCCTTATATCTCCATCACTAAACCCAACCCCAAAACCCCATTGATACTTCAGACAACAGTATAAAAACCTGCACAAAATAATGTTGGTATAAAAGAGAAATATGATCCCACCCCCCCCCCCCCCCATATAAACCCAAGTATATCCCATGTGTATCCCTTAGCACCCCCCAAAAAGAACCCACCCCATTTTTGGATCTCATTTGCACACAAATTTCCTTCTCTAAGACATCTCTCATCCAAGCAGATTCTCATCAAAATTCTTCCCAGATCCTATAATTTCCAGCACACAGTCAAACCAATCACCAACTTCCCAATATCAATGTTCCAAGTCATGAGAAACAATAGACAGATTAACACAGAAAAATCCATTTTTGAACTCAAGCCCCAATACCATAGCAGCCCTTTTCACATGCTCACTGTTTCTAACTTTTAACCCCATTAACTTCAATTTGAGCACATCAATAATCTGCCTTGCCAGACAAGTTGCAGTTCTATACTTTTCAGTATGTAGCCTTTGGTTCCTTTCCTGCCATAACATATAGATCACAGCAGAAAATAGAATTCTTTGAATAACACTCCATACGGAATTTATAGTGATTATATGTTGCGAGAGCTTGAATCTTCTTTGCAAGTTGAGGACCTTTCAATAGTCCAAATATCAAATAAAACAAAGCTTAGGGATTCAATCTCAAATAGCAAAATAAAACTACCGTCAAAAAAATTTTACAATGTCAATCCAGTAATGTAATGTTGAACAAAGTTTGACAAAAGAAAAATACTTCATGAAATCACATTCTCATATTTTTTATTTATTTATGAAACAATAGCATAAGTGATAGAGTTAATTTATTTTTATGTCTCCATGAATATACAAGTTTGAATCATTGGGATCTTTTACCAAACACTTATTGATAAGTGTTTAACGGGTAATTGCTTAGCATATGAGCATAAAAGAACCGAGATTCTTAGTCGGTTGAGTGTTTTTGGTTATTCAACAGATAATTGACAGTTTTTAACACATTTAAATCATATTAAAATATATCAATTAATCCAAACACAAAGAAAAAATGAACAAAGTTTCGTAGCAACTAAAATCTTTATCAAACACAACATGTTTGGCTTCTAAAATTCCCCATACCGTCTGATCCTTGCACCTATTTTAAACCCAGTAGCATACCATCAATCTGCAACCTTCCCTTAAGCAACCAAGAGCATTATCCAAAAACCCATTGCAGCTAGCAAAGTGAACCGTCGATTCACAACAATAAACAAAGCAAATATAGTTATATATATTAGTACCATATTGCAAAACAAAATCATAGAAGAGAATGCATCTTCATTGGCTTGATACTTAGTGCAGAAACTTGCAACAAAATAAGAATCATTGGGCTGACATGAACCAAATAGAGAAAGGAAGATAACCCATGTCAACCACAAGGAATTAGTCTAGGCATAGCCTAGGACACCCTTCAAAAAAAAATAACCTATGACCTTTTCAAAACAACCCTCAATAATAGTATGAGTGTTGACACCTTGAAGGATATGGGAGACGATAGAGCACAAGGAGATGTTATAATGAATGCCCTTCTGGCATTACTTTTACACACATCATGGTTTGGTGAGTACCAAAGTGATCATATTGATTTTATGAAATGCTAAAAGAGGATAGGAATAAAAGTATGTACACACAAGAAATAACTATGTCCCAACCCAACTAAAAAATGGTGAGCTAATCTTAAAGATACTTGGTGCAACAATCTGTTTGGCATAATCAATCTTCTGGATAGTAAGATCTAAGGGGTCGTCTACCCGACCCTTTCCCGGTAAGCGCTTACCTATAAGAGTCAACACTTTAACTTAACTTATTGGGTAATATTTTAGTTCATTAAAATTGAATCATATGCAACAATTTTTCTGATAAGCGCTTACCAAGTAAAGAGTCATTATTCTCACTTACCGGGTAAGCGTTTCGTAAACGACCCCTAAATCCATCTCAAATTTTTGCAAAAGCACAAAAGGATGGGACAAAAAACAAAGTTTACACACCTTCGTTTAACTATTTTATGGTGATCAAATAAAGCTTCATATTGTCTTGACCAATTACATTTTTGGACGTGGTATGCAACAACAAATAGAAAAAAAGTTTTAATTAAAGTCAAGTAACAACCAACAACAAACAGAGAACAACTTTCTTGAGTTCTCTTATCAAATTAATAAAACATAAGATATTAATTAAAACTTTTGCTTATAGGAATCATAAATCATAACTAATACAAACAGCAGAAAACTCAAAGCATCAGCAAACAGAAACAAAAAGTCTTGTTTGATCAAACAAAGTGCCAAATGTCAAGCAGATCAATTCACATTAGAAGCCCAACTTATTGAATTTACAACAATTTTAGAGAATTTGTTTGAGGCAACAAATTGATTCAAATCTCTAACTAACAAAATAAACACATACCAAGTAATACAACAACAACCTAGACCAAATAATACAACTACAACATAGACAAAATTGATTCAAATCTCTAACTAACAAACATATCAAAGAACTAAAAATGCAAGTTATAAGCCTCTATTTACACACATTTCTCTTGCATCTGCAAGCTTATCATGGAGGTCACAAGATATCAAATACGAAATCCCAGCTTGGTGAGTTGGTGTTTATGGCAGAACAAACTCAAATAGGATCTGGGCTTTTTGTCAAGGAAAATGTTGTCAAGCCTCAAGCAGAACATACAAGGGGATATAATTATTATTTTTAATTTTGGGACAAGGGTGACAACAATTGCAGGTTTGGTTTAAACTACAATTTTGGTTTAAAGAAGTGATGATGATGTTCCAAGAAACAAATTTCTGCATAATACATACCAGGGTTTTGAATAACCTATGGAGAAATCAAACCTTCATGGCTGGATTTATATGCAATGTTGAGGTAGCAGCGACACAGGAGGAAATCATCCATTTCAGAGAGACGTGAAGGAAGCAGGTAAAGAGGAAACTGTAATCAAGACCATGAACCCATGAACTAAACATAGACGCCTGAATTTCTTTTAATGATTTCGATAGAGGGATCAGCGGAGGGAGGAGACGATAGAAAGAACGCCCTAGGGTTTAGATTTTGAAATTGGGAGGCAGCAAGTAGCAGGTAGAATACGTTTCTGATTCTGAGACGTGAGAGGTGAAAGAAGAGACGTGAAGGAAGAAATCGTATATGTAGGTCCAAATAGCAGTAAATAAGAAAAGTATTGTAGCAGGGGTTGAATACAATACACATAGTTTTTCACTTAATTTAATTCTTATTGATTTGAAATCAAGAATTACACATAGAAAACTTTTGATTGTTGCGAAAAAGAACAGATGAATCTGCTCAAACAATCTAACACCAAGAGAAATGAAGAACAATTGTAAAACACTTAGAAAACAATAAGAACTTCGTAGAGAGGATAAAGCCATGCACTTAGAGAACTTGAAGATTGTAGAACTGGTTATCTTGCATATTGAACCATCCTCCATATTTACAGTGCCTCATGCATTAAATGCATGGGACACCTATTGAGCAAAGGATGGACACAAGTCTTCAGCAACGTACAGGATGTACCTTTTGTCTTGAGGTGTTTTGGCTTGAAGTGTTGACCTGCAGAGGATGGTGGAGACTTTTCCTTAAAATAGTGTAAAATACAAAACATACTTTTTATGATCTTCCGATGAGGTTCACGTCAATGCAAGATATCACAAAGATACTTTGTCAGAAAAGTACAATGTGTTTGAGAAATCTTCAGGCCTTGAAGATTAAGAAGTCTTCGGTTGCCGAAGAGTTCTTCGACTCCTGAAGACTGAGAGGTCTTCGGCTCCTAAGACTGAGAGGTCTTTGGCTCCTAAGACTGAGAAATCTTCGGCTTCCGAAGAGGTCTTCGGCTCCTGAAGACTGAGAGGTCTTCGGCTCCTGAAGACTGAGATCGGCACCATCCTGGCCAATGGTGTTGATCAAGTAGGCATACTTGGATTTAGGCTGAGGAGTCTATCTTCAATCCGCTTTGAGAGATATTCTCCTTCTTTGTCTTCTTCGGCTGATCTTTGACTTCACCGAACATTTGTAAAGAAACCAAGCTGCTAAAATAACCTCAAAATATTCTAAGTATGATGATACAAAATGGAAGATCGGGAGGTCATCTTCAAATCTCCAGATGACCCAACAATCTTCCCCTATTTGAGGATGACATCCATACTAAAGAATAAAATTAAGAGTATACTGAATAATTCAATTTGACCCATTTTTTACTCTTTTTGGATTCTTTTCACATAGACAATTCTTTTTGTTTTTTTTTTGTTATATCTGACATTTACAAATGAATGAAAAAGTATAGCAATACAAACGAATAAATAAATACAATGAAATAAAAAATGAGAGAAATATATATATATATATATATGTATATATACACAAAGATATAGAAAACAGTAGCCGGAATTTTTTGAACTTGAGTGGTTGGATGCTCCCCCTCAATTCATACTCCGAAGCCGCCTGAAGACGTCGGACCTCCTCATCACGAGCGTCAGAGGCTGCTTGAAGGGCAACAACTGAGGCAGTAAGATGATGATGGGAGGTCTCAAGAGATAACAGCTTGTCGCAAGTGACCTTGACGAAAGAGCCCAGAATTTTCTGATGGTCGCGAAACTGAGCACCAATTAGACGATGTTGTTTGTTGGCTTCCTGAATATCTGCTAGAATTTTTGGGGGAATGACAGGAAGAGAAGCAGGAGTGTCTCACGCTGCAGCTGAGGCCTGAAACCGTGTAGGCGTCGGCGGATGATGAGGAAGGACCCGAGACGGTTCTTCGTAGGATGCATGGCGCTGGAAGATAGCATCGATGGCAGGAGATCGTGGTGAGGAAGGTGAGTCATCATAGGAGCTACCCTCAGTGGAGGTAGCCATAGGAGAAGAAGAGCTCTCTGGAGAATGTGGAGGAGAACGGTAGGCGAAAATAGAAGGGCCTGCTTGACTTGTCACCTTTTCTTGACCCTGTGTCAAATAAGCCAAATACCGTGAAATACCCTCAACACTGGCTTTGGGTAAGACCAGTGTCTCACCGGGCGGTGAAAAAGTGTTGACCATGAAATGGTCGGGTGATAGGTCGTGCAATGAGAAGTCAGAGCCTTGGTCCGAGGAGAAGACCAAGCCATCCTCATCCCCTAAGGAGGAGGGGGATGAGGGAAGGTGAGGGTCCCCTAAAATCTCACATGCATATTGTGGAGAGGATACAGAGGAGGTGGTAGTAGGCTTAGCAGATTCCCCGGACCTAGATGGGACAATTTCAACACTTGCCGATTGTGAAGAATCGGTAGGTGGAGTATGTGGGGTGGCCCTAGAAACCTTCCTCTTTCTTTTAGGAGAAGAGGGAGGGGAAGAGGTAGAGTGTCGCCGCTTTGAGGTATGGTTAGTGACCGGGGTAACCACCGAAGGTTTTTTCGGTGGTAGAGTCACTTTGGCAAGTGCGGTGGTGCCTATAGCTTGTGAGGAGTGAGTGCTAGCAGGCTTCACTAGGGAGAGGGAAGAAGGGTCCACTACAGAGGAGGGACCTTTGGACACCGGAGTGTCCTTGGAATCTCCCCACTTTAGATCGGGAGAATTGATGAAAGAAACCATACATGGGAGGAGAGGATTGTCTGTTGTCAAAGGTTACTTATGAAGAAGAGGTTTGGTCACAATTGGCGCCTTGTAGTCGAATGAAATTTGATGAGAGGCATCAATTTCAGCGGAAAATTTATTGTAAATGATGAGCCAGATAAATCGAGGAAAAGCCACATGCACCCGCTTTTGAGGGGTGATGACACTGACTAATTCTTTGAAGAAATACCCGGCAAAATCAATCTTTCTTTGAAAAATAAAAGCATGTGCCAGTTGGGTAATGTAGGAAGAACATTGATCATGGCCACCAGTTTTCTTGCTGAGACATAAAATAACATGAGAGAAGAAAAAATGCCAAATACCTCCCATGTTTTTGCGAAGCAGTGTGCCCGGACTCCGGTCATGATCTCCATGGATGTAGTTTAGAGCCGCAACAACCTCCTAATGCTCGTTGCCAAGTGGGAATTCCTCATAAGAGGAGTACACAGGAAGATGAAGTGCCGAACGAACATCTTCAACTCCAAAAGTGAGATCCGGGGAAGTGGGGTCGGAGAGAATGGAAGCAACACCTTCTTTGATTTACCATCATAGACACAAGTAAGCCAAAAGTTGCCAATAAGCAGTTTGCTCATTTTTAGTGGGTTTTTCGTCAAGGCATATTGAAGAGGAGATTTAATGAGGAAGGAAGAGATAGGATTAAACTCACTGTGTTTGGGATCACTTTCCAATCGTGCAACATGGTTGCATGGATTGAAAATGAGATCTGCATGAGAGGTGGGAGGAGCTATCACATTTTTCTTGACAATTTTGGGGGAGGACGAGGAAGCCATGGACGAGAGAAAAAAAATGTTGGTGGAAAGTGAGTATGAGTGAAGGTAAAGATGGTGGAAAATGTAAGGGTGAGAGGTTATATTTTATAGTGGAATGAGGAGGGAAATAGAAAAGGAAGGGATTTGGAATGGGAGAAGATATGGTAGGAGATAATAGGGTGAAAGAAGGAAAAGATGTGATGGGATGGAGTGGGTAAGGGAAGTCTAAGGAAATGGGAAAAGAAAAGTATGGAAGATGAATCTCATGATTGGGCAGATGAACCAACTTCCGAAAGTGACAAGGAAATAGCCAACCTTTGTTTTATGGCTAAACTAGATGATGTTGATGACTGTGAAACTCTTTCTACCTCTATGGATCTTGTTACTGCTGAGAGCTCCACCTCTTCTACTCAGGTACATCCTTTCTTTTCTCTATCTGATGCTGAGAAAATTGAAGCTTTTGACTCTTTGACCATTGACTTCTATGAAGCCAAAGACACAAAGAAAAAGGCAAATGCTCAGATAAAATCTCTTTCTTCTCAGCTACAAATATGTCTTTCTCAGTTAAAACACTTTGACAAAATCGAGGTTGAGCTTGAAGATTTGAAAACCATAAATTTCACTCATGCCAAAGAGAAAAATAAACTTCTTAAAAGATTTAAAAATGAGCAAGAATTTGTGAAAAGGTGGACTAGTTCCTCCAAAAATTTAGAAAATACTTTTCAAGATCAAATACCTTGTGATGACAAGTCTGGACTAGGCTTTGGAAAATCTGACCTTGAACCTCCTTCTGACACCCATGCTCCTTTCTCTCTTCCCTCATTCTATGAATCTTCTGAAGAGAACTATGACAACTCTGAACCTTTGGATTCTTCTGACCTCTCTAAAAATCTCAAGTTTGGAATGTTCATCAAAGCTAAGAGCATTGATTCACCTCATGAGAGTGAGGAAGCACAAGACTCAAATGACCCTTCTAAACCCATTGTTGAGTCTATGTGTTCCTTAAAAATAAACGAGCCTTCCTCTTCTAAACCCAAACCTTCCAAAGTTACTCAGCCTTCTTCAAATAAATTTTCTTCCTCTGAAAAAGGAAAATCGGTTGTCGATCTTCCTCCCAAAAAGAAATTTTCCAAGAAAAACTCAAAGAAATCTTCTTCTCTTCCTATCCCAAGACCAGTGATGTTGAAAAAGTTGAATTCCAAGACACCCTCTTCTATTCCTTCTGCTAACTCTGGTAAAGGTATCTTATGTCCTAAGCCTCTTGACACTTCCCTATCCTCAAAGGTCATGAAAGTCAATGTGACCAGTCATCACAAGGAATCTGATCAAACCTCCAAAAAGGTTTTTACCTGTAGAAAATGTTATAACTGTGGTAATACCTTTCACCTTGCTAAGGATTGTCCTATGGAAAGAATTGATAAAAATGCTTCCAAGTATTCTCCTCCTTCTTCTTCTAACTCAAAAGGACCCATTTCCAAATGGGTACCAAAGAACTGATTTCCTTGTGATTGCAGGGTCTAGGGCACCAACAAATCTGGTATCTTGACAGCGGGTGCTCAAGACATATGACCGGCAACAAATCTCTTCTTGTTGACTTCGTGCCTACAAAAGGTCCTTCTGTCACATTTGGTGATAACTCTAGAGGAAGTACTAAAGGTTATGGAACACTCTCAAATGGTTCCATCACCTTTAATAAAGTAGCATATGTTGAAGGCTTGATGCACAATCTCCTAAGCATAAGTCAACTGTGTGATCTGGGGTTCAAAGTGATGTTTGAATTATCTTCATGCATCATTTTCAACAAAAAGATGGAAACCGTACTCTCTGGCTACCGCAAAGAAAATGTCTATGTCATAGGGGTGTGCATCGGACGGGTCAGGTCGGGTCGGGTCGGGGCCCTAAACCCGATCGGATATCAGGTGGTGAGTGGAAGCCCCGAAATCCGACCGATTGTAATTCGGATATATCGGGTTTCGGGTGTTCGGGTTTCGGGTGGGCACGGGTCAGGGATTCGGGTTTAGGGTTTCTACAAATCTCAATCCAATTAGGGAAGTCACTGTGACTCGATAAAATCAGTGAAATGTATCTACAAATCTCAAATCAAATCAATGACAATACTTAACAAATCATTGAAATGTATCAAAACTTCACTACCCCTCCAAAAGAATTTATGAGCAGGTAAAAAACCCATCAAGTTCATCAACATCAATGCCAATACTTAACTCCAAAAGAATTTACGAGCAGGTTAGGATTGAATGATTGATGGTACTTGGTAGATAGAGAGACGTTAGAGAGAGAGCCTGACCTGAGATATGCGATGGGAGGCAGGCCAGGGATGGAGCCGTCGCCCGTCAGTCGTGCATCGCTGGTAGCTGGTGTGATGGTCGTCGGTGGGCAGTGGCTGCCTGGCTGGCTGTGGATGGAGGCTAGAGCTTCTCACCGCCGGTGAAGAATCAATCGAGAGTCAGAGAGAGGTCTGGTCTAGGAGCCGAGAACTTGAGATCGAGACTTTGAGAGTAAAAGATAAAAACACTTTGAGAGTAAATTAGAATTTAGGTTTAGTAAATTAGAGTGAACTGGTGAAAAGTTTGGGTTTTCGGATCGGGTCGGGTGGGGTTTTGGATACCCACCCCGATCCGTTTTATCCGATAAAAAGTTCAGGTTCGGGTGGTCGGGTTTTCGGGTGAGCCTAATTTCGGGTTATTCGGGTATTGGGTCGGTCGGGTTTTGCTCACCCCTACTATGTCATAGACATGGGACATAGCTCATCCTTCGGAACAAACATCTGTTTTGTCTCTGAAAACTCTGCAAAAAGATGTTGGCTTTGGCACAAGCGTCTCTCTCACCTCAATTTCAAGACTTTGAATGTCCTTTCAAACCAGGAGCTTGTTACGGGCATGCCAAAGTTATCCTTCGTGAAAGAAAAGTTGTGTGTTGCATGTGAGAAAGGGAAACTCACAAAATCTTCCTTCAAGTCCAAGCAATGCTTCTCCATCTCTCAGCCTCTTCAGATACTCCACATGGATCTGTGTGGACCAGCCAGTACCCCAAGCCTTGGTGGTAGAAGGTACATTCTCGTTATTATTGATGAATTCACTCGTTACACTTGGGTATTTTTTTCTCATGTATAAGAGTGACACCACTGAAGAAATTATAAAGTTCATCAAGAAGTCTGAAGTGTTGAATGGGCAGCTGGTAAGATCTGTAAGAAGTGACAACGGAACAGAATTCAAGAATAGTATGTTGGATGACTTTTTCAATGAAAAAGGCATCTCTCAGAACTTCTCTGCCGTCAGAACTCCACAACAAAATGGTGTAGTGGAAAGAAAGAACAGAACGCTATGTGAAGCTGCCCGATCCATGCTGAGTGAATCTCACCTTCCTACCTATTTTTGGGCCGAAGCAATCAATACTGCATGCTTTACCCAAAATAGGTCCATCATTGTGAAAAGACACAATAAGACTCCTTATGAAGTCTTTTATGGAAGAAAACCAAACATCGGCTTTCTTCATGTCTTTGGGTGTGTCTGTTACATTCTCAACGACAGAAAATTTGGGAAAATTTGATCCCATAGCTGATGAAGGAATCTTCGTGGGATATTCTCTCACTTCCAAAGCTTTCAGAGTCTACAACCTCAGAAGGAAATATATTGATGAATCCATCCATGTCAAGTTTGAGGACCTCAAGATATCATCACTCTCTTGTGATGATGAAGAATTGAACCGGTGGATATCCTCCTGTGTTGGTAATGGTCCTCTTCCAACATCATCAGACATTCCCTATACAGTTCCCACTTCTCTCTACCAAAACAATGATCCTTCTACATCTCACAACCCCTCCTCTAATCAAGAGGATGATCCTCAGCCTACCCAACCTCAAAATACACTCCAAATCATCCCAGTCTCTCAATCTGACATTCATTCCTCACCTATACCTGTCGATCTTCCATCCATCTCTCCTAACAATATCCCTTCCAACTCTCCGCTACAAATTTCTTACCCTCCTCCTTTACCTCCTATCTTAAAGTGGACAAAAGATCACCCCATTTATCAAATCATAGGTGATCAGCAAGCTGGTGTTCAGACCAGAAGAGGTATTGGAAACATATGTCTTTATGTGAACTTCTTTTCCCTCATTGAACCAAAGAAAGTTGACGAAGCTCTAGCTGATCCATGTTGGATCACTGCCATGTAAGAAGAACTTTCTCAGTTTGAAAGGAACAAAGTCTAGAGATTGGTTCCTCGTCCTTCCAGAAAAACCATCATAGGAACCAAGTGGGTCTTTCGGAACAAAATGGATGAAGAAGGCACGGTGATTAGAAACAAGGCCCGTCTGGTTGCACAAGGATATAGGCAAGAGGAAGGAATTTACTATGATGAAACATTTGCTCCAGTTGCAAGACTTGAAGCCATCAGAATCTTCCTCTCATGCAGATCTCATTTTCAATCCATGCAACCATGTTGCACGATTGGAAAGTGATCCCAAACACAGTGAGTTTAATCCTATCTCTTCCTTCCTCATTAAATATCCTCTTCAATATGCCTTGACGAAAAAAACACTAAAAATGACCAAACTGCTTATTGGCAACTTTTGGCTTACTTGTGTCTATGATGGTAAATCAAAGAAGGTGTCTGCTTCCATTCTCTCCGACCCCACTTCCCCGGATCTCACTTTTGGAGTTGAAGATGTCCGTTCGGTACTTCATCTTCCTGTGTACTCCTCTTATGAGGAATTCCCACTTGGCAACGAGCATGAGGAGGTTGTTGCGGCTCTAAATTACATCCATGGAGATCATGACCGGAGTCCGGGCACACTGCTTCGCAAAAACATGGGAGGTATCTGGCATTTTTTCTTCTCTCATGTTATTTTATGTCTCAGCAAGAAAACTGGTGACCATGATCAATGTTCTTCCTACATTACCCAACTGGCACATGCTCTTATTTTTCAAAGAAAGATTGATTTTGCCGGGTATTTCTTTAAAGAATTAGTCAGTGTCATCACCCCTCAAAAGCGGGCGCATGTGGCTTTTCCTCGATTTATCTGGCTCATCATTTACAATAAATTTGCTACTGAAATTGATGTCTCTCATCAAATTTCATTCGACTACAATGTGCCAATTGTGACCAAACCTCTTCTTCATAAGGGACCTTTGGCAACAGACAATACTCTCGTCCCAGGTATGGTTTCCTTCATCAATTCTCCCGATCTACAGTGGGGAGATGCCAACGACACTCCGATGTCCAAAGGTCCTTCCTCTGTACTGGACCCTTCTTCCCTCTCCCTAGTGACGCCTGCTAGCACTCACTCCTCACAAGCTATAGGCACCGCCGCACTTGCCAAAGTGACTCTACCACCGAAAAAACCTTCGGTGGTTACCCCAGTCACTCACCATACCTCAAACCGGCGACACTCTACCTCTTCCCCTCCCTATTCTCCCAAAAGAAAGAGGAAGGTTTCTAGGGCCACCCCACATACTCTACCCGCCGATTCTTCACAATCGGCAGGTGTTGAAATTGTCCCATCTAGGCCCGGGGAATTTGCTAAGCCTACTGCTACCTCTTCTGTATCCTCTCCACTGGATGCATGTGAGATTTTAGGGGACCCTCACCTTCCCTCCTCCCCCTCCTCCTTAGGGGATGAGGATGACTTGGTCTTCTCCCCGGACCAAGGCTCTGACTTCTCAATGCACGACCTATCACCCGACCATTTCATGGTCGACACTTTTGCACCGCCCGGTGAGACACTGGTCTTACCCAAAGCCAATGTTGAGGGTATTTCACGGTATTTGGCTTATTTGACACAGGGTCAAGAAAAGGTGACAAATCAAGCAGGGCCTTCTATCTCCCCCTATCGTTCTCCTCCACATTCTCCAGAGAGCTCTTCTTCTCCTATGGCTACCTCCACTGAGGGTAGCTCCTCTAATGACTCACCTTCCTCACCACGATCGCCTGCCACCGATGCTCTCTTCCACCGCCATGCATCCTACGAAGAACCATCTCGGGTCCTTCCTCATCATCTGCCGACACCTACACGGTTTCCGGCCTCAGCTGCAGCGTGAGACACTCCTACTTCTCTTCCTGTCATTCCCCCAGAAATTCTAGCAGATATTCAGGAAGCCAACAAACAACATCGTCTAATTGGTGCTCAGTTTCGCGACCATCAGAAAATTATGGGCTCTCTCATCAAGGTCACTTGCGACAAGTTGTTATCTCTTGAAACCTCCCATCATCATCTCACTGCCTCAGTTGCTGCCCTTCAAGCAGCCTCTGACACTCGTGATGAGGAGGTCCGACGTCTTCAGGCGGCTTCGGAGTCTCACAATGCCATTACCTCTCAAATTCTTCAATCTCTTCTATCTCTTCATCAGAAGGTGGATTATGTGTTGGTTGCTCCCGCAACTGCCGCTGAGGGGGAGAAACAGTTGGTTCCAGTCTCTTCGGATAGCGGCCGTCAGGGTCCCGCTCCTGTTTCTACTGATGCTACAAATGAGGGGGAGCTTCACATACCGGTCATAGATAAAGGAAAGAGAAAGTTATCTGTTGATGAAGAAGCCTTGATTTCCCAACAACAAAAGGTTGCTGCTCTAAAAGCGTTTATTTGTGAAACTGATCGGCTAAAGCTTCAACCTCCTCCTAAAGTTGACATCCAGCAAGCAGTTGAGCTTGATTCTGATGACATTCTATGGTACCGAAAATCTTTGATGGAACAATAGCTCAAATCTAAAATTGTTGAAGTAAAGTTTGGCACCTCCAAACGATCAGAGATAAATGTCAGAATGGTCATCCACAGAGAAGACGACTCTCAGCACGCTACCAAACTCTGTGACTTGGACGACTATGGACTTTCTGAATGGTATGAAATCTCTGAACTTTTATCCAAGTCCCTTAGTCGGCACAAACCTTCGGTCAAAAAGTCTCTGAACAGTCTTCTAGAGAGAATGAAGAACATTAGCAAGAAGTACAAGCATTCACATGATGAAGAAGTCTAAGTTGAAGTTCTAAAGAAGATGTGTCTCTCCTCCCCTCCACAAATCTCTCATTATGACAAACAACACATCTTCAAGGATCTCACTGCCAAAGGAATGACTCCCAATACTCAAAATCTGAATCTGAAGGTACCATGTGGTCCACCCTTTCATCCAGGCACTGTGATAGGGTGTCCATACAAAGGAGTCTATTTCCTAGATGAGACAGAAACTAAGAGATTCTTCAGACATGAAGAAATATCTATTGCTCACACCGAGTTTCTGGTAGCCATTCTCTCTCTTATCCCCGTTAATTCTCAAGCTGCATTTCTTCGACTTGACATTATGGGTGAACTTCATAAAAGACAGAAGAAGGAATGAAGCAATGCTCTATCTTACCAATGTACTTGTAACTTTTGCTTTGTTAAGTCATATTTAATACAAGTGCATTTCTTTTACTTAGTTTGTACATATATACTTCATTCTTTTATTCTTTTGTAAATGTCGGATATACTTATAAATCCTTATACCAAAAAAAAACTATGTGAAAAGAACCCAAAAAGAGTAAAAATGGGTCAAAATGAATTATTCAGTATACTCTTAGATTTATTATTTAGTATGGATGTCATCCTCAAATAGGGGGAGATTGTTGGGTATCTAAAGATTTGAAGATGACCTCCCGATCTTCCATTTTGTATCATCATACTTAGAATATTTTGAGGTTCTTTTAGCAGCTTGGTTTCTATACAAATGTTCGGTGAAGTCGAAGATCAACCGAAGAAGACAAAGAAGGAGAATATGTTTCAAAGCGGATTGAAGATAGACTCCTAGCTTAAAGCCAAGTATGCCTACTTGATCAACACCATTGGCCAGGATGGTGCCGATCTCAACTCTTCGGGAACCGAAAACCTCTTCGTCTTCGGGAGCCGAAGACCTCTCTAACACATTGTTTCCTTAAATACGTTAAATTGCACCTATTTGAAAATATGAGCTTTTATATGCATTTAATGATGGTTACTATGTTGTAATGTTGAGTAAATTGATTTACCATTCTTTAATCGTTCAAACCTCGCGCTCGTTATCGAAATTGGTCAAGTTTCGGGATGTTGGGGGTTTGGTGCGACAGTGACACGCGATTGTGACACTGTCACTATCGCGGTAGATGTACCGCGGGTGTTTGGGTTAGAGCGACTATAACACGCGATTGTGACATGGTCACTATCGCGGTGTCAAGGTCGCGGGAGATGTACCGTGGGTGGGGGTCTCCGCGCGATTGTGACACGCGACAGTGACCATGTCACTGTCGTCGGGCAATGTCGCGAGCGGGTACAGGGGGATAAAATGAACCCTTGGCCGAAAATACCCCATTTTATCACATTTCACTTTGAGAAAACGGGAGAACACACATTTTAGGCGATTTTTGAGCATTCCACACACACACACATTTATTGCTAGGGTTTGGGGTGGTTGGGGTGATTTTTGATTCATCAAGTCTCACCCAAGTGTATTTATTGAAGATCCTCATCAAAGTCATTCCTCTCCACTTCAAGTCTCATCTTCTCCAACTTCTAGGGTTTGACACTTTTCTAGGTTTTGGTCCAAAAACCTAGATTGTGAGTTTACTAACCTTTGTTAAAACTAGATACACATCATATTCTTCTAGTTGTTGTTATTTATCTCTATATGTTCAAGTATGTGGGGTTTGATTATGAAGAAAAGTTGGGAATGTGACTTTATGTGAAATGCTATGTTTTACTTTATTGATCGGGTATTTGGTATTGACTCCATGAATGTATACATTGGATATCTTGGCATGATTTGGGATGTATGGATTATAGTAGATGATAAATTCTACCGGGAATGCCTTTTTGGTGATTAAATGTCTAAGCATTGATTATGTTGATATTTGGGTCTCATAATGGATTATGTGTTAGGATGGTAACATTGTACCCTTGGTTGGTATCGAAATGTGTTGGTTGAAATATACCTCAAGACCTCCTATAAATTATGTTGGACGAACCAAGTCAGTAGACACTAGGAGGATGTAGTCTTGGGCGCCACTGTGATGGTATGTGCCTAGACCTCCGCCATTCGAGGAATTTTCTTTGGTATAGTCCTCGGGTGTGCCGGGCCTTTCGGATGTCTCTTGGTAGATGGCATCAAGGTATATCGACTCTTTGGGTGGAACTTGATTGGTGCTATGGGTCTCCCCTATTGACTCCACATATATTGAACTCTGGTTAACTATTGATAAAAATTGTAACTGATCATGCATGCTTATTATTGTTCAACTCACTAGGATTTTTGGCCTAACACTTGTTTGGTGTCGATTGTATCTCAGGTTCTAGTGGCGCCGTTCCTAAGCAGGTTTAGATGCTTGGGGTGAGAGCTTGGAGATTTTGCACTTGGACGCTACCTCTTTTGGGATTGAACCGTTGGGCTTATAGATGACAACCCTTTTTGTAATCTCTTTTCTAGATGTAGAAATTAGATTAGTTGGTTGTTATTTTATTGTCCGTTTAAATTATGAATTGTGATTAAACAGGTTATTTATATATTCTCCATTTTTGGGAGGCTCTTGCTATGGCAATTCTAGTATACCTTATGTCCGTTTTTCGGATTTTTTTATCTCTATTTTTAGGGTGTTACAAGTTGGTATCATACCTTTAATTTAAGTGAACTAGGTATTGTTTGACATATCTAGACTTAAGCTTTAGACTTTTGACTTCACTGTCCACTTGGGTAGCAATCCTAGGTGGGGAGAGCGTTAAGATTACGGAATTACTTTAATTGAAAGTTGTGATGATGGTGACAAGAATTCTTGTGTATGGTTCATTCATAATTTCACTTAGCTACTGCTATTATGAATGCATTGTTACGTGAGCATGCTTGGTTTACTATCGTTATGATAATTGATGAAGGTAGTAGTACGTACAATGGGTTCAACTCGCTTCGTCTTTTCCCAATCTATTTCTCGTACGTGCATGGCATATCTAATGGTAAACACTCGAAGTAGGTTGCCGGACATGCCAGAGGGTCAACCAGAGGTGGAATCTACAGCTATACGACCTCCCGTGGGTGTAACCATCGATGACATTCCTGTACCTAGAATCTTGGGAGGCGGACCTGAGCATATTCCGCGTCGGAACCTCAATGCAAGCAACGCCATCATGGAAGAAGTTACCATGGAAACCTGACTTCGGGATAGCATGATGATGGCCATGAATGCGGCCTTGGCTCAACAACAGTTGGCCATGACTTCAGCCATGACCCAACAGCAAGAGTTTTTCATGAAACTCATAGAGGATCGAGACGCTAGCAACCGACAACCTGAGACGATGGCTGAAAACATTATTGTGGGGTCGGGTGGACCAAATGTGGTAATGGTTGAGGAACCATCCGCTGAAGGGATCCGGACGAAGACTAAGGGGTGCACTTACAAGGCGTTTCTGGGGTGTCACCCTAAGGAGTTTGCGGGTTCAGATAACCCGGTTGCTTGCATGTACTGGCTCAAAGAGGTAGAGATGGCCTTTGAGTCAAGCGAGTGTGATCCCTCTCAACGGGTCAAGTTTGCTTCCCAACTACTTCGGGGTGAGGCTTTGATTTGGTGGAATCTCACTCGATCAATCCTCACTCCTGAAGTTCTGGCTTAGTTAACTTGGCCGGTATTCAAGGAGAAGATTATGGACAAGTATTGTAGTGAGCGTTCGATGGACAAGTTGGAGCGGGAGTTCCGAGATCTGAAGAAAGGGAACCTGTCTGTGGTTGGCTACTCCAAACTCTTTTTGGAGAAACTGAACTTGGTGGGACATCTAGTCCCCGATGAAAGGTCAAAGATTAAAGCCTATCATCAAGGGTTACCGGTCGGGATGCGATCGGCGGTAAGGAATGCTAGGTGTTCGACGTTACAAGAGGTTATCGAAGATTCCTTGCTCGTGGAGGACGACATCAATGCCGAAAGGGAAGAGAAGAGGCTTGTCGGTGAGAAACGGAAGTGGGAAGGGCCATCTGGGCCCGTTCGGCAATCAAAACCCTTTGTAAGCGGGAGAGCGGGTGATCATCGTCGTGAAGACCGGTGGTGCCACAAGTGCAAGTCAAAGCACTCGGGGCCATGTGTTGCAAGAACTTATTCCGGTCCAACGGGGTGTGCCAAGTGTGGTAGGAAGGACCACGTGACTCGAGAGTGTCCCATCCGGGGGCCGATATGCTATGAGTGCAGAGAACCAAGGCATATGAAGAAGGATTGCCCAAAGCTAGTGGGAGGTAATGGTGGAAATTCCATGGGTTCGACGGCTAGAGTCGAGCAACCACCAAGGGTGCCCAGTCGAGCTTTCAGGATGACTACCGAGGAGGCAAAAAAGATCGCGGATGTTGTTTCGGGTACGTTCCTAGTAAACTCCTTGCCTGCTCGCGTTTTGTTTGATTCGGGTGCTACATGTTCCTTTGTGTCGCATACTTTCTGTAAACAATTCACCACTCCTATTAGTGTCCTTCCCGATGCGTTAATAGTAGAAATAGCTAATGGGGATCAAGTGATCATTCGTGACCGTTTTCGTGATTGCACTCTAGAGATCGATGGAAATTCTTTCGGAGTAGATTTGCTACCTATGGCTATAGTTGGGTTTGATATAGTCATAGGTATGGATTGGTTAGTAAGGCATAAGGCGGACATCTTCTGTTCCAAAAAGATGATCCAAGTACCCTTATCGGAAAATGGTGTGGCTACCATTTATGGGGAAAAAGGAAAGAGGAGTAACCCTATTATCTCATCTATTAAGGCTCGCAAGTTTCTAGCGAAGGGTTACCCTTCGTACTTGGCCTATGTGGTGGACGCAAAGAAAGAAAAGAAGTCGGTTAAAGATGTGGAAGTAGTGCAAGATTTTCCGGACGTCTTCCCGGAAGACTTACTCGGGTTTCCACCGGAACGACAAGTAGAATTTCAGATCGACCTCACTCCGGGAGCGGCTCCGATAGCCCGAGCTCCATATCGTTTGGCACCGACAAAAATGAAAGAAATGATGTCGCAACTGCAAGAGTTGTTGGAGAAGGGCTTCATTCGACCGAGTTCGTCACCATGGGAAGCACCGGTGTTGTTCGTGAAGAAAAAGGACGGGTCCATGAGGATGTGCATAGATTACCGGGAGTTGAATAAAGTCACGGTGAAGAACAAGTATCCCTTACCTCGTATCGACGATCTTTTTGATCAACTTCAAGGCGCGTGATGTTTCTCTAAGATTGATCTTCGATCCGGTTATCATCAGGTGAGAGTGAAGAAGGAGGATATTCCGAAGACGGCTTTCCGAACACGATACGGTCATTACGAGTTTTTGGTGATGCCTTTCGGTCTAACCAACGCTCCGACCGTGTTCATGGATTTGATGAACCGTGTGTGTCGACCATTCTTAGACAAATTCGTGATCGTCTTCATCGATGATATTCTAATATATTCAAAGGATGAGTCCGAGCATGGGAAGCACTTACGAGAAGTAATGGAAGTTCTAAGGAGGGAGAAACTGTTCGCGAAATTCTCGAAGTGTGAATTTTGGCTTCAAGAAGTGCAATTCTTGGGGCATGTGGTATCAAAGGACGGCGTAAAGGTGGATCCGGCAAAGATCGATGCAATGATGATTTGGGAGCCTCCAACAAGTCTGACGGAGATTCGAAGCTTCTTAGGCTTGGCGGGTTACTACCGGCGTTTCATCCAAGACTTTTCCAAGATAGCTACACCGCTCACTTCTCTTACAAGGAAGAACGTCAAGTTTCTTTGGATCGATGCACAAGAACAAGCCTTTTAGACGCTCAAGAGGAAGTTGTGTGAATCTCCGATCTTATCCCTACCCGAAGGATCGGAAGATTTTGTTGTGTTTAGTGACGCTTCCAAGATGGGGCTTGGGTGTGTCCTAATGCAAATGGGGAAAGTAATAGCCTACGCGTCGTGGCAATTAAAGGATCATGAGAAGAACTATCCGACTCATGATTTGGAGTTGGCGGTGGTAGTTTTCGCGTTAAAGTTGTGGCGACACTACTTGTATGGGACCAAGTGTACTCTTTTCACGGATCACAAGAGTCTCAAGTACATCTTCGATCAAAAGGAACTCAACATGCGACAAAGGAGATGGCTAGAGATCTTGAAAGATTATGATTGTGATTTACTCTATCATCCTGGTAAGGCCAACGTGGTGGCGGATGCGTTGAGTCGAAGGAGCCATGATGGGGGTGTCAAAATGTCCCTTACGAGAATCGATGTAGTGTCAAGTTTGTTGGAGAGCATAAGAGCGAGTCAAGTAGAAGCACTTAAAGAAGAGAACCTCAAGACTGAGGTTATGTCAAAGCAAAAGGAACTCTTAACGGAAGATGGTCGCGGACTCAAACTCTTTCAAGGGCGCATTTGGGTGCCGAAGGTTGGAGGAAATCGTGATTTACTTCTCGAGGAGGCGCATAAGTCGAAATATTCTATACATCCCGGTAGCACCAAGATGTATAGAGACTTAAAATTGAATTATTGGTGGCCGGTGATGAAGCTGGATGTGGTTAGCTATGTGGAAAGGTGTGTCACATGCCTTCAA
This sequence comes from Arctium minus, assembly GCA_954870635.1. NCBI lineage: Eukaryota > Viridiplantae > Streptophyta > Magnoliopsida > Asterales > Asteraceae > Arctium > Arctium minus. Next base: position 22,704,686 of record OX941084.1, read on the forward strand.
GTCAAAGTGGAGCATCAAAGACCGTATGGAAGTTTGCAACCGTTGTCCATTCCCGAATGGAAGTGGGACAACATCACCATGGATTTTGTGACGAAGCTACCAAAGACCTTACGTGGTCACGATACAATTTGGGTGATCGTGGATCGGTTGACCAAGAGCGCGCATTTTCTTGTGATGCGGGAGACCTTGCCAATAGATAAGTTGGCTAAACTGTACATCGATGAGGTGGTGTCAAGGCACGGATTTCCGCAATCTGTAGTATCGAATCGAGATAGTCGTTTCACTTCGAACTTTCAGACTAGTTTGCAAAAGGAGTTGGGCACTAGACTGAATCTGAGCACGACATACTATCCTCAAATGGATGGTCAAAGCGAGAGGACGATCCAGACGCTAGAAGATATGTTGAGATCGTGTGTGATAGACTTCGGGGGAAGTTGGGACTCACACCTACTGTAATATCCAGCTTCGAAATTTTTATTAATTTTGGAAGTTGGGTGAAAAGTTAAGTGAGACCCAAAGTTCAGGGGGTTTATTGAAACATTGGTTATATATAACCTAAACCCTCAGATATTTGGATTTCATAACTCAAAGCCTGTAAAGTTGAGACCGACTTAAGAATCAAGAGCAGAAGCGAAGGCAGAGAAAGAGGTTGAAGAATCGATCCGTTTTTGTCAAATAGAGGTATGATTCTAGCTTAATACTTCTATCTGCATGTTATAGTCGGTAAATAGTCTTGTTATTCAAGCTTTTAACCGTAGAATTGATCGATTTTGAGATTTGAGGTTTTCTGGGTTCTTCTGTAAAAGTAACCGACTTGTATGAACATCGACCTGGAAGAAGGTGTCGACCGGTATAGGTCGACCGATATAATTATTTGACCGTTATGTTGTAAGGACCGGTAAGGTTATTCGACCGGTAATATGTATTCGACCGGTATGTTGTAAGGACCGGTAAGGGTATTCGACCGGTAAAGTGTAGTCGACCAGTATGTTGTTGTTGACCGATATTGCACGACCGGTGTAGTGAACCGACCGATATAATGTTAATCGGTCCTAAGAGGTATTGATCAGAGTGGTTTCGACCGAGATAATAGCAGTAGATTGTATTTGATGAGTTTATAAAATTAAAGAGTGTTAGTTGCAAGTTAGCTTACCTTTGTTTTTAATACCATCGTAGGTGGTGTTAATCAGTAGAAGTCAGAGTTTAATCAAGAAGAATCAAAGGTGAGTCTTTCAAACTAAATATTTTATGATTTTAGCAATTATTTGATAAATGTGGGTTTTATAAACTACGCATTTTATAGTATTGAAAGTTATGCAAAATTATTGAAAAAGGTTGATTTAATCAGTTTGACATGTTTATGCTCAGTTTATATAAACTTGTTTTATATATAGTCAGGACTAGGTGTATGCATACATTTGAGTCAGAAGTTTGACCTAAGTCGGGAAGTGTGACCCGCCTGCTCGTACCGGGGAGTGTGGCCTGTTTATGCCATTAGGGTGTGTCCCTAAAATAAGGCAGTGCGAGACAGACATACCGTCTTTGACGGAAATGTTGGTCAGTAGCTTAAGGTACGCTTGCGAAGCATAAAAAGTGGTCAGTGATGACCAGTAGATTGATTTATGACTACGAAGCATAAAGTATTTTAACGTTTAATTAAAAGAGCAGGTTATGTTTTGAGATATAAAGCTTTGTTTAAATGTTTTAATTAATATTTGAGTTGTTGCAGTAGTGATTGGAGGGGACTCACTAGACCATTGGTCTAACCCTCGCTATTTCAAAATTTAATCCTGTTTTAGGTTATCGAAAGGTAGCAGGTACAGATAAGGGTAAGGAGAAGATGTAAGTTATTTCTAGGAGATAGAAGACTTCCTACAATAGTTTATATTTTTTGAACTCAGTTGTGTAATAAGTGATAGTTGTAAACCTTACTCTGAAATGTAAGCTTGGGGCAGTATTTAGACATAAATGTTATTTTACTGTATGTATAAATGTGCAGGTTGTTACACCTACCTTTGGTAGAGTTCGCATACAACAACAGTTACCATTCTAGTATCGGAATGGCACCGTTTGAGGGTTTGTATGAACGGAAGTGTAGGACCCCAGTTTGCTGGCTAGAAGCGGGCGAAAAACAATTCATCGGGCCGGAAATAGTGCAAGAGACGGCAGACAAGGTGAAAGAAATTCGAGAAAGACTAAAGGCGGCGCAAGACCGACAAAAGAGCTATGCGGACAAGAAGAGGAGACCGGTTGAGTTTCAAGTGGGTGACCGGGTCATGTTGAAAGTGTCTCCGTGGAAGGGGATCATACGTTTCGGGAAGCGTGGGAAGCTTAGTCCTCGTTTCCTTGGACCATTCGTTATTCTGGAAAAGATTGGTTTGCAAGCCTATCGGTTGGATTTGCCACCGGAAATGGATGGGATACATCCTACATTCCACGTGTGTTATCTTCGAAAATGTCTAGCCGAAGAAGAAAGCGTGATTCCTTTATCGAAAATTCGAGTGGACAATGGGAATCGTTGTGTGGAAGAACCGGAGTCGATTTTGGAATCAAAAGTGAAGAAGTTGAGGCATAAGGACGTGGTCATGGTTAAAGTTCAATGGAAGCATCATCAGGGTGCTAACATTACTTAGGAGTTCGAAGATGACATGAAGAAGCGTTATCCTCACTTGTTTGCTTAGAGTAAAATTTTGGGGACGAAATCCCATTTAGGTGGGGAGGATTGTAACATCCATAAATTTATAAGGTAAGTATTTGTTTCCTTAAATACGTTAAATTGCACCTATTTGAAAATATGAGCCTTTATATGCATTTAATGATGGTTACTATGTTGTAATGTTGAGTAAATTGATTTACCATTCTTTAATCGTTCAAACCTCGCGCTCGTTATCGAAATTGGTCAAGTTTCAGGATGTTGGGGGTTTGGTGCGACAGTGACACGCGATTGTGACACTGTCACTATCGCGGTAGATGTACCGTGGGTGTTTGGGTTAGAGCGACTATGACACGCGATTGTGACATGGTCACTATCGCAGTGTCAAGGTCGCGGGAGATGTACCGTGGGTGGGGATCTCCGCGCGATTGTGACACGCGACAGTGACCATGTCACTGTCGTCGTGCAATGTCGCGAGCGGGTGCAGGGGGATAAAATGAACCCTTGGCCAAAAATACCCCATTTTATCACATTTCACTTTGAGAAAACGGGAGAACTCACATTTTAGGCGATTTTTGAGCATTCCACACACACACACACATTTATTGCTAGGGTTTGGGGTGGTTGGGGTGATTTTTGATTCATCAAGTCTCATCCAAGTGTATTTATTAAAGATCCTCATCAAAGTCATTCCTCTCCACTTCAAGTCTCATCTTCTCCAACTTCTAGGGTTTGACACTTTTCTAGGTTTTGGTCCAAAAACCTAGATTGTGAGTTTACTAACCTTTGTTAAAACAAGATACACATCATATTCTTCTAGTTGTTGTTATTTATCTCTATATGTTCAAGTATGTGGGGTTTGATTATGAAGAAAAGTTGGGAATGTGACTTTATGTGAAATGCCATGTTTTACTTTATTGATCGGGTATTTGGTATTGACTCCATGAATGTATACATTGGATATCTTGGCATGATTTGGGATGTATGGATTATAGTAGATGATAAATTCTACCGGGAATGCCTTTTTGGTGATTAAATGTCTAAACATTGATTATGTTGATATTTGGGTCTCATAATGGATTATGTGTTAGGATGGTAACATTGTACCCTTGGTTGGTATCGAAATGTGTTGGTTGAAATATACCTCAAGACCTCCTATAAATTATGTTGGACGAACCAAGTCAGTAGACATTAGGAGGATGTAGTCTTGGGCGCCACTGTGATGGTATGTGCCTAGACCTCCGTCATTCGAGGAATTTTCTTTGGTATAGTCCTCGGGTGTGTCGGGCCTTTCGGATGTCTCTTGGTAGATGGCATCAAGGTATATCGACTCTTTGGGTGGAACTTGATTGGTGCTATGGGTCTCCCCTATTGACTCCACATATATTGAACTATGGTTAACTATTGATAAAAATTGTTACTGATCATGCATGCTTATTATTGTTCAACTCACTAGGATTTTTGGCCTAACACTTGTTTGGTGTCGATGTGTATCTCAGGTTCTAGTGACGCCGTTCCTAAGCAGGTTTAGATGCTTGGGGTGAGAGCTTGGGGATTTTGCACTTGGACGCTACCTCTTTTGGGATTGAACCGTTGGGCTTATAGATGACAACCCTTTTTGTAATCTCTTTTCTAGATGTAAAAATTAGATTAGTTGGTTGTTATTTTATTGTCCGTTTAAATTACAAATTGTGATTAAACAGGTTATTTATATATTCCCCGTTTTTGGGAGGCTCTTGCTATGGCAATTCTAATATACCTCATGTTCGTTTTTCGGATTTTTGTTATCCCTATTTTTAGGGTGTTACAGACCTCATCGGAAGATCAGAAAAAGTATGTTTTGTATTTTACACTATTTTAAGGAAAGGTCTCCACCATCCTCTGCAGGTCAACACTTCAAGCCAAAACACCTCAAGACAAAAGGTGAAGACCTGTGTCCATCATTTGCTCAACAGGTTTCCCATGCATTTTGTTATCCCAGATTTAATCTAGTTGGTAAATAATCAATCAAGTAATCAAGCAACACAATAATAATCAAGAGATATATAAATCAGAGTAACATATCAATCCCTTGAATAAACAATGAAACCCTTGAGTGTTCTTGATACCCTTTGATTACAGAGAAAACTTCACTTGACTATAATCTCTAAACAATAATTATCAAAGGTTCTAACCTAAACCTAAACTAAACATAACTTTAAATACCCATGCTTTTAGGCCTAATGGGCTTATCTAAATACTAAACGGGCTTGAGGCCCAATAGCTTAATAACTATTAGCTTATTACAGTTTAAACCCTGAACTGTAACTATCAAACAAATACAGTTTAGACCCTCTAATTTAACTTTAATCTTGAATACAATTAATGATCCAACAATCTCCCCCTTTGGATTCAAGATTAAAAAAAATTGCAATTGTCTTCGGATCTTCACTTGTCTTCACTTTTCTTCAGATATGTCGTTGATAGCTTCAAAACTTCAAATCTTGATATCTTTAAAATCTTTGAAATCTTCAGATCTTCAGATTGTATTCTCCCTTTTTGTATCTTCTCCCCCTTTTTGATGAATGGTGAGAAGCATCATCATCAAAACATACCAAAACAATCTCCTCCTTTTCAAGACAATTTCCCCCATTGTGTATGATCACGTAAGCACAATCTTCATGTAACGAGCCCTGTATGGAAATAAGAGCAGTCTTCCCAGATGGAAAGAGTGATTATTTCAATCTTTTCAGATTAAAATAGAAAGTAGTAACCATTCGAATCTTTTCAAATTCAAACAGTTTAATAAGTGTAACCCTGAATCAACAAATGACTCAGTTAGAATGTTTGTCAATGACACAAAGTCACTGAGTAACACAAAGTTACTATATAAGGAGTTGGTTTGATGTAGACTCCCCAGGTCTTCCATTCAATCATCGAATAACACATGGTTATCTATGAACGTTCTGACAGAAAACAAATTTCTGTGTGCTCGTGCATGTGTATGAAAAAATTAAGCATAGATGTTTGCTATTCATTTTAGGCTCAAAGTATGTAAACTTGTTGAGACAACAACAAATTATACAAAGACTCAATGTGCATGAGAAAGGGTTCGAAGGTGGGGCAACTTTCCTTCTATTTCAATATTAGTATCTTCCAAATGAAGAACCAATAGTATATGTGTTGCGTCCCCAAAAAATGTGAAACATTCTCTTTTTAAGAAAATAATGAGTAGCTGGTGGGGTTGTATGCAAGAGATGGCATGGGCTAGTTGCCTATTTCAATGATGGTCACCAAAGAATGTGAACCAATCAGATTATGTGGCTGCCCGGCTCAGAAAGAAGTTTGGTGCAGAGTTTAATATTCTTTTACTCTGTTCTCTCACCCTCTTTCTTTTAATGCTCACTTCTAACCAATCTCTCTTTTCCATTTTACCTCTTCACACACCATCACTCAATTCTTTTTAACCCCTCTCCCCTCAATCACTAAGGGAATACTTCCGGGGTAGGAAACACTGGTTATCGTGAATCCATGGAAGTTCTGTTAAGTACTCACACTGAATCCCATGTATTTTCCTAAAAGAACATGTTGTTCAACAGGCTTTTTGTACATGTAAGCATAAATACCACTTGTTACATGAAGAATAAAAATTTTGGAGATGTCAAAACAGTTGTGTTTGACGATGCAATTCTCCCCCTCAAACTGAAAAGAGTTTGACAATTAAGCTCATATCATTTTGTCATGAAGAATAAGATTTTGGAGAATCAAAAACGAATGTTGTTTATATGAACAATATATAAACATATTTTCAATGAAAGCACATGAAATGACGTTTGATTCAATCAACAGTGAATACAAATAACGTGAGTATTACCATAGAAAAATTTAACTTTTGATACATGGTAATAACAAAGTCAAATAGAATGTTCTGAACCGTTATGTGTATGAATACTTGACAAAGTATATTGACAAGATAAAACACAAGTATTTATCTTTAAGAACACACGGTCAGATAAGTATTTAAGTATCCAAAAATCTGTTAAAATCACAGATATTCTCCCCCTTAACTGAAAGATTTTTTTTTTTCCTTTTTTAACATAAAGCAAAAAAAAAAAGCACTGAAGTGCGGGTTCTAATCTGATGTGATTAGAAACCATTGTCACTTGACCAAACCTGCATAAATAAAAGAAATAAGGGTAATCATTTATGAAAATGATTCCTCTCTCGTTAGCAACAGTTTAAAAATAACACACAAGATAAAAACATAGAATACTCCCCCTAGAATCATGAGTAAGGTCTAAGACATGTTCAACATACCAAGTTTGCTGATGAGAAATTGAAATCGCTTTTCATCCAATGGCTTGGTGAAAAGATCAGCTAACTGGAAGTCAGTTTGAACAAAGTGCATTTCAATATTACCTTTTTCTACATGATCCTTAATGAAATGATAGCGTACATCAATATGCTTGGTCTTCGAATGCTGTACCGGATTAGCAATTATAGATATTGCGCTCTTGGAATCACAATAAATAGAAACACGCTTGTAGTTGTATCCAAAGTCCCTTAACTGTGTCGTCATCCAGAGGACTTGAGAACAGCAGCTAGCAGCAGCTACATACTCAGCCTCAGCAGTAGATGTTGAAACACAGTTTTGTTTCTTTGAGGTCCAACTTACAAGTTTGTCACCTATAAATTGACATGACCCAGAGGTGCTCTTCCGGTCTAGCTTACATCCTACATGATCAGCATCTGTAAAGGCAGTTAGTTCAAAACGAGAATCCTTTGGATACCAAAGGCCTAGATTAGGAGAACCTTTGAGATATCTAAGGATTCGCTTAACAGCAGATAAGTGCGACTCTTTAGGATTAGACTGATATCACGCATAAAAGCATGTGGCAAACATTATATCCGGGCGACTAGCAGTCAGATAAAGTAAAGAACCAATCATGCTACGATACACCTTTTGATCAACAGGTTTCCCGGAGGGATCCGCGTCTAAGAGTGTACCAGTAGCCATTGGTGTTTTCATGACTGAACTATCTGACATATTGAACTTTTTCAAAATATCGTTTATGTATTTAGCTTGATTAATAAATATGCCTTCGGGTAATTGCTTTACTTGTAGACCAAGAAAGAAATTCAATTCACCCATCATCGACATTTCAAACTTTGGTTCCATTATCTTTGAAAAGTTCTTGCAAAATTTCGGATTTGTCGACCCAAATATTATGTCGTCAACATAAATTTGAATAAGAATCAAGTCCTCACCTTGCCTTTTAAGAAATAAGGTTGTATCAACAGTACCTTTCTTGAAACCAAAAGCAAGTAGAAATTTAGTGAGAGTTTCATACCAGGCTCGCGGTGCTTGTTTAAGACCATAAAGCGCTTTGTCTAAAACATAGACATGATCAGGGTGATGAGGATCAACGAAACCTTCAGGTTGAGCCACGTAAACCTCCTCATGCAAAACGCCGTTTAGAAAAGCCGACTTTACGTCCATTTGATAGACAGTAAAGTTTTTGTGCGCTGCATATGCTAGAAAGATTCTGATGGCTTCGATCCTTGCAACCGGGGCGAATGTTTCATCATAGTCAATGCCCTCTTGTTGACAATACCCTTTGGCGACCAGTCGAGCTTTGTTTCTCACTACTACTCCAGCTTCGTGTTTCTTATTTCTGAACACCCACTTTGTTCCAATAACGGATTTACCTTTAGGTAGTGGGATCAAACGCCATACCTTGTTCCTTTCGAATTGTAGAAGCTCATCTTGCATAGCAGAAATCCAGAATGGATCACGTAGAGCTTCAGATGCTTTCTTTGGTTCTAGGGAACTAAGGAAGCTTGAAAACATGCAGAAGTTGGTTGTTGCAGATCTTGTCGTGACACCAGATTGTATGTCACCTATCACATTGGTCAGGGGATGATCCTTAGTCCAACGATGTGTGCTTGGTAGAGCTTCAACTGTTTGTTGCGTATTCGACGCATCGTTTTCATCATGCACGGCAGGTTGCTCCATAGATGTACTCGGGACATATTGTACTGGTGTTTCTGATACTGAATCTTCTGGACTAACAGTTGAAGTGCCCGGGACTTCGTTTCCAGAAGAACTATCTGTAGACAGATTCAACATTAGTAGAGTCAGAAACTAACTTTGTACTCATACCTGATGGAGATGAAGTGTCAGTGACTTCTTCGGAAGGTCCAGACATGTCTTCATAAATAGTAGGGACCTCCGAGCTTGTACCACTTGTTATTGATGTGGATATGCCTTTTTCAAAATCTGCACATATATCATCAAAGGCATCAATAAACAATAAATCTAACTCAAATGAAGTAGAGTTAGAGTTAGAAGAAGTGAATCCTTTAGGTGCTGGTTCTATTCTTGATTGAATAGAAGTTTTGTCGTTAAGACCGAGTTCTGAACTGTTGTGTCCAGAAGTCCTTGTAGAATTCTCATCAAAGGAGACATTCATGCTCTCAACAACCGTCTTGGTTCGAATAATGTAAATTCGATAAGCTTTGGATGTCAGAGAGTATCCAACGAGATATCCTTCATCCGCTTTCTTATCAAACTTTGATAATCATTGACGCTCTTTTAGAATGTAACACCTGCAACCAAATACACGAAAGAACTTGATGTTAGGTGTACGATTGTTGATCAACTCATATGTTGTCTTATTAAAGCGCTTGACCACAATGGTACGATTCTGAGTAAAACATGCTGTAGCGACTGCCTCAGCCCAAAGGTACATGGGTAGATCTGAGTAAGCAAGCATAGTCCAAGATGCTTCAACCAGAGTGCGGTTCTTCCGTTCAACAATGCCATTTTGCTGCGGAGTGTAGGCGGCGGAGAAATTATGTGAAATACCCACAGAAGTAAGATAACTCTTCAGGGTGTCATTCTTGAACTCCGTGCCATTATCACTATGAATGGTTCTGACTGGCAGTTGAAGTCGTACTTGAATGCGTTTGATGAAAGCGATAATCAACTCTGGCGCATCTGACTTGTTGCGAAAAACCTCGAGCCATGTATACCTTGAGTAGTCATCTATCATTACCAACACATATTTCTTTTCATTGATAGATGTTGTGCGCATTGGGCCACAAAGGTCCATGTGAAGAAGTTCCAGTGCAGATGAGGTCGATGATTCAGCTTTGTACTTGAAGGAGCTTCGCTTCATTTTGCCCAACTCACATGCGGGACATAGTGAGTCTTTTTCGAACCTCATTTCTGGTAGACCTTTGACTAGACCTTGTCTCTGTAGTTTCGCTATAGATCTGAAATTTTGATGAGACAAGCGTCGATGCCACGTCCACGATTGTGCTTTGGAAGCTTTGGCTAGTAGGCATACTGGACGTGTGGCAGACAGTGTAGGAAAATCTACATAGTATAGATTTCCATGGCGCTCAGCTTTGAAGACTTCGTAACCATCGGGATCCTCTAGATAGCAATGAGTGGTTATGAAGCGGACTTGATATTTCATGTCACAGAAGTGACTGGTACTGCACAGGTTGTGATAAAGTCCTTCAACATATAACACTTTTTGAATCTTCACAACACCGTTATCGAGCATTCCATATCCTCTGACGTGGCCTTCGGCTTCAGAATTGGCAAATCTAACTGCTCCGGCAGGCTCCTCCACATAGTTATGCAAGAGGTGCTTGAATCCTGTCATGTGGCGTGAACATCCGGAATCTATTACCCACAATCGACAGGCCTGCAAAAGAGACAATTAGTTTTGCTTAGGTACCCATATCAGGATGGGTCCTTCGCGGTTAGCATCAAGCAACTCAGGAATATCATCTGGTTTGACTTTCACTTTCCATTCATAACGCGGTTTTGGAACCCATTTCCAAACCATCTTAACATTCAGTTCCTGAAAGTGCTTTTTAGAAGTAGGATTGGCAACCTTAACTCGATACACTTTGGGTTGTGTAGAAGAATCAGAATCAGAATTAGAATTAGACTTAGAGTTTAGCTTAGCTTTGCTTTTATTCTTTTTGGACTTACGAGGGGAGTAGTATTTGAATGAATTATCCCAACAGTGTTTGCAATAAAGATTCTTTCGAGCAAAATTCATAAACTTAGATTTATCGGAACAAATCTTACATTCATGTTTATCAAAAGAAGTACTATTCAAAATAACACTGTATGTAGGACAACTACTAGAATTCAAACTATTCTTTTTATTCAAACTAAGATCTTTATTCTTCTTATTCTTCTCAACTCCATTTCCTCTTATATCTGAAACAGAAATAGGAATCTCATTAGTCTCATGCTTAGAAGGTGATTCTTTTCTAGAATTAGTTGAAGTTTCACCCTTCTCAAAGATGCTCGGTGGATATTCAGGACAGTCAGAGTAAACCACTGAAGGTTTTGTAGGAGCATCAAATTATGGATTGGTTCTTACCTTCCAGCTTGGATCATTGAACATCTGTTTATCATTTGAAGCATTTTTAAACAAAGTAATTTTCAAATCATTGATCTCAGTGCAAAGCTCTTGATTTACTTTTAAAGACTTTTCAAGTTTATGTTTGAGATCAAAGTTTTCATCTTCAACCTCATCAAGAGACTGTTGCAACATATCAATTTGCTTCATCAATTCAGATGTGTTATCATTCACAGAATTTGACTCCTTTGGAATAGAAACAGGATCAGAGTCTGAAGCATTCATCATTTCAGAAAATAATTCTTCTGTCATGGACTCAATAAACTTCGTTTTATCATTTTGAACACAAGTTTCATTCGTGATAGCAGTTTCTTCTTCAACCTCTTCAACAAGTAAAGGTTTAGAAGCAATGGGATTTGAGACTGATGGTATAGTAGATGGATCAACATCCGATTCATACTCATCATATTTGCATGCAGTCTCAGGTGGAACTGTGTTGGTGCTTACTGATTATTTGGAAGGTGTGGTAAATAGTGATTCAAATTCAGTAAATTCGATCTTTCGAGTCTCATAGCTTTTATTCAAATCACCATATGTAAAACCAACTGATTTAAAAAGATTTTGAGAATCAGTGTCACCAGACTTGTTCTTTCCCATTTCTTCTTGACCTTTGGTCTCTTTAGAAGGTTTAGGAGTACTTACTTCAACAAAAGTTGCACGAATGTCAGGAATGGGTCTGATTGCGGAGCCGAATTTATCAAAATTATATAGATGCTCCGGTGCCTTTTTCAAAATCTCATTAGTTGGCACACCCAAACCTGGTTTTAGTTTATAAAACCTTTCGTCTTGGAGTTTATTGGTCAACAGATTTAATGTTTGCTCAGTCTGACCTCGTTTCATATTAATGTCCTCTAGTTGCTTAATTTTGGTGTAAGCTTCATTTCTTTCTTTATAACAAACTTCAAATTTTATTTTGAACTCACCTTTTTCAGCATTGATATTCACAAGATCCTTTTCTAAATCAGATATTTTGCTTTTCAAAGAATCATTTTCAGCTTTTAAACCGTCTTTTTCCTTTTCTTTTTCGTCCACAACAACTTTCAGCAAAGCGTTTTCATCACGAAAACTCAATATTGATTGTTGTGCAGAGCTAAGTTTGCCTTTCAATAAAGCAAATTCATCTTTCATGCTATGTATTTGGGTCATAAGAGATTCAATAAGCTCAAAATTATCACTTACCTCAGAGTTTGCATCTTCAGATTGTGCCTCAAAATCTTCATCGTCACCATCCAGCTTTGCCATATAAGATACTTGAGTGAAGTGAGCTTGCTCCTCGTCATCGGAACTTTGGAACAACCAGTTCTCTTCTTCGGCCATAAGCACCTTTCCTTCTTCAGCTTTCTTGGCGATGAGTGACTTTCTTGCATAATAGTCTGAGTTATTTACCTTCTTGAATCTGCAGTCTCTGGAGAAGTGCCCAAATTTGCCACAATTGTAGCATCTTCCTGGTTCATCAGCCCTGTCTTCTTTCTTTTCTTCTCTCTTATCTTATCTTCTGTCTTCTTTTCTCTCTTCTCGTCTTTCCTCTCGCCGTCCTTGCCTTGGCTTGTATCTTAATTCAGCCTTACCTTTCTTGTGACCTTCGTACTTAGGCTTTGAATAAAACTTCTTCTTGCCAAAGGTCTTCTTGAATCTTCGAGTAATAAGAGCCAAGTCCTCAGAGAACTTCTGAATATCTGGATCAGAATCAATCTCCAGTTCTTCATCACTTGAAGCAGAGTCAGAGTCGGTAACTTCAGTAACTAGAGCTTTTGTCACCTTTTTCTTTGACCTTGCGGAAGATACAGAACTTTTGCCGGCTATGAGAGCCACAGAATCCTTCAGTTTATTGGACTCAAGATTGATGGTTCTCACCTCATCCTCATGCTGAGAAAGAGTGGAGAAAATATCAGTGACGTTTTCCTGAGCCATGTTCTTTGACATCTGAAGGTTGATGGCAAAGTTCTTCCATTCTGGATTTAAGTTCTTGATGAACTTATAATTAATCTCAGAAGCAGACTTAGAGATGTTGTTCCTCCGCAGGTCATTGAGAATGATGTTATATCTGTTGTAGGTCTCTAGCAGCGTCTCTCCTTCTTTTGCATGAAACCCCTCGTATGCATTTATGCATATATTCTGCTTAGCTTGGATAGAGGCTTCACTTCCTTCAAACTGTCTGGATAGTTCATCCCAGATTTCCTTTGCAGAGTTCCGACTGTCTACACGGTTGTAGATGTCGTTCGGGATTGCCATGGTCAGATAGATAAGAGCCTCTTCATCTGTCTTGTATTGTTCCTTCTGCTTTTCAGTAAAGTACTGATAAGGTTTAGGAACATATCTGTCTGGGATTTCTGGAGAGGTGTCAGTTGCTGCTTGGCCATCAACTTTGATCATCGGATTGACCGGACCATTAATGATTGATTCCATGTAGTCTCTGTTTTTATGATTCAGAAACTGGACCATTCTCTTCTTCCATTGTTGATATTCATCAGCCATAAGGACAGGTGGTTTGGACTGAGAGCCCATCGACAGAAGCTGGTTCGACATCTTAGCTGTACGGTTAGTAATTAAACTTATCTGTACCAAGACAACCAACTAGATGAGATCGTTAGAATCAAGAGTAAAGACTACACTCAAAAATTTTCAGAAAATAAATTTCCAAAAATAATCAAATGCAGTCCTCGCACACAGTATAAAGCACTAATATCTATGAATAAAATACTGAAAAATTAAGAAGATTTTGATCAAGAGCAAAACTTTGTCCCCCTTCGCAGACTTAGCACGGGGGTCCCGCCCCTGCGGGGGTATGGGGGCAGCGCCCCTAGAGAAATTTTTTTGACATTTAGATGCCCTATTACAATTTGCAAAAAATCGACTGGGGATGTGCTTCGACCGGTATTGAGTCGACCGGGGTTTTGCTTAGACCGGTACCTTGCTTCGACCGGGATGTTGCTTGTACCGGTACTTTGTTCGACCGGAAGTATGCTTAGACCGATAATGCTTAGACCGATAGAGGTCTTTGACCGGTAAGGGTCTTCGATCGGGACTTCCTTAGACCGGGGTGAGCTGAGAGTGTACCGGTCGAATGCTAAGGACCGATAAATGGTATTCGACCGGAAGAGTAAGGACCGGTATGGTGCTAAGGACCGATGTAACTCGACCGATATACTCTTAGACCGGTGTAACTCGACCAATATACTCTTAGACCGGTGTAACTCGACCTATATACTCTATGACCGATAGACTATGTTCGACCGAAATAATGTTTGACCGGTATAGATTCAACCGATATTAATTCGACTGGACAAGGTATCGACCGATGTTGATGTGAGTGTATCGGTCGACCGGACAAATGTGAGTACCGGTGTATATAATGACCGATACTATGTTCGACCGATAAAGTGCTATGACCGGTATAGTGTTCGACCTGAATGGTGTTAAGACCGGTATGTTCTTAACCAGCCCAGAAGACGATGAACAGATGCAATAATTGACCCAGAAATCAAACAAAACACAGAAATTGAATCCATAAAATAACCTTTTGTACCCAGAAACATATACCAATCACAGTGCAATGAAAATTATAGATCAATTTCAACTTTTAAGCTTCCGATTTTAAGAACACAGTGACTATATGTATGCGAACCCAGAAACCAAAAATTCAAAAATTCAGTCAATTGATGATGTTAACTGCAATTAATCACTCATATCATGTTCAATAGCATAAAAGGCATCTAATCATATCAATTTTATGCAGAAAAACATAGCAAATCAAGCATTTAATTTTCACACGATGAACACAGTCGATAAACAGATAAATCGATAAATCCAAAATCTTGATTTTTAGGCTCTGATACCAATTGTTATCCCAGATTTAATATAGTTGGTAAATAATCAATCAAGTAATCAAGCAACGCAATAATAATCAAGAGATATATAAATCAGAGTAACATACCAATCCCTTGAATAAACAATGAAACCCTTGAGTGTTCTTGATACCCTTTGATTACAGAGAAAACTTCACTTGACTATAATCTCTAAACAATAATTATCAAATGTTCTAACCTAAACCTAAACTAAACATAACTTTAAATACCCAGGCTTTTAGGCCTAATGGGCTTATCTAAATACTAAACGGGCTTGAGGCCCAATAGCTTAATAACTATTAGCTTATTACAGTTTAAACCCTGAACTGTAACTATCAAACAAATACAGTTTAGACCCTCTAATTTAACTTTAATCTTGAATACAATTAATGATCCAACACATTTAATGCATGAAGCACTATAAATATGGAGGATGGTTCAACATGCAAGATAAGCAGTTCTACAACCTTCAAGTTCTCTAAGTGCATGGCTTTCTCCTCTCTACGAAGTTCTTATTGTTTTCTAAGTGTTTTACAATTGTTCTTCATTTCTCTTAGTGTTAGATTGTTTGAGCAGATTCATCTGTTCTTTTCCGCAACAATCAAAAGTTTTTTATGTGTAATTATTGATTTCAAATCAATAAAAATTAAATTAAGTGAAAAACTGTGTGTATTGTATTCAACCCCCCCTTCTACAATACTTTTCTTATTTACTTACTGCTATTTGGGACCAACAATATGAAATTTTCCAACAGGGTATGGTGTCTGACACGTGAAATGAGAGGATGAAGGGGAGTTCAGAGAGCATGGCCTGGATTGTACTTTATCCATTTTAAAATTATTGCATAGAAGACTTGTACATCATGCTTCAAAAGTTGTTTTTAAGAGTTTTTCAAATTTTATGCATAAATTTGTTGTATATCATGCTTAAAGACTTGTATTTAAGACTTTTTGTCTAAATGCTTATTAATGTAGTATAGATAATAAATAAGTAACTAGAAGGACACGTGTCGCCTTCTGGTTAGTCCATTTTTCCATTTTTCCTCCTAAACATGTATCTGGACGTATTTTACATTATAAGTTCATTTAGCACATCCACATTCTTTCCTCTTTAAATCTTTCTTTAATTCAATTTTTTTAATTTATATCTTATATTTATTATCCTTATAATTAGGTTTGTAGTTTACTTTTAATCTCTTACTTTTTTATTTTTCATTTTAGACTCTTTATCATATAAACATAAATAATATATATGAACTAAAATGCATTAAAAAAACATTTTTATTTTTTAAAAATTATACCATTGTAATCGTTTCGTCAATACCTTCAAAATGAGTCCAATATTGAATACTTTTGGATTTAATTATATTATTAAATATCATAAATATATATGAATTAATGTGTCGTGATTAGTATGAGATTTGTTAAAATTAGTATGAGATTTTATACAAATAATCACTAAATTGTCGTGATTTTCTTTTTGCATTTTTATATCAATTTTAACTATGTATTTTTTTTTCATAATTTCATTTACGTTCTATTATAAATTTTGTTTTATAAATTCTTAATATTTATTCATATTTTTTATTAATTTTTTGCAAAACATCATTTGTGAAAACTACCTAAAACAAAAGACATTTTGTAACCGACTGCAAAAAAACAACTCTGAAGAAGAAAAAAACTTGGAAAAATAGCATCGTATTTTCGATGATCATTCATATATGTAAGATAAGTTTTCTGGCATTATTTAATTTTTTAAATTACCCCGTGTAATACACGTAGGGGTAGGGGTGAGCATAACCCGACTGACCCGAAAAACCCGACCTGTAACACCCTCATTTTTTTTATGAGAAATGTTACGTAATCTAAAACAATTCCTTCATAAATACTCCAAAATACTGACGAGATTAAAATATTAAAACCGTTCGCAGTGGAAGTCTCCATAATACATAAACATGTAATCTTAAGAGCTAACCCGTCCCATACCAGGTTAAGTTACAACTGATCCATACATAAAAGTCTAAACAAAAGACCAAATCATAAATAATGATAGTAGCCAAGTCTCTAAGCGTGTCCCTTGCCCTTATCCAACCTCGAACTACCTGGCTCTGAGATGCATACTATTGTCAGCTTATAAAGCTCAGTGAGTTCATGGTTTGCGTGAGTGAAATCATATTTTGTCACATATATCAAACATGCAAACTTCGTATAAAAACAATATTCATTTTCTAAAAATGCAACACCAAAAGAAACGAGACCTCATAGCTGTCTCCTCGAGTAAGTACTGATAAGTTGCAAGCATTCCCTGGGTATGTATGACTCACCTATAGCCAATAACCCATTACGGGGTCGTGCTTCCATGTCACAGACATTCCCTGGTGTGTACGACTCACACAGAGCCATTAACCCATTTCGGGGTCGTGCCTCCCTTTAAGTGTGACAAACCAAACCGACACCTCATACTCCAAACCATGCACCATTTATACAATATAAACCAACGGAAAATCCAAGCATGCTAAATACGTTTAAAAACCGAAAAACAATTAGCATGCATGCTCCACAAAACTCCACATACATGTAAACATATACCAATGACATTCTTTAAATCATTATCATACATAATATTCACCACCACAAAATCATATAATGCTCGAAAATAAATTTGTACATAGGTATGCATCCCAGTGTAAGTCTCATGAAGACTTACCTGATTGCGTAGATCGACTACCGATAGCTCCTGACGGAAGACCTACACATTTTATACCACAATATGTAATTAATGACTTAATTCTCCAAAAGTCAACTCATTGTCCAACCCGACCCGACCTAAAGTCAAACTCTAATTTGAGTCTCTAAATTTGTTCCAAATAACTCAATATGACCCCCACCATTAAAATCCATGTGGGTCAAACGAGTCAAAAGTCAACCTTTGGTCAACTCAGTCAACCTCGACCAACTATAATCAAAATCCAAGTCTATAACTCGATAACGTCTCAAAACGCCAATTTAACCCTTCTAAAATTTATAAATCTCCATTTCGAATTAAAGTGTCCCAATAATTAATTTAAATCCGATAACGACACTTATCTTATTATTAAAGTCATTTAAACTATTAAACAACTTATTTAAACACATCCCCTTAGGAAATATATAATTTATATAAATCCGTTAAAATCAAAGTGCTCGATAATCATTCTTCATATTACGACACTTTAAATCATATTTTTAAATCAACTAAATAATGATTTATTGTAACCACCACTTTAGAAATAAATAACTATCATTTCGGTAGCAAGATACTTAAAAATACCGATTCTTGAAATATGTAGACATTTTGATATTTCAATAAACTCAAGTAATTAAAATGGGTCAAAATTACATTTGATAAAGGTCTAATTTTTTTTTTAAATAATTTTTAAATATTAAACTTTTATTGCTTTCATAAAGCAAGGAAATAAATAAAATTTCTTTTAGTGGGTGAAATAAAAAATATGTTTCGACCCATGCATCATATTTCTTTCCCCCGTTTTTTTTAATAAAATAAAAACAGATATAATTTATCGATAAGTAAATTCAGCGACTAATTCCAAACACAAGAAAGGCATTAGAGCATCTCCTCCAACAGCTTGGAGAAGTAAAAATTGAAAATATCCAAAAAAAAATCAACTTCATCTCTAACAGATTCTCCGTTTTGGAGATTACACAATTAATTATAATATTAAAATATTCAATACAACTCATAAAATATTATTTCTCTCTCCTAAACATTTATTTTAAACCAATCTCATTGGTGAAATTAATAAAAAATAATTTCTCTCTCATATGTAATCATTTTTGGAGAAATCTCCAAATTTGGAGATTTTCATCTTCTCTTTCATGTTTTCTCCATTTTGGAGAAGGTTTTGGGGAAGCTGTTGGAGCAAAAAACCCCCGGAATCTCCATTTTGGAGAAGCTGTTAGAGATGCTCTTAGGCCAAATGGTTGGAGTGTTGCTATTGTTTCTATTTACCCTAAGTTCTATCCTTGCACCATGCAACTTATTAAGTATTATTTGTTTTTTTTTTAAATAAATCTGGTGGGCCCTACTTAGACCCACATCAAGACCCATAAAACAAAGAAAACATCAGTAGTAGCCATGGCTACGATTTTTGAAGTTTTTAAACTTACAAATCACTCGTTTTTTTTCCAATCTTTTTGAATCAAACTTTTGGTAATATTTTTACCAACACTTTGCTATAAAGAACATTAAGGGGTTGTTTGTTTTTTTAAAAAAACCTCTTAATGACTCTTAAGTCTGAATGGTTCAGACCTTTTTACACACCACCTCTTATTAATCATAACTAAAATAAGATTTCATACTTTAGACCTTTTAAAAAACAAACGCCACCTAAGTTTCATTAAGAAATGAGCCTCGTTTTCTCATTAAAAGTTTAGGTTTCTAAAATTAAAACTCAACGTCTTGAACACTGATTTGCACCATGAAAACACAAATCTACGATAAGAGGTTACTGGGGTTCGATAGAACTCTTAAAAACGAAGTCATAAACGCAAAAATCATAAGATTTGGTTAAGAACTCACCTTGAACCGATGAAAAACCGAAAGTTTAACTCCAAACTTCACACTAAGATTTCTTTCTGAAAACTCAGTTATTTTAGAAATGGTTTGAACCCCCAAAACATTCATGGATCAAAGGTCTAGACTTATATGTAAAAAATTTGGCTTATTAGTTGACAAAGAGAGCCAATAGAGCAAGTCTAAAGGTCTGCCATTGAAGAGTCATTTTCACCAAACCTGAGACCAAACAGTTTTGTCCTTTTGACAAAACAGGCCCTCTAACTTTTTAAAATATTACATCCCGACCCCTTTAACTTTCTGATTACTACAACCCACCCCTTCCTGACATGTTACGTTCTTAAACCAAAACAGAAATCTACATTTATTTATTATATATATATATTATTCCTTCATTATTCTTATAATGAATAACTTATTTGACCCCTCTAAAGTTCTTTCTTTACATTTTTGGTCCACAAGTAATTAAAACCCTTATAACACTCTACTTAAATGGTAGATTTGGTTCATCTCAACTCAATCATTTACACTTTTGGTCAAACAAAATAAAATCTCATTTTGTTTTATTTCTCATTTTTCTTTTCATAATTATTTATTTTCAAAAAGTTGGATGTTACACGACCGACCCGACCACCTGAACTACCCGAAAACTCGTTACCCGATCACCCGAACCCGAAAAATAGTACGGGTATAACGGATCGGGTTGGGTATCCATAGCCCACCCGACCCGTCCGAAATATCCGATTTTTTTTAAAATTAAAAAAAATCATTTTTATTTTATATTTATATAATTCTAATTCTAATTTGTAACTTGTATTTGTAGTTTTTAATTTGTAGTTTAATGTTTTAGTTTGTAGTTTAAACTTTAAAATTGTTATTTGTAGTTGTAGACTTTTAATTTAAACTTTAAAGTTATATATTGACGATTTATAATTTGTAGTTTGAGAAATTAGGTTCAAAAAAAAAACATTGAGGCCCACTACCCGAATATCCGACCCAAACTCCCCCGAACCCGAACAACCCGAACTCTAATCGCCCGGATGTCGGGTCTTCCCCCACCACCTGAATATCCGATCGGTTTTGGATATCCGACCCGACCCGACCGATGCACACCCCTACGTAGGGGTGAGCAAAACCCGACAGGGCCGAATAACCCGACCCGACCTGAAATTTAGCACTAAACCCGATATCCGATTAACCGATCCCCGAATCACCCGAACCCGGTTAACTAATCGGGTAAAGTAGGATCGGGTTGGGTTCCCAAAACCCAAACCCGACCCGTCCGAAATATCCGAAATCCCTATTACACCTTATTCCCTAAATTACTTTCAGTCTTCAAAAACAAAGAGATCGAGAGTTTGAGACCTCTCTGCCTCTCTCGAGTCTACAGATCAAGACACCGGCGACCTCTCTGCCTCCCCGCCACGCCGTATGCCCCTGCGCCTCACCAACCCACGAGGTCACGACTCCATCTCATTGTGTTTGCACACAGTTCTCTTTGTGATTTGGACCATTTGTACTGTAAGTTCATAAATTGAGACTTTGGGTTATCTATCATTTAGGGCTTCAATCTTCATTGTTTAAGGGTTTCTCTTTCTGATTTGTCTCCATTTGATACTGATATAGTGAGAAATATGTTGAGACTTGTGAAGAACAAACCCTAGAAATATTCAGAAATATACAGTTTTGGTACTGATTTGTTACCTAACCCGATTTGACCCGATCCGAAACCCGAAACACCCGAAGTTTTGTTTGGACGGGTTTCGGGTTCCACAAACCCCACCCGAAACCCGATCGGGTTGCAACTTTTGGGACCCAACCCGACCCGACCGATGCACACCCCTAAATACACGGGGTCGAACCTAGTATATATATATATAGTATATATATATATATATACTATATTATAAAAGTTCTATTACGGTTCTTGAAAAAGTTGGTTATTGGAAAACGGTTTTTGGAAAGTTAAATTTTACATTTATCACCCTTACAATTAATTATTTAATTTACTTTCTATCCCTTGTTTTTTCATTTTTCATTTTACACCCTTATTATTTTAACACAAATAATCGTATATAAATAAAAATGCAATGAAAAAATACGTTTCTTTTTTTACAAATTATACCATTATAATCTTCTCGTCAATACCTTCAAAACGAGCCCAATATTGAATATTTTTAAATTTAACCGTACTATTAAATATCATGAATATCTACGAATTAAATCTCTACTACTATATAAAAAAACTAATACAGTTATTGTACAAATTTTTGTACAAAATAACACTTATTACCCTAAGTTTTTATACAATAACACTTATTACCTAAGCTTTTATACAATAACATTTATCACCCTTGTAATGTTACATTTGTCACCTTACAATTACTTATTTAATTCATTTTATATCCCTTATTTTTTCATTTTTCATTTTACACCATTATCATATCAACACAAATAATCGTATATGAACAAAAATGCAATGAAAAAATACGTTTCTTTTTCTACAAATTATACTAAAAATCGTCTCGTCAATATCTTCAAAACGAGTCCAATATTGAATATTTTTTAATTTAACCGTACTATTAAATATCATGGATATCTACGAACTAATTTGTTTTCTATCCATACGTTTTATTTTTTTCCACCGTTAACACATTAAAAATACATAATCGTAAAATACGTTTCATTTTTATTATAAATTATATCATTATAATTTTTTTTGTCAATAATTGTAATATAAACTAATTATTGAATATATTTATGGGTTTAGGGTTTCATAAATTGTGATTCATAGGTCATGGTTGGATTGTTGATGACATGTCTATAAGGAAGTAACATTAATTGTTCGTTATTTACTTATATTCCGCTGCATCGCACGGGTATATACCTAGTATATAAATAAAAAATGTTGCTGGGCTAATTCTCTATTTTTAAAAAAATATATGTTAAAATCTTGAAAATACCGATATGTATGGTTTGATTTTTCATTGATTCTAGAATAAACCGGCTCATGGGTTTGATAAATTACCAGCGGCTCGATCTCGAAGTTATTAATATTCATTTACCATCTCCTTTCTTTTTCTCCAAGAAAGTAATTTTGAAAACCACCTATCACGTGACCCACCGATTTCGGCTCATCAGCCGATCCTATATAAATTGCACGTCCTAAACCCTTTATCCTCGCAAACCATATTCATTTCCACCAACTCCCATCTCTCTGTCTCCAAAACACTGTCCAATCGCCATGGGTAATTTCTTGTATCATATCTCTTTTACAGTTGATTTGTTTTTCATATTTGTGCTCAAATTTTCTTATGTTTGATTGTGCAGGATCTGATAAGAAGATTAAGATCGGAATCAATGGTACTTTTTTTTTGTTTTGTGTGATTGGATACGATTTGATCTGTGTTTCGGCTTGTTGTTTTGTTCATTGATTGATTTGTTCTGCTTGCTGTGTGGTAGGATTCGGAAGGATCGGTCGTCTAGTTGCTAGAGTTGCTCTTCAGAGAGATGATGTTGAACTTGTTGCTGTTAACGATCCTTTCATCACCACTGACTACATGGTAACGTTATCATCTGTGATTTGTTTTTGCTTATGCTGCAAATGCTTTGGTTTATTTACGATTCGATCTCTCTCTCTCTGTATATATATATATATATATGTGTGTGTGTGTGTGTGTACGAGTGTCGGAGTCGCACATAATTGCAATGAGTAGATGAAAACAAAGTGAAATTAAAGTCAAAATTGTTGCTTTGATCACATGGTGATACGGATCACTTGATACAAATAACAAATGCTGAGTTCAAAACTTCAAATACGAGTCGATCTCTGTATGTATGTGTATGTTATGTTATGCACAGTGAAGTTATGCAGCATGTGAGTTCTTTGTCTGCTCGTCTATGTGTATATACCAATGTATGCGGTGATCTATCATTATGTTACCTGTAAAACAGTAACTATTTCCTCTAGTTGTCGGTATTTGGGCTAAATGTGTAGTCAAAATGCTACTAAACTACGGTTCCGTGTGTTCGTTGTGATCGTTTGAGTTCAGATGCTACTAATAACTTCAAGTATGTATAACGAATCTTGCAGTCATGTAATGCAAATGTCATGCGATTCTGTCTCTGTATGTATGTTTAACGAATTATTGCAGCCATATAACGTGTGGCGATATGGATCTTACAAATGCTAAGAATTGTGTAGAATGTGAGTCTTGTGTCTGTGCGGACAAGTAAATTATTACCGATCTTGATGGATCTTAACTCTTGAGCATTGAAATTATTGTATTGTCAATATGATTATATGAATTTGACTTAAAGTGAGCAAATAATTGATGCGTTCTCCTTGTGTGTGTGTATTAGTGTGTATATATGTACATGTCTGTGTGTCTGTCTGGTTATATAGGGAAATAATACCAGAATTCTACTCGTATGGTGTTTTATCAAAATAAATGCCTCAATTTCATTTTAGCTTGTATAGTAGGGCATAGTCCAAGCCAGATCAGTACTCTAGTAATGTAGATGTTAGAGCATCTATGGACCTTATCAAAAGTCCATAACTTTGCCATATCAGCTTTCTCTATCTGCCACATCAGTTTTCTCTTTCCTACACATTTTATAAACTTTTCACTCTTAATAATTAAAAACTAAACGTAATTAAAATTTTCAATACTGAAATTCATAATAATTAGAAACCCAAAATTGATTATATAGTAAAAATAATTAAAAGTTGATAAAAAATAAATTAATTAATTTAATTAACTTCTTTTTAAAGATTGTATATTAAAAAAAAATAATAAAAAAAAAATTTGATTTAAATATTATTGATTAAATAAGATAAACAAATAAGTATATTGGCTTTTTTAATAGCTTTATTGGTGGGGCCTACACTTTTAAGCTTAGAGCATCCACAATCATGGACCTTGTTAAAGGTCCATAACCTTACCACATCAACTTTCTCTCTCTGCCACATCAGTTTTCTCTTTCCTACACATTTTATAAACCTTTCACACCCAATCATGGACCGGTCCATGATTAATTTAATAAAAATTATAATAATATAAAATTATATTGATAAAAGACAATAATTAAAAACTAATTATTAATTAAAAGACAATAATTAATAATTATAATAATTAAAAATTACAATAATTAAAAGTTACGTTAAGTTAATATAAAAAAATATAATTCTAAAATAAATCTTAATTTTACATTTTTAATTAATTAAATTTGATAAATATAAATTTGATTATTATTTTATTTTATTTAAAAAACTGATTATTATAAATTTGATTATTATATTATTTTATTTAAATGAAAGAGAAGGCATGGACCGCTCCATGCAGATGGAGCGGTTTGCCATGTCACACCTCACCCAATGGAAAAAACAAATAAAGAAGAGGTCGGTTTGCCATGTCACACCTCACCCAATGGAAAAAACAAATAAAGAAGAGGTTCATGATTGTACACGTGGATGAAGTACTTTTGATAAACCCCTTGTTGTGGGTGCTCTTAAGGAGCGTTTCCTCTGTGAGGACCGCTCCATTGACATGGCAACTCCAGGTCACTCTCTTAAAACAATGGACCAATGAGGTGGCAACCACTGCAGATGCTCTTAGTGTCTCGCTTTGCAAAAATTCACCGGTTATCATACATGCAGACGTATATGTTCAAGTACGATAGTGTTCATGGCCAATGGAAGAACCACGAGCTTAAGGTCAAGGATGAGAAGACCCTTCTTTTTGGTGAGAAGCCCGTTACAGTTTTTGGCATCAGGTAACATCTATCAGAAGGCTATTTAAGTTACCTGTTGGGGATCTTTTTTATGAAGAAGATTTTGTAAATTGGTCATATTTTTATGCTATTTAGGAACCCAGAAGACATCCCATGGGGTGAAGCCGGAGCTGATTTTGTGGTGGAGTCTACTGGAGTCTTCACGGACAAGGACAAGGCTGCAGCCCATTTGAAGGTTTGTTTGGATATCTAGTTTTTATACACTTTTAGCAGTTGGGTTTTGCTTGATTGTTTGTATGGTTGGTTTTTATGGTCATTATTTCGAGATTGTAGATTGTAAGTAGAAACAAAAGAGTAGAAAATGTACATTGATTGTGGTAAAAATTGGATTTCATTCCCAATTTCTCTCTACTTGTAGGTTGTTGTAGTATCCAAATTTTTTCAGAAACACCACTTAAATTAAGCCCATAGCACTCTTTGGTACCATTGATCTCTGGGTCAGGTGCTCTTAAGAGGGGGTTCTTTTCATTCAGTTATTATGGTTTTATATGTACTAAAAGATGGACTTACTTGGATTGCTTTTGTATGATCAGGGTGGTGCCAAGAAGGTTGTCATCTCTGCTCCTAGCAAGGATGCTCCCATGTTTGTTGTCGGTGTCAATGAGAATGAATATAAACCCGAGCTTAACATTGTTTCCAATGCTAGCTGCACAACCAACTGCCTTGCTCCACTGGCCAAGGTTATTTGAGCTCCATTTCAGCCAATATTTTTTTTTTTGACAACTAAAATGCCAACTCTTCATCTGATGCATTTAACTTTATAAAACTTTCAGGTCATTAACGATAGGTTTGGCATTGTTGAAGGTCTTATGACAACGGTGCACTCTATCACTGGTATGTAGCTTTTCTTCTAGTTGCTTATATCGATCATATTATCGAGTATCGACTAAAATTAAAATGTATTTAACATCCTGATGAATAATATTCCAGCCACTCAAAAGACTGTGGACGGTCCATCAATGAAGGACTGGAGAGGCGGACGAGCTGCTTCTTTCAACATCATTCCCAGTAGCACCGGAGCTGCTAAGGTAAATAGATTGACTCATGAATTAGAATCTAGATGCCATTATTGGGCACATAATCAAGAACCATTAATTAACCGTCTTAGTATCCTTTCGATGATTGTGGGACCCAAATTGATATTCAAATTTTATACTTTATATGATTTATGTTGATGTAGGCTGTTGGTAAAGTGTTGCCAGCCCTTAATGGCAAATTAACTGGAATGGCCTTCCGTGTCCCAACCGTGGATGTTTCAGTTGTGGACTTAACCGTAAGGCTTGAAAAGAAGGCTACCTATGAGCAAATCAAGGCTGCCATCAAGTAAGTGTTGGAATACATATTCGGTTGAAATACCAATATTAACACTGGATATTTATAATTTACAATAACTTTTGGTGATGCAGGGAGGAATCAGAGGGCAAGCTCAAGGGTATTTTAGGATATGTAGAAGACGATCTTGTATCTACAGACTTCATTGGTGACAGCAGGTGAGAACTTCCTATGCTGATTTCATTAATAACTAACTAATCCTATATTGTAATCAATACAAGGCGAAAAGGAATTGTAGGTATGGATTTGGCTCCTACTTGTTTTACGAATCAATTTGTTTCTGTATTTACTATCCAGGTCAAGCATCTTCGACGCAAAAGCTGGAATAGCATTGAACGACAACTTTGTGAAGCTTGTGTCGTGGTATGACAACGAATGGGGATACAGGTACGTATATCTTTTCTTGTATACAAAATGTATATATTCACTAGAGGTGGGCACAGACCTGTCTGAAAAATCTTGGACCGCTCCCGACTACGGGCTGATTAATGTGGTCTTTTTGCCTACTTTAATTTATTTTTTGCTGCTAAGATGAATGCTATCTCATCAACGCTTATTTTTCCCATGCAGCTCCCGTGTTATCGACCTGATCTGCCACATTGCATCCGTTGAAGCCTAGATTTTCACCAACCGTCCTTGGCTGCTTTCTTTTGTTTATCTTTTGCTCCTGTTTTAAGAAACACCATTGCTGAAAAAGAGCATGATTGTTTAGAAATGGGCTCTTTGATTCTAGTGTGTATGCCATTCAGTGGTTAATATTACCGGTTGGTTATGGATAATGAAAGTGTTTTTGTACTTGGTATCGTATATGTTTTTATCATCACATGATGGTTTTATTTTTTGACATTAGAATTTAGAAGTGAACGAGTTGGTCATAGGTACCAACAATGGTGTTTGTGGTGTTGTTTAGAGCCAAGACTGTAAATCATATGCGATTTGAGTTTCTTTCCAAATCACAAATATATGCCTCAAACTGTAAAATACCGCATAAAAGAACAGTATTTATCTAATTTGATGCGTGTAAAGTGGAAGTGAAGTTCCATTTCAAGATACAAAGTGGTACTACATAAGATCTACAATAACTATGCTATTTTAGAAATATTGGAGATTTGGGAAAATTTTGCTTGGTCAACTATGCTAAACTTTGCTTTAAAATAGAGAAAGCACGAGACGGTATAATACATACAAATTGTAAACCACACTGTTGAAGTTCTAGACCACTTTGGCTGATGCGGTAGAAACGGGTTATGTTATTTGGACGACAAAATGAACACCCCTAAATACCATATAGGTGATTGTCCAAATGTATCATGGTCCCTTTAAGGATATATTGATCGTTCACCGTTTGCATTTCTAACAGAAAGCACATGATTCATAAATTATCATTAAATAGTTGCATTGAGCCAAAAGAATTTGGTTATGAGGCTTGTCCAAACATGAACACAAGAGGCAAGACTTGAGGCGAGACCGGAGGCAAGACTCGTTAGTGAAGGGATTTCTAGTCAAGTTATCGTGTAAGCTTCAAAATAGCATTCCGTGTATACAAGACTAGATAAAGATCTGTTTGTTAGCAACTTAATGAGCTTAATGGGGCTCACAACTTATTCGATCGGCTATAAAGATAGCTAAGTTTTTTACAAACCTGTCCAGTTTGGAAAAAAAAAGACAATTGCTATAGTACAAATAAAGGTTGCATTGAAATATATTGATACCACAAGCTTAAAAAAAAGTTGAACCACAAGGGTTGTGGCGTACTGGTTAAGGTTTTGGGGATGTGGTGGAATATCCCATCTGCCCAGGGTTCGAATCCAGACATACATAACAATTGTGGTCACTGAGGTTTAATCAGGATTGATGTCTTACAGTCATAATTTGTCGAGGGATTGGTCTAGGTATAACCTAGGACATCCTTCAAAAAAAAAACTTAAAAAAGTTTTATAATTATTTTTATATATAAAAATAGTGTATTTATGAAAGAAACGAATATTTAAGAGCATCTTCAACAGATTCATTAATTTTTTTCTAAAATAGAGAACGAAAAGTTAAAATTTCTAAAAAAATTACATTCAACTCCAATAGATTATTTATTTTAAAGATTTTAACACAAATTATATTATTATAATCCCAATACACTTTAAAAAAAACTTAATATAAAATAAAATTCAATCTCATTGATGGGATTGAATAAAATAATTATTTCTCTCTACCACCATCAAGTTTTGAGAATTCTCTAAACTTCGAAAGTTTTCAAGTTTTATCTATATCTATACTATATTATAAAGTACGGATAAAAAACTCTTAAATACAAATTATTAGACACAAAGTACCATCATTTTATGCAAGATTTTAAAAATCTCTTAATTTACAAGTATCAAAGCACAAGATACATATTACTACTGCAGGCTTCTAACACCCATCAATTTGGTATCTGCAGGTCTTCCTTTTGTGCAGACATTTCCATGTATCACTATTAATTAGTATATTCTATTACTATAATTTTGTTTTAATTATATTATTAAATATGTAATTGGTTATTTTTTTTTCTCAAAATCATCCAAAATCGTATTGTAAATTGACAAAAAAATAAAATAAAAAATTAAAATCATGATGTATTTCGCTGCATTGCGCAATTACGTTTCTGGTCTATTACAATGACAATATAGCAAAGCTCTTGGAGAAGTTCAAATAACAAACTCATTTTTTTTCTTTTATGTTTGAGAGAAGTTGCTCGAGATGCTCTAAAAAGATGTTCATCCCAAAGTAGGGGTAATTTGGTAATTGTAAAATGTCCAAATAGGGGTAAAGTGGTAATTGATGATCCAGATTTAGGTTTGTGGTTGTGATTATTTAAATTACAGTTATACAGAGAAATAGCAGCTTTGCCGCCAAACTTCAATTTCCTCACATTCACCAAAACTTTCTCTACATGTGTCATCGAATAGAGTACACTAGTTTTGAAAATTAAGGAGAGAACTCAAATCATGGATCTAGGGTTTCTATTTATACTTGATGTTGATTCCTTCTTCTTCTTCATCAAAGAAATTGAATTGACCACAGAAAGGTGTGACTTCAAATTTCGATGGAATCTGGTGGTGATTCAAAGTATGATACAAGAACCGCTGAGGAAAAAGCCATTGATGACTGGCTTCCGGTAACCTCCTCCAGAAACGCAAAGTGGTGGTACTCAGCCTTTCACAATGTCACCGCCATGGTTGGTGCCGGTGTCCTCAGTCTTCCTTATGCCTTATCTCAACTGGGATGGTAAGATTTTCTTTGGTTAAAATGATGCACGTAAGGTGTTCGATAAAAATCCCGACAGAAGCCAAATTTGTTAAGATTTTTTATGAGTGTTTGGGTACGATGCATGTTAGAAAATAGAATGATTGAAAGAAAAAGATGCAGTAAATCAATGATTAGAACGTGAAAGGATCACTATCCTTAATCAGAAAGATATGTTCAACAACTAAACATATCCTTCAACAACATTTATGCAGATTTCATGAAGAGAGGAGAGAATTAAGAGAGAAAAATCATGGAAAGATAGACACACACACAACCTATATATATATATATATATATATATATTTATATAGGGTTGAGTTCTTTTGTTAACCATAGTTTTGTTGTTAACTTTGTGAACTAATCTAAACCCTTCATCTTAACATTGAATGGTTGAGATTAAAAGTAAATTTCTAATTAATAAAAGAGGTTTTATTTCTTAAATGGACAAGTGAACAAAAGTGTTTAAGGGTAATTTGGAGAATTAAAAATTCATTGTTTTAAATGCTATTAAACGCCTCATTAATGTTCCATTGAAAACAATTGTAACCGAAGTGAACAATGGGGAACTAAATCTACCATTATTTGAAATGCACATAATGAGCATTCATGAATACCTACAAATATGTTCATTATTGAACACACCTTTTAAAACAGTTACACATCTAAATTAAAAACAGTTAATCTCTCATTGTTTCAAATGGTGAATTAAATCTCCCATTGTTTCAAATGCACATAATGAACATTCATAAACACCTATAAATATGTTCATTGTTGAACACACATTCAAAACAGTTATGTTACATTTAAATCAAAACAGTTACATTTCTTCTTTTACTTAGTTGAACATACATATGTGTTCATCTGTTAAAGAACAAGGACATTTGCTAGGTGTGTTCATCCAGATAAAGACAAAAGCATCTGTGTTCATCAATGTTCACATCCAGATAAAGAACAAGGACATCTGTGTTCATCAATGTTCACATCCAGATAAACAACAAGGACATCTGCTAGGTGTGTTCATCCAGATAAAGAACAAGGACATATGAAATCGATGTGAAAATATTCATATGATATTAAAAGTTTATGGAAAAATGAAAATTTTATGAAATTGTAACCTACGCTATAATCATGGATGTTTTTTTTCTTGTAACCCCCAAGAAAATAAATGAATTATTGGTTAATCACGAAATGACCTTTCTACCCTTTTGTATTAAATATATAAACAATGAAAACAACAACCAAATATGCATTTCTATTGGTTGAGCAAGGTTCATAAAGTTAACAACAATTGGTTGGTTAACAAATGATCCTTGCTCTCTCTCTCTATATATATATAAGGTCCTCTATATAGTTAACAAGTTAACACAAAATCATTGGTTAACAAAAGAATGACTCTCTCTCTCTATATATATATAGCTCACTATTCAAGTATGATCCACTATTCTTTCTATGTGGAACAAATCTCACTATGAAGACTATATATAACAATGCAGGGGCTTTGGAATCACGGTACTGGTCATGTCTTGGGTGATTACATTGTACACGTTGTGGCAAATGGTGGAGATGCACGAAGCGGTTCCGGGAAAGAGGTTTGACCGGTACCATGAGCTAGGCCAGTATGCTTTCGGTGAGCGACTTGGGCTTTACGTGGTCGTCCCTCAGCAGCTTGTGGTGGAAGTCGGTACCTGCATTGTCTACATGGTCACCGGAGGTAAATCTTTGCAGAAGTTCCAACAATCAATTTGTCCGAATTGTAGACCTATGAGGACAACTTACTTCATCTTGATTTTCTCCTCCGTCCACTTTGTCCTCGCTCATCTCCCCAACTTAAGTTCCATCTCCGGTGTTTCTTTGGCTGCCGCTGTCATGTCCTTGAGGTATGATTTTATTCCAATTCGTTTCAGTACACAATTATACAACATTTGAGACCCAAATAGGGGTCGCAAGAATGGACAAGTACCGTTCTTGGTGGTGCTTGTAGATTCAGGGGTCGCTTACCTTTCAGTGTCGTGGCACTGAAAGGCGGACCTCTGTCCATAAGCACCATATTTTGCAACCAAATAAGGTCGCTAATTTAAGCTTGCCACTACTAAACCTTTTTAGAAGCCAAAGATATTCATAAAAGCGGTCTCTATACTCCTCGGGGTGACCTACTCTGTGTGGGATTCATTGGGTTCGTTTGGTTTGGTTTGATATTACTAACTTAGGGCAGTAGACCACCTGTTACTTCGCTAACTATTTATGGGGACTTGCAGCTATTCTATGATTGCTTGGGTAGCTGCTTGGAATAGGGGAACTCATGAGGGTGTGGACTACAGCTTGAGGTCAAAAACCGTTGTGGGTCAAATGTTCGGCATGTTTGCTGCTTTGGGTGATGTAGCTTTCGCATATGCTGGTCACAATGTGGTCTTGGAGATCCAAGCAACCATCCCTTCGACTCCTGAAAAG
Source organism: Arctium minus (assembly GCA_954870635.1). Taxonomy (NCBI): domain Eukaryota; kingdom Viridiplantae; phylum Streptophyta; class Magnoliopsida; order Asterales; family Asteraceae; genus Arctium; species Arctium minus. Next base: position 22,737,040 of record OX941084.1, read on the forward strand.
CCGTCCAAGGGTCCAATGTGGTTAGGTTGTGTCGTTGCGTATATCATTGTTGCCATTTGCTACTTCCCTGTTGCCATAGTCGGATACTATGTCTTTGGAAACATTGTTGACGACAACATCCTCATCACTCTTGAACACCCCACTTGGCTTATTGCCACGGCCAACATGTTTGTCATCATTCATGTCATTGGCGGTTATCAGGTACGAGTACGACTATAGTCTACAAATCTTATCAGTTGTTTATTAGTTCCCAAATTCTAACATTTTTTTTCTTTCTTGGGATGACCCGAAAACATTTAAGCTTTTTTCAATGCCAGTGTACGACATGATCGAAACCTACTTGGTTAAATCAAGGAAATTTAAACCGAGTGGTGGCCTTCGGTTCGTTGTTCGTACTTCATTTGTTGGTAAGATTCTGATGCCATTTATCTTGACAATATGTGTTTTGCTTGTGAGGCTCTTTTGATTTGATCTGTTGAGATATTTGCAGCTATCACCACTTTTATTGCAATCACAATCCCTTTCTTTGGTGGTCTTCTTGGCTTCTTTGGAGGATTTGCATTGGCTCCAACAACCTATTATGTAAGTCCCTCCTTTCAAGTAAACCAAGTTACCATTAAAGATCATGCCATCTTGCAAATATGTTACAATTAACAATTTTAAAACCAACCGGACCTGATTCGATTTAGTTGGTTAATCCGGTTTAATTGTCATATTTGTCTTTCTCTCTTCGTTGCACTTTTCAGTTTTCACAACTGGGCCTTGAAGGCAGTCGCTCCACTCTTTGGGCGCGTACATCTTACCCTCCCCAAACCCCACCTCAGTTGGGATATACCGGGTTCGTTTAGTTTGGCTTAACCCGGTTGAACCTTATCTAGTATGAAAATCAATCTTGAAAAATCTCAAAAATCAAAGTTATTAACTTATAAAACCCTCTAAAATCTATAAGAATGGTATACAATCCCATTTGTTTCATTGTTTTTACTTGCAGCTTCCTTGCATCATTTGGCTAGTGATCAAGAAGCCCAAAAGATGGAGCATAAGTTGGTGCATAAATTGGGTAAGTTATAACTTAAATTTTTTGCACTATTATTGTAAAGATTTCCAATCTTTTTATTCGAGTTGCCTGATTTGTGTGATGAATGTTTCAGATTTTCATAGTAATTGGTGTTCTATTGATGATCGTAGCTCCCATCGGAGGTCTAAGGTCAATCATTTTGGCAGCTGGGAGCTACCATTTTTTCTCGTAAACTTCCATCTCTCTCTCTCTCTCCTATACTCGATTATAGTAGATGATGACCACGACGAAGATGAAGTTCGTTCAAAAAAGTCCAAGAAGAATAGGAGGTTGTTGCACGGGTTGAAAGAAATATTTTTTATATGATCTTTCTTTTACAAGTATAAAAAAAGACTAAAGACTGATTCGGTATTCGTGAATAAATAAAGGAATAAGGGTCATGTGAAATTTAGAAGATTATACATGGATGTAGGTTTTGTGGGCTACATCCAAAAAGATAGATTTTGGAGTTTGATATGAGCATGGTGTGTTTCATATGTTGTAAAGGATGTAATGCCAATTTTAGGCTCAACTCATGGTACAGATTTGTATTGAAAATACATTTGAGGGGAGTTTACCCCATTTGTTTATAATTGATACCTTTTTGAATGTCCAACTTTATTATTATTTATTATGTTTTTGTTGTTGTTTATACATTTATTTTGACGATATTTATTTTCCTTAATTAATGTAATAGAAGTTTAATTCTTTTTATTTTTTAATCAACTAGTGTTGGAACCATGTGTTGCGCGGTAGCGTGAATAACTCAGGTAGTAATACGTAGATTGTCCATATAATACATGTTAATTATTAAATATGATAATCAACAAACTGTATACAAATTATTTGGTCATCTGCCGATTTAATTATATTTATTATAAAATTATAAATAATGAAAGTATTTATAAAAAAAATATTAATGTTTTATAGATTAAACGATAGGTTTCCAATTAATGACAAAAATAATTCAGAATGTGTTTTATCATAATAAATAATAATATATAGTTTTGTGTATTTATGAATTCTATTCATTTATAAGAAAACTAAAATGAAATTGGAAATGAAAGAAAAATAAAGGTTTAATAATTATTGTGTTGATTTAAAGAAATAAATAAAAAAAAGAATAAAAAAGAATAAAAAAGATAAATGTGACTAAAAAGTTCTCATTGAACCATTTATAAGAAACTAAAATGAAATTGGAAAAGCAAAAAATAAAAGGTTTAGTAATCATTGTGTTGATTTTAAAAATAAATCAAAATTAGAAAAAAAATATAAATGTGACTGAAAAATTTCCATTGAACCATTGTCTAGGTTTTACTATGATATATATACAATAAATATAGCATATATTACCATTTGGTTAGTTTTGACTAATTTCAACCGTGTTTTTTCATAAATATATTTTTTATCGTTGGGTTGGAAATGGTTTTGATTCCGATAATGGTTATGATTTCAAGGACATTTTTCAAGTGTGTATATATTCATATTTCTTTTCCCATCCACCATACTCTCACCAATGTGGGATATCTAAAACTCAATCACAATTCATTTAATTTTTATTTTCATATAATAAGATTTGTTTTATAAAAATAGGGTCATCCAAATAATCAACTTTTAATTTATTTTTATATGATAAGATTTGTTTTGCAAAAGCAAGTCATTCAAATAAGATAACCTTATGACTCAAACTCAATGAGTTGACAAATAACATCTTATCCTTTTTCTTATTCATATCTCTTCAACCATAATCAAATTTTGTTTTTACTTTTTATATAACAAGTTTTGTTTTGCAAAAATAAGGTCAAACAAATAAGATAAACTTATGACTCAAAACCCATGAGTAGACGAAATGACATTTTTAATACATACCACTATACCCTAATCTTTCAACCTATCACCAATGTGTGATATCTAAACCTTAATTACAATTCATCAATATCTTAATACTTAATTCTTATGATGTCACCTTAATATCTTTCAATTTTTCTTTAAATATATGAAATAATGATTGATAGATATTATATATATCTATATATATATGGTTATTCTAGTTAATTTATTTTATATTGGTTATAGTTTTAATTATATTTATTGATTATAGTAAATATGTTATTTTATATATTGATTGCAGTAAGGTTTTTTACATGTAAACTAAAATGTATTAGATTGACGTGATTCATCGTCATCGTCATCTCATTTTATTTATTTATATTCATTATAATCAATTTATTATTAAAAATATACATATATTACATTCAAGTGTCATATAAATAAAAATATAAATATTGATTGTAATTTCATTTATATAATGAGTTTTTTAATATATTGATTATATTTCACTAATTGTTATGTAAATTAAAATTTATAGTAATGTTAAGAAGAAACAAATAGTTGTAACCAAAGAATATGTAAAGTCTAACTAATTAAATGGTGCTAATAATTACATCAATAAAAAAATTAAAAAATTGAGAAAAAGGATAAATAGGATAAATAGGATTTGGATGCTTAGAGAATGTCACCCCATACATGGTGGGTTCTCCTTTAATATATATATATAGATAGATAGATATACATATTTAATTTTACTTGAAAATAGTATAAATCAATGTATGTAGCGTATTAAATAAAATAGTACAAATCAATGTGTGTGTATATATATATAGCTAGATTATTCATATTATTCGGTTACATCCAAATTTCTTTATTCAAGTTTATATATGTATGTATATTGCAGTGACCGTCCATTTAGTATTCTAAGTAATATATATATATATATATATATAATGTTATGTGAATAATAATAATAACTGATAATAGTCATTTAATAATATTAAAATATAATGAGTGTTGTGTAAAATATATAAAATATATAACGATTATTCACTAATATATAGAACTGAGAATACTTTGTAACTAATAATTAATGATAAGTTATATTATATTCAATTATCATAAATATTTCATTTACGTATATTTATTACAATAAGGTTTTTTTCGTGTAACTAAAATTTTCCATCTCAATTTATTTATTTATATTAATTATACCTACTTTATTAATATTTTCAATTGTTATGTAAATAAAAACATAGAATTTACTATATTCAAGTATCATGTAAATTAAAAAAATTAATTTTAATAAAATTTTAAATGATTACTAAAATTAAAATCTAAGGAAAAATATAGAAGATGGAAATAACAAAAGAATTATAAAATCCCAACAAAAGTCAAAATGAATGTATATTGGGATTAGTCTTCCCGAAGTAACTGATAAAAATACAAATAACTTTTAAATATTGACTTGTTAATTTATATCATAAATTGTAATTATTTCAAGATTCATTTTTCAAACCATTGTTGCCATCTAAAATCATTGCCAAGAACAAACATTCGTTTCCATTAAAAAAAACTTAAGAAACATATAGAAGATATAAATAAAAATAAATAAATTTAAAATCCCAACAAAAGTCGACAAAAAATAATACGTGGATTAGTATTCTTGAAGTAAACTTTAAATTTATCGTTAAAGAATAACGGTGTGTGAATTGAATAATACATCAAGTGATGGAGAAAGAGAAAATAGTTTGTTTTAAAACGATTTTATTGAAGAACAAAACTTTGTGAAATGAAGATTGCATCAAATGATATAGAGCAAGAGAAAGAGTTTATGTGAAAACAATTTTGTTGAAGAATAATTGGTTTTGTTAAATGAAGAACACATCAAATGATGGAGAAGAAGGGAAGGAGTTTACCTGAAAAACATTTTTTTTAAGAATAATGGAGAATTAACACATCGAGTGATATATAGAAATGGAGATGAAGAATATGAAGAGAAGCTATATTGTTTCTTTAATATAGGGGGGATGGAGAAGAGATAGGGAAAATGAAGGGTCATGGTGTTGAATGCAAACATAATGAATAATCAATGTTGATGGGAAATTAAAATGAGAAATTAGAAAAACAAAGAAAAAAGGAGGATGAATGAGAAAAATAGATAAATAGTATTCTAAGCTTGAGGAGATGTCACCTCATACATGGTGGTTTATCCTTTAATATATATATAATATAATATATAGATAGATAGATAGATTATTGATTAGGTGGATCTTATAGCTATTGATTATGTGTATGTTAAATTGTCAAGTTATGTTGTATTTTTTGATTCAATAGAAAAATATCACATAAATTTTTTAGACTTGATCTGTTTATCATAAAGAGATTCGTCGTTCCACCTTAATTGTTACTTGAGCAAGTAAAAGTTCTACTTGGTCCGAGTTGGGATAACATTTTTCTCCTCCATGACCATGGAGTTTTGAAAAATCGAAACATATCAGAGATAGATATAGAGGTAGGAATTTACCAAACGAACCCCTCTTACTAAGACTACGGAATGTTCTTGTGAATTATAATCAATACCGGGTATATAAGCAATGATTTCAAATCCATAGGTTAATCGTACTTTGGCAACTTTACATAAAGCAGGATTTGTTTTTTTTGGGGTAATAGTGGAAAAGTTGACAGATAATTCACCCTTATTGCCACTCTATAAAACCGTACATGAGATTGAAAACTCATATAAACAACTCAGATTAAAATGTGTTGGATTTTCTCATTTGTCAATTTGATGCAAAATTCGTATATAAATATTATATAATTCAAAAAAGTTTAAAAACCACAGTAATGGAGCAAATGATAAAGTATATCCAAGACAAAATAAAGGTAGGTGTAACGCCCTCAAATCTGGAAATAACAACTTATTTAAAAATTTCTAAATACATCAATAACTGAATCATTCACAACCACAATTTAGATTCAACTTCAATACACGTACACAATCTATACATACAAACTATATAGGACGGGTGCTACTAAACCCACGCATAGTCACTATCTCCAACTTGCGGAATACTTCACCCAATACTTACTTTCGCGTCTAACTAAGGTTCTACTCTTCATAGGACTGCTAGAACTCATCTCTCAACTGGAACATGATGCACATGCCGGCAAATAAAAATGTTAGGCTTAACGTCTAGTGAGCTCAAGAGTTTTCAACATATATGATTTAATCATTTAGAAATCAATAATGTGAATAAAACCATAATCTTCAAAATGATATGCTTCACTTATGAAAACGACTCGTTTATCAATAACGATGCACTTTGTACGAAAGAGGCACCGAGTTAACTGTTAACCAAACCAAACTGCTTTAAAGACGAGGATCTCAATATGAGACGCAATTATGTAAAGTAAACCGGAACTTGCTAAAAGTAAAACAGAGAGCGGACTCCAAATTTTATAAAACACGGTTAACACATTATAACTTGAAATACCCAACACGGGTGAAACGTGACACACAACCCATAAATCATAGATGAAAATCTATATAATTAAATATCGCCATGAACACGGCTTTAAACCCAAAACTCACACGATCATAAAATAGACGAGAATAAATACCGACACATGGAAATGACGCGGTCCATGCGAACCTTAATATACGTGGGAAGAACCCAATATTTAAAGCCATCAATTGTCGCCAACCACTTAAAAACTCCTTTTGGTAAAAATACCACATTACCAAATAAAATACCACGAATCAACGATGAGAAGATCCGTAAACACCGAGAATAGAGAACACGTAAGTAGGTCGTTCACGCGACTTCCTTACATGTCCTCTAAACGTTTTCATCTTGGGTGGCGAGAACACGTGAATGGGGCCACCCTTGATGTTGTTGGATTTCACCACGGATCCCGGACTTAGTTCCCATGTCATACCAAACATCACAACCTCAATCCGTATTACTGCCTCTAGCCCAACTCCGTCGAGTTCCACCCCAAGGACTTACGGACGCGGGTGCCTATCCAACCTAGACGAGTTACACCTCAACGACTCGTGCCGCTTATTGTCTACTCGCTAGCAAACCCGAGCGGTCACTAAAAGTAACCCAAAACCTCCGGCCTTACAAGACCAACATAACTTATGTGTCTATGGATCCATTACAACACTGTCTAACGTTACATGATTCCAGTTGGATGACCACGCACCCAAAACATGTAACTCACCAACGATACAAAATTAATCGTCATCTCAGTCAAAACCCCCGCTGGTTATGACTCCGGACAAACGTCCACACGACTCGTTTAAATCAAACCCCCGCTGGTTATAACTTCGGACAAATGTCCACACGACTCGTTTAAATCCAAAAACCCCCGCTGGTTATAACTCCGGACAAATGTCCACACGACTCGTTTAAATCCAAAACCGAGCCAAAGACCCAACGCCTTACGTAAATTTCCAACGAAAGCCTTGTACATTAAAACACGTTTAACCGACTGACAAATACTCAACGGTCCCAAAAGTGTAAAAAAATAACACAGACTCAACATTGGTTGCGGCGAACCATTTCCCAATTAAACTCTTTATTCTTATTTCTCAAAATACCTCGTGACACAGTCATGCACATTTTCCAAATAAACGTAAGTACAAAACCATGTAAATGACATTTACATCAAATGGGCTCCATTTGTATAATATACGTCAAAGAAACATATCAAAATGCTTTATTTGTCAACAAGCCCAAAATCACAAAAATGCATGTTTCATGAGTTTATAAAGATGGATATAACCAAATACTCAAACTTATCCGCAGTTAACAATTTGGTGTAAAACATCAACATTTTAAAATAACATTTTGGCATGTACACTGTTTTCATAAATCATCTTGAACTCACCTTGCTAGATTTAGGCTAAATCTAGATTTCCCCCAACGAGCTCTTTTGAAGGCCACTTGAATCCTCAAGCCGATAACCTCCAAAACCTAGATCCATACATTTCCAACCATAAATACCCATAACTAAACATTTAGAAACATTCCCCAAACATTACATACCAAAATCCCTAAACAAGATCAAAACCCTAGTTTCTCCAAAACTAACAAATCCGAGATTTGAGATACCAACACTAAAAAAACCCATCAATGGAGCATTTAGAACCTTAAATCAAAGAAGCTTACCACTGGAGATGATGAGACCTTCCGAGAACATCTAATCCAACTCTTCAACCCGAGCTCCCCAAACATCGAACTTGCATACTCCTTTATGAAGAATCCACCATGGATGCTTCTCCAACTGAGATTAAAGCTCTCAAAATCACCAAGTGGAGAGGAGAGAAATAGATATGGTGGCTAATGAGAAAAAACCCCTAGAACATGGGTTTAAAATCGACCAGATGACTCCCGTGGCCTTGGCCACGACCTTGAAGTCGCGGGCCAAGCCGCGCGTGCTACAAAGCTGCGCACCACAGTGGGTTACGCGGGTTTAGCCTCGCGGGCTAAGCCGCGCGTGTCACCGGAGTCTCTTCCCACTCCTCGTGCTAAACCGCTCGCCGATCTCTTCGCTCGGTTGATCGCTGACTGATTTCCTTAGCTGGTCATAAACCGATCTTTAGGGAAATTACGGGTGTTACAGTAGGACACACATACATATAAGTTGAACAAAGTTAAAAGGAAAAAGCAAATGATTTTGTAACCGAAAACCCCAATTGGCCCACCCCATCTCACCGTAACAACATTATATGAGAGACAAATCAAATATACAATGATACGTTAGATGGCTAACTTAAGAGTCATTTCTCACAAGGAGCCCAATCCCCAAAGAATTGCAACTCATGCATTGTATTGCATTGCGGTTGCTTGACTCCAACAGATTTTCCAATACCTTTTCCAAAATGGAGAAAGTAGGAGAGAGATAATGAAAATCTCCAAATTTGGAGATATCTCCAAAAATGATTACTTATGAGATAAAAATAGTTTTTTTTTATTTCTTCTACCAATAAAATTGCTTTAAATTAAATGATTATGAGAGAGAAATAATATTTTATGAGTTGTATTGAATATTTTAATAATAAAATTAGTTATGTAATCTCTAAAATAGAGAATCTCCATTTTGGAGAAGTTGTTGGAGATGCTCTAACGAATAGTTCAAACGAGAGGACCTTCATTTTACGAAATCACTCTTTTACTATAGTCAATTATATATAATACACATTAAGTTACGGGTTATGTGTATTATCACATGTAACGAGGATGTTGTCACATTTTCGTAAAATAAAGCTGTGAATGTTGGTTTCTTGAATTTTAACATTTAACGAGGTGAGATTAATGCCCGCGCGTTGCTGCGGATGGAAAGAAATATTAAGACCATAAATTTGAGCATCACCAATTATGAGAACAAAACATTTTGTGTCTGTTAGCAGCATCACTATAATTTACAAAATGCCCTATGAGGATGATGTGTGTGTATGATAGGAAGCGAAAATAAATTGGCAAATGGTACATTACATCATTAAACTTAAAAAAAGTTACATTGTTATTAAACCTAAATTAAATTATAATAAAAATATGAATTAAACAAATTTTACATAGATTTTGGGTTGGAGAAGACACAGTCATTGAGATGCGATGCATGTTAAGGGATCTTTATTTTATGCTTATATAATAAAAATAGTTTTTATAATATAACTTTTATTTATTTAAATTAGAAAATGAAAAAGTTATAAATGATCGAAATGTCATTTACTTAACGGTCAGGAGCTAACAACTTTTAGTTTCGAGGACCAAAACGTTACGCAAATGCAAAATCGAAAGTCTATTTTGGAATCAACAAATTATGGGGACTAAATCCAAGAGGAAAATAAAACTATAGGGACCAAATCTGTAACTCTACAAACATAGAAAAAAAAATAAAAAAGATAAAAGCTCAAGGACCAAATCTGTAATTTACTAAAAACCTGAAGGACCAAACCTGTAAGTTAATGTAGATGAACAGTAAAAGTTAGTACTTATAATATAATGTAAGAGAAAGGCTAAAAATCTTACAAACCCGGCCCAGAAAGGCCCAAATTTCAGGAATCCTTAATCGAAAAGCCCAGTTGTGATTAAAGCTTAAAATCCAATTCACACACGCGACGAACAAAGTTTTCGCGCCATCTTGTTCGTTCCTTTTCTTTTCCCTCCAAGCACACAGCAAGAACCCTAGATCGCCATGGAAGACCAAATTAGAGCAGAATTCAGGAAGAACAATTTCGTTCTAGTTGAAGAAGAAGAAATAGTTCAGAAATGTAAGAAAGAGTTGCACTTATTTGCTCCGCTAATTTCATATTGAACTCGTTTTTGTATTCCTTGCAATTGATTACTTTCCAATTTGTTTTATTGCGGTGACCAGGTCTGACATTTTGTATAAATTACGATCTCAGTCCGTCGGACCTTGTTTCGAGCTGGGATCTGTACTCTATCAACAGGTAATTAGTCTGCTCGATTATCTTAACTTTCTGTATATGGTTTCTGAACACGAGGTTTAAGAGAAATTTTAGTCTGCTTCTTTTTGGTAGGAAGATTTATTTCGTCACTGTTATTATATTATTTTTTGGACTTTTATTGATGGTATCATTGCCGTTAATTAGGTATATTTCAATTCTCAAACTGGGTACTATTTGGCTACTTTGGCACTTCACATGGATATCTTTTTAAGTTATTTGAGTTTGTTCAAGCGTTGGAGGTATAAAACTAAGTTACACTCACTGACTCACAAAATAGAGTTTACATAAATATAATGTGTTGGCACCACATCATATTGTTCATAGGGTTGATCTGCATTAGGTTTCACGAAGTCAGTATTGGGATAATCCAAGAATTCACTCTCGTTGTTAAGGCAGAAAAACTAGAGTATATCACCCTGGATTAAATGTTTTATATATTTATTATATGTGAGATCGATGGTTATGGGGTGGTTAGTAGATAATCGGACAATAGTTATAACCACTTGTGAATAAGGTCGAGATGGATCACAACTCAGAAACTCTTAGTTGGAAGGTAACACGGTGTTAGTAGATTCTGAGCCTTCCGATTCCAAATTTGGTCTTCAAAATACTAAATTTCTGACCAAAGCTAAGAAGGATTCTAACCTTCTGAGTTTCACTCGGAATATTCAGAAACTCAAATTTAATTAGCTGCCCCCGTGACCCCCGCCTTATGGCGATCTATGGTGATAGGGGCAACATTTGTGAGTGTGCACTCTGCACCTCCTAGCTCACATAATGTATGCCTCAAGATCTAGTCGATTTTTTGTAAATCGCATTTGCAGTTACACCAAAATGCTTGATGACACTAAAAATCACCAACACATGGTCTGCTTGTTTGCTTTTGGTTATTTACGGTCTGACCCTGTATTATCAAAAACAGTAATAAGGTTGACAATTTATTCAGGTATCGACCAATGAGAGGTTTGTTTAAGAATAACTAAATGAAAGTGACCTACTCGTTAAGTCGGATAATACAATCAACCAAATCATTAAAAACAAAACCTTGTGTAAATATATCAAGGCCATGTCATCAATAGAGGTATACTTGTACTATCATGCATATTTTTACGAAGTAATTTTGTCAATTTCTTAAATGGAAACTGAAGGTTATGGTAGTACTTAAACCATAGTAAGTTGATTGCTATAATCTGAAACCACAATGAGAAAACATGGGGTTTCCCTAAAAAAAATGGAGGACAAATTGGTTTGCATATGGCTTAATGTCGTAGTGGTTTTTGTTTTTCCTGTTATATATGCATTTGCTAAAGACTTGCTGGTATTCCACACCGTAAGGAGACCATGCTTGCATCTTTGTTAACTAAAATGTTAAATTTGTAGAGGGGATTAAAATAATGCAGAAACTTCATGAAAGTTATGGTTCTATAGTATAAAAGATTGTCATTGTATATTAATCATGAACGCTTTGTATTGTATGTTTTTGGGGAGCACCTTGCTGACTTGATGGAGTTTTGTTTGGATAAACTATGTACTGATTTTTTATGTAGCATAGTCTACCTTTGCTTGTGAGTACAGGTCACTTAACATGTCTGCCACATATCCAAATTAAATGAGACAATTGAAGATTTGAAGTGTATTTTTGACTTTTGAGGGTATGCCAAAGTGATAAAAGGTTAATATATGCTAATATCTACCTCATGTTTTGACAGGCAACTAGAACTAATAGTATCCGATGCTCATATGGATGCATTCCGGCAACAACTGCAAATTGAACAGAAACAAGCTATTATTGAGAAGGAACAAGGGCTACATACGTACACTGATGTCACCATGTGAGCTTTTCATACTGGATGAATTTTGGGCTGCTCCATTTTTTTTTGTCATCATCTGCCGTTTGGGATGCATTTGCGATTTACCTCCCCCATGATGACCGTTGGACTGGTGCAGTGGGGGCGCTCCGGAGGGTGGCGATACCCTTTTTTTTGTATCTATCAGAAAAGAAAATATGAAGCAGTGAACACATGAGCAATATAATTTTCTACTTGATATATGATTTTAAGGACAATTGGATAAAATTGGATTCTATTGTACTGGAATTTGACAGCTTCTTTCTGAGAAATATGTTCTACATCATTACTTTTAGTTTCTAGAGGGTAGTAAAAATTCAAACTTTTAGTGTAACTATGAATGATTGAGCCTTATTTCGTATGTCTTGAATCAATAATCATAAATATTTACCACAGGGAGTTTAATGATGAGCATCAAGATGGTAAAGAGATTGTCCCTACCTCTCCAGCAGGACAAAATGATGTACATCTTGAGTCTTTTGATGCAACACCTATAGTGAATGGGAGCATGCATAAGTCGGGGAAACCTTTAGAACTGGTGACACCGTTTGGCCAACGGAAGGACAAGTTTGTGGTACACTCCACTCTTAATAGCATACCAATAGTTAATGATATAAAAGAAGAACAGGGCAAAGAGAATTCGGATGATGATGTGATTAAGAGGGTACAGCCCAGCCAAAGGTGTTCCCTTGAAATTATCAGTTCCCAGCCTGCACCAGGCTGCAGGTACATGTATGACAGGATAGAAGACAAGGTATTGTAACTTTCTTATGCATTTGATTGTTTTTGGTCACTTGACCATACCGACAGCACTAACTCTGTTGATTTTTGGAAATTTAGTTCAATTGTCTTGAAGATAGAATCATGAAATATTCAAAAGCTCTTGTTGCATCTCAGCTTTATGAGGAACCTGTGGATCCTTCAGTCGCTTCACAAGTAATTCTCATCTCTTCCTTTCTCAGCTCTCTCCATTGTGTTTCCACTCCACATGGTTCTTAGCAATTATGCGTTCCTTTGCTCTTTTTAATCATCCTTGAAGAACTTGTACAACTTAGTGACATCTGTCAATTCTTTCTTTCAGAAAAGTATATTCGCTGTTGGCATGATCTGCTGTGAAGAAGAAGGCCGTTTAAAGGAAAAACCAATCATGCTCCAAAGCAGGTAAAAATACAAAGCTGCTTCTTGCTATCAAAATACATTGTTGTTGGTGTATCTTTGAGTTCTTTTGTTCATTTTTATTCTTTCTGTTATAGCTTTCTTGTTAAGGGTAGAAGGATTGTCCATGACAGCGGCCCCAATTGGCAATGTTAGCCTGTTCCTACTCCAATAAATGTATCCATTTTATATGTACAGTTATGGCTTCTATGCCAAAGGCCAGTAAGGATTTGAAGTGGAATACTTAATTATTTGTTCAAATTAGGATTACCAAGTTTGACTAACCACCTGAACAGCTTAATATGACAAACCAGGTTGTTGTCTCTGACCTTGAAAATTTGATCCCTGCATAACCCTGTTGGATATTCATATGTTTCTTACCATTTGTTAGTCCATTACTTCATTTCTAATAGGGATTTCTACTGATTTTAACAGTGTTGAACACTCCGGAGGACAGCGGGTGCGTCTTGACTTACAGAAATTGGGCCAATTTTCTCTTTTTCCAGGCCAGGTAGATAGTTAGAAGAAGGCAATTGAAAAGGAAAAAAAATTAACTGAAACTTAATCTTAACATAAGTTTACGCAATTACATTCAACAGGTTGTAGGTGTTGAAGGACATAATCCAAGTGGACACTATCTGATTGCAACAAAAATTGTTGATTATGTACCACTACCAGTTCCTGTTGATGATAATTTTCCTCAAACAAAAAGACAAGCTGTTGATCAGGATAACCAACCTGCTGATTCATCGGATATACCATCAGATCTATCATTGGTGTGTAAACTTGTTATCCATGAAACTCACATTATTCTTCATATTCTACGCGCGCACGCGCGGGGGTGGGGGGTACTTCTAAATGTTATCTGGATTTATCTGATTCTCTGTTCATGTCACCTTGACCAGATTATTGCTTCAGGTCCTTTTACCACAACTGATAACTTATTCTTTGAGCCTCTATCTGAGCTTCTAGCGTATGCACAAAGAAAGCAGCCTCAGTTGCTTGTACTGGTGAGAATTAGCAAGTTTCAATCTTGTAATCGATCAAAATTATTCTAGATACTAACATGGTATTTGATTCTTTGACAGTTAGGGCCGTTTATTGATTCCGAACACCCTGAGATCAAAAAGGGTACTCTAAACAGGACGTATGATGAATTATTCCGTCTTGAAGTTCTTAGAAGGGTAACATCTACTAAACTGTTTTCTGTGTTTTTGGCTCAACATTGTTATTGCTAGTTTTGCCCTCAACTTTATACATCACTCGTTCTTCAGCTTCAAGATTATGTGGAATATATGGGTTCTGCTGCACGTGTGATTCTTGTGCCATCCATACGTGATGCTCACCATGACCATGTATTTCCCCAGGTGATTTATTGCAAATGAAATATTTATACAATATTAGGCTTGCTTAGGAATTCCTCATTGAAATATTATGTTTATCATATCTTTTGGTTTGCAGCCCGCTTTTGATATCAATCTAGCTGATCTGAATCATCAGGTATAATCTGCTCTCTCTTCTTTCTTTCAAGTTATTTTCTGTGGCTACTTTTGCAGTCAATACCAAGTTACCATATCTCATGATCTTTTTTCGTTACCCAGATTACTTTCATTACGAATCCAGGAATGTTCTCAGCAAATAAGGTAAATATTGATGCTCCATATTGCATGTTTCAAGTTGCAAACCAACTTCTAGACTAGAGATGTATTAAATCGTTAACCAAATAAAACATCCAAATTTCATAGACTTGCAAATATAATATCTTCATTAGAAAACACCCGCTCTCGATAGAAGCACTGAGCTTAATAGAGGAATAATTTGGTTCGAATCTATAGGTGAAGGTAGGGTGCTGCAGTGTGGACGTTCTCAAACAGCTTAGTACGGATGTGGTCTCACGAGGGATCAAGAATCGGATGACTACACTTACGAACCATCTCCTGAGCCAACGCAGGTATGTTTCTTGGCATGACAAATACTCCGTCCCAAAATAAATGTTCGAAAAAGATGTAATTGTTACACTTTTTAATTAAATAAGTTAATGACAGCTTTACCCTGATAAATGGAGTATTTAATTTCTCCATATCATAACTACATATAGAATTGGAAAGTAACGACACTTATTTTGGGACAAACTAAAATAGAAATATGGACAATGTTCCTTCTTTCGTACTTACTATTTTTAAACTTGTGAGGACAGTTTCTATCCTCTATATCCACCTGCCGAAGACACTCCCGTGGACTTGTCACTCGCCCCAGAAGCTCTTCGAATGTCTACCCTTCCAGACATCCTCATCATCCCTTCAGACCTCACACAGTTTGTGAAGGTAACAATTAAAGTTCTCTTCAACTTCAAGATTCTTGCATCTTTGGTCTCTGCCATTGTTGATTGTTGGCGGGCTAGACACGGACCACCAAACTTATATATACAAACCTTACCTTCCCCTCTCTTTATAAGGGCTCTCTTTTAGAGAGACGTAAACGGGTTCCACATATTTTAAGATGGTATCTAGGGACTCTACACTCTCCCGTCTTCATTCTTGAGGCACCATCTAGCCTCCGTTTGAGGGGCCCTGTTGAAGTCCCCTACATTGGCTAGACACAAACCATCCTATCTCTATTAGGGCTCTTTCGAGAGAAATGTAAAGGGGTCCCACATATTCTAGCATGGTATCAAAGCCTAGAATCTACGACATCTAGGGACTCTATACTCTCCCGTCTTCATTCTTGGGGCACCATCTAGCCTTTGTTTGAGGGGGCGTGTTTGAAGTCCCACATTGGTTAGACACAAACCATCATAACTGTATATATGTAGGTAGAACCTCTACTCATTATAAGCATAGTTGTTAAAAGTGTGCTTAAGGCGCGCCTAGGCTCTGAGGCTGCTCAAGGTCTTGGACTTTTTTGAAGTCGAGGCTAGGCGTATTCACAAGGCTCACTTAACTTCTTAAAAGAAGAGTTATTAAATAGGCGACATAAGTCAAACCATAATATATAGCTTCCTTTTCTATAAATACCTAGACTTTGAAACTTCTCCCACACGGCTCACGCTTTAAACCCTTCTCATCGATGTACTAGTGGTTGTTCCAGTGGAACTTGTTGCATATTTGAGTGGTGTGTAACTCTGTGTGTGTGTATATATATTGATAAGATGCGCCTCACATTTTTGAGGCCCGCGCCTCACGTCTAGGCCCCGAGACCCCTTTGCGCCTAAGTGCGCCTTGAGCCTCTAACAACTTTGATTATAAGGCAATGCTATCTCTAGTAGGGGTCTTTAGAGAGATTTAAAAGGGGTTCCACGTATCCTAACGTTGATTTGGGCAACCAATTGTATAGGTTTTGAGCCTTGAGGGAACAAATGAAGGAGAAGAAGTGAAATGCATATGTGTGAATCCAGGAAGATTAGCTAGAGGTGAAGGAAGTGGTCACTTTGTACAACTGAACTTCCATGCCACCCCTGATTCTTCTTCTGCTTCAGTCATTCGTATATAATACACACCTTCTGAGTTAGAAAATTACTGCCAGTTGGTCTCCAAATTTACTTTATTATTATTATTATTATTATTATTATTATTATTATTATTATTATTATTATGTATGGTTTCAATTCTATCTGCTTGTGTTTATGGGTAATATTATATAGTGTCAGGTTCATGGGAAAATCTCAAAAAAAAGAAAAACTGAGGAACACTCTGGTTGCTCTTCACCTGAACGGTATACATTTGTGCATACAACTAATTTGTAACATGCACACGTGCATATGCACAAATGTATAATGCACATGTGCATAAAACTCAAAACAACAACTTAATTTACTCGTATGCACAAGTGCATATCGTAAAGACGAAGGGCTAGGCTACCAGGGTGTTTATTAGTTTTCCATTAACCTCCCTCATATTATATATTAGTAGAGTATTCTTTTACAAACCCAATAATTCTTACAAAGTTACAAACCAGTTTTTACGTGTGAAAATACAATGTTTATACGGTATTATTTTATTTCCACACACAAGATAGTTCTGAACGTTTCTCGTATGAAACAACACTGCCTAAACATTATATTTTTAGTTTTTTACATGTGTTGTTTCATATGTAAAACAACACGTATAAACTTGTTAATAAGTTTATACGATTTATTGAGTTTGTAAATAATTATACGTCTATATTTAATATTTGTTCAGTTTGCATCAGACTAATCAACTAAAATGTTGAGTTTTTGGTATAAGAAAACAAAATGTTCATATCTTGATCATTAAGGTATTTTATGTTCGATGACTCCTGTTTAGTCTTTTGAAAATAACACTTTTGTTGCATGATGTTTTTATTAGTTTTTTTTATAAACTTTGTTTTTAAAGAAAAACAACAAAATTGTAGGATATTATTCAAATTACAAGTGAAACAAATATTGTATTAATTTTCCAAACAAAATTTAGTTCTTTAAAATTGATACAATATTCTATTCGACACATTATTATTTATAAAATTTTAGAATAATAATAAAATATAAGACCTAAGTTTTAATTGGGATACCAAATATCAAATTTGACAACAAATTATTATGTACCAAAATTTGGTGTAATTAATAGTAATACACCAAATTTTTGATATAGAGATTTGGTTTTATCTATTAAAACAGAGTATATCTTTTTGGTGGCCTGAAAATCCATGGTTACAAAAAAAAAAGATATATCTTTTTGCACCAAAACGTGTAGGGGTGTTGTTGGATCGGTTAAATTGACTTTCAAAATTTTTAGAAACTAATCGATAACCAAACCAAGTAAGTTTTGGTTAGATCGATTTTGGGTTATTCGGTTCGCTAACTGCTTAAGCTGAATAAAGATTTATATTTTTTCGTTTGACACTTACTCCAATACTAATTTCCCAAATTTAATATCCGTTGCATCTAATATATACATAAGTGCATTAAACATCTATGTATAATTTATAATTTGATTGCTTTTTCATCCTTATGGTTTAAATTTCATCCTTATAGAAATTATAATTTGATTGCTTTTTTCACCTATGATTTATAATTTATTACTTTTTTCATCTTTATGGTTTAAATTTGATTGCTTTTTTCATCCTTATGATTTACAATTCATTTCTATTTTGGTCCTTTATACTTAAAAGTAGTGTTTTGGCTCAGGGACCAAAATAAAAATGAATTGCAAACCATAGGAACGAAAAATGAAATTTCAAAACGATGGGGACGAAATTCGTAATTTGTAACAAACCACAGGGACTAAAAACGTAATTTACTCTTACATTTATTTTGGAATTGAAATTATTACACACACAAGGTTGGAGTTGAGCGCAGAGGCTTAAAGATGCCGGCATCCTCCAACCTCAACACGCAGATCTTGGGAATACTCGAAAAGATCAACCACCTTAATCATCTTAAGCAGCTTCAATCATATCTTATCGCCACCGGCCACTCCCAAGACCAGTTCTTCACTTTCAAGCTCGTTCGTTGCTGTGTACTCTCTCTATCCAACTTCAATTACGCTCGCCAAATCTTCTCTTCGCTTGTTTCACCCAATGTCTACCTCTATACCGCCATGATCACAGCTTATTCTTTTCAACCAGATCATCATTCCTCGCTCCTGTTATACCGTGATATGGTTCGAAAGAAACGACCTAAAGTCAGCCATTTTATCTACCCACACGTCTTGAAATCGTGTCCAGAGGTTTTGGGATCGAACGGAACGAAAATGGTGCACACCCAGATTGTAAGAACGGGTTATGGTGAGTACCCAGTTGTGCAAACGGCTTTACTTGACGCTTACTCGAGGTTTTCTTCGGATATAGGTATTGCCCGGCTACTGTTCGATGAAATGTCTGAGAGAAACGTTGTGTCTTGGACTGCTATGGTTTCGGGGTATACTAGAGCTGGTGAAATGGGGAATGCAGTTGAGTTGTTTGAACAAATGCCTGATAGAGATACGCCATCATGGAATTCTATAATAGCTGGGTGTACTCACAATGGAATGTATTCGGAAGCTATTCGTCTTCTTAGAAGGATGATTGCCGATGGAATGAAACCAAATCATGTTACGGTTCTATGCTCGCTTTCGGCCTTTGGACATACGGGTATGTTACAGCTCGGGAAATCCACTCATGGTTACGTTCTTAGAAACCGGATTGCTCCTAACTCCCTTATCGCAAACGGGTTGGTTGATATGTACGGAAAATGTGGGAGCTTGAAAGAAGCCAGAAGGGTGTTTGATGATACCGTAAAACGAAACTTAACTTCATGGAATTCCATGATCAATTCTTTCGCCCTCCACGGCCAAAGTGAATCCGCAATAATGATCTATGAGGAAATGATGCAACATAATGTGAAACCGGATGGTGTTACATTTGTCGGGCTATTAAATGCTTGTACCCATGGTGGATTGGTCGAAAAAGGTCGTTCCTTTTTCACGTCAATGGTTAGTGAGAACGGAATCGAGCCTGACATTCATCATATCGGGTGTTTCATTGATCTTCTTGGTCGAGCAGGTGAGTTTGCAGAAGCTATGGAAGTTATAAAAGCAATGAAACCCCCGCCTGATGAAGCTGTTTGGGGTTCGTTGCTCAATGGCTGCAAGATTCATGGCCGAATGGATTTGGCTGAAATTGCGGTTAAGAAACTAATTGAAATTGATCCAAACAATGGCGGGTATGGCACGATGTTAGCGAATATTTATGGAGCGTTAGGGGAGTGGGAAAAGGCAAGAATGGTATGGATGAGATTGAAGGAGCAAAAGGCTTATAAGATACCAGGTTGCAGTTGGATCGAGATCGATAATCAAGTTCATCAGTTTTATTCTGCCGATGATTCCCATTTCAAAATAGAAGATATACATTTGATCTTGGAAAGCGTATTCGGATTCGCTGATGAAAACATCTTTCATCATCATACATTGCCACATACAGGTAAACCTTGAATCTTGATCTTGCTTTGTTGAGTTTATATTTGATTTCACTATCTCAAATTCATATAATTGAAGTCATTCTATTGGGATTGAATCCAAATTAAAAGGGTAGATGCTAGTTTTTGAGTTAGCAAGCTTGCATTAGAATTAGGTGAACAATTTCTTGTAGATTATTATAAGTTAAAGATGAGCAAACACAGATGCATATACTTGTGATCTATTTGGTTTTCATAGGTTCTAATTATTTGATAAAAGTAGATATGAAGATGGGTCCTGCAAGATATTGTAAAAGTTTTGACCTTGTTAATGAGAAATATGTTGTGAAGCATAAGAAATTAAGAATGGAGGTTTTTACTGTGTGTTTGTGTGGTTTTTATTTTTTATGGTTGATGCATTGGGGTTTCTTCTTTTTGGGGGTTCTTTAATGTCAAGAAAACAATCAAAACCCAATCTGGCATTTGTTGTTCTTTACAAGGTATATTTGCAATGGCAAGAAAAAGATGTGGTATTATTGTTACAAACTTTGATGTGTGTAACATCATATTTCTCACTTGAAAAATGCACAAAAACGGCTTCTCGCAAATAAAGGTCAAGTCTTGGGGTTCATCTCCCTAGTTCAACAATTCGGGTCTCCTTAGTCCTTGAGATTGGTCGAGGTTCATGCAAGTCGACAAAAGAGAGAGAGAGAGAGAGAGAGAGAGGGAGGGAGGGAGACCTTAATTGGGCCATATTTGAGAGAGAGAGAGAGAGAGAGAGAAGCAAAGGACAGGTGACTGAGGCATGCAGTCGATTGTGTTTGATGCATGCTCGATACATGTTTGATGCGATGATAGCGACGACAGTGACGGAGCAAGGGCTTGATTCTTAGCAGCCTAATGAGACTCACAACTTATTCAGTCAGCTATAAATGACTATCTAGTAGTGGCTTAATAATATTGAAAGTGACTTATTCGGTAAGCTTCTAGGGGGGAACTTTATGCTGAAAGCCAACTTTTTCCAAACATGCTCCTCCCAATTAAAAAACACGTTCATTCCATCTATGAAATAACCCTCTCAAACAAAACCCCTCCCAATATGACAGATTAATCCACACTCATACAACTTAGTCCATACTGAACTTAATGGGAAACCAACCAAATAGCCCCTAAAACAAGTTCTTATTGTTGAAGTAATCGCTGGCCGCTACCATCTTTAACATATCACTGATAGCTATGAAATGCAAAATTTATGTTTTTGTAGGGCTATAGGTGGATATCCGAAGAGTATTGTTTCGATACTAAGAACCCAAAGAAAAAAACCCAAAAGTTATGATGGATCAAATCGTATTATTGTTGGAAGATTGTCTTATAAGAATATTTATAATAGAGCTATTCTTGTAAAAATTGCTTATAACTAATAAATGTGTCATAGATGATATTTCATGAGTTACATAATCAACATGGATAAAATGTATTACATGAAATGATATTTGAAAATGTTTTTCTTGCTTGATGTTATGTATTTGAAAATGCTTCTCTTGCTTGATGTTGTATATTCAGATAACTGATAAATAATCTGATTATTTAAGAAACTAATAGATAAAATGGAAAAGAAAAAGAAAAAAAAAAAAAAAAAAAAAAAAAAAAAAAAAAAAAAAAAAAAAAAAAAAAAAGAGTTTTTATCATAAATTGTTGATGAGAATTTAGGAGAGTAAACTACAAATTTGGTCCCTGTGATTTATCAAAAATAACACTTTTTGTCCTTACAATTTCAAAATTACAAGATGATGATGATCATCATGGTTTGTAAAAAAACATTCAGATTTGTTCCCTCCCTTTAACGTCGTTAAAAGATTATGTTAAAAAATTAACATTTTTTTGTCTTTTAGCGATTTTTTTTTTTTTTGTGTTTTAAACAATCAAAATCGATTTTAAGATTTGTTCCTTGTGGTTTTTGATGGGATAAATATCAAAAATTTTCTTTGATAAAAAGATGAAAATATCTCTCTTTAATACTTGTTAGAGGGAGGGACTAATGATAGACAAACACTTTTACAAATCATTATGGTCATCTTATAATTTTAAAACTGTAGGAATAAAAAAATATGTTATTTTTTATAACCCACATAGACCAAATTTGTAGTTTATTCATAAATAAATAATCAAATTTTTATACAATAATTTTGTATAAAACCTATTATTTAACTCAAAAAATTATAATTATAATTATAATTATAATTATAATTATAAATTATGATTATGATAATCCTATGATTATAATTAGGATGAATATACATATAAAATTACAAAATGCAACCAGAGGGAAAGTCTCTACATGAACCTATAAATAAATCAAGATCGTTACTCTCTTTCGTTGGCTTAATACATACACACTGACACAATCATCATTCGTTTGTTTTTTTTTCTCTTTCGTTTTCCATAATCCAGACACCCATTTGCGAACACCATCGTATAGATTAATATGAGATCCATGGGTGAATCGGAAATGTCAGGATCGCCACCGATCCAGAATTCACGCCATGTTCATATGAACTACGCTCTCCTTTCTGCCCTCATCGCCTTCGCTCTCGCCCAGTCTATTAAGGTCTTCACCACCTGGTATGCTTATTCTTCCATTCTAATTTCTCACATGGAACCCCAATTTAATTTGATTTACTTTCTTTTAGCTAGGTTTGAATTATGATCTTTTATCTTTTCCGTTGGTGTTTTCCAATCGGTGAGTTTAGAATTACATATCTAGATGATAATAATAATAATAATTAAGAACCGTGTGTTGCTATGTGATTGCATTTTCATGCTAGTGCAAAATGAATGTTCATGAATTATGATTATTTCATGTTAGAGCTTTTGAATCTGAGAAATTGAATGAGGAAATTGGTGCTTCTGTGTATATGAATTTATTATGGGGTTCATGGTATGTTTTCTGATTTAAGGATAGTTGGGAAAACTTTTGATTTTACTATGTTTTGAAGCAAATTTACATAAATTAGGTTTCCACTCACCTTCCATTTTTGTATCACTTTCCATTTATTCAATCTACTTGTTCATCAACTCAAATAAGTATTTGTTTTCCATTTATTCAATCTACTTTTTCTTCAAATAGTCATACTTAGTTTTTCATTGCAAACAAACCATAGTTCTTGCAAAATTGTGAATAATTGATTTTGGACATATTTCTGGGAATAATAAAAGCAAAAACCACCATCTTAAATTTGTACTTTTTGTCCAAAATCGTCGTAAGAACTACGGTTTGTTGCAATTAAAAGCCATAAGATGGTTCAGAAGGATAATCTCTCTGTCTTGGATTGATTCTGTCGCTGCATTACTTAGTACCAATTATTAGTATTGTTACATCCTAAGAATCATATAACTGTTGTAGACATGCAGGTATAGGGAAAAACGTTGGGATCTTAAGCAACTTGTGGGATCAGGCGGCATGCCATCATCACATTCCGCAACTGTGACTGCTCTTGCCGTTGCTGTTGGTTTACAAGATGGTGCTGCTGGTTCTACATTTGCCACTGCCCTGATATTAGCTTGTGTCGTATGATCTCTCTTTCTTATACATTCATATGAAGTTCCTTTCATTGTCCGCTGTTGTTTATGATGCATCTTGTAAAACAAATGAACAGTTTAGAATCTACAAGTACCATCATCACAAAAGCTATATTACTCTTCTATTTACTATGCACATATTGGAACATAGCTTTAGGTTTAAGATGCAAGAAAATATGTCCTCCTTTAAATTGTTTTATTTGTTTATTTATTGTTGCGTATACGCCCATGTGATTGGTTTATTCCTTTCTAAGTTTATGGTGCATGTATCTGCACATTTAAATATGGCGATCAAGTGCATCAAGGCTTGTTTGATTTACAAGGTTGGGATGTCTTTGTATACGCCATTTCCTTGCATTTAGCAGAGGTCTGGTTTTGTGACTCAAACCGGTAACCTTAATGGCTCATGTTGAAGTATGGAAATGAGCTCAAGTATGTATGTTAATTATCCTTGTTATATCATATATGGAAGCTCAATGTTGTCACTTTCTACATGTTGGCTTTGATACATCTACTCGTCTGTTAGGTTTTTCTATGTTGTTTTAAGACATGTGCTTATGGTGTTTTCTACAATTCTACTTAACTATTTGCAAAAAAAAATTCGTATGGTTGTGCATACGTCACGAATATTTCAATAATCAAACAGCTTTTACTAATGCTTTTGATGGAGTTCCACATCGGCTACTCTTGTTTGGGAGGGTTTTTCCATAGATGGAAGGAGAGTGCTTTTTAATTGAGGGGCAGGTTTGGAAAAAACTTAACTTTCTGCATAAATCTCCTCCCCACCCCAAAAAAAAAGAAAAGAAAAGAAAACATAAGCTTATTGAATAAGCCGCTTTCAATATCATTAAGCCACTACTAAATAGTCATGTATAGTTGACCGAATAAGCCATGAATCCCATTAAGCTCATTATGCTGCTAACAAATAGGCCCTTAGGTTCTTCTATGTAGTTTTAAGACATGTGCTTATGGTGTTCCCTACAATTCTACTTAACTATTTGCTATGTTCATATGGTGGTGCATACCTCATAAATATTTCAGTACTCAAACAACTTTTACAAATGTTTTTGATGGATTCCCATATCGGCTAGACTTGGACCATATCTCCTCGATATATATTGGAACCTCCCTTCTCTTCTCAAGGGTTCTTTTGGAGAGTAATCTAATGAGGTTTCACATATTTTTACATGGTATTAGAGCCAAGATCTACCACTCCAGGAACTCGACACCTTGGAGACAATTTGTGCCCATCTAACCTCCGTTAAAGGGGGCGTGTTGGAGCCCCATATCGGATATAATTAAAATTCATCTTCAATATATGTTGGAACCTCCCTTCAAGGGCTCATTTCGAAAGTAATCTAACGGGGTTCCACATATTCTTACATTTTTGAACTCCCATTACCTTTCTATTCTCTAGTTTAATGAAAACGTGTGCCTAGGAAGAGGCCAATATAAACTGAGAAACTTCGTGGTAATGATGCTGTGACTACTTGTAAATTCTTATGAGATGAATGTTGTGATAGGTAATGTATGATGCAACTGGGGTACGATTGCATGCTGGACGCCAAGCAGAGGTTTGATCACCCCCTTTCCCCTGTGTGTTGGCATGCCCATCTCACATGCTCACGTCAATAAAATAACTGTTCTTGTCCAGACCATTTCCTCTTATCTGAACTTACTAATTTTCAGGTTCTGAATCAAATCGTATACGAACTTCCTGCTGAACACCCCTTGGCTCAAAGCAGACCACTACGTGAACTTCTTGGCCACACCCCTCCTCAAGTATGTTTACATGCATTTACTTCTTCAAGTATTTTAACTTCAAGAATCTTCGATATTGTTGAAAACTGTTCGCCTGATGTTCACTTGGCTTGTATTTTCTTCATCATCGAACGAGCTTTTTGTTCAAAAGCATAAAGATCAAGAAAATGCTTAATCAATTAGAGGTGTAAACCGTCAAGTCCCCATTTCTAGACTCTCCATAAGGATGTTGATGCTACCAAAATCCATCGTCGAGCTTCGTTGATCTGAACCGTGCAAACTCGATAACACTCGAGAAAAACAGAGAGTTGTTTGAGCCGTCCTAGGACGATTGGTCCAGGGAATGGACTCTTGCAATCAAGTTAGAAGATTGTAGTTTTTTTTTTTGAAGGGTAGGCTCTGCCTAGACTAATCCCTTGGCAAATTATGACTGTAAGACATATTAAACCTCAGTGGCCACAATTGTTGTGTATGCCTGGATTCGAACCCTGGGCAGATGGGATATTTCACCACATCCCCAGGGCCTTAACCAGTAGGCCACAACCCTTGTGGTTTAGAAGATTGTAGAGTTGTTAGAGAATGTTTTCTTGGTACATAATATATATATGGTAAATAGTCACGCACACTCCTCACCTCTAATGAGGTTTAAACCCCTGACCTCCAAGGAGGCTGGGAACTTTTTATAACCCGGGCACCGCTAAGCGGATGACCCTTTGGTTTCATTATGTTTTTCTTGTACTTTCGAGTCCTTCCTATACTTCTATGTTATTGCTTACCCGTAACCAGGTTTTCAAAATTCATCTTATACGCTTCTCTCTCTTTCACACACTTTTTGCAAGCCGGGGGTATTTACGGAAACAACTGCTCTACTCTTGAGGTAGAGGTTAAGTCTGTTTACATCTTATCCCTCCCAAACGCATATACCGGACTCGTTTGATTTTGTTATTTGAGTCATGTGAGGATGATTCTTGATTTATGTTGCAGGTGGTGGCTGGTGGGTTGCTGGGCTGCATTACAGCAGTAGTTGTTCACTTAATATCATGGGCTCTTGCTTGACCTCTGCTGGTTATGGGTTCTCTATGATAAGGCTCATAGATGCATCCATGACAATAGATTCTATAGCATTTATTTATGTGAAGATATCATTTCAAATTCAGCCACCATAGTAATTATTAGACAAACATTTTGTGTCATCCATCAATTTTATAAATAACTGTAACAGTTGATCAATATGACAAATTTTGTTTCGAATTTGATTAAGAACAATGCATCCGGGTTACCTATCATATGTCAAAATGATTATGGCTATTGTCTAGAATGAAGACGAGTATGTTCGTCAAACTACTTTACCTTATAAGTGAGGGTGATGCTAGGACCCTGTCATATGGCGCTATCGAACGATCTTGGGTACATATCCTAGCCCGTGTTATAGCTTAACTAACAATTCTATAATCTTTTATGAATCTAATTACACAAAATTAACCGAGTATTTCACTAAAATCACCAACAAAGAGCATTCCAACACATCAAAAATGTTATGTCATTGTCACATGCATATGTGTAGACCTATCATTTTTTGGATTACAAAATATTAATTATGTGACATATTGAAGCTAAATATATGAAAACATGATGAGGAATTACATTTTAAGTTGTGGTATATTATGTAATTCAATAAACACAAAAAAGAAGAGTTTGGAGCTATATTGACTAAAATTATGAAATGACAATTTTACTAATCATATGTTTACATAATGACTTCAATTTGTTATAGGTTAAATTTTAATTAATAAATATTTAATTGTTAAAAAATCGTAAAGTTATCGATCTTCATCTTCTTTTTGTTCTTCAAATATTACCAAATCAAACTAAACGAGTTTAGTATATCTCATTTGGTGGCGAAGTCTAGATTAAAATATAGACAAAACATACCTTCTATTGCAAAGAGTAAAGTAATTGTTTATGCCAAAGTTAAGATACTTAATTTTATAATGTTTGATAAAAATATTTATGACTGTGAATACTGTTACCATTTTAAAGTTAAATATAAGATTTAAAGAAACATGCAAACTCATACTAAAAAAAACGAATATAAAGCTATGACGAGTGGATTACACTCTTGGTTCTTGTAGTTTGCTCAAAATTTGGATTTGGTCTCTAAGCTAAACCATCTATATTTATGATCATTAAACTTTTCAGTTTAATAACTTTCAGCAGGGTTGTTCATCGGTTGACATCCAATTGATGTGAGGGGAACCAAACCGATCCAATTATCTGTTGGATATTGGATTTTTCCAATCGAACCGATCCAATAATCCATTGGATGTTGGATTTTTCCAATCCAATAAATGATTGGATCGGTTCGGTTTCATCAATTGGATATTCTTATTGGATGTCTATTGGATCAGATTGGATATCCTTGGATCGGATTGATCCATCCAACATCCAATAGATGATCACATCGGATCAGATCCATTCAATGTGTTAATTTAATCCACTTTTAGTTTGTGTTAAAACCAACACAAGTGAGACTAAAAATTCAAAAACAACAGGAAACAAATTTAGAATTAAGCAAATTGCAAAAAAAATTAACTGGATGATAGTTCGATGAAAAACTGGATGGTAATCGGATGGGTAATTGGATGTTGGTTGGTTCGGTCGGTTCTGGACTACCATCCAAGAACCGACCGATCCAAATTGGATGTTGAGATTTTCAATCCGATCCGATCCAATTACAATTGAACATCCAATTATGCTCGGTTGACTCTAATTGGATCGATCACTTTCTATTTGATCGGTTGACTTTCTGCACAACCCTAACTTCAGGGTACTTGTAGTTAACATCAGTCTTTGATGGCCTATCAGGGACGAAAATCAAATTTCAACTAAACTACATGGACCAAAAATGTAATTCACTATGAAATTAATTGTTCAAAAATATTTTTATATATTCAATCACAAGTCAAATTTTCTAAATTAAAGTACATACAATTATTAATTCAAAATCTTTATATTTATTTAAAAAACTATTAAATTGCCAAAGTAACTTTTCCGTTAGAAAATTTCAAGTTTAGAAAAATAAAGGAAATCAAGAGAACTTAACATATATTTTAAGTTGAACATCGGAATATACAAGCAAAATATTTAAAGTTTAGTAAAGATCTTTAAAAAAAAAAGATGTGAATCACAATTAATTTTAAAATGACTTACATTTTTGGTCCTGTAGTTTGTACAAAATATGGTTTTCGTCTCTGGTCGTCTTTAAAAGACTGATTTATAACCATTTGGGTTGTGGCGCACTGATAAAACCTTTTAGTGGAAAATCTCATCTAAACAGGGTTTAAATCTAGGCGTTGCGAAAACCCTTGTGACCATGGAGATTCATTTGCGATGACTCCAGACCATTCGTGGTCATCCGGGGATTAGTTGGTGCACGTAAGCTGACCCAGAAACCTATGGTTACGAAAAAAAAACTGATTTTGTGATGTTAACTACGAAGAAGACCCGAGTATTTTGAAATTAAAAAGTTAGAGACGATAAATATAGATATTTCGTTTTAAGAATCAAATCCAAATATTGTACAAATTCACTCTTTAGTATTTATTCTTAATTTCATTACAAAATTATAAGTATGAATTTAATTCATAAAATCAATGCAATATTTAGGGGCTGTTTGACTGTTGCTGAATGGTTTGATGCAGAATGATTAAATAGTCAGAATGATTAAGAGACTCTTATGATATAGTGCAACATGAAATACGATTGTTTGCTAATTATTCATAGCTGAAATCAGGGCTATGAATGGTTAAGGGATGACCATGATACAAAATCATTCAGAGGGTTTTGAAACCATTAAAAGACTGTTCTTTTTTTGCTAAATAAGATTCATCTCTTAACGATTTCAAATGTTGTCTTTTAATGTAACCATTAAGAGGTAAACAAACGTCACCTTGATTAAAAAAAAAAAAAAAGAATACATATAAAATTATAAAATTTAATAAACAATTCATTTTGTTATAGCAGCCAATATCTGTCACATCCCGATCAAACATCTAAATCGTTACCCGTATACAGGATGGAAATATCGTCGCTCTCCGATACACCTTTCCATTTTCTTGTCTAACTTTCTCCCTCAAAAATCTTTTCCTACAAACACCAATCACCGCCGCTGTTTATCAATTGACGCCGCCGGCAACCGCTTTCCAGTATTCTATGAGAGAGACCGACGCCCACTACTTGATCTGAGAATTTTCAAGGTTTTTGTTCTCTTTTATACGTTATCCTATTCTTCGATTTCTAGGGTTTCACGATTCATCGCAATTAAGAGAAGAGTGACATACTAGATTGGATTACAAACATTGATTATTCTGATTTTGTTTGATCCATATATTATTATTTCCCGATCTGTGACTGGTTCGATTTAGAATTACGTATCGGTCTGTTCGTTTATAGTAAAGCTTTTGGGGGGTTAGGGTTTTAGAAATCAGTTTCTGTCTTGTTTTGTATATAAACAAATCTATGGCCGCAGGAAGGCATGGGGGATACTACAATGAATTTAGGGAGAATGAGGCTGATTTTGATGCATCCAAGAGGGAAATTCCTTATTCTAGAGGTGAGTATGAACGCTTAAAGAATGGTAGCAATCAAGATTACGAGAGGGGTAGGAACAGGGCTCGTGATGGCAAAGACAGGGGTAGAGTTAGACAGAGGGATGTCAAAGAAAGAGAGTCGGTGAACAGTGGGGGTTACCAGTCTGTTTCTAGTAGGAGTGATTCAGGAGGTAGTGGTGGTGATGGAAGTTTGAGGCATCGCGAGTATCCTATTAGAGTTAGGGATAGGGAACCTGGGGAGTTGTCTAGTGATAGTGGGTCTGATGCGGCCATTGATTTGGAAATACATGGTAAAAATGATAAGGGTTCTAGGCTAGAGGAAGCGGCCCGTTCTCATTCTCCGAGTAAGAAGAGGAAGTTCTCACCTATTGTATGGGATAGAGATGACAAGGAAGTGGGTAATATATCTAAGAGTAGATTTTCTACAGCTAATGCTACTGTTGCTATGCCTCCAGTGCCCAAGTCTTCTCGGCAATCGCCTGATCCTATTCCTCCACCTGTTGTACAAAATTCCACCCTAGAAAAGGACAAGCTTCAGACTGCTGAGCATTCTCCAGGTAGTACCCCTGTTGATATTGGGACACTTGATTCTTATGGTTTTGAACCCGATGCTGGTCTATCTTCTTCCCCACTTCATGAAGAGCATGTGGACTTATCTTCTTTACCTCCCCAGGAAGAGCGTCTTGTCTATGTTCAGAATGCAGGGCAACCAGAAGATGAGGATTATGTGCCTGCGCACAATATAAGATCATCTCGGTGGGCAAATGATGCCAATTCTCCAGCTGATGAAGGTGAAGTTTCTGATGCATTGGGCAACCACAGGATTCAGAAGAGGCGAAAAATGCCTTCTGGATCTGATCATCTTGGATCGGGAAAGCAGTCATTGAGTCCAGAGATTGGGGAGCTTCACAGGGAAGGCTCTGAAGGAACTAGAACACGATCATCCGAGTCCTATGAAAATGGCTATCATATTAGGGCTTCAAGTAGTGACGACTACCCAGAGAAGGAGTTGGCAAGGAAGGACTACATGGAGATAGATGAGGATCACAGTAGTGGTCGCCCTAGTGTCAGCCAATCATATACCGATTCCGAGAGCGAAGATGGCTCTTGTGGTACCACACAGCCTGCTCTCCCTCCTCAAAGAAGTGTAAATATGCTACAAGGTTGTAGAAGTGTTGATGAGTTTGAGAGATTGAACAAGATAGATGAAGGCACTTATGGAGTTGTCTACAGGGCCAAAGATAAAAAGAGTGGAGAAGTTGTTGCTTTAAAAAAGGTGAAAATGGAGAAAGAAAGAGAAGGATTTCCTTTGACTTCATTGAGGGAAATAAATATCCTTCTTTCATTTCATCACCCTTCAGTGGTAGATGTGAAGGAAGTGGTGATTGGCAGTAATCTGGACAGCATTTTTATGGTAATGGAATACATGGAACATGATCTTAAGGCATTGATGGAGACAATGAAACAACCTTTTAGTCAGAGTGAAGTTAAATGCCTTATGCTCCAGCTTTTAGAGGGAACAAAGTATCTCCATGACAATTGGGTTCTTCACCGAGATTTGAAGACATCAAATTTACTCCTAAACAATCGTGGTGAGTTGAAGATTTGTGACTTTGGATTATCTCGTCAATACGGAAGCCCTTTAAAGCCCTACACTCATTTGGTGGTGACTCTTTGGTACAGGTCAGCATCAGTATTTGGTGAATTTCACGTCTTCCATATTGTATTGTTTAAATGCCGACTTTTCTTATTGCTACTACTTTTCTTATTGCTACTCCATGATATTATCAGCCCTTATCAGCTTCCACAAATACATTCTCATTTTAAAGCTACTGGACTTTGTCTATACGCTGTACTTTACCATTGCATATTCCAAGTATTTTACTTGGTTGCAAATTCTCTGATGGTGTTGTTCTTGATTTACAATACTCAAGATTACACTTTATAGATTATTGGAATTTGTCGAGTTCTGCTCTGTGATTTCTTTTGAGATGATGTTGTTAGGTATGATTGTCTGATTTTTAGAATAGTTACCTTGAGATGGTTGGTCTTATTAGACGTCTTTGTGTTACATGTTTGCCGTGCTAATCTAATTTGTGTAGTTTTACTCTTTTAGGGCACCGGAACTTTTATTGGGAGCAAAACAGTATTCTACTGCAATCGACATGTGGTCATTGGGTTGTATCATGGCTGAATTGTTATCAAAGCAACCATTGTTCAACGGAAAAACAGAGTTTGATCAGCTTGACAAGGTAAGTCTAACTTATATAGCTTGTGATACATATTTATTGAACAGCAACACTCTCTGTATGCAACAAAACTTCTTGTTCTCCTTTGGTTTCAATAGAAATGCAATATTTTCTTTTGGGATGTCCCATAAGAAGTGAAGCATTTTAAGTTTGGAAAGTCTAAAGGTGAAATTACCTATTTTCCTCAATGGTAGTTGTGTTTTATTTTCCGCTATAGGAGCTTATTATTTGAATATGGAGGTGAAATGCAAGTGTATTTTGATATTTGGTAAATAATAATTCTATTAGTGGTCGTATAGGGGACCAAGTGGCCTTTCGGCCAATGGTATTAGTGGATCTCTACAACCTTCAGGTTCTGAGTTCATGTCTCGTAAGAGATATAAATTTAACAGATTATTGACTGTTCCAAAAAGGTAGGTGTAAAGGGTCCATGGTAGCATTTTGTGTGGTATGGACTCGTAATCATTAATATCGGATAATGACCTAACAAATGATTCTACATGATTTTTTTTATAACTAATTTTGACCAACATTTCACCATTGGTTCTGCAATTCAACACTCCACTACTTGAATGACCACAAAAATGATGTGGCATCTGGCATGCGAGGCTGTAATGTATTCAATCTCCAGTGACCACCTTCCTATCTCAAGCTTAATACAATCAGAAAGAATGCTTATATCAATATAATCTTGATCGATTGAAATTTGTGGTTAGTAACCATTGACATTATCTTCAGTGTTCTATAAGCAAGCCTAACCATCCCATCTATTTCATCAGAAACAAGCAAACTGTTACCCTCATAAAAATCACACCTCAGTTGCATCAATTGAACAAAATAAACCTAGGATCTGAGGTCTCAGAAAAGTTATCTGAAGAGGGACTGTTTGCAGTTGCAGAGCACTCGATGACAGAAGAAGTGTTTAATTAATTTGGATAATTCTTCGAAGTCCTAAAATCATGTAAATTCTCACCAAGTCAAAGATTCAAGTTCTCCTTGCTCCGAACTTTTTCCACTACCCGTATACCCATGTTAGTTCTACAGAAAAAACCTCAACCTTTAGACAGGATGTATAAATTTGGACTATTGTTGAAGCCCTAAAATCATGTATAGGTCAAATATTCGACTTCAAGTTGTCCTTGCTTTCAAGTTTTTCTGTCACTCATATAACCATATTAATTCTAGAGAAGAAAACCTTGACCTCTCAAAAAGGATGTTTTAACCAGAAAAAAGTTGGCCATTTGTCATTGCAATTGTTTTCCCACCTATTTATGAATATCCATGGAAGCATCATGCAGGAATTTCAGCCATTCAAATTGACTGGAGTGTCTAAAATGGAGATATAACACAGAATATTTATCAAGTTGGCTAAATAATAATTTGTTTGTCAAATTGACAAACTTGTAAAGATAGGATGCTCTTTTGGATAATAATCTGCTTTATTATCCCGCTTTGTTGTTCTTTTGTTGCTGTTGCTGCCTTGATAGTATTAAAATGTTTATTGCAGATTTTCAAAACCCTTGGCACACCAAATGAGGCTATTTGGCCTGGGTTCTCAAAACTTCCTGGAGTGAAGCTGAATTTTGTCAAGCACCAGTAAGTGTTCATTTTCTTATATTGAAATGTTCTTATGTTGAATATGAGGTTCACATTTTCTTGTTTGCCACTGTTTTCCCAGGCTTCCAGCTTTGGGTGATTTTCTGGTCTGGCTTTCTGGCCTCCATTGGTGACAGATTCAGTTATGTTGCAAGTAGTTCTTGGTTTTATTGACAATCTTCTATTCTCCTCAGGTATAATTTATTACGTAGAAAATTCCCTGCAACATCTTTTACCGGATCACCAGTTCTATCTGATGCTGGGTTTGACTTGCTGAACAAACTTCTAACCTACGACCCTGAAAAGGTATCATTTTGTAATTGAATGACAGTCTATGGTGAAAAAGTTTCACTTCTCTGTATTGTCAATAATTTTCGGGAATTCTGGAATATTTGCAGCGGATAACAGCTGAAGCGGCTCTTGAACATGAGTGGTTTCGTGAAGTCCCTCTTCCCAAGTCCAAAGATTTTATGCCCACTTTTCCTGCCCATCATGCGCAGGACAGGTATCATAGCTGTACCTTTCCAAACATTTTAACCAGTCAAGCCTGTTCTCGAATCTAATCAATATTACCCACTTATTTCAGGCGTACACGTAGGGTAATGAAGAGTCCTGATCCTTTAGAGGAGCAGCGTAGGAAGGAATTGCAGCAAGCCAAATTAGGGACAGGTGGTTTGTTTGGCTAAGATAAAGGGTGCTACAAAGCTTTTATCTCTCTGATTTAGTTTTGTGCAGTACTAAAACATGACATTGTTGAGGTGAAAGCCCATGTAGTGAAAGGAATTGACAACATTTGCAGTGAGGTGATCATCACTCATGCTGTTTTTAGCAGGCGCCCTTCATGATCTGGTGGGGAGATATTTTTGCTTCTGCTTTCTGACCAGATACATAGCCAGGTTGACTTCTTTGTGCAAGGTGTGGCACAGTGGCCTTGCTTTTGGGGAAATTTACTGTTAGGAATTGTCTATGTAGCAACTTTTTAATTCGTGTACTGTAAGCAATTCATAAATTTAGATTTTAATATCAGAAGGGTTGTTCTTGCTATTACTTTCATCTTTCTTAATCTTCGTATTGTGTTTGCAAGAGGTGGTTGGTGTAGCATGGAGGGACATTCTTAGCTTGTCATTGACGGAGTATTTAACAGAAAGTTATGCACTTTGAAGGTAATACATTATATCTGATATACTTGTAATGCTGTCAAGGATCATTAATTTTTTCCTTTGGGCCAATCCCAATGTGATTATAGCAGCATGCTATAGTTTTTGTAGCATGGATATTACTTTTTCCTTGCTGGTCCCTCTTCTTCATATATGCATGTTGGTACGTGGCAAATGAGTTTCAAATTTGTAGTTCTACTTTTGCATAGGTCATCTTTTCTCTCATGAGTCATGGATTCTCGCGGTGAAGGTGATTGAAGGATATTATTGTTCATGTTGAATAAAATGTTCCATACCCTAGTCCAGTAGTAGTTGCTTTGCTCTTTCCCTTTCTGTACCAGACTAGCTATCTGAAGCTAAGCAGTTAACACGGTTTATTGCGGAAATTGCGGTCAGGACCTAGAATTGCGATTGCGGTTATTGCGGTGAAATAGCTGTAAAAAATAGGTTCATAAATTAATAGGAATATATATATATATATATATATATATATATCTTAATAATTAATATATTGTATTCCTAACACATATCAAGTCAAATAATTCATTAATTCAAAAATAGTTTCAAACCACACAAGCAACATAGTAATAGAGTTTATAAATCTCGTAGATGATTAAATGAACTAATTGCAATCCACTTTAAATTTTAAAGGTAGGTAAGTAATATTAAATTGCTCCTTGTTTCTTTTGGTTCTTGAAAGAGTTATAAACTAACATAACATAACATAATCAAACCATTCAATTGCTCACTATTTCTTTTGGTTCTTAACTGTATCTGCACTCTTCATTATAAAAAATTTCACTCATACAGTCATATATGTACTATTGTTTGTCTATTGACTTCTTATATCATAACATAACAATGCAATCATGTTTTACCCTACATCGGTAGCTAAAAAATCTAAAGCAAAACAGTAATTTCTTTGAAGCAATCATTAACCTGGACTGCAATCGAGTGGACTGATGTCTGATGGTCGATGGAATCGAGAATAGGAGCCGATTAGGATAAGTCTTGATCCGATTAGAAGAAGTCTTGAAGGGAATCGAGTGGACTGATCATGAAAAAAGTCGGCTGCAGTGCTGGACTGATAAGTTAAGTCGTTGAAATTGTGCGACCTTTTTTAGACTAAGGGTTTGAAGATGAGATTGAGATGAGAGAAGTGGACCTTTTTTAGACTAGGTTAGTCAAATGTCCAAGTCTAGAAATAAAAAAGCCCACAAATAAAAAAGCCCAAACACATAGTCTAGGAAAATTGCGTTATTTTGGACCGCAATTTTTTACCAAATTTCGGTGAATAGCGCCGCAATTTGCGGTACCACTATAATCGACCGCAATTTGGTACCGCAATTTTTCCAATACCGAAAACCGAAATTGCAATTTCGTCTAAATTGCGGCGCAATTAACTGCTTAGATCTGAAGAATCCCAGTAGGCATGGTCCAGAGCTGTATAATGCATGTATAATCCCACCATCAGGATGTGTTTGATTGGTTGATACCGGTGACATTGAATTTCTTTGTTTACCAGTAGGGTCTTCCAAAATGTTGAAACTACTTTAACCAAATAACTTGCTTCAACATTGATGATCCGGCCAAACGAATTAAGTTCACCTGGACTACTACCCTGGAAGCTTGATCCATTAATGTCTTGAATTGCTTTGAGGGCACATTTATTGATTTGGCTGCTGCTGTAGAATCTATAAAGGATTGTGATGGTAGTGCTTGAAGGTGCTTGGGTTTGATGTTTCTTGGAAAATATGATTTCGTCAACTGCTATCAGGGATGATAAAAGGTATTATATAGGGATTCCCATGGGTTCCAAGATGACCAAGGTCCATCCTCCTTTTCTTGTTCTTGCCAGCTCACATTTGTCCTCTACCACTCTAACACAGTCCGTGCTTTGCACCGGAATTGTTTCTGTTTATTGAGGCAGAGCACGGAGTGATTAATGCCTAGGCAGAAATGACTTCTAAGTAGAACAAATTTGGATACCCTACCCCATAAAATAATGATGCATGTGCTTTTTGTTTGTAGCAGTTGCTGGACTCCATTTTCCACAAGTATGTAGCTTTTCTGCTACTCTTTTTGTTCTAAAACTGAAGGCTTCTTTTGGCTTTTAAGCATTTAAATGTACAGAAGTTCTCATACCCAACAAACTAACGTCATTGTCAAATTTTGCATTTTGAGAACTAGGCTTGAAATTTCATAATAAGAAAGGAAGTCGTATTATGAAATGGATGGGGTACTATTTCAAGGAAATTGTCAAAGCATCTTATTACATAGAAGTAATATGCTTTTAATTGAAATGATCCGTCCTTCATTCCAGAAAAGGGTGTGGTTGGGATTTGTAAGAGATGCTAGCATGATTGTTTCACTTTTGTTTCCCTTGAGTCGATGTTGCTCTATCTCTTTGTTTCTAAATTTTTGGTCAAGTATGCATAGTTTCAGTATCCTGATTTTTTTTACGTCTATCTGCAAATGTCACTGCAGTATCAAAGTTGACGAGGTTACCTGTGCATCCAGAAACTTGTAAAATTTCCATTTAATTTTCCATTCTTCAGGTACTTTTTGTCCATCCATCCTCATCAATGTACCTTTCTATGCTTAAAATGTGTATGATCTACTGAACTAAAATTTCATCTTTACCTGCTGGAAGCTTCTTAGATTTAGGAATCACGTGATTTCTACCTGCATCTGAAACACTGTTCTCTCTTAAATTGTGAAATTTGTAGGGGGACAATTTTTATAACAAAAAGACG
The DNA here is from genome assembly GCA_954870635.1 of Arctium minus. Lineage (NCBI taxonomy): Eukaryota > Viridiplantae > Streptophyta > Magnoliopsida > Asterales > Asteraceae > Arctium > Arctium minus. The sequence continues at coordinate 22,775,009 of OX941084.1, forward strand.
TATGTTGCATGGAAGGTTTAGGGATCTCATGTTCTGATGAATTCATATTAATTGTTAAAAAATACAAAGGTGCTGTTTGGTATTAAACCAACATCTTTTACTCTAGCTTTAGGAAACCCATGATCCTACATGCATCCAAATCTAACGAGAACTTTATATAGTGCATCATTTTATAATAAAAAGTTTGGCTTTTGCTAATTTCTCTATCAGAGACACTTTTAACTTAAGACTAGGATATAACATATGCCCACTATGTATGTTTCAGGGTTAACTTGATATCGTTGCAACTGACATGCAATTGTAAGTAACACTAGAATTTCTCGATTGATATTTGCTGGATAGACTTTTAACAACTGATTTGATTAGTTTACCTTGCGCAAGAGCTTTCTTTGTTCTCCAAGTTTCGGAAACTTGTACTGTGTTTACTGAAGTATATGGTAAACAATTTTCCTTTGAGATGAATTGCAGAGTTTACTGAAACATCTGGCCTACAGTTAAAAAGGGCTAAATGTATAGTGTAAAGTGGAGTCAGTAGTTCCATGAGTTGGTAGTTCAAGGGGCCGTTTACCAACACTAACCAGGTAAAAGTCACCACCCTCACTCACCTTACCTAGTAAAATTTCCGGCCATCAAAATGGCACAGTAAGCAACAATCTTACCCAGCAAGTGCTAAACGGGTAAGAGTCACCACCATATTATCGGGTAAGATTTTCGGTCCTTGCCATGCTCATTTGGTAAGGTAAGTGACCCGGGGTTAGTATTTGGTAATCGGCTCCTAAGTGATAAATTTGGCACATGAAGTATATTCTTGTTGCAAACTGTTGAATTTAGAGCATCTCGCAGCATTTTAAGCCCGAGTAATGAAGCATTCTCATGTTTAAACAAAGTCAGTGACTGGACATTCTTTCTTTGAATTTAAACGTATATTGATTGATTGGGCATGCTAAAAAACCATTTAGTTGTTTGATTTCTCCTATTTGTTTTTGGGGATGTTTGAAGTCTCTGTGTGTTGTGCATGGCTTTTAAAGAGTGGATAGCAGTGATGACATTAAGTTGGTTGGTGTTGAGCTTATATTTTTGATGTGAGATTTGGCATGCTCCTGATTTAGAAATGTTGTCAATATTCTTGTTATCATGAGAAAACAATTCCTGCTAATTTGGTCGAAAAGAAATTTGTTCTTTTTTGGTCATTTATAGCAGAAGCTACATTCTGGAGGAGCAAGCACTGAAATTGAGAAGCAGCTACATTGAGTAAATGTAATAATGTGATTATTCTGACACTGTCCTTCATATGTACAGGGTTGGGTTCACGTGAACTACTTTTCCGTTAGATCATCTCCTGGGCATTAGTTTTCTTTGATCTCACGAATCTTCATCTTTTTATCTTAAACAGTGGTTTCACATGATACTATTACCCCACCACCCATTCCAATTATCAACCAGCCCCACCTAACCTGTCAAACCCAACTCCCACTCTCACTCCACCCCAACCAACCCCTAACACCAACCATCCCACCCCCACCCTACTGCCCCCCACCCAACCACCATACTGCCACCACGAACCACCACCCACCACCCCGCCCACCTAACACTACCCCCAAGCACCACCTGCATCACACCACCAAACTCACCCATCTCAATCACCCATCACCCACCACTGCTAACGCCTCACCCAACACCCCCACCACCCCATTCCATCTCATCCCCCACCACCCCACTCCACCATCTCATCCCCCACCACCCCCACCCACCTATCGCCACCAAGAACCACCACCCACCACTCCCTAACACTACCCCTACCAACCCCACCTACCACATCACCAAACCTACCACCATCGATCACCCCCACTCCACCTATCACCACATCTACATTGTGGATGGTGGTGCATGGGGGGTTCATGGTGGGTGGGGGTGATGAGGTGGTGGCGATGTTGGTGTAGGTAGGGTTGGAGTGGGTGGTAGGTGGGGGTGATCGATGGTGGTAGGTATGGATGGTTTTTTTGGGAAAAGGAGGTGGGGGTGGTTGGATGGAGGGGCGGTAGGGTGGTGGATGCTGGTGCTTAGGGTGGAGGGTGGTGGGTGATGAGGTGGGGTGGTGTTGGGTGGGATGTGGGGAGGTGTTGGGTGGGTGTTTGAGGTAGAGGTGGTGCTTGGGGTTCGTGGTGGGTGGTAGGGGTGATAACGGACGGGTCAGATCAGATCAGGCCCCAATACCCGATTGGATATCGGGTGAAACTCTTGGAACTTGAAACCCGCTGGAAGCCTGCAAAACCCGCGGATCTCGTGTTAGTTTGGGTTAGATATTGGGCCCTAAAATTCTGCCCAGAATTCAATTTTTCCTGAATTTAGGCGGAAGCCAAGATTCATTTTTTTCATTGCTTTTTCAATTTCAACCCGGATTTAAGTATCTAATAGCCAAATACAAAATCATTCAGAGAGTTTTAGAACCATTAAGAAGTAGATTTTTTTTGTCAAATAAAAATTTTATCTCTTAGCGATTCAGAGGTTGTCTTTTAATAGAACTATTAAGAGGTAAACAAACAACTCTTTAGTTCTTATCATCAATTATCTTCCAACTCTTGAAGCAAGTGAACTATCATCGTCATGGATAGAGCTCCCAATTTGTCAATTTTGCAAGTTTGAAAGCAAATTAAAAAGTATAAGAAAAAAAGAATAGTGACTCAAATACATCATGATAAACTAATGTCGTGCCTTTCTTAAATTTCTCAATTTCATCTATATTTTTTTCAACCGCAATTGACTGGGTATGGCTCCATAACCAATCTTGCGTACATATCAGGGCTTCTACAATTTAGGAGTTAAAACTCCTAAAATTATCCAACACCCTCCCACTTGTAGTAAAGGTCAATTCAAATACAACGGTAGAAATGAGCAAAATAAGTACATCTCTTAGAAACCTTTTACTATTCACTTTCCATCATCTTAGAACATCAAAATCATTGCTATTATCTATAATGGACTCACTTATACTTCAAGCTCACTCTTTTGTTTAGTAAGACCCCACTTTTAATCTTTTGCTTATTTAATTGACTTTTTAATCTAGAGTGTATCCTTCCAATAGGGACACATTTTCCCGGTTGAGAATTGATTATATTGGAAGGTTCAGAATCAGAACTAGAATATTTTGCCACAGTCTTAAAATAAGTGAGTTTAGACTTTACCTTTTTAAAACACTCTTCACCATACAATTGATTCAACTAGACTTGCATGTATTCAACTTTATCTCTTGAATCCAATATATTGGCAAAGAAGATCACGAAGTTCATCTTTTTTGAATCACCCTAATATCTATCAAACTTTTCTTTCATTGTTTTACCCATATTGTGTTTATAGAGAAAATAAGAAGATAGTCAAGAATTAAAATATGTAAATCACAATATAATTCAAATGAATTAAGCCTGATTATGTAAATAGTTTTACCTATTTAGTTTTACTCGGAGATTGCCCCATATTCGCAAGAATGCAACTCAAATAAAAAATTTCAGATAAATAAGAATTAGAAGTCATATAAAGAGACCTCGAGATTCTCACTGTCATCTCATAAAAGGTTTTCAGAAGGATTACGAAGCTCTCTAAAGATTCCCAATCGATATATGAAAGCACATAATCACCCAAATCTAACTTGAACGAGACATCATGTCCATCATAGGTTTCAAACATAGTTTTTTATAAATAATGATAGTCCGAAGCATCATGTAAGTGGAGTTCCATCTAGTAGGAACATCAAGACATAAAGAATTTTTTTCTTCCACCCCAAACAAATTTGCAAGTTCTCTAAACTTTGCCAGCCTCGAAGGAGAGCCCCTTAACCACCTAACACAATCCTTAAGCTTCTTAACCGACAAATTTGCCATTTTTAATCCATCATGGACAACCAAATTCAAAATATGTGCAATGCTTCGCATAAGCAAGTATTGAACCCTAACATATGAACACCCCCATGACACTAGTTTGTTTCTCAAGAACCCAATGACAATATCATTACTAGATACATTGATTACTGTGATAGTAGAAATATTTTTTATCCCCCAATCAACCAAACAACACTCTAGGGCTTTGGCTATGGATTCCTCCTTGTGTGAATGGATTGGCACAAAAGAGAGAATCTTTTTATTCAAAATCTATTGTTCACCAATAAAATGTGCGGTTATGCACATATAATTGATCATTTGCACATATGCCCAAGTGTCGGTGGTTAAACTAATACGTTGTGTTTTCCTTAAAGTTTCTTAAGTTTCGTCCTCTCTTCAAAAAAGATACCAAATATATCTCTATTAACCATCCATCTAGATGGTATCTTAAACATAGGACATGCAAGCTCAACAAATTGTTTAAACCCCATCCTCTTGACAAACTTGAAAGGTAGTTCATCAATAATCACCATCTTAGCCAATGATTTTCGAACAACCTCTTGATTAAACACCCAACTAGTCAAACACTTTCACTATTTTCAGACTTGGCAACTTGGAATGCCAAGATAGTCTGTCTAGTTTATTTCGAGTGTGGGTTTTCAAAGCATGAAAGCATGTGATATTTAAGGAGAAAGTGTCATTCTTTTTAACCTCGATCGTATACGTATTTCCACAATATTGACACTTTCCTTTGACCAACAAACCCTCATTCTTTATTTTTTTTTTCAAAATGATCCCAAAACTTGAGATATAGTTTTTGTAGCTTTTCGCTTCTTTGTACTTTCAGTTTCAGATGGTTGTTGACCTTGACCACTACTACCAGCTTGAGACATTCCAATATTTTCAATCTTTAATTCTAAAAATAATTAACAAAATCACAAAATCAATTGTAAATTAGTGACTAGTTCCAGAATCCAGACATTACAACAAAATGACAAAGTGAAAACAAAACTTAACCCTCATCAATGATCAAACCACTCAATTAAACAATGAGGGTTTGTTGGTCAAAGGAAAATGTCGATATTGTGGAAAAACGAATGCAGACGAGGTTAAAAAGAATGGCACTTTCTCCTTAAAAAATCACATGCTTTCATGCTTTAAAAACCCACACTCGAAAGAAACTAGACAGACTATCTTGGCATTCCAAGTTGCCAAGTCTGAAAATAGTGAAAGTGTTTGACTAGCTGGGTGTTTAATCAAGAGGTTGTTCGGGAATCATTGGCTAAGATGATGATTATTGATGAACTACCTTTCAAGTTTGTCAAGGGGATGGAGTTTAAACAATTTGTTGAGCTTGCATGTCCTATGTTTAAGATACCATCTAGATGGACGGTTAATATAGATATATTTGGTATCTTTTTTGAAGAGAGGACGAACCTTAAGAAATTTTTAAGGAAAATACACAACATATTAGTTTAACCATCGACACTTGGGCATATGTGCAAATGATCAATTATATGTGCATAACCGCACATTTTATTGGTGCACAATGAAAATTGAATAAAAAGATCGTCTCTTTTGTGCCAATCCATTCACATAAGGGGAATCCATGACCAAAGCCCTAGAGTGTTGTTTTATTGATTGGGGAATAAAAAATATTTCTACTATCACAGTAACTAATGTATCTAGTAATGATATTGCCATTGGGTTCTTGAGAAGCAAACTAGTGTCTTGGGGTGTTCATCTGTTAGGGTTCAGTACTTGCATATGCGATGCATTGTGCATATTTTGAATTTGGTTGTCCAAAATGGATTAAAAATGGCAGTGTCGGTTAAGAAGCTTAGGGATTGTGTTAGGTGGTTAAGGGGCTCTCCTTCAAGGTTGGAAAAGTGTGGATCCTAGAACAGTGCAATCACAATAATAATCAATAAAGATTAGAGATTTAGCCATAAAACCTGGTCATATGATTGAGGATGCCCTGGGGTAATAGAACAAGGGAGGAAGAAAGGAAGGAGCTTCGACTCCAGTTCCGCAAAGGTAGACTTTTTCCAGGTTAGCTAGAGAGAGCGATATTCATCTTTTATAGCTTGTTTACCGGAGGCCTCATTTTCAGGTTTGATAGAATAAAGAAATAGAATAGATCTCTCTTCTTAAAGTATACAAGGCGACTGAACGGTCGCCCCCTAATTACTACAACTCACTTTCAAGGAGAGGCGCGGAAAACTGCTCGATAAAGGTTTAGAGATTTGAGAGAGAATTTTCTATATGCGCTTGTAACTCTATAATGACCATTAACCTCTCTAAACCCTAATCACACACTATTTATACAAAGGGACTAAACCTAAAGCCCAAGGCCCATTAAACAAGACTAAGCCTAATAACAATTATAAATGCTTTTATAACGCTTCAAATAATAACAATTAAATTCTATAAATGCGTTATACAACTTTCAACGCACTAGGATTTTTAGTCCTAACAATCTCCCCCTAAAGTTGAATAAAACATTTATCATTTTGAAACCTTCAGGTATTGATCTTCTCTCCCTCTTGAATCTCTGAAAAAACTTTGGTGTTGCTTGTCTTAATGTCTTTTCAAGCTCCCCCTAGAATAAAGCTCTTGGTCTTCATATTTCAACTTTGTAACCAGATTCAATGTACAATAGCCTTGATTGAACGCACTATTGAGCAACTTTCAACTGTAGAAACTCAACACATCGGATCATCACACAAAAAAGATAATGTGTGAGTTACATGACATTCCACAATGCATATTCAGTTTAAAAACAAAGAATCTGTCTTTGAACCGCGAGTTGAATATACTTTCAGCTTAAGAACTTGTTTCAATCAGCTCGTAGAAGGAAAAAAAAAACTTGTAGCAGAACACCATATGATCAGGGATAGAAGAACTGCAATCTTTGAATCTAATGGCTTTTCAACCTCAGATAAGAAATTCTGTTACTCTCCCTCAGATTTTGCTAACTCCCCTTCAACACGATAATCTGTGTCTTTGAATTTTGTGTTGTTCTCCCCCCTCATGATGATTAGGAGAATCCTGAGTATCATGTATGTTCAAAGACTAACTGGATGAGTAGCAAAATATCAAATTAAACGTTTTAGTAACCAAGGTGGGTAATCAGCTAACACAGAAACACAATATTAATTGTTATAACAACAATTAAAGTAATTGTGTAGCCTATTTTCAGAGTTGGCATCGGGGTATCTTTGATAGGACTTCCAGTTATCACTGAAGTAAAATATTAAAAATTATATCTCAAACTGTTCCGACAATATCACAAAGATATGCGATTGGAATCACAAAGATTCATGCGTGTGTGAAAGAAATATAATCATATCGATTAGGCTCAAAGATTGATTCAACCTGGGACGCATGTTATAAATCAATAAACACAGTGAGTAGAATATGAAGTTCGGAGACCGGAGCTGATGTCTTCCTTTTTCAATATCTAAGTCCTCCGAGTGAGAAATAGATAAAATATGTGCTAAATCTCCTTGCATATATGAAACAAGTATCTTTTATGAGATATTAAACTGAGGATTGGGGATGCTATAAGTACCATACCAACTATTAACGTACCTTGGATGGACAAAGTCACTATTTCCATAGTGAGTGCAACAGATCTTTGCTCGGTTTAGATTGATCAACTTCGCTGTAGAATAGACATAAGTAGGTGAATCGGTTTTGGAAACAAATGACTTTGTATCAACTACAGGAGAATCATGAGACTTGTTTCCATCACTACTTTCTGTAGTTGGTTTCTTTCGCCAAACCATTTTGATTTTTCGAAACACTTTGAATCATCAACAAGAGAATTATAAAAAAGATTTGAAGGGCGAATCCGATCTTTTGAAAATTTATTTGATTTGACAAAACTCTTCGATGAAATAGTTGTAGAAGTTGAACTTGAAGAATAAGGAGACTGAACAACATTATCGGGACTGACTTATTCAAATAAATCAACTTTAGGATTTATCTCTTCAAGTTTCTTGACTTTTATGGATAAAACATTTCTTTCTTCTAGAATCAAGTTAAATTGCTTTTGTAAATCGGATTTTACCTTATGTTCTTTCAAAATCTCTGTTGCTAATCCAAATAATGCCCGGGACAAAAAAATTCTATATGCCTTGATGCTCCCTATGTAACACCCCGATTTTCGTTGGGTAAATTCTAGCGTTAAGACTTCAAGCCTTGTGTATTGTTAGATCTTAGTTATCTTGCATTTACCTTGTTTGTGCGTATCGCGTGTTTAGCGAAGTTCGTGTGTTGAAGCTTGATTCTTAGATTGGGAACAGTGGACTACGCGAGTAACATCGCGACTTGCAAGTCGCGGCACAAGCCGCGTGATCCACTGTCCGTTTTCCATTTCAGGAACACGGGCGACTTATGTCGCGACTTAAGACCGCGGCATAACCCGCGAGATCCCCTGGACACCCAAATACGGGTTTCCTCCTTTGATTTTCATTTAATTTCTTCATCTACCTTCCCCAACTCTCTCTCAACCCTCATAACTTCCCTATCTGAAAATTAGGGTTTCCTCACCCAAATCTTCATCATTTATTGCTAAGAAGTTGCAGTTTCAACCAAGGATTCGAGTCTTGGACTTTGAACCAAACCTCCATTGTCATCTTCTCCAAAGGGTGTCAAGCTAGGGTTTGGGTTTTCTTCTAAAAACCTACTTGGTGAGTTCCTACTATCATTTTTCCAAACTTTATACATATTAAAGCTTACATTTTTGAACTCCTACATATCTCCTTGGGTTTGGATTTAAGTTTATTGCATTTTGACCTAACTTGAGTTTTTGGGAGATTTTAGGGTTCCTAATCATTTTCAAGAAATATAAAGGGTTTCATCTTATTTGAAGTAAAATGGAGTTTTACTTGCACATTTATGTGGGTTACTTGAAAGGATGTATATAAAATCTCATTTTATGATTTTCATTCGTATCAGCAGTTAAACTTGAAAATGCATTTTGGTTATAAAATGTTATTGGAACCATATGACTAACTATGGTTGGTCACAAATGAAATTGTGACAAGTCTAGACTATTACTTGTGGATCCCTAGGTATTGAGTCGGCTTATATTGTTGGGATGTCTATTCCCCTTTTTGTAGCTATAGATGCATTTGACCCTCGGGGACCTTTGGTACGGTTATGTGAGACCAGTTACTAGCCATGGATCATAATGTAGTCCTAGTGAACGAGTATGACTTGGTTTCCTCGGGGGCCTTCCCTCACATCTTAGTACGGAACAGAGTTGTTCGTGGCCATGGATTCCAAGTATTTAGCTCACAACTCGGATTGTAGCCTACTTTTGTGTTCCGCCACAATCCTTGGTAAATCGGGTATCCCCCGTCATCGCAAGATGAATTTTCGGACCGAACGGTCCTTAAGTGACAAAGATTTCATTTGTAAACTAAACTTTTTTTTAGAAGAATTACTTTCGATACAATTGTTTATATCTCTTGAAATTATAAATTGTATGTTCTCACTAGGCTTTAAGCCTAACACTTTTTCTTAAATGATATGTATAACAGGTTCCCTTAGCGGTGGGTTGCCAAGGTCGTGAGTGATGAGCATGGTCTTAGAGGCATTTTTGAGATGACTAGTATTTGATGTTGGGCATTTGTTTAAGTCCCATCTTTTGGTGATTTTGGGTTGACAACCGATGTAATCTAGATAGTCATGTTTAGATTAGTTTGTTGTTGATTTCCATATCCGTTCTCAGATTTTTTGTAAAGGCTTAATATTTTTCCCCTTTTTGGGAGGTTTATACCAAATACAAATGTCATATTGCCAAATTTCCGAATTTTAATTTACTCTAATTTTTAGGGTGTTACAAGTTGGTATCAGAGTTCTAGTTTAAGTGAACTAGGCATGAATGTAAGATGTCTAGACTTAGACTGGGTATGTTAAGCATTGATTCGTGAGTTTGGGTAGAACTTTTAAGATGGGTTAGTCTTAGTGTCGACGGAAATTATGGTTATCAAGCGTTGTGGCGATGGTAACGAGAACCTTTATGTATTATATGTTCATAATCTCACTTAACTAATGTTATTATGAGGATGTTTTACGTGAATGTGCTTGAAATGCCGTTACTATGACAATTGGTGATATGGTAGTACGTTTTCCTTCGTGTTTTATTCTATCTCTCTCTTACTCTTTCTCGTGCTTGTGTTGCAGCCATTAGTTCTCTTATGGTGAACACACGAAGTCGCCAGTTAGGCGATGGAGACCTTCGCGATGTTAGTTCGCCCAATCAAAACCCGGTGGTAAGGGTGTCGGCTGTCGTTCCTCCCGATATACCACCGATATTCACTTGGGAAGTGGAGCAAGTGCCTCGAGTGGAGTTGGCATCCACCAACCCAGTGATTCAAGAGGCAAACCCTCAAGCTGACATGATGGCGGACATCATGCAAATGGTGTCGTCAACCATGGAGAAGCAGCAAGAGGCGTTCTTGAAGTTGTTAGAGGATCGCGATGCTAGCCTCAAGAGAAATGAGGCAGTTGCTGAAAACATCGTGGTTGGTTCTGAGGCACCGGTAATGGGACCAGAACTGAGGAGCACAGGGTTGTTGGTGCTCCGAGAAGTGGGAAGAGTTGTTCCTACAAATCTTTTCTGGGTTGTGGACCACCATAATTCTCTGGTTCCGAAGACCCGGTTGCGTGTGTAAAGTGGATCCGAGCAGTCGAACAAGCCTTCGGTTCATCTGAGTGCGGAGATGACCAAAGGGTGAAGTTCGGTACTCAACTGCTTAGGGATACGGCGCTGACATGGTGGAATGTTATCCAGTCCACCCTTTCTCCTACTGTTTTGGCCCAACTGACTTGGGGCGAATTCAAGGTGAAGTTATTGGAAGAATATTGCAACGAGAGGGCTATGGATCGGATCAAGGCGGAGTTTTGGTCGCTTGAGAAAGGGAACTTGACGGTGAGGGAGTATACCCGTCAATTCATGGAAAAGCTGGGGTTAGTGGGGCCTGTGGCCTCAACAGAGAAGGAGAAGATTAAGGCCTATCTGAAGGGTCTACCGTCGAACATGATGACCATGGTCCGAAATTCGAAGGCTTCCAACCTTCGTGAGACTATTGAGGAGGCACAATTTATGGAGGAGGTTTACGCGAAGAGTAAACCGGAGAAATCTGCGATGGTTGTGGAAAAGAGGAAGTGGGAGAGTAATTCCGCTCCTCCCAAGAGGACTCGACCTTTTGTCGGGAACCGAAACTTCAACAACAACCAAGAAGCTAGGTCGTGCCAAAGGTGCCGATTCAAGCATCATGGTAACTGTAACCCCACTCTGCGATTTTGCGGCAAGTGTGGTAAGAATGATCACATCGCCCGCGACTGCGCGATCTCAGGGATGGTCTGCTTCGAGTGCAAGGCACCGAGGAATATGAAAAGAGATTGCCCGAAGCTCAAGTCGGGTAGCGCACCAGAAAAGAGAGAGAACCCATCTAGGGTTCCGGGTCGAGCGTTCCAGATGACGGCCGATGAGGCCAAGGCATTCGCTGATGTGGTATCGGGTACGTTTCTTCTGAATTCCGTACCTGCTCGTGTATTGTTCGATTCGGGTGCCAGTTTCTCTTTTATATCTGATTTGTTTCATCAAAAGATTGCTATGCCTACTAATAGTCTAGAGAATACGTTAGTGGTAGAGATAGCAGATGGTAGTCAAGTTCTGATCCGCGATGTTCTGAGGAGGTGTACTCTTGGAATTGAAAGGAGAGATTTTCCGATCGATTTGATGCCGATGATTATTGGGGGTTTTGATGTGGTGGTCAGCATGGATTGGTTAGCAAACAATCATGCCGAGATCGTATGTTCCAAGAAATTAATTCGACTTCCCAATCTCAATGGTGAATTTGTTGTGATCTATGGTGAGAAGAGGAAAGGAGAAGTAGCAATAATCACCATGGTAAAGGAGCGCAAATGCTTGGTGAAATGATGCTCGTCTTTCCTAGCCTACGTGATCGACTTCAAGCTCGAGAAGTTAAAACTTGAAGATGTGAAGATTGTGCGTGAGTTTCGCGATGTCTTTCCGGACGACTTGCCCGGGTTACCACCCGATCGTCAAGTGGAGTTTCAGATTGATCTCGTGCCGGGAGCGGCTCCTATTGCTAGAGCTCTTTACCGGTTTACTCTCTTAATAAAGTTTTTTTAATCCATTTTATCCGTTTTTTACTTGAAATGTTATTATATGTGTAATATGCATTATGAATATTGATGTACGTTTTATTGTGTACAACAACTCGACAGTCGACACCATAAGTCTTAGGGGTGTGCATCGGGCGGGTCGGGTGGGTTCGGGTGAGAGAATCAAAAACCCGATCGGATTTCGGATATGGAAATCAAGACCCGAATTTTAGGTTTTGGATTTCGGATTTCGGATTGCTTCGGGTTGGTCGGGTTTCGGGTTGATGTCGGTCGGGTTCGGGTATTATTATAATGTAGAAAATATATATAAATTCAATCGATTTTGAGAATGAATTTCAATCGATTGAATCGATTGAGATATTAATGAAATCGATAGTAAATTTATAAATTAGAAAACATTTCGACCGACTAGAATTTATGATTTTCAAAAGATAAGTAGACAAATAAATATAATTATATAATATATAAATATGTAAGTATATTATTTCGGGTTTTCGGGTGGGTCGGGTGGCCAACGATCAAACCCAGCCCGAACTCAAATATTCCCAAAAAAGTCGGGTTTCAGATTTTCAGATTTAGGGGTATTCGGGTTTTGTAAAAACACTTTATTTTCGTCCTCCAAGTAACTTTAGTTGAAAATGTTAGTTAGTTTAAGTGTATTTTGGTCCTTTTAGCTGCTTTTTTTTTTTCCTTTTTCGGGGTTATTAGATTGTTGAGTAAATTACAATTTTCTTCCCTATATTTTGTCTTTTTCCTTTTTTGTCTTTCCTACTTTATTTTCATTTTCTATTTTTCATAATAAGTCTTTGTTATATTAATTAAAGAGTAAACTCCAATTTTGGTCCCTGTGGTTTGTTGATTTATTTGAAAGCGGGACATGTGGTTTCATAATTCAAGTTTTATTTCTCATAGTTTGAATTTTGCTCTGAAAGAGGGACATGACTACTAACTCCGCTAAAAAGCTTCTTTAGAGCCAAGGGTATTTTCGTCCAACCATGTTTTTGTCTTTTTTTTAAATTCTTTTTCCCCCTTAATTTTACAAAATCCATTAAATTTCAGGGATCAAAATTGGAGTTTATTCTTAATTAATTAATAATAATCTATAATATAAACTATATTATAAAGCATGGATAAAATTCTTAAATACAAATTATTAAGCACAAGGTACCATCATTTTATGCAAGATTTTAAAAATCTTTTAATTTACAAGTATCAAAGCACAAGATACATATTACTACTGCAGACTTCTAACACCCACCAATTTGGTATGTGCAGGGTCTTCCTTTTATGCAGATTTTTCCATGTATCACTATTAATTAATATATTATATTACTATAATTTTGTTTTAATTATATTATTAAATATGTAATTTGTTATTTTTTCTAAATGTCATTAAAATATATAAGATAATCATTGAATTCTAACAAAATACTTTATTTTTTTATATAAAAAACATTATATTATTAAGCCTAAATTAAACAAATTTATATAAAAAAACATTATCACTTTCTAAAAACCATCCAAAATCGTACTGTAAATAGACAAAAAAATAAAATGAAACATTAAAATCGTGATGTATCTTGCTGCATTGCACGAGTACGTTTCTAGTTTTAACTAATAAAAGGACCAAAATACTCTTAACTTTATTAACCAAAGTTAATAAGATGGACCAAAAATGAAATAAAATGACAACCAAAATAACCAAAGTTGTAATTAGTTTTAAAGATGGACCGAACTTAATAAGGAGCGACAAGCATAAAGACCAAAAATGTGATTTACTGTTTATAATAACTAGAATAGTAGAATGACAAAGCTCAGCTGGCAACAAACTTACTTAAATGAGTAGGTTTTAATTGAACATTTGAGCCATAAGTTGATGAGATGCATCAACTTATATTTACAATTGGATCACAAACATACCATGAAATTAACTCTTTAATTACAAGGTTTGTGTAAATAACAAATAACCTTTAATTTCTGATCTACAAACGATGTAAGGTTACAATCAGTCAAAATCAACGATTATATCAACCTTGTTCCATTCTTCATTTCTTTTAATCCTTCACTCGGATTCATAATCACATCTTTAAGTGCAGATTCAAACGAGAACCTTAAACTATTTTGAAAATCAATTATTAATGGTTCTCATTTGAACTTTCCTCGACTATGATTGGCGCCAATGGAACAGAAGTAAGTTTGCATACCGTGAACTTGGCGTGGGAGTGTCTGTCGATAAGTCTTGAAAGGACTAATCCGAATCGTTACGTGTGGAAGAAACATCAGGGCAAACTCTCGCTAGTGAAAACCGTAGTCCTGCCTAGCACAAAGAGGACCAGCGATAGCTCGATAAAGAAGATCGTGTTTATCAGACCACGGTCCACCGTCCAACCATATAAAGTAATCCCTCCAGGATTATTCTGCAGATACATCACTGCACAAAGGTTCAACATCATCAATCAAAACTCTCAATTTTACAACAAGTCAAACCATACATCACTCCAAAAGCTGATCATTTGCAGACTTAAGCCGGACACAATCATTTTTTTTTTGTTCAACGGGCCTAATATAGATAGCGAATCGAAGCCATTTTGCTTACCAAATGCTTGTCTCCTGTGGTATGAAGACAAATAAGAAGCCAATTGTGTGTTCGTAGGAAGTGGAATATAGTTCATTGCTTCCAAATCGCTTTCTGAAGACACCGTGCTCATCGCTCTATTCGAGGGTCTCATATGAGACGTATCATCTGGACCACACGAAGCTAAAGCATGCCATCTCGTCGCAAGTGCTGCAACGCCTTGAGCTCGGTGGGATATCTTTGCGGCAGCATTCAAACACAGAATCAACCCCACCACCTGCGCAATAGAGGATACCTACAAACACACAGATGTATGCAACTTCATAACATATGACGATGAAACATTTCATGGTTTAGGGTATTGTGCCACTTACCGCAAAATCACCTCCATTTATGAAAGTTACTTTGTCACTGAACTCTGTGATTTGGAACAGCATTGCAAACTGGCTGGATGTGACAACGGTGAACACGAGGATGAGATAAATTCGGAACCGGTGGCTTATCTTTGAAAGATCATGGCGTAAACGAGCATGCTCCTCGATGAATACCAGAACATCGGTTTCTGTTTCTAGAAGTTTCCCATAATCATCAAAGTGGATGATCTGCAAGATACAGACCAAATGGAAGACGAGACAGGATGATAAATAGATCGTGTTTACGTATGCCCAAGACAAAGTCAGAGCTACAGGGACGACAGAAGACTTCCACCACGATTCATGGTGCATGTACGTAACACTGATGATTTCACGTACAATCTTCAAGATCATACATGGCAGAAGCCACAATACTAGCAAGCGTATGGATTCCTGTATAAAGAGAACGTCTCTTTAGTTACCAATTGCGATTAGAACGTAACATTAACCAATCCTACTCTCTTCATTCCTTAAAACAAATGTACTAAGGCTATGTTTGACAAACTAGCTGTTAGCTGAAAAATTAGTTGTTGGCTAATAAACTAACTATTAGTTGATAAGCTAGTCATGTTTGGTAAAAAGACTGGCTGATAAGCTAGATGACGAAGTAAAATGACCTAAAACAACATGTTGAAAACTAAATTGGAAAAAAGCCTCTCGAGCTTGTTGAAACGCTACTTGAATTAACATTTCAAAAAACTAGTTTATGCCTAACGAAACGAGACTTTTTTCCTGGGCATTTCACATTTGGGATTCCATTCTTGCAATTTACATATATATAATGGTGTACATAGTTATAGTTTCCTTTGACCGGTTGCTAGAAAACACACTGGCAAACTCGATATACACATCAACAACTCCGAATTGGATATGACTTATTTGAAATTAATTGCACAATTCATAAAAGGAAATCTTTCTGCTTTTGCCAATAACCACGTCCACCGAATAAAGAGCCAAATGCACAAAAAATGCATGTTGGCTCTCTGAACAAGATCACAACCACAAGGGAGGTTGCATGGTGGATAAAGACAACGGTTTTATAAAATCAACCTGGGTTCGAATCCTGCCATCTACATTTGTGCTTGTGGCCATCAGGAGATTTACCGAAGCCCACAGTCACGACTTGCCATCGGAATATGGGATTAGTGGGATCGCCCATTTCCGGAAACACACACACACACACACACTTGAGATCACTGTATCCACTTCCTGTCTAAAATAGCATAGCTCTGAAGCATACTTCAAATTCCAAAAGATCAAAGAACCACTGATAATAAATTATAGATCATGAGTTTGAATCCCCCTTTCTTTAAACCTAAAGAAAAAAAAAACCCATCTAGATTTCCTCAATTCAGAAGACTTAAGAGTGGCAATTTGGCATTCTACCAAAGTTTGAGAATGTATAAGATTACAATTTCAAGACTTGTTACACTAAATTGTACAACAGAACAAGATTTAAAGAACAATGAAAACCAAAAGAATCAACAAATAGTCATCAAATTTACTCTCATTCAAACCTAAAATGAAACAGATATAATAAGTTAGTGGAATTGGGTATTTTACTTACAGAAATCTTGTGAATATACTCCTTTGAGAATCTTTCAACATGGCCACTATACTGATCAACAAATAGAAACTTTCGAATCCCATATTTCCTCAAATTATGTGAAAGACAAAGGAGAGCAACAGCTGCCAAACAAGCATGTGAAGCAACAATAACAAGCTCAAAGCCGTTGATTTGGTAGAGACCACAACTCAAACAGTTGGTGGTCACCAAAAGTACAACCACAGGAACCGCAACACCGATCACCAAAAACGTTACCCAAGAAATCACACATCTTATAACCGAAGATTGATCGTAACCCAACAAACATAAATAAAATTTCAACCTTTGAAGGCTTTTATCAAGATGGGTTTCTTCTTCTTCTTCTTCTTCTTCTTCTTCTTTGTCGTCTTGATTTGGTTGATTTAGGTTTTGGGTTTGGTTTGTATTGAGGTGGTGAATTAGGGGGGTTTTGATTTGGGGTTGTTCTTCTTTGGAGTCGTGTGGGGTTGGAGTTGGAGTGTGATCTGACATTTGATAGAAGAAATTGTTTTAGCGAAGAAGGAAAGAAATTTGTTTTGTTTGTGTAGATGGTGCAATGGTGGGTTTTTCTTGAAATAGGTACATAGATTTCAGAGGAGTATTGAAATGGAAGTTTGAATTGTGGGATGATTAAAGAGGAAAAAGGACATCGCTTTCGATCTCGTATGGTGTTCTTATTCTGCCTGCACCTCGACATTTTTGGGCCGAATCGCGCGACTTTATTCTTAAATTTTTGAGTCATGGAATTGAGGGTTGACAATTTTATACCAAATCAAACACATCATCATGGTACTAATTAAATTGATATCAATTAAATTGACTGGTTATATCGTACCAAGTGTTTGAACTTGGTTGGTATACGGTATTGAATTTGTGTACCACGGTAGTATCGTGGTACCAACTTTTTTATAATTTAATTAATTATTTGTTTTATTAATCAATATTATTATTAATTTTGAGTTTAAAATTTGAAAATCCTTTAATTTTTTTAGTTTTCAACAAGTAATGCACCAATATCTAATGCTTAGAATTCAAGGATTTCATTGTTGTTTGGTACTTTGTGTGAAGATCCCACGGATGAATAAACGTTCCCTTATTTAGAACTAGTTCATGCATTGAATATTAAACAATGCTACATTTAACTTTTTTGTTTGATCATTTGCGTATTTTGAATTAGTTTTTCATGTTTCGTATATGTAATTTGATATTGGTACAAGTCATTACCAACATGTACCAACCGAAAAAAGTCGATACCAATTACAATTGGTTGGTACATGATATAAGATTTTGCATACCGATTATAATTGGTTGGTACACGGTATTGGCAAAAAAAAGTCGGTACCGTACCGATTCCACCTTATGTGTATGGGTGTTTGATTAGGGTAAAAGATTGAGAGTCAAAGTGGTGAGAAGCCTAAGGAAAGATATCGACTATTTGCTCACTTTTAATCTCAAACACAATAATGAATTGCATTTAATACAAGAATTGATTTAGCACATCTTATCTTAATGTGTATTTAAAGGTGGTGATTTCTTCTTATGCTTCTTACTATAATTTCCTTTAACTCAACCCGTTTAGTTAAAAAGATATTTAACAGTAATTAATGGGATTTAAAATAAAATAAATTGTTTAGTTTTATATAATGGACACATTCTTATATAAACCTAAGTTTTTATTTCAGATTAAAGCTAGAGGAATGAAAATCCATTCGTAAATTCAAATCAAACAGGTCCTTGAAAATTTCTGAATTCTTGTAATTAATCTTGACCATCATTTCATAAGTTATTAAAAAGTGAATCAAGAAACAAACCAAGGGTGATAATTCTTATTTGAAATCTTACTAATTAAATTTTTTTGTTTAATTATTTTTCGTTTATGATATTTAATTATTTAGTGATTAAAAAATTGTTTCGTAGTAACAAATTAATTGTTAAATACTAGAGTAGTGGGATACTTTAATAAAAATTGTAAGAAAAGAAGGTTCAACAAGGTTCACATGTAAATTATTGAAAAAATTCATTTAAAGATCCATATATAAACCCATATAAATAATCAGTAAAGTCGGTTCACATATGCATCTTGTCCTTTTGGATTTTTTTCAATGAATCACATATGAACTTTCTTTTAATCTTTTATTTTTACATTCTCATGATATTTAGGGCCTATTTATTAATAGTTTAATGAACTTAATGAGACTTAGAGCTTATTCGGTCGGTTATATCAAAAACTCCATTTTTGCCAAAACCCCTAATTTGACCTAACTTTCCGAAAAATCATCTAAACCGAAAACTTGAGAAATAAAACATCAGGAAGTCATCAATGAGGCATTTATAACTTATAAAAAAATTAGAAGAGATGACGATTAACTCACCACTTAAATTTTGAGCACCCCCCACCCCCACCCCCCCAAAAAAAACCTAGAAATCTCAAGGAATGTAGATAAACACATGAATCCAGCACAAAGGTTGAAATCATGAGCTTTGATGATGAGAGAACACTTGATTTCGAAGAGAAAAGCCTCAAAATGAGCTAGGGTTCGACATGGGTGTTGAGGAACATTTTGAAAGAGAAAGGGATGAGATGAGTGAAGAAGTAAATGAAAAAGGGTGGAAGAAGTGGGTTTAAAACTTCCTGGAGCCCGTTGGTGACAATCCACCGCGATTGTGCCATGACATTCTCGCCAGGCACAATCGCCCGAAGTATACAGATGATAACTCTCATTTTTTAGAGTTATTTGTTACTATTTTTATAGGTTTTTATTTATCTTTTTACCCACTCTTGCTTCTATCTCCTTCATTTGATCCACATAGTTTACAAAATATGATAATTTAACCAACGTGTTCAATTTTGTAAGATTTGGTACTGCAGATCAGTTTGTGGGCACTGGTGTGCCCACTGTGGGCACTCGAGAGTTTTATCCAACAGATTATAAGGGTTGGAAGTGAGCTGGAAACACAGATTTTCTGGAGTGATATTGGCCACACATTGCAGATGAAATCAAGACCATTGGATGCTCAAGCCACCCTCCTATAAATACAAGACTTTGTGGAGCATTTAATACACACCACTCACCATCTTATCTATCTCCCATCATCAACATTCTCCTCATTCAAGTCTAGATTACTTGATTGAAAGTATCTTGACTTGAAGTGAGACTTTAATTTTAGTCTTTATTTCTTGTTTTCCATTTCGTCTTTTATTTTCAGTATTTAATTTCCGTACTTCTGTATTTAAATTCCGTACTTACTTTATTGTATTTAATTTTCGTACTTTTACGTAATTAAATTCCGTACTTTCCTTTTATAATTGTAGTTCATTTTTATTATGCAAGTAGTTAACAAGTATTTCTTTTATTATATTATGTCTTTTATTATCGTTATGAGCTAAGCACCCTCTTGGGTGCGGATGTAAGTCAACTTGGGTCTAGTAGGCAACACTTGGGTGTGACCATCGTTACTAACTTTTGACCTTGGTCACTTGAGTCGGGACTTCAACTCAACGCAGATAAGTCGATCACTTTTATGTGTTAATATTAGATCTTGACCTCGAGAGGGACGGATTCGAAATACGGCTTAAGTGATGCACAAAGATTTGAGAGAGTCTTTGATAATCACGTAGAGATACGAGTTTTGTATGATTTACTAAGGTTCAAACGCCGGTCGGGATTTATATCACAAAGAGATTTGGGTATAAATCTCCATATTGGTAGAACTTAATTATTTTTATCAACTTAGTTAAATCGGCAAGATCAAGAGTCGGTATAGGTGGAAACTTTATGAACACTTTGTAGGACCGGTCTATAAAAATTCACTTTCGAGATATCGGACTTTTTATAGACATTCCATACTACAAAGAGTCCAACCATCTTGTTACTACGTTTTTCCAAGAAAAGCTTACATCCGTACCCAACTTTTAATTATAAATTTCATTCCGAATTTTCTGTCAAGTCACCGTCAAAAACAAATATTTTTCCCAAACTCGAAACTTGTGCAAGAAGTTCATGAAAGTCAGCAATTCTCAGTAGTTCAGTCCCTGTGAGAACGATACTTGGTACTCGTACCATTATATTACTTGTAGCGATTCTAGTGAAAGTATATACTTGTGCTCTCACTAGGTATTACTGTGCCCCCGTTGTGCAGTACACGATAATTAGCTACCAACAGACTCTGGTGGTCCGCCCGCGACGGTGACACTGTCGCCCAAGGTGTACCGAGAGGGGTTTGATCCCCGCGACATAGTCATCGGGCATAGTCACCCAACGCGTACCGAACTCCAAATTTCCGACTTTTCTCGCCCGAAAACCTCCGATTCTCTTAGGAACTAAAAGCAATATGTTTCCCAATGTAAGTTCTAAAGTACTATTTAATAATACCATGTGTTCTTTACTATTCACTTTGCATACAAAAGGATTGATTAGAGCAACAAATGTTTACAACATTATCTTTAAGATATCCAAAGACTGAAATGAGGAGTACAAACATGCACAAATTAGCAAATTAGATGAAGACGTGCATTAAAGTTGGCACACAACATTTAATGCATTAGTGGTTATAAAAAACAACCCTTGTCAATGTTGAAAATCACTGTTTTAACTTAAATTATGAGTGATAGTTTCTTAGGCAAATCGACGTCAATATTTGAAGATCATCTTAGTTCTTCAAATATGTTAGAGTATCTTATTCTACTATTTCAGCATCTCTTTGAAAGCAAATTTGTCACCAGATAAACTGTTTAGGTTAGGTCTTTCCTTCCTAGTTTCCACAACAATCTGTAACTCTTTGTTTCTATAAAACATACAAAATTAAACTTAAAAATTTTGTTATGTTTGTATTCAACCCCCCTTCTACAAATATTTCATGTATATTCATTATCCAACAAACTAATATATAACCAAGTTTTTAAATATTAATCATCATGATGCAATGTTAACAATCTTTTTTTTTCCATTAACATTTTATTATTTTGCAAGATTATATAAAAAAGTTGGGGATAAACCCCTTGTAATTCATAATTTTGTTTCATGTATGAATATCCAACTCGTTTGTCCTTAGATAATAATAATTATGTTTCATGTAAATAATATGATTTAAATAATAACCTAATTATAAAAATCAAACATGCCGATAGATACTAGGGTTTAAAAAAAAACATTTTAGGGATAACGTCAAGGATCTTTCCATGATGGCATGTGCCTTTATGTCTATTTCCTTTGATTTATTTAGTTATTTAGCATGGGCGTATTGGTCATTTTTCAACCTAAATTTTACAATATTACATTCACCAAATGCTTTAAATGAGGTGTACATTATACGACAGGTTGTTAAATGGTTTTGTGATATAATGCAAAATGAAATACGGTTGTTGGTAATTGCTTAGGATGAAATTAGGGTGCTGAATAGTTAAGGGAGACCCAAGATACAAAATCATTCGGAAGGTTTTAAAACCATTAAGAGACATACATTCTTTTTGCCAAACAAGATTAATCTCTTAATGATTTAGACATTCCCTCTTAATCTTAAGAGGTAAGTAAAAAGCCCTGGTTATAGGAAGAAACCTTTATCAATGTTTTATGATTTAATCAACTGTATGTTATAATTGTTAAGGTTTAACTTAGCTCAAAATTTTATAATAGTCATACAAATGTAATAAAATACAAAACTGCGAGATGCACAAAAAGCAAAAAGTCTGAAGCCCTGCCCGAACCCCGATGTGGGTCAGGCCTTAAAACATAACCGGGCCGAAATTTTAGGGTAGGCCTAGCCCGAAAAAGCCCGACCCAGAAAAAGGGATCCTTTTTCAACCCCAAAGCCTAGACTCCAATCTTTTTTCTCACAAAAAACGGGCTTGGAAGGTCCGAACCTTGTGCATCTCTAGCTTGGCATGGCATTTTTCAAACACCCAAAAAAGGTTGAGGTAATCAACCAGATCCAGAACCTCCGATGATCGGGGCACACATTGAGCACCGGGGGCACAACTCGTTACGGAGATCTTTTATACATTGTGAAAGTTAACGTCATTGGGTACACCTGCCCTCTTTTAGTGAATAGATCCGCCCCTAGAGATAACAAACTAGTTAATTGGAGGTTAATAACGTAAACTAATTGACCCTAAATGGAGATACTGTTTGGAACGCCACGTCCGGTGACACCGGGACCGGACGTCGGGAGAAGAAGCTCGTACGGAGGTATCCCGGCCCCCGTTCGGTTTTTTAAACGAGCGTCCTTATTTCGACTATTTATAACCGTCTCTATCTCTTCTAGTCTTGCACCAAACCTCTCGAAAAACTTTGAAACCTTGCCATCATGAAGCCATTGGTTCTGGAAATGGTGCACCTGACCCAGATACTCTTCGTCGGCTGAGTGAGTCGACAACGTGTCTTGAACCGCCATCACTTTCGTTGCCTGGAGTTGAGTCGGTAAGGACGATAGAAACGTAAACTGAGGGTTCATTAGGAACTGGTCGTATTCAGGCTCGTTTTCTTCGGCAATGAGCTTTCTCATGAGCGTAGGCCGATTAGGAACGTACCCGCCAAACGGGTACTGCCCGAAATTGATAGCTGCGTGCTGACCAGAAGCTATCCAGATGATAGTTGTCAGCACACCGGACAAATCTTCTTTTGTATCGAGTTCAGGCCACCAGGACTCGTTCCTTTTGTCACGGTGGCCCTTGTTTCTAACCTCACTCCACCACGTCTGAAGCTCTATGTCAGACGTGATGGAGTCGGGTTCAGAATAGTAATGACCCACGAAGCTTTCGACCAATTCCTTTATCGCGGACCATATTAGGAGCCCGTCTGCTGCATATGGGTAATCCTCGATCACAAGCTTCACGCCATGCGGCATCGTAGGATCCTCAACCGCCATCCCCCTGATAAAATTTCAAGATTTATCATCAGAAAACTATGATTTAATTTCTTGGCCTTTTGCTACACAATACAAATAAATCGGCCAAACAATTGTGCATCCTAAGTAAAGTGTTGCAATAAGTTATAGACAAGACGTTTTTGGACGTCCTAATAAGTTTTTTTTAGGACGCTTTTGAAATAAAGTCTCAAATTAGTTTTTATAAGACACTTCTTCAAATAATGTCATATAAAGTACTAATAAAGTTTTATTTTAGAAGTGTCTTAGAAAAATTGGTAGAAGGTCCAAAAATATCCGATCACTTATTGTAACATCTTTACATAGTACGCACAATTGTTTAGTCTTATACAGCAGTCTATTACGACATATAGACATATTTGGAGTCCTGTAAAGCCGATTTTTGTAGTGATAAATTGAGTCTCGCAAGTCTTACCTGTGGATCAAATCAGCCGGCAACGCTTCCAAATCGAACCGCCACGAGTTCTTGTAGGCCGCGGAGCTCAACTCCATCGAGAACTTTCCGGGGCTAAAACTAGCCTCAATGATCCCACCTCCATTGATTAAACTTTGCCTAGCAAGTGCATTGATCTCCAAAGTGTACCTCATATGAGGGTGCAGAAGCTTGAACACAGGGTGCAAACAACTAAGCTGCCTATGGGTTGCAATTATATAAGGCTCCATACATGCATGAGTCCTTAACCTGAAGAAGAAAAAAACAAAAAAACCCAACTTTTTGAGCCAAAATTTACCAATTGATCATTTTGGGTATCTTAATTACTCGCCCAATAAAACCCAGTCTTTCAGCGGTATTTGTTGTATATAAATATTATATACTTAAAAGAAAAAAATTTGAAATCTAACCAATGATTGACAAGCTGATGAATGCCGGCATCATTGGAGCAAACATGAGCCTTGGCTAGGTTCCAGACCCAGTGAGCCGTTGCATCGTGGCCTGGTCGGAATACTCGTTTATTTGAAGCCGAAGAAGGCGTTGGTGGGAGTGAGAGCTCGATGACTATAGGCCGTAGAACCATGGCTCGGTTATAGAACAGAACGGTCCTGGATGCATACGCTTCCCTTCCTGGCAGCGCGTTCATCCGTTCTATAAATGGTAGAAGTGTGTCGTGGTAGTCAATTATAAACAATCTCTTCTCCCGGATCGCCTGTTTCGTGACAACCGACAGACTACATTATCAAAAATCCATATTTTAAGTTGGATCATAGGTCGGGCTCGGCCCTATGACACTACAACAAAATCAATTTTACAGAACGTCAAATATGTCTAAATATTTTAATAAATTGTTTTATAGCACTGACAAAATAGTTGTGAATCCCATGTAAAACTGTTATAACAAGCTGATCAAATGCTTTTGGGCGTCATAACAGCTTTTTTTAGGACAGTCTCTTGGCAAAACAAGTGTGTTATAAAAAACTTGTTTCAAATTTACATATGACGCACAACTGTTTCATCTATAAAGCAGTCTATTTAGGGGTGTTCAAAAAAACCGAGAAACCGAGTCGAACCGTTTGATCCGAAACCCAAAAAACCGAAAACCGGAAAAACTGAAAACCGAAAAAACCGAAAACCGAAAAACCGGGTATTCACGGGTCGGTTTCGGTTTTAAATTGTAGGTATCCGCGGGTAACTGATCCGAACCGGTATATATAGAACACTTAATAATATTATATTTAATATCAACCATTTAATTTTTAAATAATCATCAACTAAATAGTGAATATTTTTAAACAATAAAACTTATTTCAATCTCTTCTTCTTGGATTATTTTTATGTATTTGTTATGTAATTGGTTTAAATTTTCTATTTTGGTATTATTTTTATATTGCAAATACTATTTTTCTATAAATTCGGGTAACCGTGAACCGAACTGCGGGTAACCGACTAATTTCGGTTCGGTTCGAGTCGGTTTGGTTCAACCCGCGGTTCGGTTTCGGTTCGGGTAACCAAGTATCCGCCTCATGCGGTTCGGTTTACATTTTTCTTACTAACCGAACTGAACCGAACCGTGGACACCCCTAAGTCTATTAGAACATTTACAGCATTTTGACACGATACCAGATCAATGTCTACCTCTTCAACACTCATTCCATTAAGTTCTTCTGCTATTACTTCTTTAGTGATTGCAGATTCCTCAGGACCATAAATTGAAGCATCAAGCTTGCTTAGAATTGGAAGTTCCTGAAGAAACAAACAAAATTAAATACACAAATCTCGAAATACAACTTCGAATCTTTCGTGTTTATGCTGATCCGGAGACAATGTAGAATCGTACCTTCAATAGTTCGATGTTCATCGGATTAACACCGGCCAAAGCCTGTCGAGCAAACTCATCATCACGCAACCAAGCGAATCTATCCCCTAAACGAAATACAAAAAAATCCGATAATTTTACATGATTTCGAAATCGAAATGTTAGAATTTGAATCCTTAAATCATACGTACGCTTAATGATGGCTGGAATGTCGTACTTCAACAATCTTTGACTAACTGCTGTTACTTGATTCATAAGTTTGAGGAAGAAATTCTTGTGTTGTGCATCTTTGAGGAAAAATCCATCGTTGTAAAGCTTATCGATGTCAGAAAAGCATCCGAAAGAGATGTCGGAGGCTGATAACGTGGCGGCAATCGACGGTATGAGGTTGTGTAGAAGAGCCTTTAATCTTCCAGCAGAGAAGGTGTCCTGCTTGATCTCCTCGAAGGTTTCGTCTCTAGGAACATATACAGGATGTGGCTTCTCTATTCTTGTCTCAGACTCTGGATCTGTATCGAGTGATAAAATATGCGGAATCCTATCAGATTACACTTTAAAGAGCCCGTAAAAATATAAACGAGATTCCATTATATATAGAGAAGAAAGTTCCTCACAGCGTGCCACTTGTCTCTCTTCAAGATGAATATTCATCACAAATAACACATTCATGATGAATATGAACGTTTTATTCATCACGAATCACACATTCATGATGACTATGAACGTGTTATTTATCACGATTCACACATTTATATGTTCTCGGGTTCTTAATTAACTTTAGGTTCCTAAAGAAACCTGCCTATATATATATATGAAAAATGGTCTAAATGCATATTGTCCGAGGGTGTTGAGAAGGGATAGATGGATGAGAGAGCTAGACTGTTGGATAAGCTTCGAAAGATAATCTTCATCTCAAGATATCTCTAACGAGTTTGGTTAGGATAAGGAAAGTTTATTATATTCACAATAGAATTACGAGTTATCTAGATCTAATGGAATTAGGATTAGCAAAGGTGTGTTAGTACTATATATATATCATTGTTGAGTTGTGACAATGAACATATCAGATTTGGGTGTTTAGTTTTGAGCTATTTTCTAAACATTAATAAGAGAGTTATTCTTATTTAAACCCAAAACGTGTGAAACACTTTTACTTTATTTGGTATCAAAGCTTTGTCGAATCGATCAACTCGAAGTCTCGATCACGTAGCTGTGCCAATAAGTCGACGTCACCAAGCCATGGGAGATGCTAGACCGCCTCCTCCCCCGAAGGAATCAGATAAGATGATCTCGATCCAATGTCCCATGCTAACCTCTACAAGCTATACGATATGGGCCATGAGTATGAAAGTTTTGTTGCGAATTCATAAGGTGTGGGAAGCAATTGAACCTGGAACAGTTGAATCTGATAAGAAAGATGTCGCAATAGCATTACTCTTTCAATCCATCCTGGAAGCCCTGATCTTGCAAGTAGGCGATCTAGATTCTCCAAAAGAGACATGGGAATCAATCAAAACTCGGCATCTAGGCGCCGATCGTGTCAAAGAAGCGCGACTACAAACTCTAATGTCCGAATTCGAAAGGGTCAAGATGAAGGACTCAGACATAATAGATACCTTTGCGGGAAAGTTATCGGAGCTAGCAACAAAGGCGGCCTCTCTTGGACAAACGATTGTGGAACCTAAACTCGTAAAGAAATTCCTCAATAGTTTGCCAAGAAACAAATACATCCATATCATAGCCTCCCTCGAGCAAGTTCTAGATCTGAAGGCGACATGTTTTGAGGATATTATAGGAAGACTCAAGGCTTATGAAGAACGAATTCTCGATGAGGAGAATCACGGAGAAACACAAGGCAAGTTGTTATTCGCAAATTCAGATCAACAAAGCTCTACGTATTTACGAGGGAGAGGACGTGGAAGAGGAGGCAGAGGAAAGAGGAAATAGAGGACGAGGCAGAGGAAGATTCAACTCACAAGAACGAACAACAAATCAAATTAATCAAAACCAGACAAGAGAAAAGAAGGATAGATAAAAAAATAATGTGCTATCGATGTGACAAACTCGGCCACTTCACCTCTACATGCCCTGAGAGAACACAAAAGATGCAAGAAGCAAATAAAGCAGAGACAGAAGAAGCTGATCCAACCCTTTATCTGCATGAAGCCGTGTTCTTAAACGAAGAAAATCTCATACCAAGGAACTACGAAACCAAGGAAGGGGAAGAAGGAGTTTGGTATCTTGATAATGGAACAAGTAACCACATGACCGGCAACAAGATTTACTTCTCTGAACTCAATGAGAATATAAAAGGCAAGGTAAAGTTCGGGGATGGATCTTGCATTGAAATATGAGGCAAAGGGTCAATACTTTTTCAAAGTAAAACGGATGAACAAGAACTTGTCACCGATATCTACTATATTCCCGAACTTAAGAACAATATCTTGAGTTTAGGACAAGCTACGGAAGCCGGGTGTGATGTTAGGATGAGACAAGACTACCTAACGCTCCATGATCCAAGTGGAAGACTCTTGGTAAAAGTCGTGCGTTCACCAAATAGACTTTACAAAATAAGTCTAAAGATTGGAAAATCGATATGCCTACACACAAGAATAGAAGACGATACTTGGAGGTGGCACGCAAGGTTAGGACACATAAGCTTTAAAACAATCAAAGCTATGTCCAACAAGAGATGGTTCACGGCCTACCGGAAATCAAAGAGGAAAAGAAGTTGTGCGAGTCATGCTTAGTCGGGAAACAAACTCGTCAAATTTTTCCAAAGGCATCTATGTTTCGAGCTTCCAAACCACTAGAACTTCTTCACGCAGACTTGTGTGGTCCGCTAACACCACCAACCATAGCTCATAACAAATATATATTTTATATCATAAACAATTTCTCGAGGTACATGTGGACGATCTTGATAAAAGAAAAAGGTGAAGCTTTTGGTAAATTCAAGGCGTTTAAAAATCTAGTAGAAAATGACCTTGGAAAAGCGATCATGACTCTAAGAACTGATAGAGGAGGAGAGTTCACCTCAAGGGAGTTCAATGAATTTTGTGAGATAAGCGGGATCAAGAGACAGCTCACGGCTCCCTACACACCACAACAAAACGGTATGGTAGAAAGAAGAAATAGGACGATGATGGAGATGACAAGGAGTATTTTCAAGGCAATGAAGGTACCAAATTATTTATGGGGAGAAACAGTGCGCCATGCTACTTATGTAATCAATAGGGTACCCACAAGAGCCATTGAGAACATGACCCCTTACGAATGCTTGCGAGAGAAGAAACCGAACCTAGAACACTTAAAGGTCTTCGGTTGTCTAGCATACGCGAAGGTGGAAGCTACAAACCTCAAGAAACTGGACGATAGAACACAATCACTAGTGCATCTCGATATCGAGCCGGGATCCAAGGCCTATAGATTGTATAACCCAACGACACAAAGAATAGTGGTGAGTCGTGACGTAGTATTTGACGAAAAAACAAGTTGGATCTGGAATGAAACAAGAGACGAACCAAGAAGGGATCCAGGAATGTTTCACATGAGATGGGGTGAGGCTGTAGATACTGGAGAAGGACCCGTGGTGATCGACAATGATCAACACCAAGGTCATGACGAAACCGAAAGCGCTGAGTCCACTAACTTCGAGAATCATGAACATGGAAACGACAACAATATTGATAATCACACCCATAATAATCTCGATAATGAAAGTGACAACCCAAGAAGAGCAACCACTAAGAAGATCGACCCGTCAAGTAAGTCAACCTCGCTACCTTGATAATTATGTTCTTCAAGCCTTTGTAGAATGTGAGAGACTTCTACTGTCAATAAATAATGAGCCAAGTTGCTATAAAGAAGCAAAGGGTTTGTTAAAGTGGATACAAGCATGCAAAGAAGAGATCGACTCTATCAACAAAAACAAGACATGGTTTCTAGTTGATAAACCGAGTGAGGCAAAAGTTATTGGTCTCAAGTGGATTTTCAAAATTAAGAAGAATGCGGATGGTACTATCAACAAGTACAAGGTGCGGCTTGTGGCTAAAGGATATGTACAAGAATCCGGCATAGATTTTGATGAAGTTTTTGCACCAATTGCCCGTATCGAAACCATACGGTTGTTGATTGCATTGGCGGCATCACATGGATGGGAAATTCATCACTTAGATGTGAAAACAACATTCTTACATGGAGAATTAAAGGAAGATGTTTATGTTAGTCAACCCGAAGGTTTTGAAGTAAAGGGTGAAGAACACAAGGTGTATAAGCTTTCAAAAGCCTTGTACGGTTTGAGACAAGCTCCACGGGCTTGGAACACAAGGTGTATAAGCTTTCAAAAGCCTTGTACGGTTTGAGACAAGCTCCACGGGCTTGGAACACAAAGTTGGATCAAATTCTGAAAGGGATGAAATTCAAAAGGTGTACGAAAGAAACTTCTGTGTATCGCAAGGAAGAAAGAGGAACTCTTCTCATTGTTGCTATTTACGTAGATGGCTTATTTGTAACCGGAAACACTCTCAAAGTCATAAGTGAATTCAAGGCTGGGATGTCATCTAAATTTGAGATGGCGGATCTTGGAAGACTCACTTATTATCTCGGTATTGAAGTACATCAAGGAGAAGATGGAATCGAAATCAAACAAGAAGGGTATGCACGAAGGATTTTGAGAGAAGTTGGTTTGGAAAGTTGCAATCCAACTCAAGTACCCATGGAGTTTGGACTAAAAGTTTCAAAAGCACAAGAAGAAACAGAGATAGATCCTACGAGCTATAGAAGGAACGTCGAGTGCTTAAGGTATTTATTACACTCACGCCCAGACTTAGCTTTCTCTGTTGGAGTCGCTAGCAGGTATATGCAAAGCCCTCGCAA
Organism: Arctium minus; assembly: GCA_954870635.1. Classification (NCBI taxonomy): domain Eukaryota; kingdom Viridiplantae; phylum Streptophyta; class Magnoliopsida; order Asterales; family Asteraceae; genus Arctium; species Arctium minus. The sequence goes on from OX941084.1 coordinate 22,805,635, forward strand.
ATCACATGGTGAAATGATGAAGCAAATACTTCGATATTTAAAGGGAACAGTTGCATTTGGCTTGAAGTTTAATCGTAAAAGATCAAAGAATATAATTGGGTATAGCGATAGTAGTCACAATATTGATCAAGATGATGGAAGAAGCACTACTGCTCATATTTTCTACTTTGGATCCTCACCGATTACTTGATGTTCACAAAAACAGGACACGGTTGCCCTCTCATCATGTGAAGCTGAGTTCATGGCAGCGACAGAGGCGGCTAGACAAGCCATATGGCTTCAGGACCTTCTAAGCGAGATAACGGGCTGGAAGATCAAGAAAATCCTCATAAAGATTGACAACAAGTCTGTGTTAGCGCCACCAAAAACCCTGTATTTCATGGTAAAAGCAAACACATACATAAACACTACCATTTTATACGAGAGTGCATTGAAAGGGAGCTAGTCGATGTGGAGCACGTACCAGGAGTTGAACAAAAGGCGGATATCTTAACTAAAGCTTTGGCACGGATCAAGTTTTGTGAAATGAGAAGCTTAATAGGAGTTCAAAGACATGTCCAAGACCAAGTTGAAGCTTACAAGGGAGAATGTTGGATAAGCTTCGAAAGATAATCTTCATCTCAAGATATCTCTAACAAGTTTGGTTAGGATATGGAAAGTTTATTATATTCACAATAGAATTAGGAGTTATCTAGTTCTAATGGAATTAGGATTAGCAAAGGTGTGTTAGTACTATATATATATCATTGTTGAGTAGTGACAATGAACATATCAGATTTGGGTGTTTAGTTTTGAGCTATTTTCTAAACATTAATAAGAGAGTTATTCTTATTTAAATCCAAAACGTGTGAAACACTTTACTTTATAGACGAGTACAAATTATCCAAAGTGTTTTTCCTTAAAATGATAGACCTTGGTTTTGATACCATGTAAGAATTCATGAAACCCATTAGATTTCTTTATTCAAAGGCATATAACTGGGTTTCATGTGTTCTTTCTTATAGGATTCAAGAAACGATAAGGAGAGAAAATGGGAATGTAAATCTACCTGATTTGGTTTTTGGTCGTCCAGTACGACAACGCCTAGGATACGGTCTGGCTGGAACACCAATAACCGGTCGGGCCAACTCTTGGGACTTGTCGGGATTACCCAAGTCGTTGTAAGGGGCGTAATCATAGACTCTATTGTGCTGTTTCCTTTCGCCTTTCCCGTTGCCTCTTACGCTCTGTAGATCTTCTCTACGAAGATCTTTAAGCCCCGGTGGGGTTTGTGATGGTAAGTAAGCCTGTTTTGACAGCAGAATTTGTTAAGATTGCAGCTGGTTTGAAATATATCTAAATTTAAGTTTAGAAAACCAAACATTTGTACCAATAAGTTGATATGATGTTTTTGTTATGATAAAAATAACCATTTTCCGACACCTGATTCTTGAAGATGATTCGGCTATCGGGGTTTGCATGTTGCGAATGGATCCAAGTGTTGGCATGGAAGATGACCGGACCTTGGTTGAACCCATGGACGACAATGTCAACCAAGTAGAACTCTTTCCGGAGCAAATTCGTGACCAGAATGGCTCCCGGTTGGCCAAAGTTGGCCGGAACTGTTAGGTTAGACGTGAACTCCATAACGCGAGGATGAGTCGATGCCCTCGGCAACCAACCCCTTGCACTAGATTGCGCAAAAATGCCTGATTTGGTTTCTGCAACATGGATATCATTAGTTTATATCATTTACTTCGTAAAATTTAATTAACTATCATAATATCGTCAACGGTCAAGGTCCGGCCCGCCCATTTTTTTGAGAATGGTTGTCCAATCACGGTCGACCTGGCCGGCCGGGTCTATTATTATCTTGATAGAATAGAAGAAAGAAGAAATGTTTAATTTTGAGAAATTGACCAAAATGAACATTTCTCGCCCAAGGATTCCTTTCATAGCCATTCCTCTCGCAAGTTTACAGAAAAATTACTATGTCATTATCAGGTCCGGACCTAGCTAAAAGACAAAAGAAAAAAAAACTCGAATATGCCATGTAACTTTTATTTTATTGTTTTTACCCACCGAAACCTACCGCGGACCTGTCATGTCAGTAGGACTAGAGCATCTCAAACAGCTTCTCCAAATTGTAGAAAATTAGGTTTTGAACTAATATTTTATTCCAACAACCTCCTTAAAACTATCTCCAAAATTGAGAAAGCGTTTTTTCTCCAAACATGAACATGTCTCAAAAAAAAACAAAAAATGATTACCAAATGAGATGACCAAATGGAAACTTTCAAAATAAATAGTTAGAGAGAAAGAAATAATATTTTAAAAGATGAATGACATATTTTAATATTATAATTAATGATAGATTATCGAAAATAGTAATTACTGAAGATAAATGTTTTTTTTAAGTTTTGACTTTTGATTCTTTATTTTGAACAAATTTTGGAAATCTTTTCCTCTAATTTACCTGGATCAATATCTTGACTAATGAGTTGAATCAAGATCCCATGACCAATTCCAATCATGAACGACTCCCATGTATCTTCCATCTTCTCCTTCGTCTTCTTCTTGATTGTGATCATGGCTTTCAGATCAATCATCCCTCCGTTAACGGCGCCGTTTCTACTCTCTGCCGCCGCCCTACTACTCTTGCTTTCTTCCTTGCTCACCACCGCACTGATCATTGTGGACCCACTGTCACTGACCCTACGGATCCGGGTCCGGAGCCTTGACCTGGAACCCGCAACCCATGTTTGGTTTCTGCTAAGGAGGTTGATGGTAGGCTTTGCTGACGCGGAGATCGCCGCCGGCTGCTGGAAAGTGGAGGTAGGTGGCGGAGGAGATGTGTACATTTTTGTGAGATTCAGGCATTCAGCTAGTATTATTACACAACGTTTTATAGAACAAAAGACACAGATTAAATTATGATTATCTGTTATCAAGTTACAAAATACGGACAGTTATCGTCCAAATCATTAATTAAATAGAAAATGTGCAACATGCATTAATTAAAATAAGTAGTAATATTTTGTTTTCATTTCTATTTTGGAAATTTAGTTTCTGCAAGTTTTTTTTTTTTTTTTTTTTTGTAATCGTGGGTTTTCGGGCCAGCTTATATGCATCGATTAATCTCTCGGGCGACCACGAATGACCTGGAGACATCGCAGGTGAACCTCCATAGCCACAAGGGCTTTGGTCTTTAGCAACGCTTGAATTTTAACCCGAGATAGATGAGATTTTCCACTACATCTTCCTAAAACTTAACTAGTACGCCACAACCCAAATGATTATGATTTTCCACTACATCCAATTTCACAAGTTTTATTTTGAGAAAGGTGTCATGATTTTGATACAATTAATATGCATTATTATGTTTTTTTATTTGATTAATATAATATATTATAACTTCGTAAATAAAAAAGTGAATGTTATTAATTTTGTAAATAAAAAAGCTTAAAAGTTTATTTATTAAATGATCATGATTGAAAGTTTTTGTTGTTAGCACTAAAATTGTAGTTTTTGAAATAAGGTATCAAAAATAGATATTGAAACAAAATACTTTTTTTTTAATACAATTTAGTCAATAAAATTAATAAAACTAACAATACTAAGGGGGTGTTTGGGATTGCTTATTTGAGGGGCTTTTTAGCTTATTGTGATTTGGCACCGGAGATAAGCCCTTTTGAGTGTTTGGATGGAAAGAAAAGAAAAGAGCTTATAGCGGTGCCAAACCGCTGAAAAACCATTTTTGATAAGTCATTTTGTTCTAACTTATCAACTTATTTCAAAAGTGCTTATGACTTTTTGGTTTCTTTTATATGTATAAGCAATCCCAAACACCATTAAATAACAACTTATTAGCTTATTACGATTTGGTACCACAATAAGCTAATCCAAACACTTTTTAGAAAACTCCGGTTTGACACCACATAAGTTGATAAGCACTTTTCAAAATAAGCATAAGTTGTTTTAAATAAGCAATCCCAAACACCCCCTAAATTGGAACTTATAACCACCAACGACAACGAAACACGATGGTCAAGGGGTAGTGTTATTCCCTATTTCAAGTTCTAATCAATACAAAACACAATCAAGATGAGGAAGTCATATGCATTGATCGTAATCACAAGTTACAAATCTCACAGTCACATTCTCTCTCTACATATTCTGTCTCTCTCTCTCTAGAATAATGTTCTAATTGACTCTTCTCTAATATGCTCTCTATAATCTGAAATGTTACAATCTGAATTCTTACAAAGACTTCAAAGGTATTTATACCTCCATACAAATACAAAGAAACAAACAAATACAATATGTTGACTTTGACTTTTATTACAAATTGACTTTGACTTTCCATGAGAGTTGACTTTCCAGCTTTGACTTCTTGAACTTTCATCTTCAATCTTTATGATCTTGAATCCAACATATTTATGCTCTAACAGGTAGTGCCCTTGATTATCTTTTTGGAAAATTGGTCAACTATTATGTTATTTTCAGTAGATCTATAACCGTGTTTATGTGTTTTCTTGGAGTTTTTTTCTACAGTTTTCTTGGTTTTGTATATTTTGGGATTTTTTAGAATTGTTGTGCTCATAAGAGTTCAATAGAAACTTAGGGCGCGTTTGGTTTGCGGGATTGGAATGGAATGGAATGGGTTTGATTTCAAGGACGGATTTGGATTTGGAGGGATTTGGATTTGGGGGGATTTGAAATCCCTTCATGTGTTTGGTTTGTAGGATTTGGAATGGATTTCAAATCCATTCATTTACAAGTTTTGTTTGGTTTGTAAGATTTGGATTTGGATTGAGTTTTTTTTTATTATATTTTTGTTTTATAAAGAATTTATTTTTATTGGTAAACGTCGGATTTGGATCGATACAATTTGACGTCTGGATCAATGTTTTAAAAATCGGGTCGACCCGGTCGGTTGAACCGGGAACCGGTGAAGAGACCGGGTTTATGTCATTTTATGACCCGGATTGAACCGGCAGGTTCTATTAAAAAACCGGTTGAACCGGTCATAACGAACCGGTATCGAACCGGTTGACCCGGTAACAAAAGTTAAAAACGAATAGTCCAATAGGCAATACGTATTAGCGTTAAAAACCAACACTCCAATGTCTCAAGATCCATGATTAGGTTTGATCGTTATATTTCGTTTGGATATATTTGAATTGATGAAAAATTATGCTTATGTGTGTTTATTTAATGTTTTTGGATTGATGTAAAACTTGTTGTTATGTGTTTTTTTAATGTTTTAACTTGTGGACATCAATATTTTGGTTATATATATATATGCATGAAAATGAAAAATACAAATAAATTCTTGAAACCGGGTTGAACCGTGACCCAGTTACCACACCAGGTCAATCAAAAAACCGGTTTTTAAAACATTGGTCTGGATCACGCTTTAGAATCCATCGGCTTTGGATTTCAAATCCAGGCCCAAAGCCAAAGATTTAAAAATCCATCATATGAGGGATTTTAAAATGGTCAACGGATTTGAAATCCGGTCAACGAAATCCTTTCCTGCAAACCAAACACAGGATTGGAATGGATTTGAAATCCAAATCCCTCCAAATCCATTCCAATCTCGCAAACCAAACGCGCCCTTAATGTATGTAGTATCAAGGACACGTCTCGATTATAATAGTTGAAAAGCGCTTGACGATACATAAATTTATGCATTTTGCCATTTAATTTGGAGAAAAACAAATGAAACCCTTAAAATGAATTTTAATGCACATAATACAAGTAAATAATACCCACAACCACCAGCCAACCACCCTTTTCAAAATAGAAAATAAACGACAAAATAAAGTCAAACTCCACGATGTGAAAGTCAAAGACGTATCTATTGTCTTCCCTAATCACTTTTGAGCGGTGTATGAGGTTAGTTATTCGAAATTTATGAGAACTATTATAAAAAAGGGAAAACTATTCTATTTTGAATAGTTAAGTCCCTAAACTAATTTTTTGAATAAAAAAACTATTAAACTTTCTCATTTTGAATGAGTAAGTCCCTGGATTATTTTTTTTGAATGAAAAAATCATTAAACTTTCTCATTTTGAATGAGTAAGTCCCTGAACTATTTTTTTGAATGAAAAAATCATTAAACTTTCTCATTTTGAATGAAAAAACCATTAAAATTTTCAATTTTGAATGATTAAGTCCCTGCATATATTTTTTCAATAAATTAAATCATCGAACTTTTAAAAATTGGTTACTTACATCATTTTAACAAAAAAAACTACATGGAACCGATTATCTTTTGATTTTTCCTCTTTTGATAAATAAAAAATAGATCAAAAAGAGGGAGATCGATGCCAGAAGCAACAACGTGTTAGGTGATATGGAGAACGGACAATGTAAGGGCAATGGGGAGAGGCGAGGCGGAGCGATACGATTGTCTATGAGGGGTTTTAATGGCGTATAATTTGAGAACGGTAAAACTGATTTTGATTTGTTTTTACTTTAAAACCTCCATCGTCAGTTCCAGGTATCTTTAAAAAAAGGTAATCAATTTTTAGAAGTTCGATGATTTATTTATTCAAAAAAAATGTTGAGGGACTAAATCATTCAAAATTAGAAAGTTTAATGGTTTTTTCGTTCAAAAGAATAGTTAAGAGACTTAATCATTCAAAATGAGAAAGTTTAATTGTTTTTTCATTCAAAAAATTAGTTCAGGGACTTAACCATTCAAAATATGATAGTTTATTGGGTTTTTTTGAACTTTTCCCTATAAAAAAGTATTGTTTTGTATGATTTTTTTTCATTTAAAACTAAAATTTAATATATTGATTCATATATAGTTGTTTTATAATATGTTTGTTTTATGTGTATTTAGTTTATAATGTGAAACATTTTTGTTGTAATTTTTTATTTCCTAAAGACATGAAAAAACGTTCATATTGTGAAACAAACACATTATGAAACAAATATATGTTAAATCCAAGTTGTAGATGAGAAAAAAAATCATATGAAATAGCACATTATACACCGATTCTCAATTTTAATATTATTTTGTATTTGATCTCAAATGAAAGCCCTCAATGATCATTATATATTAAATGGTTTACGTCGATATGTTTCAAAATGTTACTAATTTTTAAGAATTGACTATTTTTCTAACAACAAATTTTATATTATTAATAGAGTAAAAATCACAAAAAATTAATCGATTTGTTATCATTAAAATTGTAAAGTATCGTCATTTTTTAACAATAAATCTAAAATATGACTGGTTTTAGAACAACGTATTTTAGAAAAATGTTCGTACTTTTAATTAAAATCAGTGTAAAAGTGATGATACTTTAAATTTTTTCTTTATAAAACCAACCAAGGTGTAATGTTATTATCAATCATAGTTGATAGTTATTTTTAAATCATCCTAAAAAATTAATTTAAACATATTATATTAAATAGAATAGAACCCATACATGTTGCACGTTAGCATTAAAACGAAGCTTAGATGACGTTGCAAGGGTTACGTATTAACGAATAGAAAATGGTTGGTGGGTTTAGGAGAAAATTATTTAAAAATGAATAAGATTGAAAGTGATCGATCACACTATTCTATTTGTTTGGATTATTATAAAAATAACTGTTCTTAGTTAGTGATGATTTATTTGGTGGTATTTAATCAACATCATTTGGTTGGGTTATGTTTTGTCAATATGTTTCTCTTTCCAATCTCGTGAGGTGTTTGGATAAACTCTCCAAAAGTCGATACTTTCTGATGTTGTTCCTTTCGTGTTTTTGTGTTTCTTTTTATGTGATTCACTTTCGTGTTGTTAGGTTGGTTCCAGTTTGGTTTTTTGACTCCCAGGTTCTTTGGCGATCAAGGGCGGAGCCACATAGGCATCGGGAGGTGCATGTGCTCCCCCTAGATTTTTTTTTAATTAAATTTTTTTTGGGAATGGTGTCTTAGGCTATACTTAGACTAATCATTTGACAAATTTTGACTGTAAGACATTAGCCCTGATTAAACCTCAGTGGCCACAATTGTTGTGTACGTCTGGATTCGAAACCTGGACAGATGGGGTATTTCACCACATCCCACAAGGCCTTAATCAGTACGCCACAACCCTTGTGGTTTAATTTAAAAAAATTTATATACAAAGTTTGGTGGGTAGAAAAAGTTATTGGTATTTTTTTTTAAACTGTTAAAAATTGACACTAAAAAAACATACACGTGTCATTTTCTAAAACCAAATCGAAATTGTGATTACACTTTTATTAGTATAAACAAAGTATATTATTAGGTTAGGACATTTTAGTAATTTTATTTCTCCTTAATCTTCTCATATAATATTTGTTGGACTACAGTAGATGAGAAGACATTTTCAGCTATAAACATTGTGAAAAATATATTTTACAATAGAATAGGAAATCAACTGATGAATGATTGTTGGAATTGAGCAAAAAGTTGATTACTGACAACCCTAACCAGCCCTAGACAAAATTTGCCTCCAATGATACTAATGTAGGGGTATTTTTTTTATTCACTTAGCGGTTGAGGCTAAGGGGGAGCCTATGATCAAACTTGAGACCTATCTATACTATATTATAAAAACGACATAAAAAACTCTTAATTACAACATTTTAAGCACAAGGTACAACTAATTAAAGACAATTATTTAATTTACAATTTCTTAATGCTTTGGTACAATCTTTCCAAACACAATATCTCACATAATCATCTATTTGTGGAATGGATACTCATTTATTAATATAAATATTTGTTTTTTTGGTGGCGGATTTTATAAAATAAATTTTATATTAACATAATCTATTTTAAATGTAGATTTTACATTTAAATTTATATTAATGAGATGTAATATAAAATCTTTTTTCTTCCGTATTTTTTATATTACATCTCATAATGATTTTTCCATATTTTATTTTATAAAATCTTTTTCCATATTTTATTTTATAAAATCTTTTTACATAATGAGATATAATATAAACTCTTTTTTCTTCCGTATTTTTTTTGTTAATATAAAATCTATTTTATTTTATAAAATCTACACGTATTTTATATTAGCATAATATAAAATCTATACGTATTTTTTTTGCTAATATAAAATCTACACGTATTTTTTTACGAGCATTAAAAGAAGAAAAAAGAAGGTTGATATTAATTAAAAATAAAAAATAACGAGATACACTAATAAATTATCGTATTCTTTAAAATAAAAATATTTCGCAATACTTTCCAAATTAACCAAGTGCAAAGAAAATAAAATAGAAACGATGTAGATATAAAAATATTCTTCCATATTTTTAATATATTTACATTTAAATGTAAAATCGAAAATGAAAATGAAAATGAAAATAAAAGATTTTAAAATATTCTCTACATTCACTATAAATATATATAGTTTCTCTATGTATCATCCGAGTACAAGAAGAAGACGAACGGTCGGGTGTCAATGGCGGAACCTGCAACTGAACAAAAGGTATTCCACTATATTTTTGTTTCTTTGAAAAACTACTTTTTTATATTTTATTTTATTTACTGTGGATTTTTTTATATTTTTCAAACCCCACAATCATATTTTTCGAAGTAGGGGAATAAGATATATATACATATCTTTATTTTTATCGACTAATACTATGAGGTCTTGAAGTCAATAGTCGGATAAATTTTCAAGTGGTACTGAGTGAATTTGAACTATACCAGTTGAGTTGCCGGTTACAAAAGATAGAAATCATTTATTTTCTTTGTCAAATTTGATGTGGGTTGAATGTTGTTAATTAATCTACAGATTTATACGTTCAAAGTGATTGTCAAGTGTTGTCGAGGAGGTTTTAGAAAAATTGCAAAATCTGTAAAAACGTATGTTCGTATTTATAATTATTTCATTAATAGTGATATGTTGTGAGACATGTCGTTTGAGTTTTAAATAATATAATACAAAACTATTACCAATATTATTGCACAAACTCATAACAACAAACGATTAAGAATATATGCAAGTTAACCACTTATGAAAATACATTCGTTTTTCACATTATATTTCATTAAATGTTAACAGTGAAATTACGTTTCATTTTAACTCGGTTCAATATTCCAACAAAAAATTTATCCTCTCGTGCAATGCACGGGCCCAACACTAGTCTTGTATTATGGCAAATGCCCTTTTGTCAACTGAGTTAGACGTCAAAGATTGTGGGGTTATTGAAAATAATGTTTTGTTAAGGTTGATAGTAAAAATGGTAAAATGTATCAAAAATGGAGCTTGATGTTCTACTCTTATAAAATATTTGAGTACTTACATATTTTTTTTGATATATCATTTCGTTAATATAATTTCTTTGTGTTTGTCATTTTTTAGAAAATTAATATTTGTTTCTTATCATTTTTTTATAATTTATGTTCGGTGCTCCCCCTAATTCTATATCCTGGTTCCGCCCCTGTTGGCGATAAGGTTGTTCATCGGTCGACATCCAATGGATGTGAGGGGAACCGACCCTGTCCAATCATCCATTGGATGTTGGATTTTTCCAGTCCAATTGATGATTGGATCGGTTCGGCTCCATCCATTGGATATTCTTATTGTATATCCATTTGATATTTTTATTGGACATCTATTTGAGTGGATTGGATTTGGATCCACCCGACATCCAATGGATGATCACATCAGATAGGATCCATTCAATGTGTTAATTTAATCCAATTTTCTAACAATGAAACAAATTGATTAATCACTTTTAATTTGTGTTAAAACCAACACAAGTGAGACTAAAAATTCAAAAACAAAACAAATTTAGATTTAAGCAATTGCAAACAAATTAATTGGATAATAGTTTGATGGAAAACTGGATGATTAATTGGATGTTGTTCGGTTCGGTTCGGCCGGTTATGGACTATTATCCAAGAACCGACCGATCCAAATTAGATGTTGAGATTTTCAATCCAATCCGATCCGATCCAATTACAATTGGATATCCAATTATGATCGGTCGGTTCCTGTTGGATCGATTGACTTTCTACACACCCTTTTTGGCGACCTACACCTTGCAGATTCATTTTGTATGCTTGCTTTGCTTCCGCCTTTTGTTTTAATTTAGAGAAATTGACTTAAATGACCAAATTTCGGATGGAAATTGGTATCTTAGCCAAGTCTCTCCCAACTTTACATAAATGTCAACACTTCCGCAATGCCTACTTTCGCAATTACGGTTGTGGGTTAAAAGTGCAAATTTTTTTAAACAAATGTTCACGTCCGCAACCGCACTTTTGCAATATTGCAGAAGTGCCACGTGGTGTCACCCGGATGAACCCTAATATCCCTTGGGAGAGACTTGGCTAAGAGACCAATTTCCATCCGAAATTTGGCCAGTTAAGTCAATTTCCCTATAATTTATATGTTTTTTATGAAGAAAAATGAGATTTATTGAGTCCGTTTGATTTAATTAATTTTGATTTAAAGAGACCATCAAAGTTTATATAAGGTTGAGAAAATTACATATTTCGTCCCTGTGGCTTATATGCCATAACGTATTATGTGTCTATTTTGAAATAATTATGGAATACATCCATATAGTTTTCAATTTATATCGTCTTTGGTCCCTTTCCCTAACTCCGTCAAATATTTTCAGTTAAGTAGGTTGATTAAATAGAGGGGCATTTTTTTGTCATTTTATTTCTTTTCTTTATTTTTTAAATAAAACTAAAAAAATATATTTTATTATATATATTTTCAATCGTCGACCACCGTTTTCCATCCCAGCCACCAGTCTCTCCATCCCAGCCACTAGTCTCTGGCATCCCTTCCCCCGCATCCACCAGTCTCCGGCCTCCTTCTTCCTCCTCAACCACAAGTCTTCACCATCCCTTCTACCGCAACCACCTGTCTTCGGCATCTGGGTTTTGAAGAAACCTTCTCCGACTTCCTCACTGGTGAACCCCCCCTCCCCCTGGGTCTCAAGTTCAAGCGATGGATTGTTGCTTCATCCAGATTTGTTCGATTTTCTGTTGCTTCATCCCTCAACACGACCATTGTCTTTGTTTCCTCCCTGATCAAGGGGAGTTCATCACCATCACCACCCTTCGCCCTCACCTACCGATCAAGGGGAGTAATTGCCCACCCCCCGAAAATTGTCCCTTCCCCCTTTGTACCTAAAATGAGATCACATGAATCGATGCCAAAATTAGTTAAGGGTAACCTAGGAAACTCAAACCAACATAATAAAAAAGAGAAAATTGCATTAAAATGGAACCAACTTTGTTCTGATTCATATTTTGGGGAACCAATTTTTAAATCCATCATATTAGGGTCTGAACAAAACTTTTCATATTTTTAAGGTTCGTGTTAGTGTTGTCCCAATGACTTGCTAATGATGATATGGTCCAAGTAAAATGCCAACTATGATTCCATGTCATACTTACAATTAAAATAACAAATCTGAAATGATGACATGTTGCCCATAATTATGACACGGCATATAAACAATTTTATATTTGACAACTAAAATTCCACTATCATATTATAAAATAAAACAAAAAATAAATAATTGATAAGTTTATTCATTTACCATTCTTACATATTTTCGACTAAACATAAAAGTTTTAATGTATAAATATTAAAATTAATGTACAAGCACTTCTAATATATTTTAAGTAGAAACTAAACAAATTATAAAGAAAAACCCTAAAATCTAAGAGCATCTCCAACAGTTATGCTATAATTTTTTTTTTTTATAATAGAGTATAAAGGGTTGAAATCTCAAAAAAAATTACAACCAACTCTAACAACCACTTTATTTTAGCAATTTTATCATCAATTATATTAATAAAATATTATCTCTCTCTCCTAAACATACAACTTCAATGTGTAACACCCGTGAATTGGAGTTTTCCTTTAGTAATAATTCGGGAGCCGTTTGACTATTGGAACGGAAAGGTGCCAAGAAATCAGGTGAGTTTTACTATGGAATCATCGAGGATCGAACCAGGCGCGAAGACGCGAGAAAACGGAGTTTCGGGTTGCCGCGAGTTGTGGCGCGACTTGGAGTCGCGGCACAAGCCGCGTAACTCACTGAAAGTGAGTTATGAGGAAACGGGCAACTTATGCCGCGACTTAAGGTCGCGGCGTAAACCGCGTAATCCCACTGTCAAGCTAAAAAACGATTTTTCAGCCTTTAGCCTCATTTCTCTCAATCCCAAACCCTAAATCTTCTTCCCTTTTCTCTCCCAAACTGGCCCCCAAACCCCCAAAGTCGAACCTAACCTATTTTGAGGGTTTTCTCCCTTGAACCACATGATCCTTCATCATCTAGCTAGTGGGATCTTGAACCACAAAACCTCCATCTTCATCTTCCTCATCAAGCTCGAAGTGTGGGAGCTCGGGTTGAAGAGTTGGATTGGGTGTCCTCGGAAAGTCTCGTCATCTTTAATGGTAAGCTTCTTTGATTTAAGGTTATAAATGTTCTTTGGATGTTTCCCTAGTGTTTGGTTTATCAGATCTCAGATTTGTTAGTTTTGGAGAAACTAGGGTTTTGATCTCGTTTAGGGATTTTGGTTTATAATATTGGGGAATGTTTCTATGTGTTTGATTATGGATATTTATGGTTTGGAGTGTTTGAATCTAGGTTTTGGAAGTTTTTGGCTTGAGGATTCAAGCGCCCTTCAAAAGAGCTCGTTGGGTAAAACCTAGATTTAGCCTAAATCTAGCAAGGTGAGTTCAAGTTGATTTGTGAAAACGGTGTACATGCCAAAATGGTTATTTTAAAGTGTTTTACATAAAATGGTTAACTGCTGATAAGTTTTGTGTATTTTGAAGTAAAAATATGTTTTACTTGGTTATATGTCAAAGAGTGAGTATTTTGGTAAGTTTTCATATTTAGTAAACTTTCTCTTAAAATGCCTATATTGGGTTTTGAACATTTCGACAACTAAATAGCATGATTCACGTATTCTTTGTGATTTTGCACAAGTAAGATTTATCTTATGATTTATGCATCTTCGAGGATTTTGTACAAATGGAGTATATTTCATGTTATATGCATTTTGGTGTATTTGCATTCATAAACCCTTTGGAAAACCTTTGGTCCCATTACGCGTTGAGTTTTAGGTTAATCTCGTCTTTGAGGTATGTGTCTTCGTAAACGTTGTTTAAAGACATTTCATTATTTGGGGGACCGGTAATTGTTGGTCAAGTGGATTTTGAGCATTTTAGCTCGGTATTGGCTTAAAAGAGTCTTGAGGACATTTGTCCGGTTTTAACGCCTCGATGTAGAGTCCAATTTGTGATTTACATCTTAATGCATTTTATTGCATATTATCGATAGTTACAGGCTCGAGTGCTTTAGTCATTCATGAGTAGTCGTGTAATTTTAGAATGTGTTGCATTGGATCCATAGGCGCGTACGTCAGTCTTATTTGATGGTCAATTGAGTGGTACGGGGTTGGACTCCGGGACTCATGGTTTATGACCTTGTCTTTACGAGTAGGCACTAGGAGGGGCTGAGTCCGGTTGAGCTATTATAACTATAGGTAGTCCTCTGATGGGCATTTGAGACCTTTGCCATGTGGGGCAATGCCTTCGTTGTATCCCCGTGTGCCGAGCCTTTGGCGGTAATTCCGGTGGTGTTCGCTAAGGTCAGCTGTCTCTTTGGGTGAAACTTGTCAAGAGGTCGTAGCGGCACTTGGGCTTTCATATCGTGAAGTGTCATACGATCAACGTTGTTGAGTGGCATATTTTTGTGTTCCTCCGCTCTCAACGGATACGGGTATCCCCCGTTGTCGGCCCGCTATATTTTGGATATTTAATTATCCATGTTTTAATATTCGAATTTCATTCCATTTTATGGTTGCGTGAGTATGAAGTTTCAGTTCCATGTTTTAATGGCGTATCATATTTATATGGATTGTTTTCCGTTATTTAAGGGTCAAGTATTATGTTCCACCCCATTTTGGGTGAGTTACGGGTTGCATCGTTTTATAAGAAATGCATGTTTGGGAAACATTGTCTTTAAAAGTGTATATTATGGGAAAATGTGTCGTTTCCATTTTGAAGTATAATATTTCGAAGAATCTTGCTTTAAAACTGATTTCCTGTCTTTTAAAGATATATTCATTCATGTTAAAACTCTTGAGCTCACTAGGCGTTAAGCCTAACCTTTTATTTGTCGGCATGTGCATCAGGTTCCAGTTGGGGTTTCGGTTCTAGCAAGTGCAATGAGGATTGAGCCTTAGCTTTATACAAGAGTGAGTAGTCGGTGAAGTCTTCCGCAGGTTGGAGTTAGTAACTGTTATTGGGTTCAGTAACACCCGTCCTTTTCATAGAGTGTATGTATAGGATGAACGTGAGTGTTGAAGTTAATTCTCAATTTGTGTTGTAGTTCGAAGTATTTATTGATGTATTTAGAAATTTTTTATAAGTTGCTATCTTCAGATTTAAGGGTGTTACACAATGTCTCATATTGATGTAAAAGAATTAAATATTATTTCTCTCTCTTTAATATGGGGGTTTTGGAGATTTCTCCAAATTTGGAGATTTTTACTTTCTCTCTCTTCTTTTCTCTATTTTAACATATAATATAGCATAGTTGTTGGAGCAAAAAAAATTGCTAAAATCTCGTTTTTTTTTTC
Organism: Arctium minus; assembly: GCA_954870635.1. Lineage (NCBI taxonomy): Eukaryota > Viridiplantae > Streptophyta > Magnoliopsida > Asterales > Asteraceae > Arctium > Arctium minus. The sequence goes on from OX941084.1 coordinate 22,821,225, forward strand.
TATTTTAGCATAGTTGTTGAAGATGCTCTAATTAACAGCTTCTCTCTAAAATAAAAATTGTTGGCTCCATAGCCTCGTAGGTGAATTCCAACAACTAGCACCAGCACCTCTGACTACCACCAACCAGTAACCACAACTCATTTCTTCACTATAAATTCACGACGAAATTGAGCCCCATATCCGAACCAACTAGACTGGCCAAAGATTTTAGCAGAAAACATCAATGGTGAAACTGAAAAAAACCATATCCATGGTTGAAGGCTTGAAACAAATCAACAAAATTCAAATCATAAGTGGTTTTAACAAGGTCGATGGTGTTCATAATGAAATTACAGCGTTGAATGGTTAAGGGAGACCCAAGATACAAAATGATTCTGATGGTTTTAGAACCATTAAGAAACAAACTTTTTTTTGCCAAACAAGTTTCACCTCTTAGCGATTCAGAGGTTGTTTCTTAATGGAACTATTAAGAGGTAAACAAACAGCCCCTCAGATCGAATCCTTATATACACGTAGATTCTCATTCACACATTTATATGGGAGATTGATGGTTATGAGCGGTTAAATGGTTAAACATAATCACACAACAATTATAAATGTTAACGGATAAAATGAGAAAACAGTTACAACCAACTCAAAGATTTCTAGTTAGAAGCAATACGTTAGAAGAAGTCTAGTGTCCTGAGGCTCTGACTTTTGTCACTATGAAATTTAAGCGAAGACTCGGAGCTCTGAGCTGAAGGCTTAGAAGCTCATAAATCACGATACTCAGTGCATCCAGGAACCAACAAGATGTATCGAGACTTGAAACAAAGTTACTGGTGGCCAAGCTTGAAGAAAGATATAGCTTACTTCGTTGAGTGATGTTTAACGTGTTTGAAGATGAAAGCGGAGCATCAAAGGCCATATGGGGAACTGCAACCTTTGGAAATACCGGTGTGGAAGTGGGATGAAATCGCAATGGACTTTGTTACTAGATTGTCGCGATCAACTAAGGGGCACAATGCCATCTGGGTGATAGTGGATCGACTCACGAAATCTGCACACTTTTTACCGATCAAGGAGACGTACCCATTGGAGAAATTGGCTAAGTTGTACATTGATGAGATTTTATCCAGACACGAAGTACCGTCATCTATTGTGTTAGATCGGTATGCTCGCTTCACGTCATCGTTTTGGAGAAGTCTACAAAGGGAGTTGGGTTCACAACTCAAGTTGAGTACAGCGTATCACCCACAGACGGATGGCCAAAGTGAGAGGACCATCCAAACTGTTGGGTCATTGACCAGCATCTTCCTAAATCGAAACATGGTGCTGGCTGCTACGCTATATGGAAATAAAGTTGCGCCTTTTCCATCAGCAATTGCTTTTGGCGTGGTGGTAAGCGCTTGATCCTAACAAGTGGTATCAGAGCAGGTCACGGGTTCGAATCCCATGGAGTGCATTTAAATGCCAAAGGCATGTTGTACAGCCATTGACTTCTAGCGAAGATCTTGTTAGTGCTGGCAGATGCTGGAGGGATTGTTGGAGGGATTGTTGGGTCATTGACCAGTATCTTTCTAAATCGAAACGTGGCGCTGGCTGCTACGCTATATGGAAATAAAGTTGCGCCTTCTCCATCAGCAATTGCTTTTGGCATAGTGGTAAGCGCTTGATCCTAACACAAACATTGGAAGACAAGCTTCGAGCGTGTGTTATCGATTTCAAGGGTTCGTGGGAAACTCATCTGCCTTTGATAGAATTTTCCTATAACAATAGTTATCATGCTAGTATTCGAGCAGCTCCGTTTGAAGCTTTGTACGGTCGTAAGTGTAGAACATCTTTATGCTGGAATGAGTTGGGTGAAAGACAACTGGCCGAACCGGAAATTGTGCAAGTGACGACCGATAAGGTCAACCAAATTCGAGAAAGGTTAAAATCAACCCAAGATCGTCAAAAGATGTACTTAAATAAGCGAAGGAGGCCGATAGAGTTTCAAGTAGGGGACAAGGTGATGTTAAAGGTCTCGCCGTGGAAGGGAGTAGTTCGTTTTGGCAAGAAAGGCAAGTTGAGACCGAGGTTTGTTTGACCGTTTTCTATTGTAGAGCAGGTTGGGGAGGTAGCATATAAACTGGAATTACCTATGAACTTACGAGGAATTCACCCCACCTTCCATGTTTCTAATCTGAGGAAGTGTTTGGCATAAACGGATGTGGTGGTACCTTTGGATGATATTCGTGTAGATGAAAAGCTAAGTTACATTGAAGAGCCAGTGGCCATTGTAGACCACAAGATGAAGAAGTTAAGGAACAAGGAAATCCGTTTGGTAAAGGTAAAGTGGAGGTTCCACAACGGTCAGGAAGCGACTTGGGAATTAGAGTCGGACATGAAGTCTCGGTCGATAGCCATGCATCCGGGCGACCACCATAAGTCAGGCCCCGGTCGATCTTTGACCCCGGGCTTTTGTTAAGTGGGTCGCGGCCCATGGTCGTTTCCTTGTGGGCTTCGATAGTTATCTAGCAGGCCCAGTGTGTACTTCAATTATCTATGTTTTGGGCTGATAGGTATTTTAGTGGGCCGGGCTCTATAAGATCAAATTGGTCCAGTCGAGGTTATAGGGTGGTAAGGTTAGTTTCAGTTAAACTCAGAAAGTATCGGGAGTTTACCGGTCAATATCTTTTCTTATAGGTCTCATTTCGGACCGTAAGGGTAGACGCAAAGGCTTGAGCAAAGGACATCAGGTGAGTTTTTCTGAACTAAATGTTATTAACGAAAGCTTATGAAAGTTTAATGAAAACTGTGATTTTCTATGTTGACATGTTTATGATGAAATTATTTAAGCGTGTTTTATAACTCGATGATATTTAAATGTGTGCATACATTATTTGTGGAAGTTGTGATCTAAGTCGGGGAGTGTGGCCCGCCTGCTCGTACCGGGGAGTGTGGCATGTTTATGCCATTGGAGGTGTGTCCCAAATTTAAGGCAGTGCGAGTTAGACACACCGTATTCGACGGTAGTATGGTCAGTAGTGTGAATTACTCTGATGTTGTTTATAAATTGTTTGATTTAAAGTTTGAAAAATTATATTGTTGCTTAATCGTTAGAGGGGGCTCACTAGACCTTCGGTCTAACCCTCGCTCTTTCAAATTTTAAAAACCTTTTCAGGCCAGCAAGAGCTAGGAATGACCGAAAAGGGTAAAGAGAAGGTGTAGCAGGAGTGCATAGAAGACTGTCATCTTAGTTTATCTTTCTTTAAATCTCAGTTGTGTAATAGGTTGTCGTTGCAAACCTTGAAATTTAAATTTGTAAGCTTGGGGCCGTTTGGCATGAATTATCCTTGTGATATTATTATTATTGTTATTTGTCTTGGTTGGGTTGTTATAATACCATTTAACTAAGGGTGTTCGTGGTTCAGTTTGGGTGTTATAACCCCCCAAACCAAAAACCAAACCGCAAATGGCGGTTTAAGAAATTTCCAAACCGAGTGGTTTGGCAACAAGTGACCAAACCGGTCAAACCGGACCACAAAAAAGCGCAATGGTCTGAACGGTTTAGACGGTTTGAACCTCTAATGAGTTTTAAACTAAAATAACATAACTTTTATATGCAAAATGAAATTTCTGCCGATATAACGTTAATAAATAATATATCGAACTATGAAAGAAACATTTATCTCTAAAATAAAAAATAAAAACACATTGAGGAAGTTGAGAAAAAGTTAAATAACTCCACCAAGAATAGTTGAATTTTGGACAAATATTGAGCAAGTCGAAAGACGCTTTGGAATTTTGTTTTTTAATCTTTTACAAATTTCGAAAATTTGCCAATATAAATAACGTGGTCATTAGAGAAATGAAAATTAAAAACATAATGTTTATTGGAATTTATTTTTAATTGGGTCATAAAGATTGAGCCTACAACATGAAAACTAAATATAATTAATACATGCGTATTTTTGCTAGTCGGTTCGGTCCAAATCGCTCAAAAAAACATTCAAACAGCAGACCAGACTGGACCAAGCGTTTTGACTATTTTTCAGACTGGATCGGACCACCAGGCCGCTCAAAGCCTCAAACCACCAAAAATGGTCTGGTTTAACTTGGTTCAACTGCTTTGATCACTTGTTACCTAAAATTATTAACGACACTAAAATCACCAAGAGTACAATAATGAGAAAGTTGGATGACGTTTTTTTGATGTTTTCATAATGTAAAACTCTTTATAAACTTTAATGATCTGTATACATAAATCGCAAAAATTAATATATGATTTAAAAATACTATCTTTAAATTATATTTAACACAAAAAGAAAAAGAAAAAGGGTCGGATAATTTGTAGAAGTTGGATCCATTTTCCATGGGTCAAGCCTAATATTTTAATTAGGCGAGGGAAGCAAGAACTTGACATTCCATCTGTTCGTCTTGTCGTTTAAACACCTCATCTAATTTTGTTTTTATAAAAATTACAATAATTATTTTAAAGAAATATCGCAACAATATAAAATCAGTTTTGCATTTCTATTTTATGAATCAATATTCAAAAGGATTTGTTAAATAGGGTTTGTTAAAGAGGATTTATTTATCTTTGAGGATTTAAGAAATATATTTAAAAGGGTTTGTTAAATAGGTCAATGATAAGTTGAGTTAACGGTAAAAAGTGTGAGAAGTGGATCTAAATCGTTGATCTCTTTTAGGGGGCGTTTGTTTCGCAGGATTTCGATGGAATCTGAAGGAATTGGAATGATTAATTCCATTCAGACGTTTGGTTACCTATGGAATGGAATTGAATTCCACACATTCCACCATTCATGGATTTGGTCATTCCATCACAATTGAGAAGAAATTCAATTCCATTCCATCCCATTTTCTCAAAAAGACAAAACTACTCTCATCTTCCCTACTTGATTTACCCAAACCTATATGAACCTATGCCGACTACCGTCGATCTGAACCATCGCCGACGACCACCGATCTGAACAACCACTGACCACCGCCGACCACCACCGGTCTGAACGACCACCGAGCACCGTCGACTACCATCGGTCTGAACCGCCACCGACCACCACCGTTGTGAACCGTCGCCGACCACCACCGTTTTGAACCGCCACCGACCACCACCGTTCTCGACCGCCGCCGACCATCACCGATCTGAACCATCACCTACCACCACCGATATGAACCACCACCAACCACCACCGATCACAATAGTTGGATTTCGATTTCAAAAGTTTCAAAAAGGGTATTTTGGTCATTTACTAATATTTCATTCCAATTCCAAAGCTACATTATGTGAACTAAACAGACAGATTCCAATTTATTTAACAAATTCCATTCCAATGTCTGTCAACCAAACAAGTGGTCAAACCTGATAACATTTCATTCTAATTCCTTCAAAGTCAAATTCCTTTGACAGATTCTATTCTATCCAAAAACATTCTGCGAACCAAACGCCCCTTTAATCTCAAGTCCTCCAATGAATTGCGGATTATAAGGGAATTGATCTGGTGCATCTCATCCTAATATGCGTTCATTTCTCATCCAACGGTTGATAACCATTTCTCACGTTTCTCATCGTTAAACTCAACTTCTCATCGAGACCCTAACCCCTGGTAAATAAATGTATAAGATAATTTAAAAGAAAAAAAACTGTCTTTGTGCCACCCTGTGATTTCTGTCAATAAGCTGATATTTAATTATCTTCCATTATTGAAAAATCTTTTTATGCCTTTATAGATTTGGCAATAGAGCGCGATTCATCATTGAATTTATTTATTAATTACTTTTTTCCCAATTATTTAGAAAATATATCTTTATCAAACATTTATCGGGTAAAAACTTATTAGCAAGAGCCATCGCTCTTACTTTTAACATTCTCAGCCATCAAAATGGACCGTTTGTAAAAGTCTTTTATTTAGTAACACTAACAAGATAAGATTCATCTCCCTCACTTACTAGGTAAAATTCTCGATCCTGATAGGATTCTTGATCTTTGTCATGATCTTGGTAAACAAATTAAGATTTGAAAAATATGCTTTTATACATCTGGTATACATCTTTAAACATATTTTCTTTAAATAGTTTATACATTGATATGCTATTTAAGATTGAAAAAGATCCGTAAAAAATCATGAATTAAAGAGATCAAATTGCATTAGATTTCTAAATGACAATTTTCTGGTACAACATGAAAGAGTTTTATTCTGGTACAGTTTTATGTTATCTCAGCCACCTGCATAATGCTTAGAAAAATGAAAATTGTAGCACAAATGTATATGCCGATCCGATGTTGTATCGGGTTAGATATAACATTAACATGATAAAAAAACAAAGCTGCAGGCATCCGTTAAGACGACAAAACTTCCTGAACCTCAACAGTCACCTCCTTAGGGGGGTTTTCCGCATGAAGCTTTGCAACAACGCCCTTCTTTTTGTAATAGTCTATAACCTGCAGGTCATACACAAAACCGGCTTTTCAATTTCAAGGAAATCCCATGAAAATGACAATGATTGAGCTCAAATGTGAGTCCCATCTTCGTTTGTTTCTACCAAACGCAGATAGGACCCACAACATATGAATGGCCCACAAGATCCGAAACCAAAACGATCCTGGTATTATCATATGACAGGCATATGGCAAAATATGATTGAGCTAAAATGTGCATCCATCTTCGTTTCTACCTGACGCAGATGGGACCCACAATCACATCTTCTAACATATGAATGCCCCACAAGATCCAAAACGAAAACGATCTACATACATCCACCCGAGGGTGGGGTCTGGGTAGGGGGTGGGATGTATGTAAACCTGACCTCTACCCCAAGGAGTATGGCGGTTGTTTCCATGAAAACCACCCACTTGTAAAAAGTGCGGAATGCCTCACGATGTTAATACATCAAAAGAAGTTTTATAAATCTAGATTATCCATTCATTCATCGAAATTATGTAAACCAACCGTTAAACAAGTAAAACGGGATGTAAAAGATTATTGGCAAGATCTAGTGCGAGTAACCTTTGCATCATGGTCTACCACTTGACATTTCCTGTTAAAACTGCAACATACCCTATTCAGGGATGTTTCAAGTTGACATTAGCTATTTGTGCACTATTGTCGCTACAAATAAATTGATAGTATCGATTTTAGTCTACAAGATTTCTTGTTTTGTCTTTGTTGAAGGGTATTTTAGATATTTAACAACTAGTTAATCACTTCCCTTGAAAACCAAACCGAACACAACACCCAATATGTCCCGCTCCAAAATAGAGTATCGCGGTAGAATGTAAGCATTTATTTCCAACCACTTCACTTAAACTATGTGCCAATTCAAATGTTGATTTTCATCCAAGTAAAATCATGTATAACTTTCCAACAAGATCAGGCGAAAAGGCACTTACGGGTTCAGTTTGGCGGTGAAAAGCCTCCAGCCTTGACTTGAGAACTTCTGCGGTATCATCTTTACGTTGCATTAAAGGCTCTCCAGTAACCTACAAAAAGAAACAATAAGCATGCAATAAGATTGGGTGTGGTCGTCAAGACCCACAAATTACTATCCTGTAAGTACCATGGCGGTATGGTATTAAATAGACCGACTAATCGACTATATGAAAGATGATCATCATCATCATGTTGAACTTTTTGAACTTTGCATTTGCAATTAGCAAAAAGGTTTTACTGAAACCCATGATACTCTGGTCACAAAGGAGTAGCATCACTAATTTACTCCAAACTCAGGCTTTCAATAGTCAACTACTCTAGTAAATCAAAGATGTATGTTAAACTATTTTCTAGTCAAAGGTTGCACTCTTAATGTGGCTCAAGGAGCAACACTAGGTAGCATCTTAATACTATTCATAGTCATTACATATACTCATTTGGTTCACTAAGGATACATGCAAAGATACACCCAAACATATCTGCATAGAGTAATACCCACGTTGGATTATATATTAAAATTCCAACGCTTAGTTCAGCAATTGACACATTCCTTCAGGAAGTGTTCAACTACTTGTCAAAAAGTATATAATTCCCTTGAAGAATGACAAATGAAGGAATTTTGTTGTTGTTGTAAGGTTGACAATCAGCAAATAGGTAACTGTAACTTATAATCATGACTGAAAAGGAAACTTGGCCATTTTAATAAGGCATCCGGAAATGAAAATGAATGTAACTTTCATGAGATATCTGGTATCTCTTATGGCTTACATCATCAACGCAGTGAACCTTGGGAGGTGCAAACTTTGTGTGGTATGTTCTACCACTTGAAGCATGGATCCAACGACCAGTAATTCTCTCCTCCAAGATGGAGTCGTCGATTGCAAAATCAAGCACTTTATCAATCTTGGTTTTTTGCTTCTCAAGCATCTCGTCAAGCTGCAAAAAACAAATCAAGGGTCTGATTTTAAATGTTAATCATTTAGGCTATTTAACATTTCAAACTTTTATTTTTCTTATTCTGTGAGCACATGAATGAAGATGTGACTCTAAGCTGAATTCACGTTATCTGAGACCTACAAAATGCATAACGATTCAGATGATGTAAAACGAATTGTGAAAGGATCAAGAAACCTTTTCTGCTTGGGCAACTGTCCTGGGAAACCCATCAAGAATGAACCCCTTTTGACAAGATGGCTTCTTCATTGCTTCATCGATGATTCCAACCACCAAGTCATCAGACACTAGTTCTCCCTAAGAAAAATCGCTAATGAAACAAGTCAAAACAAAGAACAAATAAACCTAAAGAAATAACACCATGTCAACTCAAAGCAACTATAAATAACATAACCAAAGTGGCATAGGCTACCTTCTCCATGGTTTCCTTGGCTTTAATCCCGAGTGGGGTCTTAGCTGCGACGGCTGCTCTCAACATATCACCCGTTGCCAAGTGGCATAGGCAGTATTCATCCTTAATGATGGGGGATTGGGTACCTTTTCCAGAGCCGGGTGGACCTACATTTCATTCGTTTGCTCATAAACATTTAATCAAACACGTAGATGGCAATACCTGTCAATCTCTAGAACATAAAAAAAAACTCCAACTATTAAAAAAAGATCAATGTATTACAAAAAGGCTCCCCTATGAATAATCTTATTGCATAAATGAAAAGGGGATTGAGAGGGAAGAAAACAAATCTTCCATTTTTCAAATGCAAATTTGAAACCAATTTTGTTTGCATAGTAACTTTTCACATTTCTTATTTGTGATGCTTCTTATAGAGAGTGATGTAACAATTAAATTCTTATAAATAAATAAAAAAGACTAAATATTGACATCAATTTTGAAGATGAAAAGGTTAAGCCATGAAATCAAAACTCAAAACATTTATAAAAAATGGAAAGAGTAGCCAAAAATTGTGACATAAAAAAGCATTGACAGATCGAAGAAAGCAAAATTCCACCAATAAATAAGCAGCAAACGAATTAACACAGATTAACATAGGTTAGTAATGGCGGATTAAATAATTCAAAATCTCCCCAATTGATGGGAACATTTTACAGATCTTAAAACCAAAACCCCAGCGCGAAAATTAAAAACTGAAAAGGGACAATTAGAAAAAGGAAAAGATGAATGAAAAGTGTAATAGTAATAGTACCAATGAGGATGAGGCGTTTATCGGGCTTGGAGGAGCATTTGAATCGGCGAAGGAGTTCAGTCATGATATCCAACGAAGGTACATCTTCCAACGAAGTGCTGCTGCTGGCCATTTCTCCCTCTTTCTAATAAGAGTGATTTTTGTTGCAGAAGAACAAGGGTTTGAATGGATTTATTATATAGAGGAGTTGAGATGATGATGGTGATGGTGATGGTGATGGTGAAGAAGAAGAAGAAGAAGAAGAAGGCGGGGTTTTCAAAGCTTTTGAGCAGTGCAACAAAGCCCACTCCTTTTGCTTTTCTTTTTTCTTTTTTCTTTTTTCTTTTTCTTTTTCTTCATATCTGCTTGCACGCAAAAAGGCAGCCTTTTTTTCGATTATTTTTTTATTTGTTCTTTTTAATACTTTTAAATTAACTACAAAATAACAATCATGATATAAATGTATCCATATTTTTTTTTTGGAGTTTAATTAAAATGTCCAAACATAAGAAATCGATATCTAAAATGCCTAAAATCTCTTAGTTTTTACCAAAATACCTTATAACCCCGCGTTTGTGGTCCGTGTAAATTGAAAACGCGGGGTGGCTACCATTTCGTCCGCGTATGAGCAAAAACACGGGTTCAATTCATTGAAAATTTTGATTTTTATTATATATTTACATTTTATATCCCTATAATTATTTAGTTAGTTTACTTTATACCTTTTACTTTTCTATTTTTCATTTTATACTTTCATCATATTAACACATATACGTTAAATAATTTTATGATATATAAAAACGTATTTTTTAAAAATATTCAACATTTGACTCATTTCGAAAGTATCGAAGAGACGATTATAATGGTGTAACTTGTTAAAATTAAAACGTATTTTTTCAACGTATTTTAGTTAATATAAGATTCTATGTGTTAATATGATGAAAGTGTAAAATGAAAAATAGAAAAGTAAAAGGTATAAACTAAACTAACTAAATAATTAGAGGGGTATAAAGTGTAAATATATGATATATAATAAAATAATTAAATCCAAAAATATTCAATATTTGGCTTATTTCGAAGGTATCAAAGAGACGATTATAATAGTGTAACTTGTTAAAATTAAAACGTATTTTTTAACGTATTTTAGTTAATATACGATTATATGTGTTAATATAATCAAAATATAAAATAAAAAATAGAAAAATAAAAGGTATAAAGTAAACTAACTAAATAATTATAGGGGTATAAAATGTAAATATATAATAAAAACCAAAATTTTCAATGAATTGAAGCCATATGGATTTACACGGGGTTAACCCCGTGTTTTTGCTCATACGCGGACGAAATGGTAGCCACCCAGCGTTTTCAATTTACACGGACCACAAACGCTGGGTTATGGGGTATTTTGACAAAAACTAAGAGATTTTGGGCATTTTGGGTACCGATTTTTCATGTTTGGGCATTTTAATTAAATTCTTTTTTTTAATGGTGTCATTGGCTATTTCTATACTAATCCCTTGATAAATTAACACTGTAAGACATCAGCTCTGATTAAACCTCAATGGTCACAATTATTGTGTACGTCTGGATTCAAACCCTGGACAGATAAAATATTCCACCACATCTCTCAGGACCTTAACCAGTACGCCACAACCCTTGTGGTTATTTTTTAATTAAAAGTGCTAAAGATATAATTCTTACGGATTAAATTTTAGTACTCTAACTTTTTATTATTTATTATAATATCAATAATCATTTACAATGTTAGTTTTAAATTATTTATATATTTGATATATAGGGATCATTCAAGAAAACTTAGTGCGCGTTTGATTTGCCGGAATAAATTGGAATTGGAGATATTTGGATTTTAATTCTATTACAATTCCTTGTTTAGTTTGCAGGATTGTCACAGGGTTTCTTTGAAATTCCTCCGACATAGTATTTTGAAATCCCAAGGTAATGGTTAGGATTTCAAGGGATTTCGTAAAATTTATCTATAATAATGCTTAAAAATGTTAAAAACACTTGTTTTCTAATAATCAGTTAAATAAAAGGTAATTTAATTACTTTTATTATTTTTCATAATTTTTAATGACTTTTTTTAATAAATAATGGAATTCAAATCAATTCCAATCCTACAAACCAAACACACAAAAGAATTCCAAATCCCTCCAAATCCAAATCCCTATATGAAATTCAATTCACTCCATTCCTACAAACCAAATGGACCCTTATGGGGCATTTGGTTCGCATAATGGAATTTGATTGAATTGGAATTAATTGAGTAAATTTGACTTTGCCGGAATTGTAATGGAATTTGATGGAATTTAACCACACATTTGGTTGGTAGAAATTGGATGGAGTTCAGTTCTTTCACTTTAGGCAAAAACTGATGAATTCCTTGATTTGTAGAATTCAATGGAATTCAAAAGGATTCCATCATAATCAATATGTAAACCAAACAAACAATTGAAATTTGGTCAAATAAATTATCCATTTCAATTTCTTCAAAATCCATGAACCAAACACCCACTTAGTATTCTATGAAATCCATGAGATCCTATCTCAAACACACATCAAAGTTTAAATTTGAAAATTAATAATTTTGATAGTCTTGACTTAAGATTTTAAATAGTATTTTAGGTATTTTAAAAATCTTATCTTTCCTCTTCTCTCTCCCCTCCGGGTTGTTGTTCTAACGGCTTTATGGATTATTTGGTCTTTTCGGAATGAGACTCTTTTTAGGATCCCTAAGCCTAAGAAAGCGACGTTGTGGGATAACATTGTGTCTCACTTGTTCTTTTAGGTTACAAATAGGAGTAAAAAGTGTAACATTAATTGGGTGGGTTGGTTACAAAACTCTCTTCTTGCTATTTCTTATATGTACTTTGTTTCTCTGGTTTCTTGCTAGTTTTTTATAATATCTCTGTCATTCAAAAAAAACGTTGTGATACATCATACAGTCTATATACACGTTATGATATATTACTGCTATGATACACTTCATGAACATTATCATTCTAATACACACCGTGATACACTATTTTAAAAACACGTTGTGAACACTTGTTTTGAATAGTTGTAAACACCTTTTTTTAAAAATACATTGTGAATATATATCATCGTTTGCAAATCTAAAACAATCCCTGGTTAAAACCAAGAAGAAAAAGAAATCGAAAACAACAAAACTAATTGTTATTTTTTAGTAAAAGATTAATGTTACTTTTTTTTAAACAAAAACTAACTAAGAGCATCTCCAACAACAGCTATGCTAAAATAGAAAAAAGTAAGATTTTAGCAACTTTTTTACTCCAACAGTTATGCTATATCGTATGCTAAAATAGAGAAAATAAGAGAGAGAAGGTAAAAATCTCCAAATTTGGAGAAATCTTTAAACCTCCATATTTAAGAGAGAGATTTTTTTTCACCAATGGAAAACATTGAAGTTGTGTGTTTAGGAGAGAGAAATAATATTTTATTAATATAATTGGTGATAGAATTGCTAAAATAGAGTAGCTATTGGAGTTGGATGTAATTTTTTTTAGATATTTTAAGTTTTTCTACTCTATTTTAAAAAAATTATAGCATAGCTGTTGGAGATGCTCTAATACTTTATGAAACAATAAACTAGGGAATACTTTAAATTTTAGTAATGATGATTATGGAATTTTTTATGGTAACCCAATTATGATATAATCAATTTTCTTGATTTGATGAGTTTAAATACAAAATCATAAATTACTAATCCATCCTTTTATTATTAATTAAATAATTAAAAATGATACTTCAATTGAGTGAGCATGTTAAATCTCGCGGATCTTACAAATTAGAGATTATCATTTGATTAAACTCTTTGATATATATATTTGTTAATTAATTATTTAACTACAATTATTTTTAATACATATTAATTTACTTAAGTAAATTATTTAAATTTATATTTTTATATCTTATTTAATTCAATCTCTCGAATTTACCAACGCACTTGACATGAGTATTTAGTTTTTTATTTCTTAATTTTCAACTGTGTCAAAATTACATTTTATTTAAGTTAAAGTGATGTTCATCCTTATCTTTCAAAGTGTGAGTCAATATGGACAATTTTGGACCCATCAATAAGCATTTTTAGCACATTTTTAAGGCTATTTAGCACTTTACTTGTTGGAATGTGAAGGATCGTGTGAGAAATTAAGGTTAACGTAAGAATCATGATAAATGGATGTGAGTCGTTGATTACTTTTAAATTTTAATCAAATGCTCTTCCATGAATTGCGGCTTAAAAGAGAATTGATCTGGTACATTTTATCCTAATGTGCATCAATTTTTCATCCAACGGTTGATAATCACTTCTCACGTTAACCCCAACTTCTTACCGGAACCCAACCCTCGATTGGAAATGGTTTATATATAGCTATATAATGACATTTTAGCTTTTTAGTTCAGCGATTTGAGATGACCAAAATCTTGATGTTAGTACGAACTGTTATAAATTATATATATTTTTTTATCTTCTCATCAAGCATACACAAAAACTCCTAATCAGTATTTATATAAATCAAACCATAAAGAATAAAAACTTTATTTAGGTTCAATTTTTACCATATACACAAGAACACAAGAACAATATATATATATAGATAGATAGATAGATAGATAGATAGATGGAGGTTCAAGTGAAAACCTCAAAAAATGGAAAACTAAGGAACACCCTGGTGGTCATTCATCTGGACAGTATGCATTTGTGCATACAAGTAAATTAAGTTTGTTTTTGGTTTTTATGAACGTGTGCATTATGCATTTGTGCATATGCACGTGTGTATGTTACAAATTATTTGTATGCACAAGTGCATACCGTCCAGATGAAGGACTACCAGGGTGTTTTTCAGTTTTCCGTTTTTTGAGGTTTTCCCCTGAACCTGACCCTATATATATATATATATATATATATATAGGGGAGCGATCATGGGAAAACCACTATTCTATTACAAACTTTGCACACCATTTTCAACCAATGAGAGAATTTCTTTTGATTTTTAATTTATTTAAATTATAAGGGCAAGTAAGTATTTTTCTATTTAATCCGTATATATATGGTAGTTTTATTGAGTGGTTATTTTTGGATAGCTTTAAATGTGAATCAGTTAATTATGATATTTTTTTTAAAAGTATCCAATATATAATGTGTTTTTTTTTTTGAAAATTAATTTTTTTTTCCTATATTAAATGCCGAATAGATTGTTTATTATGATTTTTTTAACTTTTTTTAAATTTTGGATATATATATCAAATTGTGACGTTTTGACATGGAAGATTAAGTTTTGATTTTTTTTTTCAAAAGTAAACACCGATTTCATTATTTTTTGTTTTCTTTTCTAATTATAGTTTCACTATGGTTTCGAAAAAGTTTCATTATATTTTATCATGGTTTCAATACGGCTTCATTACGATTCACTATGGTTGCAATAAGGTTTCATCTAGATGATGAAATACGTTTTAGAGCTTTCATTGGAAGTGAAACTGTTTCATTATGTTTCAATATGATTTTAATAAGATTTCACTATGTTTCACAATGGTTTCAATAAAGTTTCACTATGGCTTCTCTACTGTTTCACTATGTCAATGATGAATTTAAGATTTTATTATGTTAAACTATTTTTTTCAATAATATATTGATAATTTTATAATATATTAAAAAAGAATTTATAATAAAATAAATTGGTTTCCTTTTTAAAAAAAAGAATCATTCGATTTCCTTATTTGAATTTGGAATTGGAATGTACCATTATGCCCTTTCGTCCTAATTTTATTAATTTATTATATTAAATTAATTAATTTATTAACATAAATAACTCAAATTAATCTCAACCCTTGATTGATAATATCAATGGCATTTACAAGGGTTGTAAAGTTTGTATCATAAGAGGGGTTTGCAAATGAAACCACCTCTCTCTCTCTATATATATATATATTGAATTCAATATTTCATAATTCAATTAAATTTTGAGAGTCTACGAATTAAACATATCAACGTTGATTCTATTTTGTTGTTAACAAAACTTTTTTTCCTCAAAAGAACATTAATTATAAGAAATAAATTGGTAAATACGTTTTTTATTCAACCAATTTAATTTTTTGGATCACTGTTTGATTTATTTTCATATTTGCATTTTTTTTTTAATTTCATCTTGCATGTGTTCTTTTGAAATAGTGATACCACAAGTTCTCATACGCAAAACCGTCAACCATGTAAACTGGACAAAAAGTTTTCTAGAGCTATACATGGTGTGTAACATTTGTGAAGGAACTGGCACAATCATGCAACCATAGATTTGCATCGGCAAACCTTCAAAGGTTTGGCACGATAATGCTTAAGGGAGATTTGGCATTGTCGTGCCATATAAAAGGGTATGACATTGTCATCAGGGCTTTTTTTGTACGATTCTAGAGATTTAGCATGACCGTGGTAGCCTGATAATAATCGACTCCTACACTTTTGGTCTAGGATACAGATACCTATTTGACTATATATAATACCATGATGTAATAACCAGGTTCAAAGTTGATAACTTTAAACCTGGTTATGAAGAGATCAAAGCTCAATTTTAGAAGGGGGCTAAGTGTAAATTGACAATAAAAAGGTTTTAGTCTAGGGTTTTTGGTTAATTCTTATTGTGGCGGTTAGAGAAAAGCGGAAAGAAGATCAGAGCAGGCGCCGACTTGGGGGAAATTGAGATTTTGAAGCTTCGATTAGTAGCATTCTTTAAGGTAAGATTCTGAATCCATTCCTTCCGTCTAAGTTTTGATGATAGTATTTTGTCTCTATTTTGGTTGAAGTCTGATATTTGATAAGGCTTGGTCTTAGTTGAATAGAAGACCCTATATTATTCCTTAGAATCGATTCAATGTTAGTTAATGTTAATAGATTGATTAATGTGGTTTAGAGTTCAAAAACCTATTTAAATGGGTAAGTTTTATCCATTCGATTGATGATTTGGGAGTTTGGTTCGAAGTCTGAGGTTTACACAGACCCTTAATCGCCTCCAGGCGATATTGGGCGACCCTGGGGATCGGTCACCCCGGATGTAGGTTGGTTCAAGGGGGACCCGGGGGAGTTATATCCCGGGCGAAGTGGGGGACCGGGGGAGTCTCGGTCGACAAAACCCCGGGAACCGGGGGGTTTTGACCCGGGTTGTGACCCCGGGAGCCGAGGGATGGTGTTGTTGATCCAAGAGCGGGTTGATATCGGGGGTCGGGGTCACCCGGGGGGGTATCTGATAGGTAGTCTTGTATCTGTTAGGGGAGGTTTGAGAGTTCTTCGTAGCGGGGTGTCTTACCGATTTTTCCGGTGTTGTCGTAGGTCGTGAATCGTTAGAACGCTGATTGTGAGCAAGGACCAAAGGTGAGTCTATTCAAACTAAACTCCCATATGATTTTGCAAGCTATTGATGTACGTGAGATTGCTAACTAAATGTTTATGGGTTTCTTTAAAGCTGTTATTATGTGCGGAAGTTATTTAAAGCATGTCTTTCTTTACGCGAGCTTTATATCTGCAAGTACTCCTTATCATATTATATGATTTTATTTAAGTGTTGAACAACTGTATGCATACATTGTTGGGAGCTATATGGCCAAAGTCGAGGGGTGTGGTCCGCCTGTGCTCATACCGGGGGGTGTGTCCCATTTATGCCAATTGGGAGGTGTGACCCAGATAAGGCAGTGTGAGTCAGACACGCCGTTTCTTACGGGCAATGGTAGTAGGGGTGTTCAAAAAAACCGTTGGACCGCTCAAACTGGTCGAACCAAGTCAAACCGGACCGTTTTTGGCGGTTTGACCGGTCTGGTCTGGAAAATTGCCAAACCGGGCGGTCCGGTCCGGTCTGCGGTCTGGAGGTTTTTTTGGGTGGTTTGGACCAAACCGACCGCCAAATATATAAATATATATTTTTTATTTTTTATATACACCTTTATTATAAAGAATATATTATATAAAACCCAAATGTCCAAGTATATATAAAAAGGCCTAAGGTATTTTAACAAATTGAAATCTTTATGGATTGTGGAATACAAAGAACGAAAAAATGAAGAAGTGAAGTCGTGGATATTATTTGCTCTTTGCATATTACTTTTTTTTAGTATTTTATCTTGGGATATTTTGTTAACTTTTGTGGACTTTGTTATTTTGTTGTGAACTTTGTTCTTTATTTCAAGTGAACTCAAGCCAATTAGCCTTTAAAATTCAAAGTTTTATATGTTTTTATGTTTAAACTTTAAAGCACACTAAAAGGCCCAAACCGCCTAAACCGGTTGACCAAACCGCCTAAACCGCGGTCCGACTTGACCGGTCTGGGCACTTGATATCAAACCGCTCGATTTGAAAAATCAATAAACCGCCACTTTCGGTTTGGTTTGTGGTCTGAGGGGTTAAACCGCCGAAACCGGACCGCGAACACCCCTAAATGGCAGTGTGTGCCGGAAGCAAGTTTGTTTCTTAAAGTATTTTGCTTTTCAAGCTGAATGGGTTAAGTTGATTTCTTTTATATATAAACTCGTATTGCTTTGGATTTTGAACTGTTTTGAGGGAACTCCTTAGACCTTCGGTCTAACCCTCGCTCTTTCAAAACTAAAACTTTTTCAGGTCGTCGAGATATAGGCAGCTCTACCAAGGGTAAGGAGATGGTTTGATCGGGTACCAGAATATAAGACTACCATTTAGCATGTTTTTATTTCACTTAATCTCAGTTGTAATAGGTTGCCTTATTGCAAACCTGGTTTACTTTTAAAAAGTCAGATTGTTGTCTAGGGCCGTTTTTGGCGATATTTCCTTATATTAATAGACTGCTTTATTTGATCGGGTACCAGAATATAAGACTACCATTTAGCATGTTTTTATTTCACTTAATCTCAGTTGTAATAGGTTGCCTTATTGCAAACCTGGTTTACTTTTAAAAAGTCAGATTGTTGTCTAGGGCCGTTTTTGGCGATATTTCCTTATATTAATAGACTGCTTTATTTGATCGGGTACCAGAATATAAGACTACCATTTAGCATGTTTTTATTTAACTTAATCTCAGTTGTAATAGGTTGCTTATTGCAAACCTGGTTTACTTTTAAAAAGTCATATTGTTGTCTAGGGCCGTTTTTGGCGATATTTCCTTATATTAATAGACTGCTTTATGGATTCAGTGCGGGTTGTTATACATGACTTGTTTGGTTCTAAAATAATCATAAAGAATAGAGAGCATATAGAGGAGTATCTTCAACATCTTTTGTACTATTAAATCATTTGCCTTTCGTGTTCTTTGTCATTGTAGTCGCCTTTTTGGTTCTCCGGTGAAATACATGCAACCACTTTTCCGTAAACGACATGCAACATCATTCCAGTGGTAGAACCGTGTAAATGTTTGATTGTGCTTTCATTAATTGTTGATTTTTTCAACATTTTATTGGTTGTTTTTAATCTTGATCCATGGTATTTTGCACAATTGTTTGTAAAACTCACAATTTTATTATTTTGGGTTGTGAACGATTTCAACAGGTCTGTCATATTGAATATAAAAAAAAATTGAATTAAAACCAACAAATTCAACAGTAATATCGTGACATTGAAATCCTCACTTATTTTTGGGTTTACCTCAAAAAATATACCAATGAAAATTTCCGATTATCTATCAATGCATTAAAACGTTTAATTTTAAGTCAATATTGTATTTTAAATATACACATAAGTAACTACATCATAATTTATAAAATTCGGCCCAAATCATCCAGGCTCCTTCAAAGAAAGCTCTATTAGGCCCAATTTTTAATCGAACAATTTGATCGTGAATGTAATAAAAATGGTTCAATGGTTTACTGTTTAGTTTGGTATACAAAACATGATATGACATAACACAACAAAAAAATGTATTGTATCACGTTTGGTGCAATAGTTAGATTGGGAGAAGACAAATGGTGGATTTAAAGGGTGCCATACCCATGCAACCACAAGAATTTTTTTTAGCATATTACAGTCCCTAAGAACGTTACTGTTTTCTTCTATTGTATGTTATGGTATAACCGCAAAAATAACATCCTGATTCGCCTCTAGACATGACATGACTGAGTAAAACAAAAAACACATTTCTTGGTCCCACCAAAATAGGTGGAACAAAAATAAAAGAGCAGATAATATTGGTATATTACTAAACAGACTAATTTCAAAATGGAACCCTAACATTTTACACATTTTTTCACTCGCGTACCTCACTCTTCTTCGTCTAATACGGTCTCGTCTATGTACCGAACGTAATTTCCTTTTGTTCTTTATTTTTTTGTTCAAATATACTGTTTGTATGCTAAAACTTGGAACTGTTTGATATGATCATTAAATCCTCATAATTTTTTCCATTCAATAAATGGTTTAAAATATGGGGTAGACTTAGGCTAAATTCATATATGTTTATTATATCTTTACAAACATCAATATTAAGATATCTCTTTTACAATTTAAAGTATTATTTAACATGGTTTTAATATTAAAAATAAATATACTTGTAACAACATCAAAGTATTATCTAAGGCCAATGTTATTTGCACTCCCTTTTTAATGTCAAAATCAGATCAAGTCATGTATTGAAAACATCAAAATTAGACAATGTCAGATTTTGATGTCAATATATATTAAAAGTAGACAACAATACATTTAGAAATACTAGAATGTTACCCGATAAGTTAAAAAAATAATGTAGATTCTCACTGGTACCATCTCTTTAGTTATCTATAAAATTGTTAGAAAAGTGAAATAGAAGTATTATATGTTAGAAAAGTGAAAAGTGAAATTCAGATTGCTAATTGGCTATACAATAAAAAGAATTTCTATTTTAATCCACGTTTGATGGAAAATGGATGCAAATATAAAGATGGGTCAGAAATGGATATGGATATGTCTAAACGCAATCTTTGGCTATATATATTTATATATAAAATTATTAAAAGCTCTATTATTCTCTTAGGGTGTGTATCTGATTAGAAAAACAAAACAAAAATCATCAATTAAAAGATATTCGCATTTATCCTTCTATGCCAATTTTATAATTTAATCATGATTGATTTTAATCCACGTTTGATGAAAAACAGTGCACCACACGGGTTGTGCCGCGACTTTACCCGCGTGGCAAGTCGCGAGATTCACTGTTGCAGAATCCGATTGTAACTCCTTTGATACTCATTGACGATATATATTAATATGTTTTAATAATCAAATAATTATGTTTAATTAAGGGAATCGTGTTCAACACGAGCCTCAGCATCGTTGAATTCATCTACTGTTTAGTCGTCTTAATTCAATTTCTGTCGATTCCCTTTGTATTCGTTTTTCCTAATCATTTGTTGATTGTTTTTAGTTATTATTTCTTGTAATTTATATGTATTATTAAAATACATATAGTGAGAATTACAACAATAAAGATGTCACATAAATTGATAATGATCTGCAGTGCTTTGGTTTTCTCTTCTTAATTTGGCTTGCTTAATTTCTTTCTTAAGGTTTTTGTGATCTCTTTTATATATACACCATTCAAAACTCTCTTAATTTTAAGTTTAACCTTGTCTTCAATGCAACCTTTTTGTTCATATTGGTTTTCTTTGGATCAGTTTGTTCTTAGGGGCCGTTTATTAAAAATGTTTATGAGCTAAGCACTTATTGATATCACTTGGGCAAAAGTTGATTACCGACAACCCCAACCGGTCCCACACAAGACCTGCCTCCAAAGACACCAATGTGAGAGGGCATTTTTTGACTCACTTAGCAGTTGAGGCTAGCAAGGGGGGGGGGGGGGGTCGGATCAACCCAGGACTTGTTGTGTATTTGGGCAAAGTCACCCCACCCCCTTTGTTTGCTAATCAAGGTTAGCAGAAGGGGGGGAGGGGGGTTCGTTCGTATTATTCTTGTATTATTTCGTCCTTCTAATGAATGAAATCATTTCATCCCTAAAAACATAATATAATTGCAATTCCCTGTACAAGAAATAAGTTGTGATCACTCAAATAAGAAAGAGAACACCATCATGTTAATACAACCACCAAGTAGTACTAGTATATATTATCACACACTAATCGATTCCAACAATCTTGGCACATCCACGTAAAACCGACATTGCGGCAAGGGATACGAATTCCAAGATATATACACAAGCTAATTATTACTTTTGCATACGTACACACTTAACAAACGTACGAATTACAAATATTAATTACTAAAAGAAGAAACCTTTGCGGGCAGGCTTCCTTTTAGGATAATCCACATACACGATTCCGCCATACATCTTGGCCGCCTCGTTGCAATTTATCACTCTCTCCGTCCTCTTGCCACCAGATACCGGGGCATCATACACTTCTTGTTGCACTACATAAGCTTGTTGTGGTTGATACTGATAGTGGAACACCTGTTGTGGGTTTCTTCGTGGTGGTGCAATCGTTGATGATGATGGCGGCTTCGAGTTATGACCGCCCGGGAACACATTATCGAGGAGGTCGAATGTTTCTTTACCGATCTTAGCAAGGTCAGATGTGTTCTTGGAATAATATTCCATGATTTATATTGGGTGAAAGTAGAGAAAATTAAGGAAGTTTTTTTAGTTAGTAATATTGTTGTTTCTGTTTGCTTTGGGGTGTATGGAAGAGACCATATCCATATGCCTTTATATAGAATGTTTAATGCAACTATATTAAGAAAAGTATTAGTATTTTCTAAAGATTTTGTAAATCTTTACTTTATAACTATATTGTTCTTTTCTTTGTGTGTGGAATATGTTATTTTCTTTTTGCTGATTCCTTTTGGATAACAAGAGTTTCAAATTTGCTTCAAAGTCGTTTTTACACTACAATAAAATTGGTTTTATATGACGTCTAAAATATCTAAGTGTGCTAATAGATTACTTAAAATTTAAATTTAAAGAGACCAAACTATAAAGTGTCTTATCTAAAAGCGTTACAATAGATTTATATGACATTTTTTGACGTTTTAACAAGTTTTTTAAGATGGTTTTAAAATAAAATGTCATAATAGATATTTTATATGACACTTATAATATGAGAAGTCCTATAAACCCATCTTTTTATAGGATATTTTTTCCATTGGTGTTGTAGAATTAAAATAGCTAATATGACGTTTTTTTAAAAAACTTGTCAAAACGACTTAAAGAGTCTTATAAACCTATTTTAATACTTTTAGATATGACATTTTTTGGTCCTATAATGTATCTTATTAGGAAGTTTAGACATTTTAGGCATCATATAAAGCCAATTTATTGTAGTGTCAATTTTGGTGATATTCGTTTGTAATAATTTGTTATCACGTAATGATGTATAGTTACATATAGCTATATATATATATACCATGCGAAGACAAGGACCGAGAGTCTTACCCGGTAAGTGATGGTCGTCGTCTCTTACCACGGTTAATGTTTACCGGGTAAATTGTGTCACATGATACCATTTTTTTGGACTAAAATCTTACCTGATAAGTAAGTGATAGTATTGAATTTTACCGATAAGCACTTACCGGGGTAAACATTTGGTAAACGGCCCCTAAGTGTCTATAATTCTATTTTGATTTGTCTTGAAGAATTCATTACTCACCTTATTATAAAAGTAATTGTCTTCTAGTTACTTAGTCACTGAAATAATTACATAATCTTAAACTATCTGGGTTTTCCAATTATTTTGGGACAGAGGAGTAACATATATATTATGAGATTAAAAGAAGTATGTCCCTCAAATACTTTTCTAGATGCGCACACCACTATTCAATTATTCGTATTTCCAAATAAAATAACTGTATTCGGTAGCAATATGGAACAAGAAAGGGGACGTTTCAATATGCTCCAAGAGCGTTTACACGTCCACCACCAAAAGCCTAACAGGTCAAACGATACTTATCGATAGAATCTAATCATCTCTCATCACTTTATTTCAATAATTGAGATTCCCTAATTGACCACCTTGCTCATTTTGATAGTTATTGTTGGTTATATATATATAGAGAGAGAGAGGAAGGATCATGCGAGAAGGCGAGAAGTGTTATATCATATATGATTACACGGCTTGTGGGCGTGCTTAATCATATATGATTAAACGTCTATGTATTGCCAATATAACATGTGTTTAATCATATATGATTAAACACTTCTCGCCTTCTCGCAAAATGTTTAGCTTCTTATTTGAACCTACCCCTATATATATATATATATATATATATATATATATTCAAGAGAAAAATAATATTTGTCGGATCTTATAATGTAGGGTGTTTATGAAAGCATATCTTTCAGTTCCGTGAGAAAATAAAACTAGCTACAGAACAATCACGATTTTTTTGTAAACTAATTCGTTAGGAAAACAAAAATAGCCATTAAGTGAATGTAAAAGGTCAAATAAACTATCGGAATATTAGAACAATATATATGCAATGAACAATCGAAGGAAAAGGAGGTGATGTATAGCTCAATACAGTAAATTTGGACATTTTAATGGAATAAATAATACTGGAAAATGATCATAAAATAAGCAATAAGAATTAATTTCTTAGCATTTAACAATAGGGATTTACAGTGATTGATCCTGTTTGAATAGACATTGCTCCTTGTATTATCAATATATATATATATATATATATATATATATATATATATACTAGTTGTGTACCCGTGCAATGCGGCGGAGGCGTAAATGTAAACAATTTTGAAGTTTCGGTGGTTTTGTTGGAGGAGATTTTAATGATGATATGATTTACACCAAATCTTTACATATTAATACATTTTGAATAAACAAGAGTTATGGTTCCAATTGCAACAAAAAATTGTATGCCCATTTGTAATTTATAAGAATGGAGTTTGCATTAATATAATAATGTGATTGACTTTTTCAATTTGCCTATCATAGTTGGCTATTTTTCACACACAAAACACTATGTTCTTCAAAAAATTGCAAAAGAATCACTCATATTACAAGTATGAAATTAGACCCATTCATTTCTTTTGTGATGCAAATTGACAAAAAAAAAAAATACCCAAAGCAAAAAATTTCCTTATTTCAACATATATAATGACTATCTCATCGTGTTATATATAAAAAACATTAACATGGTGAAATTGATGTATCTACTTTATTACATAGTTGTGAGAATAAAAATTAGATAGATAAACAATGATAAGGGACTTCTTTTTACATAAACTAATGGGCATAATCCTTTTCTATTTCGACAAGTCATCATGAACCATTAACATAAAACATCAACAAAATAAACCCAAATCAAAATCGATTCTAATCATCGTCGGCTGCCATTTCCACCACATTAGGAGAACCATCATCATCATCATCATCATTTGAGTCTCTTTCCTGTAAATCAAACAACAACTATCATATTGGTTATTGGTGATGTGATCATCACACAAAAGATACAAAATCAAGCACTACTTGCAACCTTATCGTTTTCATTTTCAGCATCAATTGGGGTGTGCAAAGCATTTCGATATTATCCTTTAGGTTCAACTGCTCTTTCAGTGCAAGATTTCATTTCCCCGACGTAAGCATCTTGTTGGAGCTGGGGTTTCTTCACAACTTGAGAACTGGTTGTTTCAAAGTAACATAGACAACAGCTAAATTTACAGCAACATAAAAGAAAGAGATAGAAAACTTTAAAGCCGATGGTTTAAAAGTAAAATTAGAAAACCAGTACCAAACCATCGTAATCCATTCTAGGAAAGTTTTCCCTGCAACCATGCGAAAACGTTCTAAGTTAAACAGTGAAAGAAGTTGCAGACTGGGAATAGACAGATTGGGAAAATGATGAAGTAATAATATCCACTTTTACATGTTTTCATTTACATCGAACGCACATTAATATGGGTTGGACATAACAACTGAATCAATGAGTGAAAATACATGAAGTTCAAGTTAACTATATGCAGGCATATATTGCCTTACTGAATTTAAAATCTAAGGAGCCATTTACCCAACACTTACCCGGTAAGCATTTACCTGTAATAGACGAATAGTCAACACTTTCACTTAACTTACTATGTAAGATTTTAGTAAATTAAACGACATCAAATGCAACATTTTTTCCTAGTAAGTGCTCACCAGGTATGATTCGTCACCCTAATTTATCAAGTAAGGGGTCGTTTACCAAACGTTTACCCGATTAAGTGTTTACCGGTAAGATTTTAGTCCACTAAAACGGTATTGTATGCAACAATTTTAACAGTAAGCGCTAACCGTGGAAAGAGTCTTCACCCTCACTTACCGAGTAAGACTCTCAGTCCTTGCTTTATCACTTACCAGGTAAGACTCTTGGTCATTGTCATATTCATCCGGTACGATAATGTGACTTGGTAAGTGCTTACCTGAGTAAACTTTTGGTAAACGACCCCCAAGACTCTCGGTCCTATTCATCGCTCTTATCGGATAAAATTCTCAATTATTGTCATGTTCATTCGATAAGATAAAGTGATCCGGTAGAACTTATCGGGTAAGGGTTTATTAAATAGCCCGTAACTTTATAAAGTGGTTTGCTGAAGGAAGCATGATACTCAATTTAAAAAACAACTTGCAGATTTTCGAATGTAAATAAGATTAATATGCTAATTTACTTGGGGGGTGTTTGGGATTGCTTGTTTGAAGTGTTTTTTTATCTTATTGCGGTGTGGCACCGGAGATAAACACTTTTTAGTGTTTGGATGGAGAAAAATTAAAAGGGCTTATAGCGGTGTCAAACCGCTGAAAATGAGTTTTTGACAAGTCATTTGGTTCTAATTTATCAACTTATTTGAAAAGTGCTTATGACTTTTTTGGTTATTCTATATGTATAAGCAATCTCAAACACCTTTAAATAACAACTTATTAGCTTATTACGTTTTGGTACCACAATAATCTAATCCGATCACTTTTTAGAAAACTCCGGTTTGACACCGCATAAGTTGAAAAACACTTTTCAAAATAAGATAAGTTGTTTTAAATAAGCAATCCCAAACACCCCCTTACTTGAGAGTGTACATGTATAAGTTATGGTTGCTTCAATGTTATTCTAGAATCTCATAGAACATTCCTGATATGTGAAACTTAAGACATTATCCTACCTATTCTTTGATTTTGCTGCAATTTGGCGTGTATTCTTATGTAAGTCCGCAATTTTGCAATCGTTTCATCTTTATCCAAGGGTTCTTCAGTACCATGCAGTGTGTTGAAAATTCAAGTTATGTTACTGCTTTCTTTTTCCACATGGTGTTGTTTGAACAGTAAAGGCACATTCATAATATTTATAACATGATATATGTTGATCAATCTACTATCACAACATGTTAATATGCAACACAAATGCATCTCAAATGATAGTAACAAATTGTATAATAATGAAAAAAATGAAAGAAGGGAGGAATCTATATGTTCCAGTGAGCTCAGAAAACCTATATCCCGGTAACATCAAAAGTTACTTCTACTAAAGGAAGACTGAAATAACCAAGTTATAAGAAGATCCTTTTTATTATTAACATTTGCAGGACGATGGGATGGCATGTGTTGATATGAGCTACATGCTTCAAAAGTAGTGCAAGCCAAATACATACAATGTGCATTTAGAGGTGCAAATCTTGGATCGAATTGTTACACACTACATTATAGAAATATATGTCAGATAAAAGAGAAATACAAAAGTCATTGTACCAAATACATAGGTTTCATTCTTCTCTCTACAATAATGCGCTTAACATCCACTGTACATAGTACAGGACATGCTTAATTTGTTCTACCAAACCCTCAAGTTCTGAGTAAATGTAATATACGCATCCAGTTTAAGATATATTACATCGTAAATTCTCCGTTATCAAAACCTGGTGAAGATGTCAACCTAGCTTATGGTATAGTTGGATGCTACTCATCTATCGATCTTTGAAAAAAATGAATGAAATGACATGAGAAAATAATAAAAACAAGGTTTCCATTGAAATCGTATGGTAATATTTCTTTCTCCTCTTGGCTAAGAAATTCAGAATCATCATTGTTATGGTGGTTTTGAACTCATCGTTGAGAAATGTATACACATAATCCTTTCAATAACAAATTTCTCTTTTACCTAGCAACATATTTTAAGTTAGATCACAAATACATGGCAATATGACTTCAATCCACCCCCAAAATCAGTCATTCGCACCAACCAAAACCCCAAAACCCACAACAAACTGCAAATGTCGTATTTTTTCACGACCATTTTTTCACGACAAAGAGGAGGTATTAGCGACTTACATGACCATTTTTTTTCACGATTTCTTGGTCTCTGAACTGAAACAAACTGCAAATGTCGTAAAACCACCCCAATTAACATGATAAAATCATTTTTTTTAAATTACATTGAAGGCAATCAATTCAACATATCTCTTTCACAACACCATGAACAAAACTATTCAAACTACTATCAATATCTCCCAAGCATTTCATCGAAAGGTTAGTAGGTGATTCGTACCATAAATTTGAAACAAGTGAACTCAACTAAAAGAAACCATTCTTAACCAATCAAAATAGCACACGAAAAAAGAAAAGAAATAACATACTGCAATCAAATTCAAATTGTTGGACATCAACAAACAAACTCAAAACAATGATGACAAAGTAGCATCAAATCAAATCAACTACATTAGATTGAACATATAAAGTTTTAAGAAGAAAAGGTCTTACCGGAATCAACAGTGACCAATGGTGCGTCGGAAAAGGTACCAGCTACTTGTGGTGTTGCCAACAGAATTGAGAGTGAAGGAATCAATTGTGAATGAAGAGGCAAGATAATGGAGGCAAAACAATGAAGTGTATTATGCATCATACAAAGACGTAGAAATCGATGAACTGTTCTCTGCATCAAACAAATAAATAGAAATTGATGGACTCGATGGCTTTACCAAATTTTAAAAAACCGTGTGTTTTCCAAAAAAAAAAATCGTGTTCCAAAAAATAAGGTCTATAGAAATCGACATACTTTGTATACATAAATCGATACGCTTCTTTATAATCGATCAACAATATTAAGAAAAAATTTCTATAGAAATTGATATTGTGTGTCTGTTCCAAAAGGATTCCAAGAAATTGATTACCTCATTGGGTTGAAATCAATAGAAATCATAGGAATCGAAAGGAAAATCGATAGAAAGCAAACCAAATTGATTTCAGTAGCCATTTATAGAAAGCAAGCCAAAGAAGAGAAAAACAGATAACAAACTGAAAGTAAAAAAACAATTGGTAACATCCTTGGGGTCAGTGGATGGTATCCCTAACTACCTGGGTTCGAACCCCGTGGTGAGCATCTGGACATCCAGATCATGGGCCTGCCACTTAGTGGTACCCTTAATTGGGCTGGGTCGTGGTCGACGGAGATTAGTCGGGTGACACCCTTAAGTGGGTGCCCGGATACCCCGGGAACGTGTAGTGTGTTAACCTGTCGTTCAAAAAAAAAAAACTGATAAGAACCCTAGCTTTGAACCGATACAGAAGGATTGAGAGCAAAAGGATGAGTAACACTAACCTTTATCAAAATATACAATCGATGATCGAGAGAAGCTTGAATAGTCATCTTCAGACTGAAGCTTTCTTGGACATGATATTGGTCTGAAACATCATATCTATACCATGTAAAACATGGGCTAGTACAGGGTACATATCTATACCACATTACCACGTAAAGCATGGGCTGGCAGAAGGGTATGGGTTGATGTCAGAAAGCATGTTGGCATGGGCTCTAATATGGTAGAAGGGTTTTAAACACTTGCACCAAAAAGTTGTACATTATGCTTCACAACTTGTAATTAAGAGTTTTTTGAAAGGGTACCTTGTGCTTTAGAAGTTGTCTTTAAGACTTTTAATGTAAATGCATATTAAGGTAGTATAAATATAAATATAGGGTGCAATTAGAGCATCTCCAACAGCTATGCTAAAATAGAAAAAAGTGAGATTTTAGCAATTTTTTGCTCCAACAGTTATGCTATATCATATGTTAAAATAGAGAAAAGAGGAGAGAGAAGATAAAAATCTCAAAATTTGGAGAAATCTCTAAAACCCCGTATTGAACAAAGAGAAATAATATTTAATTATTTTCCACCAATAGGAGATATTGAAGTTGTATGTTTAGGAGAGAGAAATAATATTTTATTAATATAATTGATGATAGAATTACTAAAATAGAGTAGCTGTTGGAGTTGGTTGTAGTTTTTTTTAGAGATTTCATCTTTTTATACTCTATTTTAGAAAAATTAGAGCATCTCCAACATCTTCAAAATTTCTCCAAAATGAAGAATTAAAAGTCAAAATCTATATAAAAATTTACATCCATCTCCAACAGATTCTCCATTTTGGAGATGAAATCATTACTTATAATATTAAACTATTGTATAAAACTAATAAAATATTATTTATCTCTCATACCCATCTCATTTGAAGAATTCTAATTGGTAGAATATAATAAAAAAATAATTTCTCTTTCATGGTAATCATTTTTGGAGATTTTGGAGAGTTCTCCATATTTGGAGAAAAATACATTCTCTCTCCTACTTTTTTCATTTTGGAGAAAGATTTAGATAATTTGTTGGAGCATAAAAATGCCTAAAATCTCCATTTTCTCCATTTTGGAAAAGCTGTTGAGAATGCTCTTATAGCATAGTTGTTCGAGATGCTCTTAGTTTTCACTGAGGAAAACATGCACAAAATTGAAGTGTCGAAGACGTGGAAGTTTCAACCGTTTCCTTTTTTATTTTTTCAAACCCAACAACTCCATGTTGACAATTTGAATTTAACAAGTTAAATCGGTAAACGTTAACTTTGTTACTTCTAATTGTTTTTCTTACAAATGAAGTATTGTCATATATATATTAGAAGTATACTCGCATAATGCAGTTAGATACATCACGATTTTAATGTTTCATTTTATTTTCTGTTTTTTTTTGTCGATTTGCATTACGATTTTGGATGGTTGTGAGAGAGCGATAATGATTTTTTTATATAAATTTGTTTAATTTATACTTAATAATATAATGTAATTTATTTTGGTTTAATAATATAAATTTTTTTATAAAATATTCTGTTAGATTTTTTTAATTATATTTTAGATTTTTTATATTTAAAATTTGATTTTTATACTATATTTAATTATGCTGAGAGTTATTTTAGGGAGTTAAAGTGGGAAATGGTTTTAAGGGAGTTAAAATGGTTAGATATAATGATTGAAAATTAATAAGTAGCATTAAATGTAGTACATACAACTTTAATGGTTGTTTTTTAAGTAATTAGCATTAAATAGTTGTACATTAAGCTTTAAGACTTGTTTTTAAGAGTTTTTTATGTCTGCTTTATAATATAGTATAGAAGTATAGATATATAGGGGAGCGATCAAATGGAAATCACTCTAATTTTGAAAACCATGGAAACCTTCGATTTCATTTGTTAAGTTAATGAAATTGTTTCATATAATTCTTTTATTGATGAAATTATTGTATATATTTGTGTTTTTTATGTAAAAATGAAAAAGTTTCATCAGACTGCGAAAATACATGAAACAATTTCATCAAAATGAGAAAAATAGATGAAACTATATAAAAAACACAAATATATGAAACAATTTCATTAATAAAAGAATTATATGAAACACCTTGATCATATTAAACAACTTTATGAATCAATTTAATTAATTTAACCAATGAAATTGATGGTTTCCAAAGTTTCCAATCTAATATGGTTTCCAATTGAAATCACCTATATATATATATATATATATATATATACTAGTTGTGTACCCGTGCAATGCGTCGGAAACCGAAAATGTAAATGATTTTAAAGCTTTGGTGGTTTTGTTAGATGAGTTTGTATAGATGATATGATTTATACTTTGAATAAATAAGGATCTATGGTTCCAATTAGCACGATGGATGAAAAATTGTACAACATTTTAAAATCCAATATATTTAAAACAATCCAATCTAAACTAAATTCTAACGGATTATTAAAAAAAACTTAGTTTATGTAATATTTGTATTATGCGTCTTGGTGTATGAATACGGTTTAAATGATTGATCAAAATATTTGATGAAACCAAACCAATTTAATCATCCAATGGTATTGATCAACTGTGAAAATTTAGTTGGTTTAAATATGGTCGTTTACTCAAACACTTAGCCGGTAAACGATTATCGGTGAAAGTCTACACTATTATTTAACTTACTTGGTTAACTTCTAGTCAATCAGAATGACATTGTATGCAATATTTTGTTCCGTAAGCACTAATCGGGTAAGAGTCGTCACCCTCACTTACCGGGCAAGACTCTCGATCCTTGACATCATTCTTACCGGGTAAGATTCCAGGTTCTTTCCATGTACATCCGGTAAAGCAAGTTGAGTTGGTAAGCACTTACCGGATAAGCGTTTGGTAAACGGCTCCTTAATCTATTAAAATATCAACCTATTACACATCATATTATGTACCCGTGCAATACGGCAGGATATAAAAAAAATCCTTTGTCCACAAAGATAGAAATCATCAACCTTTTTACCAAAAAAAATCAGTCCAATATCAATTCTTTTCATAAAGCCTAGAATTAATTTTCTTAACCCACCAGTTTAATTACGATATCACACATCATATATAGTTAGAAATAATAGATCCACCGCCTTAAGATATGCGGCATATTATTATTTAGATTGATGTGTTCTGAATCCAACAAATGATATGTTTTGAAGGGTTAGGTTCCAGTGAGAAGTTGAGGTTAACGTGAGAAGCATGAGAAGTGGTTATCAACCGTTGGATGATGTAACACCCTAAAAATTAGCGGAATAAAAATTCGAGATTTCTGCAATATGACGGCCGTAAGATGGCCAATTCAAAATAATTAAAACCTGCATAACATGCCCAAAATATGCCATCCCAAATCGGGGAATAATATACCAACATATACAAGGCTAAACGAATGAGGAATATAATTTCAACAACCTAGTAATCTAGCTTAGACAAGGTAGATTAAGTTCGGGTGTAGCTATTCCTCCAAAAGTATGCCCGCTAACAAACATGTCGGTCACTATATGTCTCCCAAAAAGACCGCTCTTGGCTCTCGAGCCATTCCCTCAATCCCGACGAGCCCCACCGCTAACCTGACCTGTTATACATGTCATTTTAAGAAAAAGTGTTAGGCTAAAGCCTAGTGAGATCAAACATTTACAATTTAAGAAATTCAACACAAAAGTAAGCAAAAGAGTTTCTTCTTGTACAACAATGATAAGGGTGATAATAACAATAATGTTCTTTGAAATATAACAAATACCTCTTGGGTTAACGGGGGAGACCCGCTTACTAACTCGGATGACGGAACACAAAAGTAAGCCATCCGCTGAGTCAGTAAAGCCAATAAACAATTATAGTACACGCAAGGAATATCAACTTAAACCGCGAAAGGTTCGACCGCGAAAGGTCATTGTGTTGAAATCCTCATCCAATGTCGCAATACTATAGTAAATAGGGGTCATGACTCCCAATGCAAGCAATTAAGCCAAATAACCGCCCGTAGGGCCAAACGGATACTCTCACATTTGATAATATGCATAAATTATCGAAGAGGTACTTTTCATAATGACTAACTCCCATTATTTATCAAAAGGTCACTAGATGGACATAACCAACCTTTTAATGCTCCAATCCCAAAACATGATAGATTTCCATCTATGAACTTATCAGCAGTTAACCAGTGGTTCATCATTTCCAAACACAAGTTTATAAAATTGGAATCCATCCCATAAAAATACATTTCCCAAGCACAAGTAAGTTGTAGAATCATTATCAAGGCATTACCACTTCCCATTTCATACAATGCTTAGAAACCCTAAAATCTCCAAAAGTTAGACTTGGTATAAAATCCACAATCTTATACATATAAAAGGAGACGTTTAGGCATTTAAAATTTCACATTTGACATGCATAAGGTTTTAAGAAAAGTGTAAGAACTCACCTTAGGAGCTTCCTCAAAGAAAGCCAAGCCCTAGAATGGAGGAGATGAAGATTTGAGATTAACTACACTTGGACACCTTCCCTTAGCTTCACAATACCCTAAAATAGGTTCATAAATGCTTAAAGATGGAAGTAGATGGAGTCATTAATGATGGGGAAGGTTAGGATGATGAACTTACCCAAAAATCTCCAAAGAACCCGGCTGAGAAGTTTCCCCAAATCAGATAATGACCTAATTTCGCGACTTAAACTTTTTATATTCAAACCACTGTCCGCGATAGTGACACGGCGAGAGTGACATTTGTCACTCTCGCGAGCATAGTCGCGCGAAGACCCCTCCACCCGCGGTACAAACGGGGCGATAGTGCCCCGCGGTTGTGACCAGGGCACTCTCGCCTGGCACAATCGCGCGAACTGTACCGAGAGTTCGTGTTCCCCGGCGATTGTGCCTTCGCGATTGTGACACCCTGTCACTCTCGCGGGCACTGTCGCGAGCAGCCAAATTTCCCCAAAACTTTAAACTTTCAACCCACGATACTAATAACAGAAATACATGACATTATTCTATTAAATCCCAACCTTCAGAAAGTTCTAAAATGAGAAGAATGTTACACGAATTCTCAGAATTCGGGGTGTTACAAATGAGATGCACCGAGATAAAATGTACCATATCAATTCCCTTTTAAACCGCAATTAATGGTAGGACATTTGATTAAAAGTGATAACGGTTTAGATCTACTTCTCACGTTAACCTCAACTTCTCATACGATCCTTGGCCATTCGAGGAAACAAAGATAAATTGCTACAAAAGTATCTAATATCAATAACACAGACTGGTTTGAAGCACAATGAGGAAATACGATTTTGTGTAACATCCATGGTATGGGATGGATCTTTACATCGCATGTCAAACCAGCAAACACGCCCATCCTGTATACACCATAATATAATTCAACAGTTTAATTTCTTCCTGTAATTCTTTTGACGTTATTGTCACCCTTTCCCCAGAACAAAGTTGCACTTTGACATGCCTTTGAGGTCAACCCCGGTACATATGAAATACGAAATGAACTCTTTGATATGTAGATAACATCAACAGTTTTTCAATCTGTTACATCCCTTATATTGTTATTACATTGACCAAACTCTTCTTCAAAATTAAAAGAAATTGTATTATTTTTGAAACTAAATGTTAATCCAATTGACTCCAAAAAGTCAATATTAGGTTTAAAGAACGCATCAAGATTGCATAAAAGTTAAAACCAACTCGAATCAAATTCAAAGTGAACAATTCCTCCTCCTGAACTCGTAAGCTAGAACTCAAGCAATTTAACATACTTGCGAGAATTTCATAACATATAAAGAATCCATACCAGTTTACTGTTTACGTGTGAATGCTAGTTTTATCGACTCAAAAGCAAATTCGTAATGTACAAAGAATTCCAATCAATTGTGCAGCTGAAATTTAATAGGTACAAACTCAAAACTCCAGAGTTCATCTCCTTTTTGGAATTGAGGAATCACTCGGTGACAATAAATAAACAGTACAACGATAACAAACACCGAAACAAGCAAAAAAGAAGAAAATAAAGACGAGAGAAAGGGTTTGTACTTGGGCGGAGGAGGCGATGAGGCCAGGGCGGTCGCGGGAGGCGATACAACAGGTGGCGATGGCTTTATGGCCTCTCAATCGTCTTACATGTGATCTTCAAGCAGGTGTAGCGTTTGTATCCTTCACACTGGCTACCGCCATTTTTGTTTCTTGATTGTTGAACTGAAATTTCGCGACGTCACACACGCACACACATCTATACTACCTTATATATATACATGAAGAAATCTTCCATTTATGCGTGCAAGTATCCAAGGTATGGTCTAGAACGTGTAGAAGAAGAAAAAGTATGGTTGTATTGTGGGTATGGTTGTTTTGTGGTATAGTGTTGGCGTGAGGAAGTAGAAGAAGAAACAGAGTATGGTGAGGGGGCTGAAAAGGGTGTTCTAAAAGAGTTATCTGAGAAAGTACATTTCTCATTTATTGAAGGCATGCATTGAAAGTTTGTACATTATGCTTTAAAAGTTGTCTTTAAGAGATTTTTTAATTTCATGCTTAAATTGGTAGTACATTGTATTTTAAAATTTGTGTTTAAGACATTTGGTCTA
This sequence comes from Arctium minus, assembly GCA_954870635.1. Classification (NCBI taxonomy): domain Eukaryota; kingdom Viridiplantae; phylum Streptophyta; class Magnoliopsida; order Asterales; family Asteraceae; genus Arctium; species Arctium minus. The sequence goes on from OX941084.1 coordinate 22,856,933, forward strand.
AATGTATATTAAGGTAGTATATATATATATATATATATATATATATATATAGAGAGAGAGAGAGAGAGAGAGAGAGAGAGTCGGGTTCAAACGAGAACAATACTTATTTAAAAGAACACGAGAACTAACAAAATCATTAGTGATTTTACATTAACATACAAAAAAAGAACTTTGGCCACGACTTCAGGTCTGCGTGGCTTTTTTGCACGTTAATGTAAAATCACTAATGATTTTATTAGTTCTCGTGTTCTTTTAAATAGTTATTGTTCTCGTTTGATCCTCCTTCTATATATATATATAGGGTCAGGTTCAGGGGAAAACCACAAAAAAACGAAAAACTGAGGAACACCCTGATAGCCTTCCATCTGGACGGTATGCACTTGTGCATACAAGTAATTTACTTGTATGCACAAGTGCATACCGTCCAGATGAATGGTTACCAGAGTGTTCTTCAGTTTTCCATTTTTTTGAGGTTTTCCCTTGAACCTCCCTCTCCCCCCCCCCTCTCTCTCTATATATATATATAGAGAGAGAGAGAGGGAGGATCAAACGAGAACAGTAACTATTTAAAATAACACAAGAACTAACAAAATCATTAGTGATTTTACATTAACGTTCAAAAAAGCCACGTAGACCTGAAGCCGCAGCCAAAGTCCCTTTTTCGTATGTTGATAACCCTCATTTTTTAGTGTTATTTGTTACTCTTTTCCTTCATTTTATTCACCTTTCTAGCCACTTTTGCTTCCATCTCTTTCCTTTGGTCATTAAAGTTTGCAAATATGATGAAAACACCAAAGGATGTTGTTTTGTTAAGAAAATCTCGTTTTCGTGGGACTGTGGGCACTGTCTGCCCACCGAGGGCACCAGAGGATGCATACGGTATTTATGCAGCGTATTCGTATTCGTATTCTGGGGGTATTGCAGTATTCAAGGCTGGAAAATATCTGGAAATAAGATGGTGGATGCTAGCTGGAAGATTCCTCAATCATTGTACTCTTTTGTCTAGTGGTTAATAACCCTTTAACTTGTGGGTATTACCCATTGGGTAAAAGTCTAGTTTTTTAGTATAAATAGGTTGTTAAGTTCACCATTTAATCACACCATCAACCTTCTCCAGCTCTATTAACTCTCTCTTTGGAAGAGTTTTGGAACTAAGAAAGTTGCTTTTAATTTTAAGCATTTAGTTTCTTGTATTTTCGTTTCTGCCCTCAGCTTCCCGCTGTGGGCACGTCTGTAGCTAACTTTTAATTTTATGCAAGTAGTATAACAAGTATTTCCTTTCTTCCTTTACGTCTTTTGTTACTTCCAAGTCTTTTATTATTCTTATGCTCTTTACTTTTATGCTCTTTATTTATATGCTTTTTATTATTATGCATTTTATTATTATGTCTTTTATTATTATGCATTTTATTATGAACTAACCATCTTTTGGGTAAGGGTGTGAGTCAACTTGAGACTAGTAGGCAACACTTGGGTGTGACCATCGTTACTAGCTCTTGAGCTTAGTCACTTAAGTCGAGACTTAAACTCAACGCTGATAAGCCGATCACTTTGATGTGTTAATATTAAATCTAGATCTCGAGAGAGGTGGATTCGAAATACGGCTTAAGGGATGCACAAAGATTTGAGAGAGTCTTTGATAATCACGTAGAGATACGGGTTTTGCATGATTTATTACGGTTCAAACGTCGGAGGAGATTTATATCACAAAGAGATTTGGGTGTAAATCTCCGCACCGGTAGAACTTGATTTTTATCAACGTAATTAAATCGGTAAGATTAAGAGTTGGTAACGATGGACACTTTATGGGTATTTTGTAGTACCGGTCTTTAAAAATTCACTTTCGAGAGATCGGGATTTTTATAGACTTTCCGTACTACAAAAGACCTAACCATTTGTTACTACACCCATCTCAAGAAAAACTTACACCCGTACCCATTTCTTTAATTATAAATTTTATTCCGTACTCTTAGCGTTACTCAACCACCAAACAAATATTTTTCTCTCACTCGAAACTTGTGCAAGAAGTTCATGAAAATCTCTGTTTCTCAGTAAGTCAGTCCCTGTGGATACGATACTCGGTGCTTGTACCATTATATTACTTGTAGCGATTCCAGTGAAAGTATATACTTGTGCTCTCACTGGGTAATAATGTGTCCCCGCTGTGCAGTACACGATAATTAGCTACCATATGTTAATATAAAATACTAATGATTTTGTTAGTTCTTGTGTTCTTTTAAATAGGTACCGTTCTCGTTTGAACCCGACTCTCTCTCTCTCTCTCTCTCTCTCTCTATATATATATATATATATAGTTGGGTTTCGTGAGAATGAAAGTTGGATGTTGGTTCAGATCGGTGGTGGTCGACGATAGTGGTTTGGATAAATCAAGTAGAGAAGATGGGGATAATTTTGTATTTTAAGAAAATGGGATAGAATGAAATTGAATTCCTTCTCAACTGTGATGAAATGGCCAAATCCATGAATGGTGGAATGTGTGAAATTCAATTTCATTCCATAGGTAAACCAAAATGCTCGAACATAATTTGATCAATAGAAATTGATCATTCAAATTCCTTCAAGTACTATCGGAATCATGCGAACCAAACACACCCTAAATAAACCATAAAACGACCCCCAACTCTAGGGACGTGCATGGAGGAGGGCAGGTCGGGCGTATACCTAGGGCCCACGAGAAATAGGGGCCCAATTCTTTTTGTATATGTAGTAGTAATAGGAAATAAAAGAGACAATTTTTTTTAGTATCTAATAAGACCCAAAGAATTTCGTATTATGTTAGGGCCCAAACATATATTAATTAACTACATTGGAAATAAAAATATGTTAAAAGTTAATTGGTCGTACATTTTATAGTATTGCATATAATTTCTTTAAAGTTTTTTTTTATCTAGTATCAAAGTCTAAAACTACTTACCTAGAAAATATTGATATATTATCCATTATTCATCTCCTACTGACTCTTTTATTTATTCATCTGCATGAATTCTATATTTGTATTATAACTTAATAGATTTCTGGTTATTAACTAAGAGAGCGCACTCCTACCTTTTGAAAAAAGTTATCAACCATATGGGACGGTTCAACTTATATCTATACCCTTGTTTTTTCATACATTATTGACTCTTTATTACCTATATTGAGTGCAAAAATCTTGATACTCATCTATCTCTAAAACAATAACAAAATTTTAAGCTATAATCAACATGAGTTTTGATTTTAAGATTGATGGTTCCTTAAAAAAACTGCTTCAACCCTAAAGTTTTAAAGCGGTGATGAAAAACATTAACCAAAGATGAGATGGAAACACAACTGATTTATATTGATTTACATAAAGCATTACTCCGAAAATCAACATTTTGACCCAAAATTATGACATTTTATATTTTATGCATCATAAGGATGTTTTTTACGGTGGAAACAAATTTTTTTAATCATTCAGAAAAGACAAAAATAGTACAAACAATGCTATGTAAAATTGATATGACAGATGATATTAATTTAAATATAATTTTTGATTGATTTTGCGTCTAGGAATACTCGGGAAAAATATTATATGAATTATTAGTATTTCTTGAATTCAATTTTATTTATTATGATAAGAAACAATATATCAGAATTTTTTTTCATAATTATCGAAGCCCTTTTCTACAACTCGTCCAGGGCCTATAAAATGTGAGGAACGGGTCTGCCCAACTCGATACCACCCCTGCATCTTCATGAACCTCCTCCGCCCTTATCTCCTCCCGACCATCTCCATCGCTGTGGGTGTTGAACCTTCTGCCACCTATTGAAATTGAGGAAAACATAGTTGGTGTTTCAGCTTCAAAAGAGGAAAAGGAGGGGATGGCGAAAGCATTAAAGCTTTTAAGTTGTGCTTGTGTTTAAACTTCAACTTCACACTCTTCGTCGTTGTCTTCTTCATATCCTCAACAATTTCTTCACCTTGATCAGAAACTTGGGTTGATTTGTCAGTACATTTCATCGGTTTTCGATGATGTGTGGGAGAATCTCAACAGAATCAAAACTTCAAGAATTGGCTCCGAGGTCCCAACTATCTAATGTCGACAAAATCAAAGTTTCGAGAATTGACTTTTGAGTCAGTGATGACAACAAGCGGAATGGGTGCTACGAGATACAAAAAATGTTTCTTTTGCTCCCAACAACGTTACCACTAATACCAAATTGGGTGTTAAGAGTTTTGATTGTTTTGATTTTATGGTTACGATGTTTGTGACCTTTTCATATACATGTAAAGCATATATATCACAAGTTTTGATGTGGAGTTTGATTTATGCTCTTCATATGCTATGGTTTTCATTTTCACAAACTAAAACAAATATATGGGTTCTTGTTGAAACTAAGATAATAATTATGGTAAGAGAAAAAAATGAAAATGGGATAAGAAGTCATAACTACGGCAAAACCCCACATATCTAAAAAAATGTTTTGGAAATTTTCAATTCCATTCAAAGTCAAGACCCAAAAGCAAAAAAAACCCTGATGTACAATGAAATGTTTAAAAAAGAAAAGGTAAAAAGACTAAACTGCCTCGCATAAAAGCCATGTAATAGATGAACTTAATGTCCGTTAAGGTCATGGTAGAAATCCGTAACAAAATGCATACATAATGCATAGTGGTGTAATTTCAAAGTCAAGGGACAATATTTGTAATTTGCTCTATATATATTATTATAGTATAGTTGTTGTATCTCTTAAAGAATCTCCAATATCTATACTATATTATAAAGATGACATAAAAAACTTTTAAAACAAGTCTTAAAGCTTGATGTACCGCTATTTAATGCTAATTACTTAAAAACAACCATAAAAGCTATATGTACTACATTTAATGATATTCATTAATTTTCAATCATTATCTCTAACCATTTTAACTCCCCTAAAATCATTTCCCATTTTAACTCCTCTAAAATAACTCTCGGCATATTTTAGATATAAAAAATCTAAAATATAATTAAAAAATCTTACAGAATATTTTATAAAAAAATATATTATTAAACCAAAATAAATTACATTATATTATATTATTAAGTCTAAATTAAACAAATTTATATACAAAAATTATTATCACTCTCTCACAACCATCCAAAATCGTAATGTAAATCGACAAAAAACAGAAAATAAAATGAAACATTAAAATCGTGATGTATCTAGCTGCATTGCGCGAGTACACTTCTAATATTCTCTAAAATAGAAAAAAAGAGCTTTTGTTCTCTATTTTGCTGCAAAAGATTTAAAAATATCTTTGTAGGACTATTGACCCAATTTTATTGTATAGTAAAATCGGTAATTTGTTATGTAAAATATATAACATAACCAAAATAAATATAACTTTTAAATAAATTGCTCGAAATTGCTATTTCTTATCATCATTCTCCCTATCGTACTAAAAATAAATATATTCTTATAAGTATCAAAAAAGTTACAAGTAAAATAGTTATAAACTCTATATACTCATCATTTTATTATAAGGAATATAAGTTGTGATATTTATTAAAACGTCTATCTTGTAAAAACTCGAATAAATAGAAAGAAATTGATGTACATATTATGGATTTAAAAAGCAGTTAATTTATTTGTAAAAATCATAACAAATAAATTAAGTAAATCTGACTTACGATATTTTGAAGTTTGTTTCAGAATTCAGATAGCTAGTAATTTTAATTTATAAAAATGTATTGCTTGTCTAATATGCTTGAATACAATGTCGTGTTTGTTATATTATATAAATGGCATATGACGATAGCAAATAATGCATACGCCTTTTCAGGTAAGCATGAGTTTTAAAGATGTGACCTACGGGTGTATAGATATCGCCAAAACCTGAAACAAAACAAAATTTGTTGTTGTTTTTCTCTTACTAGTTTTGTCATACTTTTAACTTGGTACTTATTAATGTAACCTAAAGACATTGTTGTTTGGCACAAATTACGTTTAAAAAACGGTTCTCACAAACATATAATGTAGAAGAAAATAATTTGAGAGAAGAAATACAAACACAATGATGTAAAAGTGATTCGACCAACCATACGTGGTCGATCCATTTTCCATGAGCACTCATGAGACACAATTATAATGCAAGTCTTTCTTATATAACTGAAATAGTACAAGTTTGATTACAAAATGAGGTTTTTTATACAACAAGAACAATTTGAACCACTTATACAAATGGAACAGTTACAAGTGTTAATCAAATTATAAGCTTTTGTGATTTCATACAATTTCTTCTAGTTTATTTTGCTTTGAAAGCTTATTTGAAGTCCAAAACACAGGAGAAAATACAGGTTTTGAAGATGTAATTGTTATATCAAAATATGTTGTTGGAATATTTTATATATCGTAAGACGAAAGGATAATGCCTCAAAACCCTCAACAAACTTGCCAGACAAAGTATGAATGTCAAAATCCGTATGACAATATCCCGATGTTCGGACTTAAAAAATCAAAAGACGTATGCATATTAAAATACGATAAGAAATATTGAGTACGTATATAAATCCAAAAGTCATCTTAACGTTCAAAATTAAACTACAAATTTAATTTACTTTTCAAAATTTTCATCAAAATAACTAAAACCTTTTTATGACAACTTTTTACGTATTCCTTTGTTTGTTTAAAAATAAAATATTTGAAATATTTGTTTTTTATGTCACATAGAAAAATGAAATATGTTTATGTTTGGAGGGAATTATACCCGTGGTTCTTGTGATTTACTGATTTAAATTAGGTCCCTAAAAGTTAGATCTAGAAAATACGATATTTTCTATTTTCGCCAAAAACAAAAATCATCAAAATTGTGTGGTGAGAATATGAGATAGGAAATAAACAACGTTCATTGGTTCGGTTTTGAGTGTTTGGCTTCGCATTTTCATAATAAAAAATAATTAATGTATTATAATTGTTTGAAAACGTTAAGTTATAAAAAAAAACCAACCTAAAAATCAGATTCGAGTTTAGTTTTGGTTTGTTTACGATTTTTTCAAATCTCAATTAGAAATCCAAAACCCGTATGTACTCATACCCACCTCGTCTCTATTTTCGTCTAAGATTATGTGATTGCATAATAGATGGGTTTTAAAAAAAATGTCTTGTTGTCATTTAATTCATCAAGTGTTTTCTTTGGATCCGAAAACATGGAATTCCTTTGTCCCATGATAAATACAATAAAGTTTCTTTACGTACTCCTTAATAAATGCAACAAACTTTTTAGTACATTTTTATTCAAGTTCTATGTTGTTTTTTTGTTAAAATGCATCAATGCAATATTCGATTCTATTTGTTGTTACGATGAATATTTTTCCTTAATTATTATAGCATGCTTTTAAATTTTTATATTTATTAATAACTTATATATTTTGTAATTATTATTTATTCATGACGTAGATATCAAGTTATATAAATCCTTGATTACGTTGAAAAGTAGGTATGAGAAATAGGAAAAGGTTCGAATGGAAACGATTTATGTAAATGCGAGAACACTTGAAAGCTCATCATTATGTTTTAAGTCACAATTTTAAAAGGATTGAGAGAGCAGTAAAATAATAAATAAATATTTACCATTTTTAGAAATATCGAAGGCATTGGGGTAAAATGGGGAAAGATTGCACATCATAATATCATGTAGTGAACGGACATAAGCGATGATCGTGGATGTGATCATTACTGGTTTTCGATTTATCATATAATTATCACAACGTTATTACAACAATATCACACCATAAGAAGTCTTCAATTTATCAAAGCATTATCACAGCAAAATCACATCATCATCACAAAATTATCGACAACAGAAGTATCGATATAAGAAGTCTTCGATGATCCTAGCAACATTTGAGGTATAAAGACAAAACAAATAAGAGATCACGAAAAACAATCAAAATCACATGTAATTTTACACTAAAATCACATGTCATTCATATGACTTTGACCATGACCTGACTCACCCTTACGTTGACTACGTTATGTAATCACCTATAATTTGACAGTTTTCATGTTTTTTTTTATTTCGACCCAAATCTCATTGATTATCCACTCTTAGAACATCTCCAACAGCTTCTCCAAGCTGGAGTAAATGAAGATTTGAACAAATTTTTGGTCTAACTGTTTCTCCAAAACTTTCTCCAAAATGGAGAAAATAGGAGACCAAAATGGAGAAAATATGAGAAAGAGTGTAATTTTCTCCAAATTTAGAGATATCTTCAAAAATATTAACAAAAGAGAGAAATGATTTTATATTAGAAAAGTTTGAAATGAAATGTTTAGGTGAAAGAAATAATATTTTATTAAATATATAAAATATTTTAATAAGATAATCAGATAATCTCCAACAGTTTTTCCAAAATGGAGATTTTAGAGATTTTTTGTTCCAATAAATTTCCCAAATCATTCTTTAAAATGGAGAAAGTATGAAAGAAATGATGAAAATCTTCAAATTTTGAGATATCTCCAAAAATGATTAGATATAAGAGAGAAATGATTTTTTATTCATTTTACCCATGAAATTATTTTAAATTAAATGTTTAGGTGAATTAAATAATATTTTATAAGTTGTATTAAATATTTTAATAATATAATTAATTATGTAATCTCTAAAATAAAGAATTTGTTAGAGACCAAAGTGATTTTTTTTTTAAAGATTTTTATATTTTACTTTTCCAAATTATGACTATCTAGTAATTACGAAATTACCGGGTTGAAAAGAATAACTTTTTACTGTTACTGTTGATGGGATTTGCGAGCTCAACGTCGTGCGGAGAAAGGAGTTTTGAAAGTTGAAGACTTTCTTCTTTCTCTTTCTCTTTCTCCTCCGCATCTTAATCTATTTGAACCAAACATCAAGGTAAAGAAAAGCATAAATCAGATTCAAAATCAAAAACAACAAGTTCAAACAAGATTACACAACAGGATTTGAAGCAACAACAGACAAAATCCCACAACACCCACAATCACATTTGGTACGTTTTCAGTCATCATTCTATTTTGCTGATGCCTTATTTACGATGTTTTCTTCTGTTAACTCATTACCTATTTACCCCACATACATGATCACTTTGTCTTCGTGTTCTCGTTGATTGATTAAGGTGGATCGACCATCATTAAGTGGTCATATGTGTGTGGATTTGATGCGTGTGCTTTGTTATTATTATATTGCATGTGTAGATCAATTCCTTTGAGCTCAAATTATGATGTTCATCCGTTTTAGTCTTTAACTTTTTATTCATTACTCCGATTTAAGATCCCTCTACCAGATGTATATCCAGATTTCATATGGGGTTTGCGAAAGTTTTGTAATTTACCGAGATAAGTTCCCAGAAGTTAAATTTACTTTACACTATAACGAACTTTTCTCCTTTTTCCCCATATTTTCCTTATTTGGGATTTATGTTCTTATCGTTTGCTGAATTGGTGAGTGTTATGTAAAGATCCATATGCTTAATAGACATAAAAAAGAACTCCTGTCTGCTGGATGCATATCAAGTGTTTGTAAAATTGCTTGAAAGAAATGTATACCTTAATGTCCCATGATCTTCAAACTTGTGGTGGTGATTAAATTTTGTTTTTTGTAGATGCATTGTGATTTGCAACAACAACCCACAAAGAGTGTTTGAAGGAACATCTTGAAACCATGGTTCTCGGTTTGAGGTCTAAGCACCGGAAAGATGGTTCTGTTCAAGTAAATTATCTTGTTCATGTACAAGAGATCAAGCCTTGGTCACCCTCGCCATCTCTTGAATCAAGTCAACCTATGGCGCTCCAATGGGAAACTGGTGATCAGTTGTCGGGTTATCTATCCCCCAGTGTTGTAGATTCTAAAATCGAATTCAACAAATCTTTCGTACTTCCTTTGACGTTACGTAGAGAAAAAAGGGATCGTGATAAGTTTCAAAAGAACAATTTGGAGTTCCACTTGTATGAGCCTCGGAAGGATAAGCCAAATAGAGATCGACTATTAGGGTCAGCGATAGTTAATCTTGGCGATTTTGGGATCATTGACAATGTGTTGAGTGTTAGCGTCCCAGTCACCTGTAAGAAGAGTTCTAAATCTGTAGCACAACCGGTTTTATTTCTTAATATACAGTCAAATGACAAAGACGAGACTAATTCATCGTCTAGGAGTAGCTTATCAAAGCAATCATCATTGGAGAAGAACAACGGGCAAGAATCTGCTTCAGAAGTAACAAACGAAGAGAATGATGGTGAACTTGAGATAGCTTCTTTCACAGATGATGAAGATGATTACACACATTCATCATATAAAAATGATAAGGTACCCATGTGCAATAGATTTCTGCTTCAATTTGTGTTGCTAGTTTCTATTTTATATGCTTGATTTATTTATCAAACTTAAGCCGTTGCACTATTGCCAGTTCCTTAAATAATTGAGGTTGGCATGCAGGATTTTGTGGAGAGCAGGAAGCAAGGTAATGAGCAGCTGCCTGCTCGTCCTTTGGGAGTAGAACCTCCAAATAGCTATAATACCTCATCAAAACTTCCTGAAAGAAGTATCACATCGGTTCGAAAAGAACCTGCTGCCCCATTTCTTCAATCGTCTTTTTCAACCATGGCTTCTCATGATAAGACCGTGGACCCAAAGACCCGCCCGAGGATCTTGGAACCTGGAAACAGGAGCCATGGGGTTCAAGAAGATGTAGTTAACATCGGTGGGAGAACCAAGGAAGGCAATCCACAGCCTGTTATAACTAGTTCTGTTAGTAAAGCTACAAGGGATGTTGAATCTTTGCATGAACAAAGTGCAAACCCTGAGACTACTAAAGAGGACAGGAAACAAGCGGAAAGTGAGCAGGATGATAGAACCCCAGAAGAGAAAAGGCAATTCTCGGAAGACAATCTTGTTGGTAAGTTTTTAGCTTCAAGAAAGCAAGACAAGTTAAGGAGCAACACTCTTGTGTCTAGTAGAAAACCGGCTGGAGGACAGGGAAGTACTGTGTCCCCTAACAAACTTAAACATCTGAAGTCTGTCCAGTTACCCAAGGCCGGTGGGTTTTCTGGAAGCGGTCTTCCTGCTGCTAGCCCAAATAGAGCAGATAAAGACAAAGCTGTTCGGACTAATGAATCATTTGAAACTGGAGTTCCAAAAAGTGAACCTTCTAATGGTAAAACTGAAGACAGGTTTAGAATAGAGATGCTTGAAGAAGAGCTTAGGGAAACTGCAGCTATTGAGGCTGGACTTTATTCCATAGTAGCTGAGCATGGGAGTTCCACAAACAAGGTCCATGCCCCCGCTCGACGTCTCTCTAGATTCTATTTGCATGCTTGCAAAGAGGACTACCAAGAAAGAAGGGTGAATGCAGCTAGAGCTATTATCTCTGGACTGGTTTTGGTTTCAAAATCGTGTGGAAATGATGTTCCAAGGTTTGAATGCTGGCTCTATTATTCAACCCATCTTCCTGTGAATATCATATATCTAGCTCCAATATATTATTGTTTGGAAATAATTCAATTGTTTGTACTTGCTCTATCTCATAACATTGCAAGACTCCGCTCTTTTCAGATTTCCCCTGAAAATTGTAACATTTCCTTTTTCTGTAAAACTTTACTTCCTCCGTCTCTAAATAAATGTCCATAGTTCTATTTTGGTTTGTCCCAAAATAAGTGTCCACTTTCAAAAGTAAGTTTCTACTTTTAACCACTTGGGTTGTGGCGCACTGCTAAAGCCTTTGGGGGATGTAGTGGAAAATCTCATCTACCTAGGGTTCAAATCCAGGCGCTACCAAAGCCCTTGTGGCCATGGAGGTTCACCTGCGATGACTCCAGGCCATTCATGGTCGCCCGGGGATTAGTCGGTATGCGTAAGCTGGCCCGGAAACCCACGGTTACCAAAATTTTTTTATACTTTCCAATTCTACCCTTACTTTATTACTACTTATGAGATGGAGAAATTCATTACTATCTACACTATCAAGGGTAAAATTGTCATTTGGTTAATTAAAATGTGTAATAATGACACATTTCTGGACCTGTGTGCCTTTTTACTTTGCGGACATATATTTTGGGACGGAGGAAGTAACATAAAATTACTTGCTTGCCCATTGTCATCATTAGAATGAATGAATGGTAGTTATTTAGGAGTACAAGATTTTTCTCTTTTTTTGTCAGTATTTTATGGGGTTTTAAGACATTTGGTTAATAGCCAAACATTGCTCTTAAACCATGGGTTTGATTCAACGATGCAGGATTCATGGAACGGTGGGAGTATTAAGTCCATGGGTTGGGTTTCGGTGAGAAGTTGAGGTTCACATGAGAAGCGTGAGATGTGGTTATCAACCGTTGGATGAGAAATGGATGCACATTAGGATGAGATGCACCAGATCAATTCCCTTCTAAACCGCAATTCATGGGAGGGCATTTGATTAAAAGTGATCAACGGTTCAGATCAACTTCTCACGCTTCTCATGCTAACCTCAACTTCTGACACGATCCTTCGCCTTAAGTCCATAGGCTACAAACTTTAATAAACTATTGAAAAGATATATTTAGATACATGTTCTAAAATTTACAAGAACTGATGTATTCATTATGCAGGTTAACTTTCTGGTTGTCAAATTCAGTTATGTTGAGGGCAATTGTCTTCCAGACTGTTGGAGAACCGTTGATTCTTGGTGCTAACTCCACCAAGAAACACAAGCATGGTTCAAAGAAAGTACCCGATGACTGGCAGGACCCACAAACATTCATAATTGCATTAGAAAAGGTTGAAGGTTGGATGTTCTCACGAATCATCGAGTCTGTGTGGTGGCAGGTTGAACCCTAAAAATACTCTCTTCCATATTTTTACGTCTTATATATCTCTTCGTAATTGAGTATTGATTCTGGTTTCACTCTCTGCAGACACTGACTCCACATATGCAATCAACAGCCACAAATGCTAACGGCAAAATGATGGGTCTAACTTCAAGGAAAACATCTGGAAGTAAAAACGGTTTGGGTAATCACCAAGGGAACTTCTCTATTGAACTTTGGAAGAAAGCTTTCAAAGATGCTTCTGAAAGATTATGTCCTACCCGTGCCGAAGGCCATGAATGTGGTTGCTTGCCTGTGTTGCCAAGATTGGTATGATCATGTTCGGATGGTAATAATATTAACAAAAAGAGTTGTAAAAACATAAATTTTCGAACTTTTTTTGGTTGTAGGTGATGGAGCAGTTGGTGGGTAGACTAGATGTTGCGATGTTTAACGCCATTCTTCGGGAATCAGCTGAAGAAATGCCAACAGATCCATTATCCGATCCTATTGGTGACCTGAGGGTCCTTCCTATTCCTGCCGGAAGATCAAGCTTTGGAGCCGGTGCTCAACTGAAGAACACTGTGAGTACTAAACCAAATCGTTCACGAATTGTTGTACTGTATAATGCTGCCTTTTGTATTCATAACTGTTAACACCTCCTTAATTTCAGAAAAAGTGGTACGTGTTGACTTTTGAAGTCAACTGATTACTTTATAAATTGAATTTTGGTAAGGATTTTTTATACTAAAATGGCACAAGATAATCTCCTACTCATAGCAGTTTTTATAAAGTTTGGCATACTTATACAAGTACATGTCAAAAATAAAAATAGTCCATACCAAATTGGAAGTTAAAATGTAGTCTATTTGACCTTGAAAGTCAAACTTTACCTCCTTGCAAAGTTTACATTTTTAAACTTAACTATAAATGCTGCATCTATAGATTGGGACATGGTCTAGATGGCTTACGGATCTGTTTGGCATTGAGGATAACGACTCTCATGAAGATACTGATGATCTTGTTGACAATAAGAAAGCAGAATTTGATACATCTTTTAAGGCTTTTCGTTTACTCCATGCATTAAGTGACCTCATGATGCTTCCTTTTGAAATGCTTGGAGACAAGTCCACAAGGAAGGAGGTAACTAATCCCCATTTCTTTTCAGTTCTCTTTTTCATCTTATATTTGTTCTAACTATTCATATGCTTTCTTTGATCCAATTTCTTCGGGGTTTTATTTCATTTTTAGGTTTGCCCAACATTTTCAACTCCATTGATCAGAAGGGTAGTTTGCAGTTTCGTTCCAGATGAGTTTTCTCCGAACCCAATTCCCAATGAGCTTATTGAGGCCCTCGATATAGAGGTTGGTTACGCTTTTTCATCATTCTAACAGTATAGTTGCCTGTGATGTTATATCAATAGCTAATGATAATCAAAATTTGATGATATATAAGAGAAAAGAGGGACTGTGACTTCTACCTAGTCTTTATGCGGTTTCCCCTAGATTTTACGAGAATGTTGTTTTCCTGACTCGGAAGAAGTGACGAGTCACAAAGCAGTAACATTTGAGGGAGAAAAATATAAAAATAAAATAAATTGGAGAATGCATATTAAAGAAAAAGATTTGTTGTTATAGCTTAAATCTAGGATCAGTTTTGATTCTCTCGTTATACAGCAAGCTGTGAACAGCTGCGCTACATATTGTAAACTTTGCACACACATACAAATCAACGAAAATTACATTTTCAACATGGTATCAGAGCAAAAGTTTACCATCTGGAACATATGTCATATGTGCCCGAGACTCGACACTATGGGACATTTGTGCCCGTTTAACCTCGTTGGAGGGGCATGTTAGAGTCCTACGTCAGCTAGACTTGGACCATTTCTCCTCAATATATGTTGCAACCCCCTTCTGACCTCGATCGCTCTTTTGGATAGTAATACAATGGGATTCCACATATCCTACATGGTGTCAGAGCAGGTCTTTTAACCTTTGTTTTTAGAATTGACTCGGGTTTGCTTTTCTTAGAAGTCAATTGTTCTACTCTTTTGGTAGAGGGTAGAGGACAGGTCTGCATATATTATCCCCCTTCGGTCCCCACCTTAGGTGGTATATACTGAGCTCGTTTGATTTGGCTTGGTTTATTGGGTGGAGGTTCAACCAGCCGAACGGTCTGAGATGGGTCGGGATAGGTTTTTGTTAGTTTGTTTTAAACACCAATTTCTCCTAACTTTTATGCTTTTAGATGCAGGATAATGAAATAGAGGCTTCTGAAGGGTCTCTTATAAACTTCCCATGCATTGCACCTCCATCAGCTTATAAACCACCTCCATCACATTCACTTTCAGCCGTAATCGGCATCGTTGGAACCCAATCGTTAAGGAGAAGCTCGTCATCGGTGCTCAAGAAATCGTACACTAGCGATGATGAACTTGATGAGCTCGACTCACCCTTAACCTCAATCATCACAGACACTTCGAAAGGACAACAATGGTTTCCAAAGGGTGGAAGGAATATTATGAGATATCAACTCCTTCGAGAAGTATGGAAAGACAGCGAATAGGCTGAGGCCATTTTTCGGGTTTTGTTAGTGTAGTTTACAGATACTGTTTTGATCTTATTTTGGTTCTACAACAACAGAGATATCTGTACAAGATCGGTTTTCTTTACATTTCCTACGAAATAAAATATTCAGGTTTTTTCTTATAAATCTTGTGGGGTTAGCTCAACTTTCAATAAAGCTTAGGCCTTTGGAGATCCTTCTTAGAATTCACATGTTCGAGTCCTATAAAGCCACTAGAGATTTTCCAAAATATTCTCCAGGGTTACAGGGATTAGTCGAGGTGCGTGCAAGCTGGTCCAAACAGCCACGGTTAATAGGAAAAAAAAACTTTGATTTTTTAATAAATAGATAAATTGATGAAAAAAAAAACTATCAAGGTAAAAAAAAAAAAGATTGTCGCATTTTTTATTGGACTAAAAAAAATTAGATTGTCACAATTAGAAATGCAAAAGTTGAAAAACTATTGCGCCCACCGTGGGGCTCGAACCCACGACCACAAGGTTAAGAGCCTTGCGCTCTACCAACTGAGCTAGACGGGCTTCTTGTTGGGTAACCTATATAACAACTCTATTATTCAGTAATTGTGAGGTTCGAAGTAACTAGCCGAAACAAAAGTCGTTCTTATAATAAATTTTGTATGATTCAAAAGGGGATTTAGGGGGTGTTTGGGATTGCTTATTTTTTTATCTTGAAAAATGCTTATCAACTTATGCGATGTCAAATCGGAGTTTCTAAAAAAGTGTTTGGATTAGCTTATTGTGGTACCAAAACGTAATAAGCTAATAAGTTGTTATTTAAAGATGTTTGGGATTGCTTATAAATATAAAATAACCAAAAAGTCATAAACACTTTTCAAATAAGTTGATCAGTTAAAACCAAATGACTTATCAAAAATTTCTTTTCAACAGTTTGACACCGCTATAAGTCATTTTAATTTTTCTCCATTCAAACACTAAAAAATGCTTATCTCCGGTGCCACACCGCAATAAGCTAAAAAACACTTCAAATAAGCAATCCCAAACACCCCCTTATAATGTTTAACAATATTAAACCCAAAATCTTTTGTCTTATAAAATGATAAATAATTTGATAATTATTGTCGAGCTTTTGAATATGTCCATTGACTTTTGAAGAGGCTATTCGTTTGCGGCTTAATGGGTTGTATGGTGGATATGGTTTATTCGCACAACCATATGCAGGTGTTCGATAACGTCTTATTCAATCAGCCCATAATTGAATCGGTCAGCTAGAAAAATTATGTCCTTTAGGCTCAACCCTTTATTCAACCCATCTATTCGATTCATTCCTTCCTCTCCGTCCCATCCCCTTTCTCCTCCAAACCTGCTTCCTTCCTTCCATCCGTGTCTGTGAATCACCACAAAAAAAAAAGGTTTCTTCTTCCATGTTTGTTGCAAGTACGAAGTTAGAAGGTAAGAAGTGATTTTGCTTTGGAAGGAGAAGTGATTTTGTTTCTAAAATTAAGACGTGGACTTCAATTAGAAATAGATTAGCTTCGTTTTAAACACACCGCTTCCAGTAACTTTTTGCCTGCAAATGTCCTACTTGTAGATCAAAACATGTCTAGCCCAGTGGTAAAGTAACATCTTTTGAGGGGTAAGTGGATGGTATCCCTGACTACCCGGGTTCGAACCCCATGGTGAGCATGTGGCTATATCCAGATCATGGGTCTGCCACTTAGTGGTACCCTTAATTGGGCCGGGTCGTGGTCGACGAGGATTAGTCGGGTGACACCCTTAAGTGGGAGCCCGGATACCCCGGGAACATGTGTGTTATCTGCCGTTTAAAAAAAAACCTAGTTGCAGGTCTTCTTATTTTGCAACTTATTTTGAAAAATGGCTCATCCCAAAACGATTTGCAGATGGAACCGATCAAGAGCAAAAAGGAAATCTTATGAAAGTGGGTTTCAATAGAAAATTGTGTTTTATCAAAATTGTTTTTATTTAAAAAAATTTATATTAATATTTTTTATAATTAAAAGTTATTTATTGAACATATTATCAAAAACTTGATTTATTCAACAAAAATATAGATTAAGAGTAAAATGACATTCATAATATTTATCTAGCACAACAATCGATCAGCTTATCTGTTATCACACATACAACTATATCCATACATCTCTTAATAGAAAACGAACCGAACAACCCTAAGTCAATTACGACAACCCAGTAAAATACTAATTCTCCTATTAACTGTAAGAGGAAGACGGCAATGCAACCTTTTGTTTTGTAATTGTGTCGACGTTCAGATTAGTTTGTGTGTAGCTCGATTAATTTTATGAAACCCTAAAGTAAATCAGTTAAGTAAATACTCAGTGGTCTTATGGGAACTTAAACTAATAAACATTGTAAATACACTTTTTTTTGTTTGAAACCCAAGAAAAGAAAATTAGAAAATTTCTTGTTAATTTTTGTATATACATCATAATGACTATCAAGAGAGAGAGGGGGAGAGAGAGATGAGAGAGCTTGCGAGGAGAGCTGAGAGGAGAGATGCGGGGCAATGGAACAGGCTTAGGTATAACGAATCACCACATAATCGATTGATCAATGGTCGTAGGAAACCAAAACAGGTTTCGTTCTTGTTTTTCAATTTTCCGAGGAATTGGGAGGTAAGCGACTTGTGGAAGACTTTTAAGAGGTTCGGCGTGGTTACAGACATCTACATGGCGAGAAAAAGAATGAAAAATGGAGAAAGATTTGGATTTGTTAGATTCAAACTTGTCGAGAATGTAAAGAACTTTGAAAGCAGATTGAACCAGATTTGGATTGGTACTTACAAACTAAGAGTGTTCTTAGCTAATTGAGATGGAAGGGAGGACAATGTGTTAGAGACCTCTCGACTTAGCAACAAAATAACTGGTACTCCCATAGAGCAGTGTGTCCCAATAAGTCATAGCACTGAGAATGTCCTTTCTTTCGCTGATGTGGTCAAAAAAGGAAGTAAGGAGGAAAAGGTAACCAATGAACAAAAGCAACAAGTTCTAGGAAAATGGGAAGCAGATGAAAAGAGTTTAGTGTTCTTACAGTCTTGTGCTGTGGGATCCATTGCGTCGTTAGACAATTTACAGGCGATTAAAGTGGTTAGTAATCTGGAAAATAGGGTAGCTGGAGGAGTAAGACTTTTAGGAGGAAGAAGTGTCCTAATTAAATTTGAATCGAAGGAAGTTATGGACAAAATCTTGGGTAACAAAGTTCACGGTATCCATCATTGGGTCAATGACTTAAGAAGATGGTCGGTCGGCTTTAGAGCATCGGACATATTAGTTTGGTTAAGAATTGAAGGTGTACCGTTACATGTGTGGAAGGAATCGATCTTTAAGGAGATAGCTAGCAAGTGGGGGAGTGTGTTAAAAACAAAAAACTGTAACATTGAGGATTACACGAACCTAATGTGGGGTAAGGTGCTGGTTAGTACGGGCTTGGTTTCAAGAATTTGTGAAATAAAAAGTATAAAAGTGGGGAACCTTTGCTATGTAATCAAAGTTGAAGAAGAAGACAACAACTTACTGGAGATACAATCAGAGGTTGAAAACTCTAATTACGCTTGGGATAGCGAGGTCGGTGGGAGTGAGTCATCGATTCCGTCCGAATGGACGGAAGGAGGAGAGAATAGTGAGGAAGAGTGGATGATAGAGGAGAGTATTTTCGATAACGACATCGGCAAGCAGGGGAAAAAGACGAGGAGCAGGAAGTCGAAGGTGGCAGGAAAACGGCGGAGAAGGAAATAGAAATAGAAAAGTCGAGGCTGGACAGTTTAAATCTCCAACCGGAGAAGACGATGGCCATAGGAAAACGACCATCGAAGTTGCCGGAAAACCACCAGGGAGAGGGAAAGACACAGAACCACGAGAACAATGATTCAGTCCAAAGATCGAGGAAGGGCGTGAATCTTCCCGAGGTACAACCGCCATTCATCCAGCTGGAAGAAGAGGTCGCTAATTTCAAAAATATGTAAGGTGTCTCGTCCAATAAAGATCACGAAGATAATGGAGAGATTTTTGGTTCGGTTGGGCCTGGTAAAGTGATTGGGTCGTATGAAGACATTAGAAAAAATAATGAGGCAGGTGGGCCTTCAATCTATTGTACAAATGAAAATGTTGGCAAATGTATTAATATAGAAGATAAAAGTAATGGGCCTGCATTATCTGGTCCAAATCAGGTGGGGGAAGAAAGAATGGAAAGTACAGACCCAACAGGAAAGACTGGAGGGGCAGAAAGCGATATGCAGGAGAAGGAATCAAAGTCTGAAGATTCAATTTGTCGGTGCTCGAACTATGGTAGTGGGAAGGGACAAAAAACCTCACTTAATTTCAGAGATTAAACTGCATTCCAGGAGGATTGAGAAATCTAGATTTGGTGGAGGAAAGGTTAGCTTCCATTTTATGAAACAATTGGCAAGAGCTAATCATCAGTCAAAAATTGTGCAGAAAAAATTGGTAAACGTTGGAGGGTCCACTAAAGCAATTAGGGCAAGTTCAAAAAGTGGAGGGGGATCTATTTCAGAGTCAACTAAATTGACGATCTCCAATGAACTCAAAAGTGTGGATAGTCAAGAGGGGTTGGAAGCTTTCGGATCAATGTTGGGAATCACTTGGGAATCGAAATCGAAAGAAAAAACGAAAGACTGCAAAAGACAATAACCGTCGGGTCTCAGGTAAGAGTCGCTTTCTTGTAATCTATTATGAAGATTGTGTCTTTGAATATCCGGGGGTTGGGGTCGAAAAATAAGAGACAGTGGGTGAAAGATATATGTAAGACTGAAAATCCATGTATGTTCGCGATTCAGGAGACGAAACTAAAATTAATTAATGACAAACTCATCTTAGAGCTATGAGAATACAAAGAAATTGATTATGCATATGTACCTACCAATGGGAATTCGGGAGGATTACTAACTATGTGGAACAAAAATTCGTTTCGGGGTGAATACATTATTCAGGAGGAAAGCTTTATTGTAGTGGTGGGAAAGTGGGGTAAGTTAGACGGGCTGGTAGGGTGTGTTAATGTGTATGGTCCAAGGGAACAAAAAAGTAGATTGGAGTTATGGGGTAAATTGGAACAACTTTGCGGAAGAGAGGAAGTGTGGTGGGTGTTTTTTTGGAGATTTTAATGAGGTGCGGAGCGAGAATGAAAGATTAAACTCGATTACCAATAGGAGTGGTACGGAGGAGTTCAATGACTTCATTCAAAGGAACAATCTAATTGAAATACCTTTGGGAGGGAAGAAATTCACCCGGGTTAGTGATGACGGTCAAAAGCATAGTAAATTGGATCGTTTTTTGTCAACATTCGAATTCGGCTTGATGTGGAATAATATGGGGGCGAAAGTGCTTGAGATAAAATGGTCGGATCACGCACCAATTATGTTGAGCGATAAAAGGAACGACTTTGGTCGGAATCCGTTTAAATTCTTCGATGTATGGTTAAAAGAAGAATCATTAGGGAACGTGGTGAAGGAGGCGTGGAGTAAGGAGGTTTACTCAATATCGCCGGATCGTATATTTTGTGACAAGATCAAGAACGTTAAGAATGCTCTAAGGGATTGGAGCAAAGAAAATTGGGGAGAGATCGAGAAGGAATTTGCAAGCAAGAAGGAAGAGGTAAGGAAATGGGAAGAGGAAGCCGACGAGAACCGGCTATCGGCCTACGACAGACAAAGATGGGTTGAAGTCCGAAAAAAGTGGCTCGACTTGGAAGAAAAGAGTATGGAAATGGCGAAACAAAAGGCAAAGGTAAAATGGATTAAAGAGGGTGACGAGAATACTAAAATTTTCCATGCGGCAATAAAGAGTAGAGAAATGAGAAATTGCATCCGAGGTATCAACATTGAATCGGATTGGACGGAAGACCCGAAAAAAATAAAAGACTTTGTTTTTGAGTTTTTTAAAAGAAATTTCTTGAGTCAAAGGAAAGGCGGTCCAAAGTTAAGCGTCAATCGTGTGAAGAAATTATCGGAGGACGAGGCCACAAATCTCGAGAGAAGGGCAACAAAAGAGGAGGTATGGAATGCGATAAAGAATTGTGGAAACAAAAAGTCCCTAGGTCCGGATGGATTCACAGTTGGATTTATAAAATATTTCTGGGGTTTGATTAAAGGGGATTTGATGGCGGCGATAGATTGGGTTTTGGATAAAGGGGAAATAAGTGAGGGATGCAATGCCTCCTTCGTGACTTTGATACCGAAGAACACAAACCCGATTGAGCTAAATGAGTTTAGACCTATTAGTCTAATTGAAATTTTTTATAAAATTGTGTCGAAAGTGTTGGCGGAAAGATTGAAAGCGGTTGTGGGAAAAATTATAAGTAAGGAACAAAGTGCGTTCATAAAAGGAAGATTTATTCTTGATGGCGTGCTCATAGCCAATGAGACGGTCACGTTTCTTAATAAGGCGAAAAGGAAAGGGATGATTTTTAAGGTGGACTTCGAGAAGGCTTATGATACGGTTGAATGGAAATTTCTCTTGGATATGTTGAAAGAAATGGGTTTTGGGGAAAAGTGGAGAGGATGGATCAAGGCTTGTCTTAACTCTTCAAAGATATCCGTGTTGGTCAACGGTGCTCCGACTAGCGAATTCCAAATGGAGAGAGGACTGAGGCAAGGGGACCCACTTGCACCATTTCTGTTTTTGGTGGTAGCCGAAAGCTTACATTTAATGATGGAAGAAGCCGTCGAGAAAGGGCTATTTGAAGGAATAAAAGTGGGAAGAGATGAGATCCCGATCTCTCATCTACAATATGCGGATGACATTGTCTTTTTCGGAGAGTGAAACTTATCTAACATAAGGAACCTTTTTAAGGTGTTGAAATGTTTTCACTTAGTTTCGGGTTTAAAGATAAATATAAGCAAAAGCAAGATCTACGGAGTAGGAGTGTCGGATCAAGAAATTCAAGCTTGGGGAAGTGGGTTGGGATGTGGAAGCGGTACGATTCCTTTTGTGTACCTAGGATTACCGGTCGGAGCTTCAATGAGGCGACTTGATCATTGGAAGTCGGCAATTGAAAAGGTAACAAAAAAACTTGCTTCTTGGAAAACAAGAATGTTATCTTTTGGAGGAAGATGGACTTTGGTTAAATCGGGTCTTGGTAGTATCTCGTTATACTACTTTTCCCTGTTTCGTGCCCCGCAAGGTGTTTTAAATATTCTTGAGAGAGTAAGAAGCCATTTTTTCGGGGGGGGGGGGGGGGGAGGGTCGTGAGGATAGGGACACCAAAAAGTGTTTATATTGGGTCAAGTGGGAGAGGGTATTGGGGGGGGGGGGGGGTTCAAAAGGGGTGGGCTTAATATTGGGAGCTTGAAAGATGCTAAATGGGGTCTTCTTGGTAAGTGGTGGTGGAGGTTTCATATAGAGAGCGAGTCACTATGGGTAAAAGTGATTAGGAGTCTATATGGGAGGGATGGGGGACTAGGAGAGGATCATCAAAGAATTTCGGGCGGAACCTCGGTGTGGAAAAGCATC
This sequence comes from Arctium minus, assembly GCA_954870635.1. NCBI lineage: Eukaryota > Viridiplantae > Streptophyta > Magnoliopsida > Asterales > Asteraceae > Arctium > Arctium minus. The sequence continues at coordinate 22,879,762 of OX941084.1, forward strand.
ATGAAAGTGGGGAAGGAGCAAGATCAAGAAGGGCTACTTTTCTCGGGGTCTTTTGGTAAGGAAATTGGGAATGGGTCGGAGACTCGTTTTTGGGAGGATAGATGGGTATCAAATCTTAGGCTTAAGGATGAATTCCATCGGCCTTTTCAACTCGAAACTTCCAAATCAGTGTCGGTTTTTGAGAGAGGGGAGTGGAGAGGTGAGGATTGGGTATGGAAATGGGAATGGAGACGGGAACCGAGGGGAAGGGAAGTAGGTGGGCTGGACAGATTGGGCAACTTAATCCGACATATTATACCAAAAAGGGAGGCTAAGGACCGAGTGACGTGGAACTTGGATGTGCAAGAAGGATTCTCGGTCAAGAAATTAAGGCACATTCTGGAAGAAAGAAGAGTTCGTGAAGGGGTAAATGTTATAGAAACTGCATGCCATAAGGTTGTCCCAAAGAAAATTCATATTTTTACTTGGAGAGCAAGAATCGGGAGAATACCAACACGAGCGGTTTTGGATAAAATGGGTATAGATTTAGATTCCCTGTTATGCCCAAGATGCAGGAATGTGGTAGAAACGGTTGATCATACGCTTTTAACTTGCGAAGACGTGAAAACGTTGTGGCAATTAACCGGTAAATGGTGGAACCTTAACTTAGACCTAGTTGGATCTCTTAGCAATCTTTTCGGCGTAGTTGGACAATTTGGAAACAATGCAAAAGGGTCAAAGAGATGGGAAGCGGTAGTGTGTTGCTTGCTTTATCTTATTCAGGCAAATCGAAATAAATTGGTTTTTGAAAAAAAATCGGGACAAGATTTCTGATCGATTTTTTGAATTCCAAGTAAAGATATTCGAGTGGATTAGAAGGAAAGAAGGAGAGAAGGAGAGTTGTATATCGATTGGGGAAGTTGGCTGTCGAATCCCGACTTATGTTAGGAAATCCTCGTTCAGGTTGCGGGTGCTCGTGTGATCTCGAAGGGGGTGCTCAAGCGAGTTACTGCAGCCGTTCGGTTCCACCGTGGCAGAAGAGGTGGAGTGGTGTTGTAGCCGTTGTTGTAACAACATTCAGGATGTTATGGTTGGGGGTAAGGTTTTATTACGTTCCTCTAAATCGGGGTCTGGGTGGACAGATTCAAGTTGTGGTTCCAAAGGGTCAATCGAGAGGGATATCGTGGAAAGGGAGATTTGAGGGGCTGTTAAATGGGTTAACAGGTTGTTGTACTTTGGTGTTTTCTGGTGTCAATTCGGGACAAAAGATATGCAGTTTGTCCCCCATTGTTGGCTAAAAAGTGCACGGAGCAAGAGATGGAAGATTGAGAGGCTGTCAAGTGGGTTATCGGGATGTTGTTCGTGGTGTTGGTCATGTTTTTTTGGCTGTCAATATTGGGCATTAGATCTGCTGAGGTCTGTTCGGGAAGCTTCGAGTGGATCGGAAATGAGATAAAAGGACATAAGTTCGGATGCGCGGAGTGGTTGACTAACCCAAGCGAGATGCCGTAAAACAATTAGAAGAGGCGAGTGAAGGTCTGTTCGGGAACGGAAAATTCGAAGCCGACCTGAGATGTTGCTCGGGGTGTCTTCGGACAGTCGCCCGTAGGACTCCCGACCAAGGTTGGAGGCTGTTTTGTTGGACAGTTTTGGAAAACATCCAGAGGTTCGAGACGGATCCTTTATTAGTGTGATAAAGTAGAGTGATTCTTGGCGTTAAATAGGTGTTGTAATTGTGTTAGTTCGTTGCCTATGTGTCGTGGTTTGCCCCTGGCAAACCGTTGCAAGGTCTTGCTGTTGCTATGGTCTGTATCTTTCCCTTGTGGTTTGTATAGTTTTTGATGGTATTAATTGATTGGCTTTCAAAAAAAAAATCATAATGACTATGAAAAAAGAAGTAAACTAGACAATATCCGTTTGGAGCTATTTATCAAATTAAACATTCATGTTGTAACACCCGGAAAATTAAGGTAAGTATTTATAATTTTCTTAGTGTTTGCATCAATCATAATTGTTGGGATTCTTACTTGGGTTTAAGAATATTATTATGTCATTTTTACCTGTTAATTTTCCTTGGATTCCGTACATGTTGAACGTTACCGTATACAAAGAAAATTAGGATTTTGGAATGTTGGGCGACTGTGACCAGCGACTATGACAATGGTCATAGTCGCGAGGCACAATCGCGGACCGGGGGGTGGTCTCGGTACACCCCCGACGACTATGACCTGCGAGAGTGACACGGGCAATGTCGCCCTGTCACAATCGCCGAACTTGTACCGTGGGCATCAAGCCGCTCGCGACTATGCCCATGGCACAATCGCCGAGCAATGTCGCCGTCGGGGGACTGAGAGTATAAAAACTCAGTTTTGACCATTTAGACTTCATTTCTCACCTCAAACGTTTTGGAACTGATTTGGGAGAAACCCTAGGGCGATTTTCTACCCTTTCTTCCTCCCTTCACACCCATCAAGAACCCTAGTTAGCAAGGAGCATTTATTGTGATTCACTAGAAGTTGGGGGAGCATTCAAGAAGGGCATTTAAGAGTCTCAACCAAGTTCTCATCTATACATTTCTCATCCAAGTTTCTAGGGTTTCCTATAAAACCCTAGATAGTGAGTTCCTTGTATTATTTTCAAATGAGATACATATTTTATATGCTTTCATACCTAATGTATTATTGATTATGAGAAGATCTGATCACCTGATAAGTTTGACCTAACTGCTAATTTTGGTATTATTGGTATTTAGTCTTGCATATGGTTATGGACATGAATGAGGTTATTATTCTTGATGTTTTGAGCATGTTTACATATTTGTCTTGGTGAGTCATGGATTATATTGGGTATGTGCATATCTTAGAGTTTTATACCTAAGTTATGTTTGGGATTGTTGTAGTCTTATACATGTATCTTATGGGTATGAAATTATGTATAGAGACGGACATTGTAAGTACACAGATCGAACCATGAGTAAGTGCTAGGAGGATGTAGTCTTAGGTGCCACTATAATGGTATGCGCCTAGACCTCCGCCATTTGGAGTAATGCCTGGGAGGTAGTCTTCAAGTGTGCCGAGCCTTCGGGATGTTGCTCAAGCGAGTGAACATCAAGGTACATTGACTCAAGGTAAAACTCATTGGTGTGATGGGTCTCCCCCATGATTGACCCCGTAAGAACTTTGGTGATTGAAGTGTCATAATTGTTCGTAACATGCTTTATATAATTATGCCATGTTTTATGCAACTCACTAGACCCGTTTGGTCTAACACTTGATTGTTGGTATGTATCTCAAGTTCTAGCGGCGCGAGCGCCAAGGAAGCTTAATCGACTTTAGTGGTGAGCTTGGGAGCATTTTGGGATGCCAATATGGAAGACAATTATTTTGGATGTAGTTGACAACCTTTTTGTAATCTTATGTCTAGCGAGACTTAGATTAGGGAGTTGTCATCTAATATTGTGTCTTATTACAAACTTGTAATTAACAGGCATTGTTGCTCCTTTTGTATGAGCTCGTGCTTTGGCATTATGCATACCACATTTCTATGTTCCGAAAATTTTTGTTAGTCCCATTTTTGGGGTGTTACACATGTAGAGGTACATATTGTACTATAATTTAATGCATCATTCCACTTTACTTCTAACCATCCTCCACCTATTTTGGCTATGTTTGACAAAAAAAGTTAGCTTATCAGCTAGCTTTTTTTCTTGGTACATGTTTGGATAACCATAAGTTATCTTATTGAAAAACTACTTATAGTAGCATTTTGAAAAGTTAGCTTATCAGCTACCAGCTAGCTTATAAGCTAGTTTGCCAAACAATGCCTTATTGGACCCAAATCAAATCGGCCACAAAATCATCCTAGCATTATAATTATGTGGTGACAAAAAAGGAGTTTTATAAAAAAGTGTTTGGATTAGCTTATTGTGGTACCAAAACGTAATAAGCTAATAAGTTAATTTTTAGGGGTGCTTGGGATTGCTTATAATGTAAAATAACCAAAAAAGTAACAAGTTGTTTCAAATAAGTTGATAAGTCAGAATAATTTAACTTATCAAAGACTCTTTATTAGCGGTGTGAAAAAACTATAAGTCAATAAGAAGTTTAAATAAGCAATCCCAAACACTCTCTAATTAGTTTCAAGTTCTTCATGTTCATGTGTTTAAGGAATTCGTTTAGATTTATAGATATTTCTTTTGGTTCAAGTCAATTGTATGGAATAGGTTATAATGTTTACTATGATTCTTTTGAATCGTATTTACTCCGTGCTGAGCATGAATTATATTTAAAAAAAACATCTTTAACATGTATATTTGACTTCAAATTAAAATAAAAATTATTTTAATCGTTGAAACTTGAACGTTTATATATATATCGTTCCACTTAGAGATGCATAAAAGAACCAAAAGTCGGATTTGAACCAAAAGAGACCGGAACACTTAACCGTCTAAACCGAATAATATGCATCTTTAATTCGCTTGATGATGTAAGGATGATAGTAAAATAGATACTATATAATAAATGGCCAACTTCTGTATTTGTCACACACCCTCCATTCAATTCATACCTCGTAATAACTAATAAGTTTCTTTTTAAATTTCTAGTACGATGGTTACTTTAAAATTGATAGATATGGATTTTAAATGATAACACACCTATTTTATGAAAATGTTTTTGGGTCTTCAAATTATTTAACCTGTAATAAAAATTAAAATAAATGAAAATAAATCATTAAATGAACTAATGTGATTATGTATCTATTAACAATTTTCTGTTATCTATCTATATCTATATCTATATCTATAATCTATAATCTATCTATGCTATATTATAAATATGACATAAAAAACTCTTAAAAACAAGTCTTAAAGCTTAATGTACCACTATTTAATGCTAATTACTTAAAAAACAGTCATAAAAGTTGTATGTACTACATTTAATGCTATTCATTAATTTTCAATCATTATCTCTAACCATTTTAACTTCCCTAAAATCATTTTCCACTTTAACTCCCCTAAAATAACTCTAAGCATATTTTAGATATAAAAAATCTAAAATATAATTAAAAAATCTTACAGAATATTTTATAAAAAAATTATATTATTAAACCAAAATAAATTACATTATATTATTAAGTCTAAATTAAACAAATTTATATAAAAAATTCATTATCACTCTCTCACAACCATCCAAAATCGTAATGTAAATCGACAAAAAACAGAAAATAAAATGAAACATTAAAATCGTGATGTATTTAGCTGCATTGCGCGAGTACACTTCTAGTCTATACTATATTATAAAAACGGTATAAAAAACTCTTAATTACAACATTTTAAGCATAAATTACAACTAATTAAAGCCAATTACTTAATTTACAATTTCTTAATGCTTTGATACAACTTTTCCAAGCACAATATCTCACATAATCATCTATTTGTGGAATGGATATTCATTTATTAATATAACTATTTGTTTTTTTGGTGGAACATTTTATAAAATAGATTTTATATTAGCATAATCTATTTTAAATGTAGATTTTACATTTAAATCTATATTAATGAGATATAATATAAAATCTTTTTTCTTCCGTATTTTTTTATATTACATCTCATAATGATTTTTCCATATTTTATTTTATAAAATCTTTTTACATAATGAGATGTAATATAAACTCTTTTTTCTTCCGTATTTTTTTTTGCTAATATAAAATCTACACGTATTTTATATTAGCATAATATACACGTATTTTTTTTATAATATAAAATCTACACGTATTTTTTTTTCACGAGCATTAAAAGAAGAAAAAAGAAGGTTGATATGAGTTAAAAATAAAAAATAACGAGATACACTAATAAATTATCGTATTCTTTAAAATAAAAATATTCCGCAATACTTTCCAAATTAACCAAGTGTAACGAAAATAAAATAGAAACGATGTAAATATAAAAATATTCTTCCATATTTTTAATATATTTATATTTAAATGTAAAATCGAAAATGAAAATAAAAGATTTTAAAATATTCTCTACATTCACTATAAATATATTAACTTCTTTATGTATCATCCGAGTACAAGAAGAAGACGAACGGTCGGGTGTCAATGACGGAACCTGCAACTGAACAAAAGATATTCCACTATATTTTTGTTTCTTTGAAAAACTACTTTTTTATATTTTATTTTATTTACTGAGGATTTGTTTATATTTTTCAAAATCCACAATCATATTTTTCGAAGTAGGGGAATAAGATATATATACATATCTTTATTTTTATCGATTAATACTATGAGGTCTTGAAGTCAATAGTCAGATAAATATGTTGTGAGACATGTCGTTTGAGTTTTAAATAATATAATACAAAATTATTACCAATATTATTGCACAAAGTCATAACAACAAACGATTAAGAATATATGCAAGTTAACCACTTATGAAAATACATTCATTTTTCACATTGTATTTCATTAACTGTTAACAGAGAAATTACGTTTCATTTTAACTCGGTTCAATATTCCAACAAAAAATTTATCCTCCCGTGCAATGCACGGGCCCAACACTAGTATATTATAAAGCACAAATAAAAAACTCTTAAATACAAATTATTAGGCACAAAGTACCATCATTTTATGCAAGATTTTAAAAATCTCTTAATTTACAAGTATCAAAGCACAAGATACATATTACTACTGCAGACTTCTAACACCCACCAATTTGGTATGTGCAGGGTCTTCCTTTTATGCATACATTTCCATATATCACTATTAATTAATATATTATATTACTATAAATTTGTTTTAATTATATTATTAAATATGTAATTGGTTATTTTTTGTAGATGTCATTAAAATATATAAGTTAATCATTGAATTCTAACAAAATACTTAAATTTTTTTTATATAAAAAACGTTATATTATTAAGCCTAAATTAAACAAATTTATAAAATAAAAACATTATTACTTTCTTCAAACCATCCAAAATCGTACTGTAAATCAACAAAAAAAACAAAAAATAAAATGAAACATTAAAATCGTGATGTATCTCGCTGCATTGTGCGAGTACGCTTCTAGTCTTAATAATTTATCTTTATTCCTTAAATGTTGATAATATTATCAAATACTTCTTATGTCGATGCATCCACGATAATGTTGTGATAATAATATGATTTTGTTATGATAATGATGTGATAATGCTTTAATAAATCGAAGACTTTTTATGATGTAATTTTGTTGTGATAATGATGTGATTTTACTGTGATAAATTGAAAACTAGTGATGATTACGTCCACAATTATTAGCTCTCTCTGCTCATAATGTAATTTGCCGTTTTTTTTTCATTTTCCTCCTACATAGCTTCGATATTCCTAAAAAAAAGGTAAATATTTATTTAATATTTTAGTGTTCTCTCAATCTTTCAAAACTGTGACTTAAATCATAATAATGGGCTTACAAATATTCTCATATTTACGTAAATCACAGGTGTTCTGGTTCAAACTAATTCCTACACACACACACACATATATAATAAGAAATTCAAATAAAAAAGCTAAATATGAGTTAAAAAAACATATATAAACTATTAAAACCACAAGGATTGTGGCGTACTAGTTAAGGCTCTGGGGGATGTGGTGAATATCCCATCTGCCTAGGGTTCGAATCAGTGGCGGATCTAGAAACTCAGGTGACTGGGGTCAGACTTAGGTGTGTTTGAAAATTTTCGAAAACCGAAAATAACCCACCTAAACCTAACTGGTTTATGTTTATTTGGTTTTCGGGTAAAACGGTTTAATTTCAGTTATTATTTTGTTATAACGGTTAAACCCAATAGCAAATTATACCATAATTTTATATATTATATATCTAGATAATTGGTTTGAAGTTTTGAGCATATAAAACAATTAATATATCATAAACCATTTTATATTAAAGCTAAAATAACAAGATATTGAGATGTATTTGATAAGACGATAAAAACTAGATATTGAGATGCCTAATCTGGAAATGGATTTTGAGATGAACTTATTCCTTTTGGTTTTGGTAGAAAAAAATCAAATATATGGGGTCTTGTAAAAATCGAATGGGTTCTTCAAGTATAAAACTAAATCATTTGTTAAGGTAAATCTTTTTTCTAAGTTAAATCTAGTTTTTTTTAATTTTTGACTGGGGTCAAGAGACCCCATTGAATTGTATGTGGCTCCGCCACTGGTTCGGATCTAGGGGTACACAACAATTGTGGTCACTGAGGTTTAATGAGGACTGATGTCTTAGAAATATAATTTGCCAAGGGATTAGTCTAGACATAGATTATGACACCCTTCATATATGATATGTCGCATATCTTTTAATCTTGATAATAGGGTTGAGAATTTTAGTAACTAGTCGCAGATCCTGTAATCTTGATAATAGGGTTTAGAATTTTAGTAACATAGAATAAAAAAAGAGTAAACTATGATTTTCGTCCTTGTGGTTTGTTGTTTATAACCATTTTCGTCCTTAACTTTAAAAGTTGTTTTTTTTGTCATTGTGGTTTGCAATTCCTTTCCATTTTCGTCCCTAAAACTAATATTCTCAGGGACTAAAACGAAAGGAGTTGTAAACCATAAGGACCAAAAAATCAATTTTTAAAAATTAGAGACGAAAATAGTTATAAACAACAAACAACAGGGACGAAAATAGTAGTTTACTCATTAAAAAAAATAATAATAATTTTTCTTGTGAGAAATGAGAATGTAGGTCCAAACCCCAAACCTTACTTTTTTTTGGATAATTTTTTTTTTCTATAGAAACACAAATTTATAATATTAAGAAACAATCTTTTGAAACTTTTATGGGGTGAGGAGACCCCCCATTTAATGAATATGTGAGTCATTAGTTTATATATGCATTTTTAAAGGTTGCAACCTAATAAAATTTAATCTTAATCATAAATTATCCCTTTTTTAAGAAGTATTTTTAGTTTTAGTTTTTTAAAAATATAACACTCTTATCCCCTTTTAAAATTTAATTAAGAAGCTTAAATATTTTATGAACCCTGAAATCGTCATTTTATAAGTATCTATACTATGTTATAAACCATTTATAAAAAATTCTTAAAAACAATTATTAAAGTTTAATGTACCGCTATTTATTGTTATTTACTTAAAATCTCTTAAAAACAACCATAAAAGCTTTATGTACTATTTTTAAGGGAAAAGTCCAAAAAAATCCAATGGACTTTAGTGTTTGGAGTCATTGAACAATTTTTTGGAACAAATAAGTCCTTAGACATTTCAAAACACACTAAATAAATTGTTGAACTTTTCGAAACCTGTTAAATACATCCTTATTACTTACAAATGTAACTTGCAACCTACATAACAGATAAAACTACAAACTATAAAAAAATAAAAAAATGTCACCTACTTTAATCCTCTACAGATTAAAACAATTGAAAAATTAACTAAAATAGTCAATCTCATCAACCAAATTCATTTTTTAAGCACTTTTCAAAATTTCTTTTTTAAAGTAGTCTAAGTTTACGCAAAAATTTTTTTTGCCTTAATAATTGTTTTTGGCAAAAAAAAAAAAGGAAAAAAATTAGAAGACATCTTTATAATTTATCATTTAATTTACTTTATATTTTCTGTTTTTTTAATTTGAGTTAACGCTTTGTTATATTAACCACACATAAATGTATATTAACTAAAATACATCAAAAAGAATATGTTTTTTTTCTTCAAATTACACCATTATAATTGTCTCGTCAATACGTTTAAAATGTACCTAATATTGAATTTTTTGGATTTAATCTCATGTTATTAAATATCATAAATACGTACAAATTATATTTAATATTTACACTTTTTATTCTTTTAGCGTTATTTATTTAATAATATAAGATTAATCTGTAACTATAAGTATTAAAAATAATTCGTACGTATTTATGATATTGAATAATATAAGATTAAATTCAAAAACAATATTGAGTTCTTTTTGAACATATTGACCAAACGACTATAATGGTGTAATTTGTAAAAGAAGAAACTAATTTTTTTGATATATTTTAGTTAACTAGAATCGTACTCGCGCAATGCAATGCAGCGAGATACATCACGATTTTAATGTTTTCTTTTATTTTTTTTTTGTTTTTTATCGATTTATGGTTTTGAAGTGGAGAGTGGTTTTAGCCTTTTAGGGGAATTAAAATGATTAGAGATAAGGATTTAAAGTTAATAAATAACATTAAATGTAGTACATAAAACTTTAATAGTTGTTTTTAAGACATATTTTAAGTAATTAACATTAAAAATCGGTACATTAAGTTTTACAATTGTTTTTAAGAGTTTTTTTATAGGTGCTTTTATAATATAGTATAGATATACGATTATGTGTGTTAATATAATAAATATATAAAATGAAAAAGTAATGAATATAAAATAAATTAAATAACTAATTATAACTTTATAAGGATGCAAAGTGTAATTTTTTTTCTAAAACTATAAGTTGAAAGTGAATCTTTATACATAAAATTTTCAATGTACGGATGTTTTTTTATTTTATTTTTTGGAAAAAAATCCTTATATAGAAAAAAAAACATTATGCACAAACTTTAACTATTTTAGAAAAAAAAAAACTTTGAAAAGTGGTTAAAAAATGAACTTGGTTGATGATATTGACTTATTTCAGTTAATTTTTCCATTTTCAGTTTGTAGGTGGATAAAGTAGGTGACATTTTTTTTAATTTATAGTTTACCTGCTATGTTAGATTGGAAGTTACATTTTTTAAGTAATAAGGATATATTCAACAGGTTATCCAAAGTCCAATGATTTATTTAACATGTTTTGAAATGTTTAATGATTTATTTGTTCGAAAAAATTGTCCAAGAACTTAATCACTCCAAACCCTAAAGTCCGTTGGGTTTTTTTGAACTTTTCCCTATTTTTAATGTTATTTAATTAACTTTCAATCAATGTTCTAAAGAACTCGCCGCACAGCCGCCATGGCGCGCCATGGCACCAAGGCTTGTGTGTCACGCTACGTTAAGCCCATGGCATGCCATGGCCAAATGCGCAACTATCGTAATGAGATATTTGATTTTTCTTTACGTTTTTAATGTCTTATTTGCAAGTTTTTAATATATAAAGTAATTTAGCTTGCTTATTACTATTGACTCATTGAGTAACATTACAAAACATACATTTTTATATATAATATTATATATGAATTAGAAATTTGACGCCATAAGTCACGCCTTGAAAACGTCATGGCTTCGCCTTGGCTCCTAAGGCTTGAGGCTTGGCCTCGCCGCCACGCCACGCCTCACGCCATTTAGAATCTTGCTTTCAATACTTATATCTAACCCATTCAACTCTCCTAAAATCACTCTCCAGGATAAACATCAGATTTTAAATATAAAAAATATAAAGTATAATTAAGATAATCATTGAAATCTAACAGAATATTTATGTTTATTTTATAAAAAAATTATACTATTAAACCTAAAATAAATTATATTATTATTAAACTTAAATTAAATTATAATTAACAATTAAATGAATTTTTTTATAAAAAAATATTATCGCTTTCTCAAAACTACAAAAAATAAAACAAAACATTATGATCGATACGTATCACGCTGTATTGCGCGAGTACGCTTCTAGTATATACAAATTTTCTCAAATGAAAAAATAGTATCCATAAACAAGGTGTTTCTCGGAAAATACATACTAAACTCAACATGTTTTTTTTGGACCTAATCCATAGTTGCGGATCCAGATAATTTTTCTTTAAGGAAAATTGACCAGATCGTTTTATTTTTGTCTTTTAGTTAGGTCCACAAATTACGGACCTGAATATTGTGAATGTAGTGACATTTTGATAAAAAGTGGGAGATGAATAGCTAGAAGACCAAATTAGATGTACATAATGGCTATTTAAGTCAATTTTGCTTACTATTTTCATATATTCTATGGATTTTATTTATCTGAAGTCACCTTGTGAACATAAAAAAACAATATGATATTTAATTCAACTTAAAAGACATTAAAGAGGAAGATATAAAGAAACGATGTATATAAACAAGAGTAATTAGTAACTAATTAGTTGCATGGGTTTGATATATATATATATAGAGAGAGAGTATATATAAATATAAATATAAAAATGGAAGATGGAACTACTAGCTACCTATTATGCAAGGGATTAGGGCCAGTGGGTACAACTCTTTGTTCATCATTGAACTTGAAGAACTTCATCATTTTTCCAATTGAAGATGATAATGGCCTGCTGTTCATGTTCTTCTTCTTCTGCATAACAGCTGCATTATCAGATGATCTTCTTCCCATCATCATCGTCATCTTCTTCTGTCTTCTGGTACTGGTACCATCTGCATTTGAACTTGTACCTGTACTGAGTACAACAACAACACCTATTACTAAAACCAACATCACCATCCTCCTCCTCATTGAAAGAGATGGCCAGAGAGAGAGAGAGAGAGAATTGAAGGACAGAAAATATTAAGGTGGCGTGGTGTTGTTTACAACTCACAGAATTCAACCACATTTACTATAGGTACCTGCATGCATGTTAAGGATTCAATTCAATTAACTCTTCTTCATACATCAACATCTCTCTCTCTCTCTCTCTCTCTCTCTCTCTATATATATATATATATATATATATATATATATATATATATATATCTCTGTGAAAAGAGGAGGCCTTTTTATGGTCAACCAAAGTGCATTAACTTCTTTTAAATTCCATTGGGTGTGTTTTAGAGAGCAACAGAATTTGAAAGAGTTGTAAATGGCTTTCATTCAGACTAGCACAGCCTAGCTAGCTATGGGAATGAATGAAATTCAAAATCATTCCATTCTCCTCATAGCTAACAACACCCCCCTTAGCTTTTGCTTAATTCCAACTCAACCCCTTTTGGTTCTACTAAGGCTATGTTTGGCAAAAAAAAGCTAGCTAATAAACTAGTTTTTTTTTCTGGTACATGTTTGGATGACCATAAACTAGCTTATTGAAAAGCTACTCATAGTAGCGTTTTGAAAAACTATCTTATCAGCTAGCTTATACGCTAGTTTGCCAAACAATGTCTAAATTCCACCATATATACACCCTTATACCATATTGGCATTCAGGCTCAATCAGTATGTCGAATGATCAACCGAGCAATGGTAGATCCAAGGATTCAGAGAATAATGCATACTATTATACAAAAACAATCTAGGTATGTTGTATGCACTACCATCTTTGTCTTGAATGAATGCTTCCATACCTTTTGTGTTAAAATTGTAAATTGTTGAAAAAATAGGGGTGGTAATAGTGAATATTAACTTCTTTAGGGTTGTAAGTGGAACATTTTCAGAAACTACGAGGGGTCTGGGAGAAATATATGGGGTGCATTTTAAGATTCATGTGAAAAGCCAATGATTTTTGTGATGATCATACACTAATTAAGTTAATAATGAGAAATACTTTTATTATTTTGAAATTAAATAAATAAAAATAATTTATAATGATTATATTATAATTTCATCAAAACATTATTTTCTATCAAATACCAAGTTTACAGTGATACATCGTTTTTTGACTTATAAAAAGCAGACTTTTCAAGATAGCCATTAAAGCAAGGACTCGATGTATGTAAATGAAAATAGAGTGTGGCAATAATATAAAGAGTGAATTGTGGATTTGGTCCATGTGGTTTAGTGATTTCTTTGATCATGGTCCTTATTCTATGTTTATTGTGGATTTGGTTCTTGTGGTATTCAATTTATTTTGGTCATGGTTCTTCTGACTAACACTTTCATTAACTTTGTTAAATCAAGGACCATTTTCGCCATTTTGCCTATTTTTTGTTCTTTTTTGATAACAAAAATATAAACAATATTTTTATACACACATGCACACACACATGTATATAAATATATATATATATATATATATATATATAACGATATTAAAATAAATAAAATAAGACATTATTGTATGATTTAATTGTTTAATTTTTTTTAAATTAATTATATTAAATACGATTTAATTTTATTATTTTATTGTAATTGTGGAAAAATATATATAGTTTTATTGTTTTAATGTAATTAAAACTTCAATTTAAACAAATCAGATCATAAAACTATATCTTATTTTATTTAGAGCGAATAAAATAAAATATGGTTTTATGATTTGATTTATTGAATTAAAATTTTAATTAAGTTAAAGACGATTTAATTATATTGTTCTTTTATTATCATTGCAACAAACAAAGTTATTGTTGATATTTTAACACAAAAAAATCATTAAAACTCGTTGATAAATGAACTTTAATTTTATCATACTAAAAACAATATGAAAATTGATTTTGAGTTTTTGACTGAAAAACAATATGAAAATTGGAGCTTCTAATTTTAAGATGATAAAATTATAGTTCATTTCTCAACGGTTTTCAATGATTTTTGGTGTTAAAATATTAACAATAAGCTTGTTTGTTGCAATGATAGTAAAAAAACAATATAATTAAATCGTATCTAACTTAATTAAAATTTTAATTCAATAAATCAAATCATAAAACTATATTTTATTTTATTCGATCTAAATAAATAAGATATAGTTTTATGATCTGATTTGTTTAAATTGAAATTTTAATTACATTAAAACAATAAAACTATATCTTTTTTCACAATTACAATAAAATAATAAAATTAAATCGTATTTAATATAATTAATTTTAAAAAAATTAAACAATTAAATCATACAATAATGTCTTATTTTATTTATTTTAATATCGTTATATATATATATATATATACATGTGTGTATGCATGTGTGTTTGTGTGTATAAAAATATTGTTTATATTTTTCTTATCAAAAAAGGACAAAAAATAGGCAAAATGACTAAAATGGTTCTTGATTTAACAAAGTTAATGGAAGTGTTAGTCAGAAGGATCATGACCAAAATAAATTGAATACCACAAGGACCAAATCCACAATAAACATAGAATGAGAATCATGGTCAAAGAAATCACTAAATCACAGGGACCAAATCCACAATTCACTCTAATATAAATATAGATACGGAGAAAAGTTCAAATGAAAACTCATTTTTTATTGTGCACGTGAGGATAAATCTCAGTTTCTCGATCTCTTTTGATCCAACAACTCATATTAAATAAAATTTTTAATTTTAAAATGCTTAGGGTAAAAATGAAAGAAAATTTAAACACACGCCTACCACATTTGACTTTTTATTTTCTTTTTTAATTAAAAACTTTTTACCCAATTAAAGTTTAAAATAAATTATCTTAAAAATTACTAATATTTTAATCAAACAAATTACATCAAAAAAACGATAATTTCGTGCTCTTCGATATGACATTCATCTCAATATAGTTTTTTTTGTCGTTTTAACTGTTTTTTACGTGAAATGCTATATATGTGTTATATTCATAATGAATATTTATGTACGTTCAAGTTTGTACAACGCCTCAACACCGTAAGTATGTAACTCGACATCATCTTCTTCAACACTTTCTTCAACGTCGTAAGACATCACGTTTCTTCAGCACCGTAACCCAACACCCATCAAGACGAATCGAGAACCTATCGAGTAATTCTGTTGTGAATCGGGGAACAAAAGAGAGTGTGTCACGTCTCCACATCTTCACAGGTCATTCATGTGTTATTCATCATGAATAATGTATCATTCAGGATGAATAATACAACATTCATGGTGAATAATACACGATTAATGATAAATAATACATGAATCATGGATTCGTGTATTATTCATCCTGAATACTGTATTATTCATCATGAATAATGAATGAACGTTCACATTTGTTATTCATACTGAATGTGGACACCCGAGGACGTGCATGTGTTAGTCCCAAAGTACGTAAACAAGGTTTTGTAGAAAGGGGGGGGGGTTGAATACAAAACACAAAAATTACTTAATTTTAATTCTTTATTGATATAAATATCAAGAATTACACTTACAAAAACAAAGATTGTTACGGAAAAGAACAGTTAAACTATTCTAACAATCTAGCATTTAGAAAACTTTTTAACACAAAGACAAAAAGCTTAGAGAGAATACAAACTAACAACTTGCTAAAATTGCACTTGGAATTTCTTTGAGCTGAAAGCGTAAGTTGCATGGAGTCACCTTCATCCTTTATATATTATCCAATGCATTGATTGCAAAAGACACTTGTCATCTAATGAGTGGATCCTTGGATATCTTCAATAAACGTTTGGATATATGAAATTGTTAGGATCAAGCGCTTACCACTACGCCAAAAGCAATTGCTGATGGAGAAGGCGCAACTTTATTTTCTTATAGTGTAACAGCCAGCGCCACGTTTCGATTTAGAAAGATGTTGGTCAATGACACAACAATCCCCCCCCCCCCCAGCATCTGTCAGCACTAACAAGATCTTCGCTAGAAGTCAATGGCTGCACAGCACGCCTTTGGCATTTAAATGCACTCCATGGGATTCGAACCCATGACCTGATCTGATACCACATGTTAGGATCAAGCGCTTACCACTACGCCAAAAGCAATTGCTGATGGAGAAGGTGCAACTTTATTTCCTTATAGCGTAGCAGCCGGCGCCACATTTCGATTTAGAAAGATGATGGTCAATGACCCAACAGAAATGACTTGTCAAGATACAAAAGGTAACTTTTGTACTATGATAAGACAATATCCTAATATAATATACCTGGAACAAATCTTTTTGAGATCTTCAAAAGAGAAAGTCTCAATCAAATCAGAACATAAGTGAATATCCTTTATGCAATAGAAGTTTCCATTCCCCATGTCAGAAGAACATTGGGAATGAGGATTTAACATAATGAGGTTTTTGCCGATCAGGAAGTGATCGGCAGAGAGAAACTCCACCGACGGATCGGTAGAAAGAATCTTTGCCGAAAGATTGGCAGAGTGATGCCAAAGCAGGGAGTTCGGCAAGGTATCTTTATGCCGAAAAGAAGAAATGTCGACACAAGGAATGTCTGCTGAAAATATTGCTTCTTCGGCAGATATAGCTCAGTCTTCTTGAAGTTCATCTTGATCCGCATCAGAGACTTGCTTCATGTTGAATTCGGTTGGTCTTTGATTCACCGATCTTTTAAATCATAACTAAGCTATTACAAAGAACCATAGAGTTTCCTAAGTATAAAAATGTACAAACATTTTACCGAAGAACAATTACAAGTTGAAGGAGAGGTCATCTTCAAATCTTAGATGACCTAACAATCTGTAGAGGTCATCTTCAAATCTTAGATGACCCAACAACATGCATATTCATAATGAATATAACACATATATAGAATTTCACGTAAAAAACGGTTAAAACGAAAAAAATCATGAATATTGTATTATTCATTCTGCATACGGTATTATTCATCATGAATAGTGAATAAACGTTCACCTTTGTTATTCATACTGAATGTGGACACCCGAAGACGTGCATGCATATTCATAATGAATATAGCACGTATATAGAATTTCACGTAAAAACGGTTAAAACGAGAAAAAAAAAACTATATCGAGATGGATGTCATATCGAATAACACGAAATTCTCGTTTTTTTGATGTAATTTGTTTGATTAAAATATTAGTATTTTTTAAGATAAATTATTTTAAAGTTTAAGGGGGTAAATTTTTTTTAATTAAAAATAAAAATAAAAAGTCAAAGAAGGTATGCGTTGATTCAAAATTACAACTTTGTCCTTAATCACTTCCCAATTAACCTTATTATGTATTAACCATTGATTAGTTTTCTAAGTTTTGATCAATGGTTAAGATTTGTCCTCATGTGCACAATGAAAGATGAGTTTTCATTTGAACCACCCCTATATATATATATATATATATATATATAGATATAGATATACATATACATATATATATAGAGAGAGAGAGGTGGTTTAAATTGGAAACCATATTAGATTGGAAAATTTGGAAACCGTCAATTTTATTGGTTAAATTAATGAAATTGGTTCATAAAGTTGTTTAATATAATTCTTTTGTTAATGAAATCGTTTCATATATTTGTGTTTTTTATGTAGTTTCATCTATTTTTCTCATTTTGATGAAATTGTTTCATGTATTTTCGCAGTCTGATGAAACTTTTTCATTTTTACACAAAAATATGCAACGATTTCATCAATAAAAGAATTATATGAAACAATTTCATCAAACTAAACAATTTCATATACAATTTCATTAACTTAACCAATGAAATCGAGGGTTTCCACAATTTTTAAAATTAAAGTGGTTTTCATTTGATCGCTCCCCTATATATGACCAGCATGTTTTCGTGAGACCCGTGAGACCAAGTTTTTACACTTGAAACTTCACAACAAAATACTGTGAAGGTAAAAAAAATCCGAACCTTCACAGCAAAAACACTGTGAAGGTTACCTTCACAGCATTTTGCTGTGAAGTTTCAAGTGTAAAAACTTGGTCTCACGGGTCTCACGAAAACATGTTGGTCTCACGAATATATATATATATAGGTATATATATATACATACTAGTTGTGTACCTGCACAATGCAGCACGGGTGAATCACAGTTCGCCTATTACTCAGCCCTAATGAATAGATTGTTCAATATTCTTTCTAACTGGGGTAAATAGTATTCCCTACATTATAAAATAAATGCTCACAATGAAAAAAAACTTACATTTTTAGACATGAGGGTACATCAATTATGTTATACCTATTAAATATTTGATCATTTTTTATGACCTATCTGGATGTTCTTATATTAGCTCGAAAACAATTCTATTGTATTGCTCTTTTTTGTAGTGTGGTGTGGTCACTATTCTTTTCTTGTCAACAAATTATCATTTGACACTCGTTGACAATGGGAGTATCAAGTCTTTGGTGCAAGTCTCATCTATTTCTTTCGGTATTAGTAAATCATTAATATATTTTCTAAATATATACCCCAAATTTGACATTCATTAGGAACCCACTTGCATGTCAAAGAAACAAACCCTTCCGCGGCCCCATGGTACTATTGTAAAAGCAAACGTACAAGTCCCTAAAGCAATCCTAATTGCCAATGATATAGAGTACATCACCAAGCTAGCTTTTGAACCCATTTTTTCTTCTTGTATATCACTAAATGATTATGCAGTTGATATGATCAAAGCAGAGAAAATATCAAGTTTGAAAGCTATTACAGAAGTCTGTGGTCTTCTGGTAGCTTGGAAAACTCTTGTGGAATAGAGTTGAGATGTTTGGAATTTCAAAGCTCGACATTGTAACAAAGGGTTCATATTAAAGTGGGTTTAGGTTACTACATCTAAAAGGCCGTTTACTAAGGGGTCGTTTACCCAAATGCTTATCCGGTAAGTGCTTATCGGTAAAAATTAACACTTTCATTTACCTTCTCGCGTAAGATTATAGTTCATTTAAACGGCATCGTATGCAACAATATACCTTGTAAGTGCTTACCCGGTAAGACTTGCCGCCCACACTTACCGGGTAAGACTTTTGACCCTTGCCATCATTCTTACCGGGTAAAATTCTCGGTAGTTGTAATGTTCATCCGGTAAGGTAAGTGACTTGGTAAGAGCTTATCGGGTAAGCGTTTGTTAAACAACCCTTAAATGTTTATCGGGTAAGTGCTTACCGGTATCATTTACCTTTTATTTTTGTTGGATGCTTTTTGATTCGTTCTTGAAGAATTGTTGCAGAATTCAATGTCTCATTTTTTTGCTATAGTTCTTGAAAAATTATTGCAGAATTCAGTATTTCAACTTTTTTGGGTTTCGTTCTTGCCGTATTGATCAATGGATCCAAGTCTCAAGCTTCTGATTTTGGAGTTCTTTCGTACAACTTATTTGATGATGAATATTCCGATGAAACCAAGTTGTTTTCAGATGATGAATATGTAATAGGTGAAGTTTTCTTAACATGTTATTTGTTTGTAATTTTGGTTGATTAACATTTTCTCAAGTCCGTATTCATCAACAAAAGTAACGGATTTTCAATGTTTGTCATTGGGGTCATTGCATAATATAATAAAATTACAAGATATGAATTACATGAGAATCACAATGGTACAAGGGGTTTGACCATCACTAATATATATTGAATATAAAAAATGAGTAGTTATTTTTAAATGAACTCTACAATTCAATGAAAGTGAACATAATTTGAAATACCTTTGCCACAATTGCAGAATTAGCTTTAGTAACAAATATATTTAGAGTTTCATATGATTATCAAACCGTCATGGTAAAACTATTTCTCAACAATGACAAGTACAAAATAAATTTAGTAGATTTTACTAAAGTTACTTATTATGCCAAGTATTAGTAAAATTTAGGGACCGTTTACCAAATGCTTACCCGGGTAAGCGCTTACCAAGCTTACTAAGTTACATTGTCTTAACCGATGAATATGACAATGACCAATAACCTTACCCGGTAAAAGTGAAAGCAATGGTCGAGAGTCTTACCCGGTAAGTGAGGACGACGTCTCTTACTCGGTTAGCACTTATCGGGTAAATTGTTGCCTACGATATCGTTTTATGGACTAAAATCTTACCCGATAAGGTAAGTGATAGCGTTGAATTTAACCGGTAAGTACTTATCGGGTAAGTGTTTGGGTAAACGACCCCTTAGTAAGGTTCCTAGATTGATTGAACATTACTTTGTGCAAAATTCCAAAGTCTATTGGAAGTTTAGAAAATAGTTAAAATTACATCTAATTCTTGTACTAATACAAGCATAGCTAATGTTAGGTAAATTTGTGAAAAAGAGATCAGTGACATAGCTAACTATTACATGTGCTTGGTGAGATATCTTACTCCCATCAGCCTTGTTGCACATGTACCACACTCTAAGGTTTATCACACACTGTTAGCATACATAATGCTCTAGTATATCATGAAAGGAAATTTAAAAACACGTGAAGATGATTATACCGAAGGACAGATAAGAGGCCTTGTCGTGAAAATCAACATCGAAATCCATGGATGCTCAACATCTCCAACACCACTGCATTGATAAGGCCTCATTACAAAAAATGAAGAAAAAAAAGGCTTTTCTATTCCAAGTAGAATGCAATTCAATTGATTTCATTAGTCTTAGTTTGTATGTATGCAAATGATAAAAGCAGGTTTGTAGTGTCTATTTATGCAAATGATAAAAGCAAATCATAAGTCTAGGAAAAATCAAATTGTTCAAAACCAAACTCAAACCAAACCAAAAACCTAATTTCAAACAACAAAAATAAAATCTTACCCCGGAGATTAGATGGATCCATCCTCTAAAGTCACGTAAAAACATGAAATGTCTGTAGATATGTTCTTAGGTCAAAATGAAAAATAAAAATCACTAAACATAACTTTTACCTTTGTTGCAGATTGAGGGCAAATCAAAAGTTGAAGAGAGTGAGAGCAACATAATCTTTACCTCTTTTGCTCGTTCATCGACTACAACATAACCCTGTAACAAATCAAGTGCGAGATCGACAAAAAAATGTGAATCAAAATAGAAGTAGAAAAAAAATACGACAGAAGACTTTATACTAATGGTCGATGATTGTAGGATCACCAAAAACGTGAAGGAAAAGCACATCAAAATCAAGTTTGCAGAATCTGAGTTATTAGATTCGTTTGACGGAATCTCGCTTACATGGAAGTACGTCCGTCAGAAGCCACAACAGAGGCACGACGGAGATGACGACTATGCTCACGGTGGAAAGAGAAGCTCCGGCGGCAGCTTTATGCCGGAGACAAAATGCATCGAACTGAAAGTCGACCAAAAGTACAAAGATGTTATAATAAATGTTTACTTGCAGCAGCTGTCAAAAGTATGCAAACCAAAATAAACTAACTAAAATCAACATGTCTTTAAATAAATCCAATATAAAGAAGACTATATGGAAAGCAAAATAAAAACAAATGACACTAAGTTCACCTGAATGTTACTGAGTTCTGCCCACATTTTTTTCTTTTGAAGAATGCTTGAAGAGATAAGTTGCTAAAAAGGATCAAACGTTAATCCAAGAATACTCATCAGGGGATATCTGCAACAAATTAAAGTTTTAAGATGAACACCCAAAACCCATAATAGGACCTACATGTTTAACAAATCATAAGTCATACCCTCTTTCATCTACGACTTAGGGTTGTAATAGAGCGAAATTGATGGCAAGATAAATCAAAATAAACAAACCTAAGATGGAAACAAGGTTAAAAACATTAAACCATATTTGGAAAATCAAGGAGCAGGTGGTACAGTCTTCAAACTTATTAATGTGAAACAAAAATCAAAATTCCCAGAAATTTATCAATAAGATCCAACATCAGTGATTGCATAGACTAATCTTTCACTACAAGATTTATCATTTGAACCTCAAAACAATTTAGTGACTGCATTAAACCTTATAAAAAACAAAAAATATAAACATGTTGATATTTAGTCATTGCTCCAGAAAAATTAGACCTTCGCACGTCCATAGATTTAGAGGAAATTACTTCAAATACTTCAAATCAAAAGCTACCAACCAATAAGGGGAAATTAGGGGAAGATTGATGAAGAACATACCCGAGGAAGCGATGGAGATTGGAGAAGTAGATGGAGGTCGCCCAATTCGATTTTAGGGATGGAGATTGGAGAAGCAGATGGAGATTGGAGAAGCGATTGAGATTGGAAACAACTCTTTATCCGTCTCACATCGTTTATACAACGAAGCGATGTTGAAAGAAGCGTATGAAAGCTTCCATTTCATGAGGAAAGGTATGGCATGAGACGTTAAGGGTAGAAGGGAGGTCAGAAGGCATGGTTGTGTACTCTAGAAATGGGCCGGTCCTTTTGTGTAAGATAAAAGGGTTTTTATTTGTACATTATGCATTAAAACTTGTCTTTAAGAGTTTTTCAAATTTTATGCATAAAATGATGGTAACTTGTGCTTTAGTGGTTGTCTTTAAGACATTTGGCTTAAATCCATATTAAAGTAGTATAGATATAGTGGAAGGATATTTTGCAACCCTTAAAAAGGTTGCAACCCTTGCAACCCTTGCAACCCACATCTTAACCGTTGGATTCATAATCAACGGTTATTTTATTTTTATTTTTCTGTTTTTTAATTAAAAATATTGGGCCCCATATCTATTGTAACCGCCGACCATGAATTCAACGGTTAAGATGTGGGTTGTAAGGTTTGCAATATTTTTAAGGGTTGCAAATTAAACAACCCCGATATATATATATATAGGACGGTAATCAAATGAGAACCGTAAAAAGGTTAAGAACCGTGGGGACTAATCTCAATCATTAAAAAGTTTTAATCAATGGTTATTAAATATAATGGCATTTTTGTAATATTTAGGGAATTTGTGTCTAGTTTCACATCTAAATTAAAAAAGGGAGGACATATTAGGCTTTTTGTAAAAACCCACCTTCTAGAAACCCTCTACTCCCATTCCAAACCCACATAACCCTTCCATTGAGAGCTTGAATTATCAGACATGGCGGCTACGACATGAACTCAAAACCAATATCCCCAATTTCTTCACACACCTTAAATGGTTCACCGCTCAATACATCGTCGGCACTCTTCTTCAGATTCCGATAATAAGTAGGCGGCGACGACGACATGAACTCAAAACCACCAACTCCGCTGCGCTTCCTCATCTCTCTCAAGGTCCGAAATATGTCCTCACTGGTTAGGGCCAAATGTTGAACTCCGGCACCTTCGTTGTGTTCCAGATACGTCTGAATCTGGCTCTTCCTCTTTGTTCCGTACACAGGTTCATTCATAGGAAGCAAAACCATCTTGTATTGCACGCTAAAACCACCGAATTGAGTCCGCTCTCGCTCGTCAGTACGTCCTCCGCCGTGAATTCGGCGAACTCATGGAATCTGGTGAACGAAAAATTCGTTTCTCCGACAACTGATTTTGCCGCCATGGCTGTTGTCGCCACCGATTATGTCTGAATAAAGGCGGATCTGATCCTTCTTGATATACTTATTTATGATTTCAAATTTCAGATTTTTTTTAATTAGGAATTAGAGTTTTGTAATTTCAACAAAGAAGTCTCATGTTGTGGAACATTTTGGGAATTTAAGAGCAGGTTCATCGATGGGGTTTTTTGTTGTTAATTTTGATTATTTTGATCAGGGGATTAATAAAGAAACCATCATCATTTCTTTAGTTTGTTTTAGAGTCTCGTGATCAATAACTATATCATTAATCATGTATGTTCACCACCTGTTTGTTAGAATGTTCCATCCATAAAATTTTATGTTTTTCTTTAGTTTTTGAGTTGGATCCTAATTCACAGTCATGATCTGGGTAATCATGGGTTTTGATTCATGATAGCTTCTAGTTATGATTTAGACTATTTGTGTTTGTGAGTTCTTTGAAATGCTTACATGTTGTTTGTAGCATTGTTATGATTTCCTTAACCAACATTGATCTATTTTGATCTCGGTGTTCCATGGGATTCTCCCATTCCACAATGAAAGTCGACATAAATGATCCAACGTCTGTATAATCAAAATCAATTTTGTTGATTTGGGAAATTTTGTTTGACTTCATGGGGTGAAATATATTATAGATGAAAAGTGTTTTTGATTTCATGAGGTGAAATAACATATATATGAATATTATGTTTGGATTTCATGAGGTGAAATAACATATATATGAATATCATGTTTCGATTTCATGAGGTGAAATATCATATTTATGAAAATTATTTTTTTATTTCATGAGGTGAAATAATATGTGTTTCATCTAGTGAATCTTTATTACAAAATGACGATTAATCTCTTTTCATATAGTGAAACAACTTTTAATTAAAACCATAGGATCAAAACCAAATTACGGCTTAGATTGGTTCTCATATATATATATATATACTACCTTATAATACATTTAAATCAAACTCTTAAAAACAAGTTACAAAGCATAAGTTACAATCATTTTATGCAATAAAATAAAAAAACTATGAATTACAACTAACAAAGCATAGTGTACTGCTTCTTAATGCACCACCACCAACACCACCGAAATTGAAACCTTCGGTTTCACTTTTTTCCTTCCAGCTTTCTTCCTCCCATTTAGCAACTTCAAACCATTCTTTCTTCCTTCCAACTTTTTTCCTACACTGTTTTCAGCTTTCTTCCTCATATTTTGCAACTTCAAACCATTCTTTCTTCCTTCCAGCTTTCTCCGTTTACAGCTCTCACCTGCCAAAAAAAAGGGGGGGTTTCTTCTTCTTCTAACACACCATTATTAGGCCTCTGCATTATTTAAGATACCTACATTGCAGTTACAACCATTTTCTCTCTATCACATTGCGGTAGCTAACAAAAATGCTAATTTTTGATTTTGGTTTTGTTTTTCACGAGTATTTTGCAGCTCAATCACAGCATTCGAGCATCACATGATTGATCCTTGTTGCAGGTCCTTCTTTTTCTTCTCATCAAGCTCTTCAATCACCTGGTCCTTCTCCTTTTTCTGTGTAAGGTGGTCTTTAAGTGAAAAAAGGTTTAATTGGCAAGAGTCAATTGAAAATCCATGTCTACCAACCTCAGTAATGTTCTTCTTGGATATCAAGTCACTGTGCTCATCTTCTGCTCATCTTGTGTTGTAAAAGACTTCACAGTTTGGAGACCTTTCCTCAACTTCTTCTTCGACGACGACGGCGACTTTATTCCACCTCCGACGCAACTCTCCGGCCTAGAAACGCAACCTCCCATCTCTCTCTCTCTCTCTCTCTCTCTCTCTCTCTCTCTCTCTCTCACTATATGTATGTATTTATGTATATATTTTTATGATCTATATATCAGGTGACGACATTTTAAGCGCAACCAACAGAAGATGAAGATAGTCCACCAACTGCACCTTCTCTCTCTCTATCTCTCTCTTTATATATATATATATATATGTAATTATATATGTGTGTGTATGTATATGCATGGGAGTGGGTATGTGCCTATGATTAGTGGTAGTGGCGAGAAATAGAAAAATTGAAAACAAGCCGGTGAAGCCCCACCGCAAGAAAAGCCGGAAAAATTCGAATTTTGCTTTAGTTAAGTAATATTTTTATTTTATTTTAATTATAAGAATTAAGAAAATCCAAAAGGAAAACCCATAAATGAAGACGATTCATTTTTATGATATGACAAAGCTTATTTTATGATTTATAAGTATGGAGTATAATTTAATATTGATTATTAATTAATTTTTTAAACAAGAATAGAAGTATAAGAACATGTCAATCAAAATTAGATTTCATAATTTCAAGTAATTATTACTCATTAGTAAAAATATTAAAACTAGAACTACATTTTTCTTAGATAATAAAAGGTAAATAAAAAATCTATGACATGGTCGAGGACCAAGCTATTAGTCACGTTGTTTCTTGGAGCAGAGAAGGTCAAATCGCGGTTGTCTTGGATACACATGTCCAACCACCTTCTGAACTACTTCAAGCATACAATTTTCTTTAGCTTAATTTATCAAGAAGCTCAATACTTATGTAAGTCCCCTGCCTCACCTTCCCAATTTTAATTTACAGCTTAGTTAATTTTTGAAGAAGTTTTAATAGACAAATTCCATGTTGTGTTGTAAAAGACTGCAAACTGTTTGGAGGATATCAGTGATGACACAGAGTTATGAGTTCTCTATAGTCCCATGTTTTTATTTTTATAAGTATATAATAATTATATACGGTAAATGCAACAAATAAATGCAAACACTCCCCTCATATTTGGTGAGGTTTGAACCCACCTCCTAGGAGGCCAAAACTCTCGTACCGCTAAGCCAAAGGCCCTTAAAAAGCATACGAACTTGAGAGAACTAAATGACAATTCCCAATGCATGTAAAGAATAAATTTTAGTAATATCAAGTATGTTGGTTGGTGATCACAAGTGATGAAAAGCTTGTGGACAACACATAAATGAAATATATCTATAGTATATTAATAACCATTTACACAAAAACTCTTAAAAGATAAGCTTTTATACATTGAGTACAAGCTTTTAAAGCACAACAGTAAAAAAAATCTCTTAATTACAAGAGTGTATGCATGTACAACTTTTTGATGCTTCATCTTGTTCTCACCACTACCCGAGTATCACCCATCTGAAAATTGAGGAAAGGTCCAGATTTCTTTTATTAATTAAAAAAGGTGATTGTACAAAATAAAGCTTTCTTTATGAATACTATCTTTCCTATGCAGCAACATAATTAGGTTAATTCAAACTTTTCTTTAAGTTCTTTTTTCCTATTTTGGCTCTTGCTGCAAACCATTCTGTCTCAAATTCAAAAATCAGTGTTTAGGTTTCATATATCAAATTCAAAATCAGAGTTTTCCCTCTCAAATCCCATACCGTACAACTTACATAGCACATCGTACAACTTGTTAATGCTCTGATCTTAACCCCCATCACCACCACCCAATATGTACCTGTCATGCTTTCTTTCTTCCAAAAAAAGGTTTTTTCCTTCTATTTTTAGCGTTTTACAACTTTGGAGCAAGGATTATAAATTGTATCGTGGTTTGCAAACTTTGTTTATAGTTTATTGTTTATCATGTTGTGGCTTGATGTAGTTTATGTTTTCTTAGTTTTTTGTATACTTCTTTTTGATGATTCGTTGCTTGTATCTACACATTGTGTTTTTAGCTTCTCTAATAAGCATTTTTTGGCCATAACTGTTTCTTCATGGTGTTGTTTGGGATCATCAATCAAGAAGAAGGACCTGCTGATGATTCCGTCTTTAAACTAACCACCTTGGAGTTTGAAGGACTGCTGATGAACTCAAAACTCAAAAGAAATGGTAAAGAAAGAAGTTAACTGTAAAAAAAATGAGAATATATATATGCACTCTGGTATATGTTTCATTGTTTTGCAAACCAAATGTGCAAATAGAGACAAAATCAAGATCTTAAGAACTCTAACACCAAACTTTCAAATGTCAACAACTGAATTCGAAGCACAAATTGAGAGAAAATTCGAGATCATAAGAACTCAACGGGAACTAAGGTCGTAGGTCTTGGGTGAGCGTTCCAAATGTTGGAGTGACCCATATTCTTCCGAAATCAAGATCATAAGAACATACAATTTCGTGTAGAAGAACCCTAAATCAAATCCAAGCATCCTTCTTCGAGTCTCAGATGGGTACTAAAAATGGGAGATTGGATTTTTGGGAATTTAGGTCAGAAAAAAATGAAAACCCCTTTCTCTTTCTCTTTCTCTCTCTGAATATGATAACTTGCCAACTTTCATATTTGAAATTTGATAATGTAAAGTAGAAGAAGAGAGGGAGTTGGCGCTCATAGAATCATGTTAGAATCATGTTGCACAATCAGGGAAGAAAGAAAAGTATGACAAAAGAAAGGGGGGTCTGAAATGACCAAATTGGGTGTAGTTGGTGACTGATGATAATGTATGCATTTAAGACTTGTAAAATATGCTTTGAAAGTTATAATTCATAGTTTTTTAAATTTTATGCATAAAAGGATAGTACCTTGTGCTTTGGAGGTGGTACTTACGAGTTTTGATTTAAATGCATTATAAGGTAGTAATAAATATATATTCGCAACAAACCCATGACGTAGAAAAAGGTGAACTTAGTTGCTCCTTTTTGTGCCTTTCCCTCACAACGTAAACCCAATTCACCTGCAAACTTTACCAACGTTAACCCATTGCCAGCCACCTGCAAAACCCAAATTTCCAGAGGAAACACAAATCCAAAACATAATACATACTATTCATTGGTAAAAAAAAATACAAACTATTCACAAATCTAGATCCAAAATCAAAACCCTAAATCAAAAACTAGATCAAAAATCTAAATCAAAGTTCCATTTTCTGTGTTAACCCTAAATCAAAAATCAGATCACCGGTAGAAATGGCGATGGGGTCGCAGGGACTGGAAGAAGAGGAAAATAACAAAAAAAGACAAAAATATTCCTAAGTTAAAGAGACTTAAATATTTAACTGGGGTTAGTCAGAGGAATCAAAAGTAAAAAAAAAAACGCAATCACAATGACTGAAAATGTAATTAGCTTAAAATATGGCCTACAAATAATAGTGAGTGGCAAGCGCAGGAACCAAAAATGTAATTTACTCTAAATTTTATATAAATTTTCATATACATAGTCCATTACCGATAGTCTTTTATTTATACCCCTAATATCCTTGAAAGATAATAAAATTTATCCTCAAGTCCAAACACCACATTATTCTTGATTTAATGAACCTTATCTAAATTACAATTAAAAAATTAGATTTTGCTTTTGCTTTTGCTTTCTAAATTGAGGTAAGATTTTGATTTTGTAACCTAAATCCATACTTACCTTTGGTTTATGTTCATACAAAGACGTTCAAGTTCATCAATTTGTTCATACAGAGACATCAAGTTCTTCAACCTTTCAGACGTCAAGTTTTTCAACCTTTCGATTAATTTATGTAATTTATTAAATTATAATAAAATAAATATTTTTTATTACAAAATATATCATTAGAAAATTTTCGTCAAACATAAATGACAATTAGAAAATTTAAAAAATGAATAAAATATAAAGAGGAAGCCTTATATGATGTTTTAAAAGAGAATTAAGTTTTATTTTCAGGTTATATTGGTAAAATATAAGTCTGTTCCATCTTGTTCCATGGGATGAAGGTGGAACAAGTCTGTCCGACTTTGTTCCATCTTGTTTATGTATATTTCACATAAAGTCCTCCAAAACATGAAGCATTGATCCATATTATGTTCTTTTTATGAACCAAGAACATCAAAATCAATCACTTTATGTTGATAAGCCCAAAATCTTTTCGAGGTAATCCCGATCTTTGTATTATGTAATTTTTAGTTATTGGTTTCCAAATAAATTATTTCTCGCTACTTTGTATGGATACATAACTAGAAGCTATCATTTGTACACAAAATAAACAATCCACAAATTAGTAGAATAAAAGAAAACAAATACGCCACACAAATCCATGAAATAAAATCGAGACGGATGGAGAATAAAACGAAACAAACAAAATGATTGATGATTGAGTTGTTGGCTTCAAAATTGTGATTCACCGCGCTGCATCGTGCGGGTATACAGCTAGTATATATATATATATATATATATATATATATATAGCCTTAGGTTCATTTGTCAAAATGGTAAATATATGAGAAATAATCTTAGCCATTCGTACGGTAAAGATCGGATTTGACTGGTCAAATATTTCGGCTTTGACTGGTCAAAAGTTGCGGCCTTGACTGGTCAAAAGTTGCGGTCTTGACTGGTCAAAAGTTACGGCTATTCCAAAAATAGAAGGACACTTTCGTAATTTTTACAAAATACACAGGCTGTGTTCATATATGAACATGTATAATTCACATATGAAATATATGTTCATATGTGAATCAGTGTGTAACACCCTCAAATATAGAAATAGCAACTTATTTGAAATTTTCTAAGTACACCAATAAAGGAATTATCTACAACCACAAATTAAGATTTAATCTCAATACAAACATTCATTCTATACAAAAGCCTATGATAAGAACGGGTGCTACTAAAGCCCCATAATAGTCTCTATCTCCAAAATTGCGGAAGACTTCACCAACTACTTACATTTGCACAAAGCTAAGGCTCAACTCTTCATGGCTGCTAGAACCAAAACCCAACTGGAACCTGATGCACATGCCGACAAATAAAAAGGTTAGGCTTAACGCCTAGTGAGCTCAAGAGTTTTCAACATATATAAAGATGTCTGTGAAAATAGATAATGCAGTTTAAATCATAATCTTTCAAAAGGTATGCTTTGAATATGCAAACGACTCGTTTTCCAATAATATGCGTTTTAGACGGAGAACACCAATTTGGACATTTTCCAAATCAAACTACTACAAAATGATGATACCAATGTAAACCGCCCCTTCATAAATTAGCTTTAACCCAAAACTCATTCAAAGCGTAAATATAAACTGAACTCTCCATTTAAGAAGGCACAGTTAAACCTTATATTTCAAAACACCCAAAACACGGGTGGGGCATAATACTCAACCCATAAATCAAGGGTAAAACCCAAATATACAAAACGTCACCGAAAAATTGGATAATAAAACTCAATACCCAAAAACAACACCTTTCGGTGACGGGGGATTCCCGATTCCATAAAATGTGACGGTCCACAAAGTAAGCCCATTTTATGTTGTTATGACTAGTCATATAAACAAAAGTACACACAAGAGATGTCAGGCTCAGTAGCTTTAAACATACACCCACGGAAACTCGAATTCAACCCCGTCGGGTTCCTATGTCGAACCCCTCATCTAATATCGTAATACTTGAGCACAAAGGGCTTATACCGCACCCGGTACCTTAACGTGTAGCACGAAGGACTTACATCGCACCCGATACCTAACATGCTTCATCCAATAACGCCAACAAGGCTCGAAGTCGAACTACCAAAACTGGACAATTGTCCAAAACCCCATCAAAATAACAATGCCAAGCCACAGGCTTAGCAATCCAATTGACTCATTGATAAATGCAATTAAAAATACGATAAAATGCACTCGACCAACGGATATGCCAACACAACGACCAAAAGTAAGATTAGTTCAAAACTCAACATTAGTTGAGACAACCCATTTTCCAAATGAACTTATACCCTTATATTTCCAAAATGCCTCATAACCCAAATGACATGTATTTTTCTCAAACTTAACTGCTGATAAGAATGAAAATCATAAAATGAGACTATAAACACTCTTTCAAGTACCTCACATAAAGGTGCAAGTGATACTTTATAAAACACTCAATTTCATGATGATGCATAAAACCTAACAACCATTTAAAAGCGTAAATCTTTGACCAAAGATCCATTCATGCAATAAGACTTCAAAACACGTTCATTTATGACACATATATCAAATGCCCAAAAATCTCAAATGTGGTGTTATACAAAGTTTATAGAGTTAAATACTTCAACTAATCAAAGATTAACAAATACCCCAACATTTGATAATTTCATGTAAAACACATAAACACTTAAAATGGACATTTTGGCATGTACACCGTTTTCACAAATCAACTTGAACTCACCTTGCTAGATTTAGGCTAAATCTAGATTTTCCCCCAACTAGAGCTCCTTTGAAGAACACTTGGATTCTCAAAACAAAACTTCCAAAACCTAAATCCATACATATTCAACCACAAATAAACATAATCAACCACAAAGAATTGTTTCCCAAACCATATACATGAATACCTCAACTAATACCAAAACCCTAACTTCCATAACCGAAGAGAATAGAAGATTACCTTAACCCAAACTTGAATCCACCAACCAAAACACTTCTAGTTCACCAAAATGATTATAATCCTTCAATCTATGAAAGGGAGAACAAAGGGTGGATGAAACCCTAGAAAACTTGGTGAAGAAGATGAAATGGGAGAGATGAGAAGCTTACCACCACAAAATACTCTAGTATACTCCAATAGACTTCCAATCTCTTGCTAGATTCTTGAAAAGCTCTCAAAAATGAAACCGTAGCAACTTGAATCGCCCAAATCGGAGTTGAAATGAGAGAGTTATGGCCAAATGAAGAAAAAACCCATTTTTACGCATTGGAGGGTTTTCGCGACAGTGACTCACGACAGTGCCCTGTCACAATCGCGAGGCAGGGTCGCGCGAAATGTATCGAAAGTCCTAAACACTGTTTCAGCCGTAACTTCTTCGTTATAGCTCCGTTTTCGCTCCGGAAATAACCGTTGGACTCGTAATTGAATCCTTCATCCATCTAGACTATAAAATCATGGATTCAAACCCAAAATAAAATATCTTATTTTTCCTTAATATATCGGTTTCGGTATTAACTTGAAATGATACCTTTCGAAGAATCGGGGTGTTAACACAGTGTAATTCTCATCTGAACTCTTTTAACTGATTCATATATGAATCTTTGTGATTCTTATATGAACTAATTAACTGATTCACATATAAACTAATTAACTGTAAATTCATATATAAATCAGTTAAACTAATTAACAGATTCATATATGAATTTTTGTGATTCATATATGAACTAATTAATTGATTCTTATATTAACTAATTAACTAGTTCATATGTGAATCGTATAGGTTCATATATGAACTCATCCTGTGTATTTTACGAAACTATCCATTTACCTTCTATAGACCATGCAAGGAATTATCCGGTGCTTCGCGGTCAAAGCCGCAAATGTTGATCAGATGAATGACTAAGATTACTTCTCTATTTCTCATAAATTTACCATTTCTCAAATGAACCTCTCCCTCTCTCTCTCTCTCTCTCTCTCTATATATATATATATATATATATATATATATATATATATATATATATATAAAATGTTGAATTCCGTCGAGAATGAAAGTTATTTGAGAAGAGTAGGAACTAAGAAGAGATATTTACTCTTGGATGCACATTAGAATGAGATGCATTAAGATGAGATGTACCAGATCAATCCTCGTATCAAACACAATTCATGGATGAATTTAAGATTAAAAGTAATTAAGGGTCCAGATCTATTCTCATATTAATTATTCTTCTCAATCTTTCGTCTCCATATATAAGAGGGGGGAAGAAGATTTAAGTAAATACAAACTATCTTATTGTTTTTTTTTCTTTCTTGATAATTTTGAATGTCTAGACTAATTGGCATCAACTTATTTCACATTGCATGTATTTAAGAGTCAAATAAATCTTTAGTGGCTTAAAAAGAATTCAAGACTTTTATGGAGCAAACTTAAAATCTTATCAGTTGAGCAAATACAAACTAGCTATACGCTTAAGGCCCCTTAGAAAAAGAGCTCGGTTGAGGTTTTTCATATCTACTTTTTCAAGCTTTATCGGACTTAACCGGACTTTCTTAGGTTTTCTCAGGTTAGGCTTTTCCAAATCGGACCTAGGCCTGGGCTTGCTACCAATATTTCAGCATAATCAAGCTTTGAGGCCTAGCCTGGACCAAGCTTCGGACTCACTATCCTCGAGCTTTCAACTTGAGCTTTTTTATGTATCTCTAATATACAAAGACTATATAAACTTTGCAAAATGCGTCAAATAGGTAATAAATTTTAAAGACTTCACCAACCTTTAATTTGATCTCATTTATAGTATCATATAGCTAAAATAACCATTTTATTATTCATTTTAACTTTAAATTGAAAATTTCTCAAATAAAAAGACAAGACAAAATTCAGTTGTCTTTGTTTCAAAAATTCATTACTTAAATAAAATAAATTTTCAATTTTGAAATTTGGTACTTATACAAGAAGACGACTTGCACTCTTTAATAATATGTGGATCTACTCAACCTTTCTAGAGGTTAATGATTTCATCTTAATGATTTCAATATAAATGGGTAATTTCAATTGATTTCTTAATAGTTATTAGAAGCGTACTCGTGCAATACAGCGAGATACATCACGATTTTAATGTTTCATTTTATTTTTTGTTTTTTTGTCGATTTACAGTACGATTTTGAATGGTTTTGAGAAAGTGATAATGTTTTTTTTTATAAATTTGTTTAGTTTAGCCTTAATAATATAATGTTTTTTTATATAAAAAAATTAAGTATTTTGTTATAATTCAATGACTATCTTATATATTTTAATGACATCTAGAAAAAAATAATCAATTACATATTTAATAATATAATTAAAACAAATTTATAGTAATATAATATATTAATTAATAATGATACATGAAAATGTTTGTATAAAGGAAGACCCTATACATACCAAATTAGTGGTTGTTAGAAGCTTGCAATAGTAATATGTATCTTGTGCTTTGATACTTGTAAATTAAGAGATTTTTAAAATCTTGCATAAAATGATAGTACATTATGCCTAATAATTTGTATTTAAAAGTTTTTTATCCTTTCTTTATAATATAGTATAGATATAACATGCTTAAAACACTCTTGCAAATATATGACAGTCTTCAATATCTTTTTTTTTTCTTTAATCGTGGTCTAATGTCTGACCAACCTGCACACAACTCAACTAATTCTATAAGGCCTTAAAAAATAACAGCCAAAAAAATCCTCAACCACCCAAAAACCTAAAGTCTAGCCTGTTTAAAGAAAGATTTCACCGTAACAAGAATCTTGACCCCTTGGATTTCATAACCCCGACCCGTGGTTGCTGTGGAGGTTGATCCCAAAGTAGTTAATTAATACGATGATTTGAAGTTCGAAGAAACGTCAAAACCAACACCGCCACTCCCGAAGGATGCCAACTAGCTTCATCCATCGAGAAGGTTTGAGGTTTGATTTCCCAAAATGGTTGGATCTAACTGTCGAGGTGGTGGCGGCAGCAACAATATTGTCGGCTATGTAAGCAATAGCGGTCGCTTTGTGAAGTCAAGCAACAATGAGAAAGATCAAGAGGCGGGAAGTGTTGCGATTTTTGGGAAGAAAAAACCAAACCCACCAATATGTCCGGTAGGGTCTGGGGTAAACTTTACCTTTATCTAAACAGACAAAGATAAAGATGCTATTTCCAATAAGATTGGAAATTAGATTATAAGAATTTACAAGTCACAACCGTCTGGGGACCGAGTCCTGCGACAACCAATAAACTTACATAACAGGTCCGAGTCGCAATTGGCGTGGGGTGCACCAAGCCACCCAACCATGGTTCAACACTGGTGCACCAAGAAACTCTTGCTTCTCCACAAAGAACTCCAAGCTCTCCCCATCTTTCTCCTGGACCCATGCTTGGTTAAAGTCTTCCGTTCCACATCAACCAGACCCACACCCATCTCGCCGATATTGCACTGCTGTGCATGATCCACCGGTGGCTCACGCTGCCGATGCTCCCTAAACAGCATCAATAGTTTCTCCGCCTTTTGTTTCCCTCTAACCGTCCCGTTAGCCGAAATCGACACTAAAGAAGGTATCGATCCTTCTTGAAGAACCATCTGGATGCACTTCTCATTTCCTGTGCATAAAATCAGCAGGCAAGCTGCAGCTTGCTCCTGCACCATAGGTTCACCAAGATCAAGAACCATTGAAAGCCCGCTAACCAAACCGTTAGTCGACACTATCTCGTCTTTGGCTGAGTTAGCCATGTTGGTCAAGACCGCAATCACGTTTTCGGTCCATGTGTCCTCGTTGATCAGATGCTGAAGGGTGTTGAGGATGCCTAAAGACACGAGCCGGGGGATGTTACAATGGCAGGTTGAAAGATGGTAGAGAGCATGAAGAGCATCGGATCTAGATTCGGAATCCTCCCCGTTCTCGAGGACCTGGATCAAGAAAGGAACGGCCTCGCTTGAACCGATGATGGGTTTCGCTTCTTCTAAACAGGAAAGGTTCAGGTATAGAGCCGCCACTGCTCCCGGAGAACTCAAGTTTCTGATCATTTCCTCTAGCAAAGGAAGTACTCCGGATGCTAACATCGTCTCTTTGTTCCTGGAAAAAAAATCCATGATGACTCACCGATTAAAAGACCATGTTTGACAACCATAAGCTAAACTTATTTTTCAACTTATTGAAAAAGCCCATTTAGTTTGCCATAAGCTAGCTTTTTGAAAAGCTAGAGTCACTTTCTCCAATTATACCCCTTGTATTTTTCTAATTAATTTTTAGGCATGTTCTTTTAGGTCATTTTACTT
This sequence comes from Arctium minus, assembly GCA_954870635.1. Classification (NCBI taxonomy): domain Eukaryota; kingdom Viridiplantae; phylum Streptophyta; class Magnoliopsida; order Asterales; family Asteraceae; genus Arctium; species Arctium minus. The sequence goes on from OX941084.1 coordinate 22,916,376, forward strand.
TGTCATCTAGCTTTAACAACTAGTTTATCAGCTAGTTTCTTTTTATACCAAATATGACTAGCTTATCAGCCAACAGCTAGCCAACTACTTTAACTAGTACCGGTGTTTCTGGTTTAAGGTTCCAGCCAAAACCAAACTAGACCGAAGCACTTGAACTTGAGGACAGATGTGTTTATCGAAACAACAATATAAAGTGACCGAACTAACTACCTGTTATTATCAACCGAGAGGTTGAAAAGCGCCATGGCTGCACTTTCCTGAGCAACGGTGTTTCTTTCACGCACAGCGGCCTCGAAAAACCGTAGCAATGCTTCAACAAAACCATTAGCACCCATAAGGATCCGAGCCTCTTCATCGTCCTTTGACAAATGCCGTATCTGCTCTACAACTCTAAGCTTTTTCGTCTCATCGTCCATGTCCAAAATGGTCAAGAAATCTTCGTATCTTTCGAAGATGTTGCCTTCATGCTCAGGCACAACCTCAAGTTCATCTCCTTCTCTCTCAAACTTGCAGGATCCAATACTTTCAGCCGATCTTGAATTAGTCAACTCGTTTTCCGATAAAGATAGGTTCCAGTAGTTGAGGTCGAGGGAGTCGGGTGGTCCTTCAGGAACCAAAACTCCATTCTGTTCACACCAACTAGCAACTAGACCCTTAACACAGTAATTAGGAGTCAAACAAAGATGAGCCAACTGCTGCTGTGTCTTCGGGCAGGTGTTATGCCCGCTACTGAACCATTTCTCAATGCAAATCCTCTCGTATGTCTGCCCGGAGGCAATGATGACCGGATCATACATCAGTTGCAATGATATCGGGCACCTTAGTTCTTCCGGTGGCATTGACATCTGCCCAGATCTCCTGAAGTTCGGTTTGAAGTTAAACGAACTCAGTTTCGAGAGCTGCCGTTCAAAACCATGGGTCCCACCTTCGAAAGATCCGTGGAGTGTAGGTGAACAAGGGGTCGAACCACCCTGTGAATCATTGTCATCTGAGAAATCGCTTCTAAATAGTTTCGAGTATTTTCTCATTAGATGTAAGAGATAAGCCACGATGGATTCTTTCCTTTTGTCATCCTCGATCCTAGCTTTTTCAACGAGTTTCTTGAGAGACCTTCTTTCACGAAGAGCTCCCCTTGATGAAGTGATACCAAGTCTAGATGCAGCCTGGTGGAAAGTTTCTAACTCGTTAACGTCACAGCTGCTGTTGAAATTTCTCCCTTCTTGCAGCAATCCGATTATCTCATCGCCTACTTGCTTCTCTAATGGATCAACAGAAAACTCTATTCCTTCGAGTTCACCTAAAATAATACAAATCTGGAACAAGAGAAGTTACCGTTATTGTCTTATTTATCTATATGCAACCGGGGAAAGTTCAAATGAGAACCATAAATATTTTGAAAACCTGGGAACCATCTATTTCATGTATTATTCATAATGAATAATCCTCAATAATCACAAATATTATTGTCTTCAAAGGGAGTTGTTTGTATTACCTGAGAACCTATTGTTTGTGGGACGATATCTTCAACCCGTCTAAGACTATCTTGCAGAGCAGATCTTGCCTTCTCAAATTTTAGAACGACCGAGTCTCCGGTTATGGCCTGCAAAAGATTCATATTTGTAACATATTCTTATTTACGCTTATTAATGAAGTCGTGTGTATAAATTATATGAACACGTTAATCAGACAAAGTTAAAAAAAACAGTCTTTAAAGAAATAAGACGAAGAAAGATTTTTACCAGATAAAGTTTACTACATTCTGCACAATGTTGAAGAAGATTCTTTGTCTTCTCCAACGCTATATGCAATGAACATAACGCCTGAATTCCTGAAGTGCTCCGAGGCCGAGCTGCTTCAAGGTCGGGAAAAATACTCAACACTTTGACGTAGATCAAAGAGAGTGTTGAGCACATTCCTCCATGTAACTATAATTAACATTGAGATCAATTAGCACCGATATAGAAGAAGCTTCAAGGGCAGTAGAGACCGGTAAACATCAAGCAACAAAAAGATCTAATTTGGGCCAAACGCTACAAATATTGTTGATATGTATTGAATCCTAACTCGAGAAAATCCCTTTCTATCTTCTTACCCATAGTCAAACAAGTTTTTGCCTTTAAAGATAAGAAGCCCATGTTAAATAGGATTTTGGTTTAAACAAAACTGAAACAACCGGTATACCCTATGGGAAAATGACAGGTTTGCGTACATCCCACCCCAGACCCTGCTTTTGAGTGGGATATATTGGAATGTTTAGTTTGGTGTAATCAAAAGTCCAGTGGGACTATGTTATAATTGGAGTCGATGTATTGCATTTGTTTAGCATTAGAAACATAAATGCGTCCTCTATATACTCTCCTCTGTATTATTCTCTCATATTATTCATTGCTATCCTTAAACATAACCATAATAGGGCTATGATTGGCAAACTAGTTGATAAGCTAGTTGTTGGCCCATAAGTTAGCTGATGGTGGAAAAGTTGGAAAAGCTAGTTGTTGGTTGATAAACTAAATACGTTTGGTAAAAACTCCAAACAAGGTTTTTTTAGTAAGCTCAAAAAATAAGCTGGCTTATGATTGCCAAATGTGCGCTAAGTGAACCATGCTAATCTTTGTGTTCTCTACGAGTTCGCGTGAGTACGCGCTTTTGTTTGATAATCCGCAACAATTATAAATGTCTAAAATACCCTTCAATATCGAAGAGATAAGATTGTGGACCCAAGTCACTCTCTTCCATTAAAATCTTGATGATCAAATAAATGTTAGAAATACCAAAATTGGATTTCTTTTCCATCTTTCATTTGAGGTATGGAGTACCAAGTACCTTTGGTTCACCAAGTGCAAACAATTTCTCTTCTATCTCTGAATGCTCCATGATTACATCAACCAGCAGAAAGTTATAAACATCAAATAACCTGAAATCATTTGAATTCAACCAGAATTACAAATTTGGTAACTCATTGACTTGATCAATCAAGTGATTATGAACAGAAAGACCTCATCAAACAATTCAAAAACTATGAACATGATTACATTTAACATCTTCTGATTCATTTCTGTATGAAAAAACCCGAAACAATTGACCAATGAATTACACAAAACAACCCCAAAGAAATCAAAATTGACATCATAATTGATTAATTACCATAATTGAACAGATAATTGGGTGTTTTACCTTATCTAAGCAGGAAAAACAGAATCATCCAATGAGGCTTCATCAAAGGAACATCAACGAAAACGTTAATCATTTTAGGGTTCCTCATATACAAATGCCACACATAACGCTCCAATTTACCCCCAAATCTGGAGAGAAACAGAATTGAGAGGGTATGGATGTAGACAGAAACTAACGATAACAGAAAAGGAGATCGAAGAAGATAATAATAATAGGAAATTGGGAATAAAAAACCGATCTGAATAATTTAATAATTTAAAGATGAAGGATGATTGCAACGAGAGAGAAACCACATGTATTTCTATCGTGTTATGAGAGTAAAGTGAGGAGGATTTTCCCGCTTTCAACTCCCCGGTCACCGGCCGACACTTGCCGACCTCCAAGTTTGTCGGCTGACGTATCTGTCCACATAAATGAGGGTATCAAAGGTCAAAATGACTTTTGGATTTATTCTATCGACAAATAAAATATCTTAATAGCATCTTCGATATATCTATCTATATTCTATACAATATTATAAAATACGGATAAAAAATTCTTAAATACAAATTATTAGACACAAGATATCTTCATTTTATACAAGATTTTAAAATCTCTTAATTTATAAGTATCAAAGCACAAGATACATATTACTACCGCAAACTTCTAACACCTACCAATTTGGTATGTGCAGGGTCTTCCTTTTATGCATATCTTTCCATGTAACACTATTAATTAATATATTATATTACTATAAATTTGTTTTAATTATTGTTTATGCCAAAAATTCCCCAAGGAAAATTTAAGGTAAATGTGAAGCCTGATCCAACCAAAGAAAGTAACTTCAATAATCGTACGACAATAAAGAAAAATAAAGTAAATGAGACGAGAGAATTGGTGACGCGGAAAAACCCCTAAAATGGGTAAAAACCGCGGACGAGTGTAAGTCGTCGTGCACTATGGACGTCAATCAGGGACGTCGTCCTTTATAACAAGTGTTACAAGTGTAATACAATGTAAAACAATACGATAAAGTAAAGTCGGTCGTGCGTCGTGTGTAATTAGACTTCGGTCGTGCGTCGCGCGACAAACGGCAGTAGGTTTTATGAACTTTGAGAGAAACTGAGTGAGCTTGAGAATGTAATTCGTGAGTTTGTAAAGTCTAAGAATCAGATGTCCCGAATGTGAAGTTCCATCTTCATATTTATACCCTATTTTTCTGTTGGCAAGTCTTGAATGCGTATCTTTAATAGGATAACCGTTTAATATTGATGATAGTGTCCGTTATGTCCGGTGTTATTGATGATGGCAACCGTTACAATCTTTGGTCATGAATGTCTTTTGGATCCTGCATTAAACATGATATAACGTATGTCATAAGTTAATAACTGAAATCAGGTCGTACGACAGAATTTGCCAGACGGGTTTTAAGTCGCTTAGTCGGGGTCGCCTACTGGAAGGGCGTCGGTTATCGTTGGTCGTACGACAATGGACTATAGGTATTTTTACCCAAACAATTATATTATTAAATATATAATTGGTTATTTTTTCTAGATGTCATTAAAATATATAAGATAATCATTGAATTCTAACAAAATACTTAATTTTTTTATACAAACAACATTATATTATTAAGCCTAAATTAAACAAATTTATAAAAAAAACATTATCACTTTCTCAAAACCATCCAAAATCGTACTGTAAATCGACAAAAAAAAAAAACAAAATGAAACATTAAAATCGTGATATATCTCGCTGTATTGCACGAGTAAACTTCTAGTATTATAAAACATTTTTAAAAAAACTCTTAAAAAACAATTGTTAAACCTTAATGTACTGCTATTTAATGTTAATTACTTAAAACTTAAATAAAGAATGGAAACTTAAAATCTCTTGCTATTTAATCCTTATATCTAACAAATTTAACTCCCTAAAATCACTTCTCACTTCAACTTCCCTAAAATCACTCCCTACATAATTAAATACAAGATAAAAATCAAATTTTAAATATAAAAAATCTAAAATATAATTAATAAAATCTAACAAAATATTTAATGTTTATTTTATAAAACAAACGTTATTTTATTAAAACTAAAATAAATTACATTATTATTAAACTAACGAATAAACAAGTAAAAACAAACTTTTATGCATTAAGTACTGTTTATTGATACATATTACTTAAACTTTAAGATTACAAGTTATGATGCATGAGTACAAATTTCTAAAGATATATGTTTGAATTCATAACTAACCGATAAACATAATCAAAACAGGATATAAGATAATCATATTGTAAATCGACAAAAAAAAAAACAAAAAATAAAAGAAAAAATTAAAATTGTGATGTCTCGCTGCATTGCGCGAGTACGCTTCTAGTTCTCTATAAATTATTTATTTTAAAGAACTAAAAGTTAAAATTTAATAAAAATTAAATCGTTAAGAAATGAATCTTGTTTGATAAAAATAAAACTTATCTTTTAATGGTTCTAAAATGCTATGAATGATTTTGTATCTTAAGCTTCCATTAACTATTCAGCACCCTAATTTCATGTTAAACAATTATTAAACAACTATATTTTATTTTGTACTATATTATTAAAGTCACTTAATTATTCTGCATTAAATCATTCAGCAACTGCCAAACAGCTTATTATATTTAACTTTATCAGATTCTTTATTTAAAGATTTTAATATTTATTATATTATTAAAATATTTTATAAATTTATTATCTTAATACACTTCCTAAAAAGAATTGATGTATAAAATAATACTTAATAATTTAATCTCATTTGTGAGAATGAATAAAAAATTAGTTTTTTTACACCTTAAATTTTAGAGAATTTTCTAAACTTTAAATTTTTCTATAATTTTCTATTGTAAAGAACAATATAGAATTTGTTAGAGCAACACAAAAAACAAAATCCTCATTTTCCCTATCTAAAATACTTAATTTGTTGGAGATGTTCTAATTTTTAAAATAAATGTAATATTTATTAGATAAATTACTTATATATATATATATATATAAATAAATATGTTATAATGGAACTTTAAATAATAAGATTAAATATCATTAGAATATAAGTAGAAAAGGTTGAAGAAAAATTCATATTCTATTTAAAGATACATATGTGAAGTTGTGAATTCACATAAATAACTGTAATATTGGTTCGTACATGAATATTTAAATAAATTTTTTGGGATGTTTTTGAATATGTATATATATAAATATTTTATTTTTTATTTTTTTTTATATTTATTCTTTTAATTTAAAATAATTGTATAATTACATGATTTGCAATATTTGAGAGTGAATTTATATTTTTAGTTTAAGTATGTAATATATTTTATAGTCAATGTTATAGTTTATTTTGCTTTTTTATATATCTATTATTTTATATTAACTTTTTAATAATTTGAAAATTTATCAATTATAAAACTTATTAAATACATTCTAGTGAAATATTAAAAATAAATTAAATATCATATTTGATGACGAACTCGTTTTAAAGTTCTCTATGGGGTTTGCGTAATTATATATTTGTGACAATTTATTTTAATCTTTTATAACAGATATTCTACAAATTACGTAAATTAATTAGCAAAAATATTATAGATATTTTATATAATTTAATAGTCATAATTGTTAGTACACAAATATGTATTTCAATAATACATATAAAATAAAATAATCGAAATAAGTTAATATAATCAACAAATGATTAGAGAAATTTAAATACAGGGAATCGACTGAAAATTAAAAACGAATAAACCGTAACGAGGCTGAGGCTCGTGTTGAACACGATTCCCTTAAACAGATTTGCCGTCTGTTCCCAGGGTACAACAGCGTGAGCACAAGATTTCAGAGCGGCATTCGTGTCCGCAGGTCGCGCCCATGCACAAGTTCGCCGATTTTAGCCTACGACAGTCGCAATCGGCACCCCCCCTGCGCGCGGGTAGGTGATGGAGTAAAACCAAACAAAGAGCTTGTAAGCTCCTTCCACATCTAAGGTTATAAACCTCATAAATTTTGGTCCTCCTTCCTATGTGGGACAAGTTCCCACACCCACTTGGTTTTGCCAATTTTCATCCCAAACACTCAACTTTGAGCATCGATATCTCATTCACACATATTCCGTTTTGGACATATAATATATCGTTTTGAAGCTCTCATATAGGAGAACACAAATCCACGAAGAGTTAGATATATACTATACATATACATGTATTTATTTGTGTCCAAAGTTAGTAAAAAATCACATTTTTTTACTAAAATTTTCCAACAATCCCCCACATGAATGGAGATCGATCTTTGCATACGAAAATTTCCCTACGAAATTTCCAATGGTCGAATCTTGCATAGGATAGGTAGGTGTTATCATTTGAACCTTCCCTTGTGAAACACACTTAGCCTCCTAGCTATCAGTAGACTCGATGTCCTTGAACTGAACTGCCATTTATGTAGGCGACAATACATTTCACACAGAATTCTTCCTAACAAGGTCATATCCTCATAGTCGTGTTCGTTATGGCCATGAACACTAGCCTAGTTCAGTGAGAGCTGATAGGAATTGAGCCCCCCCCCCCCCCACACACACACAATTTCCTTCGAAGCGACCTCACTTCTCTCTCACATAGGTGATTTTCAATAATCATTAAAAGCCATAGGCTTAGCCTCAATATCACTGATTCCAGAATTGGAATTGGAAGTTTATGAACTCCCCCACAGTGACCTCCTCTATTCATACAACTAGGTTGTCCTTTTGAACCCAGATCTTGGGATCTCCAGTCTTCTGGGTAAGGTTTCCTTTGCATGAATTACTCATTTAAGGGCTTTAGTCCCATTCCTCTCGACGACTTGTACACCAAATCTCTACTTAGGCCTTTCGTAAGCGGATCCGCAATGTTATCCTTTGACTTCACATAGTCAATTGTGATAACTCCAGTAGAGAGTAATTGTCGAATCGTATTATGTCTACGTCTAATATGTCTAGATTTCCCATTATACATTGTACTTTGAGCTCTACCAATCTCCGATTGGCTATCACAATGTATACATATGACCGTTACCGGCTTAGGCCATTTGGGAATGTCTTCCATGAACTAACGTAGCCATTCTGTCTCTTCACCACATTTATCCAAGGCAATAAATTCAGATTCCATTCTGGATCTGGCTATAACAGTTTGCTTGGACGATTTCCATGATATAGCCGCACCTCCAAGTGTAAACACATATCCACTTGTCGATCTAGAATCCTTTATATCAGATATCCAATTTGCATCGTTGTATCCTTCGATCACCATTGGATATTTTCCATAATGCAGTCCATAATCACGTGTGTATCTTAGGTATCTTAACAATCTAGTAATACTCTTCCAGTGTTCTAAACTGGGATTACTAGTATACCTACTTAGCATGCTCACTGCATATGCTAAGTCAGGTCTAGTACAACTCATAAGATATATCAGACTGTCAATTATTCTTGTGTGTTCCACTTGTGCAACACCTTCTCCTCTATTCTTAGATAGATGTTGACTAATGTCAATTGGAGTTCTAGCTATACTAGTATCTCCTTCATTGAATTTCTCAAGAATCTTGTCCACGTAATGTGTCTGACTTAACACCAGACCGTTTTGGGTTCTTGTGATTTTTATCCCAAGAATCACATCCGCTAAACCCAAATCTTTCATGTCAAATTTAGATTTCAACATATCATTTGTGGACTTTATCATTTTGTCATCGCTGCCAATGATAAGCATATCATCAAAATATAAACACAATATGACATATCCATGAGTGGTGTCTTTCATGTAAATACATTTATCACACTCATTTATCTTAAAACCGCTTTCTAACATGGATTGATCAAACTTTTGATGCCATTGCTTTGGTGCTTGCTTTAGGCCATACAAGGATTTAATAAGTTTACAAACCTTGTTCTCTTGTCCCGGGGCAATAAATCCCTCAGGCTGCTCCTAGGCATGGAAATGGGCCCCGACCCGTCGGGGAACCCGGTCCACCCGCCCCGATCGGGGATGGGGATTCCCCGCTAAACCGGGGATGGGGATGGGGACGGGGATCCCCGTTTGTCTCAAAGCGGGGATGGGGACGGGGACGGGTATCGCACTCCCCGCCCCGCCCCGTCCCTGTTATATATTTTAATTAATATTTAATATATATTATTTATTTAAACTAAATCGGTAATTCATAATTTCCTATTTCCTAATTAGGTTTATAATACAAAATTGTTATTTTTTGGATGTTAGTATGTATTTTGGATGTCAATCAAAATACAATTACTCGATATGGTTTTGAATATTACTCGATATCGTTTGGAACGTGTGAAGTTAAGTTTTTTTTCCCGAATTCGGTTGAATTTCTTTTGGTTTTAAGTTATTAATTATTATATGATGTTGTGATTTTTTTATACTAAATTAAATTTCTTTCGATTTTAGGTTTATTGGAAATATGTGATATTTAAACATGTGCGGTGTCTCATATATTTGATCTAAATAGCTTACATAAACGGAAAAGAAAATCCTCGTTTCCCCGATGGGGATCCCCGTTCCCCGTTGGGGATGGGGATGGGGATGTGATCATATTCCCCGGTGGGGACGGGGATGAAGATGAGGGATTGGGGACGGGGATGGGGATTGAGGTCCCCGCCCCATCCCCGCCCCATTTCCATGCCTAGCTGCTCCATATAGATTTCTTCTTCTAAATCTCCGTTTAGAAAAGTAGTTTTCACATCCATTTGGTGAATTTGCATATTTCTAATGGCTGCAATTGCTAACACCAATCTAATGGATGTTATTCTTGTCACCGGCGAATAAGTATCAAAGTAATCTAGACCTTCCTTTTGTCTATATCCTTTGATCACTAATCTAGCCTTGTATTTGTCAATACTGCCATCAACTTTCACCTTTCTTTTAAAGATCCAACGGTAACCTAGTGGCTTACAACCCGGTGGTAGGTCCACTAGTTCCCATGTATGGTTTTGTAAGATAGATTCTATCTCACTCTTGATGGCTTCTTTCCATTGAGGTCCCTCCGAAGACATGACCGCCTCACGATAGGTTTTAGGTTCACTTTCCACCACGTAGGTGAGAAAATCAGGACCAAATGATTTTTCAACTCACTTCTTCTAGGTTCCACATCTTCTTCATCAGATAGAATTTGTTCATCCTCTTGAACAATTTCTTTGCCTTTAGAAGATGAAGTTTGATTTTCCTTATTCAAACAAGGAAACACATCCTCGAAGAATGAAACATTTCTTGACTCCATAATTGTATTCTGGTGTATCTCGGGATTTTTAGATTCATACACAAGAAACCGATACGCACTACTATTTTATGCATATCCAATGAATACACAATCCACTGTTTTAGGTCCTAACTTTTGTACCTTAGGCGGAGGTACAACCACTTTAGCTAGGCACCCCCACACTCGTAAGTACTTGTAAGATGGTTTTCTTCCCATCCAAAGTTCATACGGTGTCTCATCTTGTTTCTTGCGGGATATCTTATTTAAAAGATAATTAGCCGACAAAATAGCTTCCCCCCACATGTTCTGACTTGGGCCAAAACTGATCAACATGACATTCGCCATTTCTTTCAAGGTGCGATTCTTTCTTTCAACCATACCATTTTGCTGAGGTGAATAGGGTGCTGTGAATTCATGTCGAATTCCATTGTTAGAACAAAATTCAGCAAACGGTGAAACATATTCACCTCCCCTATCACTTCTAACCACCTTGATTTTCTTGTTAAGTTGATTCTCAACTTCATTTTTATACAAGACAAACTTGTCTATTGCTTCATCTTTACTCTTAAGTAAATACACGTAGCAATATTCCGTACAATCATCGATAAACGTGATGAAGTATTTGTTCCCACCTCTAGTAGGAATTGATTTTAAATCACACACATCGGTGTGAATTAAATCAAGGGGTTCGGTTTTTCTTTCAATCAATTTGAAAGACGTTCTAGTAAGTTTGGATTCTACACATGTGGGGCACTTGTGATTTGAGTCAATATCAAATTTTGGTATCCAGTTTAATTTAATTAAACTTTGAATGGAGTTATAATTTACATGTCCTAAACGTTCATGCCAAACATTTGGAGATTCAAGCAAATAAACAGAACTTGAAATAGTTTTATTCATTTCATTGAAAACTATTGTATTTAACTTGAACATACCATTCAAAGCATTTCCATTACCCACATGCATACCACTTTTGGACAAAATAAATTCGTTCGACTCAAACACTAGTTTGAAACCAAACTTGTTTAACAACCAACCCGAAACGAGGTTCTTTCGAAGTTCCGGGACGTACAAAACATCCTTAAGCTTAAGCTCTTTCCCGGAAGTCATCTTCAAAAGGACGTCTCCAATACCCTTGACATCGGCGGTGACGGCATTTCCCATAAAGAGCTTTTGCCCAACATCAGCATCCTTGTAAGTGTTGAAGTTTCTCTTGTCATGACACACATGACAAGTCGCTCCGTTATCAATCCACCATTCTCTAGAGTGTGCACCAATCACATTCAACTCCGAGACCATGGCCGTGGGATCCGTGATCATTCCCACCACTGTAACATCCTAAAATTCAGAGTAAATTAAAACTTCATAAATAAGGCAATATGACATCTGCATTGCTATAAACTTCTCGAAAAGGTGTATCAGTCCTTAAGACTTTACAAAAACCTGTAAGGATTTAGAATTCATCAACAGACTAATCTAAACATAACTATCTAGATTTCATCAGTTGACAATCCAAAATTCATCAAAAGAATGGGACTTAACAATGCCCAACTATCAACACTTTAGTCATCTCAAAATGCCCCGAGACCCAACTCGTCTCTCAAAACCCAGTGCATCCCACCGCTAAGGGAAACCTGTTATACATATCATTTGAGAAAAAGTGTCAGACTTAAAGCCTGGTGAGAACATACATTTTATAAAGCTCAAGAGATATAAACATTTGCATCAAAAGATAATATTTCCAAAGAGGTTAACTTTTACAATTTAAACCTTTGCCACAATCGGGCTTTTCCGTTATAAACATGTTATCAAATAACCAATGACAAAACATTTTACCAAGGATTGTGGCGAAACACTAAGTAAGCCAAAATCCGAGTTATGAGTTAAACAATTGGAATCCGAGGATACGAACACATAAGTCCATGCTACAACGTGAGATCTAGCCCCAAGCAAAACCAATGTATACTCCTTCACTAGGATCACTATGAACCATAACTAGTATCCGACCTCACATAACCGTACCAAGTTGCCCCCGAGGATCATATGCATCCATAGCTACAAAATAGGGAATATGACATCCCAATAATACAGTCGACTCAAAACCTAGGGATCCACTAGTAATGGTACAGACTCGTCACAACAACATATGTGACCAACCATAAATAAACATATGGTATAAACACATTTTATAAACATAATGTCATTTCCAGTTCAACTTCTGGTAAGAATGAAAATCATTAAAATGAGTTCTTAAACATTCTTTTCACATTTCCACATAATGTGCAAGTAAAACATCATTTTACTTCAATAAGGCGGAACCCGTCATTTTAGTCAAAACTGATCGGGAACCCCGAAAATCACCAAAAACTTCATTTATATCAAAATGTAGAGAACATGAAATCATACCGTAGAAATACTTCGGATTTCGCAAATAAGAGTTTTGACATGTATAAAGTTTGTAAAATGGTAGTAGGAACTCACCAGTAGGTTTTTAGAATAAAACCCAGAAAACCAGATAACGATCACGACGTAGAGGTGAAGCTTAAAACACCGACCCCTTGCTAGAAACACCGAAAACTAGCAACCAAACGAGACTTGAAGATCGAAAGAAGAAAAAGAGAGAAAAGGAAGAGAGAGAGAACTGAGATTTGAGATATATGAAAATATCTCTCAAATCAAGATTTTTAAGAAGTCCTCAAAAAGTGGCCCTCAAAGAAGGAAATGCGCACGACCCGTGCGCAAGCACTATGCCTCGGCCCTGGATCATACGCACGACCCGTGCGTTTTCTCTGAAGGAATGTGCACGACCCGTGCGTCGTGTAGACAGCCACAGAAACCTCATTTTTCCTCTAAACATCTTCGCAAAATGGCCAAACGAAATTCGGGGTGTTACAACCACATACTCGTTCACCATCGTGGAAAACAAATTTCACGTGAACGCAATCTCTATCTGTTTACACAAAACAGAAAAGGAATTGAATCAAATACAAATTTGATTGATAATCCTTTTATACAAACAATAAAGGTCTTCAATCAAAACAAACTTGTTTAAGAATTTGTTTATAAAATCGAAATAAATCGATTTAAAACATTTTCTACAAAATCGAAACAAACTCGATTTTAGCGATCTTTTTCTACAAATTGATGCAAACTCGATTTATATTTTATTTCCACTAAATCAAAACACAATCGATTTGGAAATTTTCTTTACAAAATCGAAACAAACTCGATTTTTAGATTCTTTTTAACAAAATCGAAACAAAACTCGATTTAGAATCAAAATCGATACAAGCTCGATTTTCCAAACTGTTTACAAACAGTAATTAATTAAATCGACAATTACGATTTAAAATATGTTTACACAAAACATATAAAGAATTAAATCGAACCAATAGTCGATAGAAATTCTTTTTCTCATAAAACGAATTAATCGAAACAAACTCGATTATCAATTCGTTTATACCCTTAAATCGAGACAAAACTCGATTCGCAATAAATCGAAATAAATTTTATATAAAGTCTGTTTACACAAAACAGACAACCAATTGAATCGGGCTAAACTTGATTCAATTTACGTGTACAATTAGTACCACGAAAATAATCTGTTTACACAAACAGAATACTATACCACAGGAAATAACATGTTTACAAAAAACAGAGAACCAAAAGTATCAAGATAAACTCGATACACAAAATCTGTTTAAGATTGTTAGTACACATATATGTATTTCAATAATACATATAAAATAAAATAATCGAAATAACTTAATATAATCAACAAATGATTAGAGAAATTTAAATACAGGGAATCGACTGAAAATTAAAAACGAATAAACCGTAACGAGGCTGAGGCTCGTGTTGAACACAATTCCCTTAAAAAGATTTGTCGTCTATTCCCAGGGTACAACAGCGTGAGCAGATGTACTGCCGGATATATCACTTGCCTGAAAATGTCACCGGAGAGAAAATGTATGCACGAGAGAATTCAGAAAGCTTTGTGTGTTCGAGATATTGTGTGTTTTGGACAGAAGACGGACTCCTATATTTATACTCAAGATTTAAAACCGAAGAATTAATGTGAATTAATCCTATTAATCATTCCAATAATGAGTATCAAGGAGTTACAAAAACCAGTGAATGTCGCGACTTATCACGCGGGTGATGTCGCAGCACAACCCGCGTAGTTCACTGTCTCTCGTCTACAAACAGTGTACATCGCGACTTACGGCGTGAGTAAGCTCGCGACTTCACCCGCGTGGCAAGTCGCGAAACACACTGTTTCCTTTTTCTGTAACTCCCAAGTGATACTCAATGAATACGAAGATAAATGTGCTTAATGGTCAGTTAATTATTCGTTAAAACTGATTAATATCATATTAATTTGTCGGTTTCATTCTTGAGTATAAATAGGGAGTTTGACTCATTCCTAGACACACCCCGATATACCAATCGATACTTTTTATCTCGAATTTCTCTGCATACGGTTTTCTTCCTCAGCGAATTTTCTAGGCAAATAGAAATATCCGGCAATACTTCTGCTCACGCTGTTGTACCCTGGGAACAGACGGCAAATCTGTTTAAGGGAATCGTGTTCAACACGAGCCTCAGCATCGTTTGAATCGATATACGGTTTATTCGTTTACACTTATTTTTCTGTCGATTCCCTTTGTATTCTAATTGTACTAATCATTTGTTGATTACATTTAGTTTTTACATTCTTTTAATTTTATATGTATTATTAGAAATACATATAGTGGGAAAATAACCAACAATAATTTCCACCAATTATTGTTGGACGATGATTTTTACGCATTCACGACACGAGGAAATTACGAATGACATAAAAATGGTTAGATTTTTATCATATATTTTTTGAAAGAAAAAAAATCATGATCATGTTAAAGGGAATAAAATGATCTCCCAAATCACATGTTTTATTTATGTCCACGAATCACGTTGGCACACGTCATTAATATGAGAATGTGAATATGAATTAAATAAAATTATATTAAATATGAATATGATGTGCATTGACATGATTAGCGAGGCAGGGAAGGGGCAACGAATTTCGAAGCAATAGATTTTATTCATGCAGTATGGGACGTTTACTGATGTTAACCGGGTAAGTGAGACTCTTCATCTTTACTGACAAAACATCTTCGCCAACGACATTGTGGGTTTAGAAAGTCCAAGTAAACACCATTATTTTTCCACTTCAGCATCACTTACCCGGTAAGAAGCCGCAAGAGACTAATGGATCATTGCTATAACAACCCAACCAAGACAAGACAATTAATAGTAATTGCAATAATATTCCATGCCAAAACGGCCCCAAGCTTACAACTAAATTCAAGGTTTGCAATGGCAACCTATTACACAACTGAGATATATAAAGAAAGATAAACTACGGTGACGGTCTTCTATCCATTCCCGCTACACCTTCTCTTTACCCTTATCAGCTCTTCCTAGCTCACGTCTGCCTGAAAAAGGTTTTTAAATTTTGAAAGAGCGAGGGTTAGACCATAGGTCTAGTGAGTCCCCTCTAACGATTATACAACAGAACAGTTATCAACTTTGAATCAAACAGATTTATAAGCACCACATGAGTAATTCACGCTACTGACCACCCTACCGTCGAAGACGGTGTGTCTAACTCGCATTGCCTTAATTTTGGGACACACCCCCAATGGCATAAACGGGCCACACTCCCCGGTACGAGAAGGCGGGCCACACTCCCCGACTTAGGTCACTGCTTCCATAAATAATGTATGCATACATTTAAATATCGAAAATTTATAAACACGCTTAAATAAATTCATCATGAATAAGCCAACGTAATAAAACAAAGTTTTAATAACACTTTCATAAGCTTTCTTTAATAAAACTTAGTTCAGAAAAACTCACCTGGTGTCCTTTGCTTAAATCTTTGCGTCTACTCTTACGGTTCGAAACGAAACCTATAAGAAAATATATTGACCGGTAAACTCCCGACACTTTCTAATTTTTAACGGAAATTGACCTTACTCCTCTATAACCTCGAACGGTTGGACCAATTTAATCTAATAGGACCCGACCCACTAAATACTTATCAGCCCAAAACATGATAACAGACGTATAACTGGGCCTGCTAATTAACTGCCCAAAACCCACAAGGAAACAACCCATGGGCTGCGACCCACATCACCATCGCTCGGACCGGGGCAGACCGGGGCTTCAGCGCCCGGTATTGGCCAGCCCTCCCCGGTGTCGACCGGGACTTCACCGCCCGGTAACGACCGGGGTCAATGCTCCCGGGGTCGCCCGACACCTTGGTGCCTGGGGTCACCCGATCCCCCAACTCATGGCTCGGTCGATCGACCAACAGGTCTCTCGTCGAGAACAGATTGTCGATTCCATCTCCAACATTGATCGGGGATCGATTGAAATCCCAAAACTCATTCATTGATTTGGATACTTAATTCTATGTCTAAAATAATATCTACACATTAATGGTAAATTAAACTTCAATCCCACCGATCCCCATTTATACAGATTATCAAAAACCCCAAAACAACCCAATCATCAGATTCCTCCAACAATCCCAAACCCAAAACTAAAACTGCTACTAAAACATCTAGTAGTGAAGATATTGATTAGAAGGAAACTTACCTTAAGGAGGAATCAATGAAAACTTGAAATCTCAAATGAGTCGCCCTCTTCCTTGCCTCGCTTCAAAAATCGCCCTAGTCCCTCCTTTATTTCAAGTCCCAAACACCGTATCCCCTATTGCCTGCTCCGCCGAGCTATACCTCAAGGATACACGATCTTATTGCTCGTTCGGTCCCTAGCGAAGTTTTATCCTCAGGGTACTCATTCGACCCCTAGTGCCTACTCCCTAGCATTCAAGATAGAAGCCTCAACTCTTTACTTGATAAGTCCCGATGTCTAACCTTGTGCACAAGAATTAGACATCCAACACAAGACCCATGGTCCCGAAGTACAACCCATAAAGGTTCCTCTTCGCCAAACAACCGGGACGACACCAATGCCAACACGGCATATTTTCCCAAAGTGAGAATCCCAAGAGTCCTCACCATTAACACGACTGACTTACATGCATATGGATCCAATGCATTATAGTCTAACATACATGATTCCAAATGAATGACACGCGCACTCAAGCATGTATTCTCCGAAATAAAGTGCAATAAATGCAACTCACACCTAAAGCTCCACTTTAAATTATTAAAACCGGACAAAAGTCCCCAATACTCGACAAAGCCGAAAACTGAGCCTTAAGCTCAACCAATCAAACGACCATATGCTAAAATCCACAAAATGCAATAAAATGCAACGACCACATTTATGCAAACACATGTTTCAACTACATGAATAAAATTCCAACATAAATCATTTTCCAAACAAGTTTATAATCTCATTTACTCTTTCCAAAACGTCTCATGACACACATTTAAATGACAATTACTCAAGATATTTATACTTATACGATAAATCATTTAAATACCATTATCACCGGTTTACTCAATAAAATACTTGAGTTACATCTTTTCCCAAAACCAAAGGTTCATAAGTTCAGAAACGTTTGCAAGGTTGGGAATGACCAAGCGTCCATGACTCACACGGTGGTATTTTAGAAACAATTCACGATACAAAATGCACGTAATACCAACAATCATAAAAATGCATTCTTACCCAATACTTTCCATTTAGGTAAATAAGTCATCAAATCATTTTCATTTCAACACATTCAACAATATACTCAAAAATCCCCAAGATGGGTGTTTTATAAGTTTACAAAGTTAAACACTTCCAAATAACCAAACTTATTAGCAGTTAACATTTTAATGCAAAACACAAACACTTTAAAATAAACATTTTGGCATGCACACCGTTTTCACAAATCAACTTGAACTCACCTCGCTAGATTTAGGCTAAATCTAGATTTTACCCCACTTTGAGCTCCTTTGAGGAAACTTGAATCTTCAAGGTCAAAACCTCCATAAACCTAGATACACAAATTCCATCCATAAATAATCACATTCAACCATTTAGAATCGATCCCCAAACACATTACATCAAAATCCCAATCTTAACCAAAACCCTAATTTTGACCTAATTTCTCCTAAACCATCACAAACCGAAATTTAAGAAACCAAAAGCTAGGAAACCATCAAGAAGACATTTATAACTTATATTAAGGTTTAGAAATGGAGAGGATAAACTTACCACTTAGGTTTTGGTGAAAACCTAGAAAACCCCAAAATCTCTAGTGTTGGACGTGGGAACATAATCTTGTATCAAGAAATGAAGCCATTAACAAAATATGGAGAGGGAACACCTTGATCTTCATGGGAAAGCACCAAAAATCGGCTAGGGTTCATGGAGA
This sequence comes from Arctium minus, assembly GCA_954870635.1. Lineage (NCBI taxonomy): Eukaryota > Viridiplantae > Streptophyta > Magnoliopsida > Asterales > Asteraceae > Arctium > Arctium minus. Next base: position 22,935,183 of record OX941084.1, read on the forward strand.
AGAGAGGGGAATCGATTTGGGAGAGTATGGGAGAGGTTAGAAGTGAGAAATGAGAAGAATGGGTTAAAATCGAACTTAAAACAGCCTCTCAGTCCCCATAGGCGACATTGCCCATGCGACAATGACAGTGTCAAAGTCGCAGGGCATAGTCGCTTGGACTATACCGCAGGTACCCTCCCTTCTGCGACATTGCCAGGCGACAATGACACTGTCATAGTCGATTGGCATAGTCGTCGGGCTTGTACCGAGCCCCGAAACTCGACTCTTTCCACACCAAGGCCCTCGATACTCTTAGGGACCTTAAGTAATGATTTCCCAACAAAATCCCACTGTTACAAGATACAAAAACATCTGGGTGGCTATTACTTACCGAAAATTACGGGTGTTACATGAAACCCTAAGATTATTGTTGGTGTTGCCTAGGTTGGTATAACTCTCGTTGTGAAGTTTCCTCCTCCTCAAGAGCTAGATTCATCTCCTCTTCATCTAGAAATTTCTAGGGTTTCGCTAATAAACCCATTGTGAGTTCATACTTCCTTTTATTAAACTTTATACATATTGTTAGATCTGTTTTTATAGTAATCATTGTATTTATTTTCTAGCTTATACTATGCTTAATGTTCATATCTGTTTTGTAAAGGCTAGGGGTATTTAAGTCCCCTTAGAACCTTTGTTTTGTAACTTTGAACCTTGGCACGCACACTTTTAATCAGATTACACTTTGCGCTTCCATATTTTTCTCTCTCTACTTTCTCTCTCTAAAGATTTAGAGATTCTTGGACTCTCAATTGGTATCAGAGCAATCTGAATCTTGAGAGGATTGAGAGATTAGTGATTTAGTTTATGGATTTGTGAATTGAAGCAGAAAACTCGATCGATTTTCTTGATTTTTCAAGAAAATCTCGTTTTTTGCTTCTTCATCAAATTTGGACAGGATTTTGATCAATTTGTGTTGAAATTGGACTTAATTGTTTCGTTTTTGCTAATCGATCATAATTTCTTCATGTTATTTTGCATAAAAATCATCATTTGATCATCAATTTTGAGTTTAAAAGTTTTCTGGAAAAATACGAGTTCGGTACTGTTTCATTCTAGATTTTTAGATTTTGTTGATTTTAATCGAGTTTGATAATCAATAGGTGTTAGAAAGGTGTTTTCGATATTAAGTGTGTGATTTTATTGCATAAATTTCTTGGTTTGATTTGATCTTACGAAAATTTGTGAGTTGTTGAAGTTTGCGCTTCATTCATATATCTTGCGCCTCATTCATATATCTTGCGCCTCATTCATATATTCATAATGTTTTGCGCATCATTCATTCATTTATATGTTTTGTGGTCTAACTCGTGTGTTAGTGAATTTTTCAGGTTTGCGGTTCACGTTGGAAACGCAAAGTTTCTAGGTTCTTGGTTCTAGTCTAATACGCAAACTATCAGTTTGCGTTTCTCTCTTCAAGTCTTCGTGCATCAAGTTTTCGCTTCTCTTGCAACGCAAAGTCTCTCACCCGCAAAGTCTACTCACGTAAAGCTTCATCTTGCGTTTCACTTAGCAAACGCAAAACTCAGTTTGCGTTCCCCTCTGCAAACGCAAAACCTTCTTTGCACTCCTCATTGCATACGCAAACCTCTAGTTTGCGCGTCTCCCATACTTGGAAATTTTTTCTGAAATTTCTGTTTTTTTTTTCACAAGATGTCTTTGCAAGCACAAATATACAAAAATGACCTCATGATGTCTTTGGGGTCTGATACACGTCCACCAGTACTGATCAATGAGAACGAATTCGAACAGTGGCAGGATCGGTTTATTAACTTCATTGAAAGACAACCAAATGGGGAGAACATGATGAAATCACTGACTCAGGGTCCTATGGAAACACCAAGGAAAGCTGTTCCAGCTACTGCAACTACTACTGCTACCACTGTTGAGAAAGTTTTACGGGAATATGATGCTGATGAGATGTTACGACATCAAGCTGATAGCCAGGCCAAATCAAATCTGATCCTTGCTCTTCCAAACTCCATTTATAACAGAATCGATTGCTTCAAACAGAATCCTATGCTGATGTGGACTCAACTTGAAAAGATTATGCTTGGTACTGCAATGTCAACTCAGTTGCGTCAGACTAGGTATATGAACAATTTTGAAAAGTTCAAGGCTAAGGATGGAGAAAGCTTAAAGAATGTATTTGACCGATTTTGGGCTGTCATCAACGATTTATACAAGATTAAAGTTAAAAAGACTGAATTGGAGGCTAATTTGAAATTTCTGAATGCTTTACAACCAGAATGGAACAAGTCATGCCACAGAATGAGAAACGATGTCAGAATCTCAACCATGCCAATTCAGGAGTTATACGAAATCTTGATGACTGATGAATCTATGGTAATGGAGAAGAAGGCAAAAATGGATAAGAAGAACAAACCTCTGTCAGTAGATCCCATTGCTCTTATAGCTAGCCAACTGGCTGAGCAAGCTTTGACCGAATCAGCTTATGATGGATCTACAGATGATGATGGCGAAGCACTCGAAAAGGCCATGATACTTTTGACTCAGCACTATCAGAAGAGATTCAAGCACAGATCTGGTTCAAACAACCTGCGGTTTACTTCTGGTTCTAAAAAGATAGAACCTTGTGCTCCTTCAAAGACATACACTCCAAAGTATGAACCAGCTAAGGTGGTTGAACAGAAGAAGGATGACAAAAAGGTGATGAATTATTTTAACTGTGGGAAGCCTGGACATATGGTTAAGGATTGCAGAGTCAAAGTGGTAAAGGATGCTGCTTTTTACCGAAAGAAGTTGGCTCTAGCTGAAAAGAAGGAAAGTGGAACCATCTTGTTGGCCGAAGAAGAATACTGGTTGGATCATTCGGACAACGAGGCTGAAAATGAAGAAACTGGGGCCATGTGCTTTATAGGTGATGACAAATCTGATGATGAGGAAGAGGATACCTCATCTGATGGTTCTGAGGTAATATCTGAGTTTAACTATAATTTCTTTTTATCTCAAATGAATGTTTTTATCACTGCTTTGCATGATTTGCGCTCAAAGTTCGTTTCTGAAAAGTTTAAAAATCAAGAAAAGTCTGATTTAATTGATAAACTGCAAATTTCTTTAAAAGATGAAAAATCAATTTTAATTGATACAAAAGAGAAATTTCAAAAGCAGATAGTTGATCTAGAAAATTCAAAGCAAACTTATCGTGATTCGTTGACTGAAATGACTTCTTCAAATCAAAATCTTTCTGAGAAAATAATTGTTATAGAAAAGAAATTATATAAAAGAGAACAATCTAAGCAAACTATTTACATGAACAAACCAAGGAGTGAAGAAGCTATAAAGGAAAAGTGAGGACTTGGTTTCGAAATCCGCATTTTTTAAATCATGCTAAAAATGAAGTTCCTACTTTATATGAATATGATCACTTTACTCTTGCAAGATATGCTCCTCAGTTTAAATTCTTTTGGACAACTGAGAAACACATTTTGGAAGATGAAAATGTGAAAAGGATGAAAAATAAGAGGATGGAAATGCCATTTGTTTACACCTCTGAAAATGCAAAGTATTTTCCTGATCAATCTAAGAAATCCAGAAAATTTCAAAATATGTTAAATATCAAATCTTCCAATAAATCTTCATTATCAACAGATTTTGTTGATATTTTTGCTAACACTGATAAGGAAAATGTATCTCCGGTGTCTTATGATACTTAGAAATACATTCCCCCATTAGTGTTAGAAGGTAAGATTGTTGATCTTGAAGATAGATTGGAAGAACAAAATATTCAAACTTGTTTAGAAAACGATTTATTTCTTTTTATAATGAAAACAAGTTTTGAAGATAAAATTTCTTCTGGATTGTCAAAAGATTCTAAGGAAAATGCTAAAGTTTTACAAAATAATGGCCATTTTCGTTCCACGTTGGAAACGCAAACTGATAGTTTGCGCATGCAGTTGGACGCGCAAAGCTCAGTTTGCACCTCCAATGAGAAGCGCAAACCTCCTCCAGACTTGCGCAATTTTGAAAATATTCACTCCGAGACTAGTTCTTCAATGTCAAATGCTAAGACTGATTTCTTTGATAAAGTTTCTTCTTCTGATTCAATTATTGATGATTCTTTACTGCTAAATACTCAATTTTATAAAAAGAAGCATAAAAGAAGAAGATCAAAGAAGTCAAAGAAACATGATACTGTTTTATCTGAAAATTCTAATGTTTCTGATTTTTCTTCTTCAGATCGGTCTGTGAGGAAATCACCAAGGTAGATTTGGAGGATTAAACAGCAAATTTTAGAATCTGAACTGTTAGGAGTTAAATGTGTAGACAATCTTTGTGATACTGATACATTTGCTACATGTAATAAAAACCCAAAATATACTTTTCAGCAAATGTTTGATATATCAAAGAATATCTCATATGCTTCTTCTAGTTCTGATTCTAATAATTGTGTTTTATCTTCTATTGATAATTGCTTTCATTCTTACTTGAAAATTAAATCTGTGAAAAATAAAAGACATAAATCTAACAAGGGACCCATAATCATATGGGTACCTAAAAAGGTGTAGTTTCTGTGTGTGCAGCTAAGTCATTTATGGTATCTGGACTCGGGATGTTCAAAACATATGACTGGCAACAAATCACTTCTGTCTAATTTTAAAGATAAATGTTGCGGTCGTATGAAATTTGGCAACTGTGAGACTGCTCCGATTCTTGGTTATGGTGATCTAGTTCAGGGTAACATAACTGTAAAAAGAGTAAGCTACGTCGAGGGTCTAAGTGACAACCTGTTCAGCATCGGTCAATTCTGCGATAAAGACCTTGAAGTCAGCTTCAAATCCAAAAGAGTTGCTGTGAAGAATGATAATGGCAAGGATCTTCTGGTGGGAAAAAGACACTCAAATTTGTATACCATTGATCTTTCCAAGATCAAAATTCCTTCAGATATCTGTTTGTTTTCTAAAGCTTCAGTTCAAGAAAGTTGGATTTAGCACAGACGTTTAGCTCACCTCAATTTTAAGTATATGGATCGCCTGGTCAAGAATGATTCAGTAAGAGGTCTTCCAGTTCTCCGTTTCCAGAAAGACCATCTATGCCAGGATTGTGAGAAAGGAAAAATGAAGAAAGCTCTTCACAAGCCTAAACCTGAACACTGCACGTCGGCTATTCTTGATCTTTTGCATGTTGATTTGTGTGGTCCAATGAAGACGAAGAATTTAGGACATAAGAAATATGTTTTGGTGATTGTTGATGATTACTCCAGATATTCTTGGGTAAAATTTCTGAAGTCAAAAGACGAGACTTCTGAAGTTCTCATCAACCTCATCAAGACAACTCAGACAAATAAGCAGAAGCAAGTGAAAGTGGTAAGATCTGACAATGGCACTGAATTCAAAAACAGTATTCTTCAGGCATTCTATGAATCTCAAGGAATACAACAACAATTTTCTGTTGCACGTACTCCGCAACAGAACGACTTTGTTGAAAGAAGAAACAGAACGCTTGTTGAGTCCGCCAGATCAATGCTTGCTTATTCAGGTCTACCTTTGTCTTACTGGGCTGAAGCAGTATCAACTGCCTGTCATACACAGAACAGATCAATGTTGCATCGTCGTTTCAACAAAACACCGTATAAACTTATGAACGGGATCAAACCGAACATCAAGTATTTCAAGTCATTCGGGTGTAAATGCTACGTTCTGAATGACAGGGAGAATCTCAACAAGTTTAGTCCAAAGGCAGACGAGGGTGTATTCGTGGGTTATTCTTCAAACTCTGCTGCTTATAGAGTTTTTCTGATCTCTGCAAGAAAGGTCATAGAGAGTGTCAATGTAAAATTTGACGAAGCTGCTGATTTGGTTTCTAGTCACTCAGGCTCAGAACCCACTATTACTGAAAATTCAGTTTCTAAACAAATCAGTTCAGAACCTGCTCTTTCACCGGATAACCAGGATTCTACTCCCTCTCCTAATCTTTCTGATCTTGATTTTCTGTTTGAAAATTTTTATGATGATGTGCCTAGATCTAACTCTGAAAATGTTTCTAATGTTTTGAATCAGGAAACTGAGAGCTCATCTATTCCAAATTTTGTTGCATCTATCTCTGACAATAATGCTGCTCCATTCTCTCCTATTCAACAAGAACCGACACAACAAGATTTTGTTCAATCAGACAATGTTCAATCAGAAACTGAGCCTATTCATGAAGATCATACTCAAGAAGAGTCTATTCAAGATCAACCTGTTCAAGAGGAATCACTTCAGGAAGAAGTACAGAATGATGCTATTCAACAATCTGTTCCCGAATCTGATTCAGAGATTGTTGAGATACCTCCTCCTCAAGTTGAAACTATTTCTATCTCTTCATCTGATGTAGAAGTTTATGAACCTCCCTCTCTTCAATTAGAAGTGGTTCAAGATGTAATTGATCATCTCCCTCATACAACAAAATGGACAAGATCTCATCCAATTCATCAAATTATTGGAGATCCTCAAGCCAGTGTTTCTACACGCTCCAAATCGGCTACTTCCAACGAATGTCTCTTCACTTGCTTCCTAAGCAAGATTGAACCTACAAAAGTTTCTGAAGCGTTGGAGGACCCGGATTGGATTATTGCTATGCAAGAGGAGCTCAATCAATTTGATATGCTGAAAGTGTGGAGACTTGTACCAAGGCCGAAAGGAAAAAGTGTTATTGGCACTAAGTGGATTTTCAAGAACAAAAAGGATAAAGATGGTATCGTCGTGCGGAACAAAGCAAGGTTGGTAGACAAAGGATATCGACAAGAAGAAGGTATTGACTACGATGAAACGTTTTCACCCGTTGCCAGATTGGAAGCTATCCGAATGTTTCTTGCCTTCGCTGCTTATCGCAATTTCATAGTATATCAAATGGACGTCAAGACGGCATTTCTCAATGGCAAGCTGAAAGAAGAAGTATATGTATATCAGCCAGAGGGATTTGTTGACAAAGATCGTCCAGATTACGTATATTTTCTCGATAAAGCAATGTATGGTTTGAAACAAGCTCCATGGGCGTGGTATGACGAGTTCTCAACTTTCTTGGTCAAATCTGGCTTCACCAAAGGATCTATCGATACTACTCTTTTCATTTATAGATCTAATCTTGATATCTTCTTAGTAAAAATATACGTAGATGATATTATTTTCGGTGCGACTAACAAATCTTTGTGTACTTGGTTTTCCGATTTAATGACCTCTAGATTTTAGATGAGCATGATGGGAGAAATCAACTTCTTCCTCGGCTTACAACTAAATCAGTTTCCTGATGGTATCTTCATCAACCAGTCAAAGTATGTATTTGACATCTTGAAGAAATTCAAGATGGACAAATCTACTTCAATCGGGACACCGATGGCTCATGGTGCCAAACTCGGACTCGATCTAGATGGAAAAGTTGTGGATCAAAAGACATACAGATGGATGATCGGATCACTGATGTATCTAACTGCCAGTCGCCCAGACATAATGTTCTCCACGTGCTTGTGTTCCCGATTCCAAGCTAAACCAAAAGAATCTCATCTTCTAGCAGTCAAACGCATTTTTAGATATATTAAAGGAACTCCTTATTTAGGATTATGGTATCCTAAAAGTTTTGACTATAATTTGATTGCTTATTCAGATGCAGATTTTGGTGGTAATCAATTGGACAGGAAGAGTACTTCTGGTCATCTTCAGTTTTTAGGTGACAGACCGATAAGCTGGGCGTCGAAAAAGCAAAACTGCGTTTCAATATCAACAGCCGAAGCTGAATACGTCGCTGCAGCTAGTTGCTGTGCTCAAGTGCTCTGGATGAAAACGCAACTTCGTGATTACAGAATGCTATACAAGACAGTGCCGATATATTGTGACAGCAAGTCTGCAATTGCGATATCAGTCAATCCAGTCCAGCACACCAAGACCAAGCACATTGACATGAGATACCATTTTATAAAGCATCACGTGGAAGAAGGTACTATTGAATTATATTTTGTACCAACTGAATATCAACTTGCTGATATCTATACAAAAGCCTTAGATGAAAAACGTTTCAATTTTTTGCTTTCAAAATTAGGCATGTTGAATTTAAAAGTTTAAATCTTTACAAATTTTACTCTATAAAATAAAATTTTACAGATTTTCTTTCTTTTGAATAAAACGTATGTCTAGGATCTTTTACAAGTTCTTTGTTTATATTATAGTTTTATATGTTCAAATTTCAAGTCTTACAAAAGTCGAAAAGTCAGCAACATGTTTGTAGCTTTTAATACTGCTTTAAAGATATGTGAGTCAGAATTTTTATAGTTTACTTTGCTTAGACTACCTAAATGATCAGAATTATAGATCGGAATGAAAATATGGGCTAAGCATTTAGACGTTGATCTGAGTAATTGAGATGAATAATAAATTCTTAAAATACAGAAATCTCTGGGTTTAAAAGTTTGTACCTGTGACTTTTCTGGTTTGGGAAAGTAAGTTCCGTGGGATGCTCGATATCTGGTCCCCTAAGGTCATTTGGTTTGGGAGTGATCGAACAGAAATCCTTCTATAGAATCAGATCGAAAGTCATGTTCTACTGGTATGGATGGGTTTAGAATATGTCGATGTAGTCTTTCTGATCCGGGAAAGTAAGTTCCAAGGGGTGCTTGACACCTAGTTCCCTAAGGCCAACTGGTCTGGGAGTGGCTGACCCAAATCCTGCAATAGGGTCAGATAGAAAGTTACGTTTACGACATGTTCTTTACTTAATGAACTCTCTGATTAAAAGATGCCAAAGTGCACATCGCTTAAAAGATGCCAAAGAGCACACTCATGTAAAGATGCCATTGTGCACACTGCTAAAAAGATGCCAATGAGCACACATCTCATGATACTTGGTGATATGTTTGAGTTGTGATAAACCTACAAATTTGTGAAAGTCTTAATTTTTGATGACTTAGTGTCAGTACATGCAAAGTTTTTTATAATAATTTTAGAACTGCATTTTTCTTGAAGCTAATTGAAGTTCACATGCAAGCACACTGAATAGACAAATGGAAGTTTTTGAAACTGAACATGTCTTAACTTGATATGCAATTATACTTGGTCTTGCATCCAACAACATATGTTTGATTTCAACTGATTGATAAATCTGTGAAATTTTACTGAGTAGATTTTAATTTGTTTAGTGTTTAAAATTTTATATGTTCAGTTGTTACAAAATTTATATTCAATATGATCATCTTTCATACTGATGTCTTTATGTTTGAGTATCTGTATTTTTTTGTATATGGTCTGTGCAATTTTCAAGGGGGAGAGCTTATCTGAAAAAGTTATCTGATTTTTTCTGTGTTTGAGGGGGAGTAAGTAAGAAAATTATCTGTGCTGATCAGAAGTTAAACAAGTATGTTTCTCAGATTTTTCTACACATTTGCTATACTAACAGTTAAATTTTTGTGCATTTGTGTAGGGGGGGTGAAAGGATTTCAGGTATATTTTTACAATTTTTTTTATGTTATGTTTTTTTTTTATTTAGTTTTGTTTTAGTTTTCTAGGTTTAAATAGTGTTTTTCTATTTTTATTTTCATTTTTTCCCGCTTATCTGTTTTTAATATCTGACTTTTCGGCTCATGTTTTCTCTCTATCGCTCTCTGTGTTCAAAATTTTAATCTGATTTCTTTTAGATTTTGCTTCGAGAAATCAAGGTATGTTTCGATTCTATTAACTTCGATTATTGATGTTGAGTTAGATTTGACTGTGCTTATTATCGATTAGAATATTCAAGAATCTGATTTTCGTTTTTCTCGTATTATTCAAAATCTCAGTTTGCGATTTTGTGAAACTTAAATCAAGTATTGGGTTTTGCTTAGAACTGATAATCGATCATCAGGTATGTTTCTTTTATCTTTAATTTCTTGTTTTGTTGCTTTAATTTTGATTTTTGTGGTTTTCGGTTTTTGTCTCGCGAAAACTAGGTTTCTGAACAAGGAAGATAGACCCGCAAAGTGAATTTGGCGCGTCTAGCTAGAAACGCAAAGTCTACTTTGCGCGTCTAACTAGAAACGCAAAGTCTACTTTACGCGTCTCACTAGAAACGCAAAGTCTACTTTGCGCTTCTAACTTGTTAAGCAAACTTTTTGTTTTTGTTTTCTTTGATTCTTTCAAGTGTAGTTTATGTATCAACTAGGACACGCAAAGTTTACTTTGCGTCTCCTCTTTGACACGTAAACTCTCTTTGTGTTTGGGTTTCTTACTTTGGTTTTTGGGTTTATATATCAAGTATGTTTGTCCCGCAAAGTGAACTTTTAACTAGAAACGCAAAGTCTACTTTGCGCGTCTAACTAGAAACGCAAAGTCTACTTTGCGCTTCTAACTAGAAACACAAAGTCTACTTTGCGCTTCTAACTAGAAACGCAAAGTCTACTTTGCGCTTCTAACTTGATACGCAAACTTCCCTTTGTGTTTTTGTTTGTCTTGTTTTGTATTTCTAAGTATAGTTTTCGGACCATGTTAGACACGCAAACTTACCTTTGCGATTCATGACTGAAACGCAAATTTGGCTTTGAGTTTCACGTTCAACACGCAAACCTTGGTTTGCGCTTCTAACTTTGCACGCAAACCATACTTAGAATATTTTTTTTATTTTTTGTCTAATTCTTTTTCATTTTGTTTTCCAGGTCTATTATGTCTTCTAAAACAAATACAGATCCAATGATTCAAGACGAGAATGCCATTCTCGATGATCCGTCTGATCGAGCTTCTCATGATACTTTCATGCCGTCTCATCCTTCTGTTGGAGCCGATCTTTCTGCTTCTCGTTGTACACCAAATGATGTGTTCCCAACCATCATGTACATGCCTTACAAGACGAACAACTATTTTGTGGACTTTGATATAATAAAGATCCATCCAGTTATTCGATCTATTCTTCGAGGACATCCAATTGCTCAAGCTCTGTCTTTTGTTGTTGATGTTCCGGAGGTCTACATTCAACAGGCTTGGAATTCAATAACAAAGAATGAAATGGCTCGTCCGCATCACTTTGATCTTCAAATCGATCAATTTGAATCTTTTCTTTCCTACAAGCGACTGAGATTGATACTGGAGCTTCCTGAGCCGAACTCCAGACCAGGTCGTACTACCTATGACAGTTTTCCATCAGAAGAGGAAGTATTTGAGGGAATTAAACAGCTTGGATATGTTGGTCAACTAAACAAAGTTACAGACTTTGACAAGTCTAATCTACCTCCAGTATGGTATGCAATGTTCTCTGTTATTATCAGGTGCCTGACATCGAAGCATTCTGGCACAGACAGTGCAAGTCTTATGTATCTCCGATTATTCCATGCAGTCTTCTATGACTTGCATGTCGACTATACTTTTATTTTTTGGACCGAACTCTCGGAGGTGGTACATGACAAGTTCACCAACAAGAAACGGAAGTTCATTCCGTTCATTAGATTTCTGAAACTTATTGTTCGAAGCATGCTTCGCAGCAATCCAACCATTCCTCGCAGGTTATCTTGGCCTCAGGTTCCAGACTCTGAAATGACTTATATTCAGAAGCAGAAGAGGTCTTTCAACTATTCTATGACCATTCCGTATGCTCTTATTGCCAACTACGCTGATGTTACAGATGAGGATGTCATAATTGCATGGAGAATGAGTTTCTGGAAGCTATACAAGATGAGCCTTCTCATGACAATCAAGCTGCCGAAAAAGATGTTGAAGTTGAAGCAGCTATTCCTGAACAAGAGCCTGAAGTTGAAAAAGAGGCTGAAGATGAGCAAGAAGTTGCAGTTTTTGTTGAAAAAGAAATAGTTCAAGAGGATGTTGCTTCTCAACAAATTGAGAATGTTCTAACAACAATTGTTTCAGAGTCTCCTATTCATGATACTTCTGATGATGCTGATGATGCTGATGTTAGTGATGTTCATGTTAGTGATATTGATGGGGATGATGATGATGAAGATTCTGATCATGATGATGATGATGATGATGATGATAGTGATAAACCAAGTCTTAAGGTTTATGAAAGGAAGGTTAGGACACCGGAAGTGGTTGTTTCCACATAAGTTCTCTCTGAAGATGATTCAGTTCCTGTTAATCCTTCAGTTGCACATCTTCAAGTAGATGAATTGGATACAACATTTAATCAAGCCTCAGCTTCGGTACATAGTCAAGCTCCAGCAACTTCACTTGCGGCTATTCAAGTTCCAGCTGTAGAGCTTACTTCTGATCAAGCTCGGGTTTCTACTGACAAATTCTCTACTTTGAATGATGTTATTCGACAGTTATCAGAGAGAATGGATGCAGAAAAGGAAGCTCAGATTCTGAAGTTGAAGACTTTCTTCAAAGGTAAGATGCCTGAAATTGATACTTCAGTGATTCTTCCAGAGATTCCTTTCAGACGCCCATCTGGGGTAGTTCTTCGTGAACCGTCTTTTGTTGTGACTTCAACTACTTCTCCGATTGTTACTCTTTCGTTTCCTTTGATGGTTTCTATGTCTACAGGACTTTCTATGTATGCTCCTTCTGGTACATCTTCAAGGTCTTCTCTTCATGATCTTCCCATTTCTGAATTGACTGATCTAATGTATGCGCGTCTACTGTCTATGTCACCGCCACAACATCAGGATCAAGATCTTCTTTCTTTGCTACGGAACTTCCAACCTACGCCGCCTACAGTTCCTTCTTCTGAATCTGACCGGATTACTGTTTTATCTGATGAGTTTCATGCATTCAGATCAGAAGTTCGATCAAGTTTTGCTGATCTTAAATATTTTATGACTCAAGCTTTTTCTGATATCTCTAACAAGGTTGATCGTATGGAACAAAGCTGCTGATCTGAGGTTGGCCCGTCTCTTAAGCGCCGACATGACCAAGATGATCCTGATCATCAAGGCCATGAGGGGGAGATGGCAAAGAGACCGAGAGTTGAAGGATCTTCTGAAGCTAGAGAAGATATTCAAGAAGAAGTGGCTGGTGATAAAGGAAAGAGTGGTGAAAATGTTCAAGACTGCAACATTCAGGACTTAGTGAATGTTATGATTGAAAATGCTGATATGTCTTCCTTGCATAATGAACTGAATATTTCTGAGAGTAATATTAACAATAATATGCAAATAGTTGTTTATATGGATCCAGATGTTTCTGCCAATGTTCATGAAGTTGAAGAATATGAAGCTGCAAATGATATGAGGAAGTTCTTTGCTAACTTCATAGAGATTAATTCTGGTGATGATGAAGATGTCAGGTTTGAAAAGATTTGTCAAGTCAATGAAGAAGACTGTGATGACATTATTATCATATCAGATACAGAAGATGACTTAGTGTTCATGGATGTAAAAGATGAAGAAGAAGCATATTTGTTATACAGTGATCTTCCTGCTCATGATGAGATTCCTGGATCAGCTAATGTCACATCTACTCTTGTTGCTAGTTCAGCTCCGACTATCACTATTCCTTCAAGATCATTTGAAGTTGGTCAATCGTCAAGAGCAGAAGCTGATGTTCCACCTTCTGATTCTGTAATTCCACCATCCATTCTAGAAGAAGGACCAGCTTTATCTAGACATCAAAGACAAAGGAATCTGCATCGTAGATATTTGGCATCAAGGCAAAGATCAGCCTTTCTAGAAGACACTCAGAGAAACATCTTTGTCTCTAGAAGAAGGCCGATTAACATCTATGCAATCCTTGGAGTAGAGAAAGAGTTAGATGCCTATCAATATGAGTACTTGATGTTCATCAAGTGTCAGCGCAAAAGGAATAATACCGTTTCTTCTCAACACTTGATTGTTCGAGTCATCAGTGTCACAATCAACAAGTTTGTAAATATCTGGTATCCTGATTTTGAAGTTGAAAGAAGAGACTGCAAGCGGTATAAATTTTCAGAGGCAGACTTCACTGACCTTTCTATAGATGATATTGAATTCTTATATGATCACTTCAGGAATCTATATCATAGAACAAAGGATATTTCACAAGTTTTGTTCGTCATTAAAAGATTCATACGATGACAAATCCGATTCTTTCGAGTTTTTGATTTTCAGATGGCCGTCGAAAGTTTTCAGCCGGTTGTTAATCTTCTCAGGCCCAACCGAAGCTTACCGAACTTAGAGTCTTATCCTATTCTCACCATTATTGAAGATCCATATGGAATTGTGTACAAGAATGGCTCTAATGAAAAATGCTTTCTCAAGTTTGAAGAAATTGCTCACTACTCCGATGGAACATTAAAGGTGATCAAGCTTCAGTTGGAGCAATGTCTGAAGGAGGCCAAAAGAAGATTTTTGGAATCAAGAGAAAATGCATTCTTGGTTGATAATGATGAAATACGACTTCTCCAGAAGACATTAGATTCAATTCAAGAGAGATTGAATCTCCGCTCAAATCTAAGACGATTGGAAGTTTTAGTTGGTTTGAATCGACTTCGTCAAAGAGAAGAGCGTCTGTGATTCTCAAAAGTCGCCTGATTGGTCTATGCTGTTTTTGAAGACCACGACGCCAATGATTACTAAGGGGGAGATTGTTAGATCTGTTTTTATAGTAATCATTGTATTTATTTTCTAGCCTATATTGTGCTTAATGTTCATATCTGTTTTGTAAAGGCTAGGGGTATTTAAGTCCCCTTAGAGCCTTTGTTTTGTAACTTTGAACCTTGGCACGCACACTTTTAATCAGATTACACTTTGCGCTTCCATATTTTTCTCTCTCTACTTTCTCTCTCTAAAGATTTAGAGATTCTTGGACTCTCACATATCAAAATGCATTTTTGACTCCTAAGTATCTCCTTGTTTACATTTTCATTATTGATGAGATTTTGACCTAACTTGGTATGTTGGAGATTCTTAGGGTTTCTTACCCTTTTGTAAAATAAAGGAATAACCTATGTCTTGGAACTACAAATATGAATGTTGTAACACCCCGATTTCGAAAAGGTATCATTTCAAGTTAATATAGAATCGGTATTTTAAGGAAAAAATAAGATATATAATTTTGGACTTAAATCCTAGATTTTATAGTCTTGATGGATGAAGGATTCAATTACGAGTCAACGGTTCTTTCCAGAGCAAAATCGAAGCTATAACGAAGAAGTTACAGCCAAAACAGTGATCGAGAAAGAAAACCGGGAGAACAGTGGACTTCGCGACTTATGACGTGACTTAGGGGAAGCGGGCGACTTAGGCCGCGACTTGAGGTCGTGTGGTAAGTCGCGAAATCCCCTGGTCGAGCATAAAACCCGATTTTCAGACCTAGAACTTCATTTCTTCATAACTTTTGCATCACAACACCGATTTTGGTGATTCAAGTTGCCATGGTTTTGTTTTTGAGAGATCTTCAAGGATATAGCAAATGATTTGGAGTCTATTGTAAGATCCAAGGGTATTTTGTGGTGGTAAGTTCCTTATCTCTCTCAATGTTAAGCTAGGGTTTGATGGTTTCACCCTTTTTCCTTTCATCCTTCATCTTGGGTTTGATTTTGATGACTTATGTGGTGAAGGTGATCTTGTAGATGTGTTGGATCTAAGATCTAGGGAGGTTTCTTGGTGGTTCAAGCCTTCATTAATGGTGATTCAAGTTTTGGGGGTAAAATCTAGATTTAGCCTAAATCTAGCAAGGTGAGTTCAAGTTGATTTGTGAAAACATTGTACATGCCAAAATGTCTATTTTAAAGTGTTTATGTGTTTCACATGAAATTATCAAATGTTGGGTTAGTTGGTAATCTTTGATTATTTGAAGTATTTAACTTTATAAACTTTGTAAAACACCTACATTTGGGATTTTTGGGTATTTTGATAAAGGTGTCACAAATGAATGTGTTTTGATAATTTATCGCATAAATAGATCTTTGGTCAAAGAAATACACTTTTAAGTGTTTGTCGGGTTTTTATGCATCATTCATGAAATGAGATGTTTTATAAAGTTCTATTTGTACATTTATGGGTGGTACTTGAAAGAATGTGTATGGTCTCATTTTATGGTTTTCATTCTTATCAGCAGTTAAACTTGGAAATGCATTTGGGATTAAAATGTTATTGGAACCATATGACTAACTATGGTTGGTCACAATGAAATTGTGACAAGTCTAGATTATTACTAGTGGATCCCTAGGTATTGAGTCGGCTTATTTTATTGGGATGTCTTTTTCCCTTTTTGTAGCTATGGATGCATTTGACCCTCGGGGGCCTTTGGTACGGTTATGTGAGATCGGTTACTAGCCATGGGTCATAATGTAGTCCTGGTGAATGAGTATGACTTGGTTTCCTCGGGGGCCCTCCCTCACATCTTAGTACGGACCGACGTTGTTCGTGGCCATGGATTCCAAGTATTTAGCTCACAACTCAGATTGTGGCCTACTTTTGTATTCCGCTACAATCCTTGGTAAATCGGGTATCCCCCGTCATCGCAAGATGAATTTTCGGACCGAATAGTCCTTTTGTGACAAAGATTTCATTTGTAAACTAAACTCTCTTGCAAAGATTTCCTTTTATTACAATTGTCTATATTTCTTCGAATTATAAACTGAGGTGTTGTTTTGAGGTATTTAGTTTTACCCTTGTTTTCGGTGACGCTTTGAGTTTGGGTTATCTCCCTTATACTATAATTTTGGAGACTTGAGTTTACTCATATTTTGGTCGTTTGTTTTATAAAGTTACTCAAATTTCATTATTCGAGCATTACCATTATTCTCGTTTGAGTAAGTGTTGGATTGCATTATTTCATGAAAGAATGTTTTGGCGTTGAGTCGTCCATCTATAAAATGCATATTTTTAGTAAATGAGTTGTTCTCTTATTTTAAAGTAAATCATCTTAACGGATCATGATTATAAGTTACAATACTTCCATTTTACGTTACAATACTTCCATTTTACGTTTTCCTTTATAATCATGATATAAAACTCTTGAACTCACTAGGCGTTAGCCTAACCTTTTTATTTGTCGGCATGTGCAACAGGTTCCGGTTGGGAATAGTTCTAGTGACACTGTGAAGAGAAGAGTGCTAGTTGTGTGCTCGAGAAATGTTTAGCTTGATAAAGTCTTCCGCACTTATATTGGAGATAGCGACTGTGATTGGGTTATAGTAACACCCGACTTTAGTTAGTCTTTATGTAAGACTTTAATTTCTTGTTGATGGTTCAACCAAGAATTGTATTTCAATTATGGACTATTAGTAAGAGATTTTATTATCCTTTAAGGTGTTTTTGAAAGTTTTTAATTAGTCGCTCTTTCCAAATTTTAGAGTGTTACAAATGTCTTCACATTTTGATTAATAAATGTTCAACTTATGGCATTTTAGCCAAGTTCATGTTTTAAGCATATTATGGACATATTGGTTGAAAAGGTTATTTATAAAAATGATATAAATGGTTTCTTACACTTGAAATGTTTACTCGGAAGGGAAACATATTTGGAAATGAAAAGATAGCCTTATGATTCATGTTTGGGCTTTGTATTTCTTATAAGCAGTTAACCACAGAAATGTGATTTGGGAAATAAATGGTGTTATAAACTATATGTTTGATTATAGTTGGTCACAGATGAAAATTGTGACAAGTCTAGACTACTACTAGTGGATCCATAGGTATAGAGTCGACTTATTATTGGGGATAACTCCCGTTTGTAGCTAGTTGAGACATTGGTCCCTAGGGTGGCAACTTGGTACGGTTATGTGGGACCGGATACTAGCCGTGAGTCATAAATGTAAATCCTAGCGAATGAGCATGACTAGGGATCATTGGGTGCCCTCCCCCACATCTTAGTACGAGCCGGTGTGTTCGTGGCCTTGATCCTAGTATGGTGAGATCAATAACTTGGAAAGTGGCTTACTTTGTGTTCCGCCACAATCCTTGGAAAATCGGGTCTTCCCGTCATCGCAAAATGTAATTTGGACCGTAAGGTCATTATGTGTTATTCAAATCATTTACAAAGGAGATTGGTGAAAACGATTTACTTATGTTGTATTTAAATTTCTTACTGATTTATCATATAAACTGTATGTTCTCACTAGGCTTTAAGCCTAACACTTTTTCTCAAATGATGTGTATAACAGGTTCCCTTAGCGGCGGTGCGCCAAGGGGTTGAGTGAAGAGCATGGTCTCTTGAGGGCATTTTTGGATGATAGATATTTTGGGGTCTTGGCGTTTAAAATAATTTATTCATTTTTGGAATTGGGTTGACAACCTATGTAATCTAGATAGAAATGGTTTAGATTAGTTTGTTGTCGATTTCTCATGCATCTTATACAGGTTTTGTAAACGCATACACTTTTACCCATTTTAGGTGGTTTGCTCCAAATACAAATGTCATATTGCCGAATTTTCAATTTTTAAAATTACCCGAATTTTTAGGGTGTTATAAGTTGGTATCAGAGCTCTAGTTTAAGTGAACTAAGAATGAATGTAAGATGTCTAGACTTAGACTGAGATTATTAAGTAATGATTTGTGAGATTGGGTAGAACCTCTAAGATGGGTTGGTCTTAGAGTCTACGAAAATTATGTTAGTCAAGAATTGTAGTGACGGTAACGGGAACTCTTACGTATCATATATTCATAATTTCACTTAGCTAACGTTATTATGAGGATGTTTTACGTAAGTGTGCTTGTTTTACGGTTAGTATGATTATTGGTGAATGTAGTAGTACGTTCCTTTCGTGCTTAATTATGTTTATCTCTTTCTTACTCTTACTCGTGCTTGTGTGGCAGCCATTACTCCATTATGGTGAACACTCGTAGTCGGTAGTTAGGCGACGGAGACCTTCGTGATGATAGTTCGCCCGAACGAAACTCGGTGGTTAGGGCGCCGACTGTCTTTCCTTTTGGTATGCCGCCGTTATTCACTTGGGAGGTGAAGCAAGTGCCTAGAGTGGAATTGGCATCCACGAACCCGGTTGTTCAAGAGGCAAACCCTTAAGCTGATATGATGGCCAGTGTCATGCAAATGATGACGTTGGCTATGGAGAAGCAGCAAGAGGCGTTTCTGAAGATGTTGGAGGGCCGTGATGTGAGCCTCCGAAAGCATGAGGTAGTGGAAGAAAATGTGTTAGTTGGTTATGGTGGCACCGGGAACGGGATCAGAACTGAAGAGCACAGGACTGTTGGTGCTCAGAAAAGTGGGAAAAGTTGTTCTTATAAGTCTTTTCTAGGTTGTGGACCACCTGAGTTCTCTGGTTCTGAAGACCCGGTTGCATGCGTAAAGTGGATCCAAGCGGTCGAACAAGCCTTCGGTTCATCTGAGTGCAGAGATGACCAAAGGGTGAGGTTCGATACTCAACTACTCCGAGATACGACGCTCACATGGTGGAATGTCGTCCAATCCACTCTCTCTCCTACTGTTTTGGCTCAACTAACTTGGGTCGAGTTCAAGAAGAAAATCTTGGAAGAATACTGCAGCGAGAGATCCATGGACCGTATTGAGGTTGAGTTTCGGTCTCTCGAAAAAGGGAACTTGACGGTAAGGGAGTACACCCGTCAATTCATGGAGAAGCTGGGGTTAGTGGGGCATGTGGCCTCAACATAGAAAGAGAAGATTAAGGCCTACCTCAAGGGCCTGCCGGCGGACATGATATCTATGGTCCGCAACTCGAAGGCCTCTAACCTTCGTGAGACGATTGAGGAAGCTCAATTCATGGAAGAGGTCTATGCTAGGAGTAAGCCAGAGAAAGCAGTGGCGGTAGGAGATAAGAGGAGGTAGGAAAGAAATTCTGGACCTCCTAAGAGGAATCGACCATTCCTTGGGAATCGGAATTTCAACAACCATCAAGAGGTACGGTGGTGCCATAAGTGCCAAAGCAAGCACCACGGCAACTGTAACCCCAATTTCACCTCTTGTGCCAAGTGTGGTAAGACCGACCATCCTACCAAAGACTGTCCGATCAAGGGGATTGTCTGCTTTGAGTGCAAGATGTCGGGGCATTTTGTTATCCCAGATAACAATGTAAATCAACAATGACAATCAATTTCAATCAATTTACAATTCCATTTCAATCTCAGATTTCAAATACAAACTCTCTTACAACTTTCTCTCTCTAACTCATAAACTCTTACAACTCTATCTCTGTTGTGTTACATGTCTAACACACACAACAAAGCTATTTAAACTAAGAAACAAAACATGCACGCTACTAAACAACACAAACGCGCACAACACAAAACTCTCACAACACAAAAAAACATAAAATACAAGATTGACTTTGACTTTTATTACAATGACTTTGACTTTGATGCTTGAGAGTTGACTTCAGCTTTGACTTCAATTTTTCAGTCTTCTATGATCTTGTATCCAACATATTTATGCTCTAACAATCTCCCCCTTTGGATTCAAGATCATTTCTCAGAAAATTTAGCAAATCATTCTCCCCCTTTGGTAGACTTCTTTCAAATAAGATCATCTTCAATAAAAATAATCATTTGAGCAATCTCCCTTTTTTCTTAGTAATCTTCAAACAATCAGAAATCTCCTTCAAATATGATAGATATGCTCTTCAACAATCTCCCCAAAGTTATCTCAAACCTCTTTCAGACTTCAGAAAGAAATTATCTACAGTTTTAGCTCAGAATGCTTCAGCAAAATATTTTCAAAGAAAATTTATGTAAATTCAACTCATCTTCAGAAATCTTTGAAACTTTTCATTTTTCAAACTTTCAATCTTTGCAATTCTCTGAACTTTGCTTGATCATCTCTGACATTTCGGATACAAACTTTGCATTTCTGACATTTCATAAACTTTATCTTCTCCCCTCAATTGATATTAGCTTCACTTTTCAACCAACATTTCTTGAACTGTTCTCCCCCTTTTTGATGATTAGAGCATTGTGATCATCAAAACTTGCAACAAGAAATGTCATTATCTGACCACTGATCTTTCAAAGTCTTAGCCTCTGATTCACCGCCAATCCATAAATTATTTATCTAGATCTTTTCAAATCCAGACAAATTAGAGTGTAACACCTGAATCAACAAATGAATCAGTTAATATGACTGTCAGTAACACGAAGTTACTGTGTGTAACAAATACACAATGGAAAGGAGCTTTTGTAATGTTCACTCCCCCAGGGTTTCCATTCAATCATCGAAACACCACAAAGATATTTCTATGAACGTTATGAGAAGAAAACAAATTCCTTGTGTTCTCGTGCAAGTGTTGAAAGAATTAAGCACATGATGATTGCTTATTATAAGGCTCAAAGTTGTGTAAACCATTGAGACAACAGTAATTAAACACAGACTCAATTGTGCATGATCGAAGTGTGAAGGTGGGGCAGACTTCCTTCTTTTTCAATATCCAGATTTTTCAAATGAAAACTAGATAGATAATGTGTTGCGTCCCCTTGAAAATATGAAACACTTTCTTTTTAAGAAGAAAATGAGTGGCTGGTGGTTTTTTTTTTTATCAAGAGTTGGCATAGGCTATTTGCCTGTTTCAATAATTTTCACGAAGAAATGTGAAACACTAGTAATGTGGTTGCCCGACGCAGAAAAAGTTGGTGCAGAGTTTGATATTCTTTTACTCTGATCTCACACCCTCTTTCTTTTTAATCATTAAGCTCACTTCTAACCAAACTCTCTTTTTCATTTTACCTCATCACTTATCCCACACTCATTTCTTTTTGACTCCTCACACTCGATCACTAAGGATTAACTTCTTGGGTAGGAAACACTGGTTATCGTGAATCCATAGAAGTTTCATTTAAGTCCTATACAATGAACCCATATTTTCCTATTAAAGCACAATGTTGCTCAAAAATGGTTTAACTTTATCAGTTAAAGCACAATTATACAAGTCAGATATATATATATGCTCAGAGATGTAATCATGAAGATTTGAGCATTTTGAAATATTGAAGACATTTCAAACAAGTATATTGAAAGAATGAAATGAATACAAGAAACTTGTTTGAAAATCTGACATTGTATGAAAAGATCAATATCGAAATGATATATCGATTAAGGCTTAGGTCAACAAAAATTGGATGTTGTTTATACGAACCAAAAATATAGACATTCTTGAAATAACGTTTAGAAATGAAATCACGCTCAAACTTTGAATAACAACCGGGGTGTCTTACCATCGAAAAATGTGTTTCAATTTAGAGACATGATAAGAACGAATTTCAACAAAAAATAAACCGATGTGTGTGAATACTTGACAGTATATAGATAAAATAATACACAAGTATTAATCTTTGGAAACACACGGCTTGTTGATCATGAAAGCACAAATAATAATGAAAACATTTAAAATCACACTTCCAAATCAGGAAACCGTTTAAGAATCAGAAGTGATTTGAACATTTAAGAACATGTTTTCTATGATTGAAAGTCGTCCTTCTTTCAACCATATATGAGATTAAGAATAGAAATAAACCTTTTCGATCTGTCTTAAATCTCATGAAGTCAGCTTAAAGTCATAATGATATGATCGTGTAAGCATCCTTTCAATCTGCAAATAGTCACAAGTCGTCAAAGTACAAAATTTATTCACAAAAACTTTATTAAAAAATAAAATGACATAAAGCAGTAAAACATTGAATGTACAAGTTCTGATATGTAGTAATCAGAAGTCATATTCAATACTCCTTTTCTTTACTCTTACTCCCCCTGTATTTATGCATTAGAAAATTTTATCAATGAAAAACATATGAACTCCCCCTCAAATAGATATAGATAATCTTGTCATCTCCTCTCAGTCCCCCTGAAAACACGAATACCCTTCAGTGCAGATATCTTTTCAGAATAAAAATAAAGAAATGAGGAAAAATAACAATAAGAAAAACTTTAATAGGTAATCACATATTATGTCTTGAGATTTAGCATACCAAGTTTCGAGACAAGAAAATTAAATCTCTTTTCGTCGAGAGGCTTGGTAAACAAATCAGCAAGCTGATAATCAGTGTTTACAAAATAAAGTTCTATTGTACCTTTTTCTACATTGTCTTTGATAAAATGATATCTAACATCTATGTGTTTTGTCTTTGTATGTTGTACAGGATTTGCTGATATTGCAATAGCGCTCTTAGAGTCACAATATATCGGAATCTTGTCGAATTTGAAGCCATAATCTCGCAGTTGCGTCCTCATCCACAACACCTGAGAGTAGCAGCTTGCAGCAACAACATACTCCGCCTCAATCATTGACGTGGAAACACACAATTGCTTCTTTGATGCCCAACTAACGAGTTTATCTCCAAGAAATTGTATATGACCCGATGTGCTCTTCCTGTCTAACATACAGCCAGCATGATCTGCATCTGAGTAAGCTGTTAGTTCAAAACCAGTATCTTTAGGATACCACAGACCAAGATCTGCAGTCCCCTTCAGATATCTAAATATGCTCTTAACTACATACATATGAGATTCTTTTGGATTAGCTTGATATCTTGCACATAAACATGTAGAGAACATAATATATGGCCTACTTGAAATTAAATACATTAAAGAACCAATCATTCCTCTATAGGTTCTAACATCAACAGGTTTTCCGGAAGGATCCATGCCGATCTTAGTTCCCGGTGCCATCGGGGTTCCAATTGGTTTACAAGTGTCCATTTTGAATTTCCAGAGAATATCAAAAATGTACTTAGCTTGGTTTATAAAGATCCCCGTGGAAAATTGTTTTACTTGTAATCCGAGAAAGAAGTTCATCTCTCCCATTATACTCATTTGAAATCTGGACACCATGAGGTTTGAAAAATCTTACAATATTTAGGATTAGTTGAGCCAAATATAATGTCATCCACATATATCTGAATAAGAATGATATCGGCTTTTTCCTTTTTAATGAATAAAATAGTATCGATTTTACCTTTAGTAAAACCTGACTTGACTAAAAACTTTGATAATACCTCATACCAAGCTCGAGGCGCTTGTTTAAGACCATAAAGTGCTTTATCCAGGATGTAGACATGATCTGGTTTATCTGTATTCACAAAACCTTCAGGTTGTGAGACATAGACTTCCTCCTTAAGAATGTCATTCAGAAAGGCAGTCTTCACGTCCATCTGGTAGATTGTGAAGTTGTTGTGAGCAGCGTAAGCAAGGAACATCCTTATTGCTTCAATACGTGCGACTGGAGCGTAAGTCTCATCATAATCAATGCCTTCCTCTTGTCGGTAGCCTTTTGCGACAAGTCGTGCTTTGTTTCTGACTACGATACCATCTTCATCTTTCTTGTTTTTCAATACACATTTTGTACCAATAACAGATTTTCCTTCAGGTCTTGGTACAAGTCTCCAGACTTTCAAGGCTTCAAACTGGTTCAACTCCTCTTGCATGGCAATAACCCAATCCGAGTCAGCTAGAGCTTCAGATACACGAGTAGGCTCTATATTGCTCAGAAAGGAATCATGCATACACATATTTAATGTCGTAGACCTAGTTTGCACCGGTTTTGATATATCTCCAATTATCTGGCTTATCGGGTGCTCTTTGGTCCACTTATGTTCGTGAGGGAGCGGATTCAATGTAGATTGATCATAGTTCTCATCTAGATATCCACTATCAGCTTCTTCTTGTTCAGCATTATTTGGGGGTTCAATTGAAGTTTCTAGTATAGAAGTTTCAGTTGGGACAGCTTGGTCGGTCTGTTGATTTTCCATTACAGGACATCCAACTGAAGTAGAAACTTCTGGTTCAACATTTTCAGATGCAACTTCAACCGTAGGAGTATGTGTGTGAATCTGAGTTTCTTTCTGAACCGGGGGAACTAATTCTGTTGATACATCTGAAGTGGTTGGATGATTAGCCGTTGAATCATCTAACCTGTCAACCACAACAGATTTAGGAAGTTTAGATCCTAGAAACTCATCATAGAAAAATTCAAACAATAAATCTAATTCAGATAAATGAGATGTATAAGTAAAAGCTTTATCCGAATTAGTCTCTTTAGATACATGTTCTGGACTGAATTGTCTAGAAGCTAAAACTCCGGTAAGTACGGGTTCTGAACTGCTTTGTTCAGAAGCCACCTCCTCATCAAATGTTACGTTTACGCTTTCGATAACAGTCTTTGAGCTCTTCATATATATCCTATATGCAGCAGATGTCTGTGAGTATCCAATGAAGATTCCTTCTTCAGCCTTCGGTCCGAACTTATTCAAGTTCTATCTATCATTCAATACGAAGCACCTGCATACAAAAACATGAAAATATTTAATGTTAGGTGTACGATTGTTAATCAATGCATAAGGAGTTTTACCAAACCGTCTATGAATAATGGAGCGATTCTGCGTATAACATGCAGTAGAAGCAGCATCTGCCCACAGAAACATAGGTAGATCCGACTGGCTGAGCATAGTGTGAGCGGCCTCGACTAGTGTTCGATTGCGTCTTTCTACTACTCCATTTTGTTCTGGCGTCCTAGCAGCAGAGAATTGATGTGTTATCCTGACCGATTCGAGATAATTTGCAACAATTTTGTTCTTAAACTCTGTGTCGTTATCCGTCCTTAGAAACTTTACTGACTTCTGCAAGTTCACCTGGGTAGTCTTCAAAAAATTGATGAGTACTTCGGGCGTCTCATCTTTTGTCCTTAGAAACTTTACCCATGTGTAAAGCGAATAATCGTCCACTATTACTAAAACATATTTCTTTCCTCCTATGCTTTGAGTTCTCATTGGACCGCATAAATCCATGTGTAACAACTCAAGTGTAGAACTTGTACTCGGTTCGGGTTTTGGCTTGTGAGCTTCCCTCTTCATTTTACCCTTTTCACATGCTGCACACAGATGTTCTTTTTCATATCTCAGCTCAGGAAGACCTTTCACCAATCTGCCTTTGACCAATTTGTTTATGTAACGAAAATTCAGGTGCGACAGCCTTTGGTGCCAAAGCCAACTTTGTTGCATCGAGGCTTTTGTTAGTAGACAAACCTGATTGTCAGTCTTGACCTTTGACAAATTTATCGTGTAGAGGTTGGACTTTCTAGTGCCGACCAAGAGTTCTTTTCCATATTCAGTACGCACCGAGCAACTCTTAGCTTTGAAATTTACCTCTAATCCTTTGTCATAGAACTGGCCAATACTAAATAGGTTATACCCTAATCCTTCTACGTAACTCACCTTCGTTATCGTTACATTCTCTTGTATCACGTCACCGTAGCCGAGAATCGGTGAAAATTGGTCGTTGCCAAAGCGTACATTCCCGCAGAATTTCTCTGTATAATTAGACAACAAATCCTTTTGCCAGTCATATGCTTAGAACACTCGTTATCCAAGTACCACATATGACGGGTCTTCATAAGAGAAATCAGGGAATAACAGATTTAGGTATCCATTTAAAAACGGGTCCTTTCAGTTTAGCACAATATTTTGGTATCCATTTATAGATGGATCCTCCTATCTTTTGAAAAACTTTTGAAACATATGGTTTATAAGAACCAACATGATAAGTACCAAACCAATTATCAGAAAATCGGTGAGAGACAAAATCATTCCGTCTATAAGTAGATGACATAGTAGTGGATTGAGATAATCGGAGTAATTGCTTTATTGAATATCGCTTGTAAGGAATTACAAGGTTTTGATTATTTGAAGCAACACTACCAATTACATCAGAAGAACTACTAGTATATCTATTACAATCCATATTAGGAATTGATTCAGAACTCTCATTTATCTTCTGTTTTGGTCGCCATTCAGTTTGACCTTCAGACCTTTTGTAACACCCGTGTTTTTGGTACGTCCCCAATTTTGGCTTTTCCCATTGTGATTATCTAGTCTTCGAAACCGGAGCCTTTGGATCGAAAAACGGAAGAAAATTGGGTTTCGAGGACCCGGGCGACTGTGCCCGCGATTGTGACAGAGGTCACTCTCGCGGGGCACAATCACTAGTTGTGTACCGCAAGTTCAGGGCGGGGCGCAACTATGCCCGGCGAGAATGACATGTGTCACTCTCGCAGGGCAATGTCGCCGAAGAGGTACCGTGTGGTACTGAACGCGGGCGACTATGCCACGCGAGAATGACCATGTCATTCTTGCAGGGCAATGTCGCGATCGGGCCTCAGTGCCTTAAATGCTTTTGTCCGAACTTTTAGCTCATTTGTTTATTTGGAGTGTTTTGAAGGTGCGTTTTTGGAAGAGAGAAAATGTAGGGTTTCACTCCCTTTCATTTATTGCTCTAAGAAAGGATCATCATTTGCAATTTATTGGGTTTGTTTAGGTTGGTGAAGGTGATTAGGAATCTTATGGTTGAAACTCCAAGTCTTCTTCTACATTTTACCTTCAAGGGTTGTAAACTAGGGTTTCTTTGTAACCATTTAAGGTGAGTTTCTTAATCCTTTATCTAATATAAATGTTAGGGTTTATGTGTCTATAATCTTACCCTTGCCTCCTAATCACATTTGGGTTTTTGTTGTGTTTTGACCTAACTATGGATTTTGGAGATATTATGGTTATTGGATTAAACTAAGTTTTATGGAAATGTGTTTTAAAGAAATTAATGATTTCCATGTTTACCTACTCATTTGATAACTAATATTTGTTACTTGGAAATGTGATAACACATGAAGTGAAAACTAGTGTTTTGGGAATATATCATGTATTAGACTAATCGTTGGACAAGTTGGCTTTTGCAACGGGATTTATTGTATTATCATTGATGGGAGTCCTTAATCAATGTGAGATAAGGACATGTTAATAACTCATATATTTGGGAGTTGGTTTTATGAATGACATGCATGATTAAAAATGGTTGTATTAGCATGTTTTGGTATTTGGTGTTAGTGCAATGGATTCATAGGCACGGTATTCCAATGTCTCGTCCAGACATTTGGTTACCATTGGCACGGGATAGGCATCGGGCTCCATGGTAAGTAGGGTGTGGGCCTATACGGTCGGGCAGCGTCCCATGGATAGTATGGTGTAATCCCAATGTGCTTGAGTTCCCCTGTTTTGGAACTCTCAAGAATAGACCTGGAGTGGTTGACTTGATGTTTTCGAGCAATAGACTTGGAGTAGTTGAGCTCGCTATGTGTTTTGAACTGTTGTCAGTATTTACCGAATGCTAATGGTTTATTGGATTTGTTTTGATTTAGCTCACGGCTAGATCGGCTACATGACTTCAATCGGGTATTGGGTCGTTTTGGCATGAATTTTGATATGTTAATTATGTTTTATTGTTAGAATGTTGGGTTGTTATACATCTCAAAATCAAAATGACAACAACGTTTCATTTTAAGTTTGTATTTCTTCGTTCTTATCGATACTTTAGTCTATGATTCACATATAAGTGCACAAACGACTCAAGCACCGTGTTTTCATAGACTAAAGTATCGATAAGAACGAAGAATACAAACTTAAAATGAAAACGTTGTTGTCATTTTGATTTTAGATGTTTCGCGAGCGAATACATATATTTGTCAATTGTTCCTTCGATTTCACAATTTTTCGCGCCGCATCGTGCGCGGGTATATGCCTATCTATACTATATTATTAAAATCCTTAAAAGGTTGGGTACTTTTTGGAAAGTTCAGGTAGTTTTTGGAAAGCCTATTTTTCCTTCCACGTTCCACTCCCCTATTCAATTACATTAAAATTTAATATTTCATTTACCACCTTTGCAATTAATTATTTAATTTACTTTATACCCCCTTGCTTTTTCATTTTTCATTTTACACCATTATCATGTTAACACAAATAATCGTATATGAACAAAAATGCAATTAAAATACGTTTCTTTTTTTACAAATTATACCATTATAATCGTCTCGTCAATACTTTTAAAACGAGCCTAATATTGAATATTTTTTAATTTAAATGTACTATAAAATATAATGAATATCTACGAATTAATTTATTTTATATTCATACGTTTTATTTTTTTCACCGTTAACATATTAAAAATACATAATCGTAGATCAACTAAAATATATTGAAAATACGTTTCATTACTATTATAAATTATACTATTATAATTTTTTCGTCAATAATTTTAATATAAACTAATTATTGAATATTTTAATGCATAGCATAAATGTGTAACATTATTTATATATTATCTATATCTATATTTATATTATTATATTAAAATTGTAATGTTTTTTTTGGAAAGGGTATCCTGGGCCACTAACCCCTGGCAATTAGGGCATTTGGTTCAGCCGCTAAAGCGTGCAACCCTGAGTTTATCCTCAGTGGCCACAAGTGCTGCTAGTGGGGCTCGAACCCGGGTTGAGCACTATGAACTCCCCAAGCCTTTACCACCACACCACAACCCTTGTGGTTTAAAATTGTAATGTTACATTTAACATCCTTACAATTAGTTATTTAATTTATTTTATATTCCTTGTTTTTTCATTTTTCATTTTACACATTTGTCGTATTAACACAAATAATCGTATAAGAACAAAATGCAATGAAAAAATACGTTTTTTTTACAAATTATAACATTATAATCGTCTCGTCAATACCTTCAAAACAAGTCCAATATTGAATATTTTTTAACTTAACCGTACTATTAAATATCATAAATATCTATGAATTGATTTGTTTTCTATCCATATGTTTTTTTAACCGTTAGCATATTAAAAATATATAATCGTAGATCACCTAAAATATATTAAAAATACGTTTCATTATTATTATAAATTATATTATTATAATTTTTTCGTCAATAATTTTAATATAAATTAATTATAGAATATTTTTATACGCATAAATGTGTAACATTATATCTATATCTATATCTACACTACTTTTTTTTGGAAGGCATAGCGGGATCGAACCACGAACACATGCACACACGCACACACACCTCCCCGGCGGTATCGGACATCCACGGGCAGCCCACTAATCCGCCCTTACAATTACTTATTTAATTTAATTTATATCTCTTACTTTTTCATTTTTCATTTTACACCATTATCATATTAACACAAATAATCGTATATGAACAAAAATGCAATGAAAAATACGTTCATTTTTCTACAAATTATACTATTATAACTATCTCGTCAATATCTATAAAACGAACCCAATATTGAATATTTTTTAATTTAACCGTACTATTAAATATAATAAATATCTACGAATTAAATTGTTTTATATCCATACGTTTTATTTTTTTTTCACCGTTAGCACATTAAAAATACATAATCGTAAAATATATAAAAAATACATTTCATTCTTATTATAAATTACATCAATGTAATCTCTACTATATTAAAAAAATTATAATAGAGCTTTTTACAAACCTTTGAAGGCCAAAATTTTAGGGTGTTGTTATCCCTACCCCCTCCTCACTCACAAAAACTTCCATACCCCCCATCTCCCTCACATACACCCCTCCTACTTCACTCACATACCCCCTATAGGAGGGGGTATGGATATAATTCACCAAATTTTATCCCCCATGTTCCACTTCCTAATTCAATTAAATATTACGTTTATCACTCTTACAATTAGTTATTTAATTTATTTTGTATCCCTTGTTTTCTTATTTTTCATTTTATATCTTTATCATGTTAACATAAATAATCGTATACGAACAAGAATGCAATAAAAAATACGTTTCTTCTTTTTACGAATTATAAAAATTCTAAAACGGTTATTGTACAATCTTTTGTACAATAACATTTACCACATTTACAATTATTTATTTAATTTACTTTATATCCCTTACTTTTTCATTTTTTCATTTTACAACATTATCATATTAACACAAATAATCGTATATGAACAAAAATGCAATTAAAAAATACGTTTATTTTTCTACAAATTATACCATTATAATCGTCTGGTCAATACTTTCAAAACGAGCTCAATATTAAATATTTTTTAATTTAACCGTACTATTAAATATCGTGAATATCTACGAATTAAATTGTTTTATATCCATACATTTTTTTTTCACCGTTAGCACATTAAAAATACATAATCGTAAAATATATTAAAAATACGTTTCATTCTTATTATAAATTACATCACTGTAATCTCTACTATATTATAAAAATTCTAATACAGTTTTTTACAAATCTTTGAAAGCCAAAATTTTCTCCCCAATGTTCCATTTCCTAATTCAATTAAATGTTACGTTTATCACCCTTACAATTAGTTATTTAATTTGTTTTATATCTCTTGTTTTCTTATTTTCCATTTTACACACTTATCATGTTAACATAAATAATCGTATACGAACAAGAATGCAATAAACAATACGTTTCTTTTTTTTACAAATTATACAATTATAATCGTCTCATCAATATCTTCAAAACGAACCCAATATTGAATTTTTTTTAATTTAACCTTACTATTAAATATCATGAATATCCATGAACCAATTTGTTTTCTATCCATACGTTTTATTTTTTTCCACCGTTAGCAATTTAAAAATACATAATCGTAAAATACGTTTCATTCTTATTATAAATTATATCATTATAATTTTTTTCGTCAATAATTGTAATATAAACTAATTATTGAATATTTTTATGGGTTTAGGGTTTAATAAGTTGTGATTCTTAAGTCATGGTTGATTGTTGATGACATGTCTATAAGGAAGTAACATCAATTGTTCGTTCTTCACTTACATTCCGCTGCATCGCACGGTATACGCCTAGTTTTAAAAAATCTATTAATCCTATTAAATATCTTCGTAATCATAATAATCAAATTTAATGTATGTCAGTGCTAACGTGTGTGGTCGGACCATAACCAACATCTTAAATATTCCTTTCTTTTTTGAGTTTTTTAAAATATTCCTTTTAAGATAATTAATTGTGTACTTTCCCTGCGTATCGAAAGCTGATAAATGTAATTTCTTGATTCATGTTTTCATTATTCTATGTTATTTTTCATTTTGTTTTTATGTAATTTTAAAAAAATATAAAAATCTTTGTTTGATTTTTATGGATAAAAATAACAGATAATAGTTTTGAATTTCATTCCCGCCAATTTAACCTGAAATGAAAGTTTGGGATTTTGAGGGAATGAGTTAATTATATTATATAAAATCAGACAATTTCTTTTATTTTCATTCTCATTAATTATTAACTAATACTTATAACCAAACATCCCCTTAAGTTTGAGAGATACTCTCTTGTATTAGTAAAAATCAATTTTTATTATGTAGTTGATGTTTATCAGCTTGTTATGAATTAGTTTCATAAAATTCAAATTTGAAATTTTAAAAAATTGTATTTGTACAGTAATAAGTTGTAAGGCATCGTTTGACAAAAATAAGTTAACTTATTTTTTGAATACATGTTTGGATAGACAATAAGTTAGCTTATAAGCTAGCTTATTGATAAGATATTTGAAGTAGCTTATGAGAAATTTTTGTGACTTTTTTCAGTTATGTCATTATAAATATTACTTATTATTTATTAACTATTAATTATAAATTATAAATTATAAATAAGATTTAATTATTAAAAATTAATTATAACTAATATTAATTAATATTAATTGAAAATTATTAATTAAATTATTAATTATACATTAATATTAATTTTTTATTATTTTTATATTATTGTTTTTTTTTAAATATTAATCAATATATTTTAGTTATTAACTACTATTATTTTTTAATTATTATTCAATTATTTATTTTTACTAATATTTATATGTAATGATTATTTAAAATTATAAGTTAATGTAGATTTTTTCTAAAATTTGTTTTAACAAATCCAAAATTCACAGTGTATATATATATATATATAGGGTTAGGTTCAGGGGAAAACCTCAAAAAAACAGAAAACTGAAGAACACCCTGATAGCCCTTCATCGGGACGGTATGCACTTGTGCATACAAGTAATTTGTAACATGCACACGTGCATATGCACAAGTGCATAAAAACCAAAAAAACAACATAATTTACCTGTAACATCCCCCGTCCCCGTGGTCCGGAACGGGTGATGTCACATACGAGACTTAACATAAATACATATCTAAATTCAGAGCTATTAATAAACTCTAAACATATATTACAATCCAAACTATCATACCTCAAAAGTCTTTATAAACTTAGAAAGATAAAACAAAGTGATTCTAAGAACTCCAAAATAACACGCTCGATCTCAAGTCCCGTCCCCGTAAACGTCACTTCGTACCTGCCGTGTCAGAAAACAAAAAAAACACGGCTGAGCACATAACTCAGTGAATGGATTATAATATAAGTTTGTAAATAATAATGAAAACATCAATAACGAAGCGGAAGACTTAAAAATTCAATTCGAAGAAAGTTCTTGAGACTGAAGTTCATAGTTCATTTAAATCAAAATAAACGTTCGGTACTATAATCAAAAGCAATAATCTCAAGAACAGTTCACACTTTAACTTCAAAATGTAATATAAATAAAGTCCGTCAATTCCAGTCGTTGTGTTCGTGGGGTGGCCAAACCACACGAACTGGGTCGGCATGCGGGCACACACAACGGATCCCCCGTGAATTTAACCACGGTCACATATTATATGGGTAAAATCTAGAATCGATTCATCCGCCCTGGAGCCAACAAAGTCAGCCAAGTCCTCCCAGAATGGGTTCACGTAAGCCACATAAGCTTAACTCTGGTGGACCGTCATCTGCAGGACGCTATGACAACAAAGCCGCCATAGAAGGCATCCCAAATAATGTGCCCATTTATTGGGTTCTTCTAAAATCAAAGAAAACTAAACATGTGCCACTTACCCAAATGGCGATCACAGAAATTATAATCTATATACTTCACATTTTTCATAAACAATCTCATACGAGACACATTTTAATAAAACATCAAAATGTTCAAACAATTGATTCAATAAACCAAATCAATGTGTATGTGTGTGTGTATAATTCCACATTTGTTGATCACGTTCGATTGATCAATCACAAGGTGGTGAACCACCTTTAGGTAGGGTCAACTACAACAACTAGTTGCCCACGATTCAAAAGAAATGAAATCCATACCTTGATTGGATTGAGATGCAACACGTGATTAATCGAGACCGACTACGAACTTTAACCCGTTCGATTGCCTATTTAAACCATCAATTATTAATAATCGCATAACCTAAAACTCAATGGTTATATTATAAGCTTAAGCACGGATTTTGTTCACGTAGACATTAAACCGATCACTTGGTGTGCGGTTAAACATCTAGATACAAATATTACCGTTTGATTCTAAACTTTACCCGTTTGTAATTTTGACAAAAACAAACATTCCTATACATATACATGATTATAACTTTGTATTATATAATCATAATCTACCAACCAACTTCAACTACCCTAACTTACCAACTTAAATAACTTAAGAAGAAATTTATACCTCTAAGAAGGGCTCGAAGCGTAGATTCCGAATATGTAATTGTTTCGTCGATTACTTCAACGGATTGATAGATATTTTAGAGAGAAGGAGAGTTCTATAGAGAGAGAATGAAAGACGGTGAAAACTGATTGAAGGAGACGATATGGATTGTCTTGTTTTGTATTTTTTTTTTATATTATATATATATATAATTAATATAAGTTTAGTTAAATGACGATTTTAACCTTTAACTATCTTTGATTGTCATTTTTAATTACGGTTTAATTCGGGTAAGAATAAATATACGTTTTATTTTAAAACCGGGTCTTACATTACCTGTATGCACAAGTGCATACCGTCCAAATGGAAGGCTACCAGGGTGTTCTTCAGTTTTTCGTTTTTTTGAGGTTTTCCCCTGAACCTCCGTCTATATATATAGGGCCAGGTTCAGGGGAAAACCTAAAAAAAACGGAAAACTGAAGAACACCCTGTTAGCTCTTCATCTGGACGGTATGCACTTGTGCATACAAGTAATTTGTAACATGCACACGTGCATATGCACAAGTGCATTATGCACTTGTGCATAAAAACCAAAAAAACAACATAATTTATCTGTATGCACAAGTGCTTACCGTCCAGATGAAAGGCTACCAGAGTGTTCTTCAGTTTTCCGTTTTTTTGTTATTATATATATATAATAACAAATTTTAAATTCTTTTAATATTATTTAATTTTTCTTACTATCTTGTTTGTATTAATTAACATGTTAATATGTTATATTATTATAAATCTGTTTTAATTAGATTATGAAATATTGTAATTAATTATTTTTCAAGATGTTCTTTTTTGTCACGTTACATGTTTATCAGCTAATTTTTGTCAAACGTTATTTATCCATCAGCTAGCTTATCAGCTATAAGCTAATTTATCAATTATCATCAACTATTTTGTCAAATATAGCCTAGATGATTTAAGAACTTTTATGTAATTTTTTTAAAAGTAACTAGTGTTGGCCTGTGCATTGCACGGGAGTAGGGGTGTACATAAAACCGTCAACCCGCGAAACCCGACCAACCCAACCCGCTCCCAACCCAGTTAAACTCAACCCGCGAACCCGCAAAACCGTCAAACTGCTAATTAGAAGGTTGAAATTGGGTTAGGAAAATTCAACCCAACCCAAACCGCCAACCCGCCGCTAATTTTTTTTATAAAATTATATTTTATATATATATATATATATATATATACCGACTAATCCGCGGCGACCCGGCCCAGCCCCAATAGACTGGACCCGCCCAGGTACGACTAAGCCCGGTCAAGATTGAACCTGCATACCCATAAACTGGTATGCCCGTAAACCTGGACCCGAAGGCCGACCCGAAAGCCGACCCAAGGTCTGGGTATCGCCGAAGTGCATCCCCCAGGATTCGAACCCTGGTAGATAGGCATATCATGCACTATCCCCCAGGGCCTTACCACTAGGTTAGCACCTCTTTGATATATATATATATATATATATATATATATATATATATATATATATATATATGTATGCAGTTTATTCACAACCCAAATTAACTTTAAGACTTATGGATTATAATTTATAATTAGATGATTGTAATTAGAGCTGTAAATGAAACGAACGTTCAGTGGACCGTTTGTGAACCGTTTGGCGGGAAGTTCGTTTATGTTCGTTCATTTAATAAATGAACGAACATGAACACATTTTTTTGTTCGTTTAGTTAAATGAACGAACATGAACAATGGTCTCGTTCGTTCATTTATGTTCGTGAACGTTCGTTCATTTATGTTTGTTCGTTTATATTTGTTTACGTTTGTTTATTATATAAATATATTTATATATTGTGACATTAATATGTAAAATCATTAAGTAAATTGAATTTTTAGAATTCTTTTTTTATCGCTCATAAGTTTACACAGTTTTTCATTTTGTTATGTTAGTTTTTAGGAACGGAATGATGAGTAACGGTGGTTGTTTTTTGTTCATTTATGTTCATTTAAATTTATTTATGTTCGTTCGTTTATGTTTGGTTAAGTATATTTGTGTTCGTTTGTTTATGTATGTTTAAGTCCATTTATGTTAGTTCGTTTATGTTCGTTTAACATCTTAACGAACGAACACGAACAAACACATTTTCTTAATGAATGAACACGAACACAAAAAAATTCATTTTTTTAAGTATATAATATTTATATACGAAAAATGCAACAAAAAAACTCACACACCCTCCTCACCTTTGGTGAGGTTCGAACCTCTGACCTCCTAGGAAGTCAAAGGCTCTTTTATCGCTAGGCTAAAGACCCTTTGGTCTAAAAAAATTTCATTCGTTTACCGTTCGTGTTCGTTCATTTGTTCGGTTAAGTTAAACGAACGAACACGAACAAACCCTAATTGTAATAACTAATAACTTTGTTGAGAATAATTTTATGTATATTACTAACCCGCCAACCCAACCCAACCCGCCATAACCCGCAAGGGTTGGGTTGGATTATATTTTTGAATGAGTTGGGTTGGGTTGAGATTTTCCAAACCGCCATAATTGGGTTGAGTTGTAAAAACGTCCCAACCCACGTACACTCCTACACGGGAGGATAAATTTTAAATAATGTGTAAACGATTTACATAATGTGTTGAGTATTGTAAACGATTTACATAATGTGTACATCAATATATTTTGTAAACGATTTACATAATGTGTACATCAATATATTAAATAATATTGTTCTCTTATTGAAATTATTTTTTGGGAGTTCTTTCAATTTAATTTTTTTTTACTCTTTCTCCCACTTTCTTTATTTTAGAGAAAGGTTTTGTAGAATCCATTGGAATAAAAAAACCATACCTAAAATATCCCTTTTATCTATTCTTTCTCAGTAATTGTGGATGTTCAAACAATCAAACCGACTTATCCGGATAAAAATCTCATGTCCTAGAATTCCATCAATGAAATTAATACACGTTAGATTTTATATATTTTTTATTTAATTTAATTTAAGTTCATATTCTCAATTCAATAATATGTATTTATATGATTGGTGAATATAAATGAAACGTAATAATTTGAGAGATGAGTTTTATTCTACCTATCCTACATGGTCTGAACCTTTAAAGTTAACAACTAAATAAACTCTTCAACGACTTTGTTGGTACTTTACAAGTTAATATATATTATAAAAACTTTTCTTGAAAATATTCCAATAATTTAACAAAGACAACAGGGTATTTAATTTATAATGCTGGTGCAATAAAAATAAAATTGATTAGAAATATAACGACGAAAATAAAAATATATAATATACAGTATAAACTAAAAAATGAATTTTTAAA
Organism: Arctium minus; assembly: GCA_954870635.1. NCBI lineage: Eukaryota > Viridiplantae > Streptophyta > Magnoliopsida > Asterales > Asteraceae > Arctium > Arctium minus. The sequence goes on from OX941084.1 coordinate 22,972,731, forward strand.
TAATTAACTATTTTGTTAAAATCTTCAATTAATCACTTTACATTGTAATATCAAAAATTTTACTTCATTCAATTAATCATCTTCAAACTCATTAACCATATCGTGACCACATCCCATGGTAATTACCATACCACAATGATGGTGCAGGTGGTGGAGGATACATCATCGACCTTTGATGGTGATAAAATTGCATATCAGGTTGTTGTGGAAACAATGGTGGTAGTGGTAGATTATTGGTTGACGATGATGGCAGGATGATTGGTCTTTGATAGTGAGTCGTACATAATATATCTCTACAAATTCTTTTATCAACTTCAGTCTTCACATGAGCTTCGTCTTTATGTGTCATAAAAGCTTTCGTGTCACATTTCTTTTCTTTTCCCCACTTGCAACGTGACTTTTGTTTCTTCTCCTTAGAACATACGTTTTTACAGATTTTGCAATTTTTCTGAAACCTCCTCGACAACACTTGACAATCACTTTGAACGTATAAATCTGTAGATTAATTAACAACATTCAATCCACATCAAATATGACAAAAAAAAAAATAAATGATTTCTATCTTTTGTAACCGGCAACTCAACTGATATAATTCAAATTCACTCGGTACAACTTGAAAATTTATCTGACCATTGACTTCAAGACCTCAAAGTATTAGTCGATAAAAATAAAAATATGTATATATATCTTATTCCCCTACTTCAAAAATATGATTGTGGGTTTTAAAAAATATAAACAAATTCTCGGTAAATAAAATAAAATATAAAAAAGTAGTTTTTCAAAGAAACAAAAATATAGTGGAATATCTTTTGTTCAGTTGCAGGTTCCGCCATTGACACCCGGTCGTTCGTCTTCTTCTTGTACTCGGATGATACATAGATAAGCTATATATATATTTATAGTGAATGTAGAGAATATTTTAAAATCTTTTATTTTCATTTTCGATTTTCGATTTAAATGTAAATATATTAAAAATATGGAAGAATATTTTTATATCTACATCGTTTCTATTTTATTTTCTTTGCACTTGGTTAATTTGGAAAATATTGCGGAATATTTTTATTTTAAAGAATACGATAATTTATTAGTGTATCTCGTTATATTTTATTTTTAATTCATATCAACCTTCTTTTTTCTTCATTTAATGCTCGTGAAAAAAAAAATATGTGTAGTAAATGAGTATCCATTCCACAAATAGATGATGATGTGAGATATTGTGCTTGGATAATGTGTACCAAGGCAGTATAAAATTGTAAATTAAGTAATTGACTTTAATTAGTTGTATTTTATGCTTAAAATGTTGTAATTAAGAGTTTTTTATGTCTCTTTTATAATATAGTATAGATATATTTAATATACTTTGTATTAAAAAACGAGGTAAATTTATGAAATTTACCAGTTACTTTATGAAATTTAAGAAGTTGTTTGTATACAATTTTTACTAATTTGTTACTAATTTCTTGATACAAAATATTTCTTTCGTTTTAAAGTATAAGGAAATATTCATGCAAAAAATGTACAAGGAGTAAATTGTTTAAAATGTAAAATTCCGTTAGTTTTTTTTTATTTTAATAAATCCAAAATTTTATTTGTTCGTTTTATTGAACTCAAGAAGTGAAAATCCGAATGTGATTAAAAAGTTTGTGTTCGTATATTTTCGTTCATTTGAAGAAAATGACTTCTTAAGATCATCTAAGTTGCTTAGCAATAATTTTCGGAGTTTATCTTGAGAAGAACGAAAGATGTTGAGTTTTTGGAGTCTCAATTCTTGGAAGAAGAAGTGTGGAACGCAATTAAAAATTGTGGTAGTTCTAAAGCTCCGGATACAAACGGTTTAATTTCAAGTTTATCAAAAGATGTTGACACATTATAAAAAAGGAGGTAATGAAGAGTTGGACTGGCTTTGGGAAAAATAAGAGATTAGTAGGGGGCTGCAATTCGTCGTTCGTTTCCAGAATTAGATGATTTGATCAATTTGGGGGACTACATAGCCTAATTGGTCTTGATGGGTTTCTGATTTGTCTCGATAAAAGTTGAAAGTGGTAGATTATGGTTTTACATACACAAACACATAATAAATCAATCTATAGATTCTTTATCGGTCTCGATGGAAAATGACTGTGGTATGTTATAGTTTTACACACACAAACACACACCAAGTCAATGGATGCTTTTTCGATTAGACTCAATCGGTCTCGATGGGTGTTGGGTTACAGTGATGAAGAACATGGTGTCAGGTTACAGACTTACGACATCGAAAAAGTGTTTTGGGGTTATAGACTTACGGTGTTGAAGAATGTGATGTCGAGTTACGGGCTTATGGTGTCATGTTGTATACACATACACAAATATTCATAAAGAATATTATACATATATACCATTTTACATAAAAAAAACAGTTAAACAAAACAAAAATATATCAAGATGGATGTCATATCATAGATAATGAATTTTTCATTTTTTTATGTAATTTGTTTGATTAAGATATGAGTAATTTTTAAGATAATTTAGTTTAGAAATTAAAGGGGTAAAATTTTTAATTAAAAATAAATAAATCAAACATTATGTAATTAATCGTGAAAACAAAAAAAAAGTATTTTTTTACCCCTAATAACTTCAATTAACCATTTTAATTAAAAGTTATATTTAATGTGAATTGTTATATCAAATAGATTATCTTAGTGTTGAAATTTGACACTACACAACCTAAATTTAGTTTTGATTGAATTACACTGGTTGTCCGTGTGGTTTGCATAAATTTTAGATTTGACCCCTAAAACAAACTATCTATATTAATGATCTCTAACTTTTCAATTTCATAACACTCAAGGTCCCTTGATTAACACTGCTAGTAAGCAACCATTAAAAAGAACAAATCATTATTTGGGCTAACTACAGGGGCCAAAAGTGTAATATACACTAAGACATTGTTTGGCAAAAATAAGCTAGCTTATAAGCTAGTTTATTTTCTGGGTACATGTTTGCATAAACATAAACTAGCTTTTTGATAAACCACTTGGAGTAACTTATGAGAAGCTTTTTGTGATTATTTCAATTATGCTATCGTTAATATTCATTATTATATATTAGCTATTAATTATAAATAAATATTAATTATTAAAATTTAGTATTAATTAATATTATCTGAAAATTATAACATAAATTTTAATTATTAATTTGATATTAATTTTTAATTATTTAGAATTATTGATAATTATATTAATTTTTTAAATATTGATCAATATATTTTAGTTATCAATTATTATTTTTTTTTATATTATATATAATGGTTATTTAAAATCATAAGTTAATATAGATTTTTTTTTAAATTTTGTATAAAATTCAAAATTTATAATACATATAATAATAAATTTCAAATTCTTTTAATTAATATATTATATTATTTACTATCTTTTTTTATTAATTAATATATTATTTTACTATAAATTTGTTTTAATTATATTATTAAGCATTGTAATTGATTATTTTTTTAGATGTCGTTTTTTATTAATTTTACATGTTTATAAGGTAGTTTTTGCCAAACTTGACTTTTTCATCAGCTAGCTTATCAGTTACTAGCTAGTTTATCAGTCACCAGCTAGATTATTAGTTATCAGTTAGCTTATCAGCTAGTTTGTCAAACATAGCTTAAAATTAATTGTTACTTAAATATTTTATTTAAAAAAATATTTATTATAAATATTTTTATCACATATTTATTTAAAAAAATATTCACATATAAAAACTAAACTATCTTTTTTTAACCTAATGTAAAATATTTTCTATTAAGAATTATTTATTGACATATTTATTTGAGTGAATTGTGGATTTGGTCCTCGTGCTTTGTTACTTTATTTGACTACGGTCCCTATAGTATGTTTATTGTGGATTTGGTCATTGTGGTATTTAATTTATCTTGGTCATGGTCCCTCTGACTAACGCATCCGTTAACTCCATTAAATCAGGGACCATTTTAGTCATTTTGCCTAATTTGTGTCTTATTATGATAAGAAAAATAAAAAATATATTTTTAACTATATGGTTTTAAAAAATTAATTATATTAAATATGATTTTATTTTATTATTTTATTGTAATGGTGGAAAAAAATATGGTTTTATTGTTTTAATGTAATTAAAATTTTAATTTAAACAAACTAGGTCAAAAAATTATATCTTATTTTATTTAGAACGAATAAAATAAGATATGTTTTTATGATTTGATTTATTAAATTAAAACTTTAATCATGTTAAAAGCGATATAATTTTATTGTTCTTTTACTATCATCACAACAAACAAGCTTATTATCGATATTTTGACACCAAAATCATTGAAAACCTGATAAATGAACTCTAATTTTATCATCTTAAAATTAGAGGTTCCAATTTTCATATTGTTTTTCAGTCAAAAATTAAAAATCAATTGTTTAGATTTTAACGAAATAAAATATTTAAGTTACAAATATTTTAACCTACAATAAAATTAACAAGTGTAATAAACTAATAATTACACATTTCTAAAACTGTGTGCTTTTTTTATTATGAACATTTATTTTGGGACGGAAGGAGTACCGAATAATGATAAGACCATGTCGTATCTTTCTATTGATGAATGTTGTAGCTGATCTTCGCTATTTTCTAAATGTTAACATGTTTTCATGTTGGTGTTACCTGACATATGATGCTCTATGTTTTGCCTTGTGGTTGTGAGTTAAAATATTCGTAACTTAAATATTTTATTTCGTTAAAATCTAAACGGTTTGTTTTGAGTTTTTTTATTGAAAAACAATATGAAAATTGGAACCTCTAATTTTAAAATGATAAAATTAGAGTTCATTTCTCAATTGTTTTCAAGGATTTTAGTGTCAAAATATCGATAATAAGTTTGTTTATTACAGTGATAATAAAGAACAACAAAATTGTATCGCCTTTAACATAACTAAAGTTTTAATTTAATATATCAAATCATAAAAACATATCTTATTTTATTCGCTCTAAATAAAATAAGATATAATTTTATGATTTAATTTGTTTAAATTAAAACAATAAAACCATAACTTTTTCCACCATTACATAAAATAATAAAATTAAATCATATTTAATATAATTTTTTTTTAAATTTAAAGAATCAAGTCATACAATAACATCCTATTTTATTTATTTTGATATATATATATATATATATATATATGTGTGTGTGTGTGTGTTAAAAATATATTTTTTATTTTTCTTATCATAAAAAGACACAAATTAAGCAAAATGACTAAAATGGTCCTTGATTTAATGGAGTTAACGGATGCGTTAGTCAAAGAGACCATGACCAAGATAAATTGAATACCACATGGACCAAATCCACAATAAACATACTATAGGGACCGTAGTAAAAAAAAGTAACAAAGTACGGGGACCAAATCCACAATTCACATATAATAATTATTCACATATAATAATCAAAATATTTTTTAACCATACTTAAAATATTTTTATTAAACAATGTTTTTTAAATAGAATATGTGAATCATAATTAATTTTAAAGTGATTATACTTTTGGTCCCTATAGTTTGTTCAAATAATGATTTGTTTCTTCTAAAAGTTTTTTTTGTTTTTTTTTGGGTAACCGTGGGTTTCCGGGCCAGCTTACGCGCACCGACTAATCCCCAGGCGACCACAAAAGGTCTGGAGTCATCGCAGGTGAACATCCATGGCCACAAGGGCTTAGGCAACGCCTGGATTTGAACCCTGAGTAGATGAGATTTTCCACTACATCCCTCAAAGGCTTTACCAATGCGCCACAACCCACGTGTAAGATGTCGACTCAAATAGTACGTACGTAAGTACGAGTATCGAACCAAATGAGTCAGGTATTAAACATCACAATGACTATATTAACTATTAACTAGACGGTGAAAAGTTGATTTAGTATTGCAATGGAATGATTCACAGATAAGAGTAACCACTAATAAAAACCAACTCTTGAAAACAAGCAAATACAGATTTGGAAAAGACGGTTGGGGGATTGGAATCCTCTCGGGTTTATTTTATCATAGAACAATTGGACTAACAATGGATTGGGTTGACTAACAATGAATTAATCACGAAAATAGTTATTATACTCTCTCAAGCTATTATAACAATTATAATTGAGAAGAAATGTTTCATCTCTCGATCTCGACAATTGATTCCCAAAAATAATGCAAAACAGGATTAAAAACTCTAGAGTCGAATTGGTATATCTCTATTCAATTCTCACCCTGGGAATACAACAATAATATCGAATCTTAATAAACTTTTTTCAATGGAAATTAAGATCAATAAATCGTTCACTAGTTAAGCAGGCTAATGAAAGCAATAAAACCCATGTCATATGTTTCATTGAAAACAAAAATAAACCCAATACAAAGTTCAATCACATGTTCTCATGATTATCCTAACCCCAACATTTAAGGATTAGTTCATGTTGGGGGTGTTGAAAAACAAAATACTAAGTGAGTGTTTGGTTCATGGATTTTGAAGGAATTCGAAGGAATTGGAATAGATAATTCATTTGACTAAATTCCAATTCATTTGTTTGGTTAACATATTGATCATGATGGAATCCTTTGAATTCCATTGAATTCCACAAATCGTGGAATTCATCATTTCTTGCCTAAAGTGAAAGAATTGAATTCCATCCAATTTCTACCAACCAAACGCTTGGTCAAATTCCATTGCAATTCCTTCAAAGTCAAATTCTTTCAATTAATTCCAATTCCATCAAATTCTATTATGCGAACCAAACGCCCCCTAAGAGAAGAAATTGAAAACCCAAACATTGTTCTAGACAAATGCTAAAAAGTAACAAAAACTCCCCGAGGTATCAAATCTCCAATCACACGTATTTGCAATAAGCTTCAATAATCGATTCCCATAAGATCTTCCCACCTTATCGTCTCTTCAGTCGCCGTCCACTCTCTGTAAAACGTAACCCCCCAAACCCTAGCTGAAAATTCGACAAAAGGGAAATAGGTCGCGACGCGGGTTCTGGCGCAAGTTAGGCTACGCGAAAAGTCGCCCACTAAGCCCAAACCCGCGCTGATCCAGGAAACTCGTGCGGACCCGCCGGAGCTCCTGACTTTTGCTTTGAGGCTTTATACTTCTTTCCAAATTTCCTTGGCTTATCATGACTTTCCCCAATCCTTTAACGTCAATGTTTTGCCCGATTTTACCTTGGATTGCTCTTCTTCCCTTCATTCCGTCTCGACCCGTACTTTCTTCCAAAAAACCAATTAATTTAATCACTATTTTCCTTGGGATCGCGCATTTTCTACTAAGTTTAGATCATAAATAATGTCGGGTTTTGGCATTATCACTAACTAACGGTGTTAACTTGAGAGACTTTAAGTGTTATTGAATTGAAAAGTTAAGGACCATCAGTGTAGATAGTTTGTTTTAGGAACCAAATCCAGAATTTGAGTAAGCCATAAGGGCCACCAGTGTAATTCATTCTTTATTTTTTAATTAAACATCCACCCCCTCTCTCTGTGTGTGTGTATATATATATATATACATAGAGGAAAGTTCAAACGATAATACTAACTATTTAAGAAAAACAACAAATCATGTGCAAAATCAAATATGATTCGACATTAACGGCCAAAAAAATGAACGCGAGCGACTTTGGCCGCGACTTAAGTCGTGGGCAAAGTCGCGTAAATCATATATGATTTTATATGTATTTGACCGTTCTCGTGTTTTCTTAAATAAATATTATTCTCGTATAACCCCATGTATCTTGTTATTCCCAAATTCTATCAAGTTCCTGTCATTAGAACATCTCTTTGCTCGCTTTGAATAATAGTCAACTGAAGAAGCAAGATTTTTGTTCTCTAATATGAGCTTGTGAATCTTTTGTTCATCATCATCAGAAAAATATCTCATCTTGAATTATCTTTTACAAAAAGAACTTGAATTTGATCGTTAGTCCAAAATGAAATCAAATAAATCAGAAAAACTTGAAGTAGAAATTTAGAAATTTTGATCACAATCAGAATTATGTCCCCCTCCGCAGACTTAGAAACTTAGGATTCGCAAGCACAAGAATTCGTAAGCTTCCAAAATTTGCAAGCATAAACTAATCAGAATTCGCAGACTCTTAAGAATTCAGAATTCGCACATAAGAAAGACCAACTTTAGAATTCGCAAGCTGGTATGCACATAATTCGTAAGAAACTTATCTGCGAATTCTAAGAAATTCGTAGATTAGACATTTGCGAATTCTAAGAATTTGTTAGTTACCCTTCTGCGAAATCCTCTACGAATCCTTTATTAAACCTGCGAAAACCTCTATGAAATCTCGACTAAACCTGCGAAATCCTCTATGAAATCTTGCCAAAACCCAACACTCTGCGAATTTTTCATGAAACCTTGCGAGTCCTTGACAAAGTCTGCGAGTTCTTGATGAATCTAGCGAATTCTTCAGATCTGTTTACGAATTCTTCAGTCTTCGAATGAAAAACTGATATGATTTACTCAAAGACACATCTAAACATCGAATTACAAATCCAAACTTTGAGAATTTGATCACCTAAACATCTAAAACAAATTACAAACAAGAATTTTAACAACAAACACTTAAATGAACAAATCAATCTATGATACAGTGCATTGAACTCGTGAACTCTAAACTTGTAAAATTTCAAAATTTTCAATCGATTACAGTGCAATATGAAAATTAAACTACACAGAATCAAACTAAAATACATTTCGCACAAACACTGATCAATTACAATTCAAAATTAGCACTAAAACTCAAAAATTGATCTGAACTCGAAGAACACGGAGACGAACTCATTTTCTTGATTTTTGATTTCAATTGGATCTGCTCTGATACCAATTGTTATTCCCAAATTCTATCAAGTTCTAATTGTAAAACATAAATCTAAACATGAATCGTAATCACAAGTCTTTGATTCAATTCAAACAAAGATTACAAATATCACTTTCTCTCACTAGAAATGTTTTCTAATCACCTCTTCTCTAATCTGCTCACTTCACATCTGAATTCTGAATTGTTACCTATTGATTACAAAGACACAAGGTATTTATACCCTCTACCAATTACAAAGAAACAAACAAAATACAATTACAAAACAACATTGACTTTGACTTTATTAACAAAATGACTTTGCCTTTCCATGAGAATTGACTTTTAGCCTTGACTTCTTGAATCTTTGACCTTCAGTATTCTTGATCTTGTATCCAACATATTTCCGCTCTAACATCTCTCTCTCTCTCTCTCTCTCTCTCTCTCTCTATATATATATATATATATATATATATATATATATATATATACATACACACACATATAGAGAGAGAGGGAGATTCAGGGGAAAACCTCAAAAAAGGTGAAAAACTGAGGAACACTATGATAGTCGTTCATCTGAACGATATGCACATGTGCATACAAGTAATTAAAGTTGTTTTTTTGTTTTTATGCCCGTGTGCATTATGCACATGTGCATGTTACAAAATACTAGTATGCACATGTACATATTGTCCAGATGAACGGTTACCGGGATCTTCTTCTGTTTTTTTACGGTTTTTCCTTGAACATGACCACATATATATATATATATATATATATATATAGAGAGAGAGAGAGAGAGAGAGGGGGGGGGGGAGGTTCAAATGAGAAATTCTAAGTGTGTGAAAAATAGAGAAATGATCCTAATCCTTCATCTGGTCAACATTTGCGGTTTTGACTGTGAAACACCGGATAATTCCTTGCATGGTCTTTAGAAGATAGAGAGGTATTTTCGTAAAATACGTTGGACGAGTTCATATGTGAACCTATGTGATTCACATATGAACTATACGTTCATATGTGAATCAATTAATTAGTTCATATGAGAATCAGTTAATTAGTTCATATGTGAATCTGTTAATTAGTTCATCTGATTTACATATGAACCTACAGTAATTAGTTCATATGTGAATCAGTTAATTAGTTCATATATGAATCACAAAGATTCATATATGAATCAGTTAAAAGAGTTCATATGTGAATTAAACTGGTTTATATATGAACATATAGTTAATATGCGAATCATACATGTTCATATATGAACTCTTCCCGTGTATTTGTAAAAATTACGAAACTGTCATTCTATTTTTAGAATAGCCGCAACTTTTGACCAGTCAAAGCCGCAATTTTTGATCAGTCAAAGACGCAATATTTGGCCATTCAAATCCGATCTTGACCGTATGAATGACTAGGAATTAATTCTCTATTTCTTACACATTTAGCATTTCTCATTTGAACATATGTCTCTCTCTCTCTCTCTCTCTCTCTCTCTATATATATATATATATATATATATAGGGGCGTTCAAATGCAACCACTTAAATGATGCAATCAATGCAACCCTTGTATCCATCACTCATTTATTTTTACTTTTGTAATTAAGAAAAAAGAAAAAAAACTGGAAATAAAATGAGTGGTAGATAGATAGTTTGTATTAGTTGCACCATGTAAAGGGTTGCATAATAACCAATATTTATATATATATATATATATATATATATATATATATATATATATATTCACTATGTTATAGAATATCTAATAAGAACTTCAAAAGTAACATGTATTGTTTATTAATATAAATATATTAATATTGAAGATTATAAGTTAATTATAACTTGTATAATTTGTTAAAACTTCATAAAACTTGTTGATAAACTTCATAAATTTATCTATTTTTTAATAATCTAAAGTATAATTAATTGTTTAACTAAATAAATTATGAAAAAATAAAAGTTTCTTTTCTTTCATTCGGTACCACATTGATATATATTTTTTTCAATTTTCAACTGGGTTTTTAATTTTTCGATCACATTGTATATGCACATACAAGTATATCTATACTTATATATTTATTGTTTTATAAAATATTTACATCATGTTAAAAAATAAATAAATTAAAGTTCACATTTAGAGGTCGTTTACTAATCGCTTACCAGATGGTAAAATTCATCACCTTTACTTACTTTATCGGATAACATTATCGACCATCAAAATGGATTGTTGGTAATCGTCTATCACCCGGTCAATGCTAAAGTCACCGCTCTCACTTATCATGTAATACTCTCGATTCTTGTCGTGTCTTGTCTCTTACCATGTAAGATTTTCGATATATTTACTATATATGCTCACCCGAAAAAGTAAGTTACTCATTGAACGTTTGGTAAACCGGTCATTACTATTTATTATTACAACATACAACTTATTATAAATGTATGTTTGAACTCTATAAACGATAACTAATCGAAAACCAACCCTGAATATATAGATATACTTCTAGGATTAATATAAATATATAATGTGTGTATATATACATGTATATGCATATGGATATGTAATGTCATATAATAATAATAATAATAATAATAATAATGGTTAATAATGAAAGGATATAGATGAGGGCATGTTTATGGTTCGTTTATGGGAGACAGGAGTTGAAAAACCAATCAAGACAACACAATGAATGAGAATGATCATGCCAAGCCAAGCAATGCATCTTCTCTTGCACGTGTGAATACAGACACACTAAGGTTTTTCCAACGTGGCACACCCCAAGATCCTCTGCTGTTGCCAAACCTCCACTTATTATTTTAAATTAAACAAACTAAAATGTTCCACGTATCAAAACATATATACAACATCCATAGATTTTTAAAAAAATTATTTATTGTGAATATTACACCATTAATTTTTAAAATATTTTTTCTATCTCTTGGTTTTAAAATTTTTTATTGGAGGACTAGATATAGAAAATAATTTCTCTTCCTTGGTAATTTTTTGGGGAGTTCTTTAAATTTGGAGAATTTTATATTGATTATGTCCTCATTTCTATACTTTAAGAGAACGTTTTGAAGAAATCTCTTGAAGCATAATTAAAGAAAAATCCAAAATCTCCATTTTCTTCATTTTGGAGTATCTTTTGATGATGCTCTTTATAATACCCTCAAATCTGGAAAGAGAAACAAATTTAAAATTTTCAATAATACATCGAATAAGGTATAAATCTCTTTCTATAGATCAGTACTTGAATTACCTCAAATCGTGAATCTAAATTTAATATTAACAACTGATAAACCAAGTCTTACATAGAGACTAGGTTAAGATCGGGTGTTACTAAAACCCAATAACAGTCGATATCTGCAAATACGGAAGATGTCACCAAATAGCTAGATCATTCTCATGTTTCTAACTAGCACTCATCTCATCGCAGTGTCGTTAGTACCCTTTCTCAACGAGGACATGATACACATGACGACAAATAAAAATGGTTAGGTTTAACACCTAGTGAGTTCAAACAGTTTCCATCATAAATATAAAACGGTAAAACTGAAGGACTGCTTATTTAAATTATAATTTTCAAAATGAAATGTATTATAAATAAAAGTGACATCTTTCACAAAATCCACAATTTCTGTGATGAAATCTCATCAACCGAAACAATCATTTAACATGAGACCAAAACCTAATACTCACAAAAAACGTGAACGATGTTTAATATTCAAATACTAATAACATGGATAAAACTCTATTATCCAAAATATCAAAAAACATGGATAAAACTCAATACACAAAACCACAAATCATTGATAACAATCCATACTCAAGATGTCATCGGAAACATGGATAAACTATATATCCAAAATCAACACCCTTCAGTGACGGGGGAGACCCGATTCCATTGAACGTGGCGGGAACATAAAAGTATTGTAACACCCGGAAATATTGATGAGAAGTAAACCCAATAATTAATATCCACTCCTTTAAATCATGCCTTCTCATCGTCGGTTTCGTCGCAATAAAAGTTGGATTTTTGGGGCTCGGGCGTGCTGGGCGACAGTGCCCGGCGACTGTGCCACAAGGCACTATCGCAGGGCATAGTCGCGGGGGGCTTAAGCCATTCGGTACACCTTCGGCGACAGTGCCCGACGAGAGTGCCAGGGTCACTGTCGCATGGCATTCTCGCGGAACAAACCCCGTTTTCGGTACATTCCAGGCGATTGTGCCTGGCGAGTATGCCATGGCACAATCGCGATGTCAAGGTCGCCGATGGGTAGCAGGGAGCTTTTAAGCTACGTTTTTGGCATCTCATCCTCAAAACTCCTCACCCATTTCAAAGAAAATGTTCTCAACTTGAAGACTTCCTTTGGAGATGTTTTTGGAGCATTCATCCTCAAGCTAGAGATTTTTAAACTTAGGGCTTCAAACACTTCATCTCTAACTTTCTCCAAATTTGACTAAGTTTCTAAGGTTTTTATCAAAACATATTTGGTGAGTTCATCCTCCTCTTCTCTAAACATTTATATGGGTTATAAATGTTCATTTGATGACCTCCTAGTGTTTATGTTTCGCAAATTTCGGATTTGATGATTTTGGAGAAATTATGTCAAAATTAGGGTTTTGGCTAAAATGGGAATTTTGATACAAAATGTTTGGGGAATGATTTTAAATACTTGAATATGATTATTTATGTGTGGAAACTTGTGGACCTAGGTTTTTGGAAGTTTTTGGCTTGAAGATCCAAGTTTCTTTAAAGGAGCTCAGGTTGGGGGAAAATCTAGATTTTGCCTAAATCTAGCAAAGTGAGTTCAAGTTGATTTATGAAAACGGTGTACATGCCAAAATGTCTATTTTAAAGTGTTTATATGTTTTACATGAAATTATTAAATGTTGAGTTATTTGATGAATTTTGATTATTTGAAGTGTCTAACTATATAAACTTGTAAAACATCCACCTTTGGGATTTTGAGCATTTTGATAAATAAATCATATATTTTGGTATCTTAATGATTTATTTCATGGAAGTAGATTTTTGAGTATAAATGTATTTCATTGTGTATTTTGGAGAAATGTTTGATTTTGTGTTATAAGACGTTTTGAAAGGATAAATGTTATAAACTCACTTGGAAAATGTTTTGTCCCAATCTAAATTATGTTGGAGTTATCTCCATATTTTGGATCATGGGTTTTCATAAATGCGGTTTGTTTATGTTCGATTTCATTTTATGATTTTCTTACAATTGGTCTTTTGATTTGTTGAGCCTATGGCTCGGTTTGGACCTCGTCGGGTCTTGGGGACATTTGCCTAATTTTAATAGCTCACTGTAGAGCTTTGGTTATGATTTGCATTTATTGCATTTTATTTGAGAAATACATGTTTTGGATACACTAGTTCATTCATTTGGAGTCATGTTAAGTTCTAGACTGTAGTGCAATGGATCCATAGGCACGGTGTTCTTAATGTCCCGTTTTGGACAAGTTCACCACTTTGACACGGAATAGGCATCGGGTCACCATGGTAAGTAAGGTGTGGACCTATATGGTCGGGCAACGTCCCATGGACAGTAAGGTGTAATTCCATTGTGCATAAGTTCCCATTTTGGAACTCTCAAGAATAGACTCAGAGGGGTTGACTTGACGTTTCGAGCAACAAACTTAGAGAAGTTGAGCTCGATATGTTTTATGAGTATAATTCATACGTTTTGGTTTTTCTACATAGTTATGTGACCTACTTTTGTGTTCCGTCACGTGCAATGTAATCGAGTCTCCCCCGTCACCGAAAGGTGTTGTTTTGGGTATGGAGTTTTATAATCCATGTTTTCGGTGACGTTTTGAGTATGGGTTGATATCCATGTTCTAAGGTTTTGGATATTGAATCTTATCCACATTTTTTGGATGTTTTGGATGATAGAGTTCATTCACGTTTTCAGTATTTGGTTGTTAAAGTATAAATTATATTTTGCGTGAGTCTTGGGTTTGGATTTATATTCGAAGGAACGTTTTGTATCGTGGTTTTAATCATGAAGATCATGAAGGTTGGAAAAGAGATTGCTTTCAGACTTAGGTGTCGTTTGTTTTTTAAGAGGTATAAAGTCTAAAGTCTTATCTTAGTTATGATTAATAAGAGGTTGTGTGTAAAAAGGTCTAAACGATTCAGACTTAAGAGCTATTAAGAGGCTTTTTTGAAAAAACAAACAACCCCTTAATGTAATTTATTTTGGGAAATCACGTTTTAAATAACACTCTTAAAGTTTATTGTTTTACATATCTATGGTGAAAACTCCTGAGCTCACTAGGTGTCAAGTCTAACCTTTTATTTATCGGCATGTGCATCAGGTTCCAGTTGGGGAATGGTTCTAGCAATACTATGAAGAGATGAGCATTAGTTTTACACAAAGGTAAGTAGTTCGGTGAAGTATTCCGTAGTTTGGAGATAGTGACTGTTATTGGGTTTTAGTAACATCCGTCCCTATTATAGACTGTGTATAAAGATTGAAATGTGTTTGTTGAAGTTAAACCTTAAATTGTTGTTGCAGATGATTCAGTTATCGATGTATTTAGAAAATTTTAAATTAGTTGTTATTTCCAGATTTGAGGGTGTTACAAGTATGTCACATATCTATGTTATCGAACTACACCTTAGATCACTAGCTTTAGTGCACACTATATTAAGCGTCACCTCAAGTCCCTAATACCTTTAATGTTACGCCACTTATCAGACGTCACCTCCAGGTCACAGTACCTCTAGTGCACACGCCCCACTAGGCTTCACCTCAAGGATACCCGATCTTAGTGACCATTCGCTATCTAGTAGAGTTCCAACCTCCAGGTTCCCGTTTGAACTTTAGTCTTTACTCACTAGCAATCAAGATAGGAACCTCAAAACCTCTTACTTGATAAGTGATAACACAAAGCATTTAACCCTCATGCATAAGGGTTAAAGCATCAAACCAACAATATTCACGGCCCGACTCATAAGGGTTCTCCTCCGAATACCGAGACAACCATAATTCCTTCTTGAACATGGGTCACAAAGTGAGAACATCAAAACTCCTCACTTACCAAACACGACTGACTCTTATGCCTATGGGTCTAATGCATTACAATCTAAATTACATGACTTCAAATAAATGACCAACACACTTAAAACATGTAATTCTGAAATAAAAATGTAATAAATGCATATCATGTCCAAGGTTCAACATATAGCAAATTAAACTAGAAAAATGTCCCAAAAACTCAAATGAACCAAGATCAATTTAAAATACCCCACACTTATTTGATCATTTAATAAAAGTTAACATAAGTAATAAAATGCAATTAACCAACGTTTATGTAAACACATACTTCAAAAATATGATTAACTCAAACTCATCATTGGTTGAGGCACACCATTTTCTAAATGAAATCATACCCTTAAGTGACATTTGGTTCGCAGATTCTGAAGGAATCTTATGAAATTGGAATGTTGAATTCCATTGACCAAATTCCATTCATTTGTTTGGTTCATTTTTTTTCATGGAAAGAATCTCTAAATTCCATCAAATTCCAGAAATGAGAGAATTTAACATTTTTTTAGCAACTACAAGGTATTTTGATGGAATGAATTTTTTTTCTTCATAATACCACATATGCCCTTAATCCAATATAATCTAATCATATAAAACCAATCTGATTAAACCACGCCTCTATCGATTACTTTTCCAAACCACCACCGACCACCGCCAACCACCGCCGACCTGAACCATCACCGCCCACCTCCAATCTGAACCACCGTCGATCTGAACCATCGCCGACCACCTCCGATCTGAACCACCATCGACCTGAACCACCGCCGATCTGAACCACTGCCGACCACCACTGATCCGAACCACCGCCAACCACCACCGATCTGAACCACCGCCGACCACATCCGATTTAAACCACCGCTGACCACATTTAATCAAACCACCGTTATGAACCACCACCGACCACCGTTACAAATAAAGTATTTTTAATGGCTATTTTATTAAAGCAATTTTGTTTAAAAAAACAAAATTATCAAAATTAAGGATATTTTGGTCATTTATCAACATTTCATTCCAATTTCAAAGCTACATTTTGTGAACCAAACAGACATATTCCATTCCAATTCTATCAACCAAAGAGGTGGTCAAACCTGACAACACTTCATTCCAATTCCTTCAAAGTCAAATTCCTTTGACATATTCCATTTTATCCAAAAACATTTTGCGAACCAAACACCACCTTATATTTCCAAAATGTCTCATAACACAATAACATGCATTTTCTAAACGGTTTATAAAACCAAATACACCAAAATGCATTAATATCAATAATCTCCATTTGTACTATAAAATCACCACAAGAACACATTCTTGTGATTTAATTATCAAAATGTTCAAAAACCCAAATATAAGCATTTTACATGATTTATTAGCCCAAATTTACCAAATGTGCAAACTTCATCAAACACTCAATAAATTTGATAAATATCAAATAAATGTAACACCCTCAAAATTTGGTAAGAGCAACTAATTAAAATTTCGATAATACATCAATTAAAAGGTAAATCTCCAAAATAACACTTCTATTTAATCTTAAACAAATTCAAACTCTCAAATAATACACGAAGACTAAATCAAGTCGGGTGTTACTTAATCCTCGAACACAAGCTGCTCTTCCCGAAACAAGTGCGGAAGACTTCACTAAGATAACCACCTCTCGAGCACACGACTAGCACTCCTCTATACACAGTGTCACTAGAGTTATTCCCAACCGGAACCTGTTGCACATGCCGACAAATAAAAAGGGTTAGGCTAACGCCTAGTGAGTTCAAGAGTTTTCATCATTATTATAAAAACCATTAAACGGAAATAATGCAACTTAAATCATGATCCTTTAAAATGAATTACTTTAAATATGAGAGCGGTCCGTTTCCAATATTATGCAATTTATAAATGGACGTCTCAACGCCAAACGTTATTTCGTGAAGTAATGTAACCCAACACTTACTCAAAACGTGAATAGAAATCAAACTCTCCATTTATGAAAATGCGGTTAAAACAATGTATCCCGAAACACCCAAAACACGGGTGTGGCATAATACTCAACCCATAAATCCTGGATAAAATCCAATATACATAACGCCACCGAAAACTTGGATAATAAAACTCAATACCCAAAAACAACACCTTTCGGTGACGGGGGATACCCGAATTCCATCGAATGTGGCAAGCACACAAAGTTAAGCCACGTATCGATGTTCTCGAGCTTCACATAAGACCATGGTTCCCCGTATACGACTCCTCTGAGCTACCACCGCAAGACACCACTGATCCTAGTGTCTACTCGACCTCTAATGAGTGTCACAACCAAAGCCACAAGTCCCCGTATCCGGCTCACAATGGGCACCACCGCAAGACTTAGCTCCGTATACAGCTCTGCAGAGCACCACCGCAAGCTTACATAATCAACAACATGACTTGGGGACCACTCACTAGAATTCAAACGCGGACACTAAATTCCACGATGAGTAACCAGACTGGATTACAAACGGGAATCGAGTTCAACCACCCACGATATCTACCTCGAGCCCTCAATAAAGGTTACACGGTCGTCGAGTTCAACCACCCACGATATCTACCTCGAGTCCTCCCGCTGTCCATAACAATATCCAGTCCCAAAACGGGGATAAAGTCCCCACTACCCAACTGACTCATATGCCTATGGATCCAATGCATTACAGTCTAAAACATTACATGACTCAAAAGAATGAACTAACGCATTCAAAACATGTAACTCTCAAATAAGATGCAACTAAGTACACCATACTTCCAAGGCTCCTTAACGAGCTACCAAAACTGAACAAATGTTCCAAAGACTCGTTTGAGTGAAAACCAAGCCCCAAAAGGCATAATGAACGTTTGGCTAAAATATGAGAGCCAATATGGTTATATAAACCAAATTAAATCTTTCCCCAAAATCTTTATTTCTCAAATCACCATTGGCCTTCGGCCCAAAACTCAAAAAGATTATTATTTCCAAAATGTTCCCAAGGTCGGGAATGACTCATCCCAATGACTCACACACTCTTATTTTCAAAGTGCCCATATATATGAATGATGCATAAAAACCCAACAAGCACTAAAGTGCATTTGTGACCAAAAATCCATTTACACAATAAATCATTAAAACACTATCGTTTATGACTTATTTATCAATATGCCCAAAAATCCTAAATGTGGTATTTTACAAGGTTTAATAAGCCAAATACTTCAAATAACCAAAAGTTACCAAATAACTCAACAGTTGATAATTTCATGTAAAACACATAAATGCTTTAAAATAAACATTTTGGTATGTACAACGTTTTCACAAATCAACTTGAACTCACCTTGCTAGATTTAGGCTAAATCTAGATTTTTCCCCACTTAGAGCTTCCTTGAAGAAACTTGAATCCACAAGCACGATTCTTCCAAAACCTAGATCCACACATTTCCAACCATAAATAATCATAATCAACCTCTTTAGAAATGTTCCCCAAACATTTACATGAACTTTTCATCTTATACCAAAAACCCTAATTTCCCATACTTGAAGAAGGAGAAGATTACCTCAACCAATAGCTTGAATCACCAACCAAAACACTTGTAGATCTCCAAAACGAACCATAAGCTTCCAATCTTCAAATGGTGAAAGGTTTAGACAAAACCCCAAAGAACTTGGTGAAGAAGATGAAGATGAAGGTGGTTCATGATCTCAACTAATTAGAAGATGAAGATTCATGTGGTTTAAGGAGGAAAACCCTCAATATTGGTTAAGGTTCGACTTTGGGGTTTGGGGTTCGGTTTGGGAGATAAAGGGGGAGAGAGTTAGGGTTTGGTTGAGAGAAATGAGGCTTGAAGGGCTGAAAATCGCGTTTTGACCTGACAGTGGGTTTCGCGGGTTATGCCGCGACTCAAAGTCGTGGCATAAGTCGCCCGTGTCTTCTCAAGTCGCGAGGTTGGCCCTAAGTTGCGGCATAGTTCGCGTAATGCACTGTTTGCCCAGTTTTCCACCCGTTCAATGTTTCGGCCGTAACTTCTTCGTTATAGCTCTGTTTTCGCTCCGGAAAGAACCGTTGGACTCGTAATGGAATCCCTCATCCATCAAGACTATGAAATCTAGGATTCAAGCCCAAACTCTTATATCTTATTTTCCTCTTAAGATTACCGATTTCCGAATTAACTTGAAACGATACATTTCGAAATCGGGGTGTTACAATAAAACACATCGATACTTCAAAATACATATTTTGGCATGTACATAGTTTTCACAAATCAACTTGAACTCGCCTTGCTAGATTTATGCTAAATCTAGGTTCCCAAACCAAACCTTAAGCTTACCTAGAAGAAAACTTGAGATCTACAAGCAAACTCTCAAATCTTAGCTCCAAAGAGCTTCTCAAAAGATATATTTCACCTTAAGAAACCCAAAACCTAAGACAATGATGAAGGAAGAGGAAAAGAGATGAAGAACGCACCCAAAACCCAAGTTGTTAGGTGTAAAGATTAGGAGGTTACCTTTACTAATGATATTGAATCCACCAAATGATCTTAACCTTCTTTGATCTCCTCTTGAAACATATCTAAAGAATTCTTGAAACATAACCTAATGTGGGTTTCATGCAGGTAAAGTCGCATGAAAGTCGTATTAGTCTCCGATCGTGCGATTTATTTGTTTTTCAAGCCTAAAATGATCTTCAACCATCCTCATATGATAATTATATAAAATCCTTATAATTATCATCTGTAATACCATTCGATAATGTGATTAATCATAAATGGGATCTCGAAAATCATGGGGTGTTACACTCTTACCTTTCAAAAGTATCTCCAACCAATTCTCTATAAAAAAGAAAATGAAAATTTTGTTTTTTCTTTTACTCCAACAGAATATCTAATTTGTTCTCTAAAATAAAGAAAACATGAAAAAACTTCAAGTTTAGCAAATGCTCTAAAACTTGATGTGAGAAGAGAATAATACTTTTTTATTTTACTCTCATCAATGAGATTTTGTCTTGCATTTTTTGTTGTTCTTAAAGTGAAGTTATATTTATATTTGAAATAACATGACAATGTTTGTTTGATAAATTAATTAGATGTATGTTTGTTATTACTTTTGTGAGTTTAATATATTTAACAATATTGATTGCGGTTCAAAATGGATTTCTCACCTGTTTATTCGTGCGATGCTCATTATCTTCATTGGTAGATAGTGTACAAACCTCTAGAAATTTAAAAATAAGCATTTGTCTTGACAAATACCAGTTGCTAAAATTCCAACATCTGGTATTTAAATTTACAAAATGTCCAAAATTTAAATCAACATATTCTATTAATATTTATAAAGATGTTATGAACTAGAAATCAATATTATCAATAGATGAAGCAATATAATAAGATGCAAATATGTGTTTTGTAATAAAACTAGAAGTATATTTGTGTAATGTATTGTAATATATCTATATTTTATTTTATGGATTTGTATGAGCAGGAGAAAGTTATAGAGTTTTTATTGGTTATCAATTTTATAAAGTATTTTGTCGTATTAGTATGACTCAACACTGATCTTATATTTGAACATATTTATTAGTTGGTTACAAATTAATTTTATACAATAAAAATGTCTTAACGAGTTGCACATATGTGATAATAAATTGTAAATGTTGTATACTATAGTAAAAATATTGTATGAGTATACTTTACTCATGATTAAATTTTGAAAAATAATATATATCAATATGAGTATCAAATTAAAAAGATTAGAAAATTAATTATATTCAAAATAATTTAGATTTTTTCTTAAAATTGACTAAATGAGATAAACATGAGAATTTTTAAAACTTGATTCGTTTATATGAAGAAAATAATACCATTTTCAAAAACCTTTCAATCTTCCATTTTTATTGTTTACAATAGAGAATAAGGCTTGGACTTTTGAGATCTTTCTCAGAGGTCATTGGTTCGAGTCCTGCAAAACCACTGAGATTTTCGTGACTATTCTCTAGTGCCTATGGGGTTAGCTAAAGTTTGCACAAGCTGACTCGGACAACCATTGTTTATAAAAAATAATGGTAAAACAAAAAATATTATAAATAATGAAATTTTTTGTATAGATTATTGATTTTTACATAATATTTTAATACTTGTATTATTAAAAAATTAAAAGTTTTTAGTAAAACTTATAAAACTAAAACTAAAAAAAAAAACAATAAAAGTTAAATAAATTGAGTATTAATTGTGAGGACATCTTGTCTATATTCCATTATTTGGCAAATTCAATCAATGCAATATCACATGGCATGCACACATGTATGTGTCTTTTAAATAAATATGCAACAAAACAAAAATTATTGGTGAAATCCATGAAGAGTGATTTGTTTTTTTTGATGTTACCCTGAAAAATCCATTTATGTTTATTACAAGTTATAATATGTTAACTACGTGGGTTGTAGTTGTAGCACACTGGTAAAGCCTTTGTTGATGTAGTGGAAAATCTCATCTACCCTGGGTTCAAATCCAGGCGCCCAAAGCTCTTGTGGCCATGGAGGTTCACCTGCGATGACTCCAAGCCATTCGTGGTCGCCCGGGGATTAGTCGGTGCGCGTAAACTGATCCGGAAACCCACGGTTAACAAAAAAAAAGTTATAATATGTTGTTGTATTAAAATGACGTCGTTTATGTAATTATATGTGTCTTTTAAAAGGGTGTGCTGGAGACGTATTGAGGGGATCAAGGATAGGTATGAAACATAGTAAACTTGGTGATTATTACAAAATTTAAGTGGTGTTTGAATTTGTATTTTAATACCAGTTACGTAATATTAAATACTCATAATCAGATAAATAGTTATAATTAAACATGATGCAATAGATAATTTCATATGTACTTTTGCACATTTCTGATGTTGTCACACCCCCGATTTTCGTAGGACTATCATATCATACTTGACTTACAAATCCGAGTTCAAAACAACATTGCAACACAAGTTAATCAGTATGTACCGGAATATATTTACAAATGACTTTAACGAAAATAGCATCCAAAGATTCACTACTAGAAAAAGGGTTATATCACAGACGGACTTTTCTGTCATTCAAAACAATTGCTTGTGTTTTCAAGTCATTCAAAACTCCTCTAAACCTACGGTTTGGGTAAATTGACGTATCTATGTTTGTATGTGTAAATGAGTGTATATATATGGAAATCGTAATATACATTAGTCTAAAAATAGGTTAAACTTTAGTTCAAGTCTATAAATGTATTTATGCAAAGACTAATCACACTTTCGTCAATTTGTAGATATGTCAACTAATACCGATAGAGGATGGATGTATAAACGTTTACATAGGGGTGGTCTATTATATCCGGTTTTTAATGAGGAAATAGGTAGATTTTTGGATTTTGCGTTCGCAAATGAGGAAGGTGATAAAATAAATGTCCTTGTAAAAAATGTAAGCTTCTCAAATACAAAGGGAGAGAGGAGGTGAATTTAGACTTGTTAAGAAAGGGATTCATGCTTTCTTACACTCACTGGTATGCACACGGTGAAATATTTAGTCTTATTAAACTTTGTCTAGATGTTTTAAATATTTATTTGGCAAACATGTTTAATTGTTTATTTGTTACCCTTATGAATTTGGAGACAAAATGTTGTGTTTTTTATTTGTCTAGGTCTTTTAAATCTAACGTTGTTTTGTATACTTGCATCATTGTTCTATGCTTTCTAACTTTGTTTTGTAGACTTTCAATCATGGCACGCATATGGCGTTATGGAGGTAGGGGGTAGTTCTAGCAACCGAGGAGAAGACACTTCTACTCCCGGAGCCTCTAGTAGTGCTTCGACACCTCAAGATTCGACATCTCTACCTTCAACATCTATCGCTGATGAACGTGAGTCGGGAAATGGCCGTGGCATCACCAATCCCGAACAGCCTCCGTTGCAAAGACATCGACTTGGGGTAGACGACACCGAGTAAGTGTCATATTAATTAATTGATCAAATTAATTGTTTTAGGGTATCGATACTAATTCAAGTCAATATATGTATATATATAGTTTCAACAATACGCATGTCACTCGCATTATGAGCCAGATCAATCGATCCTTTATTAATCATCCCTGGTGTTCTTGGACGGAGATCCCTAGGGGGGTCAGGGCTAAGATGTGGGAGCGATTTCAGGTTTGTAGTATTTATTTAATTTGTAATTGTTTTGAAAATAAATATCAACTAACACTTTATGTACAAACATTCTATTGTTGGGATTCGGCGTTAGATAGCGCTATGTTGCAGATTTGGGAGGCCAAATCATTGAAAAATTACAATGACGACTTGAATTCAGCAAGGACAAATGCAGGCGTAAAGGTCGTCAAAGATGGAAGACCCTATGATCCTAAGAACCGGGACCGAGATATGAATTTATTGAAGGACTTCCCTCCCATATGGCTCACTAAGGAAATATGGAGCGAGATGATCGATCGATGGAACACCGAACATTGGAAGAAGGTATCCAAGAAGGCCAGTGATAACAAAATGACAGAGATTGATGGTGAAATTTCCAAACACACCACCGGGTCGATCTCGATCTCTATGCATCGTGCTCGTTTGGTAGGTCCTTAACAACGATTACTTTAGTAGCTTGATTTTTAGTATTTGACAATTAATACATGTTTGTATTTACCTTTGTACACAAAAGCTAGAAATGGTGTGCCACCGTCCTGTGGGTTCCTCTTCGATTATACACATAGGAAGAGGTCGAGCACATAGTCATCTTCTTCGGATGGCGGGTCATCACTAGGGGGTTACGTGACTTTGAGGGATAGCCATATTGCGGTAAGTTTATATAATTGTTTACCTTTAATTCCAAATCTTTTTCTAGTAAACGTTGGGATTGTTTAAGTTTAAATGTTATTATATTTATCTATCTATATATATTTGTCTAGTTTTGGTTGCCATTTGTTGGGCAAACATTAAGATTGTTTTAGTATAAGTGTAGGTATATATATATAGAGAGAGAGAGCAAAGATCATTTGTTAACCAACCATTTGTTGTTAACTTTATAAACCATTTCTAACCAATAGAAATCCATCTTTGATCGTTGTTTTCTTTGTTTTAGTATTTAATGCTAAGGGTCGAAATGTCAATTCTTAATTAGCAAATATTTTATATTTCATTTAATTATTTGGGGGTTACAAAAATAAAGCTCTTTGATTCTAGCTAGCGTAGGTTATGATTTCAAAAAAAAATCCATTTTCAAAATAATGTTAAAATCATATGAACATTTTCATGACTGATTTCATACTTTTTTCAAAATCATATAGTGGTTATTTTCAAAAACTTTATCCAATATTCATTTTAATTCAAAAATTCTCATATAGTGTTAACCTTTTACAGAATGATTTAGCTATAATGGTAACTGTTTCGAATGTGTGTTCAACAATGATGAACATTTTTGTAGGTGTTCATGTATGTTCAACTAAGTATGACATTGTGTAAAATACGCAACAACACTTGGTATGATGTTTGGTGTTTTCATAGAAACTCTGTTGGCTATATTTATCAGTTAGAAGTAGTTTGGGAACTAAATGAATTATGGGTATCAATTTTGATGGATTTTGAATTATGAATTTCATCGAACTCCAGATTATGTTTATTTTTCATTACTCTTGTCTTTTAGTTCACTGTTCATGAACCAAGGTTGGGTAAAAGTTTACATCCAATATTTAAGCAGTGATGATGGTAGTTCACTGATTGCATGTATCGTGATAGCATCATATCATACATACGACCATGAGTTTTTCATCTAACCTGTTCATGTTTGTTCATTACTTCACCATTGGGCATATGAACAAAAACTTGTTAACGAGTCACATGAACAGTAAGGTGGTGGTTCATTCATGTTCATATTTCTTCATATGAATATGATATTTGAAATTAATATTGTTCATATTTCTTTATATGAATATGATATTTAAAAGTAATATTGTTCATATTTCTTCGTATGAATATGATATTTAAAATTAATAATATTCATATTTTTTCATATGAACATGCATGAACCGGGGATTACGATTCTTTTGGAAGAATAATGTTCAAATACATGCAGATTCATGAACACTAATTAATGAATCGGGGGTTACAATTCTTTTGAAAAGAACATTAATTAAGAGAAAATAAAGACATAATGTTTCATTTATTTTTTCCCAAAATACCCTTATCACTATAGTTCATTCCTAATTTTTTATTAATTGTACATTTATTAAGGTTTTTAAAAGATATTCAATCTCAACCATTGATTTCAATGATCAAGGGCTTATAATGGTTCATAAAGTTAACACAAAAAAATGTGGTTAATAAATGGACCTGACCCTATATATATATATATATATATATATATATATATATATATATATATATATATATATATATATATATATATATATAGGGAGGATCAAACAAGAACAATAACTATTTAAAAGAACACGAGAACTAACAAAATAATTAGTGATTTTACATTAACGTGAAAAAAAGCCACGCGGACCTGAAGCCGCGGCCAATGTCCCTTTTTCGTGTGTTAATGTAAAATCACTAATGATTTTATTAGTTATCGTATTCTTTTAAATAGTTATTGTTCTCATTTGAACCCGACTCTCTCTCTCTCTCTCTCTCTCTCTATATATATATATATATATATATATATATATATATATATATATATATCTCCATTTTAGTCTGGGTTGCCATTTCTTGGGCAAACGTTAGGATTGTTTAAATTAAAATGTTAGTGTTATATCTAGTTTGAGTTGCCATTTTTTGGGGCATACATCTTATTGTTTAGCGGCTATACCTGTCTTTGGTTTCATTGTTTGCAAAATTTAATATTGTTTTAGTTTAAATGTTGGTATATATATCTCCATTTTAGTCTGGGTTGGCATTTGTTGGGGAAACGTTAGGATTGTTTTATTTGAAAATGTTCCAATTACAGCCGTTATGCTGTTGAAATTAACTTGTGTCTTAAATCACAGGGTAACTATAATGCCAATCTCACCCAAAAATACGGCGAAGATGCCACTTCCCATCCCATAATAGATGAAGAATTGTGGCAACAGGCGGTCGGGGGAAGCAAGAAAGGCCGAACATACGGCTTTGGGAACACCAGGGATCCGAATTTGGTCTTGACCGGGGTGCCCTCAGTTGGATATTCGAGTGGTGCATCTTCTTCTGATGCTCGAGTGTGTACCTATTTTTTCATTTGATATTTATTTACTTCGTATATACTTCTTATTAAAAACTCTAATGTTGGTTGTTGTTTTTTTGTAGATTCAAACATTAGAGGCCCGACTGCTCGAATCAGAAGAGGCCCGCAACAAGGAGATGGAGGAGATGCGCCGAAGAGACGAGGTCCGGAGGAAGGAGCATCAGGAAATGATGGAGATGGTGACCAGGTTAACCCAGAGTCAGTTTACTCAATCGCAATTTCCGCGTCCCCCACCCCCAGAGTTTTGATGGTTGAGTATTATGACCTATTTTGTATTTAAATTCATGTACATGAACTTGCTTTAGTGAACAATTGAGACAATTTATATTTTTAGCGTCCTTTATAATCGATGACGACTTTAATTTATTTTAATATTTTATTTACAGTTTTTTTGCATTTACAGGATTTTAAAATTTTAAAATCGTTTTTTTTTTATTTTTTATTTTTAAATATACAGTTAATTTCCGACGGATAATTTAAATAAATATTTTAAATAATAATTTTAAAAAAGAAAAACAAATTTCCGACGGATTTCCGGCGGATTTTCCGTCAGAAATTTGTTTTTCTTTTTTAAAATTTTTCTTTGTATTTTTTTAAATAAATAAACGGTTAAAATTAAATTAATTAATAATTTTTTTATCCGTCGGAAACTAATTAATCAGATTAAAAATTTGTTGATTAATCCGACTTTCTTAAAAAAATGGGAAATTAATTTCTGACGGATTTCCGACGGAAATGATAAGTCCGTCGGAAAATTCATCTTCTGGCGGGGGATTTTTTGACAGCGTATTCTGCCAGAAATCCGCCGATAATTTGATTTTCCGACGGATTTTGCCGTCGGAAATGATATTTTTTCTAGTAGTGATTGCATGCTCTAAGTTACTACGATATTCTCAAAATACAATGCACAACATTACAACGCTGACACATTCCCGGAACATATGAACATGGCAATTAATTATCATGCCAACTCATTTTTCATACTCACAAGTATATATAACTCATCACATACAATATCATGCAATAAAACATACAAACATTTTGTCATAAAGGATTGGGTTCCGGTGAGAAACGTGAGAAGTGGTTATCAACCATTGGATGAAAAAAAGACGCACATTAGGATTAGAAGTACTGAGATGTACCAAATCAATTCCCTTCTAAGCCGCAATTCATTGGAAGATTTGAGATTAAAAGAGATCAACGGTTTATATTCACTTCTCACAGTTAACTCAACTTCTCACACGATCTTTCGCTTTGTCATAAAACAATGATATATAAATAATTCTGGTAATCAATTTTGTCATGCTTTATAACTAATTGATTATTTTGGACCGATTGTTTAATAACTTAAAATAATTATAAGTAGAAACATGTCATCCAGACACTATAAAGCAATTATTACTAGCGTAAAGTCTCAATAATCATATAACCCAATGTGGGGCACACGCAACAAGTTATTAGCTCAATAGGTAGGGCACACTTTTAATTTTATTGATCATGACTCATGAGGGATCCATGAATAAAGATCATGAGACATATAAATACAAACAGTTGAAAAATATTATTCACACATATTAGTATATTGTTCCATAAAAAAACGTTTTTTATTATTTGCAAAATTGCATATCATGGCAAACATTGGGCTCAATGATACAATAGATTTTTGTAACATGTAATTACAAATATATATCTATATACGAATTGTCCATCTATTATCATAATTAATATTGTTTATTTCTTCATTTAAGATATGTCTGAAATTAGATATCTGAACATATACAACAAATATATGATAACTTTGGGACCATTTACCAAATGCTTACAGGGTAAGCGTTAAGCAACACTAGTCACTACTTTCATTTACTTATGGGGGTAACATTCTCGACCATAAAAGTAAATTGATGGTGTCATTCCCTTGGGTTAGGGTAGTGCTTAGTAAGTGGCCCCTTGTTTAATTGGTCCATCGCCCCTGTTCAAAAATTCAAAATAAGAACCGCGTCAAAGGATATCGGGTATCCGAATACCACTTATAGTGTTGTTTAAGAAAACCTCCAAAATTGCGTTATCAAGCCACTTTTCATTTGAATCAAAACGAATTGACGAATGTGCTTTCAACTTGGATATAAAAGGTATGTTTTGAACGTTAATCGTGCTCATATCTATCTGCTCTTGAAACTACTTAGGTATGTAATTGCATATTGCCTCTGAATTCTATTCTACGTCTGTTGGCTTCTTACAACATGGGTTTTGTTTGTTTGTTGTATAATTACAAACTTCTTCATTCGATGCTCTATATGAGTTCATTTGGTTTAATGTGGATTTCACTATCGAGTTTCAGTTAGGGTTATTATAGTGGAAAACATATTACGACCTTTTTTTCATCTAATGCTCTATATGAGTTTATTTTGTGTAACTGTTTAAATGTTACATTGATGCGTTTACTTCTTTCTCTTGAAACAGACATGGATTCTATAATTCTAAACATACAATAGAACAATGCTAAATGCTACTAAAGACAATCTTATCGAAACTGCAATGCGGGATTGATAGACCATATCACTCATCTTTTGTCAACTTAGTGGCAGACTTTGTATTATTTTGAGTACTTGGATCATGTAACAATGAAGTTGGTAATTTAGAAAAGCAATCTTATCGAAACTTCAAATTTCCTATTTTTGCTTGATATAGAATAATTGTATTTTACATTTTTATATGAATCACTTCTATTTTTGCATGCTTTATCACAGCTTGGGGGATTAACCGTCAGGCCTAGCTTTTGTGTAATACTTTTAGGTACACTGGTCATTCATATTGTTTTCTAAGAGCATCCACATTCTTCTTGCTAGGGACCTTACAAGATGACATGACTTATCAAAACATGTCTAGCCCAGTGGTAAGGTAACATTCTTGGGGGGTCAGTGGATGGTATCCTTGACTACCAGGATTTGAACCCCGTGGTGAGCATGTGGCGATATCAAGATCATGGGTCTAGTGTACCCTTAATTGGGCCGGGCCGTGGTCGACGGGGATTAGTCGGGTGACACCCTTAAGTGGGAGCCCAAATGCCCCGGGAACGTGTGTATGTTATCTGCGGTTCAAAAAAAAAAAAAAAGATGACATGTGGATAGCAAGGTCTTGCAAGACACTCTTACACTTGTTAGATTAGCAAGGTCTTGCAAGATGTGGGACCCACTAAATTTAATAAATTAATACTATTATTTTTATAATATTGATTTATTAGTTTATTATCACATTATATTATAACATTTACAGTGGAGACCTAATATAGGAGATGTTATTGCTGTGACATGTTAGAAAAGGGCTTTCATTGAACCTTTACCCACATGCCAGGACTAGGTATGCCCGCATGAACAAGATACAATAGGTAATACCCTGGTGGTGCAATCTTAGCCGTTGATGGTCCAATCACCCCGATATCGTAAGTCTTATTGGATGACCCCCCTACAAATGACACATTTTTATCTTCTTTTAACACCACCATTCTTTGATTCATTCCCAGTGAATGAGTTGTGAATGATGGTGCTATAATCCTCACTGTAACTCTTGATAGCTTTAAAAACTTCAAAACTGTAAAAGTCACCACTAATGGTTTATTATACTCGATGTTACTTTGCAGGTTCACGATTTTGGGCCGAATGGGATCATATTCGTGGGCTAAGTAAGGTGGTAAAAAGGCTTCTAAACTTAGCTCCGTAGGGAACTCCACATTTGTGAAGTTGTAGAACATATGCGGGTTGCTTCCCCCGACTAAGACCCGGCCGTCGGTCACCAAGATGGCCACCGAGTTGTAAAGCCGGGGTCTGGTGGCGGATTGCATCACCGAGAATCGGGCATTTCGGGGGCTGTTCGGATGGTAAATCACCGGCCTCGTCACTGGATCTTGGGCGTTTTCCCATCCGCCCGTACCCGACCCTGCGCCGTTGATAATGAGGACGTCTCCGTTTGGGAGAATGACCGTATCACCCATCACCCGGGCGATCGGCATGGTCTCCATCTCCCAGCTCGGATTCTCGTCCGTGACTTTGATGCGCCCGCATGTACGAAGCGCACGGGTGAAGTTGCGGGATCTTCTGATGTTTAACCAAGCGTCACGCGGAGCTCCACCACATACCATTACTTCGGCTTCGAGTACCGGCTTGTTTTCGTCAAGCGGAAGCAAGACCGATGACCCTGAGCTGGGATAGTTTCGAGGGTCGTCCCCGGTGATCGGGGGAAGGTGCTTGATCACCTTGTTTTGCTCGTAATCGAACACCACCGAGTGAACGTTCGCAAAGATGAACAAGTTTCCATCGGGTAACAAGTGAACGAACGGGTACAAATTGTGCTCGCTTACCCCATCTGTCGTACCTCTAAGGAAATCAATCAAGAAAGAAGACGAGTTAACGGAAGAAGTAAAGAAGTCCGGGGGATTCGTAGGGTAAAACTCGTAGCTAAATTGTCGTCTCCCTCCGACAATAATAATCCGTCCATTCGGTAATAACTGATCGGTTGAAAACCACCTACGTTCTTTCAAGTACCCGGGGAATTCAACCCAATCACAGGTTCCATTGTCACATGGAACCATGATGCGGACCGTGTGGTCCCCATCATTGTAACCACCTGTCTGAACCAAGGTCCCGTCGGGTAAAACTGTACCCGACGAGCACCATGTATCCGTCCGTAACGACAACGGACGGAAGGTGTTGTCCCGTACATCATAAAGGATCGAGTGAGCCGTGCAATCCTTTTGGAGCACGGTGTCGAAAGGATCATATCGACAAAGGTTGAAAGGAAGCGAGATGTTAGAAGGGCCAAAATCGGTCCTATCGAACATAACCACTTTGTCGTTGTGTAGTAGTTGCATATGCATCGGCGATGTACCGATGTTTTCGTGTAGGAGTTGCCATTCGCCATTGATGCCGGATGTTGTTTGTTGTGGGTTTATGGGTTTGGTGGTTGTTGGCTCGATGGTTAGTAGCATAAACAGGAGGAAGTTGGTGACCATTTTTTGTGGGGGAAAGAGTGGTGGTTGTTTGTTGGGAAATTGGTGTGTTTTCAGTTTGGTATGGCAGTGAGGGTGAGGTGTTGTAGGCGTGTGATTCATAATGAATATTCTATAATTAAAAACTACAAATTACATCAAAGTTTTGGGGTACTTTGGTATTGCTTATTTAAAGGGTTTTTATAGCTTATTCCGATGTGGTACCAAAGATGAACATTTTTTAGTGTTTGGAGGGAGAAAAAAGAAAATTGGTTATAGCTATGCCAAACCGGAAAAAATGAGTTCAACGTTTTGATGAAAAAAAAAAAAGAAAGTGATACAAGGAGAGGATAGTGATCTGTTTTGACTTTTGACTCTTGACTCAGCTCCGGCTACACTGGATGAACTTCACATCACCGGAAAAATGAGCGGAGGAGACGGCCGGAAAACTGCTAGAAACAGAATCAAATCGTCTACCAGCACTGTATCTGGAGAAGATCATCGGGAACTTCGTAACCGGAAGGGTTTACGGAAGGAGAGAGGCAAAGATCAACTTCGCATTTTAGACGTTAATTTCAAACTTCTTCTAGGGTTTACTATTGTATCGTCATTGGTCGCCCTGTTTTTTGTCTTCCGTTCCGTTCAGTTCTCGGATGGAGATGATCGATTGCCAAGGGTTATCACGCCATTTCCTGCGCCAAAAATCATGGACCTTGAGATGGTGAGGCTAGGATATCCTGTGTTTATGAATTGTGATATACGGAAAATATTTTGCTTCGTTCTTACAAATGAGTGAATTTGATTGTTGTTGTCTGCAGTTTCAAGGTGAACATAAGGAGAGCCTATATTGGGGAACATATCGTCCTCACTTGTATTTCGGCGTCCGAGCCAGGTAAATATGTAGTATCCTACAAGTTATGTTTTTTAAACCTATAATGGAAAGTTGCACGTCTTCTACGATCGGATGGAGCCACAAGGCTATTCTGGGATAGAAATGGAGTAGTGTTGCAATTAGAATTGCAATTTTCCTATTAGGGGTGCTAATTCGGAATTGTTGCCTGTAAGGTGGGCATGGGTGACGGAGAATGGTCTTTGTTATGTGAGCGGTTGCGCTAGATTTTTGGCCTGCTGGGTTCAAGTGGTTTGTAATTTGAAATGTTGTATGCTATATGGTATTGGAGCTCCTGAATTTGCACAGTGTCTGTGGAAAACCTATGGTGCAACCCACAGACATGATGACTTGGTGTTTTCTCTAGAAACTTTTCCTGAACCACCTTGTATGCCTGGGCTGCCATTACGTTGTTTCAGCTAGCTCATATTATATGTAAATGCCCAGATAAATAGTGGATGAAGTTGTTATAGTCGGTATATATTTGCGGGCAAACGGACTGACATGTTATACTTAATAGAATTCCATGCGGATTTTAACTAACTTGGTCCTAACACCATTACTTTTTTAACTTCATAATAATAAAAAGTGAGGGTTATGTCAGCCACATCAGAAGGAAGAAAGTGCCTTCCACTTGTCTATGCATGAATCGGTTTCTTGGGTATGTAACAGGAAAGACACTTATCATGTCACTGCCTATGTTAAATTTTGCTCACTTGTTTCATGATCTCAGTCGTGAAATAATCATAAGTACTTTGCTTTCTTCGTCTGTAATTCCTTGGTGATTCCCAAGTGGACCTTTTGCTCCTTTAACTTCTTTCAGATGATAATCTTGTCAACTAACAAGTGCCTTGACCTACTCTATTGTGACCTTCAATTCATAGAGTAATGTTACTGTAACTTTTATTGTTTGTTTAATGATGGAGCTGAGAAATGGTTTGCACTTTGCATCGAGGAAGGCTAGGCCAAGGGCAATGAACACAGCTAAAGACTAGTATGCTGATCAATATTCTTTTAATTCAAATGTGCAATATGTGGTACTTGATACACAGAGAAGGCATCAATTGTTTTTTACGTTATATGGACCATGGAGAGAACACAAGATATATCTTTCAATAAACAATGCTTTTTCTTCAAGCCAATTCTTGGCCCTGCAGATAAGTGTTGTATAAGATATTGTCACACTATTCCAGTTATTGATTCTTTGGGTAGATACTTTTGGGAGTCCTTGTTGTGGCAAATTTTTTTGTTTTTACGATATATTTGCCAAATCCTTTTTATAACTCATTGTTATATCAATGCTGAATATAAAGTTTCTGATGTTCATGTAGTTTTATCATTGATGATATATTTTATCTTTTGTACTTGCCAGGATTCCAAAATCATTGGTTGCTGGGCTGATGTGGCTAGGTGTAAAGGATGGACGATATTTTATGCGACATTTCTGCCAAGATGCAGATGAGCTTCAAACATATGGTTGGAACAAACATAATGGAAGGGACTTTGGACATCAGGTTCTAATTGACCACGGCATGACATTGACCACAAGTTTCTTGAAATCCAAGGTAGATGGAAGTGGCTATGGAGGAGACTGGGCTTTTCGAGTTGGAGTGCAATCTGAGAAGTATAAGCCTTACCTGTTTCCCTGAAATGATTAAGTTAGTATGTACTGAATAGCTGTCATGTTTCCCAGACTTTTTGCAAGCACATACACTGTTTTGACACAAAAATAACTTGTTTTATAACTCCACTTTAGATAATCTGCCATTCACTTAAATACATAATATATTTCTATCTACTAATGATGACTGTGAAGGTCTAAAAGGTTACTTTAGGAATTTAGTTGGCGGTGAATGTTTCTTACTTAAAACGTAACATATACTGCACTGGATGGAGTACTTTACGCTTAACTGGTTTTTAGATAGGGTTATCTTGAGTGTCCTAGTGCTCTTGATGTAGTATGTCCAGTAGTGCAATTGAAAAAAGACGCATGATATAGTTGGAATTGCAGGACACACTTTATGTTGAGGCTTCTGACCTTGTGTTTCTATTTGTAATGTACCTTGAGCGGTGAGTATTCCCTATATGCTCTATTACTTATTTGTTAAAAGCAAAATCCAAAAGTTAATATATCTGCTTTATTACTGGTATGAAGTGTTAGTAAACAATTTCCCCTACATTTTTCTATGGTATTTGTTAAGAATTTTTCTGTATACTTTGCAACATGTAAAATACGTATTTTCATGATTCCCTGTTCGGATAATGAATGTGTTGTTATAGATCAAACACCTGTTGTGTTATTTTTCTTTTCGGAATAAGAGTTCTTCATATCAATAGATTGAGCTTGCATGAATTTGATGGCTTATTGTTAACACTACAAGCACTTTACCCTGTATCGGCGTACTTTATTGCTGATTCCAGATTAAATGAAGAAACGCCGGGATCTGCACATCTTTTCTTTTATGTGGCTGACGAGGGTGAAAATGCTCTAAATCTAGGCAGAAGTGTAACCGAGATTCATGAGAAGTCTATGTTGGCTTTTGGATCACGGTCAGATGTCGGTGGTTGGGAGCTACACTTAAAATCATTGGTAATATCATGAAAAATATACAGTTTTTATTGCCAACCCTTTTTTGTACTAATAACTTTGCAAAATTTTGAATGTTGCATGTCACTGTTCAAACCTTTCGTGATTCTTATCTTAGAGTGGAAACTTTTTCATTTAATGACGTGGATTTCGTATTTAGTTACCTGTCTTGACAATTTCTGCATATCTGGTTTATACCTTGAGAGTTAAGACAAAAGTACCATACTCCAATCCAGTTTGTGGATGCTGTAGCCATAACTCGGATCTGTTTTTACTGTAATATGAATTTTACTATTTCTTGAGGTCATTTGAAGGTGCATAAAGAGAGTGACATGTTTTCTTGTTTGTCAATTCTTTTGACTAAAACCATAGCAATTTTATCTCACTAGTGCTAACCAATGTATTCTATTCTTGTTTTACTTAATTTATAATTTAATTTCTTTCCACTTTCTTTTAACATAACAAAGTGTTCATCTTATTAATCTGCTTTGTGCTGAGCTAATGTTCTGGTACCTTTTGAATTTAAACTTCTCAAGTTTTCAGGAAGCCAGTACTGATGACCAACTTGTTTCCAGGATGATTTTGAAGTCCACCATGTTGGTCTCAAGACGCCTCACATTCACAATCTCTCTGATATGGTCCAAGGAATTCTTGCACTACAAGTAATATACTTATATTTGACCTTACATCGTTTTAGTTTTTTACATGTTTAACTGATATTAACAATCTCTTGGATATCAATCTTTCATATTACTTCCAGCTTTTATGTAAGTTGCAATATATGGTGGTTCTGTCAGTGATGGAATTTGGTTCCTTGTGTTTTGATAGGTAAGAAACTTTGGTCATTTGGAGCTTCCAGACACATCTGATGCTTCTCCTAACATTTTAGTTTATCAGGTGTGGTGTTCATTATGCACATATCTGTTATCGTATCCAAGATTATCATCATAAAACAAAATCAATTTTATCTCGGGTTCAGTTTCCATCAACCGTTTTTTGTCTTAGCAGATCTCTGCTAGGACTCCTTTCAGAGCAGACATTGCTTTTGTAACTGGAACTGATATTGATAATGCTAGAGTTGAAGAGCGTGTCAATGGCCTTACAGGTATGTTCTTGTTCTTAATCACAAAATTGATATTACCATTTCTCTGGGTACTTGGTAGGATATTATGGTTGATGAACATATATAATATCATGTGCCACTTACGGAATTAATGATCTTGTTGCACAATTGAACGAATATTTGTTAGAGCGAAAGCCAAGAAATTTTGTAAAAAGGTTTATTTAAGTTATAAAATGAACTTCTGTTTGTTTTTCTAGTAACTTGCTTATAGGTGCAATTATATTCATCTTGTATTGTATTATTTGCATAATTGCATTATTGAACCATAGCTGATAGCTAAGGAAACAAAGTGATGCATATTAATGTGAGAGGCAGTGTAAATAGAGTTTCAGGAGGTGGTTTTTAGAGCCTTTTCTGATATTAAATTGTGAATATGGACTTTCCTAGTAACTTGCTTATCGGTGCAATTATGTTCATATGTTGTTGGAACATCGTATCTCAGCACTGCTGTGTTGACTTTCTGGTTGATTTGAGCAGTACTAATTAATGAACTGTTGAGTATGTTAGGAATCAGATGGATCATTTGAACTCATACCTGTAATCGTAGTTTCTATATCAGCAGCTGTTAAGAAACTTTCTTCTAACTCCCATATTGTTTGTTTCTTTCATATGTGTAGGTACTTCACTCACTAGTCAACTTCATAAGAAGGAAAATGAATTTGATGATAAATTCAAGATCTTTAATCTGTCAGACAAGGTATTCCATTCAGAAGCTTCTGTTTCTTACTGTCCTCTTCTCAGTATTGTAGTTTAGATACATAAATACCCTTAACTTCTGCTTGTCTCTTTACTCTTGAAATGCAAACTTTCTCTTTATCAACACTTTGATTTCTATTTGTAATCTTCAATTGCACCACCTATACTAAATTTGGATATAGTGTCGTCAACAAAATTCCGTGCGAAACTTGGTTGCCTAAGAACCATAAAAGTCACCAACGGTGTGTTTACAAGTGAGTTTTTGCCCCAGACACAACAGCACATGTAAAAAGGCTTGCTATATGTGCAAATACCAAAATTATGGTTGATAGTCACTGAGGTTCCTATGACTTGTGAAGCTTTCGTTCTTTTCCTACTACTCTTACAGTGCTGTTAGAGCAATCCACTATGGATTATCCTTGGTATTTTACCTGTTGTTGCTAAAAAATGTGCTATATCTGAATTAGAGGGTGCCTTCCCGGTGCCCAAATAGTTCCTCTGAGAAGTTTTAGGTATTGGGTTGATCATTTTGTATGGAAGTTTTTTTTTTGTTTTTTGTTTTTTTTAATAAGAAGGAGCTGTTAAAGGTGAACCTTCAAATGATTAGCTCTTCTGACGAGCCTGATTGTTAAACATAAAATGGGAAAGTTAGTCTTATTTGTGTGTAACAGGATGGGGTTCTCAGAGCAAGTGGTCAACTTCAATAGGATTATCTTTCTAAGCAACTACATAACTCCAATTACTGTTTGCAAATCTATTTCTTAAATTTCTCTTTAGTTTTTAGGCTTTTTTTAGCCAATTTGGTAATTTCATGATAGGTACTGGTCAATTATCAAAGTACTTCAATATTTCTGACGATCTGAACACATTCTTTGTAGCCAGTAGCAGAAAAGAAAATGAGAAAGATGATTACTTTGGGCCTCAAAATATTCTCCATGTGAAATTCTTAGGCAGCTTCTTCTATGCCATCAATAAATTTTTAATGAGTCCTTAATCAAGATGTGTTATTTGCAGCTTGATTCAGAATTTGCGGAAGTTGGTAAGGCTGCTATTGGAAATTTGTTAGGAGGAATTGGGTACTTCTATGGCCAATCAAGAATATTGTTTCCCCAACCCTCAAAGGTAAGTTGGTCTATTATTCTTCCGTATAGATATATATATATATATATATATTAAAATGCTCATGAATCTGTACGTCGTTGCCAAGCTATATCACAATTAGCTGTACATGACTGCTTGGTAGTGGCTTAATGATATAGAAAGTGACTTGTTCAATAAGCTTTTAGGAGGGAGCTTTATGCAGAAAGCCAAGTTTTTTCCAAAACTTCCCCTCCCAATTAAAAAACAAGCTTCTTCCATTTATGAAAAAACCCTCCCAAACAAAAACCTTCTCAATCTATGTAGACAGATTAATCCACACTTATAGCTTAATACATACAGGACTTAATGGTAAACCAACCAAACAACCCCTAACTAACATAAAAGGGTTTCCTCCATTATTGGATATATGTGTGTTTACAATTGTTCACATGCGATTACAGTAGTTATCAAATCTTGAATCTGGTCTTATGATTCAATACTGTTAATGATTCAAGATAATCTAAGGTGAGATTCTGAAACGCAAATTACGTTTTGGCAACTATGCAAACGTTTTCGTGGAGCATAATTTAGTGAAACATCTTACCGATTCCCTTTCCCATATTATAGCAACTGCATTTGGCAAATAAAACAACAATATTGCCACAGTGGCATTAAAATTTGCATAAGGTGGATAGTTACTAACCTTCTGTGTACTTTTTAAACCATACTTTAAACCTTTTGAAGTAGTTTTCCGTATGTATGCGCCTATTTGAGACATACATTTATTTATATTAACCATTTTGTACTCCTGTGAGAAATATGCAATTGCAATCAATGATGATGAGATGCAAATCCATCAGCTTCTGTAATGATTTATGCTACATGGTCAAAAGGCACTATGTAATTTAGCTTTCCAGACATATGATTGAAAATATGTTGGAATTTGGAAACTAACTCAGAAGAGTCCCTTGATAATTACTTATTCATTTGGTATTGATATACCATGGAAATGGCAGCTTTCCCAAAATGTTTCCCTGTTGCAAATGGTACAATATACTAAGGTGTTGTGTGTTGTTCTTTGTATGTAAACTGAAGCATTTTAACACATTCTTTTTTATAGAAAGGCAGGGCTAGACAACCAAACAAATTGTTTTTTTTTTTTAATGAAATGGGACACTACTGATAGCGAGTGTTGATATCCTTTGCCATGTACCATAGTTATGGCCTTGTGGCAATTGGAAATATTGAAGTATACTATATGATTTGCGTAGTATTGCATATTCCTAAAAGTTGTACCCATCTGCTGAAAAACATGGATTATATTGCTATTATACAAAATTTTGTTGGAATGGTTATATTTCAAATTTTAATCCTTCACAAGCAACAACGGACCCATTGTTGCACAATTGCACTTGCACTTTTTAGTTGCACTAAGCATTACTATTTTTAATTGTGTTCCTTCCTACACCTTTGGTGATTATGTAATGCCTTGATGTGATGCTAACTTATCTGATTTCTTGTGTTCCTTAAATGGACGGCTGACAATGTGAATAATTGCATAAAGCAGCATCGATATGGTGGGGATTCTATATTATATTGGCCAGCTGAGCTGTATACTGCTGTTCCAAGTCGCCCCTTCTTTCCTAGAGGATTCTTATGGGATGAGGGTTTTCATCAACTATTGATCTGGTTTGTTGGACAATACTTTTGTCTTTGACTTGTCATATCTTCTTTCTGAATTATGCATGCCTTGCTCCATATGCACACCTCTGCATAGTTTCTTTTCGGTTCTATTTTATCTTACCACAACTAGTTTGAAATAGACTGATCTCTTGTCAGTTTTTGTATGCTTGCTGGAGTAGAGATTTCATTTGTATACTGTTAAGCTATCTATTGTGGTTGCAATTTATGATGCTATTCTCTGTGAATATGGATAGGCGATGGGATATGCATATTTCCTTGGATATTATTGGACACTGGTTAGATCTTATGAACATTGATGGCTGGATTCCACGTGAGCAAATTTTAGGAGCTGAAGCTCTTAGGTAATATTAGTCTGGACTTCAACATGTCTATCTACCAGTTCGTTGTAGTATATTCATGTGAAAATAACTTCTCATGTATCTGCAGCAAGGTGCCTGAAGAATTTGTTGCTCAACGTCCAAGCAATGGAAATCCGCCAACATTATTTTTAGTCCTACAAGGTAAACTGCGATTATTTTTTGTTTAAGAGAAATAAAAACCTCTAAGATTCAAATATCAATCAAATGAAAGGTAGAGAGAGTGGTTTACGCAGGGGTGACCATATTTTATAGAGGGACTTTACTGTCTTGAATACTAGCTCTCTATATTTTGGAGGGTCCATTTTATTTTCTTTTTTTCCATCTGTGGGTGTGTGTGAAGGTTATTAGTTCTTAATATGATTTATATTTAAACAACTTATGTTGGTAAGTTCAATTTTCACCAATGTCTTGCTGCAGTTAGTTTTCAAGTCAGGACTTGTATAAACTTTTATACAGAAAGATGTTGCTAGCAATGTGCTTCCTTTTATGGAACGATAACCATTAGTATTTCTAAATGAACTAATTTTTTTGCTAAACCTGTGACAGATCATTAATTTTGTAAGTCTTGTTTGCCCATTTGCACATGGTGGAAAACCATAATATACCCCACATACATGTTATGACTGGTAAATGGAACCTTTCCTTTTCAGATGTGGTTTGTGGCATGATGAAAAACAAGTTTTCTGCCACAGAGAGCAAAGAGATATCTGTTTTCTTCGAAAGATCTTTTGGTCGTCTAGAAGCATGGTTTCAATGGTTTAATACAACACAATCAGGTAACTATGGATTGTTTTGGGATCTGCTTAATCGTTTTTCATCTTTGTCTTGTGATCATTACTGTCTCTCTGTAAAAATTTACATGTCCACAAGCAACTATTTAGGGAAGTAGAATTATCGTTGGACATACCCAAACTCGATTGCTACCTTGTCCCTTGTAATACAAGACAAACTTAGAAAGTGAGTTGATAACTTTTTTGTTAATTGGTAGTGCAACTTCTTTGAAAAGACACCATCATAATGAGCTTTATTACAACTTCAATGATAAACGTGTCTGATAGCTCACTTCTCCTTTTTCATTATCAACAGTAGGCATCATAAAGATGTTCTAATATAGTTAGCATGTTCCGTATATGTGAACTGATGGAAAATCATTATAATGTTGAACTTCCAACTTTGTTTGAGCCTTAGACAATCAAAAAATTTTAATCGACAGGCAAGTATAGAAGCAGCTATTATTGGCATGGAAGGAAAGAGAGCCAGACCATCTTCGAACTAAATCCGAAGGTTATATTATTGCTTGTTTACATTTCTATTTAGATTTTCTCCACTTGAAATCATGTTTCTTGATTTTTAGTGTCATCGTTGAACATTGATGTGTGGCGTGTATTTTTGAAGTTACAAACCTAGGGAATTATCTAGGATTTTGAGCATTAAGCAAAAAGGAAGATACCAACGCTTTTCAATCTTGATTTACTGACAGAGTTGCCTAAATAAAAGCTTACTAGTTTGATTTTCGTGATATTTGTGTGAAAAACAACATCAAGTCTTGAATCTTATTTGATGGATTCTCGTTTTCTCAAAAAAATGAGCTGAAAAATATCATATGCAAAAGAAAGAAATGGAGATATTCTTATGTTGGCAGCTATTTCATGAATAAGAACTTGACTTGATGATTTGGCAGCTCTAGGTATAGAGTTGGTAAAATGTTATTTATTTTGTGGTTTATTTTGAGAGGAAATACTCTTTATGTGGTTATTCCTTTTTTATATCACCAAACCAACTATCATTCTTCCACACTTTTTTGGCATCTCAGACTTTATCTTCTGGTT
Source organism: Arctium minus (assembly GCA_954870635.1). Classification (NCBI taxonomy): domain Eukaryota; kingdom Viridiplantae; phylum Streptophyta; class Magnoliopsida; order Asterales; family Asteraceae; genus Arctium; species Arctium minus. The sequence continues at coordinate 23,015,119 of OX941084.1, forward strand.
TGGATGACTATCCACGCGCATCACACCCAAGTGAAGAAGAACGCCACTTGGATCTTAGATGTTGGATGCTTCTTGCGGCAGATTGCATGCACTCCATCTCAGAGCAGCTTGTGAAGAAGAAGGAATCTGGGAAGGTACTGTAGGAACACTTGATGAAAAATATTGGAGTTACTCAATCCATTAGACATTAACAGAAAAAGGTGAATGAACTGCTGCAGGCATATGGAGAGACAGCTAAGCTGCTTGCTGATTTTGATCTTCTTAATAAGGTTTGCAAACCGTACTATTATTCCTTCTCCAGAAACATATTATACTCAACTGTACGTGTAACATCATAGAAATCTTTACTTTTTATTCAGTGCCATAATCAACAACTCTGCTTTTCTTTTGAACTTTTTAAATGTGTTTGATGTCATTAAATCATAACGGCAAGTTATTTTATATAGTTTTATCATGCCTAGTTGAGCAACCCATTCCTTAGTTCATTCCCATCCTTAGATGTGCTTGCTTGTTTCCCAGATGCACTTCGACAAAGACTATGGAGCTTATTTTGATTACGGAAATCACACAGAAAAGGTAAGGTTTCTTGTATTACTTCATATTGATGTTCTTGAGAGCAACTCATCTTTCATTTCACTGCTTAGTGGAAACCTTTTATTTCCTCTGTTTCTTTTATCACTTAAACTTACATGTAGTTTGAGAGGTTACCGTAATTGTTGTGTTACACTGATTCATCTTAATTATGTTAAAGCTGTAGCTTCTGTACAAGATATAACTTTGATCTTTCGTTATTGATTATCAATTATTCTGTTTCTTGCATGTTGATGACATATGATAACAGTCACTAATTTTATTCAGAATACTTGTTCATGACATATGATAATAAAATCTTAGACATTGACCAAGTATGTTTAGGTTCGTTTAAGACGACAACTGGTGGAGAAAGATGGGAACGTCCCAAGTCTAGAGCTTGTTCGAGAAGTTTTAGAGAAACCATCATTGAGTCTAGTTCCACATATTGGATACGTCAGTCTTTTTCCCTTCATCTGGAAGATCATTCCATCTGTAAGTGCAATTAAGTCTTTTTTTGAAGTATATAATATTTATATAAGACACGCATACTCCTCAATTTGAACCCTTGACCTCCTGGGAAGCTAGGCTCTACCGGTAACTTGTGTACCGCTGGACCAATGACCATTTGGTACAACTCAATGGATGTGTCGATTCATTTCTGCTTATTGCATGTTGTTCTTCATATTCTGTTCTTCCTAGACATTTACATTTGTTAATCATCATACAGAAATCATGGATCCTAGAAAAACAGCTTGACATCATTTCAAACACGAGCATCTTGTGGACTGACTTTGGATTGCGTTCGCTCTCTAAAACAAGGTGAAACGAACATCTTTTCAACTCTGTTGGCAGCTAACCGCCACTTAAGCTTTTCATATTGATTTCTTGTAGCTCAATGTACATGAGACGTAATACGGAGCATGACCCGCCTTATTGGAGAGGTCCAATTTGGATGAACATGAATTACTTGATCCTTTCGTCACTGCATTATTATTCAAAAGGTATCAACTCTTCTCCATAGCTGGCGTAGAGATTTCATTTGTATCTTGTTTGTGAAAACAAGAGGTATAAATAGCATGCATTCTAACAGAGATTTTTCTTCTAAATGGATGATCTTCTGCCAAATTTAGAACTTATCTGCCTAACAGAAGAATGTCTCTTCCTAAGAATGCCTTGAAATCTTTCAAAAGGCCACACATTTAAAAAAATCTATCCAAAAGTTATTCTTCTAAATAACCCCATAGAATTTCAAATGTTCGCCTCTCTACCCCTAGTGTTCGAGGTATAGTTTGTGTGCATCATACCATCCCCCGATCCTACCTCTTGGTAGGATATAACATATACATAGTACGTTTGGTTTGGTTTGGTTTAAGGTACTAGTTCTTACTGATCTACAAATTTTGGAGTTCTCAAATGATTAATCCCCTATATATATAGAAATGGTTCAAACGAGAACAATAATAAACTAAGAGAACACGAAAATGGCCAAATCACGTGCAAAATCACATGTGATTTTACACTAATGGACAATGCAAGGGTGTGCGGGCGACGTGGCTCGCGATCTCAGGTCGCAGCCAAAGTCGCGTGCATCACATGATTTTACATGTGATTTCAGTGTAAAATCACATGTGATAAAAAACTTTTCGTATTCTCTTATATAGTTACTGTTCTCGTATGAACCTCTCTCTCTCTCTCTATATATATATATATATTGGGTACATTTGATCTGGTTTGTAGAACTTCAACTGTTGATAACTAACCTTGGTTTGTTCGTGACGAGGTGTAAATTATTGTTACATTATGCATAGAACTTCAACTGTCCTCCATAACCAACCATACTTCTTGTTGTAGAGGAAGGACCATATAGAGAAAGAGCTGGCACAATCTACAATGAGTTGAGGGGCAATTTGATCCAGTATGCTTATTTACCATACTAATTCTTTAGTTATACTCTACATAATACCATCTTTCCAAGCATTTACGCATGTAATTCGAATTGTGCAACAGAAATGTGATGAAGAACCATAAGCGGACGGGTTACTTATGGGAACAATATGATCAGAAGAAGGGTAACGGCAAAGGCGCACACCCTTTTACCGGTTGGACATCGCTGGTGTTGTTAATTATGGCAGAATCATATAGTGAATGTTAAGTCTTTGTTACAATTTTGACCATTATAGAAGCAACTACTTGATACCAATGTTTATGCATCACATTGATAGCCATCATCATACAAGATTATGAGCTTAAGGATTGTGGATTATATTGCTTATGTATTATTAATCTCTCTAACCCTACTTCTAGACCACACTTGGAGGTTGTGAAGATGAGAGACCTTTCTGTGATCGTTCAACTTCAGAGCTTTTCATAGGCAAGTTGAATGAAAATGTAACGTATTTCAACCTAATTCCTACTTTATGTAATGTACTTTCAAAACCTGCATTTTGGTATCTCAAACATTTATGCTTTGTTCTTGAAAGCTTTTACAAAGGAAACTAGAAAAAAAAACTCGTGTTCTCGAAACTTTTTTAGGAGAGAGAAAATGAAACGGAAGGAAGATAATGATAAAGTTTACTTTCAAAACTTCCCTCGGAAAGGAAAGAAAATAAATTAATATCCTTAAAAAGATTATGGAATTACAAAGCTACCAACTTTTCATTTTAAAGGATATATATTTTTTAAAGAATACATCTGTAAAAGTGACATCTTTCCTTTCATTTCTCATTCCGTTTAAAAACAGGAAAAATTATTTTCTTTCTTTTCTATTTCTTATTTTACTTCTCTCTCGAGAACACAAATAAAAATTTCTTTCTTTCTTTTCATTCCAATTTCTTTTCTTTTATTCTTTTCTCCCCAAATTTGAGAACAAAACTAGTTTATAGATGAGAAAAAGTATACGAAATAAAATTTCTTTCTTTCTTTTCATTCCAATTTCTTTTCTTTTATTCTTTTCTCCCCAAATTTGAGAACAAAACTAGTTTATAGATGAGAAAAAGTATACGAAAATGCAATGTATTTTGGTTTGATTCCTATTTTGTATAATAAAAATGAAGACTCTGAATAGAAATTAGACAAATGTACAATGAAAATCAGACTTGTGTTTCTTAGATGTTTTCCCATGATATTGCTCGAAAAAGTTTATCTGAATGAATAACAGTAACAACTTGAATTGCACTCTAAAATTGCAAGGAAAATGAAGATTCTTCATCTCAATCTGCATTTCTACTTTTTTGGTTCAACACAGAAATTTAGCACCCAGACAAGTTAGAAAATGAAGAATAATCCACCAAACAAGGTGTCTTCAATTCCAACCCAATGCTAAAAATCCACAAACAATGGAACCCAGTTTTGTTTTGCATTCCAAAATCCAAATACCAGAAACACATGTTAATTCTCTTCTTTTTCTGATATGAGCAGAGAGCAGATAAAGATTCTAAGGTGAGCTACTGCTTCTTAGCGGGCTGCTTCTTTGAAATCGGACCTGTAGCTTGTGGTTTTGGGTGCTTTTCGATCTCACTGGGGTCCAACCACTGGAGAGGATGACGATTAAAGAACGGCCAATTTGGGATGGTGATTAGTGTCGTTAGAACAACGCCCCCAGCGTATATGAAGAGCATCAATTGAAATGACCCCATGAAATACCCTGTGATGAATGCCCCTATGGCAAACACTACAAGCATTATTTGCATCAGTTGCTCTGCTACCTTTTGTCCTTGCCAATCCATCTATCAAAGAGGAAGAAGAAGAAGAAGAAGAAGATGATTAAATAAAAGAACAAAGAATGATCTCATTTGGAAATTTGTTAGTTGTTACAGATGATTTCACAAAATTATGAGGATAGAAATACTGATGATGAATCGCAACCTCAAAAGGTGGAAAACATGGCCGAGATGTCGAAGGATTACTTTGAGATCAAAGGTTTTAATCCATATGTGGGTTGATGTTAGTCCACAAATAAATTTAGGATATAAGTATTGAAGACACTGAAAAGAACATCAATAATGATGCCTTTAGTTGGGTTATTTTTGAGCTTATTGAAAAATCCGTTTAATAAGCTACTTCAAATAGCTTAACGAGCCTTTTTTTTCACTTTTTTCCAATTATGCCCCTTATTTTCTTTTGAGGTCATTTTACTATTGCCATCTAGCTTATCATCTAGTTTTTACCATACATAACTAGCTTATTATCCAACAGCTAACGCAGGCCCATTCCTGACTATTTATAGGCCCTAGGCAGGGTGTAAAAAAGGGCCCTCGATAAGTACGAAAAAAATTAGTATATTGTTTTTATTATCAGAAATAACATTGAATTCAAGAAATACTAATAATTTGTATAAAACCGTTTTTCCGAGTATTCCTAGACGCAAAATCCATCGGTAATTATTTCTAAATCAATATTATCTATCATAACATTTTTACATAGCACCGTTAATCTGTTTCACCGTCAAAAACATCTTATGATATATCTTTAGTATATAGATTGACATCATTTGGTGTCATAAAACAGTTGGTTTTCCATGTCACTTCATGTTAACGTTCTTCATCACCATTTTAAACTTTTACGTTGTGTTCTCAAATTTGGGAAGAAAAAGAAAAGAAAAGAATGAGAAGGAAAATAAAAGAAATGAAAAAAAGGAATATTTTTGTTTGTCTTTTTAGAGTGAAAAGAGGGAGGAAGGAAATGGAATGAAAGAAAATAAATTTTCATATTGTAGAGCACAGGAGAAAGGAAAAGAAAGATGTTATTTTTAAAAATATACCCTTATTCATATTATAGCGGATTGTAATTGATGGGTAGATGTGTGATTTCATAAATATTTTTAATTGTTATAAATTATTTCTTTTCCTTTCCTCCCAAGGAATATAAAAAAAAAATCATTCTTTTCCTTTCCCTCCTTAAAAAACTGAAGAACACAATATTTTTTTCTTTCCCTTTACCTTCCTTTCATTGGTAAAAGAAGACTCGACGTTTGGTTAAACAAACTTCTTCAAAATCATCAATCTTAGAATCAAGAGCCTATGTTGGTTATAACTTGAGATCTTATTCTTGTTTTAGGTTTAGAAGAGTACTTAAAATTCATAAACTCGATATTAGGTAATAAAGAGTTAATAATGTATGAAAAAAACAAGGTTAGTTTTGAAATTACAAATATATATATAAGTTGAATTGTACTATAAGGTTGGTAATTTTTTTCTAACAGTAGTGATTTTCTTAGTTAATAACAAGAAATCTACTATATTCTAATGCAAAAATAAAATTCATACGGATGGAATAATCAAGTGCCGATGGGAGATGAATGATGGAGAAAATATCAAGGTTTTAGAAGCAAGTAGTTTTAGACTTTCTACTAGATAAAAAAAACTTGGAGAAACAATAAGCAATATAACAAAATGAACAACCAATCAACCTTTTACATATTTTCTTCTCCAATATAATTACTTAATACATGTTTGGGCCCTTAATAGTTAATACTAAATTCTTTTGGACTCTATTAGATACTGAAAAAATCATATATCTTTTATTTACTAATTTTTTTGAACTACTTATATAAACTAAAAGAAAAAATTGGGCCCCTATTTGTTGTGGGCCCTGGGCGTATGCCCGGTCCGCCCTCCCTCAGGGACGACCCTGAGCTAACCTATCAGCCAACAAGCTAATTATTCAGCTAGTTAGCCTAACATTGCTTAAAATCAAATTAATAAAAAGTCTGGGCTCAATCTGAAGGTTTGAGGCAGCTACATTGTGTGGTTATGTATTTATATTCGACTTTGGAGGGTCACTGGAATCATTTAATCTCTATCAAGAATATCAATTTGAGACGTAGTTTTATACTTCTATTCCAAATATTTAAGCACCGATAAACAAGAAGTGTTAGGAGACGGATAGAGATTAAAAGTTTACATGTTATTAGAGAAGGCCAATATAATGCAGATTGTATGTCTAATCTTCTCTAGGCTAAGGTGAGTACATCAAGTATCACGATTAACTGAACTCTAAACAACCTATATGTAAGGATCTGGATGATGGGATCTAGACAATGTCTAAATTACAATAATGCCCTCAAGGGAAGAAAGAGACAACGTTCATCGTAGATAGAGCAATTGGATTCCAATCAAACGATCAGGAAAGGCATAACCAGAAGGGTGACAATGGTGGTGGTCAATGGATCCAACAAGAAAGAAACATATTTTTGGATCGCCCAATTCAATAACTCAACACCATGTAGAGTTCAGTTAAAGTCAGGACTTTAACCGTTAACAAACATGAAGGTTTTCTGTAGATCAACCAACAAAGCCTACACCCGCTTTTATGGTGCTCAAATTAATAGCCACATGCGTTCTCAATTGGTGGGTAAGACATTAAAATATATGTATTATATCTGCAATTTTGCAACATCTTAGCATGTACCCAGCTATCCCATTTTGCTATAAAATGGTTTAGAAACCAGCTGCACTAGCGGAGGAGGTGATCTCGGATACTTTTGAGGGACTTTTCTTTAAGACCCACCCACAGCGAACTAAGGGGAAATTTGGACTAAGAAAGGGTGGAAAATTATAACCCCTTATCAGTTCAGAGTAAGAAATTTCTGGTCAAACTGGAAATGGAAGTAAGAAGCAAACTATGCTACGATACAGAATGGAAAACATAAGTATTCTAAACAAAATCAGCCACAAATGTTCTTGCCTCAAAATTTTGTAAAGAGGTCAAAAATTGCCACACAGTGAGCTATGCTGTTAATCGTGACGCTACAGCGGTGCTATCGTGGTTTGCGGTCAAATAGCAGTTTGGAACAACAGTCCCGCAATTAGCGGCACAATTGACCGTTAACTAACTGCATAACCACTATTTTTAGATAGGCTATTTTGGTGTTAAAAAAGTGATTTTTGTGGCTTTTTCTGGGAGCTGCATTGGGTTTTATTTTAGTCCGATAATATTAACACTTCAATTTGTTTTTGTTTTTTTGGACTTGGACACCATTATTCTTATTTTTTTGGATTTAAACACCATCACGGCATCACTTTGACCTTTGGCTCTGAATAAAAGTTTTCACATTGTTCAATTATATTTATTTGGACTTGGACATCATTATTCTTATATATTTTTTATCGAATACATATAATATGTTGATTTATGTATTCATATATATATATATATATATATATATATATAACTATTATATGAACCGTTATACCACTGCTTTACCATCGCCATAACGACTATTTCAAATCACGGTCCTGACCGTGATTTCATATTTTGACCACTTAACAGCATAGACAGTGAGATTTGGTGTTGTTATTCTAGATCGAAAGACAAGCCATATGGATTACAAATCAGGAAAAGGGAACAAGGCATCATGACTATGGATTACAGAATAGCATTATAAATCAATTTGAACAAAACCCTAGAAAAATCACATTCCAATTGGATCCACCAATCTGTCAACTCTCTAATCAACTACAAACATTTCAATTCTTCAGAATCGTGTGTCATCAAAACTTGCGATCAGTAAAATATTTATCAGCATAAAAAAGGAAAGGTTATCATCAACTACAAAAGACAGAATGTCGAGATTGAATCAAAATTCAACACACACTTCACTTATCAATTGCTATGGAAAACCTGATGAATCTCACGATTAGAGATTAGAAACAAGGAAAATCTAATCTACCAAATCCTATAAACAATAATTGCCAGAAAATCAAACAATACGCACATAAAATTTTGTCGATCAAGAAAAAACGCAAACAAGAAGTGTTAATTCAACTATAATCAATGACGTGTTTGTAAAAGAAATCAAGATCAAAGGGAGAAGACTTACTGTTGAACCCAAAGAGAGGATTTAGGCGTGTCTGTAAAGGGTTGAAAACGAATCGCAGTATGTAGTCCAGTGGATGGTGATCGTGTGATTTGGGGAAATATGGTAGACTTTACCTTCGCAAAGGGCAAATATGGAAACACCTTACTTTGATAGACAATTTTCGGGATGTTCAAAAAAGCATTGGACAGGTGTGTATCGGGTAGGTTCGGGTGGAATAATCAAAAACTCGATCGGATTTCGGATATGGAAATCAATACCTGAATTTTAGGTTTCGGATTTTGGATTGCTTCGGGTTCGGGTTGGTTGGGTTTCGGGTTGATGTCGATCGGGTATTATTATAATGCAACAAACATATATAAATTTAATCAATTTTGATAATGAATTCAATCGATTGAGATATTGATGAAATCGATAGTAAAATTTTAAATTATAAAACATTTCGACTGACGAGAATTTACGATTTTCAAAAGATAATTAGACAAATAAATATATTTATATAATATATAGATATGTATGTATATTATTTCGGGTTTTCGGACGGGTCGGGTGGCTAAAGATCAAACCCGACCTGAACCCAAATATCCCCCAAAAAGTCGGGTTTCGGATTTTCGGATTTCGGGGCATTCGGGTTTTACAAAAGCACCTTATTTTCGGGTTCCGATTTCGGATTTTTCGGGTTTTACACATCCCTAAGTCAAACTGATGTCCGTTTGAGCGGTCTAGTTTGGGATGAGAAATAGTCAAACTGTTAGATTTAGTCCGGTCTACAGCTTGAATGTTTTTTTCAGTGGTTTAGATCGAATCAGTCGCCAAAATTCACATGTATTAATTATATTTTAGTTTCCATGTTTTGGGTTTCACCTTTAAGACCCAATTAAAACAAAAACATATTAAGTTTTTAGTTTTCATTTCTTAGTTGTCTGTGTTTCCAAATTCGGCAAAATTCTTAAATAGGTCAAAGAAATCCAAAACTTCAACTTGTTCTTCGATTTGCCCACTGTTTATGCAAAATTCTAACTATTGTTGGTGGAATTGTTTAACTTTTTCCAATTTGTTCACACTTACTTAATTTATAGATAGATATATCTTTCATAATTCAGTATAGTATTTATTTAATAATGTTATATAGATTAAAAAATGTCATTTTAAAGATAGATGTTACATTTTTCTATTATGACCCATAATAGGCATAAACCGCTAAAACGGTTAGACCAGACCTTTTTTGGTGTTCCAATTTCACTGGTTCGGTCACTTGTTGTTAAACTGCTCGGTCTGAATTTTTTCGTAAACCACCATCGCCATTTGGTTGTGGTTTGGGGGGGTTAAACACCCAAACCGGACCACAAACACCCATATACAATTTGTAGATATTATAAAATTTGATGATATAGATGTCAAAATTTATCAAACAATCAAAGGAAAAAGAAGTTTTAACTTTTTTTTATGCTCTTGCAATCAATGTTTTAAAAACCGGTTTTTTTGTTGACCCGGTGTGGTGACCGGGTCACGGTTCAACCGGTCCAACTGGGTGGTTGACCCGGTTTCAAAAATTTTACGTATTTTTCATTTTCTTGCATATATATATATGTATGTATATATGTATATATATATATATATGTATATATGTAGGGGTAGATTCAAACGAGAAGCTAAACATTTTGCGAGAAGGCGATAAATGTTTAATCATATATGATACACAAGTTTAATCATATATGATTAAACACATGTTATATTGGCAATACATAAACGTTTAATCATACATGATTAAACACACTTACAAGCCGCGTAATCATATATGATTAAACACTTATCGCCTTCTCGCAAAATGTTTAACTTCTCGCATGATCCTCCCTCTATATATGTATATATATATATATAAAACCAAGAATTTGATGTACACAAGTTAAAACATTAAAAATACACATAACAAAAAGTTTACATCAATCCAAAAACATTAAAAAAACATATAACAACAAGTTTTATATCAATCTAAAAACATAAAAAACACAAATATAAAAAAATTATTTTTTTAACCGGGTTTTTGCCGGTTCAATCATACCGGTTCAACCGGTTTTCTCAAAAACCCGGCGGTTCAATCCGGTTCATAAATCCCCAAAAAACCGATGATAGTTGACTCGGTCTCTCGACCGGTTCAACCGGTTGAACCGGCCGGGTCAACCCGGGTTTTAAAACATTGCTTGCAATGCGTACCCAACACGTGAAATCAAAGTAGACAATAAAGTAGTTGGAAGCCTAGAGGACATGGAAATAAGGGTTATATCTACAAAAAATGGTATAGAGATAAATGTATTATATATATTTTTATATATGTTAAATGAACCAATGATAAATAATAATGTGACATCATTAAAATGAAGTAATTCTTAAATATTGAAATGTGATGAGTTTAGTTATCCCATAAGATGATTAAAATCTATATGAAAAATATGAGTATATATTGTCTAAGCAGATATTTGCATTAGTTGTTAAAGTTGACTAATTTTAGCCAACTTTCTTTTTAGTAAAAAAGAATATTCAAATTATTCATAACAACAATAGTAATATGATCTTGAGACATGTCGTTTGATTTCTTTATCAACATCAATCAATCATAGGTAATAAGGTGGTATCATAAAAATGAATTGTTTTTTAAATCTTGAAATGTGCGAATTTGATTATACAATGATAAAAAGATTAAAAATTATATGAAACATGTGAGTATATATTGACAAAAGGAAATGATGCCTTTGTGGCAACTCATAGAGTGAGCTTACCCTTTTCGTAGAAAAAAAAATATTCAAACTCTTCTTAACAATAAATTATATGGTTATGAGACATGTCTTTTGAGTTCTAAAATATGTAACAACAAAATTATTACGGGTAGATCTCAAACTTTATGCAACAACAAATGATTATCAACATATGAAAAGTAACTACTTATGAAAATACATTAGTTGTTATCCAAGAAGTTACGTTTTATTTTAACTTGGTACAATACTTAAAAAATCATCGCTATTGCACAATTAGGTGCATACCTATTAAGCTCCAAACAGGGTTCGTGCACCCGCTCAACTTATTTTAGTAAGTAGTTTTTTTGGGCTATGAAAGGTGCACCCATTAAAATTTGAACGGTGCTCCAGGATGTTGGAAAATACAAAGAACATAAACAAAAAACTGAAAAAGTCGCTCGAAATCAACCAAAAAACTAAAAATCCGTCAACATCAATCAAAAAACTTGAAAACACATCGAACAACTTTCAACATTTGATTCACCTTAAAGGTGCATCCGTTGGACAAAAGTTCTGGGTCTAGCACTACATGCAATGCACGGTACCCGCACTAGTTTTATGTTAGGTATTCACGTCCAGGGGCGGAATATAAGCTTTCCAACCACAAGGGCCAAACCTAATATATCATATAATTTCAAAAAGACCAAAAATACCTTATCCAAATAGGGATGTAAAAAAGTTGAGTCGAGTCGAGTGATAGGTTAATCGAGCTGAGCTCAAAAATTTAATACTGGGCTTGAGCTCAAATAGTTCTTGGGTTATCGAGCTCGATGGTCGTTTATGGCTTCGAACTCGCGATCGATTAACTCGTTTATCGGTTTGAGCTCGATAACTTATATATTATTATTGTATGATTAATAAATATATGAGCATGTTTGGCTCAAAAAAGGATATGCTCGAATGGCTCGACTCGAAAAATTGAATCGAGTTTTCGAAAGAGTTGAGTCGAACATTAGTGTTATAAAGTTCGGCTCGTTAAGTTCCCAGTTCTATTTTGTGTTTGAGATCGACTCAAGTTCGAGAATAATTAAGCTCAAGCTTGAGATAAACGAGCTCTAGCTCGAGTAGCTCGTTAAAAGATGGACTTGTTTACACCCCTAATTCTAACGTAGTAAAAACTCTAAAACTAGACGTTAAATATGAAAATGTCAAACATCGCTCATCAAAGTGGAACCCGTCGATCTTTCACGGTCTTGAAGTCTTCCACAATTTTCTCCAAGTGGAACCCATCAATCTTTTGTGGCCGAGAGGAGAGTTGTCTGATTTGAGGTATGCTTTTAGAATTCAACCTTTTTTTTCACCTTTTGGACTTTATCACTCTAGTTTGGACTTGGACTAATGGACTTTATCCAATTTATGTTTGGACTTTATCACTTTAGCCTCTAAACCTTATTAGATTGTACAAGAAAGTTGAGGGGGGGGGGGGGGGGGATATCAATTTTTATTTATTTATTTATATATATTTGAAACTTGGAAGCCTCCATATTAATCCTTGTAATTTAATAGCCCTATAAGGCCTCCGCCATTGTTCAAATTCATTAAATATTACAAGATTGACTAAGGGTCTGTTTGTTAGCAGCTTAATGAGTTTAATGAGACTCACAACTTATTCAGTCAGCTATATATGACTGTTTGGTAGTGGCTTAATGATATAGAAAGTGGCTTATTCAGTAAAATTTCAAGGGGGAACTTTATGCAGAAAACCAAGTTTTTTCTAAACCAGTCCATTCCATTAAAAAACACGTTCCTTTCATATATAAAAAAACTCTCACAAATAAAAACCTTCCAAATCTATACAGACAGATTAATCCACACAGACAACTTTATCCATACAGAACTTAATGGAAAATCAACCAAACAACCGCTAATTGTGTCAAATTAATATAATTTTTTTTTTGCTTTACTGTATCAGTTGAAAAAACTATAGTTTGAAATTTTGATAGGTCTCCACCCATTCATGGGCCTTAGACAGGCCCATTATTGTTAGGTGCTGTGATGGGTTTTGAGCAGGCCCAATAACAATGTGCCACTGGTCAAATGCGTGGCCACGTGTGAAACTGAAAGACAACACACGCACACATAAAACCCAACACCTCCAGTCCCGACGGTTTCGTCTTCTTCATAAACCCTAGACAGTTGAATCAAGAAAAAAACAGGAATCCAATAACAATGGAACCAAGTCAAAATGATCTAGAAAGACTCATGATCTTCGAGCACGCTCGTATCACCGCTGAAGCCGCATACGCCAAGAACCCTAATGATGTCGATGTAAGTTTCTTCTTTACTAATTTGCTTTATGAATTGTTTCTAATCTCATATACTGATCTTGTTGTCAGTTTGATGATTTATGTGTATTTAAGACATGGTAGTACCTTTTTGCACTAGTAACATGATCTATGAATTGCTTATGTTATATTATTCCATCTGTGGATTGCTTATATCTTATAATTTGTTTCTGTAATTCGTAATGTCGTTTGTGTAATGATTTATGCGTAATACGTTTATGCAGTGGAGTGGTAATTGAATAATATTTCCGTCTTTGTTTTCAACATCAATATCGTATCTTTTGATGTTCCTGGTCAAATCTGCTATTATTTCCCTTAATTTTGAAAATAAAGTTACCATATATCTGTAGCATTTGATATGATTCTCCGTGATTAGGGGTTGACTGGTTAAAAATCAACCAGATCATGATTCTTCTTGTATTGTTAAATTCGTAAAAGAAATTCAATTGTTGGGATCTTAGAGCTGAGGAATGACACTATGGTTGATTATAACAGAATTTGACAAAATGGGGTGGAGCTCTGCTGGAGTTATCACAATTTGGAAATATTGATGAATCAAAGAAGATGATTAAAGGTACTGTTTTGCAGAATTTTGATGTTCATTAAATCCAGTATTCTGAATGCTTTAAGTGGACGTCTAGGAGTTAAGTATCTCCATCTGCTTCTACTAGCCAGCTTTCTGTTGGGTCTTGTGTTTCAAGAAATTAAAGGAGGACAAATTGAATTTTTTCCAATTTGTTTTCAACACCTTTTTTTTCTTCTTAAGCGTCTGCTTAATCCCTGCTTAGGTGATTAACTGCTAGAAGAGTAGGTAACTCAACCTTCTAGCTCCGCTTACTGTTTTTTAGAATACATATTTAATGTTTGCACTGCCTAGATCTTCTGAAAGAGTTTCTGTGGCCAGATAACACTGCGTGTGATCTTGCTATTAATTGAACATGTATATAAGCAATTACTAAGAATTTGTATGTTTGGTGGAAAATGCATAAACAAACATTAGATGCTGTTTCCAAGCTGGAAGAGGCTTTGGTTATCAATCCTGTGAAACACGAGGCTTTGTGGTGCTTAGGAAATGCCCACACTACTAATGGATTTCTAACCATTGACCATGATGAGGCTCTGATTCAATTTGACCGTGCATCTGAATGTTTTCAAAAGGCAGTGGACGAGGTATTATTCATTCACTTTTGTGTCCGGATATGCGGAAGTTTAATATGATCTAAGAAACATTTATTGGTTGTTGAGATCTAATTAATGAATGTTTGGATCACATCTGTTGTATCAGTGTCCAGGGAATGAACATTATCTCCAATCTTTGGCAAACTCTTCTAAGGTATTCAATTAACTTTGTTTGTTTGTTTCAATTGGGCCACTGTTGTGTTTTTTGTATATTTTCATTTGCTCTAGATTGTGGGTTTTAATAATCCGTGTGCATGTAGTAATTTTTATTGGTAAAAGTATACTTTTAGTAATCAAAAGTGTCCGTCTATATCGACTCCCATGATTGGTCCCTAAGCCATCCAAAATTTCTACAAGCTTAAACGTACAGCTACCTGCTGCAAGCATGCAATCAGTTAACTGTTGTTAGGTTTCTCCATATGCTTTAGCAGTAATCTGTTAAACGTTGTTTAATGAAGTATAATTTCAACTGTGGACTAGCATGACAACTCTTCTATGTTATCTCTCTCTCTCTCTTACTCTTTTGTCTCCTTTCTCATGACATGCCCCCACATGATTACCTAGACGAGGATCAAATTATGAGGCTTCCGTTTTAGGAAATCATCTGACTCTTCGTGTCCACATCTAGGGTTGAAGAAAATTCTAGAGTAAATGCTGAGACATTCATCCTAAAATAGATGCTGAAATGCTGGTGACCTATGTGGTTTGTTTGTTTTAGAAAATTGGAGGGACAATTGAGAGGCTGCAATAGATTTTACATCACCGGTTCATTAATACACAATGTTAGGGTTCATATGCATAATGGAGCTGAAGTAGAATTAGGGATCGTTTACCAAGCACTTACCGAGTAGGCGCTTACCAGCAAGGACATTACCCTCACTTACCTTATCGTATAACATTCTCGGCCATCAGAATTGATTGTTGGTAAGCGTCTTAAACTCGGTAAGCGCTTACCGGGTAAGAGTCATTTTCCTCACTTACCGGAGTCCTTGTTATGGCTCTTACCGGGTAAGATTGTCAGTAGTTCCGATCCTCCATAGGTAAGGACGATAAGGTAAGTGATACCCGAGTGAGTATTTAGTAAACCGCCCCTTACTTAGAACAATAGTATCACCTACCACAAGTCACAAGGGAAGTATCGCTCAGTCAGCACATTTGTCAAGCATCTCTGCAGAGGCAGGATTATCTGTTAAACGTTGCTTCTTTGAGATTTTAGTGGACTTTAACATGGAAACTGGAATTACTTCATATTAGCTGTCACAGTGACTGCTTTATTTTTTGACACAATTTTTACCCTTGTGATGGCCTAATTGTGCACCAATCAGCCAAACAAAGTTAACAAACCAAGCACTTGCACACGAGTTTGTTTAAGACAGTAGAATACTAAGTAAACAAGACAACCTAAAGCCACAAGTGTACAGGAAACTCCCGATCTTTTTATTGCCTGACACCATAGCAAGGACATTCTTTTACAACAAGAGACTTACAGGTTACAATCTAAACAATCCTGCAAACATCTCCTTCATAAAAATGCGGCACATGACACCCATGTGCCATAGAGATAAGATCAAAATTGTACAGAAATAATTGTCCAAAACAATAGAAAACTGTCAAGATCAACAATAGAAATTGCCATTTGCCACAATCATTGTCTATTTCCAGCAGCAAGATAACAATTGTCTACCAGAACTTGACTTCGGCTAATTTAGTTTTCAGCACATTTACTTGCATCAGTGAAGCCATAGACTCAGCATTGCATGCTTTGAGACCATTAAAGATAAACCACATCATGCATAGGGATAGTGGTAGTACTATCGACAAAGTGGCAAATGATTCTCATATCTGAAACATGATATCTTGCTTTCCATTGTTTGTGAATTTAATTTGGAGTGTGTTTATTTTATTCCATTGAAAATCTTCCAGGCATCTGCTTTGCACAACGAGATCCACAAACAAGGTGGATTTGGTCAAGCCCAACAGTCTTTGGGTGGATCCACTGCATCTTCAAATGCGAAGGTTGTATATCCTCTTTGGTATTTGTCCTATTGCAAGTTTCGTAGCACTTTTGAGTATATGAATTTGATTTTGCTTATTTTTTGCTTATTTTGCATCAATCCCTAGAGGTTGAACCAGCTCCTCACTTTTCTTCAATTATCTACCCGTGGGTTACCTCAAAACACCAACATTTAAGCTTGCTCTTTTACTTATACCTACTATAGTGCCTCACATATGTGTTCGTTCCCTTTACAATCAAAGGGACCCTGACCCTGATTGGGACAGATCTGTGGTAAGGATGTGATGTCGGATCAAAGATGGGGATGACATACAAATGGGGTTGTGATTCTGACCCTAGGATCTGCACGAGTCGTTTCTTATGCAGGTTGACATTTGTGGCATTTCAGTATAGCCTACATGATAGGGTTGGCTACTTTTGATATTTTAATTGATTCTAGTTCAGCTATTAGTTGTTCTATAACAAGATCTTTTGGGGTGGATGTGGTATGCGAGACGTGACTGAACAAAACAAAAACATGTCCGATGTTTGATGCAACAATTAGACTGGACTAAATGGGACAAAAATGCATTTTTCTGTCCCACAGAAATAGGTGGAACAAAAATCAAGGACATGGGATAACCTTGGTAAATTACTAAACTATCCATGTCAAATTAAAACTCTAAAACCTTCCACAATATTTTCACCCGTCTACCTCCACCTGTTCAGTTTTGTCTGGTTTACGTACCAAAAGCACCCTTGCTGTTATTCTGTTTTAGGCATCTTGTACATATGTTATTATATATTATTTATTACCTCTTGAACAACTAGTCTTTGTTTCTACTTAAAAGTATATCATAATATGGTTTTAAATATGTTTCCAATTTAGAAAGCCATAATACGTAATCTCGGTGTAAAAAGTATCAAAAATTTTGTTGGACTATGATAAAGGCTAATGTTTGATTGTTTTTGTTGTTGTTGTTGTGTGTTGTAGAGCTCTGCGAAAAAGAAGAGCAGTGATCTGAAGTATGATATATTCGGGTGGATAATCCTTGCAGCCGGGCTTGTTGCCTGGGTAGGGATGGCCAAGTCTCATATGCTCCCACCTCCACCGCAATAAGAGTAAGTTATAAGCGTTGTAGACGAAGTATACACACCTAAGATATGTACCAATTGTGTAATACCATAAACTTTTGTATAATTTTCAGGTTATTAAGGATTTATTCACCAATATTTGATGAGGGAAGAAAATTTACTACCATATCTGTTTAGAATTTAGAAGATGGGATATGTGAAATATTTTGGTGATAACATTGATTACTTGAATTTAAGAGTATGAAATTCTTTTGAAGGGGTGATTTGTATGATTTGCTACCATCTTAGGGGATGTTTACCAAACTCTTACCGGGTAAGCGTTTACCGGTGTTGCTTACTTTACCGGGTAAGCATGCGTGGAATGGACCGAGAATCTTACCTGGTAACAATTCATTTTGATGACCAAGAATGTTACCAATAAGGTAAGTGAAAGTGATTAATTCTTGTCATTAAGCGTTTGGTAAATAACACCTGTGTTATGATTCACTTTTGGAGTTTCTATGTTAGGGTATCCAAGCCACTAACCACCTTTGAAGATATCATAGGCATGATATCTATAGTAGTCTGATCAGTCCATGGTGTCTCCTTTTGTGTTTTAATGAGAGTTGGCCATGATGTGACAGTGATATATGGAATTCTTGTTAAGGGGTAATTCATATGGTTTGTTACCTATCTTAGTGTGATCACATGTGTTCTAAGTTGTGACTGTTTTAGAGTTCGTTTGTGAGGGTATCTGAATCATTATAGGCATGGTATTGTGGCATTGACGATGTGACACAATTCGTGGTAGTCTCATCAATCCATGATGTCTTCTTTTGTCCTCAAGTGAGAGATGGCTATGGTGTGATATGGTGTGACAGTGATATTTTTTAGAATGGGTTTGGTCCTAGTAACTTTTTGTTTGTTTGTCTGGTGGCTATGTTGTTATGGTGGTCAAGATGTGAAATCGTGGTCATGACTATGATTTAAAATAACAGTTATCACAATGGTAAACTAGTGGTATACTGATTCATATAATAGTTAGAATTAAAAGTTTGTAAGTTAATAGTTGTATGTGTATGCCTAACGTCGTGTTGTATGCACACCAACTACTCCACCAACTACTCCTAGTCGAGTGCCAAGTCCCAACTCGCACACCAACTACTCCTAGTCAAGTACCAAGTAGAAATCTTAACGTGAAGAAGTTTAATTAGAACTTGGTCTCTATTCACGAACCAGAGGACCTGTAGAACACTGAAGACGTGATGTTAACATCACATTAACGGAAGAACGGAGAGAGTTGTGAATTGAACAACTTTGTGAAGATGTGAATGGGTGGATTTTTTTGTTGATTTGTGAAGTTTGTGAAGACGTTGGTGGAATGACATCGATTATTTACGAGGACGTCAATTTGTGATACGTGATAACCTAATTACTTAAATTAGAGCCCGCAAAAAAAACCCGATGATTTTAAGCCCAACAATAATGAGCTCAACATTACCTGCCTAAATAAACCTAACAAATTAAGCACCTAAAAATTGCGATTTTAGCATCGTTATCACGCCTACAAATGGCAAATAGCGCCAATTTAGCGGCATCGTGATTTCAAGCCTTGATCTAGCACTGCTATTCTCCCTACCTCTGTGAACCGCAATAGCGGCATGACTAACATCATAGTTTGGTGGATGATGGCATAGTATGCATTACCCGTCTCACATCATTGGTACATGCGTATATGCATGTCCAATGTATATGTCTTTGCCGCAACACATGTCGGATTATTGAATGGTCTTTCGTCTAGCGGTATTGAGGTATTGTAGAGACCAACCTTCTAAGAGGTCAAGGGTTCAAACCCTCACCAATAGTGAGGAGTGTACGAGAAAACATTACATCAACAACAAAAAAAATGTCCCACACTTGTGTGTTTATATTATATGACATGATAGACAAGGGTATGCAATTAAGAAGTTAGGTCCGAAGTCTAAAGTCTTATTTTACTTCTTATTAATAAAAGGTGGTGCTGAAGTCTGAAATTTGAACCAACAAGACTGTATGTTTCTGTAAAGTTTAGAGGCGTCTTGAGAGAAAGAAGTTAGGTCACCATTTCTTATTTCAGACTTATTTAAGAGTTAAGAGGTTATGAAAACTAAAAGAAAAAAAAGAGTAAATATAAAAAGATCTAAACGATTCAGACCTAATAGCCATTAAGAGGTTTTTTTATAAAAAAAAAAAAAAACACTTTTAAAAAAAAAACAAACAACCCTTTACTCTTATTCGATAAAATGTTCAAAGTTTTGACCGTAATTTTACTAAAGTCAGCGATAGACATCAATCTGACCAAATTCAGAGTTAAGTTTCCACTTTTACCCTTGTTAAGAAAATATGCCATGCCATCTCATTTTTCTCCAATGTGATTATGTGTCATTTTATTTTTTAGAAAATTTTCTTTTTACCCCTTATTAGTATAGACACTATCATACATAATCATTGTACTTTTATTTTATTATACAATAACCAATTATATATGTGATATTTTAGTAATGAAAGTAGTTTATTATTTTGAATTTAATCATAATTATTTTTTTAACGATTGGGCACAGTATGAAAGATCTTTTAGATGCACATATCCCTCCGGGAACTTTCACTTTCCATAACCAAAATGAAAGAAAGTCAACCTATTCCTGCAATTGCGGTCAGTCTCGCTACCTCTTTAGTTGCCGCCCCCTGAACGGTCTTTCTTTGCCGGTTGCGTAGGCTCTTAAAACCGACAGAATGACCCGGTAACGTTGCACACCATCGGCTGATTTTAATTTATATTTAGAGTTTTTAAAGTCTCATTTTTCTAGTAAGCAATTACTCTAAACTAATGGGTATAACTGTCATTTTTACTCAGTTACTCAATTATTACAAATATTTGGTAAACAATAATTTCTGATTAACACTTCTCCCAATCAGAACTCTCACCTTAAAAGAGACCTCTTATTTCGATAGCACTTACCCACAAATTAGGTAAACAACCAATTTATTTTTTCAAATTATGATTTTCGAAGCCAAATGCAAATCATGACACCCCATACCATATAAACCGCTCTAACGTTTTCTCTTCACGCCATTTGCTCCATTTCTTCATCACGCTTACACTTTTGAAAATCCATATATTTTAGAGACTTGGAAACTCTGAAACGTGAGCTCAGAAGCTGTTTCAAATCTAAGTTCGATCTGTTTCTCATTATTTTTCTGTGATTTTTAGATATCTTTCGATTGGTTTTCTCCGTTTTCAGGTTGTTGATCAAAAGCGGATTCGCTTTTTTATAGTAACTTGATTATCTCGATTATTCTGTAGATTTGAATTGTCGTGTTATAGGAGCAATTTTTTTATCCAATTCATGAATTATCATTGTTAAATTCATGTTGTTGAATGATGGTTATCTCCAGTTATATATGTCGATTTTTATGGTTACAATTACGTCTTGTAACTTGAGATTGAATTTCTTTTTAACTCAGAAATAGTAATTATCGTTAATTTTTATGATCATTATAAGTAGTTCTCATATCAATCTATTCAACGTTTGTAGATATTTGGTCCAATGAAACGATAAATTGGTTCTTATTCTATGAGAATTGAATCACAGTTGTTGAAACTTTAATAACCTTAGTTTAGTCGATTTGACGATTTCTAGTGGCTTTCCTTCTACTATTGCTAGATTGGGTTCCTAGAAATTTAATTATAAGGTTTATGGTTTTTGAAATCTTACTTTTGAATCTTTTTGTATCTACAACTATTATTTAAATTATTTTTCCAGTCGTAAGCTGTGATTTAGAAGTGATATTTCGTATAATGCATGCCATCTTTCTAGATTTTACTTTCATTTTTGTTTATGAATTACTTTAAGCTTGACATTTTGGTAATAAGCTCTATAATGTAAGGGTTAGAATCATGTGCATATTTTAGTCTTGTGCTTAATACTCAGTTGTATAAGGAAAAGTATTGGTTGGATTTTCAGACAATTTTGATAATGATATCAAAATTATAGAGAAAGTAACAACTTTAAAACCAACCAAACCAAACCAAACAAGCCCCATATATCTCACCTGGAGGTAGGGGCTTGAGAGTGGGACGTAAACGAAGTTCATAAGTGGCTTTGATCCAGGGACGGACCCATAAGTTTTTTCATACGGTTGCACCATATAATATAGATAAAAAATAATTACAAAAAACACTGTTTTTATCGACGTGTATTCATATTTTTACCGACGCTCAATATTGTCTGATGTTGTTTTAGGTTAATTCCACCATTTCGAGGGATTTTTTTAAAGCCTTTTGTTTGATTTCGACGGATTTTTAAGCTTTTTTATTGATTTCGATTTTCGAGGGATTTTTTTCGTTTTTTTTTTGTTCATTTCAAGAGTTTTCTTCGGTTTTTTGGTTGATTTCAAGAGGGGTTTTTTTTTGGTTTTTTGATTGATTACGAGGTACGGTTGCACCTTCTTGAAGCTTCCAAAATAATACGGTAGCACCTTCCAAAACAATACGGTTGCACCTTTCATAAACCTAAATTTTTTTACCCTTCGCCGAAGAAATAATACAGTGTCACGTGCCACCATATCCAAAACACTAATGTAATTTATTTATTTCCCTCTTTAAGTTGATCATGCTGATATGACTGTCACAGAAAAAGGCCTTTTAAGGGGAACCACTACTGGTATAAATGGAACCATAAAAAAGTTGATAATGAGGCCAATAAGTGTTGGTTTATGATATGTTTGGCACATAAAAGACCCCTTTAAGGCTAACCACTGTTGGTACAATTGGTACCATAAAGAAGTTGATAATGAGGCCAATAAGTGTTGGTTTAGTAAGATCCTAGAGAACCCCTAAACTCTTTGAGGCTATGTAGAACAATTGAAATTTAGCTAGTTATCATGCTTTCTTGGCTTTAATTATAGAAATGGAATGTACAATCTATTGCCATATTCAATATTAGTCACATAAGAGGCCTTTTCCCAGAGATATGTTTCGCTGATAAGTGAGTGGTAAATAGAATGACTCTCAAAGTTTCAATTATGTCATCAACATATATAAAGATCAATAGGAGAAACAATAGAAGCCCCAATAATCGAAGAATATGCCTATAAGATTATGGAAATTTGGTGTTGTAAGCTAAATCTAATGTATTCATGCACTAGTATTCTAGTATGCAGGGGCGGATTGAGTAAGCCTTTGTAGGGGTCCTAGGCCCCCAACGACTCCATGTAGTCCGTGTAGTAAACTATACAAAATTGATTGTTTTTGCTTATAATTGTTTAATATTAGAAGGTGGGCCCCCAACTAATAGGATGAGAGGCCCCAACCCCAAGCTAGCAAGTCTAATCAAAGAGTAAGAAATATATAAGAAAATGAACTTGGACACATGTATATCCACCTAAGTTTATAGGTATGGCTTCATTATATTTATTTTTTATATTATTAGAAGGCTATTTGTTCTCAATAAAGAATTTTATAGATTTATAAAAGTATTTGTTTACTGGTTTTAATTATTTTTCAGATGAGATTACTGAATCTTTAAAAATGAGGATATAAACTAGACTTTGTTTTAGGGTTATAAATGAATTGTACGATAATAAATGGAGCATGTCTGTGATCTGTGATCGTTCATTTAACTTGAACCGAATAAACAAAAATTAATCCTAAAACGAATAAGTTATATTTATTTGATTAAACTGAACACTTTAAGTCGGAAACCGAACAACCTAAAAACGTCTTGATTAGGGTGAGTTATTCGGTTTCAGAGTTTTTTACGCCATAATTCCGTAAGTGTGCCCCTAATAATAAAATTTTCTGGATACACCACTGCTAGTATGGATGGATTAGTAGGAAGAAGAAGCTCATAATCTTGTTTAATTGTATATGTTTGTTGTCAATTTTAGAAGATGGAGTATGAATTTAATGCTACAAACCGACATTAGATTCAAATTGGCAAGAATCCGCTGAGAGCATGGGCGAATGTACGTGAAGGTAACCTCACTTACTTTAGATCTTACTTGAACTAGTTTCGATTCATCACCCAACCAAGAAATAAAAATACCCGTCATATGGTATAATGAATTAAACAAGCAACAAATACGGGGTAATTCATACAATCAGTGTCCTTATTTACAAAGGTACGTGTACGTTGTTATATCTTGGGATACATATTGTCATTTCATAACATCGGCAAATACGGACAATTTTCTCTGAAGGAGATAGTTTTAAATCTCGACCAACGTTTGATTTGATAGTTTTTCTTTTTATGCATATTATTTTGTCATGTCATATGTAATATTTTCTTAAAACATGTCTATTTAGTTATTTTATAGCGTTAATAGCCTAACAAGTTCATACTAAAATGTAACACCCCGAAATTGCTGGCTGAAGAGAAAGCGAACGAAATCACCCACAATGCCCCGCGCGAGTTGAGTCGCGCCACGAACCGCGTGAGGCTCTGTTTCATCGTGGTTCCAGTGGTCCACGCGACTCTCCGCGCGGGTCAGGTCGCGCCACCACCCGCGCACGCGCTCTGTGCGCTGATAAAAGAGGAAAATCCGGCCTCCAACCTCATTTCTCTCAAAACCCTCAAATTCTCTCCCATTTTTTCTCCCAAACCGACCCATACCTTCCCAAATGAACACTAACCCATTTTGAGGAGTTTTCCTCCTAAAATCTCATGATTCCTCATCTCCTAGCAAGTTTGGAGGTTAGAACCATAGTCCTCCACCTTCATCTTCTCCATCGAGTTTTCTAGGGTTTCATCCACCCTTGTTTCCCCCTTTTTGTAGATTGGAGGTTTGTGGCCATTTTGATGAACTAGAGGTGTTTTAGTTGATGGATTCAAACTTGGGTTAAGGTAATCTTCTATTTTTCTTCATCTATGGAAGTTAGGGTTTTGATATAAGTTGAGATCTTCATGTATAATGCTTGGGGAATGATTCTAATGGTTGGATGTAATTATTTACGGTTGAAATTTATGGATCTAGGTTTTGGAAGTTTTGGCTTGGAGGATGCAAGTTTCTTCAAAGAAGACTGTGCGGGGTAAAATCTAGATTTAACCTAAATCTAGCAAGGTGAGTTCAAGTCAATTTGTGAAAACGTTGTACATGCCAAAAATGTTTATTTTTAAAGTGCTTATGTGTTTAACATGAAATTATCATTGTATAGTTACTTGATGGGTTTTGATTATTTGAGAATTTTGGCTTTATGAACATGGTAAAACATCCATATTTGGGATTTTTGGGCATCTTAATAAATGAGTCGTAAATGGGCGTGTTTTGGTGATTTATTGCATAAATGAGATTTATTTGGCTAAAAGGCATTTTTAGTGTTTGTTTTGGAAAAATGCTTAATTTTGTGTTATGAGACGTTTTAAAGAAGTAAACGGTATAAAATCATTTGGAAAGTAATTGTCCCAATTTAAACCGTATCGGAGTCTGCACATGTATTTTGGAGTGTGTTTGCATGACGTGAGTCGATTGCATTATTTGTTTATTTGGGGATTGTTAATCGTTGGTCAAAATAGTTTTGAGCATTTTGGCTCGGTATTGACTTAAAAGAGTCTTGATGACACTTGTCCGGTTTTGACGGCTCAATGTAAAGATGGTTATGGTTTACATGCTCGAGTGCGTTGGTCATTCTTGTGAAGTCATGTAATGTTAGACTGTGTTGCATTAGATCCATAGGTACGTAAGTCAGTCTGTTTTGGATGGTCAATTGGGTATTGCGGGGTTGAACCCCGATATCCATGTTTTACGGCCGGAAACTTACAAGTAGGCACTGGAGGGTTGAGTCTGGAGGTGTTACCTGAGAGGTAGGCACTAGGATCTCCGCTGCTTGAAGTCATGCCTAGGAGGTAGTCTTTAAGTGTGTCAGGCCTTCAGGATGGAGTTCGTTGTAATGTTCATCAAGGTCAACCGTCTCTTCTAGTGTAACTTGTTAAGAAGTCGAAGGGACACCTGGGCTAGTATGTCGTGAGGTGTCATGCGATTAACGTAGCAAGAGTGGCATACTTTTGTGTTCCTCCACTCTCAACAGATACGGGTCTCCCCCGTTGTCGACCAACTGTATCTTATATGTTGACGTCTTACTTTATCATCTTTGGTCTTATGTGGTCGACAATAAATGAGGACCTTAATATTGGATCTCCCTCCACGTATATTAAGGTTTGAATGAAGTATGCCATCCCCATGTTTGGATGTTTGGATATTTGATTTCCTTTCGTTTATGGTCGTGTGAGTATTGGGCCTAGTGTCCATGTTTTCAGACATATTGTATATGTGGATTTTGACAATGATTTATGGGTTGTATTTTGTCCCGCCAGCGCTTGGGTGTTTTGGGGTGCAACGTTTTATCCACATTTCTTAAATGGGAGTCAATTCATATTAACGTTGCGAGTAAGTTTGAGTTGCATCAATTTATAAAGAATGTTTGTAATGAGGTGTCTATCTTTCAAAGTGCATGATATTGGGAAAGAGTTGTTCCCACGTTTCAAATTACATCAATTGAAAGGTCATGATTTCAAGTGATGTTCATTCTTTTAAAGATATATTTACTCATGTAAAACTCTTGAACTTACTAGGCGTTAGCCTAACCTTTTTATTTGTCGGCATGTGCAACAGGTTCCGTTTGGGAATAACTCTAGTATCACAGTGAAGAGAGGAGTGCCCTTTGTGCGCCCAAGGAGTGAGTAACTTGATGAAGTCTTCCGCACTTGGTTAATGAGAGCAACTTGTATTTGGGTTAAGTAATACCCGACCTCAATTTAGTCTGTATATTATTGGAGTTTAATATATGTCAAAGTTAATATTAGAGTTGTATATGAGGCATACAGAGTTTTAGATCATAAGAGGAAGTTTTGTCCCTTATTTTGATGTTATGTTTAAAAAAATTTAATTAGTTGCTTTTACCAAATTCGAGGGTGTTACATAAAAAGGTAGAATGAGAGAAATAGTTGCATTCCTGAAGGACACTTTGTCTTTGACATTAAGAAATAAGAATGGACGACAAGTAGGATTCCCAACAAGAGGTTTCAGCATATTAGGCCTTGGCATAGTCATGAATTCACTACGTGTAAAAGATGCAATAATCGAGTATTAGGTCTAACATGAATCGTTGAGAAACATACATATATAGTGGTATCCGCTCACGTGCCACTTCTTTTCGATATCATGGAATACAGTGCGTTATTTCTTTATAAGTATAATTTAGTAATACCTTTTAAATAAGAAATTCAAAACGTTTTACATGATAGAAATTAATTAGATATTAATATAAAATGGAAAAACTGAACATGACCTATTTATAGATCAACGATTATTGTACATCTACAAGTATTTCTAGGGTTTCCTCGTGCTTCGTGAATATCTATAACCACATAAACGCTAAACAACCCTCATGTATGTAGAGAACCGAAACGATAAGAGAATAATACTACCAATTTGATGATTGTTATAACTGACTCCTTACAAAGATTTTTTATGCTTAAGGTTTAGAAGCCTAGAATTCCACTGTTAATATCCTAACAAATTCACAATAAAAAAGGTCGAATGTGGGAAATGGTTATGTTCCTGACGTTTACATTGTCTATAACTTTAAGAATGTCTGACAAGACAAGTTGGATTCCCAACAAAAGGTGCATGCATATCACCCATGTCTATATCCAATTGTTCAGTGCATGTTAAAAGATGCATTAATCGGGTTAGGTCTAACGTGAGTCTTTGATCAACATACAAAGTGGCATTTGATGATCCCGTGCTGCTTCTTTACAACATAATCTGGAATAAAGTGCATTATTACTTTATACATTTTAAATGAGAAGTTCAAAATGTTTCTATGTTGATAATGAATTAATTAGACATTCACATAAAACATGAAAAAACTGAACATGGCATGTATATGGTTCAACAATTACTGTACGTCTATAAGTATTGCCAGTGTTTCCACGTTCTCTATGAACATCTATAACAACATAAACCTTTAAAGATCACTTGTATACGTAGAGAACTTGAAACGAAAGAGAAAAATACTAACAATTGAGCAACCACTATAAACTACTTGGAAAAATTACACTCAGGGTTCAGAAACCAAAATTCCCATTGTGCATGCAAAGAAGCATTGCCTCCATCTTCTCCCTCTTTCCAACAAAAACTTAGACTGATATATGACACAGATCATACAACAAACTTTTAACGTTTATGCACCTTTAAAATGGAGTAGAGTTGGTGGACCAACAATATGACCACCATAATAGAATTTTTACTAAGTTTTGCCTTTAGTTTTTGAACCCCATATTTCCACCTTTCACCCTAAACGTATCCTTCTTTAGTTCAATAAATCCTAAAATTGACAATGTAAAAGTACCATATTTAAAATAAGATTTGGTTAAAGGGCCACATGGTGACATTATGTTTGGTGAATCCCATACTCAATGCACTATGCTTGGTGGTGCCATTACATTCTCAACCATGTTGAATGAACAAAGAATATATGTATGGAGTGGAGTTGTTGGAATATGGGATCACACTTAAACTTCCTTTTATACAATCATTTTTTAGAATTATTGTTTTGGAATCAATTAAATTTAAGAAAAGGAAAAAAAGTGCAATCTCATATGCCAATAAAAAAATTACATATAATTTTATGTTAATTTCAGCAACAAGCAACTAGTTTTTCTTTTTCTAAATATAGCTTTTAAAAATAAAATATTTTTTCCCCAGAATTTTAATAATTGTAATTACAAGAATATATAACGACGATTTATTATAAATGTTCGAAACAAAAGTTCATTGACAATAGAATACGGAAAAGGAAAAAGTTGCATTACTTGAAAAATTAAAAGTTTATACAAAAATGCACCTTATTTAAAATGCGAAAATACTTGAAATAATAAAACTTACTAAAGATTTAAAAAAAAATCGTGAATCTAAATAAATATCCCAATAATAAATGATGATATAATATAGACAAATTATTTATTACAATTGAATTAAAAGGTAATAATCCAAATATTTTATAAATATGAAAGTCGTATAACTTTTTAAAAAATTGTGCATATTGCAACATTTATTTTTCTGTTTTTTTTTTTCCGTTTGTCATTATCATTTATATACCTTAAGTTTTGTTTATTCTTAGAATTAAAATATCAAAAACATGTTGCCTATAATTTTTACTTCGACCAATATTTATTAAATATAACTTGTTATAAATTCAATATTCAATGAAGGTATTCAAGTATGTTATATGTGATTCTATATATGGAGAGAATGTTAGATTCATGCAATAACAGTAACTAAATAATAAAATAAAAAAAACGTTGAATCATATGTGATTTTACATTAAAATCACATATAAAATCACATGTGATTCATGCAGGTCACTGGCCACGACCACGTTATTCGCACACCTTTGCGTTGATGGTTATCACATATAATTTTACACATAATTGACTGTTTTCGTTTTCTCTTATTTGATTATTGTTGTCGTTTAAATCTCCCTACATACATATATATATATATATATATAGGGTTGTTTTATTTGCAACCCTTAAAAAGGTTGCAAACCTTTCAACCCACATCTTAACCATCGGATTCATGATCGGCGGTTACAATAAATATGAGGCCCAATATTTTTAATTAAAAAAAACAGAAAAATAAAAATAAAATAACCGTCAATCATGAATCCAACGGTTAAGATGTGGGTTGCAAAATATCCTTCCACTATATATATATATATATATATATATATATATATATATATATATAGATAGATATATATATATATAGAGAGAGAGAGGGACAATCATTTGCAAACTTTTTAAATCATGCAAACTTACAAACCCATCTAGACCATCCGAAATTTTGATCAACGGTTGAGGATTTTTCGGATTTAAATTTATTAAAAAAATAGGGAAAAGGTAGTTTGGGAATAGATTTAACCATTTTTAAATTCAAAATATATTAATTAATTTGAATTAATCTAAATATGGTTACATAATCTCTCCTTAATTTTCTCCATCATTGCCTAATCTCTCTCTCTCTCTCTCTCACTCAAAAATCCGGCCACCATTTCTATCTTTCTCTCTCGAAAATCCGGCCACTATGATGAACAAGAATCCGACCACCATGATGAACAAGGAAGTGAATTCGTCTCTCTCGGACAAAATTCCGGCTACCATGATGAACAAGAAAGTGAACCCGAAAGGGATGCCAAATTCCGGTGAAACCTTCTAAACTCCGGTGGGTTTTCTGCATTTTCATAAATGTGTTCATATGTTTTTTCTCATATGAAACATGAAATTTTCAAAATAATCATATATTTTTATAATTTCATATATTTTCATAAACCGTTTTCATTTTTTTTCATAAATGGTTTTATATATATTTTCTCTCATTTAAATAATCGGATTTTTAAGTTTCATATATTTTTTCCTATATGAATATTCAGATTTTTTCGAAGTTTCATATGTTTTTTTCTCATGTGAATCGTGAAAATTTCGAAGTTTCTTATGTTATTTCTCATATGAAACTCGCCGGAAATGGAGGAGGTCGCAGGAGTGGGAGGAGGTCGCTACCGGAAGTGGATGGTGATGGTGGACCGTGAGAGAGAGAGAGAGAGAGAAAGAGAGAGAGATAATTAAAGAAGTTGGTTTTTTTTTCTAAAAATATGAAATTTGCAAAAAGACTGAAATACCCTTGGGTTGCATAGTTTGTACTAATAAAAAATTTCTATTTGAAGGAGAGAGAGGTGGGTTCATATGAAAACAATTTTTATTTAAGAAAACACGAGAACAACCAAATACATATAAAGTCATATATGATTCACGTGACTTTGCTCGCGACTTAAGTCGCCAGCAAAGTCGTCCGTGTCCATTTTTTTGTCGTTAATGCCAAATCATATATGATTTTACACATGATATGTTGTTTTCTTATTTTTTTAAATAGTTAGTGTTCTCGTTTGAACTTTTCTATATATATATATATATATATATATATATATGGTTGAGTTCCGGTAAAAAGTTGAGGTAACGTGAGAAGTGGTTATCAACCGTTGGATGAGAAATTGATACACATAAGGATGAGATATACTGAGATAAGATGCACCGAGATGCACTTGATCAATTCCCTTCTAAGGCTCAATTCATGGGAGAGAATGAGATTAAAAGTGATCAACGGTTCAGATCCACTTCTCACGCTTCGCCTATAATATATATATATAGGGTCCGGTTCAGGGGAAAACCTCAAAAAAACGAAAAACTGAGGAACACTCTGGTAGCCCTTCATCTGGACGGTATGCACTTGTGCATAAAAACCAAAAAACAACATAATTTACCTGTATGCACAAGTGCATACCATCCAGATGAAAGGCTACCAGAATGTTCTTCAGTTTTTCGTTTTTTTGAGGTTTTCCCCTGAACCTCTACATATAATAAATAAGTAACTAGAAGGACACGTGTCGTCTTCTGGTGTGCCCATTTTTTTCATTTTCCCGCCTAAACATGTATCTGGACGCATTTTACATTATAAGTTCATTTAGCACATCCACATTTATTCCTTCTTAAATCTTTCCTTAATTCAATCTTTTTAATTTATATCTTTCATTTACTACCCTTATAATTAGGTATGTAGTTTTCTTTTAATCCATTACTTTTTTATTTTTCATTTTAGACTTTTATCATATAAACATAAATAATGTATATGAACTAAAATGCATTAAAAAAACATTTTTATTTTTTACAAATTATACCATTGTAATCGTTTCGTCAATACATTCAAAATGAGTCTAATATTGAATATTTTTGGATTTAATTATATTATTAAATATCATAAATATATACGAATTAATGTGTCATTATTAGTATGAGATTTGATACAAATAATCACTAAATTGTCTTAATTTTCTTTTGGCTATTTCATATCAATTTTTACTTCAAAAGTTTTTTTATAAAACCTCATCCTCTTTAAATTTTTATACAAGAATTTTGATTTTTATCATGAAGTTTATAAAATAACATTTTTAATTTTTAATTTTATTTTCTTGACATTATGATATTTTAATTTTAAAAATATTAATTATAGATGATGAAAGTATAATTATCAATAGAACAAAGAATGTTGTATATAAAAAAGTATTTGGTAATTTATGATACGTGATTTTTATTTTATTAATATTTTAACTATACACTTTTCCATAATTTCATTTACGTTATATTATAAATTTTGTTTTATAAATTCTTAATATTTATTCATATTTTTTATTACTTTTTTGCAAACATTCTTTGTGAAAACTATCTAAAACAAGAACATTTTGTAACCAGTTGTAAAAAAAAACAACTCTGAAGGGGAAAAAACTTGGAAAAATAGCATCGTACTTTCGATGATTATTCATATCTGTAAAATAAGTTTTTTGACATGATTTAATTTTTTTAAACTACCCCATGTAATACACGGGAGCGAATCTAGTATATATATATATATATATATATATATATATATATATATATAATATGCATTACTTTAAAATTTGAAGATTTTTTTTCCAACATAAAAAGGTAAAAAGGCGTGGGAAGAATGATAAATAAATGGCATTGGATGCCTTTTAATGTGTGTTAAGTCTACTGCTTTTGCCTTTCTCACTCAAAAGAAAAAAAAAAAAAAAAACTAAATACCATCTTCTTTTTTTTTTTCTCTTTTTAGTTTTCAACGCTCATAGAATCTCTATAGATTTCTTTCCATATATCAAAAAGCATATAAAGAAAATGAGAAAAAATCAAATTAAAACAACAAAACCAGTTAAAAAAAAGTCTATAATCAATATTTCTTCATATATTCCTCAAATAAATGTAAATTTAAAATTTTTGATACAGATCTTTAAAGAGGTTGATGGAGTACACAAAAATTTTAAGAGCATCTCCAACAGCTATGCTATAATTTCTCTAAAATAGAGTATAAAAAGTTGAAATCTCTAAAAACATTTACAACCAACTCCAACAGCTACTCTATTTTAGCAGTTTTATCATCAATTACATTAATAGAATATTATTTCTTTCTCCTAAACATACAACTTAAATGTCGTGGAAAAGAATTAAATATTATTTCTCTCTCTTCAATATGGGGTTTTAGAGATTTCTCCAAATTTGGAGATTTTTACCTTCTCTCTCATCTTTTCTCTATTTTAGCATATGATATAGCATAGCTGTTGGAGCAAAAAAAATTGCTAAAATCTCCTTTTTTTCTATTTTAGCATAGCTGTTAGAGACGCTCTAAGGACATTGCTTGAATGTTATGGACATCAAAATCTCTAGTCCGTATAAAATCAAATCCAAAATTATAGTAATTTATTGGTAATATCTAGTAGGGTTGGGTTCCGGTGAGAAGCGTGAGAAGTGGTTATCTACCGTTGGATGAGAAATTGATGTACATTAGGACAAGATGTATCGAGATAAGATGCACCGAGATGCACCAGATCAATTCTCTTCTAAACCACAATTCATGGGAAGGCATGACATTAAAAGAGATCAATGGTTCAGATCCACTTCTCATGTTTCTGATCGTTAACTCAACTTTTCACATGATCCTTCGCCATATCTAGTATATATTAATACTAGATTTGAACCACGTGTATTACACGGGGTAATTTAAAAAAATTAAATCATGTCAGAAAACTTATTTTACAGATATGAATGATCATCGAAAGTACGATGCTACTTTTCTAAGCTTTTTTCCCTTCAGTTTTTTTTTCAGCTGGTTACAAAATGTCCTTGTTTTAGGCAGTTTTCACAAATGATGTTTTGCAAAAAAATAATAAAAAAATATGAATAAATATTAAAAATTTATAAAACAAAATTTATAATATAACGTAAATGAAATTATTAAAATGTACATAATTAAAATATTAATAAAATAAGAACCACGTATCATAAATGACCAAATATTTTTTTATATACAACATTCTTTGTTCTATTGTTAATTATACATTCATCATCTATAATTAATATTTTTAAACATTGCCTACTTTTTACTCTAGATAAAGCAACATACAACTGACCATGGGTGAAGACTGGTTGTCTCAGAAACAAACCAACCTTCGATAATGACTGTCTCTGATTTTTATTTATGGTCATGACAAAACATACAACAATGAGAAATTGTCTTCTTTGAAACTTGAACAAAATCCTTTTGTTTGTAGGTGTCAAAGACATTCTTGGAATAAATGTCCAGCTTCCAATATTGCTTCCAGATATGATCTCTACTTCTATAACCCGATTTCCTAAAGATAACACACGTAGTCTAGTTCCATTACATAACCCAAATTTCTGATCAATATTCCTTAGAAACATAACTGGAACACCGACTTTTAGTACTATTTTATGGTTTGGGAAACCCGAAAATTTAAGACCATTTAAGACACTAGGTGGGTATAAAGTTTCATTAAACTGTTTTTTGAAGATGTTCTGATTCACACAGACTATCTGAACTTAGGTACTCCTTTTCGTCTCCTGGAAATAATGATAGCAAACGATCATTTATTTCTTGAACGACTTCATGCTTGGGTGCAAGTATTGCTCTTTTCTAATAATATATGATGAATTCTTAACATTTATAAGAATAGAAGGATAGACAAATCCAATTAATGCAGATATAGGATCCGTTGAACCGGTAATGAGAAGATCATCAGGTATATCGATAATTGTCTCACCATAATTCACACTACCAACCTTGCCTTCTCCTAAATCCAAAAGCCAGTTTGCAAAAATCCATGTTTATTCGATATCAGAAGCTTGACTGTAAACAGTTAACCTCGTGTTTTTAGTTAACCTTAGGATTTTGCATTTTTCCCAAATGTAAGATGAATTTAACGACACATTAACATTGTCTTATCTACTTACTTTGGGAATAACCAACATAATTTGTCTGAAATCTCCTCCAAAAACAACTATTTTGCCACCAAAAAGCATTTTCGAGTCAGTAATGCCTTAACTACCAAAAATATCGTTCATACTTCTATCCAATGCTTCAAATGTATGCCGGATGAACCATTGGTGCTTCATCCCATATAATCAACCTAGTCTTCTTTATTAACTTGGTAACATCACTGTTTGGCTTTATGTAACAAAGAGAATCTTCGTTAAGAATTAGAGGAATTTGAAAGCGAGAGTGTGTTATCCTATTGATAACTCTCATTTTGAGTGTTATTTACACATTGTTTGTGTGTGCTTTTCTTTGATTTTAGTGTGTGTTTTCTCTTTACGTGTTTATGTTTCTCTTTTTTATTTATTTATTTTCATTTGGAGGTGTTGAGGATAAAAGTTTGTGTTTTGATGGTTGAAAGCATCATTTTTGGGCTAAATGTTGCAGAAAGTGGCCACTTTGTCGCCACTGTAGTGAACGAAGTAAATCCGAGGACAACTAAAAATTATCATTTTTTGCATGTATTATTCTGTTCATTTTAGTTGGATAATGACATTCTTAAAGGCCAAACTTTAAAAACCAAGGGGATGAAGAGAAGACAAAAGACAAAAGCAAAATCTTGGTGGAAAGATATCAATGCCAAAAATGTCTATCTAAAAAACTTAAAGAAAATAAAGCAAATTATGAGCTTTAATGAAAAAATAGATGAAAAAGACAGGGAGCTTTTGGGTAAAAGAAGGTTTGAACTCATTGAAAGTTTTTGTAGGTAAAACCCTCCACCACCTTTTTCGTCCTCCACTATAAATAAATGCAATGGATGTCATTTGAAGGAGCGCTCCAACAATGTTGAATAATTCAACCATTACTTTCTTCTTCTTTTTTCTAAATAGTTATAATTGTAGTTGTAATTTATTTTCTAGTATTTAATTTCCAGCACTGTTCGCCACTGTGGCGACACAGTGGCCACAGTTTGTACTTTATTTTTAATGCAAGTGATTTTATATATTTTTCTTCTTCTATCATGTCTTATCTTTTTATTATGAGCTAAACACCCCTTTGTGTGTGGGTGTGTGCCAAATCTAAGAATAGTAGGCAACACTTGGGTGTTGCCATCGTTGCTAGCTTTTAGACTTGGTCACTTGAGTCGGGACTTCAACTCAACGCGGACAAGTTGATCACTTGTTAGTGTTAATATTAGATCTTAGACCCAAAGATGGGCGGATCCGGAAATACGGCTTGAGTGATGCAAAGAAGATTTGAGAAAGTCTTTTATAACCACGTAGAGATACGGGTTTTTGCATGATTTTAACTAAGGTTCAAAATGTCGGTCAATATAGGTGTCACAAAGAGATTTAGGCTTCTATATCCATACTGGTGGAACTAAAATCCTTAGAGGTTTACTTAGTTAAATCGACAAGTCTTGAGTCGGCAATAGTGGCAACTTTGTGGGTGCAAGTGGCCACTTTCTGTGGAAACTCACTTTCGAGAGAAAGGAATTTTTATAGATATTTTTGTGACACTTTG
Source organism: Arctium minus (assembly GCA_954870635.1). NCBI lineage: Eukaryota > Viridiplantae > Streptophyta > Magnoliopsida > Asterales > Asteraceae > Arctium > Arctium minus. The sequence continues at coordinate 23,051,290 of OX941084.1, forward strand.
TTTCTGACCACGAGGTTACTACAAATGTCTTAGATAAAGCCTACACCCATACCCTTTTCTTTAAATTATTTGTTAATTGTTAAAAGCACCAATTTCGCTCAAAGATATTTTCTTCTTCTCTAATTGAAACCATTGTATTCTCGACCTACTACTAGAAACTTTGAAATCTGATCCTTGTGGATACAATCTCAGTATTTTTACCACTTTATTACTTATAGTGATCATAGTGTCCGGTATGCACTTGCACCGCTACTGTGGCAACATAGTGGCCACTTTGTGGACCTATATGATTTTCCGCGATCACCTACCTCCCGTAAGAAGTAAAGAAGCAATACCACTCGAAGCAACGATTAAAACAATTTATCCTCTAGATCTTATTGATGCAGATAATGTCTTCCATAGAAATGTTTTACCTGTTCCGCCATAACCATATACAAAAAACACACCTCCTTGGTTATTTTGAACCGTTGTGATGATATCGTCATAAACACCTCGTTGCTCATTTGTTAAAGCACCTAGAAGTTGACGAAACTCATTCTGTAAATTAGCTATGTCGTAATCTAGCTCCTCCGTAATCAAACGATTGTTTGAAGACTCAACAGAATCATCATCAGGGTAAGGCATAGTGGTGAATTTTTTTAGGCTGAAATTATTGCGAAATAAAATCTTTTCAATATCAAACAATATCAAGTTTTTGACTTGATCATCATTAAGGGATAAACATGTAACACATATAATATAAATGTTAAACAACCATAACATAGAAATAATAACTGAAAAAATATTTAAGAAAGAAAATAATAAAACAATAAATTGGTTTGTATTTAAATAATAACTGTATAAATACCTAAATAGATAATTAACATACCTGGAGACTTTAGTGCAATTAATTGATTGTAAAGAATCTCATCTGCCATGTATTGCCATGTTTTTTGCCAAACAAATTCAGGTCTAGACAGACTATTTGAAATAAACATGGTTGCAAATAAAGATCGTAGATAAAAACCAGAACCGGTTAAACTTGAGTCTTCAATGGCATCAACATATTTCTTCTCGTCATCTAAAAGCCCAATAGCATAACATGCATATCTGAAAGTAGGAAATATATCTCCATTTACTGTAGGAATGTCTTCGAATGATTTAGGACCTTTAACTTTATTCAAAAGAATTCTTAAATAATACGATTCACCAAGAGCAGGAGAAACTGAATGAATTCTTCCAATTGAAAAACATTTTTTCCTTTGATCCCAACGTCGCTCTTCCAGTTTCCACACAAACTTTGTAGGGAATTCAACATAAGTAAGTTTCCTTGCTTCTTCATAAATTTATTCTAAAATCATTGTAAAAGTATAACTCTTGAGTTGGATATACCATATCTAATTCTTAATTTTTAATTCTTATCTCTCTCTCTATATGTATATATATATATATATATTATAAGTTAATCTAAATAAAATGGAAACATTTATAAATTTATAATAAACATTTCTTTTCGAAAAATAAAAAATATAAATTATGAGGTTAGATATGTTATTTCGCTTAAAATAACTTTTTTTAAACGAAAATGTTATAAAGTAATGATGATGATTGAAAGAGACGACGAATATGCTGAAGACTTGATGACTTCGTATATTGATTAAGAGAAAAGTAAACGTACAATATGAATGTAAAGAACAACTTAACCTAGACTAAAGAATACAAGGGAATATATACACAGACTATATGGGCCCATGGGCGTGGGTTGGGCCTTATACATTTATATACACTAACATCCCCCTCAAACTCAATCGGGAGAAGAATGAGCCAGATGGAGTTTGGAAACTAGATCTCGAAACCGTCCTGGTAGATGAGCTTTAGTGAAAATGTCGGCTGGTTGATCAATAGTGGAAATAGGAAGAAGCTGAATAGTCTGACGAGTCACGTGTTGACGAACAAAGTGACAGTCAATTTAAATATGCTTCGTTCGCTCGTGAAAAACGTCATTGTGAGCGATCTGAAGAGCACTGTTGTTGTCACACCACAAAGGAGTTGGAGAATGTTGAGGTGCCCCCATGTCAGAGAGTAACCAGCGTAACCACACAAGTTCTTGAGCCGTATCAGCTAGTGCTCGATACTCAGCTTCAGTATTGGATCGAGCAGTCAGAGATTGTTTCTTGCTCCTCCAAAAGATGAGGGAGTCTCCAAGAAAGAAACAGTTGCCGGTAGTGGAGCGACGATCAGTAATGTCACTATCCCAATCAGCATCAGAAAATCCTCGCAAAGTCAAGGAGGATGCAGATGAAAAATGAAGACCGTGAAACATGGTCCTCTTTAAATATCGAAGGATGCGAAGAACAACATCATAGTGATATGAACAGGGTGCAGACATGAACTGACTGACTGTATGGACAACATAGGCAATGTCAGGACGAGTCACTGTCAGATAGACAAGGGACCCTACTAGCTGTCGATACATGGTAGGATCACGCAGAGGAGGTCCAGCATTCGGAACCAAATGAAGGTTGTGCTCAAGAGGAGTGGTTGCAGTTTTGTTGTCAGTAAGCCCAACTTTTGACAAGAGATCGGAGGTGTATTTGGCTTGACAAAGATAAATTCCCGAGGGATCTGATATCACCTCAAGACGAAGAAAATAGTGTAAAGCACCAAGGTCCATCTCAAAACAGGAGCTGAGAGACATCTTGAGATGAGCTATGCCAGTAGAGTCACTGCCAGTAATAATCATATCATCCACATACAACAGAAGTAAGATTGTGCCAGCCTCAGTGGTCCGAGTAAACAGTCCTGAATCGTAGTTGATGGGTGCGAAACCCAGAGAGATGACTGTGGAACTGAACTTCTCAAACCAAGCTCACGGAGCTTGCTTGAGTCCATAAAAAGCCTTCCGAAGACGACAAACATGACCTTGTGGAAGTCGAACGCCTGGAGGAGGTGTCATGTAGACTTCCTCAGATAAGTCACCGTTCAAGAAGGCATTCTTAACATCCATCTAAAAAAGAGGCCATTGTTTTGTAGCTGCAATGGCTAGAAGACTGCGAACAGAAGTGACTCGAGCAACAGGTGCAAATGTCTCCTCATAATCAATACCGTACTCTTGATTGAAGCCCTTGGTGTAACACGCTAAAAATTTGGGTAAAATAAAACTTAAAATTTCTGCAATATAACGCCTAAAATAAGGCGAATCCAAAACCTGTAAATGCACTGACTAAAACCCAACAGAGTCGGGGTAGTTCAAAAATGAAGTAGCGGAATAAATAATACATATACATGACAACCTATTCAATCTAGAATAATTACAACTAGATTAAAGTGGGTGTCACTACGACTTCAAAACGCTCTTTCTCTTTTCCCAAAATAATGCCCGGTCCAAGGAGGAATCCTAGGTGTGATCCCGACAGATCAAGACATCCTACTCGCACCGCTAACGGAACCTGTGAATCATTTAAACATGAACACAAGTGTTAGAATGAAGCCTATTGGTTGTTATGCCGATACCAAATATAATGTAAACAAGAACAATAATTAAACGATATCGGCTCCCAATGCATTGAGGTCAATGCCAACCCTCCCAAATCGGGACATTGTAAATTCCTGTACAATTAATACACAAATATCTTCCATGTATAGCGGGGTAACCCACGATCTAGATTGTATTTCACCGTCCAGCCCGGTTCTAGTTCCCATGCCACGCCGGACATCACAATCCTCAAACCCTCTCTGCCTCTAGCGCTTACCCCGTCGGATTACACCTCAAGGTCTTACAAGCAAGGGTGCCTATCCAATCTAGTCGAGTGTACAACTAAGGGACTTGCGCCCCCTATTGTCTACTCAAAATGCCCAACGGCAATCACAATGCAATGATCATGCATACCATCTAAATCCTCGTGCACAAGAAAATAAATATAAGACTCCCAACAAGAGTTATGAACAATTATAGACGGCAAACTTCATGCAACATATAATTTGCACAGATAGTGTGATCATGTTTGACATATATTCACCATAAGAACTACAACTCATTTAACCACATGCAACTCCTCAACTAGTATAATGATTCCAACTGCTGATAAGAATTTAGGCATTTGGCATTTCATTTTGTAGGGATGTAGACCTACATCGTGATTTGCCTCTTTTCTATAAGACTTGTAAATAACACTCTTCCACATGTTTAAACACTTCCACCCATCCCAAAAATCTTATTTATTGAAGATAAGTAAAACCCTAGTTTTTATGTCAACACCATGCATTTCATATATTTCACATAAACAAGTAATGGTGCAAGTATGAATGTACATAAGTTAAGAAAACTTACTTAGATTGCTCCAATACCCCAAACCCTAGATGGTTCAAGGAGATGAGAAGTAGTTGAGGAGAAACCTTGTTCACCAAATGGCTAGAACTTGACTACCAAATGAGAGAAACCCTAGGTTAGCATTTAATACCTCCAACAAGATTCTAGAGAGGATTAAATGTTGAAGAGATTGAGTTTTAAGGGTGAAGAAATCTTACCTAGGAGAGAAAAATCGGCTGCCTTCAAAAACCCCAAATGAAATAAATGAGCTCCTCACTTGAAATCAGACATTTAAAGCTAAAACCCCCGTCGGCGATTGTGACATCGCGATAGTGACAGGGCACTATCGCCAGTCACTGTCGCTGAGGATGTACTGCGGCTCCCACTTCTCTCGCGATTGTGACACGCGAGAGTGACCTTGGCACTATCGCCGAGCACTCTCGCCGAATGTGTACCGCGACCCATCGAGTCCCCGCGATTGTGCCTTCCGCGAGAGTGACCCTGGCACTCTCGCCGGGCACTCTCGCGAAAATTTACATTTTTCCACAATGCAAACACCACTCAACTTCGACGGAAATAGTTGAACGAAACCAGACATAACACATTACAATTTAACCAATAATCCAAAATTTGGGGTGTTACACTTGGCCACAAGGCGAGCTTTGTACCGATCAATAGACCCATCGGATTTTGTCTTGATTTTGAACACCCATTTGGAGCCAATGGGTGACTTGCCCGATGGAAAAGGAACAGATTCCCATGTCTGGGCTTTGTCAAGAGCCTGAAGTTCCTCATCCATAGCTTTCTGCCAATCAGGGTTAGAGGAGGCTTCCTTGTAGGAAGTAGGTTTGTGATTTGACAGCAGAGTAGCATAAACATGATAATCACGGAGATGAGAAGGAACTTGTCTTACCCGATCTGATCATCTAACATTCTGAGATTGAGATGTTCCAGGAGCCAAAGACTCAGCAGGTACCTCAGATGTTGGCTGTGTAGATGGAGCAGATGATTGATGTTGATCAGGAAAACTAGAAGAGGCAGGCTGTGTAGAGGCAGGAGACTCTGAATGGGAGGCAGATTCAGAAGGTGTTGGAACAACAGGTGGAAGCGTTATGATGTCAGATTGGAGTGAGTCCAAAGAGATGGAAGCATCAGCGAAGAACGGAGTGGTGAAGTTAGGAGACTCACGAAACTTGGATATAGAAGAAAAAGAAACATGTTCCCAGAAGGTAACGTGACGAGATATATGAAGACGCTGGGAGATAGGATCCCAGCAGCGATAACCCTTGTGCTCAATACCATATCCAAGGAAGCAACAAAGTCTGGAGCGAGGTTCAAGTTTGGTATGTTCATGAGGTTGTAACTGAACAAAACAAGCACTACCCCAAACTTTTAGAAGTTCATAGGCAGGGGAGATCTCATAAAGAGCCTCGTAAGGAGACTTATTCTTAAGAATAGGAGTAGGATGACGATTGATAGTATAAACTGCAGTGAAAGCAGCTTCCCCCCAAAACCGTTCTGGACATTTAGCATAAATGAGAAGAGTGTGAACCGTATCAAGTATATGATGGTGTTTACGTTCGACACGACCATTTTGAGGAGATGTGCCAGGACAGGAGTACTGAGAGAGAGTCCCCTGAGATTGAAGAAAGGAGAAAAGAGAGAACTCTTTGTATTCCATAGCATTATCAGCTCTAAGAATCTTTATAGATTTCGAGAATTGAGTGTGAATCATCCGAGCAAACATAATATAAATTTTAGGTAGATCCGAACGATGTTTCATGAGATATATCCATGTGAAACGAGTATGATCATCAATAAAAATAACAAAATATCGAGCACCGCCCATGGATTGATGTGGTGCTGGTCCCCATACATCAGAATGAATAAGATCAAAAGAAGAAGTAGAATTAAATTCATTTGATTCAAACGATAAAGCATGATGTTTTCCCAGTTTGCAAGATAAACAAGAAATACTGTCAGACGACACACAATTTCCTAAATTTCCTAAACTAGCTAACGATTTTATTCTAGCTAGTGATAAGTGACCTAGCCGGGCATGCCACAAATCGAAAGAAGAAGTGCTGGAAACTGAGGCAACAAGACTTGAAGAGGGTAATGGAAGACGAAGGTAGACCACTTCAATCATCCGTCCAACTTTACGACCGAGTCCAATGATCTGCTTGGTCTTTGGATCCTGTACAACACAACCAGAAGAATGAAATAAAATGATCAAATTAGATTCGAGAAACTGAGCAATCGAAACTAAGCTCAGAGATAGTTTCGGAACATTTAGAACATCCGGTAATTGTATATGAGGAGTGGAGACAGTTTAACTAAAAGATACCGGTAGGCCAGTGTTGTCAGCAGTTCGTACTGACGTAAAATGTTGAGGTGGTTTTTTAGAAACAAAGCCATCAGTGCAGGGTGTCATATGATTGCAACACCCAGAGTCAAAAAGCCATAAGTTACCTGAGGCAGCTGAGTGTGGAGAATTCATACCCATAGCACCAGACATGATCTGATCCATGATAGGCATGGAAATTGGCCCCGACCCGTCGGGGAACCCGGTCCACCCGCCCCGATCGGGGATGGGGATTCCCCGCTAAACCGGGGATGGGGACGGGGATCCCCGTTTGTCTCAAACCGGGGATGGGGACGGGGACGGGGATCGCACTCCCCGCCCCGCCCCGTCCCGTCCCCGTTTTATATTTTAATTAATATTTGATATATTATTTATTTAAATTAAATCGGTAATTCATAATTTCCTATTTCCTAACTAGGTTTATAATATAAAATTGTTATTTTTTGGATGTTAGTATGTATTTTGGATGTCAATCAAAATACAATTACCCGATATGGTTTTGAATCTTACTCGATATCTTTTGGTACGTTTGAAGTTAAGTTTTTTCCCCCGAATTCGGTTGAATTTCTTTTGGTTTTAAGTTATTAATTATTATATGATGTTGTGATTTTTATACTAAATTAAATTTCTTTCGATTTTAGGTTTATTGGAAATATGTGATATTTAAATATGTGCGGTGTCTCGTATATTTGATTTAAATAGCTTACATAAACAGAAAAAGAAAATCTCCGTTTCCCCGTTGGGGATCCCCGTTCCCCGTTGGGGATGGGGATGGGGATGTGATCATATTCCCCGACGGGGACGGGGACGGGGATGAATATGAGGGATTGGGGACGGGGATGGGGATTGAGGTCCCCGCCCCATCCCCGCCCCATTTCCATGCCTACTCCATGAGTTCCTGATTGCGACGTATCAGTTCCATTAGGTCAGGTGAGGAGACTGGAGAAACCTCGTTATCAGCAATAGTAGACCCAACAACAACGTGAGTCCGATTCTGAGGGCCAATGTGCTTTAAGTTCTTCGGGCAGTCAGACTCATAATGGCGCGGATGAGTGATGTCACACCTACGGCACTTGCGAATAGGACAATCAAGGAGAAGATGAGCAGTAGAATGGAAAAAGGCACACGCAGATATGTTCGTCTTTCCCACAGGTTTGGAATGGTTGCTGTTGGTCCATTTACCTTTGGACTTGGGATGATACGTGTAAAGAACGCTATCAGTAGCGGGTATCGGTGAACGCATGTGAAGACGAGTTTCTTCACTTAGCAATTCGGTTATGGCTTCTTCAAGAGTAGGTAGTGGTTGCCTATAAAGAAGAGAAGCACGAACATTCTCAAATTTATCAGTAAGACCCATCAGAATGGTGATCAGGTGTAGCTGGTTGAAGTAGGCAGTGAATTGTTGAGCTGTTTCATCAAAGATTTGTGGAGCTCCAAGACTTATATGATCTCTGAGAGACTGCATTTCAGAGATATAAGAGTTTACGGATTGATCAGGAAGCTGACGTTTGTTCTGAAAGGTGGTCCACAGTTGATACTGATGAGATAGGCCCGATGACGTGTATCGCTTGGCAAGAAAATCCCAGAGACTCTTGGCGGTGACATAACCAAGAAACTGTTGGTTGATCTCAGGAGTAGTGGAGGCATTAATAAAACCCAGAATACGAGCATTATTGATGTCCCACTCATTCATGCGTTTTGCAAAATCAACAGCATTCTCAGCTTCTGCCTGAACTGGAAGTTTGGATGCACCAGTAACATAGGTGTAAAGCCCATAGGATTTTAGCAGAATTGTCATATGGTGATGCCACAGGATGTAGTTGCTACCATTGAAAACAACTGAGATGGGATTTGAGTGACTGAGATTGGCAGCCATGGATGTGACAAGAAACAGTTCACTGAAAGTGGTAGGGTGTGCGACCAGTAGAATTGACCGGTAGGATGTCAACGGTATGAACCGGTAGGGTGTGACCGGTATGTGACCGGTATGAATCGGTATGAAGCGACCGGTATGCGTCCGGTATGGGGCGACCGGTATGCGACCGGTATGAAGCGACCGGTAAAGATAAGCGACCGGTATAGACCGGTTTGGGGCGACCGGTATGAAGCGACCGGTAAAAGGTTTGCGACCGGAGTTCTTCCGGTTCTGCGGCTAGGGTTTTGAAGGCGACGCTGGAAAAACGTACTTGTGCGGTTCAAAAAAACGGCGATGACTCGAGTCTGATGATGGCAGCCGACTCGAGAGCGACAAAGGACAACGAGGGCGGCGATGGCGGGGCGACGACGAGGGGGCGGCGACGGCGAGGCAAGAGTCGACTGTGGCTAGAGTCGACTGGGACGATGATGATTGACTGCGGTATACGGGATTGAAGGAAAACAAACCTACAACTCTGATACCATGTTAGAAAGTAATGATGATGATTGAAAGAGACGACGAATATGCTGAAGGCTTGATGACTTCGTATATTGATTAAGAGAAAAGTAAACGTACAATATGAATGTAAAGAACAACTTAACCTAGACTAAAGAATACAAGGGAATATATACACAGACTATATGGGCCCATGGGCGTGGGTTGGGCCTTATACATTTATATACACTAACAGAAAAGATAATATATTTGGTTGAATATGATGATTAATTGATTATATGTCAAGGTTTTTAAGTAACTATATGTAAAGATTTGCTAGAAGACAATCATAAGAAAATAAAATACAAAATCTTGTGAGTTTTTATGTCTTGAATCAATAAGGTCGATATTTAAGCATCCACAAATTAGCAAAAATACATAAAAACGCTTGATTAAGGTGTCGTTTACCTGAACACTTACCCGTTAAGCGTTTATCGATAAAATCCAACATCACTTACTTAATAGGTAAGATTTTAGTCCACCAAAACACCATTGTATCTACAATTTACCCGGTAAGCGCTAACCGTGGTAAGAATCTTGGTTCTTTTATATTCATCCAGTAAGATGATGTGACTTGGTAAACGTGACGCCTTAAATATCTATATCAATCGTTTACTTATATTTTATAATAATATCAATAAAAAAATTTATATAATTATAACCAAATCAACTATTATGAAAGATTAATTTAAAGTCAATTGACGAATAACATAACAATTTGACTTTGAAAATATAATTACATAACCATATGTTGATAACTGGTATTATGTAGTTCAATTAAAATTAGAGGAAATAATATAATCATGATTAAGAAAGTATAAATAATTAAATATACTATACTAAAATATTTGCATATTTATATTTTGAAAAATGTTCGAACTCATAATCCAAAAGTCAGTTGATAAGTGATATCTTTTTTTTTCAAGTAATTAAATCTATTATGATAATTCTAAGAATGTTTCATTGACAGAATGAAATTTGATAGAATTATAATTCGTCGAAGGAATTCGATTTTGAAGTAAAAATTGATATGAAATTGCAAAAACAAAATCACGACAATTTAGTGATTATTTATATCAAATCTTATACTAATTTCAACAAATCTCATACTAATCACGACACATTAATTCGTATATATTTATGATATTTAATAATATAATTAAATCAAAAAATATTCAATAGTAGGCTTATTTCGAAGGATTACAATGGTATAATTTGTAACAAATAGAAATGTTTTTAATGCATTTTAGTTCATATACATTATTTATGTTTATACGATAAAAGTCTAAAATGAAAAATAAAAAGTAAGAGATTAAAAGTAAACTACATATCTATTTATAAAGGGTATTAAATGCAACGTATAAATTAAAAAAATTAAATTAAGGAAATATTTAAGGAGTAGTGAATGTGAGTGTGCCAATTGAACTTATAATGTAAACTACATCCAGATACATGTGTCGACGGGAAAAAACTGAAGTCGGCTCACCAAAAGACAACACATGATATACTAGTTACTTATTTGACGACACATGACATCTTATTTATTATATGTATAGATAGACTAGGCATATACCCGCGCGATGCAGCGGAATGTGAGTAAATAATGAACAATTAATGCTACTTTCTTATAGACATGTCATCAACAATAAACCATGACCTAAGAATCACAACTTATGAAACACTAAACCCTAAACCCATAAAGATATTCAATAATTAGTTTATATTACAATTATTGACGAAAAAAATTATAATGATATAATTTATAATAAGAATGAAATGTATTTTACGATTATGTATTTTTAATGTGCTAACGGTGGAAAAAAAATAAAACGTATGGATAGAAAACAAATTAATTCGTAGATATTCATGATATTTAATAGTACGGTTAAATTAAAAAACATTCAATATTGAGCTCGTTTTGAAGGTATTGACGAGATGATTATTATGATATAATTTGTAGAAAAATGAACGTATTTTTTTCATTGCATTTTTGTTCATATACGATTATTTGTGTTAATATGATAATGGTGTAAAATGAAAAATGAAAAAACAAGGGATATAAAGTAAATTAAATAAGTAAGTGTAAGGGTGGTAAATGTTATTGTACAAAAGATTGTACAATAACCGTTTTAGAATTTTTATCTATACTATTATATAGACATACTCGCACACGATGCGGCGTGAAAAATCGTGCAATCGAAGGAACAATTGGCAAAAGTATGTATCCGCTCGCAAAACATCTTGAAATCAAAATGACAACAACGTTTTCATTTTAAGTTTATATTCTTCGTTCTTATCGATACTTTAGTATATAAATCATAGACTAAATATATTAGTTTTCATTTCGTTCTTCGTTTGATGCACTTATATGTGAATCATAGATTAAAATATCGATAAGGACGAAGAAATACAAACTTAAAATTAAACGTTGTTGTCATTTTGATTTCGAGATGTTTCGCGAGCGGATACATACCTTTGTCAACTGTTCCTTCGATTTCACGATTTTTCGCGTTTCACATCGTGTCCGGGTATATGCCTAGTTTATAATAATAATGAAATGTATTTTTAATATATTTTAGTTGATCTACGATTATGTATTTTTAATATGCTAAAGGTGGAAAAAAATAAAACGTATGGATATAAAATAAATTAGTTCATAAATATTCATGATATTTAATAGTACGGTTACATTAAAAAAATATTCAATATTGGGCTCGTTTTTAAGATATTGACGAGACGATTATAATGGTATAATTTGTATAAAAAAAACATATTTTTTCATTGCATTTTGTTCATATACCATTATTTGTGTTAATATAACAAATGTGTAAAATTAAAAATGAAAAAGTAAGGGATATAAAGTAAATTAAATAACCAATTGTAAATATTTTAAATGTAACATTGAATTTTGAAAATAACTGTTTAAAATTTTAATATAATAGTATAGATATAAATAGTATATATATAATGTTACATATTTATGCTACCAATAAAAATATTCAATAATTAGTTTATATTAATATTATTGACCAAAAAATTATAATATTAGAATTTATAATACTAATGAAAACATACTATTAACGGTGAATTTATAATACTAATAAAACGTATGGATAGAAAACAAATTAATTCACAGATATTAATAGTTTTTAATAATATGGTTAAATTAAAAAATATACAATATTGGGCTCGTTTTGAAGGTATTGACGAGACGATTATAATGGTATAATTTGTAAAAAAAGAAACGTATTTTTTCATTGCATTTTTTTCCATATACGATTATTTGTGTTAAAATGATAAGGGTGTAAAATAAAAAATGAAAAAACAAGGGATATAAAGTAAATTAAATAATTAATTATAAGGGTGGTAAATGTAATGTTTAATTTTAATGTATTTTCAATTCCTTCTCACATCACATCTTATTTTATTTTTAATTCATAGTTACAGTTTTTGTCCCTGAACTATTTTGATATATTTACTTTTTACCTTTTAGTTTTACATTTTACATTTTCATTATATTAACACATAGAAGCATATATTAACTAAAATACGTTAAAAAAATAATTTTTAATTTTAACAAGTTACACCATTATAATCGTCTCGTCGATACATTCGAAATGAGCCTAATATTGAATATTTTTTTATTTAATTATATTATTATGTCATATATTATACCTTGGTTAATCGATTTAAAAAAAAATGCATTACATCGAACGTAAGTTTTAACATCAAGATAATAAACATAATAAATATATTGCGTACTTTTTTATTCCAACAGATTCCAACTTTGATAATTCATTTAAATCAACATATTCACGAGTACGAGTAAGCTCTATATATTCTTCATTCACATATAATCTACGTTGTATGGGATAATCCACGACATTGCATCAGGAAGTGCATGACGTGTCCAATGGTGTATGAGTGTGGGCATTGGGTAATCTCCTTTTAATACCCAGTTAGTTCACCCATTAACTCTGTACGGATAGTGTCTCATGCATCTTCATGACCACCGAAACAAGTAGACATAACTCGAAATCCACAATTTCCATCACCTAATACATTTTGTACTTATGCGATGTATGGATGAAATAAACTCGGGATTTGATCAAGATATGGAGTTGGGGGGAGGGGGTTGTCGTTGGAAGTAGGAGCTATGCCTCGCTGATTCTTTATGACCAAAATCTTTGGAGTTGATAAATGTTGGTGCGTTAAAATAACTGCGTCTACGAGGGTCTTCAATAATATTTTATTTATTTCAAATCAATTACTTTACTTTATTTAAAATAATATTATATATATATGTGTGTCGAATGATTCTGTTTTCATTGATCGACATGTGATATCCCAAAATAATCGAAATTTGTGATATCCACAATTAATTACATGTGATATCCACAATTAATCTACATTTGTGATATCCACAATTAATCACATGTGATATCCACAAAATACAACGTAATTATGTATGTTAATGTGATATGTTAAAACGTATTTTTTAACATATTTTTAACATATAATTAAATAATTAAATCAAAAAATATTCAATATTGGACTCATTTCGAAGGTATCGAAAAGACGACTATAATTGTGTAACTTGTTAAAATTAAATATTATTTTTTAACGTATTTTAGTTAATATATGCTTATACGTGTTAATATAATGAAAATGTAAAATGTAAAACTAAAAGGTATAAAGTAAATCTATCAAAAGAGTTAAGGGACCAAACTGTAACTATATATCAATAACTAATTTCAAGAACTACTTTCAAGAACCGTCAACAACCGTTTAAGCCCTTTCATATAATAGTATAGATATTATATAGGTTTTCCTTATCTATATTTATACTATATTATAAAAACGACATAACAAACTCTTAATTACAACATTTTAAGCACAAGGTACAACTAATTAAAGCCAATTACTTAATTTACAATTTCTTAATACTTTGGTACAACCTTTCCAAGCACAGTATCTCACATAATCATCTATTTGTGGAATGGATACTCATTTGTTAATATAAATATTTGTTTTTTTTGTGGAGGATTTTATAAAATAGATTTTATATTAGCATAATTTATTTTAAATGTAGATTTTACATTTAAATTTATATTAATGAGATGTAATATAAAATCTTTTTTCTTCCGTATTTTTTTATATTACATCTCATAATGATTTTTCCATATTTTATTTTATAAAATCTTTTTCCATATTTTATTTTATAAAATCTTTTTACATAATGAGATGTAATATAAACTCTTTTTTCTTCCGTATTTTTTTTGCTAATATAAAATATATTTTATTTTATAAAATCTACACGTATTTTATATTAGCATAATATAAAATCTACACGTATTTTTTTTTGCTAATATAATTCTACACGTATTTTTTTTTCACGAACATTAAAAGAAGAAAAAAGAAGATTGATATGAATTAAAAATAAAAAATAACGAGATACACTAATAAATTATCGTATTCTTTAAAATAAAAATATTCCGCAATACTTTCCAAATTAACCAAGTGTAAAGAAAATATAATAGAAACGATGTAGATATAAAAATATTCTTCCATATTTTTAATATATTTACATTTAAATGTAAAATCGAAAATGAAAATAAAAGATTTTAAAATATTCTCTACATTCACTATAAATATATATAACTTCTCTATGTATCATCCGAGTACAAGAAGAAGACGAACGGTCGGGTGTCAATGGCGGAACCTGCAACTGAACAAAAGATATTCCACTATATTTTTGAAAAACTACTTTTTTATATTTTATTTTATTTACTGAGAATTTGTTTATATTTTTCAAAACCCACAATCATATTTTTCGAAGTAGGGGAATAAAATATATATACATATCTTTATTTTTATCGACTAATACTATGAGGTCTTGAATTCAATAGTCAGATAAATTTTCAAGTGGTACTGAGTGAATTTGAACTATACCAGTTGAGTTGCCGGTTATAAAAGATAGAAATCATTTATTTTCTTTGTCATATTTGATGTGGGTTGAATGTTGTTAATTAATCTACAGATTTATACGTTCAAAGTGATTGTCAAGTGTTGTCGAGGAGGTTTCAGAAAAATTGCAAAATCTGTAAAAACGTATGTTCATATTTATAATTATTTCAATAATAGTGATATGTTGTGAGACATGTCGTTTGAGTTTTAAATAATATAATACAAAACTATTACCAATATTATTGCACAAACTCATAACAACAAACGATTAAAAATATATGCAAGTTAACCACTTATGAAAATACATTTGTTTTTCACATTGTATTTCATTAACTGTTAACAGATAAATTACGCTTCATTTTAAGTCGTTTTAATATTCCAACTATTAACAGAGAAATTACGTTTAATTTTAACTCGATTCAATATTCCAATAAAAAATTTATCCTCCCGTACAATACACGAGCCCAAGACTAGTATCAATAAATAACATAAAAAACATACATTCATTCCCATGTTTCATCAACTCATAAAAACTCTATAAACTTCAATGCTTCCATATATTTATGATAGGATTTAATTAATATTTGAGCTACACTTCCTTTTTCTTAATATATAAAACTTAAAAAAAAGGAAACAGTAGCCATAGATACAAAACTGCAACCCTTCAACTAAATAAATAAAATTTCTTCCTAAACCAGATTCCGGTCACCGGAAATGCTACACCGATCTAGCCAAATACCACAATTTCCGTTACATCCATCATCTCCGGCCACCGGCAATCATTTCCTCTATTGATTTCTCTCAAGGTTAACGTTGATAAATCTATCCCTCGGTCGACATTCATTCCGGTGACGGAATTTCCAATCGAGTGCCTGACACGCCCGTGAGCAGTAGTTCACGACGCCGCACGCCGAACAACGCCGGAACTCATGCATCCTCGTCTCCGGTCGGCCGCAACCAGCGTGAGAACACATCCGCATAACCGGAGACGGATTCCGATCGGCGAACCATTCCGCAAGAAACCGGTTCGCCGGATGAGACTCCACCGGAGGTACGTTCCATCCGAAATCACTCAGTAACGGAAAACTTAAAACCATGTCGTTATCACGGCGGTGAAGGTTGAGCGGGTTCCACTTCAGCCACTCGCCGGACTTCACGGCCAACGGATTTCTCGAGAGAACGACGTCAAGTTCACGTCCGTTGGCCTGAACCAAAATCCGGCGGCCCTTGGGGATGTTCTGACGAACACCGTAACCGTCTTGAAGACAATGGCCGAGTTCCCGGAGCGCGTCAATGTGACCGAGGTAAGCTGCACGCGCGCATAGAGAAACGCCGGTGCGTAAGTCCTTCTCCTTCTTTCCGCCGCCACTGCCGTTGAATTGGATAACGGCGAGTGAGTATAACGCCGGCGCGTGGTATTCAAGCGCCGCCTTCGCCATTAGTGACGCGCCACTTGCCCAGTTTTGGAAGCAGTAGAATTGAATCTGTTCATAAAAAACAAATATAATTTAGCATCTGTGATGAATCATAAAATAATTAATTATAAAATAGAAGATATTTAAAAAAAAAAACCGACCATGCCTAATGTGTAAGAAGCATCGATATTTCCGGCGTCGGAGCAGCGTTTCAGAAACCGGTGAGAAGATTCCGACCACTTTTTAGCTTTGACAGCAAAAGTTTCCGGTGAAACGTTCGATAAAACAAACGAATCAAACCCTAAACAATTCAATCTTTTGCATCTGTTTCACACAATCAACAAAAAAAAATCAAAATTCATCTCGTAATTACAAATCAAAAAAACAAACAAAATCATTCTCATTTCCGATTCCGATTCCGATTCCTTACGTTGCTGAAACGGCGAGGAAATCGGCGGGACAAGTGGCTTCATAGCCGACTCTCGAAAGAATAGATATAACGACGTCGTTTGGTAGGTTTTCAAAGAAATCAAAGCCGCCAGCCATATCAGCCGCCGCCGGTGCCCTAGACGACGACTTCAGCCTTTTCCGGCTGTTCGTCATCTGAGCTCCGGCGTCACTCCGTTGACTCCGCTTCCGATCAGTCATGTTGTTGACCATCGGATACGAGTTTCCTTGCCGAGTTCTCATTTTGGTGATTTTGGGGGGAGTGAGGAACAGTCGGACATGGAGTCGAAGGATTTGGGTGAATTTATATAGCGGTGGAAGGAGGGTGTGGAGTAAATTACGAAAATGCCCTAGTGCCAACTCTGCTTTGTCGTTTTGTGTTTGTTGAGAAAAGAAAATAGTAGTCAAATGGCGTTGACGGGATCCATTGGCGATTCCCGATGTTGTACCTTGTACGCTTTGTCTGCTTGTACGTACAACCTTCTCTGAAATTAACCACACAG
The DNA here is from genome assembly GCA_954870635.1 of Arctium minus. NCBI lineage: Eukaryota > Viridiplantae > Streptophyta > Magnoliopsida > Asterales > Asteraceae > Arctium > Arctium minus. Next base: position 23,068,685 of record OX941084.1, read on the forward strand.
AGAAGATAATGGAAGAGATAAAAGGAAGTCAAATCTCAGTCTTCCATTTTATTTTTGCAAAATAAATTAATAATGTTAAATGGAAAAACATATACAACAACAATATCGAGAGAATAACAATAAGACAGAGAAGAAGTCTGTAATTCTCATTAATAATAAGCCCTTTAAATAGGAATAAGTTTACAAAGAAAATGAAACATTCATTATGGTAAATTATAATACTAGAAAAATATTATATCAATCACTTCCTTTTGATGATGGCACATAATCCTACAACACTCCCCCTTGTGCCGAGTCAAAGGAGTGAAGGTGCACAATTGTTGTCTCGTCAAAACCTTACGCCAAAATAAAAACCCAGTGGGAAAAATAAAAGTCTGACGCACCAGTTTTTGCAATATATAGACTTTTCCTTCAATCTAGTTTTCTCTTAGATTCGTACATTAATCGAGAGAGTTAGGAAAATATGATGGTATATAAACAGTTGTCTCACTAAAACCTTACACCAAGAAACAAAACCCAATGGGAAAAATAAAACTTTGGTTAAGGAAAGAGTACAACATACCAATATCACAAATATAGTAGACTCCCCCTTTTGTCTACTACTCCCCCTGATTTTTGCATTAATCCAGGGAGTTTGGAAAACATTTGCGTTTACTTTCTACATGTTTCCCAATATATGGATTTAGGTAATGATTTGGTAAAATATGTAATATTCTCCTGGCATATTACTTGATTCAATTGAATCTCGAGGAGAGTTTTCTTATTGCTGATTGTATAAGACTTAAGCATAATATGCTTTGTGTTATCACCCTTGATGTATCTTATGTTCATTTTTTCGATACATGATGCATTATTTTCATATATGCAAATAGGATATTGGTTAAGCCCAAAATTACTAATTCCTCTAATATATGTAATGATAGTACTTAATCATATACATTATTTCATGGAGAGTAATATTATTGGATTAGTTCAAGGAGGTAGTTACAAGGGTTTGCTTAGCTTACTTCCAAGCAATCGGTGTATTCCTAGTGGTAATTCCTTATCCAATTTGAGAACAACCTTTGTATGGGTCAGCCATATACCTAATATCAGCAAAGACATACCAAGAGGTTGTTTGGTGTTTTTCTATAAGAGCTAGTACTTTTGTTGCTTACATTCTAAGTAGGTATTGAATTTTCATTATCAATCTCATTTTTATTTCAACAGGGAAAGTATAAGCCCATGTCAATGGTTCTAAAAGATTTACTTGATATCATTCCAAATGATGTTGCGTTGGCGCTGAGCTAAATCTAGCTAACAAGTTCACTGAAAATAGAATATACAGTCAAGTGTATTGTGCTAAGTACGATAATGCTTATATTGTACTTAGATAGGGAATTCAGCTCCCAATACTTTTTCGTCACCATCCTTTAGACGAAATGGACAATTCCTTATATCCAACACTTTGACCAATCATGGGAGTGCTAATCGGATGCGCTTTGTCCATAGTAAATTGCTTGATTATTTTCTAGACATATGCGATCGGTGAATATTTCACAAACTCGGTGTCCTGGCTCGAATAGCTAGACAAACCCAAGTTTTCCCAAGATTTTTATCTCAAATTTAGATTTCAAGTTGCTTGTGGTTTCTCTTATTTCATCAAGAGTGCCTATTATGTTCATAACATCGACATATAAAGCTATTTTGAAAGTCTTAGAACTTGTTTTTCTACATAAATACGTAAGGGCACAATTCATAGTTCTTATATATCCTTTCCCAATCAAGTGTTCACTTAGAGGGTTATACCACATCCGCATAAATTGTTTTAATCTATAAAGTGAGCGTTTCAATTTTATTGTAAACGTACTTCGTGGTTTAGAGTTAATTGATTTTGGTAATGTAATGCCATCAAACACTTTTATATCTCTAAATCTAGATCCCCATAGAGATATGTATTAACCACATCCATGAGTTGCATTTCCAGTCCTTCGAAAACTACTAGGCTAATTAATTAGCATAACATTATAACGTCCATCACGGGAGAGTAAGTCTTCTCGTGGTCAATCCAGGGCGTTGTGAGAAACCTTGCGTCAAAGGAGAGTCTCATACATTATGACTTAATTATTTTCATTACGCTTTACGACAAATGATTTATCTATGTCTTACAGGCTTTACACTTGGTGGGTTAGCACTACCAAACCAAATACCTGTTCATTTGTCAAATAATATGATTCTCCTGGATTGCTTATTTAGGCCAATTTGCTCTTTGTTGATATTTTTCAACTGAGCATGGTTCGATGTCAATGTGCTTTATCATCTCCTAAGCAACAATATATGCGAAATATATCATCAATGAGTATGTATGATCTGTCCATCGACTCATATGCACTCTCATAATTCATTTGAGATTTCTTTAATATATGGAATCAATATTAACTTTGGAGCGTCCTCCGGTAATGATTCATAGGCATAGTTTAATCAGAGACAATCTCATGAGAGGTTTATGTATTGATGATAAATAGTTGTGCCTTGCTCTTCTCTTCCTTTAGATGAGTATCTATCGAACCAAGTAGCTTCCCCCATTTCCGTTTGGGAGCTACGACCTCAACCACACCTCCACCATGTGTGATTGCAACGTACTTTCCAGTGACATTGTGCCCTTTTTTGGGGATTTTAACCTTGCGAGTATATTTGTAGCTCGTATATGTGATCTTGTCACTTCTGGAATAACATTAAACGTATCAGGTATCGAGTCTGATTCGTTTGACTTCAACATTGCATTGTGAAGTTTTGGGGATCAAAATGAGACAGAGTAGGAATATTCAATGACACTTCCTGTCGTTCCCATGAAAAATCTTTTTTCCTATCTCCCCCTAACAACGGGAAGATTGTCTCATGAAAGTGACAACCCGCAAATCTAGCGGTAAAGAGATCACTAGTCAAATACTCTAATTAGCGGATAATTGTTGGGGATTCATATCCAACATATACCAAATCGTCTTTAAGGACCCATTTCGATGCGCTGTGGGGGCACAATTGGCACATATAATCAAACATGCGTAAATGTAAAGTATCAGACTTATATCCAGTTACCAACTGGTACGCATGAGGTTGGTTAGCTAGTAGTGGGTATAAAAACGAAAAAAACTGCATATAATAATTACATAACCCCATGTAGATGTGAGTAAATTGATGCGCATTACTAATACCCTAGATGTCATCATATTCTTTTGATAATAACTTCTATGAGACCATTTTATATATACACATGGGGTATAGGAAACTCTACATTGATCCTCATACATATGTAATTAACATCAAATCCTTATGATGTAAATTCTCCAACATTCAAAGTCATGTAGACTTGATGAAATAATCAGGGTGGTGATCCCTTAAACGTATGGCTAGTGCTAGGAGTGCAGTATTTCATGTGGACAATAATACGACATGCGTTCATCGTGTCGAAACCAGAACCATAAAGTACTTTAATGACCCGCATTCTGGATGTTTATGTCCATAAATATCACCTTGTATTCGTTGTAACAATGGAATATTTTTGTATTATGTCCTTAGCTTTAGGATGATCTCATTCCTGTCTTGGCTAAGGATTAGGGTGTATTCAAAAGTTTTAGGTATTTGAGAGGGCATATTATAATGGCAATGTTGTTTCTTATGCTGCAGAAGTCAACAGTTGCAATCTGTCTCGTTTTGCCTATCACTCGAAAGAGAATGTGTCTATGTGTATTTTTCAATACACGGATCACTATGTCATAACCATGGTGTCCCACATGGTCATGTCGAAACATATATGTGTCATTTCCCTAAAGTTCTTTATTGATGACAAAAATGTTTCGATGACTCAATAATCTACTAGTTAGTTTGACACATAATTTCCATGATACATGTTTACTTTCAAATTCATTAGAACTTATGTATATATGCTCATTATAATTTCCATTTGATACGAATATCTTTACAAGTTTCCTATTGATCTTGTACTAACAATAAAATGAAAGTTCATTGTCTAAGTATTTCGGTTGAATGAATTATAAAATAAGTATTTATCTATCATTTTAGATTGTGTGAGGGGTAAAAAAAAATCAATTCTCCTCGATACATTCCTATACGGAACGGAGAATATTGAAAATTTTGCATTTGTTACGATGTATTTCTTTACATCTATAATGGTTACATATTCGATTACTTAGCAGATAAATTAATTTTGATACTTAAAATTAATTTTCAAATAAACATATGCTTAATCAATATTAAATATTAAATTAATATGTTATAGTTCATTTTCAACTTGTTCCATTTTCGACATGAACACTCTTTAGTGCATTTCTTATTTTACTGTCCATTTTCACCTGGGGTGGTAGTTGTATCTCTACTCCAGATGTTGAAAAATCATTCCCGACTCTTACCAAGACCCTGACCCCGTTCTAGGGTTTCGTCTACATAGTGCATAAATGTCACATGTGTGAAATTGTTTTTAACTCTCTGTTCTTTGGAGTTGTTTCCATCTTTAATGCTTTCATTATTGATCTCGAGAATTTTCTTTGTCTCGACATATATGGTGTTGTTATTCGAAAGAACCTTGTTATGTCTCTCAACCACTTGCAGTAGGTTGATGAGTTTTTCTAAAGGTTACTTTCCAACTTATATTAGTTCATTAATATTTTTGATATATGAAAGGTGAAAATAATGTTAAGAATCATGTCATCTTCTGTGAGTTGCTTGCCACAAAGATTGAGATGTGTTTTGGATATAACATTTCTTTGTTGAAATCAGTTACCTTTTTGTAAACGAGTAAGTGGGTTTCATTCCACTGTACGATTAGTTCGGGAAGTACATATTCATAAGTACTCCCTATTATCCCTTTTGGGGCATCCCACATTTCTTTGGGGGTTTCTAGTAAAGGTATTCCTATGAAACTTAGGATTTATATGTCGTCTCAAAACATGAGGGTATTTGCTTGTATCTTTTCAAGAGGTTGGTTTTAGAGTCAATTGGGGAGTTGATGGACTTTAGGTATTTTCTTGTACCTTTTCAAAAAGAGGTTTATATACTCATTTATGATACTCAGATTCTTTTTGAGTTTACGACGTTGATTTTTGGATGATTTGTTTTAACCATTTACATATATAAAGGATAATATATGATTTTCTTTTTGATAAGAAAATGGATTATGGTTATGAATTTCATTATCATAACAATATTGGATTTTTGTATGCTTATATTTTGTTGATAATACTTCATAAATATTTCAATTTGTGAAAAAAAATAACTCAATCTATTAGATTTCCAGGTAGTAGGGGAATCACATGAATTTCTTAAGTCCCTACAAACCTTAGGGCTATTTACACCCGTTTGACAAAATCCCATCGATATTTTGCAATTTATTTAATTTGAAGATAACATTGTTAATTATAGAGTTTTTGGCATGAGACCAAAAATGAATATGAGTTTGGCATATGAAGCCAATTTCAAAGTTTTAATACCTTAATGGTATTTTGAGAGATTTTGTCATATGACAAATAAATATTGATTTTGACATAAAGTCGACGTCAAACTTTTAACATATTAATAGTATTTGGGAGCTTTTGATAAAAGACTAAATATACGGGGGGTGGGAAGTGTAACTTCCAAAAAATTTGTTTATAAGATTGTGAGAAATCTTATAAAATAATTGACAAATATTAAAACATAAATCTTGATAATTTTTTATGGGAATTTATCTCAAATTCCTTGTTTATTATTATATAAGGAAATACATTATTTATAAAATACGATTCTTATGGTATTGTTGTTATGGAAAGAAAATCAATATCACAAAAACAACAATATTATTTGATACATTATTAGGTACTATATATACAAGAAATAATAAAAATTAAAAAGATAGTTCATATTAATAACTAGATTTTTACAAAATAATAAACAATCAGTTATATAATAATCATGAGAAGAATAATTAAATAACAACTTAAACCATTAATGCATAATAATCGTAAGCACTAAAAATACTAATTAAACTAATTAACAATAATAATGGTAACTTAATTAATAACATAACCCCCCCCCCTTTTTTCAGAAACCATATTTTTATCAAAAAAACTTTCCATTACGTGATTTTTATTTTGAAGTTTTGTTTTAATATCTAAATAATAATAAAGAACAATTTAAAAAAAATACATTTCTCATATTAAAATATAGGTTTCAGAAACAAAGCAGATGCGTGGTCTCATTAGATACTACCTACATGTATGCGTATAAGCAGAAAAAGTTTGGAAAAAAATACAACTAGAATAAGTATTTCATGGGTTCAAGACGGTAGCATAACAATAATAATTATCTATTTATTAAACTAAATACATGCTGATGTTTCATATATATCACATCTTTTCCGCCCATCTTTACACCAATAATTATATGAGTGCCAAATTTTTCAATAAAACAGAAAAAGATGATGGGTATATTTTTTTTTCACATAATAAATATATACATACAAAATTTTAAGGTCTTCTAAAATGGGAATACTGCAATTTCATAATTCATATCAGACGTCTTAACTTGCATACTATAAATGCGTGCATGTGCATATGTTTTTTTTTACTTGGTGGACACGATGAAGTAAAAAGTGATCAACCGGTCATTACAAAATTAATCACACCATCATGTTTGAAATACGAAATTTAAAAAAAAAACAAGGTTAAAATAAATTTAATTAGAAATTCACACCATAATGTTTAACATCTACTCATGCATCAGCACACCCACATCTTGATATACAACTAGCCCGAGTGAAAAAAAAACATAAAGCAATAAAAGGCTACATACCAAGTTATTCTTAACAAAAGCTCGTCATCTCCTTGTGTTGCTTGATGAAGTTAGAAGCTTGAAAGTCAACGATAAGCCGAATGATTGAGCTTACGTGCTGATAATGTGTTAAAGGGAAAAACAAATAGAACAACAATATGAAGAGAATAACAATAAGACAGAGAAGAAGTCTGTAATTCTCATTAATCATAAGCCCTTTAAATAGGAATAAGTTTACAAAGAAAAGGAAACATTCATTATGGTAAATTCTAATACTAGGAAAATATTATATCAATCACTTCCTTTTGATGATGACACATAATCCTACAACAAATAATATATTGTTTATAAATATTTTTCAAATAACTTTATAATAATTTTACTTATGATTTATTTATTAGCAATATAATGAGTTTAATGGGATTTACAGTTTATTATGTCAGTTATGCATAACTGCTTATTAAGTGGCTTACACAGTAAACATCTAAGGGGAAACTTTATACCGTCCAAACATATCTCCATTGATTAGAAAACACGTTCTTTCCATATATTAAAGTCACTCTAAACAAAAACTTTTCAAATATATATAGGCAGATTAATTGACACAAGCACAAACAAGTTTATCCATACAACACTTAATAAAAAACCAACCAAACCAGCACTTAGATTTATGTGAAAACAACTAATTTTCATGAGATCAATCACAAATTGAAGGTTTTGTGTGTTTTTTTTTCTTTTGAATATTCGTTCTATTTTTCATGTGAATGTTTGTTTGTCTTTATTTTTTTTTTTCATTTCATTTGAATGGTTGTTTTTCATGTGAACTTTGGTCTTCTGAAGATTTGGGGTGTTTTATTTTTAATGTCCGGTGTTTTGTTGTAAAAGTCATTCATGTGAATTTTGGTCTTGTGAAAGTTCGGTGTGTTTTATTGTGAATGTCCGGTGTTTTCTTGTAAAAGTTTGATTAAGATCAAAAAATTCTCATCCAAGGGCCCACGTTGTGTCTTCCAAATTTCACAAAAACTAGCGTCTCTTATACGATTCTAAGTGTGTATTTTAAAAATAATAATAATAATAATCAACTACTTTTGACAACATTTACATTTTTATCGGTCATAGACTAAAATGATTATTCGTATAATATTAATGTTTCTACGGGATTATGATATTAAAATAAACGTTGTTAAACTTTTGTAACGAGCTAGGGTTTCTGAAAATGTCGATATGTTTCAAGATTATGAAGTATTTCACTAATGAAAACACACATGGAAGAACTTTTCAAAAATATCAAGTTCCAAAATATCAATACATAAATTAATGTTTATTCTATACTTATTAGATCACCAGTGATGCAACCAACTTAAATATAACCTTACGGCATGAGCTAACGACATCCATGCACCCCTCCCAACAAGGGTATCTCATTAATCATCGTCTTTAATTGTCCTGGCTACTACAATTTTCGCAACAACATGAAAAATTGAAGTTGTATGAAAGATGGGTTTGCACATAAAACACGTTAAAAAACACCCTAGATTGGTATTACGTCATTTTCAACATTATTAGCTCATTAATTAATGTTTAATTAACCGTCTTTGCTACCACACATGTCGCAACAACATAGGGTTGTGAGAGTTTTAATTTGAAAAAAAATGTTGTTTGAAAGATTAGTTTTGCTCAGAAAACGTGTTAAGAAAACGCCCTAAATCAATATACGTCATTTTCAGCATTGGCACCTCAGTAATCACCATCTAATTAGTCGTTGACTATTACAACTGTTGATACAATATAGCATTAAGACAATTTTAATTCGTAAAACCTGAAACTGTTTGAAAGCTAGAATATGCCCGAAACTAATACATCTTTTTCAATATTGGTAGTTCATCAATCACAATCTAATTAATCGTTGTGGCAATTACAATTGTTGATTCAATGTAGGATTGAGACAGTTTTAATTCGTAAACCCTGAAACAATTTGAAAGATATAATGTGTCCTAAACTGATATGTCATCTTCAACATTGGTAGTTCATTAATCACATTCTAATTAATCGTCGTGACTATTACAATTGTTGATAATACATAGGATTGAGACAACTTTAATTTGCAAAACCTGAAACTATTTGAAAGATAGAATGTGCCCTAAAGTGACATATGTCATTATCAACATTGGTAGTTCATTAATCACCATATAATCAATCGTCTTGGCTATTACAGCTGTTAATACAACATAGAATTAACAATTTTAATTCGTAAAACATGAAATTGTTTGAAAGATATAATGTGCGCTAATTCAATATACGTTATTTTCAACATTAGTAACTCTTTCATTGTTTAATTAACCCTCGTATCTACTACAATTGTTGCAACAACACGGGGTTATGACAATTTTAATTCGAAAACCCTGAAATTGTTTGAAAGATGAGTTTTGCTCAGAAAACGTGTTAAGAAAACATCCTGAAATCGATATACATCATTTCCAACATTGGTAGCTCATTAATGACCATTTAATTACCCATCGTGGCTTCTACAACTATAGCAACAACATAGGATTGAGACAATTTCAATTCAAAAACCCTAAAACTGTTTTGAAAGATGTGTTTTGCTAACAAAGACATGTTAAAACACCCTCAATTGATATACATCATATTCAAAATTGATAGTTCAGTAATCACTAATTAATCGTAGTGGCTGCTACAATTGTTGCAACAACATAGGGTTATGACAATGATGATTCGAAAAACCTGAAACTGTCTGAATGTTGTGTTGCTCATAAAACGAGTTAAGAACGCCCTAAATCAAACAATTTATCCAAAATCATTTTTAACTTTTGTAAACCGTTAACAATAACATTAATCATAAAGTCTCGTTGAAGGTAGTTCTTTGGTATTAAAGGTGTTTGTGGTTTCATTAATCTCAAAATCTTTAGAAACTTCGACCTAACATTAAATGTAATTTATTATAAAGAAGACAAACCTAAACCTAACCTTAATTCACAATTAACCTTTATATTCAAAAAGATTTTACATATATATAGAGAGAGGGGAAAGTTTAAATGAAAACTCATTTTTCATTGTGTACGTGAAGATAAATCTCAGCCACTGGAACTTTTTTGATCCAACAACTCATATTAAATAGAATTTTTAATTTTAAAATGTTTAGGGGTAAAAATGGAAGAAAAATTAAACACACGTCTACCATATTTGACTTTTTATTTTCTTTTTAATTAAAAACTTTTTGCCCAATTAAAGTTTAAAATAAATTATCCTAAAAATTACTAATATTTTAATTAAACAAATTACATCAAACAAACGAGAATTTCGTGCTCTTCGATATGACATCCATCTTGATATAGTTTTTTTTTGTCGTTTTAACCGTTTTTTACGTGAAATGCTATATATGTGTTATATTCATTATGAATATTTATGTACGTTCAAGTTTGTACAACGCCTCGACACCGTTAGTATGTAACTCGACATCACTTTTTCAACACCTTCTTCAACACCTTCTTCAACGTCGTAAGGCATCACGTTTCTTAAGCACCGTAACCCAACACCCATCAATACGAATCGAGAACCTATCGAGTAATTCTATTGTGAATCGGGGAACAAAAGAGAGCGTGTCACATCTCCACATTTTCACAGGTCATTCATGTGTTATTCATCATGAATAATGTATCATTCAGGATGAATAATACAACATTCAGGGTGAATAATTCACGATTCATGAATTCGTATATTATTCGTCATGAATGTTGTGTAATTCATCCTGAATACTATATTATTCATCATGAATAATGAATGAACATTCACATTTGTTATTCATATTGAATGTGGAACATCCGGGGATGTGCATACATATTCATAATGAATTAAACCAAATTTCGGTTGTGAATTGGGAAATAAAAGAGAGTGTGTCATGTGTCTACACCTTAACGGGTCATTCATATATTATTCATCATGAATAATGTATCATTCAGGATGAATAATAGAACATTCAGGGTGAATAATACACGATTCATGATACATAATACATGAATCATGGATTCGTGTATTATTCATCCTGAATACTGTATTATTCATCAGGAATAGTGAATGAACGTTCACCTTTGTTATTTATACTGAATGTGGACACCCGAGGACGTGCATGCATATTCATAATGAATATAACACATATATAAATTTTCACGTAAAAAATGGTTAAAATGAAAAAATCCTGAATATTGTATTATTAATCCTGCATATGGTATTATTCATCATGAATAGTGAATGAATGTTCACCTTTGTTATTCATATTGAATGTGGACACCCGAAGACGTGCATGCATATTCATAATGAATATAACACGTATATAGAATTTCACGTAAAAAACGGTTAAAATGAAAAAGAAAAAAAAAACTATATCGAGATGGATGTCATAACGAAGAGCACGAATTTCTCGTTTTTTTGATGTAATTTGTTTGATTAAAATATTAGTAATTTTTAAGATAAATTATTTTAAAGTTTAAGGGGGTAATTTTTTTTAATTAAAAATAAAAATAAAAAGTCAAAGAAGGTAGGCGTTGATTCAAAATTACAATTTTGTTTTTAATCACTTCCCAATTAACCTTATTATGTATTAACCATTGATTAGTTTTCTAAGTTTTGATCAATGGTTAATATTTGTCCTCATGTGCACAATGAAAGATGAATTTTCATTTGAACTCACCCCTATATATATTAGTTTAATGTCAATCAATAAATTTCATTGTCATTTAATTCACCATAAAATATTGATATTATGTTGGACCATCTCCAATAGAGGTTATTATAAAAACTTACTTTTTGTATCATTTCTTGCTACATTACTTCTAACTCTTTAAAATTCAAAACCTAAATAAAAGTTCATAATGGAGTTTTATAAGAACCTCTCATGTGGGTCCAATGTAACTTTTAAATGTTAATAAATAATTATAAAGTCAATAAAATATAAAAAGAAAAAATTAACATAAAGTCATTTGACAAGAAGTTCAGTGTAAATAACCAATGTTATTGTACAAGAACTCAAATAATGTGGGGTTCATAAGAACTTTCTTTAATAGTGGTTTTTCTAAGAACCTACACTTCAATAGTTATTTTTCAAGGTGGAGAGGAATGTCACACCCGTGATTTTGGAAATCCTTAACCCATATTATCGTAATCGTCTGACCATCATAATGGAAATTTAATAAGGTTTTACTTGCTCATTGTAGTGGAGCCATCGAGGATTGAATCGGATGCGAAAAACGGAAGGGAAAGGGGGAAGTGGAGCCCCGCAGCTTGGTGCACGACCATGGGTCGCGGCATAGTACACCCAAGTCGTTGTGGTCGACACCAGAGGACACACGCGACTTACCACGTAGACTCAAGTCATGGGTAAGGCCGCAGGAGTGGTCTGGAAGCTTAAAATCGGGATTTTTGTGGTTTTCTTCATTTGGTTGCATCTTCTTCACCCTAGATCTGATTTTGGCGATTTTGGAACCTAGAGACTCGGTTTTTGGAGCCTTCCAAATAGAAATAGAAGATGATTGAAGATATTGGGTGGATCAAAGGGTTTTGGTCAAGGTAATCTCTTCATCCTTTCATTTAGAGGCTAAGGTTTGATGTTTTATCCTCTTCCTTACATCCTTCATTATTAGTGTAATTGTGGTAACTTTGTGGCAAAGGAAACCTTGTAGGAGTGTGGATCTAATATAAAGGGAGATCCCTTGAAGATTTCTAGTCTTCATCAAAGAAGACACATTTTGGGGTAAAACCTAGATTTAGCTAAATCTAACAAGGTGAGTTCTAGTTGCTTTACAAAACTATATACATGTCAAAATATAAATATTTTGGGTTTTAAACATACATTTATGAGTTCACTTTATATTTAATGAGTTTCGTGATTTTGACATTCTTGAGCATATTGAGTTGCCAAATATTTATAAAAGATTTACGCTATGTTATTGGGCATTTTGGCCACTATATTTCATCGGTTTTTAATATGTGCAAATTGGGTTACAAATGGTTTTAATCAAATGATCTCAAGAGTTGGAATTTTATGGATAATCGTTTGGTTATGGATCATTTTGGGAATTTTACCCAACTTACGAGTTTTGGATGTTGGAACTTTAAGCCCTTTTTACTTTACAGGTGTGAGTTATTGGAAACGATCATTAATCGACCTTATGAATATTGGAAAATTGTGAAGCTTACGGTATGGGCCTTCGACCAACCATACTTGGGGAAAATACCAATTTTGGGAAAGTTGTACTTCGGCTTATGTAGCCATATTTGATTTATTATTTTGCCAAATGTTTTATGATGCCTTATGGCTTGATTGCTACTCAAATGAGTTTTGGGACTTTGACTGGTTTAAATGGCTCATATGTGGAGCTTTATACGAAAAATGCAATTGTTGCAAAAGTGTTGATTATTACATGTTTGAGTGTTAGTCGTTCATTTAAGTCATGTAATGTTTTAGACTGTAATGCATTGGATCCATAGGCATAGGAGTCGGTTTGTTCATCATGGAGTTTTGATGTCCATGTTTAAGTCTAGTGAATGGTCCCCAAGTCATGTTTTTATGTAAGCTTGCGGTAGTGCTCTTGGAGAGTCGTATACGGAGCTAAGTCTTGCGGTGATGCCCATGGTGAGCCGGATACGGGGACTTGTGACTTTTGTGATGACACCCATCTAGAGGTCGAATAGACACTAGGATCATTTGGGTATCCTGCGTTGGTTTCTCAATAGAGTTGTATACGAGAATACATGACCCGAAGTGAATCTCGTGAACGTCGATAAGTGACTTACCGTTGTGTTCTCGCCACATTCAATAGAATCGGGTCTCCCACATCACTGAAATGTGTTATTTTCGAGTATTCCCTTACTCATGCTTTCGGTGTTGAAACGTACCATTTTATTTATACAAATAGTATTTTGGTGAAATAACTCGTGGGTGAGTTTTGGGGAAAGTTGGATGTTGAATAATTATTTAAAAGGGGTGTTTGGTATTGGAAGTAATTTGAATTGTAAATAAAGCCTTTCCATAACTTACATTTCTTTGGCACAGCCGTGTTTAGAGTACAATATTCGTTTTAAACGTTTTATGATTTATATAATGAAAATTGTTTTAACTCACTCGGCGTTAATCCTAACACTTTTTTTTATCGACATGCATATCAGGTCTTAGAAGGATCTGAGTGACGAGTGGAGCTTGGTAGAAGTTCTGGTAGGATGGTGATAAGTACTCACTTTTGAGTACTTAAGCACTTTGTTTATATCCTTTTAGAGTAGATTTTGCATTTTATAATCCCAACTTTGAGTCCTTTATTTCATTATTTTCCACTTTATTGATTTGGAGCTTAGGATATTGATTTGAGTAAATACATGTGTTGTTTAGGCTAATTTTGATGTATTTTGGAAAATCTTTTTGGAACAGGTCATGCTGCAGCATTGCCGTAGCATTGGACCTACTGGACAAGGATGAAAGGAATTGGAAACTGATTAAATGGGAGTAGACTTAGCCTTTTTGTAGACCATTGGATAAAAGCTTGTACCAGCTGATGTGAACTTTGTAGTTGTAATCTAATTAGCTTTTGTACTTCCTTAGTTAGTATGCTAAACTAGTAGTTTAATCCTTATGGGATTGGTTAAATTTTATACTTTTGGCCCCTCTTTATCCCTATAAATAGAGGGCTTTGGGGGCATTTATTGTATCCCATCCACACTCACTCACTACTAGATACTCTCATCCACTCATTAGCTTATTTTAATCAGCTCCAATTCCTCTTTTAATTTAAGTAATCTTTTAGTACATCTTGTTCTTCATTCATTTAAGTAATCTTGAGTTCGAAGAGAGGAAATTTCCCATCAATTTTAATGCCCATGCAAATTGGTGGATTTGATGTGGTGGTGGGAATGGATTGGTTATCAGAGAATCAAGACAAGATCGTGTGTTCTAAGAAGATGATCTGAATACCCGATGTGGATGGAGAGGCAACTATGATTTATGGTGAAAGAAGAAAAGGTGAAGTGGCGATCATCTTTATGATTAAAGCACGAAAATGCTTGGCGAAATGATGCTCATCCTTCTTGGCGTATGCGATCAATATTAAACTTGAGAAGAAGAAACTAGAATATGTTAGGGTGGTGTGTGAGTTTTCCAATGTGTTCCCGAAAGACTTGCCGGGTTTACCACCCGATCGCCAAGTGGAGTTCCAGATTGACCTCATCCCGGGGGCGTCCCCGATTGCTCGAGCTCCCTACCGATTGGCTCCCTCCAAGATGCAAGAGATGATGACTCAACTCCAAGACCTTATTGAGAAGGGTTTCATACGACCGAGCTCGTCGCCTTAGGGAGCTCCGGTCTTGTTCATCAAGAAGAAAGACGGCTCAATGAGGATGTGTATCGACTACAGAGAACTGAACAAGGTGACAGTGAAGAACAAGTATCCACTCCCGAGAATCGATGATTTGTTTGACCAACTTCAAGGCACGAGTTGCTTTTCAAAGATCGACCTCCGTTCGGGATATCATCAAGTGAAGGTGAAGGAGGAAGACACTCCAAATACGGCATTTAGGACGCGATATGGCCATTACGAGTTCCTAATAATGTCGTCCGGCTTAACCAGCGCACCGAAGATATTTATGGACTTGATGCACCGAGTGTGTCGACCTTTCCTTGACAAGTTGGTAATAGTGTTCATCGATGACATCCTAGTATACTCCAAAGATGAGGCAGTTCATGAGCAACATCTCCGAAAGGTGTTGGAAGTGTTAAGTCAGGAAAAACTTTATGCAAAGTTTTCGAAGTGCGACTTTTAGCTACAAGAGGTGCAGTTTTTGGGTCATGTGGTGACGAAGGAAGGAGTGAAAGTAGACCCCACAAAGATCGAAGCGATGATGAATTGGGAACCTCCCAAGAGCCCATCGGAAATCCGAAGTTTCCTAGGATTGTCGGGATACTACCGGAGATTCATCCAAGATTTTTCCAAGATAGCTTCATCGTTGACGGCCTTAACCCGAAAGAACGTGAAGTTTGTGTGGACTGAGATTCAAGAGAAGGCGTTTCGAACTCTAGAAAGGAAGCTTTGCGAAGCTCCCATCTTATCTTTACCCGATGGGACGGAAGAATTTGTGGTGTATAGCGATGCGTCGAAGATGGGTTTGGGTTGTGTTCTAATGCAAAGGGGTAAGGTGATCGCTTACGCGTCAAGGCAGCTCAAAGTTCATGAAGTCAATTACCCTACCCACGACTTGGAATTGGCGGCGGTGATGTTTGCATTAAAGTTATGGCGACACTACCTCTACGGTACAAAATGCACTCTCTACATGGACCACAAAAGTTGGAAGCATATCTTCGACCAAAAAGAGCTAAATATGAGGCAACGGAGATGGTTGGAACTACTAAAGGATTATGATTGCGAGTTGATTTACCATTCAGGTAAGGCAAACGTGGTCGTTGATGTTCTCAGTCGGAAAGATTACGGGGGGAATTCCCGAACCGAGCCACTTTTGCACGAATCGAGTTGACGTCAACACTCATTGACCGAATCAAATCGTTGCAAGTCGAAGCCTTGCAAGAAGAGAACCTCAAGGGAGAGGTCATGATAAAGCAACATCTACTTTTGACGGAAGATAGTCGGGGAGTAAAGCTTTTCAACAGGCGAGTTTGGGTGCCTAAGGTAGGGGGAAATCGAGAACTTCTTCTCGAGGATTCCCACAAGTCGAAGTATTCTATCCATCCGAGAAGCACGAAGATGTATCAAGACTTGATATTACACTATTGGTGGCCGGTTATGAAGCTTGATGTGGCACCCTATGTGGAGTGATGTGTGACTTACTTGCAAGTGAATGTCATGCACCAACGAACTTATGAGAGTTTGCAATCTTTGGAGATTCCGAAATGGAAATCGGAGCACATCACTATGGACTTTGTGACGAAATTTTCAAAGACCTTAAGAGGTCACAACACCATTTGGGTAATAGTGGACCGCTTGACCAAGTGCGCTCATTTCTTGGCCATGCAGGAGACTTTACCTATGGACAAGCTAGAAAAGTTGTATATTGATGAAGTGATATCTCGTCACAGTGTGCCACTATATATTGTCTCAGATCGCGATAGTCGGTTCACGTCGCATTTTTGGGATGGGTTACAAAAGGAATTTGGTACGTGGGTGAAGTTGAGCACGACCTACCATCCCCAAACCGATGGCCAAAGCGAGAGGACGATTCAGACACTTGAAGACATGTTGAGATCTTGTGTAATCGACTTCAGGGGTAGTTGGGACTCGCACCTACCTTTGGTGGAGTTTGCATACAACAATATCTATCACTCGAGTATTGGGATGGCGCCGTTTGAAGCGTTATATGGTCACAAGTGCCGAACTCCCGTATGTTGGCTTGAAGCGGGAGAAAAGCAGTTTTCCGGACCCGAGATTGTACAAGTGACGGCGGACAAAGTCAAAGGTATTCGCGTGCATTTGAAGGTAGCTCAAGACCGACATAAAAGCTATGCCGACAAGAAGAGGCGACCGATAGAGTTCCAAGTGGGAGACCGTGTTATGTTGAAGGTGTCCCCTTGGAAGAGGATTATTCGGTTTGGGAAGCGTGGGAAGTTGAGTCTTCGTTTCCTTGGACCATTCACCGTGATTAAGCGGGTAGGGCTTCAAGCCTACCAATTAGAACTCCCTCCGGAATTGAGTGGAATCCACAACACATTTCATGTGTACTACCTCCGTAAATGTCTAGCGGAGGAGGAGAGTGTTATCCCACTCTCCGAGATTAGAGTTGATGAGGGAAACCGTTGCATTGAAGAACCCGAAGCAATTTTGGAGAAGAAGACGAAGAAGCTTCGTCACAAAGAGGTCACTATGGTAAAGGTCCAATGGAAGCATCACCGTGGTGCTAACGTGACATGGGAAGACGAAGAAGATATGAAGCGGAGATATCCTCACTTATACTCTTAGTCTAGATTTCGAGGACAAAATCTTCTCTAAGTTGGGGAGGATTATAACACCCGTATTCTTGGTAAGAACTCATTTTATGAATTACACCTCCCGACGCTTAGATCTTCGTAAATGGCCTAGTCTTAGCCATATTTTAATACTTAGGATCACTCTTGGGATTTATCGTGTTTCGTGCCTTGGGAACAAGTGGAATCGAGATCCAAGAGTGGGCTCGGAATAGTATCGGCGACAATGACCAACGATTCTGACGTGTGTCACTTTCGTTTGGCAAAGTCGCTAAGAGCAAACAGAAGGTGGGGGTATTCATGGGACATTGACTAGCGACTGTGACACGTGTCACTCTCGCATGGTAATGTCTCCATGGAGAAATAGAGAGGGCCTTGGGAGCAGGCGACTGGCAATGTCGCAGACGACCTCCAGGCCCTTAAATGCTTACCCACCCATTTTTCCTTCATTTTGTGTTGTTGGGAGCTCATTTAATGCGATTTTGAAGATAAAAAAAGGTAGGGTTTCCATCTTTCCTCATTAAATGCTCATAGAAGAGATCCTCATTTGTAATTTATGGGTTTGATTTAGGTTGGTGGTTGTGATTAGGAGTCTTGTGCTTGAAGTTCAAGTGTTATTCCAACCTCTCTCTCAAGTGTCACCATCTAGAGTTTCTATAAAACTATACAAGGTGAGTTTTCTACATTTGCTTTACATAACTACTAGGGTTTACATGCTACTACTTTTATCTATGTCTTCTAATCATGTATGTGGGATTTGTTATGTTTGACCTAAATATGGGTTTTGGAGAAATTAGGGTTTTGAAACCTAAGTAAGGAAGTTGAAAAACGTGTTTTTAAACTATGAATAATGGTTCTTTACGAGCTCTTACTTACTTGGTGACTAACCCTTGCTTAATGGGATTTTGACATCCCAAGATGAAATTAAGGTTTTTGTGAAATCCAAATATTGATTAATTTGCTGGGATTGTTGTAAACTAGAATGGGATTTATAACCTTCTAATGAAGAGTTTGATACAATATCATCATCTCAAAGTTGGGGAGTCAAGACTCCGCATTGGTACACTTTATATCTATGAACTGGTTTTATCCTATTATACTTGATCAATTGTGAAGGTATTTAAATGTTTTAGTATTTGGTCTTAGTGCAATGGATCCATAGGCACGGTGTTCCTATGTCCCGTTTTGGGCATTAGGTTCACCACTTTGGCACGTAATATGCATCGGGTTCCATGGTAAGTAAGGTGTGGACCTATACTGTCGGGCAGTGTCCCATAGGCAGTAAGGTGTAATTCCATTGTGCATGAGTCCCCCTGTTTTGGAACTCTCAAGAATAGACCTGGAGTGGTTGACAAAATGTTTTCGAACAATAGACTTGGAGTAGTTAAGCTCGCTATATGATTAGAGTTATTTGTAACATATAATGACCACTAATGGTTTACTTGATTTGTTTTGATTTAACTCATGACTAGATCGGTTGTATGACTTCAAACGATTTTATCATTTATTTATTATTTAGCTTAATCTCACTAGACTTTAGCCTAATGCTTATTCTTTGGTGGTCATGTATGACAGGTCATTCTAGGGGTGGGGCTCGTCGGGATTGAGAGGACGACCTTGGGGTCGAGAGCGGTCTTTTTGAAGATATAGTAACCAATACATTGAAGTATAGATATTACATATTTTGGAAGAATAACGACACCCGACCTTAATCTTACTTGACCAAGTTAGATTATTAGGTTGTCGAATTTTATTCTTTATTTGATTTGGGATTGTAATTGTCATACTTTGTTCCCCGTGTTGGGTTGACATACATTTAGGTGGTTTGGTCTCCCATTTAGAGTGGACTGGTTTCCTCCACTTTTAGACGTCATATTGCCGAATTTTCAATTTTAAATTTCACCTCAAATTTTGGGATGTTACAGTTTGTGGGACTAGATAGTTCTGTTAGAACTCTGATACATGTTGTGATGTTTCTTCCTTTGCAAACTTTAGATATTTGTTATTTCGAGCTATGTATTTAAGAGAATTTCGAAAGTTTTAATTTGTCTGCTATTTTCAAATTTTAAGGGTGTTACAGTATGGTATCAAATATGATAATCATGAGGATTTTATATAAGTATCATCTCAGGATGGTTGGGGATCGAATAAGGCATGAGAAACGAATAGAACGCGAGAACAGTGCTGAATGCGACTCTCGTGCGGCTTTAGCCGCATAAGACCCACGTAAGGTTATGTGTTGAGTGATGCGGGAGAGTCTCATGCGGCTTTACCCGCATAAAACACGTATTCGTGCCCATATCAACTTTTAAGACGATTTTCTAGGGTTTTCTCATTTCTCTCCCACCACTTCCCCTCCTCTTACTCCCTTGACGATTTAGGGCTCCTTGGGGACAAACCTTGGAAGGTTTTTGAAGCAAAAGCAATATTTCCTTAGAGATTAAAGGTTTTTGATTGTTGAACTCAAATTTGGAAGAGGTAAGTATTTCAAGATATATATTTGGGTTTTGTATTGGATCTAATATTGTGGTTGATTTTGATGCATATCTAGACTTGGGTTGTGTAACAACCCATACATTTTTAAATACATCAAAATAACATTTCCTGTCCAAAAACGGCCCCAAGCCTACAATTCAAAATAATAAAGTTTGCAACTACAACCTATTACACAACTGAGTCAAAAAGGAAACTATTACAAGGAGTCTTCTATCTCCTGGAAATTACTCACATCTTCTCATTACCCTTATCAGTACCTGCTACCTTGCGATAACCTGAAATAGGATTTTAATTTTGAAAGAGCGAGGGTTAGACCGATGGTCTAGTGAGTCCCCTCCAAGCACTACTGTAACAGTTCAAATATTATTTAAAACATTTAAACAAAGCCTTACGCCTCACGAGCGTAACTCACTCTACTGATCAAACATTTATCATACTTTACGCTTCGCGAGCGTAACTCACACTACTGACCAACACTGCCGTCAAAGACGGTATGTCTGTCTCGTACTGCCTTATTTTGGGGACACACCCCAATGGCATAAACGGGCCACACTCCCCGATACGAGCAGGCAGGCCACACTTCCCGACTTAGGTCAAAACTTCTGAATCAAATGTATGCATACATCTAATTAACAACATTATATAAAACGTGTTTATATAACATAGCATGAATATTCCAACATAATTAAATCAACCGTTTCAATAAACCTTCTCAACTTTCGATGATATAAACGTGCAGTTTAGAAAACTCACATTTATCAAATAACTTTCAAAATCGTAAAGGATTTAGTTTGAAAGACTCACCTCTCACCTCAAATCCTTCTTGCTTAAAGTCTGCTTCCTAACGATTCACTACCTACGACAACACCGAAATAAAAAGGGTAAGCTAACTCGCAGATAACATTCTTTCCCTCTCTAAACATTTCAAAGACAACACACTGCTATCACCCCGGTCGAGACCGGTTGACAATACACCGGTCACCACCGGTCGTTCATCACACCGGTCACCACACACCGGTCGACACACCGGTCACCGCCCTCCCCGGGCCCGGTCGACATTCAAACAAAGTCGGCGATTCAATACTTCACACAGAAAACCTAAAATCCGTAAATCACCCAACGACACGGATAAAAACTCAATAACGAGATTATTTACCGACTATTACACTTAGATGAGAGTATTAGGCTAGAATCATACCTTTATTTGCAAAGAAACCGTACGATCCCTCAAGACCTAGTGTTCCTTGTCCCTGCTCTCGTCTTCTTCAGTCGGTCCAGAAAATCTCAATATTGAATTCTGATAAGTAACTTAGGGTTAATTTCTATATATATAACCCAAGTTACATTTAACCCCCTGAACTTAGGGACTTGCTTAAATTTTCACCCACTCCCAAAATTAATAAAATTTTCGGACCCAGATATTACAATATCCCCCCCTCAAGAGAATTCTGTCCCCGGAATTCCATCGTTGAACAGATGGGGATACTGAGATCTCATGTCCGCCTCCACTTCCCATGTTGAGTCTTGTTCCTTGTGAAATTTCCACTGGACTTTCACTAACCGGATCTCCTTGTTTCTCAACTTCTTCACCTTGAGATCCAAAATTGCTACGGGTTCCTCAATATATCTTAATTTCTCATCCACTCGAATATCCTCTAAGGGATTTTAATGATTTATATTGTGAAATTCCTCAATATAAGTAATAGTATTTTAATGATTTATCTTATGAATGAAGATCTTTTGGTATAAATGCGCTTTTAGTGTGTGTTTTAAAGAAATGTTTGTTCTTGTGTTATGAGACGTTTTGAAAGAATAAATGGTATAAATTCATTTGTAAAATGATTTGTCTCAACCTAAAGTTGTGTTTGAGTTATCCATGTTTGTGAAACATGTTTTTGCATAAACGTGGGTTATTTACATTTTATTGTATTTTATAACTTTTAACAAATGGTCAATTAATTGGCTGAGCTTATGGCTCGGGTTTTGACTATGTGGGGTCTTGGGGACATTTGTCCGGTACGAATTCATATGTGAACTTATGTGATTCATATATGAACTATACGTTCATATGTGAATCAGTTAATTAGTTCATATGAAAATCAGCTAATTAGTTAATATGTGAATCACAAACGTTCATATGTGAATCTGTAATTAGTTCAACTGATTCACATATGAACCTACAGTTAATTATTTCATATATGAATCAGTTAAAAAAGTTCATATGTGAATTGCACTGGTTCATATATGAATCACAAATGTTCATATATGAATAAGTTAAAAGAGTTCATATGTAAATTGCACTGTTTACATACGAACATATAGTTCACATTTGAATCATACAGGTTCATAAATGAATTTGTCCCTTGTATTTGTAAAAATTACGAAATCGTCCTTCTATTTTTTTGAATAGCCGCAACTTTTGACCAGTCAAATCCGCAATTGTTACCGGTCAAAGACGCAATATTTGACCCGGCCTCGGCCCCAGTTTGAGCCTACCGGGGATCCCCGACCCTGGCCTCGCAACCCGTTTTGGTGGGGAATACCTACCTTGTTTGGGTCAGGTGAACTGGGTTCCCCACCGGTAAGGGTGTAAATGAGATAAGACAACTCGCGAGCTACTGAGATCGACTCGAGTAGGGCCTGTAGGGTCCACAAAAGTGGACCCTACAAAAGTGGGCCACGGGGCCTGTAGGGCCTACAGGCTTATAGAGGTAGGGTCTGCAGGCTTATAGAGGTAGGGCCTGTAGGGTCCACAAAAGTGGGCCACGGGGCCTTGGGTCCCCGCCAATAAACCTTTTTACTATATATAGATCTTTCTCCTCCCTTGTTTTACATCTTTTGCCTTTGCTAAATGGCTTGAGCTTATGTAGGGGTGTAAATGAGACGAAACAACTCGCGAGCTACTCGAGATCGACTCGGTTAACACTCGACTCGAATAATCTCGACTTGAACTCGAGCTCGACTCGATATACTAACGAGTCGAGTCGAGTATAATGATACTCGAACTCGACTCGCATCATTTACACCTCTACCCACCGGGTCGGGGTAAATCACCATCCCTACTTTGATGCACATTGAGATGAGATGCATCAATACGTACCGAACCAATCCTCATATCAAGCACAATTCATATGTGAGTTTGAGATTAAAAGTGATCAAGAATTCAGATCTTTTCTGACTTTACCTTTCTTCTCACAAGAGCCTTTGTGTATATATTTATATATATATATATATATATATATATATATATTATGTGTTAGTATTAAATAGTGTTTTAAACACTAGAATCCTAGAAAAAAATACCCAAAATAGAATAAATTGAAAGAGAGGGACCCGCCAATCTGTTGGTTCGTATTAGGAGACAGGTGAGGTATGTATTATGTTCCCTCTGAGAGGTACACGACTTCTCAGATGAGATGACACGTGGAGGTTGAATGGTGATGACTCAGCAGGTAGCACATGCGTATGTCACGTGACATGAAAATGGAGAGTAGTAGTGTAGTAGAGGGAAAGCATGCGTGATTTGGGCACCTACGTTATAAGTCAATACTCCTGACGAAAGGTTTGTTTCGTTACGTCGTCGTTCACCGTCTCTTCATCCATTAACCACTCGCTACACCACGGTCTTCAAATTTAATAATATTATATTACATGGAAAAAATTTATATATAGAGTTAAATACAAATTTGGTCCCTGTGGTTTACAAATATTAACGACTAAGGTCCCTCAAAGAAATATTTAACCAATAACGTCCCTCTACTTTTCATTTTATAACACGTAGGGTCCCTCTTAGTAATACTATTAAATAATGTGTATTTAAATAGGGGTAAATTTGTCCATTCCTCTATTCTAGGTTTGGTAACATATTTGGTCCCTCCTAAAATTTAGGGATTAAAAAACCCTTTTATAGTTTGTAACATATTTGGTCCCTCTATGAATTTAAATAAGAAGTTAAATGCAAAATTGATCCCTATGGTTTGTAAAAAATAACAAGTAGCATCCCTTAAAAATTAAATTTCATTAATCTCCAAACCTAGCAGTAGCACTAGCATTTTTTGGATATAAGCATGAAGACAAGTCTTAAACTCACAAGTCACAACCACTACTTGGTTAACTTAAAAGAAGACGATTAATAAAAACAAGTTAAATAAAAAGTATCACACCATAAAATATAAATATTTGGTCAACATAAAATAAGACGTTGGATGGCGACAACCAAGTGGTAATTTTATATGTTCTCTAAATTAAAAATTACTACAAAAATGACCCCAAATTAGCAACTACAAAATCAACATTAAAGCTGCTACAAAAAATAATGCCAAAATAGCAGCAATTAGCTACAAAAAAGTTAAGAAGGGATAATTACACCAAGTTTTGAACAAAAGAAAATCAAACTTCACAAGTTAAGGTTACCGACCTTTGCATGTGCCTGAGTTATGACCTTGTATATGTGCATGGTTTTATTTATTTTGTCTTTATTAATCATTTTTTTAAGTTAACCAAACAATAGTTGTGACTTGTGTCCAAAAAATGCTAGTGCAGGTTTGGAGATTAATGAAATTTAATTTTTAAGGGATGTTACTTGTTAGTTTTTGTAAACCATAGGGATCAATTTTGCATTTAACTTCTTATTTAAATTCATAGAGGGACCAAATATGTTACAAACTATAAAAAGGTTTTTTAATCCCTAAATTTTAGGAGGGACCAAATATGTTACCAAACCTAGAATAGAGGAATGGACAAATTTACCCCTACTTAAATACACATTATTTAATAGTATTACTAAGAGGGACCCTACGTGTTATAAAATGAAAAGTAGAGGGACGTTATTCGTTAAATATTTCTTTGAGGGACCTTAGTCGTTAATATTTGTAAACCACAGGGACCAAATTTGTATTTAACTCTTATATATAATTTTTTATTTATTATATTACTAAAATCTAAGGTAAAACTCTTTTGGAATTTAACAAAATATTTTAATTACAAAAACGGTAGTATATAAAAAGCTATGTAACCCATGTTTATTTAATTTGTAGATTACAGTTAATACCCTTTGTTTCGATTTTATATTTTCGAGTTTAAAATAGTTGGAGTGGTTGAGTGACACAACGGGGAAAGGTGCGGAACGGATCAACAAACGTCTGAATCTAAAGGATAACAAGTCTATAATCGTAGAACCCAAAAAATAAGAGAAAACTCTTAAACTAGAGATAAAACTCTAAAACACTCAATTTTATTGATCAATAATATCTGATTAACAAAGAAAACAATAAAACTTATTTATATCTAAACTAATCAAGTGATAACTATGGAAATTAAATCTACACTTGGCAAACGTGTCGTGTCGGGTTCAAAGTTAAACGGGTTGAAAGTGTCTAACCCTAACCCGACCCGTTTAATAAACGGGTAAGAAAATCCCAACCCTAACCCGACCCGCCTAACCCGCCATGACCCGCCTAACCCGTTTAACATTTATAAAATTAAAATCAAAAATCAAAAATTCACAAAAAAATACAAATACAAAATTCAAATGAAAGCATTAGAAATCCAAACTTTATAGTTCAAAATTATAATCAAATCTAGAACACTAAAAATCTAAAACATTAAAAGGAAAACTTATATATATATATATATAGTCGGGTTCAAACGAGAACAATAACTATTTAAAAGAATACGAGAACTAACAAAATCATTACTGATTTTACATTAACATACGAAAAATGGACTTTGGCCACAGTTTCAGGTCCGCGTGGTTTTTTTGCGCATTAAGGTAAAATCACTAATGATTTTGTTAGTTATCGTGTTCTTTTAAATAATTATCGTTCTCGTTTGATCCTCTATATACACACACACACACACATATATATAAACGGGTTATTCGGGTCATTTTCGAGTTGAAAATGTTGACCCTGACCTTACCCGTTTAATTTTCGTGTCGTGTCGTGTCAACCCGTTTACTTAAACGGGTTGAAATGTATTACCCAAACCCGTTTATTTCGTGTCGGGTTAGCGTGTCGGGTCAGTTTTTGTCAGGTCTAATTAAATCTATCATAATTTTAAACCAACTATAAAAGTAATTAAATAATTAATAAAAATGAAACTAAATAATAATCCTAATAATTAAAGCTAACAATAATTATCCTAAGTTTAAATAATTGAAATAAGAAAATATGTTTTTGAGAGTTGTCCCGAGACTTAACTCTCGGTGAAACTCTCTGTGGCCTGTGGGCTCTGTTGTTGACGCTGCACAATCCAGTAGCCACCGGTATTTGTACCAGGACTTAGGTCTCGGTGTAACTACCGGTAAGGATTATTTGTTCCTTTTTTGATGTCAAATTCCGAGTCTTCTTTGAACTCGTTTTTCTTCTTTTCCAAAGATAAAAAAAACACCTTAATAGCTCTCGAATTCTCCCTACATCACTGAGTGGGGAATTATAATTATGTTATGTCTGTTACAATTTACATGTGACTTTAATTTTCCCAAAATTCCATGTAAGATGTTTTTCGAATTCATTAAAACACTTCAACACAAAAGTGGTATGTAACGAGCTATGTAATCATGTTTATTTCCTTTGTAAAATAGGGAATTACAATTATGTCCTTTGATCTCCAATTTTATATTTTCAAGGTTAGAGTAGTGGAATAGGAATTATAAGAGTAAATTACAGATTTGGTCCCCAGGTTTGGCGTTTGCTACGGAATTGGTCCCTCAACTTCAAAAATAGCAAGATAACCCTCTAGGTATGCATTTTGTTATGGATTTGGTCCCTCGAGCCAACGGCCGTCTATTTCCTCCGTTAAGCATGAGGGTATTATGGTAATTTTATCTATTTTATTTATTTTTCCATTTTTCTTATTACTTTTCTTGAATCTTCATCTTCAACCTCATGAACACCAAGAACATGATGAATGTTCATCTTCTACCTCAAGAACACCAATATTTTAAAACCCAAATCAAATTCAAAAACCAAAAACATAAATCAAACCCATATCTAAAAACCAAATCCTAAATCAACCCAAAATTTAGAAACCTAAATCACACCTACATTTAAAAATCAAAAACCTAAATTAAACCCACTTAAAAAAAGAAAGAGAGAGAGAGAAGAGTGAAAGATACAGATCTGAGAGAGATCGAGATAGAAATTTGAGATACAGAACTGAGATTGAGATAGAGAGAGAGATCGAGATATATATATATATAGAGAGAGATCGTGATACAGGGACGAACACTGTTAAACCCCTCTCCGGCGAGGTGGTCTTCTCCGGCGAGGTCGTCTTCTTCGGCGAGCCTATGGTTTGCGTCTTCTCTCTCTTATCTCTCTATGTCTCTCTCTCTCTGTATCTCGATCTCTCGATCTCTCTCTTTCTCTCTCTCTCTCTCTGTATCTCGATCTCTCTCTCTGTATCTCGATCTCTCTCTATCTCAAATATGTATCTCAGATCTCTCTCTTCTCTCGATTTCTATCTCTTTCTGATATTTCTCTCTCTCTCTCTCTTCTTTGGGTTTGATTTTTTAATCTAGGTTTTTTATTTAGGATTTGTGTCTTGAATGGAATTGATTGCAAATGGAAAGGTTTTTTAAATTTGGGTTTGATTTAGGTTTTTGAATATGAGTTTGATTTAAGATTTTAAATTTTTAACAAGTTTGATTTGGGTTTGTTCTTGGTGTTCTTTGAGGTAGAAGATGAAGATTCAAGTAAAATAATTGAAAATTTGAAAAATAAATAAAATAGGTAAAATGACCATAATACCCTCATGCTTAACGGAGGAAATAGACGACCGTTGGCTCGAGAGACCAAATCCATAACAAAATGCATACGTGGAGGGTTTTCCTGCTATTTTTGAAGTTTAGGGACCAAATCCGTAACAAACCACAAACGTAAGGGACCAAATCTGTAATTTATTCTGAATTATAATTATGCCATCTCCGTCACAATTTGTATGTGCCTTTATTTTTACTAGAATTCTAGATAAAATATTTTGGGAATTCAAGAGAACACTTTAATCAGTGTATATAAGAGCATCTTCAATGTAAGGTTCTTATAAACAAAAAATGTAGTGGTTAGTAAGAACTATCATTGTGGAAAGTTCTTATAAAAACTCAAATCCCTTTAGGTTCTTAAATAAAAATCTTGGTTCTTATCATGAAATGTGTGAGATGTGACATTATCTTTATTTTTTTTATTTTTTTCTTGACTTTATAATAATTATTAATATTATATATATTTAACTTATATATATATGGGACCCACAAAATTAGGTTTTTATTAAGAACTACCATTGTGGACTTTTATGTGAATTTTTAATTTGATGAGGTGGAAATGAGGTGTCACCAAAAATTAGGTTCTTAAGAGCATCCACAGTGTACGAGTTTTTCACCGAACTTTTTCATAGCTTTTTTTCTTACACATTATTGTCATATCAACAACTTAAAAACCTTTATATATCTCCACTATGTGAAAAACCTCACCCAAACTTTTTCATTAATTTTTTAAACTATTAAGGGTCCCACTCTTTTAACTTTATATCATTTTTATTTTTATTTATAAAAATAAATATATTAAAATTCATACAAATTAATAAAAATTAGGTTATTAAGAAATATATAAAAGTTGTATAAAAAGTTTGTAAAATAAAAATTAAAAAATGTTAAATTTAAAAGTATGTATAACCGAAAATAAAAAGTGGGTCATTAAGAAATCTGTTAAAATTGTATAAATATGTCAAATTTGAGATATTATTTTAAAAATATAAACTATAATTACTTTCATTATGTATTTATTTATATTATTTATTTAATAATTGTATTGAAATAGGATTACTTTAAATATATTAATAAATAAAACTAGTTAATAAATAAAATTGATTATATACGAAACTTTTATAAAATTCTATAAAGTTAAAACTGATTAAATACGAAAAAGCTATGAAAAAGCAGGTTGTGCAGTTACGAGCTATGACGAAAAACCTCAAGCGAAAAAGCTCTCCACTATGTGAAAAACCTCAAAAGGAGGTTTTTGTTTTTTGAAAAACCTCCCAAAAAACTTTGAAAAAGCACGTTGTGGATGCTCTAAGCTATGTAATCATGTTTATTTATTTGTAAAATGGAGGAATTACAATTCTACCCTTTGATTCGATTTTATATTTCCGAGGATAAAATAGCTGTAATAGGAAATAATAGTTATACCATGTCCATTACAACTTACATGTGACTTTAATCTTTTACCAGAATTTTATATAAAACATTTTTGAAATTCAACAAAACACTTTAATCACATGAATGATTTATAACAAAATATATAGATATGTAATCACTTTTATTTATTTAATTTGTAAAATGAGGAAATTACAATTATGCCCTTACAGTCGAATATTATTATAATCCCAGGTTAAAAATAGTTGGAGTGGGATACGGTGGCACGTGTGTTGCACGTGTGTTAGTTTAATGTGAACCTTTTTCATGGAGTGCACTCCAAGCCATTATCCCTTTTTAACTCCCTTTTCACACAGTTCTTTTTCTTTTTCAAGTGTTTTATAACGTGAAAAAGGTAAAAAAAAAAGAAAAAAAGAAAATGTAGATAGGTAGATGGGAAACACGTGAGAGGCACGTGCATTTAGGGGTTGACTGATAGAAGGGTAGTTAACCTGCCTTTGACATATGAAGGATGATGCATGTGATCATGCAACTTTGCTTTCATTGGATGCCCTCCTTTATTTATCTCTTTTCTTTTTATTTCTCTCTTTTCTTTTTATTCGTATTCTCATCACCTTTGAACTTTTATTTTTTAATCAATAGTTTTTTTTATTATTTGTTTTTTATATTATCTTGGGAACATGTGACTATATCAGAACAGATTGTTTTTGTGAGACCTGTAAAACCATATAAATAATATTGAATCCTTATAACAAAACATTTTCATACTGTTTTTGCTTTGAAGGTGATGATCCAAGATCCTCTAATCTTAGAGAGAGAAAGTTGAAAGTGCAAATGTGTTCTTGATATTGAATGTGTGTGATTCCTTCTTACAACAACGAAAGACCCAAGGGACTTAAATACCCTTGGCTTACACAACAGATATATTATCTAAGTACAGTTCAAGACCAAGCCTATAAATACAATGATTACTGTTAGAGCACAGTCTCATTGGATTCAAGATCATCCAATCTGAAGATTCAATCTGAAGCTAATGTCGGAAAGTCGACTCTCGATATAAAGTCTAATGTTACTTTGTAATAAATGTCGAAGTAAATTATTGTTTATTGTAATCTAGTATTAACTCTAACTTAGTTTAAATATCTAAGTTAGTTAGATATTATATTAGTTTAACTATAATATCTAGATATTAGTTTTAATATCTTAGTTTAGATATTAGAGGTTTAGTGTGTAAGAGAAGCTAACAAGTTAGAAATCAGATATCACATTTTACACACACACTCAAGGTGAAAAACAGAGAGAACTCATCGAGAGCTTCAATAGATCAATCTTGTAACCATTGTTATTAATCTAAACAGGTTGGTAATCGTTTAATGTGTTTGTATTGATAAAACTTGATAAGTATTGTGGACCGAAAATTACTATAAAATCAGACTTAACAATCTCCCCTTAGTAATTATTGGCGTTGTGGTCTTCAAAATCCATCTTCTAAACAACACGGACCATCTAAGAGACTTTGTGAATAAGCTTCTTGACTTAAAAAAAAAAATTCTTCTCAGCAACTTTCAGTTTGTGTTGCCTTTTCTGCTTTGACAAAACTCTTTCAAATATACTTGAATGAACTTTGGTGAACGGAGCTTGAACAACAAAAAACTAGTATAGCTGAGAAAAATAGAATCTTGAGCGAATCTTGATCAACAGATAGACATTTGAACTCTTTGTCTCTTTAACATCTCCTTAACTTCTCCCCCTCATGACCTTGATGATCTGGATCAACTTGGTCATGCAAATGTTGGAGACGAGACAGCTTCAGATCTACAAAATCAGAGTAAAGGAGACAAAGGAGAGGTTTGCGCTATACGTTGGTGGCGCAAAGTTAGTGTTGCTCTAGCTGAAGGTGGCAAGCAAACTTTCTTTTGCGTGATACTAAGAAGACGCAAACTGAACTTTGCTCGAGTAGATGATGTTGGCGCAAAGATTAACTTGTGCGATATGTTGCTAACGCAAACTTTACTTTGCATGAAGAGCTATCGAACCCTGAACCCAGCAAGATGAACTGGCGCAAATCAGGATGAACTCGCGCAAATGTTGGATCTGGCGCAAACCGATAAGAAACTCAGATTTCTTCCAAAAATCGATTACAAAACCGAATTTAATGAAATTTTCTTTCACAATTATGTTCGAAAACTACTTTGTAACAACTTTGAATCAAACAGATCGATCAAAATTTGCAAAATCTTGAAATCGATAAACCAACAGTACGTTCAAAAACTTTTTCCAAAAACTCGAAAAAATATGAAATTGAAGATCAAAACTCAAATTTCTTGCAATTTGACGTGAATCAAAAGTGTTTTTCAATCAAAATCGAATCCAACAAACCAATTTACAATCAAAAAAATTCAGAAAACAGAACAAATTTGATGAAAAATCCAAAAACGAGATTTTCTTGAAAAATCCAAGAAAATCAATCAAAATTTCAGATTAATTCACAAATTTAGAATTCGAAAATCAGTTTCTCTCAATCCTCTCAGATTAGATTGACTCTGATACCAATTGATGATCCAAGATCCTCTAATCTTAGAGAGAGAAAGTTGAAAGTGCAAATGTGTTCTTGATATTGAATGTGCGTGATTCCTTCTTACAACAACCAAAGACCTAAGGGACTTAAATACCCTTGACTTACATAACAGATATATTATATAAGCACAGTATAAGACCAAACCTATAAATACAATGATTACTATAAAATCAGACTTAACAGAACGTTTAATGTTTTTTATACCTAGACAATGTTTTGTTATCAAGGTTAGTGTTATTTGTGATTTTACCGGTCTCAAGTGAACCCAACCCTTTTATGTTAGAGCATATCTAACAAAAAGATTTTATAAATTAAAAAAAATAAAAGTTAAAATATTTAAAAAACATTACATTCAACTTTAAAAATTCTCTATCTTGGAGGTTTAACATTATACTTATATTATTAAATTATCCTATAATTTTATCATCTTAATAGATGTTTTAAAAACTTTATATAAAATAATAATATTTTATTCTCATTGGAAAAAATCATTTCTCTCTCATCATATTAAGTTTTAGAGAATTATCTAAATTTAGAGTTTTCTCTTATTTTCTCTATTTTAATGAAAAATATAGAGAATTTGGTGAAGCAAAGTAGAAACAAAATCTACATTTTCTCCATTTTAAAAGATATGTTGAATATTAGGGTTTTCATAAGGCTTTCCATTTCGTGTATATGGATCAACAACCTTAGCCTAAACATGCTCTAATTGGTCAAGCGGGTATACAAGTGACTGGACTATATATGTAATACGATCTACATAGATCCCGACCAAAGCAGATACTTACCTTTCTCGGTGCCCCATAGTTTCAGCAACCAAGCTGAAATATGAATTGAGGCTAGTTGCTCGTGTAACACCCTCAAATTTGGAAAAATCAACTAATTAAAAATTTTAAAATTTCATTAAGTTAAAGATAAATCTCCAAAATAAAATTCTCTATTTAACCTCAACAAATATAAACTCCAGTTTTATACAAGGACTAGACCAAAGTCGGGTGTTACTTAATCCCAACTACAAGTTGCTCTTCCCGAAACAAATGCGGAAGACTTCATTAAGATATCCACTTCTCGAGCACACAACTAGCACTCCTCTCTGCACAGTGTCACTAGAACTATTCCCAACCGAAACATGTTGCACATGTCGACAAATAAAAAAGTTAGGCTAACGCCTAGTGAGTTCACAAGAGTTTTCAACATGAGTAATTATGTCGCAAAAGGAAAGAATATAACTTAAATCATAATCTTTCAAGACGTTTTACTTTAAATATGAAAACAACTCATTTCCAATAATATGCATGATTTAAAAATGGAAGTCCAATACAAAACATACTTTGATGAATTGATGCAACCCAAAACGCACTCAAAACGTGAATAGAAATCAAACTCCCAATTTATGAAAATACTGATAAAACTTTATATCCCAAAACACCCGAAACACGGGTGGGGCATAATACTCAACCCATAAACCATGGATAAAAATCCATATATACAACACGTCACCGAAAACATGGATACTAAAACTCAATACCTAAAACAACACATTTCGATGACGGGGGAGACCCGAATTCCATCGAATGTGGCGGGCACACAAAGTTAAGCCACTTATCAATGTTCTCGAGCTTCACATAGAGTCATGGATCCCCATATACGGCTCCCTACCGAGTAACCACCGCAAGATACCCAAATGACCCTAGTGTCTACTCGACCTCTATATGAGTGTCACCACAAAAGCCACAAGTCCCCATATCCGGCTCACCATGGGGACCACCGCAAGACTTAGCTCCGTATACGGCTTTGCAGAGCACCACCGCAAGTTTACATAAAAACATGACTTGGGAACCACTCACTAGATTTCAAACGCGGACATTAAAATTCCACGATGAATAAACAAACTGGATTACACGGACATCGAGTTCAACCACCCATGATCTATACCTCGAGCACTTCGCTAAAGGTTACACGGTCATCAAGTTTAACCACACAATATCTATACCTCGAGTCAACGCTAACCATAAATATTTCCAGTTCCAAATAGGAATAAAACTCCCAACTAAACCAACTGACTGACTCATATGCCTATGGATCCAATGCATTACAGTTTAAAACGTTACATGACTCTAACAAATGAACTAACGCATTCTAAACATGTAACTCTCAAATAAGATGCAAATAAATACACCATACGTCAAATGCTCCTTAACGAGCTACTAAAATTGAATAAATACTCCAAAGACTCATTTGAGTATAAATCAAGCCCCCAAAGGTATAATAAACGTTTGACTAAAATACGCGAGCCAAAGTGGTTACATAAATCAAATTACATCTTTTCCCAAAATCTTTATCTCTCAAATCACAATTGGCCTTCGGCACAAACCAAAAAGGTTTACAATTTCTAAAATGTTCACAAGGTTGGGAATGACTAAAATAAAATGACTCCCACATTTGTATTTTCAAAACGTCCCATTACGTAAACGATGCATATATCCAACAAACACTAAAAGTGTATTTTGACCTAAATAATATTCATTTATGCAATAAATCATCAAAACACTTTCATGCATGACTTATTTATCAAAATACCCAAAAGTGGGTGTTTTACAAAGTTTTTAAAGCCAAACACCTCAAATAATCAAAATCCACCAAACAACCCAACAGTTGATAATTTCATGTAAAACACATAAATACTTTAAAATGAACATTTTGACATGTACAACGTTTTCACAAATCAACTTGAACTCACCTTGCTAGATTTAGACTAAATCTAGATTTTACCCCAACTTGAGCTTCCTTGAAGAAACTTGAATCCACAAGAAAATCTTTCCAAAACCTAGATCCACAAGTTTCCAATCATGAATAATCATTTTCAACCATATAGAATCGTTTCCCAAACATTATACATGAAGACCTCAACTTATACCAAAACCTTAATTTCCATAGATGAAGAAAATAGAATATTACATTTGCCATAGTTGAATCCATCAACAATACTCTTCTAGATCCCCAAAATAAATCACAAACTCCCAATCTTTAAAATGATGAAAATGGTTGGATGAAACCCTAAGAAATTTGGTGAAGAAGATGGAGATGAAAGGATCATATTTTTAGCTCCCAAAACTTGCTAGATGATGAAGAATCACTTGGTTTTAGGAGGAGAAACTCCAAAAAATGAGTTAGGGTTCATTTGAGAGGATGGAGGTCGGTTTTGGAGAGAAAATTGGAAGAGGTTTGAGGTTTTGGTGAGAAATGGGGTTTGAAGGCCGATTTAATCTTTTATCAGCGCACAGTACTTGCGTGCGAGCATTGACGCGGTTCGGCTCGCGCAGAGAGTCGCGCGAATCTCTGGAATCCAGAGCCTTGCGCGGATCATGACGCGGTTCGATTCGCGCGGGAAGTCGCACTGGACACTGCTGCCGTTTTCATTTTCTCTTCGGCCAAAGATTTCGGGGTGTTACAGCTCGTTCCCCAAAGACAGTGATAGGAAAAGAAAGACTACCTTTTACACTTGACTCTAGTATAAAATAATTTAACCATATAATAATTTAAATATACGCTAAAAGGCTATTCTGTAAAATAAATTTTCGTGGAAGGTCAATCAAATAATTTTTCTACTCCTCTATTCGGTTTTATATATATATATATATATATAGGAGTTAAATCTAGTGAGGACCATAAAAATGTTACAAACTTAAGGACTAATCTAATCCCTAGATTAGAATAAATCAAGGGTCAATAACAAAAAAAACTTATTTGTAATAAAATGATAACATAAGGGTATTTTTGACATTTTGTAATGATTTTTAGGGATATAATTGAAATTATATTATTAAATTCAAATACATAGACTCCAAATAAAATTAATAATTCATTAATTCCCATTCATCTCATTCACTTCATCGTCTCTGTCAAGTTTCACAATTTCATCTCCATTAATGATAAAGATCATTCACCGGAAGTTCGATTCATAATTTTAATCGTCAATGTCAACTGATAAAGATCATTCACTGCCGAAGATAAGGATCAAAGGTAACGTTTTTTACTAAAATCTTTAACATTTAAAATTTAGGGTTTTAATAGGAGTTGAAATCGATTTCTTGATATGCAGTTGGTAGAAAGAGCGACAAGTTGGTAAAGAAAACAAGATTCACTGTCGTTGATGATGAAGAACAGAAAAAAAAAGTGAGAGAAAGCAACATCTACTGTTTCCAACTGAAAAACCTCCAAATCATTCCTCGATTTTTACTCAGAAACTTTGATTTCTCTCTCTAAACCCCATCTGGTGAGAGAATGATAGAGGCTCTTCATCGAATGAAGATTCAATCCAACAAGCTCTTCTCAATTTTTGATTTTCTCTTCATTGCAAAGAAGATTGATAGCAATAACAATGGAGTTTTTAGTTGATTAATATCGCAATTCTTGTTTTTTAAGTTTTTTTCAAGATTGAAATTATCTTCCCAGATTTGGGGTTTTTGTGTTTGATTTCCCAGATTTGGTGAATTTGTGTGTTTCATATGATGAATTTGTGCGTTTAATCTGGTGAATCCATGTGTTTTATGTGGTAAATCTGTGTGTTTCATGTGGTGAATCTGTGTGTTTCATATGGTGAATCTACGTGTTCCATTTGGTTCATATGGTGAATTGTGTGTTTCATCTGCTTCATATGGTGAATTATGTGTTTCATCTGGTGAAATAGCATAAAGATGAAACACTGTCAATATTATCCTTATAAAAAATAATAATTTTCATTATGATTCAATTGATGAGTATGTGTTTCATATGGTGAATCATTGTTAGCAAAATGACAATTATTGTTAGACCACAGTCTCATTGGATTCAAGACCATCCAAACTGAAGATCGCAATCTGAAGCTAAAGCCGAAACGTCGACTCTCAATGTTAAAGTCTATGTCGTTTGTAATAAATGTCAATGTAATTGTATTAGTTTACTTAGATTTAATATCTAAGTTATAATATTGTAATAGTTAGATAAAGTTAATTTAGTTAGTTTCTAGTAACTTAGTTTATATTAGATATAATATCTAGATTTAATATCTAGATATTATGTTAGATTGTGTGTTCAACCCGCAAAGCATACTTCTCGGCTCCCAAAGCACCCGCAAAGCACACATCAGCTCACTTCTCGGTTCCAAGTCAGACACGCAAACCTTAGACCTGCATATCTCAACTGTGCGCTCCTCACTAGACCAGCAAACCTCAGTGTGCGCTTCTCACTAGACCCGCATACCTCAGTGTGCGCTTCTCACTAGACCCGCATACCTCAGTGTACGCTTCTCACTAGACCCGCAAACCTCAGTGTGCGCTCCTGATTTGACACGCAAACCTTCTTCAGACGCAAACCTGAATTTTGCTCAAATTTCACACTTAGACAATTTTTTGGAAACTGTAATAGGGTCTTTATTAGTCATAAATTTTTTCTCTAGGGGCGCTGCCCCCATACCCTCGCAAGGGCGTTGCCCCTTGACCCCACCCACTAACCGGGTAGCGGGACCCCCGTGCTAAGTCTGCCTAGGGGGACAAAATTTCTTGTGTGATCAAATTTTATCTGGGTTAACGATCATATTCAAGTTTTCTAATCAATATAGGATGACATCCAGAGAAGCCCTTGCAATAGGAACTGACACCAAGCCACCAGTTCTCTTCAAAGGAGAATACGAACAATGGAAGGATCGGTTTCTGAACTTCATTGACAGACATGAGCTGGGTGATTTCATCAGGACATCTATAGAAGAAGGGGTTATGAGATCACCAATGACGACTCGTGTAGTTGATAATGTGTCGACTCAGGTTGAACTTAAGTATCATGAACTACAAGATGATAACCTCAGAAGAGCCAAAGGCGACAGATTAGCTAAGTCATACATCTTACAAGGAATCCCAAATGAAATATACGTAAAGATTGACAGCTACAAGGCCTCCGGTAAAGAAATGTGGGATCAGCTTGAAAAGATGATGTTGGGCTCAAAGGTTAGAAATCAGCTGAAAATCTCCAACTGCCTAAATAATTATGAAGAATTTAGAGGCAGGGTGGGAGAAACTTTAGAAGAAACCTATGACAGGTTTGTGACTTTGCTGAACGAACTTAGCAAGAACAAAGTTCACAAATCTCAAATTGAGCTGAACGTCAAATTCTTGAGCATTCTTCAACCGGAATGGAAAAGATTTGCTAGGCAGATGAAGCAGATAAAAGACTTGAATGAGATTCCACTTCACGAGGTGTATGAAACCCTCCGTCAGAATGAAGAAGAGGTGGATGAAATTCTAGCTGAGAATAGACAGAGAGGAAAGACAGTTGATGACACATTCGCTCTTGTAGTTAGGAAGAAAAAGAACAAGACGATTATGTACGAATCAGAAGAAGATGAAGCTTATGCAAATTCTGACACAGATGAAAATGATCAGCTAAAGCAAGCAATGATGATGCTGAAAAATGCTTTTCAGAAAAGGTTCTACAAAAAGCCAACATCAAACAGTCAGAGGTACTCATCTGGTCCGAACAACTACATCCACAAGGAAAGGGTTGAAGGAAGCAGATATGAAGGAAAGAGGTTTGAAGAGAAGAGAACAGAAGAGAGGAAACCTGAAGAGAGAAGGTATCAGTATGAAGGAAAGAGATTAGAGGAGAGGAAACCGGAAGAGAGAAAGTTTAAAGCTGAAGGATCCAGTCAGCCAGAACCACCAACGTGCTACAACTGTGGCAAAATCGGTCACTTTGCCAAGGACTGCCGCAGATCAAAGGTCAGAAACTCCGACTACTACAAGAACAAGATGCTTCTTGCAAAGCAACAGAAGGCTGGCAAGACACTGATGGCTGAGGATGAATACTGGCTTGATCACTCAGATGAAGAAGAAGAGGATGAAGAAAAAGATGAAGCCGTCAACATGTGTTTGATGGGCCAGATAGAATCAGATGCTGATGTTGATTCAGATGATGAAGAAGAAGAGGTATGTAATCTATCAGATTTAGAGTTTATGAATAAAATGCATGCCATGAGTTTAAAACAAAAAGAGTTAGAACCTAATCTTGAGCGAGAAAATGGTGTTAGAACTGACAAAAACCAATTGATACAGAAACTTCGCAATGAAATTGCTGAGAAGAAAGTATTGGTTGAGGTTTTACATAAAGATAATGACACCAACGCTAAGGAAAAGACAATAATTCTTAAAGAGAATTCAGATCTCAAGTCTAAACTGCTAAAATATGAGTTTGATAAATATGAGCTTACAAAATTGCATTCTTCATGTGTTAAAGAAAACAAAACTTTAATTGCAAAAATAGATGTTTTGGAAAAGAAGTTGTACTCATTAGGTCAGAGTGAACAAACCATTCATCTTAACAAACCGTTAGAAAACAAAGGCAATTGGGGAATCGGTTATAAGAATCCTCACTGTCTACAAAAAGGGATGTCTGAAGTGCCAGGACTTTATGATCATCTTAATATGCTATTAGCTCGCAGAATCCCTGAGTTTAAAACTTTTTGGACTAAACTATCGGAAAAGGATGAAGCCAATGAAACGGAAAAACGGTTGAAATCAGCTAAAATCTTCCATTTTGTTATGCGAAAATGAATAATAGTTATAATGAAAATCCAATATATCAAAAGAAGAAAACTCTTTCAAGTGATTTCTTTCCAAGTTATTCTGAAAAGGAAATGGAGGCGAAGCCTATTAAAGGTAAACTATATGTCCCTCCTCTCGTTTTAGAAAGTAAAACTTCTGAACTCGAGAATTCTTTATCAGATGAAAGACTTTTGATAAATATTGAGCAAAATGTTTTTTCAACTGTGTTTTCAAATTCTGTTATTTCAAAAGCTTCAAACTCTGAGGATACGTTTGGTTCATCAAATAAAGAGCTTAATTTTCTTAACTCTAACGGTAGTTTCGATGGTTGTTTTGCACAATTTGACTTTAATACAAAACTTCCTAACCATTCATCCTTTGTTAAGAAATCTTCAAGAAAAAACAGTATGCCTGTGAACGGTGCAAAATCAACGAAAGTTGATAATTCAGTCTCTGTGAAAGCTAAACATGCTAAAGGTAAGAAAATATCTCAGCATTCACAGAAACCGAACACTACTGGTAATTCGAAGAAGAAGCAATCGCTTGTTGCTCAAAGGTCTAACTCACCAGCTTTACATGTTCCAGATCTGAGCAAGCAAAGGTCAGACGTAAATTCTCAATGGCAACCCAAACGGAAGCTTGACAAGACCGTTTTATCGTTTAGTAGTGTTAATTGTAATAAGACTTCGCTTACTAAAGATGTTGTGATTGCTGATATTGCTGTTTTGAACCCAAAACTTGCTGTTTCACGGAAACAATATACAATGAAGCAATTATTTCAGTTATCTTTATCTGCTGGAAAGTCTTCTATTTATGATAAACATGTCTCTATTTCTTGTCAAGATTCTGGAGATTGGTTTGGCAACTACCATGTGCATACAGCTCATACTAATTCTTCACATGCATTTAAAAAGAAAAGAGGACCCAATTTGAAATGGGTACCAAAAACTTGTGCTAACACAGCAGGACCTAAATTCCAGTGGGTACCTAAGGCTAAATCTGTGTTGCAGGCACACAAATCTTAGAGAGAAAGCGACTTCTGATTATGTACAGATCAGGACTCGTTCTTCAATGTCAAAATAGGTTTTTGGATAATGCAGTTCAAAACCCGAACATCAAAGTCAAAATCGGCTTTTGAACAAATCAGTTCAAGACCCGCACTTCGATGATCAAAGTGTTTATTCCAATGTTGTCATATGAATATCTAAATTTGTAATTTCTCTTATGCAGACTAGTCATACGTGGTTCTTGGACAGCGGATGTTCCAAGCACATGACAGGGCAAAAAGAGATACTGTCCAATTTTAAAGACAAATATTGCGGAACAGTAAGATTCGGCAACGACCAGTTTTCTCCAATCATGGGATACAATGATGTACAACATGACAATATCACTATCAAGAAGGTGAGCTATGTAGAAGGCTTAGGACACAACTTGTTCAGTATAGGCCAGTTCTGTGACAAAGACTTAGAGGTCAACTTCAAAGCCAAGAGATGTTCAGTTCGCAATGAAGAAGGCGAAGAACTCTTGGTCGGTACTCGAGAAACAGACCTCTACACAATAAACTTATCAAATGTCCAGACTGACAAGCAAGTTTGTATACTGACGAAAGCATCGATGCAACAAAGTTGGTTATGGCATCGAAGGCTCTCTCACCTCAACTTCAGGTACATCAACAATCTGGTCAGTGGAAAGCTCGTCAAAGGACTTCCAGAGCTCAAGTATGAAAGAGAACATCTTTGTGCAGCTTGTGAAAAAGGGCAAGATGAAGAGGGCACCTCATAAACCGAAGC
Organism: Arctium minus; assembly: GCA_954870635.1. NCBI lineage: Eukaryota > Viridiplantae > Streptophyta > Magnoliopsida > Asterales > Asteraceae > Arctium > Arctium minus. Next base: position 23,110,050 of record OX941084.1, read on the forward strand.
CTGAACCAAGCACCAATGCTCCTTTAGAGTTATTGCATATGGACTTATGCGGTCCGATGCGAACTCAAAGCTTAGGCGGCAAGAAGTACATACTCGTGATCGTGGACGATTACTCGCGATACACTTGGGTCAAGTTTCTACGTTCAAAGGATGAGACACCTGATGTACTCATTACATTCCTGAAGACGACCCAAGTGAATTTGTAGAAACCGGTCAAGTTTCTACGAACAGACAACGGCACATAGTTCAAGAACAACAAAGTTGAAGAATATCTCGAATCTGTCGGGATTTCACATCAATACTCTGCTGCTCGTACGCCTCAACAAAATGGAGTGGTCGAAAGAAGAAATCGAACACTAGTCGAGGCTGCTCGTACTATGCTAAGTCAATCAGACCTACCTCTATTTTTGTGGGCAGAAGCTGTCTCGACCGCGTGCTACACACAAAATCGCTCCATGGTACATTGAAGATTCAAGAAGACTCCTTATGCGTTAATCAACAACAGAACACCGACAATCAAATATTTCCATATATTTGGGTGTAAGTGTTTCGTTCTAAACGATAGGGAGAGTCTAAATAAGTTCAGTGCTAAAGCGGATGAAGGAATCTTCATTGGCTATTCCTCGACATCAACTGAATTCCGTGTTTATCTGAAGAAGTCAAGAACGGTGATTGAAAGCATCAACGTCACCTTTGATGAAGAAATGGCTTCCGAACAACAACGTTTAGAACCCGTTATAACCGGAGTACTAGCTTCTGGGCAACTCAGTCCAGAACCTGCGTCTCAACAGAATAAATCAGACGAAGCTTCAACTTCAACTAACCATTTATCTGATTTAGATTTATTATTTGAATTGTTTTATGATGAATTTCTTGGATCTAATGTAAAGAAATCTGTTGTGGTTGACAGGATGGAAGACTTAACGACTACTCATCCAACCAGTTCAGATGACTCTATTGAATCAAACGCCCCGATTCAACAAGAAATTACAATTCAAATGCCGACTACAACAATTGAAGAAGTTTCAAATGATAAAGAGACAGAAGTAGCTGCAACAGTAGGAGATTCTGTACAGATCAATCTACAGCCAGATCAAGTTGTACCTGCTGAGCTTTCTGAACCTGCCACTTCAACTGAAACCATCATTCCTTCTGAACAATCAGAAGAAGGTACAAGTGGATTTGTAGATGATACCACTGACATACAATCATCTAATCCACTACCAAGACAAAGCACATAGATGTCAGGTATCACTTTATTAAAGATCATGTTGAAAAAGGAACAATTGAACTTTTCTTTGTAAAAACTGATTATCAGCTTGCCGATTTGTTCACCAAACCCTTAGACGAAAAGAGGTTTAACTTTCTTGTCTCTAAGCTTGGTATGCTAAATCTTAAGATTTAATCAGTAGTTACCTAACAAAGTTTTCTAAATTGTATACTTTTTCATCATTTCTTCATTCTTAACTCTGATTGATATCTGCACTTCTATCAAATGTTCATGATCCAAGGGGGAGAATGAGAAGAAATTGACATCAGGTCAATATTACTTCGAGGGGGAGCTCATAAAATTTGTGCATGTACTTTTTAATGTCAAATTTCTTTTGTAATGTAAGATTTTAGGGGGAGCTCTTCAAGTCAAAAGGGAGTACGGATATGACTTCTGATTATTTCTGATCAGAACTCGTACTTTACAAAGTTTTACTGCCTTTTGTCTTTTCATTTTAAGTGAATAAATTTTACTTTGACTTGACATAAGACTTTTGCAGAATTTTTGAGAGAAGCTTACAAGTTCATATGTCTATGACTTAAAGCTTAGCTTCATGAGATGTAAGATCATACGTAAAGGTACAATCCTTTATCTTCATCTCATATATGGTTGAAAGAAGGACAACTTTCAATCATTGGAAAACATTGTTTTTAATGTTCAAAACACTTCCTGATTTTTCATCATATTTTATATTTTGGGAGTGTATCTTAAATATTGTTGGGTCTGAAATATGCCAAGGATGGTTACTACTTCTAGTTCAACATGGTTACTACTTCTAGTTCAACATGGTTACTACTTTTGAAGTTAATGCTGCTAGAAGAACTTGGTTAATACTTTTGAGGTTACTACTTCTGTGGTTAATGTTGCCAGTTGTAATTAATGTTGCTGGAACAAAGTTAATGCTGCTAGAAGAAAACAGTTAATACTTCTAGTTAATACTTCTAGTTAATGCTGCTAGAAGAAAACAGTTAATACTTCTAGTTAGTACTTCTGTTATTAATGCTGCTAGTTGATGGTTAATGTTGCTCAACAAGATTAGTACTGCTGGTTCAAAATTACTACTGCTAGAAGACTTAAAGGTTAATACTGCTGAGTGTTACTACTGCTAGTATTATTAATACTGCTAGTCAAAGTTAGTGCTGCTTGAACAAAGTTAGTACTGCTTAGCTAGTTAGTACTGCTAGTGGTTAGTACTGCTTAGTAGTTAATGCTGCTGAAGATTAATACTGCTTATATGATGAAGATTCGTATGAAAGGATATACATGGAAGCTTAGAGATATATATAGAAGATATACTGAAGATATTTTATTTATTGTAATTATCTTTGTATTCAGTATATATATTGTATAGTTTAGAATAATAATTTAACTTTCAGTTTTCATTTGTTTAGAGAGAAAATCAACCTCAAGGCATAGATCCTAATTCTAGAGAAGTAGAATTCGTATTGGTGAGCCTGTTCATCAATATTGAGGTTGAGTGTGTAATCTTGTGATTCTAATCATTCAATACAAGTTTACAGTTTGTTCTTCATATTTACTGTGTTGATTTACTGTTTCATTGAATATCAAAGTGTTATTCCGCAAACTTCTTTGATATTGTTTCTGAGAATTAATTCTTGTTGAGAATTCGATCCTGACAAGTGGTATCAGAGCTAGTATTCTCAGAAACCTGCAATCATCATTCTTCCTTGAAATCTGAAATCATCAATGGCTAAAGTTTCAGATTCTTCAAGCACAGAAATCCCCACAGAGGTAATGTCTAATCTTTGCTCTAAAACTTGTATGGAAACTGTTAAAAGGTACAGGGATCACAACCAGACAATGAGTGATGACCTTAAAAGATTAGAGAGAGATATAAAAGACTATGTAAGAATTGTTGAGAGTTTTGAGGAACAGATCAAGAGTTTCCAAGCCAATGAGCTTCAACACTCTTATGACTCAAACTACTGGAAGTGGGAGAAAGATCAGTATGAGTCTAAGCTTAAACAGAAAGAAGAGGAGAATGAGAAGATAAAGAGTGAGTTTGAGAAAGCAAAGCTGGATATTGAGAAATTTTCCAATGCTTCTAAAGCAATGGACTCTTTGCTCCAAACTCAAATCCATGACAAACTTAGAAGAGGAATAGGTTATAACACCACACCACCACCATACAACAACAATTACATCCCTCCTATATCAGACTTGCTAGAGACCAAGAATAGGAAGGAATTGTCTGATGAAGCCACTAAGGTAGATCCATTAGACAAAGTGGTGGTTGAAACAGACTCTGAAGGAGAGTACTCTAATAATAAGAGTAAGGAGAACACTGTGAGTGGTGAGATTCCCCTAGAAAATCACATTATCACCAATGAGGGATGTGGAAAGTCTTGGGTCAAATCTAAGGACATAGAAAAGACAGAGGGAAAGTCTGGTAAGGTCCACTACAAACAGACAACAGTTGTGAATCCTGTCCCTTGCAAACAGTGTACTTGCAATAAATCTGAGCCCCAAAAACATGATAAAAGGAGGGGAAATCAGAGAAATTGGAATAATCAGTGGGCACAAAAACAAGGGGTTGATCTAAGTAAAATCAATAGACCAAAACCTTGTTTTATTTGTGGAAAGCTTAATCATATTGCCAAATACTGTTATTTCAATCCTATAAACCAAAGAGTAAATTTTCAAAGACAAACTCAAAACTCCTTTGGTTATAGGAAGCAAGGAAGGAATCAAATGGCTGAGAACAGAGCACCTAAAAAGTCTCATGTTCAAAATAAGTTTGCTAAACCAAAGAAAAATACTCCAAATAAGCCAAGGAGTAATTTAAAGACAAAGAAAGCAAACAACTTTGTTCAAGTTTGGGTTCCAATTGTAAAGAAACCTGTTAGTACTGCTATCCCAGATAGTACTGCTAACAAAAATAGTGTTGCTGCAACCAATACTAGTGCTAACAAGGATAGTGCTTCTACTAGTATTAATGTTGCAAAGCCTATAATCTTGACAAAGTATTCCAGCCATGAGATTCCTAAACAACTCATTCAGACCAAACTGACAGATTATATAAATGAGAAAGGACAACCCAAGACCACTTTGGCTTGGGTTCCCTCAAAGACTAACTGATTTATCAAGTGTGCAGGGCAATCAAAAGCTCAAGAGGAAGAGCATTTTGGAATGAAGATAATGATTGCTCTTGGCACATAACAAGGAACATGGATTGCCTTCAAATTCTTTAAAAAGATTTGATGGAGGACATGTTACTTTTGATCCAGCAGAAGGTAAGAAAAGTGAAAAAGGTATAGTTTCAAAAGATAAAGTAACTTTTGAAAATCTTATGGTATATGGTACTACTAACCTTGTGTCTGTAAGTGTTTCAGGTTGCTAATACTGAAAGGTAGTTAGTACTTCTAGTTCAGTGAAAACTGTCAGACTGTGTTAATGCTGCTGGTATGTGTTACTACTGCCAGTCTGTGTTAATGCTGCTGATAAGTGTTACTACTGCTAATGTAAGTTTTCTATACCTAAAAATGATCTTCAATGATTTAATGTCAAACCTGGATATCAATCAAAAAGCTTTTATCTGTATCCAAGGTTTGTACAAGAAGTACTTAATAAGGAATTGACGGATTAACCTCATTTTAATGAGATATATGTACTTAAACCCCCTAAAGGCAAGGTTTTCTCAAACATGAGAAGATCTGCTAGGGACTCGGAAGGAGTTGATATACCATTGTTCTCTACAATGATGGTGATGTCCCACAATCAAGAAGGTAAGGCATCAGGGTCAAAGCCCTCATTAGACCAACCCACTGATGACCTATCCACACCTTCCACTACCAAGCATAAATCTTCAGATTCCTTTTGTCAAACCAACATTCCCCATTACTATATTATATAAGGAAAAGATACTGAAGGTTCCTTCCCTTCTTGTATCCTCAACCTCAAAACCTACAAGCCCTCTGATGGAGCATTTTTCATCAGAGAATATCCAAAGGGAAACCATAGAGGTGTCTCCCAACCTCAAGAAGGTGCTCAATAAGGAGATGCAAGAGCATATGGGTTGTAAGGCTCACACTACTGACTTTGCACAAAGTGCAGGACAGGACAGTGTGAACATATCTAAGACCTTCCCCATGGAAACTTTAGATGAGTAATTATCTAAAGGTCCCAGGTGCCAAGAAACCAAGGGAGTAGAAGGTGCTTCTGCTAGGCAGAAGATCTCTACTAAAAGATCCAAGGATCCTTCAAAGGTGGTAAAACATCTAAAGGAGGTGAGGACAGTTTAACTACAAAGAATTGATGGATACACTTGGTACAATTTGTCTGAAAGTTCACAATCAAATTATGGAGATAAAAGAGATGAAAAGATCATGATTATTTCAAAAAGGGGGAGACTTAAACATCTGAACTTGAGAAGAATTGAGAAGGAGAATCAAGTTGATATGAAATCTTATTTTGAGGGGGAGATAAGTGAAGAAGATGAAACAAAGCAGTAACTACAACAGAAACAGAAAAGAAGATAACAGCAGAAACTGAATCAAGAAGAACTAGTAATTGCAGAAAGTTTTGAAATTATCATAAAGACCCTATACTGAAGAACTTAACTTCTCAGTTTTGAAAAGTTAAGTTAGGGGGAGATTGTTGGGTCTGAAATATGCCAAGGATGGTTACTACTTCTAGTTCAACATGGTTACTACTTCTAGTTCAACATGGTTACTACTTCTGAAGTTAATGCTGCTAGAAGAACTTGGTTAATACTTTTGAGGTTACTACTTTTGTGGTTAATGTTGCCAGTTGTAATTAATGTTGCTGGAACAAAGTTAATGTTGCTGGAACAAAGTTAATGCTGCTAGAAGAAAACAGTTAATACTTCTAATTAATACTTCTAGTTAATGCTGCTAGAAGAAAACAGTTAATACTTCTAGTTAGTACTTCTGTTATTAATGCTGCTAGTTGATGGTTAATGTTGCTCAACAAGATTAGTACTGCTGGTTCAAAATTACTACTGCTAGAAGACTTAAAGGTTAATACTGCTGAGTGTTACTACTGCTAGTATTATTAATACTGCTAGTCAAAGTTAGTGCTGCTTGAACAAAGTTAGTACTGCTTAGCTAGTTAGTACTGCTAGTGGTTAGTACTGCTTAGTAGTTAATGCTGCTGAAGATTAATACTGCTTATATGATGAAGATTCGTATGAAAGGATATACATGGAAGCTTAGAGATATACATAGAAGATATACTGAAGATATTTTATTTATTGTAATTATCTTTGTATTCAGTATATATATTGTATAGTTTAGAATAATAATTTAACTTTCAGTTTTCATTTGTTTAGAGAGAAAATCAACCTCAAGGCATAGATCCTAATTCTAGAGAAGTAGAATTCGTATTGGTGAGCCTGTTCATCAATATTGAGGTTGAGTGTGTAATCTTGTGATTCTAATCATTCAATACAAGTTTACAGTTTGTTCTTCATATTTACTGTGTTGATTTACTGTTTCATTGAATATCAAAGTGTTATTCCGCAAACTTCTTTGATATTGTTTCTGAGAATTAATTCTTGTTGAGAATTCGATCCTGACAGTTTTCATGATCCAAATTGTGCTTTAACTGACATATTTAAACCAATCTGAGCATCACATGCATCATAGGAAAACAAAGAATCATTGTGCTAGGAATTAACACAACTTCAATGGAATCACCTTAATCAGTGATTTCTACCCAAGAAGTTAATCCTTGGTGATTGAGTGTGCAAATAGAAAAGAAATGAGTGTGATTAGAGAAAGCAAAATGTTTAAAAGAAAGAGCGTGTGAGAACAGAGTTAAAAGAATATCACAACTCTGCACCAACTTTTTCTGAGCCGGGTAGCCACAATTCTAGTGATTCACAATTCTTTGGTGATCATTATTGAAACAGGCAACTAACCCATGCCAACTCTTGATCAAACCTCACCATCTACTCATTTTCTTCTTAACAAGAAAGTGTTTCACATTTTCAAAGGGGACGCAGCACATATGCTATCTGATTTTCATTTGGAAAATCTGGATATTGAAAAGAAGGAAGTCTGCCCCACCTTTGCACTTCAATCATGCACATTGAGTCTGTATTTAACTTACTGTTGTCTCAGTGGTTTACACAATTTTGATCCTTATAAGCAATCATCTGTGCTTAATTATTTCTAACACAAGCACGAACACACAAGGAATTAGTTTCTTTGTCATAACGTTTATAGAAATAACCTTTGTGGTGTTTCGATGATTAAATGGAAGCCCTGGGGGAGTCAACATCAAACAGCTCATTTCCAATGTGTATTTGTTACACACAGTGACTTAGTGTTACTGACAGGCATTTTAACTGATTCATTAGTTGATTCAGGTGTTACACAACTACTTTGTCTAGATTTGCAAAGATCTGGATGAATACCTTCTTGAATTAACGGATCAAAGGCTCTAACTGATGGACATTTCTTACAAAAAGTTTTGATGAAGTAGTTGCACTTACCATCAAAAAGGGGGAGAATGACTACGAAAGAAATGACAAAGATCACATGTTTCAAGAATCACGTCCACTCTTCGAAGGGGGAGATTGTTAGAAAAATACATGCTGATTTCAGAGCTAGAGAAAGAGATTGCATCTTCTGTGCTGAACAAGAAGACTGAATTGGATAAATCTTTTTATTTAATGATCTTGATCCAAAGGGGGATATTTTTTTTTAGTAATAAAAGCATCCCTGATTAATAAAAATTTTTCCAAGCAAAATAAAAGGGGACAAAAGGTCAAAGAACAAAACTTTAAGACAAATAAAAGCATCATCAACTTTCTTCATCCCTTTTCTTTGATTCCCTGATCTCATTTCCTGGATTTCTTTGATGCTTGTGCAGGTTGTGCTGCAGGAGCAGCTGCTGGACCTGGAACTTTCTCCTGTGGGCCCTGAGCCAGACGCTCCTCCCTTCGAGCCAATTTCCTTTCCCTGCTTGCCTTGTTCTTTGCACGCTTAGCCTCAAACTGGTCAGATAACGTCTTCTCTCTAGCCTTCTCAGCCTTTGATTTGTGAATACTCTCCATCAACACACGCTTATTCTTGAAAACATTACCCTTCACCTTCATGTACATATCATGGTACATATGCTTGTCAATCTTCTTAGACTCTCGGTACTTACGAAGCAAACGCCTAATGACCCTCATCCTCCGCATCCACAAGATCTTTGTTGGCAACCTTGCCTCCCTGGTACCCTTACGTTTACTATATCCAGAATGACGCCCCTTTCTCTTCGCCTCCTTCATACGACGAGCACGTGATCGTGAGTGAATCTTGGTTGGCTTCCTAATGATGAATCCATCCTTGACCAACTTCCTAATGTTCTGATGAGAGTTGGCCATGGAGATCTCATTGCCTTCATTTGGATCAAGCCAAACCTTGCCTCTACCGCACTTGAGGACGCTGGCGGCGAGCCTCTTCTATAACTTGAGCGACACCATCTCCTTTCAGATAACATTTTTTTTCACACATACAAACACACACTTAAAGGTGTATTTGAGAGAAAAACATAGAGAACACAATCAAAGCTTAATCGATCAACCTTGTAACTCGTTTGTTATAATCAATACAGGTTGGTAATCATATAAAAAAAATGTTATCTGATCTTGAGAGATTGAGATACACTTAATCTAACCAAGTGTGTTGAACACACAATCTAACATAATATCTAGATATTAAATCTAGATATTATATCTAATATAAACTAAGTTACTAGAAACTAACTAAATTAACTTTATCTAACTATTACAATATTATAACTTAGATATTAAATCTAAGTAAACTAATACAATTACATTGACATTTATTACAAACGACATAGACTTTAACGTTGAGAGTCGACGTTTCGGCTTTAGCTTCAGATTGTGATCTTTAGTTTGGATGATCTTGAATCCAATGAGACTGTGGTCTAACAATCTCCCCCTTTGGATCAAGATCATTAAATAAAAAGATTTATCCAATTCAGTCTTCTTGTTCAGCACAGAAGATGCAATCTCTTTCTCTAGCTCTGAAATCAGCATGTCTTTTTCTAACAATCTCCCCCGTCGAAGAGTGGACGTGATTCTTGAAACATGTGATCTTTGCCATTTCTTTCGTAGTCAATTATGCCCTTTTTCATGTGGTAAAACAGTTTTCAATTAAAACCATAGGATCAAAACTAAATTACGGCTTGGATTGGTTTTCACAGTTTTCAACATTTTTGTGGTTCTCATTTGATTATCGTCCTATATATATAGGTTCAGGAGAAAACTCTAAATAAATGGAAAACCGAAAAACCACGAAAAAACAAATGAAAAAGTATATGAATATGGATGTCAAATTAACGACAAAATATGATCGTTTATTTGGTGTAATTTATTTCGCTCGAATTTTGTTCATTTTTCGTATTTTTTCGAATAAAAAATACAGGGTGGAGGTTTTTTTGAATTAGAACCATAGGCTTATTAAATCTGCCTTGCTTCAAGAAGAAATTGTAAGGTGAACGGATGAAACAATTGATTATTTCCTTAAGATGTTTAAGCATCTGGATGACAATAGTATGACTGGGAAATTGAGGAGCGTGATTTCGAGATGTTGAGTGCCGACCAAACTCATGCACGAAATTTATTTCTAAAATGTATTGCATCAATTATTTCTCATGTTTCCAAAAGCATCGTGTGGATTATGTTACAAAGTCTTGGAAAAATGTTTAGCACACACAAGATTTTAAACCACAATTTTAAACATGCATAAAATCGTTTAATTGCACGTGGTTGCCAACTTGGCTGGGACTTTCTTTATTCTCGTTGTTGTCCAACACTATTTTTGGATATTGTGATGTCCGTATTTTGATGTTGTTTAGGGTCTTGGACAAGTAACTGTAACCTATGACTCTAACATCGGATCTCCTCCACATATGTTAAGGTTTTGGACAGAAAGTTATTTTCATGTTTTGGTATTTGAGTTATGTTGGGAATTTTATTCCGTATGAGTTTCTTTGAGTATTTATGGAGTCCTATTTTTGCAAAGTTTTGCAACGCGTGAGTGAACCTTGAACTGCGTATACTAAGTTCTTTGCGTGTGTTGGGTTATGGGTTATTGAGAAATTTATTTCATAAGAGTTTTGTTGGTAGATGTCATCCCATATGCTATTTTGGGAAGATCAACGTCGTGTGGGTTCACTTTTGAGTTTTATACGACATATTTCGCTGCACACTACTTAGTACTACAAATGATTTATGCTTTTGGTGTGAGTAAGCATATGGATGATTTATGATGGTTTGTGTTAAACTTTTGCTTTTAACATCCTGGGGGTTATTGATTTTATTGTTGTAGTCTCACGCAATGCATTATATTGATTTACTCGTATGCATGGCATTATAGCCACCATTTTGGGTCAAAGAACGTTTTATCCGTACGACTAAAAGTTTGAAGTCAATTTAAATTATTTCATGTTTGACCAAATTGCAAACTCTTATTGTTTTACTAAGTTTGGGAAATAAACTGATGTATGTGGGTCTTGAAGGAAATTCTATTTCATGTCATTATATGGTTAAATGAGAGATTTCCGAAACTTGATTATGTGAATTTTCCCTTTGGGAGTCTTGTGCAAACGCCTTGTTATGCCCTGTTTTAGTACGTAAAATTATTTCTCATCTATGGCGTAAATTGATGCATGTTAGGACCATAGTGGTCCATTCCAAAAAATTTGTTGTGTATCTTTGTTTATTGTCATTATTAGTTTGAGTAATGATCAAACGATTTTCAAAATGGTTTTATGTGTGTGTCGTTTGAGACCACTTTGTACACCTACCGAGTAAACGGTAGTAGATTTTTACACGTATGATTAATTGTTGTAAAGCTGTTGCATTTGAGAATTTTATAAAATTTCAAATTGGCATATTAGTTGAAAAACCTTGAACTCATTAGGGCTATAGATTTAAAAACCTATCGTGAAAGGAGTTGTAATTCGGGACTAGAAGAGTCCTTGGGAATTGAAGCGTCGGATGATCCGACTTGTAGTCGGTTTTGAATTTTGGGGTTTCAGTTATGAATCGATGCACGTATGAATAATTGAGGTGTTAGAATTGTGCATTCTCCCAGTTATGTAAGTGATAATCTTTCCCTTCGGTAAAAACTTCAGGTTAAAACCTTTTAAGGTTGTTTACGTATGGTTGGATTTGAATTGATGGGTTAACGGTGCGACGACATGCCATTTGTCGGTGGTGCACTATCTTAATGAGTATTCGTGAATAATGATGATGTATGGTTTGTCCGTAAAGCTAAATGATTTGGGGTTTAGTTCCATATTAAGTGTCAACTGTAAGTCATTTGGGGATCGGCTTGGTGCAAGCCGACTTAGTCTTTTGGAGTCAATGAACTTTGAAATATTTGGAAGTATCCACGTTAGATCATGGGAAATAATTAACCTCACGGTGGTGGAATTTAAAAGAAGATTAGATGTTGGTAGATAAGCATTGATGTGTATGATTTTCTGGATGAGGTAAGGATCTCATTGACGGAATGTTTGAGTTTTGAGAATAGGTCGGAGTATGCGATAGCCTAATCCGAACTAACTAACTCCCCGGAAAGCGTATTGGTACGTCCTTGGAAGGACGGCCTTACCAATATCAAGAGAGAATTATTAAGAAATTTTGGTAATTCTTTGGGTTGGTGTTGACTATTGGGATACAGATTCAGAATCGGGTTAAACTGGAATGACCTAGTCAATGGAAAGTTGAGGTCACGAACTACTCTTGAGGTAGTAAGTGTCACCCAAGGTTGGGAGACAACCGTAGTCTTGTGAGTAAAGACTACTTTAGAGAGTTAAATGTTCACTCGGACATAAGTGTAACGTGTCCAAGGGGATGGCTATCGTGAGTATCGGCATAAGGATCATGGTAGTGTTTCTGGAATATGGATTAAGGACAATTTTTCCTACGGGCAACGTTTTGTTGAAATCTAGATTTCGAGGACGAAATCTCTTTTAAGGTTGGGAGGATTGTAATACCCGTAATTTTTGGTAAGTATAGGAGCACCCAGACATTTTTGTACCTTGTGTTTGGTGGGATTCTTGTTGGGAAAACACTACTAAAAGTTCCAAAGAGTGTCGAGGGCCTTAGTGTCGAAAAATATCGGATTTTCGGGCTTCGGGGAGTCTAGGCGAAAGTGACAGCGAAAGTGACATGTGTCACAATCGTGTGTCACTCTCGCGGAGGGCCTTATGGCCGCGGTACACTCCCAGCGAGAGTGCCTCGCGAGAGTGACCATGTCACTTTCGCTTGGCACAATCGCATTCGGGGCCAAATTTCTTAAAAATCAAGTTTTAGCCTTTTTCTCATTTGTTACTTCACCCATCTCATTCTTCTCTCCCAAGAACTGAACCCTTAACCCCCCATTGTCGATTTTGAGCAATTGAGGCACCAAGACATGGGATTCCAAGTGATTCATTAACCTCTAGCAAAGCTTGGAAGCTAGAACTAGAATCCTCTCATCTTTTTCTTCTTCATCACCTTCATCAATTTTTCTAGGGTTTCATCCAACTTTCCTCCATTTCGAAGATTGGGAGTTTGTGGCTCGTTTTGGTGTCCTAGAAGTGTTTGATTGATGGATTCAAGTTGTAGTTGAGGTAATCATCTCTTCTCTTCATTTATGAAAATTAGGGTTTCGATATAAGTTGAGGTTTTCATGTAAAATGATTTGGGGAAATATTCTAGATGGTTGAATATGGTTATTTACGGTTGAAAATTTGTGGATCTAGGTTTTTGGAAGAATTTTACTCATGGATTCGGATTCTCAAGTTGGGGTAAAATCTAGATTTAGCCTAAATCTAGCAAGGTGAGTTCAAGTTGATTTGTGAAAACGTTGTACATGCAAAATGTTTATTTTAAAGTATTGATGTGTATAACATGAAACTATTATTTGTTGAGTCATTTGGTGGGTTTTGATCATCTGAGTGCTTTGCTTCATAAACTTTGTAAAACCCCCATATTTGGGATTTTTGGGTATCTTGGACAATGAGTCATTTTAAAGTGTTCCTGATGAATTATTGCTTAAATTGATCTTATTTTGTTAAAAGGCATTCTTAGTGTTTGTTTGGGTAAAGGTTTAATTTTGTGTTATGGGACGTTTTGAAAGGATAAAGAGTATAAATCTATTTGGAAAACCTTTTGTCCCGACTTAAACTGTGTTGGAGTCCATTCAAGTATTTTGGAGCGTGTGATTGCTTGGTATGGGTCGAGTGCGTTTATTATTTGAAAAACGTTAATAATTGGTCAAGAATAGGTTTTGAGTATTTTGGCTCAATATCGTTTTAAAAGGAGTCTTGAGGACACTTGTCCGATTTTATATGGCTCAATGTAGAGTCTAGTTATGACATACGTACTAATGTGTTGTGTTGCGTATTGAGGTTGGTTACGGGCTCGAGTGCTTTGGCCATTCATGTGTAGTCCGGTAAGGTTAGACTGTGTTGCATTGGATCCATAGGCACGTAAGTCAGTCTGTTTTGGATGGTCAATTGGGTATTGCAGTGTTGAACTCCGGTACCCATTTTTATGACCGAAAACTTTACAAGTAAGCACTATGAGGGTTGAATCTGGTGGTGCCACCGAGGAGGTAGGCACTAGGACCTCTGCCGCTTGAAGTAATGCCTGGGAGGTAGTCTTTAAGTGTGTCGGGCCTTCGGGATGGAGTTCTTCGGAATGTTCATCAAGGTCAACTGACTTGAGGTGAAGCTTGTTAAAGAAATCGTAGGGACACTTGGGCTGTGATGTCGTGAGGTGTCATGGGATTAACGTTGCATGGGTGACATACTTTTGTGTTCCTCCACTCTCAACGGATACGGGTCTCCCTCGTTGTCGGCTATCAGTATTTTAAATATAAGGATGTTTTACTTTATTGTCATTAGTTCTATATGGTCGACAATGAATGAGGGTCTTAATATTGGATCTTCCTCCTCGTATATTAAGGTTTGAATGAATTATGTCATCCCCATGTTTTGGTAATTAGATTCCTTTCTTTTATGGTCGCGTGAGTATTGGACCTAGTGTCCATGTTTTCGGACGTACGGGACATGTGGTTTTGATGATGATTCATGGGTCGAGTATTTTGCCCCACACGTATTTGGGTGTTTTGGGATATAACGTTTTATCCACGTTTCTTAAATGGGAGTCGATTCATATTCATGTTTCGAGTTAGTTTAAGTTGCATCAATTTATAAAGCATGTTTGAAATGAGATGTCCATCTTTGAAAGTACATGATATTGAAAAAGAGTTGTTTCCACGTTTTAAAGTACATTAATTGAAAGGTCGTGATTTCATGTGAGGTTCATTCTTTTAAAGATATATTTACTCATGTAAAACTCTTGAACTCACTAGACGTTAACCTAACCCTTTTTATTTGTCGGCATGTGCAACAGGTTCCGGTTGGGAATAGTTTTAGTATCGCTGTGAAGAGAGGAGTGCCCTTTGTGCGCCCAAGGAGTGAATAACTAGATGATGTCTTCCGCACTAGGTTAAGGAGAGCAGCTTGTATTTGGGTTAAGTAACACCCAACTTCAAATTTAGTTTGTATGTTAGTGGAGCTTAATATCTGTCAAAGTTAATTATAGAATTCATATTTGAGGCATATAGAGTTTTGAATCGTAAGAGGAAGTTTTGTTCCTTATTTTGATGTTACGTTTAAATTTTTGAATTGGTTGCTCTTACCAAATTCGAGGATGTTACATGATTAGATATATAAAAAAATTAACAATAAATTAAATAAAACATAAATCACATTAATTTTAGAGCAGATTACACTTTTGGTCCTTATAATTCATTTAAAGATCGATTAGTCCTTAATAACGGTTGCTAACTATTTTTGTTAAGTGGAGGGACCATGAGTGTTATAAAAATGAAAAATTAGGGACCATCAATGTAGATAGTTTATTTCAGGGACCAAATCCAAAATTTAAATGAATCACAGGGACCACCAATGTAATTAACTCTTTATATATTTTTCGTGCATCAACAATTACAAAAAATGCTCATATTTTATGATAAAGTTTTAATGCCTAAAATGTTGTGTAAACATATTCCTTCACGTTAGTCAATATATTTAGAGAAAAAAGAAAGTGTTATCATATGTGAACAGTATCTAGAACAATTTTAATGTGATATTTTTAAAAAAGCCCCAAAGTCTGGTACACATTAAGGTTGAGTTGTATAGGTCAATTTGTTCGGAAGATTCTGTTGATTTAATTTCGTGAAAAAAAAAAGAATTAGAGATAGAGATAGAGATAGAACCATGGTTGGTGATGAATTAATGTTAAAAGAATAAAATGTATATGTTGTTAAATTTGTGTTAAGCATGTGGTTTAACGTTACACGTTAAGAGTATATGTAAAAGAATCTCTACAATGAAGAAAACATGAGACAAAATAAAATGTTATCCACATTTTAAATAGAGAGAAAATAAATTAATTTCTTTTTATCGTCTTCAGAAGGATAGAAGGACGAAATAGAATATAAAATTACCATATTCTATAGAAAATTTGTTAGATATTAATTATATTAAATATTTTAATGATACAATTAATGTTAAATATACAAAATAGAGAAATTGTTGAAGTTGAATGTAAAAAATCTTTTTGAATATTTTGAGTTACCTTTTACAATTTTGGAGAAATTATGAAAAAACTGTTGAAAATAGTCACTTTCAACGTATTATTAAGCTTTTCCCCCCTTAAAAAACGAGTATACAATTGATATACGTAACCACAAGGGCTGTGGTGTGGTGGTAAAGGCTTGGGGAGTTCATAGTGCTCAACCCGGGTTCGAGCCCCACTAGCAGCACTTGTGGCTACTGAGGATAAACTCAGGGCTGCACACTTTAGGAGCTGGGCCAAAGGCCCTAATTGCTAGGAATTAGTCTGGGCCATAGGCCCAGGATACCCTTTCCAAAAAAAAACATACGTAAAAAAAATAACAAGATAATTGTTTATGCCAAAAATCTCCCTAGGGAAATTTAAGGTAAATGTGGAGCTTAATCCAACCAAAGAAAGTAACTTTGATAATCGTATGACAATAATAAGATTAAAATAAATGAGACGAAATAATTGGTGACGCAAAAAACCCCTAAAATGGGTAAAAACCGCGGACGAGTGTGAGTCGTCGTGCACTATGGACGTCAATCAGGGACCTCGTCCATGTTAACAAGTGTTACAAATGAAATGTAATGTAAAACAATACAATAAATTAAGTCGGTCGTGCGTCGTGTGTTCTTAGACTTCAATCGTGTGTCGTATGACAAACAACAATAGATTTTATGAACTTTGAAAGAGACTGAACAAGCTTGAGAGCGTAATTTGTGAGCTTCTAAGGTCTGAGCATCAGATGCCCGAATGTGAAGTTCAATCTTCATATTTATACTCCAATTGTCCGTTAGCAAGTCTTGAATGCATATCTTTAATAAAGTAACCGTTTGATATTGATGATAGCATCCGTTATATCTGTTGTTATTGGTAACGTCTTCCGTTATGATCTCTCATCATAAACGTCCTTGAAATCCTGCATTAAACATAATATAAAATATGTTGCAAATTAGTAACAGTAATCATGTCGTACGACTAACTTTGTCGGACGGATATTTGTTCATTTTAATCGAGGTCGCCTTAAAGGAAGGGCGTCGGTTATCGCTGGTCGTACGACGATAGACTGTTGGAATTTTTACCCAAACAGTTGTCCCCAAATTTAAAATTCAAGTGGCAATTTTTTGAAATTTAAATTTTAAAATCAGGACACGTGTTATAAAAGAAACGCGGGTAGTTCAAATAGAACCGAATTGGTTTGTTTCTAGCTGGACAATGACGTCATTTCCTGCAAAAATAAACGGTTAGACAGCTAATTTTGGACATGTGTCATGCATTCGAATGATGCACTCAAGTGGTTCACCTGACACGGACGACACGTGTCAATTGGCGATTGGCGATTAAGTTTCCAATTTTCAGTATAAATAGGGATTGTCTTCAATCCTTTCCTTCTTTACGCTTACCTTCTTTAATACCTTATACCTCCGGCGAGATTTACTTTCCGAGCAATTAGAATCCCTTCCATTCTAAGTTCGAGGTTTAGAACGCTATTTAAGGTACGATTTTCCGTTCTTCCCTCTGTGTCGATTTATGCATAAGAAGTCCATAATTAGAAAGCCTAGGAAAGCTTGGGATATTCTTAATTATTGGCGTGCAACTTTAAATATCCCGGATTTCCAGATGTCGAGCGAGCCTGTGAGCCTATATAGGGAGAAAGAGAATTTAGATTACTTTAAGAGTTTGGCCAGGCTTCCAGATGAAATAAATCTGGTGTCGCCGGAAGATTTAAGGTCGGATGAAGTTCCGAAGGGATATTGTGTTTTATATGAATATCCCTTCAAAATAGGGTTTACTTGGCCGTTTATTCCTTTGGTCAAGGCATTTTTAGATGCATTCAATCTAACACCTGGACAATTAATGCCTCAATTCTGGCGGATTGTCCATGTTATCGGGCGTCTTACGGCCGACTGGGAGGTTCCGTTCAACGTGAACGATCTCTTGACTGCTTATAGCGTTCGACCGGATAATTATCACCGGTACAGCTTATTCCCTCGATCGAAGGGAGATAACGTACTGGTACATAATACCGCGGTGAACGACCGTGGTTGGAAACGTCAGTACGTTTTCCTCCAAGTGGCGTCTGTAAGCGATGAAGACAGCCAATGGTTATCGTCCGGATGGAACGAATCGGGTAGGTTAACTGTTTTTGTCGTACGTTTTTTTCGTGCGTTTTTGTCATGAGTTTTTGTCGTGCGTTTTTGTCGTGCGTTTTTAATATTTACTAATGATATCTCTATTTGTCTGGCAGCAATTGACTTTACTAAAGTAAAGCCAAACAGAGATTCTCTCAACAAGATTCAGAGGATCTTGGAAAGGAGTATTGTCGATCGTTCGTTTACTGTGCGGTCGAACGACGAGGAAGACGAGGCCATTTTTGTAGCTGAGGTGACGTCTGTCGAGGGTTCTCATAGAGAAGGAGAGAGGGAAGGAGAAGAAAGAGAAGAAGAAATGATCGGTAAGTCGTTCGATAATACCTTTCACTTGTATATCGTACGTCATTTCATTTTTTTTAACTTGCTCTTTTTTTTCAGAAGACGCAGCTGTAAAGTCGGCTGCCGTTAAGCGAGCCGAGCAACTGGAGCTCGCCCGTCAAGGGAGGGAAAAAGCAAGGAAAAGATCTGCCCCTTCCACGGGGGTAGATCCGAGACGTGTCTGAGGCAAGCCTCGGTCCTCACCCAAGAAGACGGGTGATGCCACTTTGTCGTCCCTTTCTGGGGCGACACCAGCGAAGGGAACCGTTGCTGGGGTCGATCTTGGAGGCTCGATCAAGGCGACGAAGGATGCCCTAACGACGGGGGCGTCGGGCGTTGAAAAGCCCTATGCTGCACCTTTTTCTTCCTCTAAGAGTGAGGAGAAGAATAAGGAAAAAGTGGGAGAGATGATATTCAAAGCCACTCTCCCAGCTGACTTTATGGCTAATGACGTTCTCGAAAGAGACGTCATTTTTCCACACCTAGCAAAATTTCTTCTCCCGACTTTCTACGATCGGTACAAAGAGTCTCGGGTTGAGGACACGGGGGCACATGTTGCTGGCCTCTCTTTCATGGTAAGTTTAATTATTCTCCTTTTTCGTTGCTCGTTTTTACTACTAATTCCTTTCCTTTTGTCGTGCAGGCTTTCCAAGCTTGTCTGAGCTTCTACGCTCAGACAGAAGGTCTTAGGTCGTCCTTTCCTGACGTCAAGAAAAGGGCCGACGAGGCTCTTGAAAAGGAAAAGGTCGCCCTAGAGGCGGTCGAGGCTGAAAAAGCAAGGGTTGAAAACCTTAAAGCCGAACTCATCGATGCCCGGAGTCTAGTAGAGATTTCGGATCGTGAGAAGGTCAAGCTCAAGGACCGTCTCTTTGAACTTGAGGCGTCTTTGACAAAGTTAGAGATCGAGAGGATTAAGGCTATTACCACTGCTGCTGCTTCTGCTTCTGCTGACGAGATCGTGACTCTGAAGAAGAGGGTTGAAGATCTGGAAGGTGACGTCAAGGACTTGGAGATGGAAAATAAGCAAATTGAGGCTTTTTCCCACTTCACGGCCCGAGTTGCTTTAATGAGGCATCACTTGAAGGGGAAGGATCCTATGGCGTCGGCCTCCGAAGAACTCAAAACCTACCTCGACACTGTCAGGACTGAGAGGGACCTGGATGAAGACGACGAATTGGAAGAGAGCGATGGCGTAGAAGAAGTGGCAGCAAAGGAGACCATCATCGCCCAGGGACAACCTGACGTTCCTCCTACTTAATTCCCTTTGAACTTATCACCTAGAGGTTGTCCGTTTGTGGTCGTCCTTTATACTTGTTACTCAATATCTAATGAAAAAAGTATCTTTTGTTCGTCGATGCTCATTGCTTGTTTTTATAATTAATCGTACGTCGAGAAATTTAAGTAGATGGACAACTACATTATATCAAACATTCAACCATACAATCATTTATAAAGAAATCAACTGAAACTTTCGATCGATCTTAGGTAATTTGTAATAATGGTTTTTGATTCTAAGTATTCGAACATCAAGTGCAGAATTTAACCTTTGTCGTCCATTAAAATTGAACATATACGTGCGATCGCATGAGTTTTACTCGACACAAAGATTTTAAATAAGTCGTGCGTCCCTGCGAAAAACAACATTAGTGGGGTGGTCGTTGGTTTGACCAACGACCCTCCGATGCTTAAGTCAGTTATCTTTCTTAAGAAATAATCTAAGAAAATAAATATGAAATTTAAAAGAAATACCTCTTTAAATGAAATGCATTCCAGCTTCGTGGGATATCTCGACCGTCAAGGGTTTGGATTTTATAGGCTCCTTTACCCATGATGCTAGAGATCTGATAAGGACTTTCCCACTTAGTTGAAAGCTTACCTGCATTGACCTCTTGAGTATTTTGAAATACTCGACGTAGGACGTAATCACCTTCTTGAAAAATTTTGATTTGGACATTTTTGTTGAAATGTCGCTCAACCACTTGTTTCTGTGCCACCATGCGAATGTGTGCAACTTCTCTAAGCTCTTCCAGAGCGTCGAGGTCATAACTTAGGTCGACCAAGTTATGCTCAACGGATGTATTTCTTGAAGTAGGTAGTCGTACCTCAATAGGTAACACAGCTTCACATCTATAGACTAAGGAAAAGGGAGTTTGTCTTGTGGACGTACGAGGTGTCGTACGATTAGCCCATAGAACGGAAGGCAATTCTTCCACCCACTTCCCTTTGGCAGCTTTGAGTATTTTCTTGATTGAATTGATGATAGTTTTATTACTCGACTCGGCTAGACCATTCGACTGTGGATATCGAGGCGTCGATGTTACCAACTTGATGTTCCTTTCTTCACAAAATCTTTGCATTCGATCACTGATGAATTGTGTCCCGTTGTCGCATGTTATTTCAGATGGAATTCCAAACCTACAAATGATGTTAGTTTGGATAAAAGAAACGACTTCTTTGTCCCGAACCTGGGAGAAAGCCGTTGCTTCGACCCACTTAGAGAAATAATCTGTTAAAACTAAAAGAAATACTTTTTGCCCAGGGGCAGGTGGTAGTTTCCCAACAATGTTCATTCTCCATTTCATAAAGGGCCATGGGATCAAAGTCGAGTGCAAGGGTTCAGAGGGTTTATGACACATACCTGTGTTTTTGACATGCGTCGCACGACTGTACATACCTAATCGCATCTTGCCTTAGTGTCGGCCAATAGTAACCTTGTCGTGATATCCGGTTGGCTAGACTGCGACTTCCTGAGTGGTTTCCACATTCACCATCGTGCATATCTTGTAAGATTTTTTGGACTTGCGTCTTGTTGGTGATACATCGCAAATTCAGACCAGTCGAAGATCTTCGATATAATTGTCCTCTGATCATAACATACCTTGATGCTTTAAATCTAACCTTTCTTGCTTCCATTTTGTCATCAGGCAGTTGATCGTTCTCCAGATAATTTTTAATATTGTCCGACCAAGAGTTTTCTTCCTCAATTGGTGTGACTAAAATATTACCATCGTCTTTGATGGATGGTGTTGCAAGGTGAACTATTGGGATATTGTCGAATGTCGTTTGATTAAGTGTTGATCCCAAATTGGCTAATGCGTCAGCTTGAGTGTTCTGATCTCTTGGTACCTGTTCGATTATGAAGCGACTGAACTTCTTTGTTTCTTCCTTTACTATTTTATAATAAGAAATCATCCTTGAATCTTTTGCTGCAAATTCTCCATTAACTTGGTTAACAACTAGGGACGAGTCGCTCCGGACATGTAGACATGTTGCCCCCAAGTCATGAGCAATTTTCATTCCTGCAATCAGTGCTACATATTCTGCCTCATTATTTGTTGCCTTGAAGTCGCACCGTATGGAGTACACTATTTTGCCCCCTTGTGGGGACTGTAGGACGACACCCAGGCCTGTTCCTCGTATGTTTGACGAACCATCGACGTCGAGCGTCCAAGTAGTGTCGTGCAAAGTCTCCACAATTAACTCGTTGGACGTCGTCGCTTCGTCTAATTCCGGACTGAAATCTGTAACAAAATCTGCCAAGACCTGTGATTTGATCGTCGTCTTAGGTTTGAAATCCATATCATAATTGCTGAGGTAGATGCTCCATTTAGCTAGTCGTCCTGTTAGTTCAGTTTTTCTTAACACAGACTTTAATGGAAAGTTAGTTACCACAGTTATAGGATGCGATTCAAAATAATGTCGTAGCTTTTTAGCGGCCATGACTAACGAAAGCAAGAGTTTTTCTATAGATGAGTACCTGGTTTCAGCGTCTAGTAGAGTTTTACTTACATAGTAGATTGGCAATTGTTGTCCGTCGGTTTCTCGTATAAGGACTGCACTTACCGAATTAATGCTGACGGCCAGGTAGAGTTGAAGAGCTTCACCTTTCTCAGGTTTAGAGAGGAAGGGGGTGATGTCATGTATTTCTTGATTTGTTGCAATGCCTCCTCGTGCTTATCAGTCCACTCGAATCCTTTATTTTTTCGCAGGACGTTGTAGAATATGTGACATTTGTCGGACGACCGAGAGATGAACCTGTTCAACGCTGCTACACGTCCTGTTAGACGTTGGACTTCTTTAAAATTTCTGGGTGACTTTAGCTCAATAATTGATTTAATTTGGTCTGGGTTAGCTTCGATACCTCGTCGTGTAACCATATAACCGAGAAATTTTCCAGCTTGAACTCCAAAAGAACATTTTGTTGGATTCAACTTCATTTTGTACTCACCCAAAATGTTGAACGATTGTTTCAAATGTCCTATATGATCGTCCGTGTACTTTGATTTGACAAGCATGTCGTCGATGTATACTTTCATGGTATCGCCCAAATGTTCTTTGAACATCATATTCACCAATCGTTGATACGTCGAACCTGCATTCTTAAGACCAAAAGGCATTACTTTATAACAATAAATACCTTTATCTGTCATGAAGGCTGTTTTTTCCTGGTCGTCAGGATGCATCAATATCTGGTTATATCCAGAATATGCGTCCATGAAAGTGAGTAATTCATGTCCAGCTGTAGCATCGACCATAGAATCGATGTGTGGCAATGGAAATGGATCTTTTGGACAAGCCTTGTTAAGGTCTGTGAAATCAATGCAAACTCTCCATTTGCCATTTTTCTTTTGGACGACAACAACGTTGGTGAGCTAGTCTGGATATTTGACTTCTCGTATCTTTCCTGTTTTAAGCAAATTATCAACTTCGTCGTTGATAACTTTATTTCTTTCAGGAGCGAATTTTCGTCTTTTCTGTTGAACAGGCTTGAACGATGGATCAACGTTGAGTTTATGAGAAATGATACTTGGATCGATACCCACCATGTCTTCGTGCGTCCACGCGAAACAATCATTGTGATCCTGCAAAAAAGATATTAGTTTCTTTTTAAAAGAAGAGTCGAACGTCGAACCTATGTAAACCATCTGATCAGGCTTATCCTGGTTTAAGACGACAGCTTCCAAGCGATAGTCGTCGTCAGTCACAGGAACGTCCTGGTCCTGTAATTGCTATACTGTCTGCTTCGGGGGATTCAAAGAAACTTTGTAACATTCCCTAGCAACTTTTCTTTCACCTTTGATCTCCTGTACCCCCCATTGCGTGGGAAATTTCAAGGTTTGGTGGTACGTCGAAGGTACAACTTTCATGTCATGAATCCAAGGTCGCCCCAGGATAACATTATAAGCTGATGAGCAATCGACAACATTGAACTTCGTTTGCCTGTTGATTCCTTTAGCATATACTGGTAGTGTGATTTCCCCCATGGTACTTGTCACTCCTCCGTTAAATCCAACGAGTGTAGTCGAACGTCGTGTAATCTCGGATTTGTCGATTCCCATTGCTTTCACTGCATCAAAAAAGATAATGTTAGTTGAACTACCTCCGTCGACGAGTATCCTCTTTGTCAGACAATTTCGAATGCTCAATTGGATAATTAGTCCGTCATAATGTTTCTGATGTACGTCGTCGAGGTCTGCTTGGTCGAACGTCAAGGGCATAGCTTCTAATTCTGCGTCCTCTTTGGGTCTTGCCTCCTTTGGAATTGGTCGGGCATCGGGATCGCGACTAGCATGTCTCTTAGCAGCTGAATATGTGGTCCCACAGACATCAGAGCCTCCAGTAATACAATTAATCACCTTGGCATGTTCTGGGGATGTGGGACGCACATCCTTTTTTCCCGTCAATTCTTGTAAACAACCTTTTGAATTAAGCCAAGACAGTTCTTTCTTCAAAGCGATGCAATCATCTGTCATATGACCAAAGTCACTGTGGAAATCGCACCATTTTGTCTTGTCTTTCTTATCACTGTCTTTATCGCTTTTCTTTGGCCATCGAACGTTTTGTTGGAGCTGTTTTAGGGACGTGACGACATCCTTAGCTGATCCAGAGAAACCATAAGATGATACCTTAGGATATTGGATAGACTTGGAAGTCGTCGGCCCTTTCTTTTCAAATCGGACGTTTGAAATTTGTCTGGTAGGCTCTGATCGACCAATCGATTTTGGTTTGAAGTCTGGCTTTTTGACACCTAGGCTCTTCCGGTCACCCGAGTGTTTATTTCTGAAAGCGAGGTCATCCTCGACCCTCATGTGAGCAAGCGTCCTTGCTCGTACGTTTTCAAAGGTTTCTGGAGGATACTTCGTAAGGTCGAGATACAACCCTGAACTATCATCCAGACCCCGTTTGTACGCTTCAATTGCTGTTTTCACGTCGCAATTTCGGATACTAATCATTTCCGCGTTGAACCGGTTAAAGTAGTCCCGGATGGACTCTCCATTCTTCTGTACGACATAATAAAGGTCGCTCGTTTGTTTTTCCATTTTTCGACTACTAGCGAATTGTTGAGAAAATTGGTTCACTAATTCTGCAAAAGACCCGATAGTTTTAGGTTTAAGATTGATCAACCATTGTAACGCTGCTCCAGTCAAGGTTGCTCCAAAACTCTTGCACATGCAGACTTCTTGGAATTGATGCGGTATCGAAATAGTCCACATGAGCTGTTTGTATTGGGCGACGTGTTCTATCGGATCAGTGACACCTGAATATTTTGGGGAGAAGGTTGGGATGCTATATTTCTTTGGGATGTCCACCAAAGCGATTTCATCGACGAACGGCGACGCCTGAAATCCTGTTCGTGGCTCGACATCAATTGGGACTGCTGCCCCCGGCAATTTGGCCAGTATCGACAAGACACGCTCATTCTGCTCTTCTAGAAACTTCAATCGCTGTGCAACGGGATCCATTGGTATACCCCCGGGAATACCCAATGGAACATAACCCGATCCGTTGAAGTTAGTCTGCTGTGAAGAATCAGAGGTATATCCATTGAACGACATAGAAGTCATAGGCATGGTTGGGATTACGAAGGTAGCAGGATTAACTGGTGGTGGACGAGGGTAATTAGGCAATGGAGGAGGTACATTCCAAGCACCAGTATAAGCATTCGTAGTCCCAGTCACATTGTTTCCACCTTGGCTTCTTAGATGCTCGATGGTTTCTGTCGCCTGTCAAGCCTGAGCTGTCAGGGCGTCAATACGGGCACGAGCAGCAGTCAGCTCCATGTTCATTTGGGCCACAACATGATCTTGAGTTCCTTGAAATGACATTATTCTGAATAATTGAAAAAAGAGAACACTCGAAGGAAAATGTTAGTATGTCGTAAGATTATCGAAGATTTTCTTTGGATGAAGCCCCACGGTGGGCGCCAAACTGTTTATGCCAAAAATCTTCCAATGGAAATTTAAGGTAAATGTGGAGCTTAATCCAACCAAAGAAAGTAACTTTGATAATCGTATGACAATAATAAGATTAAAATAAATGAGACGAGAGAATTGGTGACGCGGAAAACCCCTAAAATGGGTAAAAACCGCAGACGAGTGTGAGTCGTCATGCACTATGGACGTCAATCAGGGACGTCGTCCTTGTTAACAAGTGTTACAAATGAAATGTAATGTAAAACAATACAATAAAGTAAAGTCGGTCGTGCGTCGTGTGTTCTTAGACTTCAATCGTGCGTCGTATGACAAACAACAATAGATTTTATGAACTTTGAAAGAGACTGAACAAGCTTGAGAGCGTAATTTGTGAGCTTCTAAGGTCTGAGCATCAGATGCCCGAATGTGAAGTTCAATCTTCATATTTATACTCCAATTGTCCGTTAGCAAGTCTTGAATGCATATCTTTAATAAAGTAACCGTTTGATATTGATGATAGCATCCGTTATATCTGTTGTTATTGGTAACGTCTTCCGTTATGATCTCTCATCATAAACGTCCTTGAAATCCTGCATTAAACATAATATAAAATATGTTGCAAATTAGTAACAGTAATCATGTCGTACGACTAACTTTGTCGGACGGATATTTGTTCATTTTAATCGAGGTCGCCTTAAAGGAAGGGCGTCGGTTATCGCTGGTCGTACGGCGATAGACTGTTGGAATTTTTACCCAAACAATAATTATTAATTTATCTCGCACGTTCATATAAAAGGTTAAATAACATGAAAGAGGCGATAACTCGTCACAGGCATTACAAATTCAAATGAAAATGATAAGATATGTATATTATGGATTTAAGGGCACGGACCAAATTGTATCGGATAAAATTGAATTGAATCAAAATATTTGTTTGTCTGGTTTCTGGTAGAATTAGAACAAATTGTCTTTATTATGTTTGGTAAATAAGATAGAACATGTCAAAAATGTTTAAGTTTATCATACATTTTTTCTCTCAAATGATGTTTTTATTTTTTTTATACAATGTAATAATTATAAATAACACAAATGATATAAACATTTAGATTTTATTACGTTATTATTTGTATATTTTATATAGTATTTTTTTTCTAATATTTAAAGATATTTACAATATATATAATCTTTATCTTTTCTTTACTATATTATAAAACATGGATAAAAAACTTTTAAATACAAATTATTAGGCACAATGTACAATCATTTTATGCAAGATTTTAAAAATCTCTTAATTTACAAGTATCAAAGCACAAGATACATATTACTACTGCAGGTTTCTAACACCCACCAATTTGGGATGTGCATGACTTTCCTTTTATGCAGACATTTCCATGTATCACTATTAATTAATATATTATATTACTATAAATTTATTTTAATTATATTATTAAATATGTAATTGGTTATTTTTTCTAGATGTCATTAAAATATATAAGATAATCATTGAATTCTAACAAAATACTTAATTTTTTTATATAAAAAAATATTATATTATTAAGCCTAAATTAAACAAATTTATAAAAAAAACATTATCACTTTTTCAAAACCATCCAAAATCGTACTGTAAATCGACAAAAAAATAAAATGAAACATTAAAATCGTGATATAACTCGCTGCATTGCGCGAGTACGCTTCTAGTATTTTCATATAATGTAGATATATTATAACATATAAAATAATAATATATTATTTATATATACACAACATATATAAGTTTAATAAAAGAAGAAAGTCTCGTTAGCAACTCGTGAATCGTCCACAACGTCATGTCTCTTTTCAGGATGAATATTCATAAAAAATAACACATTCATGATGAACATGAAAGTGTTATTCATCATGAATCACATATTCAAAATGAACATGTTATAACATTCATGATAAATAACATGTTCATATTATTGATGAATTTCCCACATGTCACGTTGTGGGAGTTCCAAGGGTTTAATCAGTTTTAGGTTTCTACGGGAACCATCCCCACGAAATAATATAGTAATTTTATATAATACAAAACACATTTATAATGTATAACTATATAATATATATTATATTATATATATGTGTGTGTCTGTGTGTGAGAGATGTAACTTTTTTAATACAAATATATTTATAATATATATTTAATACATGAATATATAAATAGAATGTTTAGATATATAAAGGCAGTTTTGTAATTTACTAATTAGTCTAATTTCTTTTTTTTTTTTTATGAAAATAAAAGGCTATCAGTCTTGTTTCGTCTCAGTTTAATATCATTTTAAAACGTGAAACAGAAAATTTTTATTATGTTATATTTCATCATGATTAAGGAAACACAAAGGATTGATAAAAATAAATTTGAAATATAAAAACAATATGAAACATAATGAGAATATGCCAACATGTTTGGTCTCAAATTGCCAAAAGAAGCAATTGGCAACATTATTTTAATGCATAATTAATTTAATGAGGAATTAATCATGATTAAGAAAACCTTAAAACCAACATCGTCATGTGAAATTTACTCATGTCTTTAACATTAAGATACAGCAAGCCTGCAGTCAAAATCTAATTTTATCTTTTTCCTTTTACTTATTTTTTTTTCAAAATAAATATATAATAATTTTTTTATTTGAATACAAATTTATTTTACCTTGTGTCAAATAATATGCACATGCGTTGGGTTGGGTGAATTGATGCTATTTGAAGAACCCAATCCATATCCAACTATTTCAGGTCAAAAAACTGCAACTCAATCAACTGTCTTTTAATTTATAACCCAACCCATTACATTTCAGTTTGGGTTGGATTGAGTGGTTTGAATATTGTCTTAAAAGACGATTATATATGTTACAATCTCAAACCAAATAATCAAAAATTAGTAGTTAATTCTTAATCATTCACAAATATTATAATCATCCAATTTTATGTCTAGTTGTTAAATATATGTGTCATAATACCTCTTACGATAAAAAAATTGAATTAAAATTATACCATCAATCAATAAGCACATATTTTGTTTTTGAGTTTTTAAAAATGTGTGCTTTTAGTCGATTACATTAGAATACACTATAAGTAATACATATTGGACTTGGAGAATGGTGCTAGCACTTTAGGCATTGTTTGGCAAAAAAAAGCTAGCTTATAAGCTATCTTTTTTTTTTGTACATGTTTGGATGACCATTAACTAACTTGTAAGTTAGCTTATTGAAAAGCTATTAATAGTAGCGTTTTGAAAAGCTAGCTTATCAACTAGTTTGTCAAACATAGCCTTAGTAGACTAGTTGGAGTCTTGGAATAGTTAATGGGCTAGAAGATTATGGCACTTGATGGACTAGATAGTAATCATATAACAATAGATTTTTTAGTAGACAATAATTTTGTTGAGTTTGGTGGGTTGAATCGGTTTGAGATGGGCCTAATCCATAACCAACCCTACTCTCATCAGTTTGTCCAACTTATAAACCAATGAAACCTTGGGTTAAATTGAGTTAAATTATTCGCTCTATTATTCAGGTTGGGTTGAACGGATTGACGGTTTGGTCGGGTTTTTGTGCGCCGCTAATCAATTGAAGTAAAATTATGAACTCAAAAACAGATTAAGATTTGAGTTCATGTCTTATAAGAATTTGATTTGAATTTGGATGAAAGTTTTGGTACTGCATGTATGTATGAGAGTTTGAAAATAAATTTCTTTGGTATATAATAAAAATAAAATACTTAACAATTATATAACAATGAAACATGTGGTAGAAGCTAGATAATATTTGCCAAATTCTGTTTTTTTTTAAAGAAAATAAGTAAATAAAATAGCTAAAAATGATATTCTTATATACTGTTATGAAAGTGGATGAAAAACTAAGAGAAAGTTTACGTTTGTAATTCTAATTGAAATTAAATAAATTTTAAATCATTTGTATTTAAATAATAATTTAAAGTAGATTTGTTACTACTTTATCGTATCGACTCTTTTAATTATATTTTTGTAAGTTAAACATGGACTCTTTTCAAGGTTGGTTAAGTTTTGAACATTATAAACCACAAGTGATTTTAAACGTAAAATTCTATTGGTTTTATAAAATTCAGATATGGTTTAAATACAAATAAATATCTAATATATCGTATAAATTAATAATTAAATACTTTAATGTAACGTTTATATGCAAAGTAACGGGGTGTTTGGTTGGGGGTATTGAGAGGTAGGGAATGAGAATGATAATGAAAACTATTGTTTGGTTTGATATAATATAATGGACACATTACCCCAAACTCATTAATTTTCATTCCTGACCAAATTGGGGGGAATGAAAATTTATTTGTAAAACCCCAAACTCGTGGAAATAATGCATAAACGATTCTAACATAAATCAATGTCAAACGGCCCCAAAACTATATCAAAAATTCAAGGCGTGCGGAAAGACAACCTAACACACAACTGAGATTACTAGGAACGAAAACTAAAATGGAGGTCTTCTAACCCAGCTCCGACTCACACCTTCTCCTTACCCTTGTTCGATCCTCCTACCTCACGCCTGCCTGAAAAGGTTTTTAGTTTAAAAGGGCGAGAGTTAGACCGAAAGGTCAAGTGAACTCCCTCTAATAACGGTTCACAACTTCAACATCAAATAAAAGATTTATAAGCAATTATAAACCAATTCAGTTTTTATAAAAATAACCACGTTCATAAACTCGCTTTCGGCACACACTACCATCACTCGAAAGTGACAGCGTGTCTGGCTCATACTGCCTTAATCTGGGACACCCCCCATTGGCATAAACAGGACCCCCCCCCCCCCCCCCCCCGACTTAGGCCATACTCGCCAACTACAATGTAACTACAATGTATGCATACATTTAACCAACCACAAAAGTGTAAAACCACATTTAAGGTAAAGCTCGCATATATATAAAGCATATATAAATAAATAAAATGCTTTAAATGACTTCCACATGCTTTTAATCACTTTATCATCGAAGAACATTTAGTTTAGAAAAACTCACCTGGCTGATCCACGCAATAGCTCAACTCACGCCTTAACCTTAAGGACGGTCACCTATCAAAACAACGAGGCGAACGATAAGAGGTCGGACTCCTAACGAATACCCCAACTACTCACAACAAGGACTAAGTTCGATTTCTAACTCTCCCCGTGCCGCCTCCCGGCCTCGACAAACCCTTGGGCGCCCCGACTCCCGGGGTTCCACGCCCGGGTTCCCACTTCTTCAACACCCCCGGGGTTCCCCCAGTAGAACCACCACCGCCCACCCCGGTAGAGTGGCTCCTGCCCGGGTTCCCCCGCCTCCTGGGGTCATGGCCCGGTGTCTTCCCAGGTCACCCCCGTCACGACGACAGACAAAGGGGCAAATCCCCATTGCCATCGCACCCAGGCTATCCGAGTCCAGCGACTCGATTCTGATTAACCAGATGGTGACAACCCCCATTTGACACCAAAACACGCCCATTTAAGAACCCTAAGTCCTCAAATCAAAGGACTAAACTCAAGGGTTTTTGCAATCCCAAACATAAATCAGAGGTTAGGGTAACTTCAAGAAATCACCCATTTTCTAGCATAAAACAATCAACAAGGTTTCCCCAATCTTTACAACACTAGAAGAGATAAAGATTTAGAACATACCTTGAAGAAATCTCATGCAGGCTTGGAAATCTAAGAGTTACCCCCCTTTCTTGTTCTTCCCAAAAAAATTGCCCAAGCTGCTCTCTTTCCCTTCTAGCCGCCACACACACACACACATCAAAATGAATTAGGGTAAAAGACTTAACCCCTTATTGCACACTCTTACACTAGCCCCCTTCTAATTTGGGTTTTTAAACATTAACTCCCCCAACTTCCAATATTTATGAAACATGGGTATGACAATATCCCCCCCTCAAGAGAATTATGTCCCCGGAATTCCATCGTCGAACAAGCTAGGATATTGGGACCTCATGTCCGTTTCCAATTCCCACGTTGCCTCTTGCCCTTTGTGTAAATTACCATTGCATTTTCACAATACGAATCTCTTCAACCCTCAACTTCTTCACCTTGCGGTCTAAGATGGTCCTCGACTCCTCAACGTAACTTAACTTCTCATTCACACGAAAATCATCCAACGCACAACCACACCCCCCTTGATCTAGTACATGAAATAGAAACCACAAAAGCATATGATCTTATATAGGTTATTTACATGATCAAGCTTGCTTTGTGTTATCGAGATTATTATTTCCTATATAGGTTATTTGCTCCTTTTTATTTATGAAAATTTTTGTTATAAAAAGTTTGATGGTAAGTTTTAATTCATGGCTTGTCGTCCAATTCTTATGCCTACTAAAAACCTAATCTGAAGTTGATCGACACGATAGTTCCGCCATCAAACATTCTATTTCACCTTTGAAAAACAGTTTTGTCGCAGTAACTTCTTATTTTCTTCTAAAAACTTGATTTTTTAACCTTAAAGAAGATTGTTTTAATAAAAAAACTGATTAATATGAAAAGCTTTAAGTTGTGTTGAATTCATAGCCCAAATGTGCTTCATCAAATAGAAGGCAATAGTTATAGCCCAATATAGAGCCCAAGGTTATATTGTATATATCTATAATAGGGTTGCTAAATTGTTTTGAAGGAACTCAACCATCTGAAATCAACTTCTATAAATTATTTATAATTTCTTTAAAATAATAATAAATTAAATATTAAAATCTCTAAAATAAATTATATGCAAGTCTAACGGATTCTCTATTTTACAGATTTGTAACATTAATTATATTATTAGAAGCTGGAATGGATACTATCTGTCTATCGCAATTTTCATGAGGGTTGAAACATATTTTCAGAAATAGTTTTGAAAACAAACATATTTTGAGAAGCGGTTTTAAAAAGGGTGATACTATATATGTCTCCTTTTTATGTCAGAATCAAGTCAAATCATACATTAAGAATGTAACTTGATATTAATTTATGTGAACAAGAAATTAGTAAGTAGAAATATATTTAACAATATATAGTTTTAAGAGGTGAAACAAATAAATCATTGAAATACAAGAAAGTTGTTGGCTTAGCTGCCCTTTCTGTTCATGCTTGATGAGTAAAAGACATAATTGCCCTCAAGAGTTTGGCAGCCACAAGTAGTAGTTTACAACATGAACCACAAGTGTAAGATTATTTGATGCCAAGTCAGCCAAATTAGATTCAACAAGGGCCCACATGGCAACCCAAACAACCAATCACAACAATCTTGCTTCTACTCCTATCCTTGGAGATAAGCCCATGTTTCCTTACATTAACACCAACCATTTTCTTCTACACAAACAACACATTATTCATTGCCAAATCTTGAACCCAAGTTTCACCAAAAAAAAAACCATGGCCTCCACAGCCTGTGCTTCTTCTGCCATTGCAGCTGTTGCTTTCTCTTCTCCAAGGCAAGTTATATATATTATCATTATTAAGTTTTAAGTATATAATGAATATATACTGTAAATACTCATGCACACTGCTCACCTCTAACGAGGTTTGAAACTTTCAAAGAGGTTAGGATTTAGCAGTAACCCGGATACTGGTGGATTTGCAATGCGGGTTGTACGGTGTAGATCATACTTGTACCTTTAATTTTCTTGGTGATTAGAATGATGAGTAATTGGGAATTGTGTGTGGTTTTTATAGCTCCCAGAAGAGTGGATCTATTGTTGGATCAACCAAGGCTTCTTTTCTTGGTGGGAAGAAACTGAGAGTTAGCAAGTTCAGTGCACCAACCATGGCGCGATCAGTCGGCACAGTCTGTGTTGCAGCCGACCCTGACCGACCTCTTTGGTTCCCTGGCAGCACCCCTCCGGAATGGCTCGATGGCAGGTTCGATTCGATCGAATAATTAACAAGTTTCCATGTAGTATGATAAAAAAATCTATAATAAAATTGGCTTTATAGGACGTAAATATGTATAGATGTCTTAATAAACTGTTTTATAGGACTTGGTTTTATAAGATCAAACAATTATGCTTCTTATATAAAAATGTTACAATAAGATGATAAGATGTTTTAGGCATCCTAACAAGTTTTTCAGCATACTTTTGAAATAAAGTGTCATATTAGTTTTTTTTTTAATAATAGGGTACTTGCTTTTATAAGAAATTTTCAAATTAATAATATCATATAATGACGTTTTATTTCAAAATCGTCAGAAAAAGCTTGTTAGGATGCCTAAAAACGTCCTATCAGCCCATCATAACACATTTGTATAAGACGTCAATTAATTGTTTGTCTATTAAGCAGGTTATTAAATCACTCAGTGATAATATAACGTCATATAAAGCCGATTTTGTTGTAGTGACAAAACCTCGATCTACTTATGTGATCCTAATGTGTAGCTTGGATAACCTGCAGCCTACCCGGAGATTTCGGCTTTGATCCTCTTGGTCTAGGTAAGCATGATCGAATTTACGGTCTCTATTAATGAATTTTTCGAATAGATCATACCGACAACCACGTTAGAATGTAGTCACAGGATAACGAGCGAAAGGATACTAAATAATACACAATCTAATTTGGCAATAAATGGCTTTTCAGTCAACAACTAGTTTGAAGGTTTGAATTTCCTAACACGCCCGAGCTTCTAAACGTAGGATCTGATCCCGATACCCTGAAATGGAACCAACAAGCAGAACTAGTACATTGCAGATGGGCAATGTTAGGAGCAGCCGGGATCTTCATCCCCGAATTCCTAACCAAAATTGGAATCCTAAACACTCCTTCATGGTACACGGCCGGCGAACAAGAATACTTCACCGACAAAACCACATTGTTCGTCGTCGAGCTTATTTTTATCGGTTGGGCCGAAGGAAGAAGATGGGCTGACATTATCAACCCTGGGTGCGTTAACACCGACCCCATCTTCCCCAACAACAAGCTAACCGGCACGGATGTTGGGTACCCAGGTGGGCTGTGGTTCGACCCACTCGGATGGGGAAGCGGTTCGCCACAAAAGCTCAAGGAATTGAGGACAAAGGAGATCAAGAATGGAAGATTGGCCATGTTGGCCGTGATGGGTGCTTGGTTCCAAGCGATCTATACCGGAACCGGACCCATTGACAACCTTTTCGCTCACCTTGCCGACCCTGGTCACGCCACCATTTTTGCTGTAAGTGGGCATCGATCAACAAATTCATCTTTTAACAACTAATGGATCTTCTTGGGTCATTGGCCCACCGGTACCTAAGTTACTGGTAGATTCTAGCCTTCCTAGAGGTTAAACAATGGAGAAAATATTTGTTGTATATAAATATTATGTATAAACTAATTAATTAATGTTGTTGTTTCAGGCATTCAAGGGCTAAATAGCAAGAAGATGTTGGGAAATGAAGAAGATGGATTTGAAGAGTTAATTTTTAAGTGATGTGTGTTTATTATTATTAGAACTTGAATGGTATCTTTACTGTAGAAAAGCTGATTAATGAATGCAATGTACAAACACCTCTTTCAACTCAAAATGCATGCTCCATATATATAAGCTTAATTCTCTGTTGATGATTTTGAAGTGTATATAAATATAATAAATACACCAAAATTCACACTTAGGTGCCGTTTGTTTTTTAAGAGGTTTAAAGTCTGAAATCTTATTTTAGTTATGATTAAAAAGAGGTGGTGTGTTCAGACTTAAGAGCTATTAAAAGGTTTAAAAAAAAAACAAACAACCCCTTAATATTCACCAAATTCCTTCTTTTTGGTAAGATTTGAACTCTTAACTATACCAATATGTCCAACCAAAAAGAGGTTTCCGTGCAAGCAATTTAGTTTTACTGATTCAAGTGTTCAACAATCAAAATGTGGGTTTTTACAATATGTTTGATCATAATTTAGATAGTGAATCGATTATCTAAGTTAAAAAGGGGCTTAATAAGACACAAAATCAATTCAGATTATACAATGTTTGGTTGATGGTGTTAGAAAAGTATGCAGATTGAAAGAAAAGATGTAGAAATCAATTAATTAGAACGTGAAGGAATCACTTTCCTTAGGATATTATTAGCCCCCACTATCAAGGTTGTTTGGGTTTAGGCTAGCACACCCCTAGGAATGATCTAATCAATAGAGTATGTTCAACAACAAAACATACTCTCCAAGAACAAATGTGCAGAAAATCATGAAGAGGAAAGTAGAGAATCAAGAGAGGATTAAGAGAGTAAAATGCTGGAATTATAACACACATGTATATAGGTTTTGGTATACAACTGATTTGGATAAGGTTAACTAACTTAATCAAATTAGCATTGAAAAAAAACTGTCAAAACACAAGCACTAAAAAATCTAATTTTATGGAAATCGCACACGCGCTAGTGCAAATGCTATCTTTTGACCGTTAAATGTATGTGTAAAATCCACCCAATAAGGCCAAATTCCCTTAGTTCATTTGATCTCTTAAACAACTCTACATGTTGTTTAAGGATTATAAACTAAGAAAGAGTTTATCACTCTTCCAATGTGGGACAAGTGATAAGCCTAAATTGCATACATATATATAGCTCACCAAATCAAGTAAGATTCCACTATTCTTTCTATGCGGGACAAATCTCACTATGAAGACTATATATATGACACATGGATCAATAAAAGTTCCTTTGGTTTTAACAGGATAACGTTAATTTAATATTGGTCTTATTTTGAACAAATTTATTTAAATAAACAATATCTTAAGACATTATTTCCCACCCAATAAAAAATGACAAGTATTTACATAGAATCACTTCTAATTTTTCTTATGACATTAAAAAAAAGTATTACATAAAGCCGTTGCCATGGGTTGTAATTGTAACAACGTAAAAATAATCTTTGAGCATGGGTTCGACCGACAAATGGATCGACTTTATCATCTTCAACTTTTGGCATTCCAATGGATTTCTAAGCGTGCAAAGGCTTTGAAATTTCCTGGTCGGATTGGTACAAGGGACAAGGGCTTGATGGTTAATCTCTTTGGGCTCTTGGTTCCTCGTTGGCGAACTGTTGCTTGTTTTATCTTCTTCGTTGGCATGGTTCATGTTTTATATTGTTGTTGCTCGTATTCTATTTTTTCTTCATCGGAGAAGTTGCGTTTTGGGGCTTAGGTTGTGTGGTTGCTTTTGTTGGTGTTGTCTTTCTTTGGTTGGTGGTTTTGGGTTATGTTTTTTTTGGGTAACCGTCGGTTTCCGAGTCAGTTCACACGCACCAACTAATTCCCCAGGCGACCACGAATGATTTGTAGTCATCGTATGTGAACTTCCAGACCACAAGGACTTTAGGAGTGTTGTTGAATGTTTGGGGGTTGTTGGGTTTTGTTTTGGTGAATGTTCTTGGCTTTTTTTTGACTTGGTTTCAAGTTGTTTCTGCTTCTTATAATTTGGTCATCTGGTTATAATTTGTTTGTTTTCAATTAATTTGTTGGCCTGTCAAGTAAGAAATATTATCAAAATAAACGTTAGGGAATAAACTTTAATTTCACATCTTATAATTTATATTTACTAACCATAATTTAAAAATAGACCAAAGAAGTCAATTCACCATGGATGGCGTTTGTTTTTTAAGAGGTCTGAACTCCAAAGTCTTATTTCATTTCTAATTAATAAGAGGCGGTGTTGAAGTCTGAAATCTAAAACAAAAAGGTTGTTTGTTTTTGTAACGTCTGGAGGCGTCTTGATAGAAATGAGAGCATATGAACTGAGACGGTTGTTGGGTCACCACTCACCAAAGATTTGAAGATGACCTCCTGTTGGGTCATCAAAGATTTGAAGATGACTATTGGGTCTTCAAGGATTTGAAGATTGTTGGGTCACCAAAGATTTGAAGATGACCTCCCGATCTCCTTTATAATCTTTGAATAGGAGGAGATTGTTGGGTTATCGAGGATTTGAAGATGACCTCCATTTTTGGATCATCAAGATATTGAGGATGACCTCCCTCTTTGGATCATCAAGATCTTAAGGATGACCTCCCGAATTCCATTTGCTATCTTTGAAACATCCTTTGTACTTAGATAATTTTTAGGTTCTTTTATAATAGATTATTCATGCTTTTAAAGATCGGTGAAGTCGAAGACCAGCCGAAATAAGCAAGAAGTGAATCTTCAGATGTCGATCAAAGATGAGCTTCAAATCTTCAACTAAGCTATTCCTACCTGCCGATTTCCATATGACAAATCGGTAGGATCCTCTTGAGGATCCTCCTTTGTCCTCTTGCCAAGAAAATCTTCACCAAATCATGAAGTGATGGGGACATTATCTGAAGAACCAGGAAAATGATGTTTGTCTTATACACCTTTTTCAGGTATTGTCTACATCAAGGTCTAAAGGTCAACTCTGCTCCATGTTGTGACAAAAAGGACATTTTGTCTTTTTGAATGACAACTTTGACATTCAATCCAAAAGTGACACCTGTCCCAAGCTTTTAATGCACATGGTAATATTTAAAGGTGAAGATCCCTTTCATGCAAGGTTACCCTTTTTGAAGAGATTTCTAAGTGCTTAAGCAAAATCGGCATACTCTCTCTTTCTTTCAAACTTCATAGCTTTGATCTTTGTGTTTTCAAGTTGTGTTTAGTTTTCTTGTTTCTAAGTGAAAGATTGTTAGGATAGATTTTTTTTTTTACGCAACAATCTTAAAAGTTTTCTATGTGTAATTTTTGATATTTATATCAACTAGAAGCGTACTCGCGCAATACAGCGAGCGAGATACATCATGATTTTAATGTTTTTTTTTATTTTTTGTTTTTTTATCGATTTACGGTACGATTTTGGATGATTTTTAGAAAGTGATAATTTTTTTTTTATAAATTTGTTTAATTTAGACTTAATAATATAATGTTTTTTATATAAAATAAATTAGGTAGTTTGTTAAAATTCATTAATTATCTTATATATTTTAAATTTTTTATATTTAAATTGAGATGTTTATCCTGTTTTGATTATGTTTATCAGAATTCAAATTTCATAATTTTAGGGTTTGGGGATTAGAGATAATGATTTTGGGGGGATAAGGATGAAATTTATTAATTAGGGTTAAAAGCATTTAAAAGTAGTACATATTGCTTCATTAGTTGTTTTTTAAGAGATTTTAAGTAGATTAACATTAAATAATAGTACATAATGCTTAATGGGTTGTTTTTAAGAGTTTTTTATGTCTCTTTTATAATATAGTATAGATAAAGAATTAAAATTAAGTAAATTTTTTGTGTATTGTATTAAATTCCCCTTCTACAATACCTGTTACTTTTGTCATTACATTTTGGGACTAACAACGATGGTAAGAGGTTTTAAGAAATTAGGTTACCAATTCTTATTTTAGATGTATTTAAAAGTTAAGAGGTTCTAAAAATTGAAAAAAAATAAACAGTCTGAATGTAAAAATGTCTGATCGATTTAGACATAAAAGTTATTAAGAGGTTTTTTTGAAAAAATAAACAACCCTGTCAATTGAGAGCATCTCCAACAACTATATAGATAGAAAAAAAATTAAGATTTATACTCTTTTTGTGTAACACCCCGATTTTCGAAATGTATCAATCCAAGTCAATACAGAAACCGAGATATTAAGGAAAAATAAGATTTTTAATTTTGGACTTGAATCCTTGACTTTATAGTCTAGATGGATGAAGGATTAAATTACGAGTCCAACGGTTCTTTCTGGAGCAAAAACGGAGCTATAACGAATAAGTTATGACCAAAACGGTTTTCGGGAAATCATGGGCGCGCTGGAGGGGGAGCACGGGCCGTGCACGGGCCGTGCGTTGGGGTCAGAGGCGCGGGTTAAAAGCCTGGTTCAGCCTCATTTCACCCAAAAACTTCATTTCCTCATATCTTTTGATCCAGAGCTCCGATTTGGGTGATTCAAGTTGCTACGGTTTCGATTTTGAGAGATTTTCAAGGATCTAGCAAGAGATTGGAAGTCTATTGAAGTATACTAGAGAATTTTGTGGTGGTAAGCTTCTTATCTTTCCCTATTCATCTTCTTCCCCAAAATATTCTAGGGTTTCATCCACCCCTTGTTCTCCCTTTCATAGATTGAAGGTTTGTGATCATTTTGGTGAACTAGAAGTGTTTTGGTTGGTGAACTCAAGCTTGGGTTAAGGTAATCTTCTATTCTCTTCGGTTATGGAAGTTAGGGTTTCGGTATTAGTTAAGATATCCATGTATATGGTTTGGGAAATGATTGTTTATGGTAGAATACGTATATTTATGGTTGGAACCTTGTGGATCTAGGTTTTGGAAGATTTGGTTTGAAGAATCAAGTTCTTCAACGAAAGTTCTAAGTGGATAAAATCTAGATTTAGTCTAAATCTAGCAAGGTGAGTTTACTAAACTTTTGTTAAAACTGGATACACATCATATTTGCTTATTTGTTGTTATTATCACATATTTGCTCAAAATGGTCATCTTTACGGGTTTAAGTATTTGATGGTATTTCCATGAGATTATGTGAGATATATGTATATGAAGTATCATCCCATGATTTACTCTATGTTGTGTAATTATTTGGGGATTTCCACTATGTGTGCCACAATGGGTATTTTACATGAAAAAGGAATATATGTTTGGTATATTATGATGATTTCATTTGGAATATACTCTTGGTGATATTGTATCTACAACTTGGCTATGTGGATATTTAAGTCTTATGTTGGACTCATGCTATGAGGAGGGTGATATTGTACCTACGGTTGGTATTGAATTATATTTGGTTGAAATACACCTAAAGGACCTCCTATATGCATTATGTTGGACGAACCAAGTCAGTTCACAAGGAGGATGTAGTCTTGGGCGCCACTGTGATGGTATGTGCCTAGACCTCCGCCATTCGGGGAATTTTCCTTTGGAGTAGTCTCTGGGTGTGCCGGGCCTTGGGATGTTCCTTGTTAAGGGCATAAAGGTATATCGACTCTTGGGGTGGGCTTGATTGGTGCTTTGGGTCTCCCCTAATGACTCCACATATATTGAACACTGGTTAACTGCTGATAAGAATTGTATCTGTTCATGCATGCTTATTATTGTTCAACTCACTAGGCTTTTTGGCCTAACACTTGTTTGGTGTCGATGTGTATCTCAGGTTTTAGCGGCACCGGTTCTATGTTGGCT
Source organism: Arctium minus (assembly GCA_954870635.1). Lineage (NCBI taxonomy): Eukaryota > Viridiplantae > Streptophyta > Magnoliopsida > Asterales > Asteraceae > Arctium > Arctium minus. The sequence continues at coordinate 23,150,737 of OX941084.1, forward strand.
TGGTACTTGGGTGAGAGATTTGGGAATATTACTTTTGGTAGGAGAATCCCTTGGGTTTATAAATGACACCCTTATTTGTAATTTCTTTTCTGGTTATAGAAATTAGATTAGTTGGTTGTTATTTATTGACCGTTTATTTACGATTGTATTTAAACAGTGTATTTTCCCCATTTTTGGGAGGCTCTTGCTTTGGCAATTTTAAATACCGCATGTCCATTTTTCGGATTTTTGTTATCCCTATTTTTAGGGTGTTACATTTTGCTCCAACAATTATGCTAATAGTTGCTAAAATAGAGAAACGAAGAAAGATAATTTGAAAATTTTCAGATTTGGAGAAACCACTAAAACACTATAGAAAAAAAGAAAGTAATAATATTTTAATTATATCCCATCAATAAGAGATATTAAAAAAATTAACCTTTTTAGAAAAAGAGATATTAAAATTAAACGTATAGAAAAGAAAATTAATATTTTATTAAATTTATTGAATATTTTATTAATATAGTTAATAATAGAATTATTAAAATAGAGTAGTTATAGAAATTGGATGCAATTTTTTAAAGATTTTTACTTTTTATATTTTATTATAAAAAAATTATAAGAGCATCTCAGATGCAAAGTCCTTATAAACAAGTATAGCTTCTTAAAAGAAGCTACATTGAAAAAAATATTCTAAAGAACCTCACCCTTTTGAGGTTTAGTACAAAAACTTTGGTTCTTATTTTGAAGGTATATGAAGTAACAATTTACTAGATTTTTTATATGTTTTTTTGACTTTATAATTATCAAAATTGTATATATAAAGGGTTGAGATTCGATGAGAAGTTGTGTTAACCATAAGAAGTGTGAAAAATGATTATCTACCGTTGGATGAGAAATTGACGCACATTAAAATGAGATGCACTGAGATGCAACAGATCAATTCTTTTCTAAGACGCAATTCATGGGAGAGTTTGAGATTAAAAGAGATTAACGGTTCAAATCCATTTTTCACACTTCTCATCGTTAACTCAACTTCTCATGTGATTTTCAGCTATATATAAATATATAATCTATATCTATACTATATTATAAAAAAAGACATAAAAATCTCTTAATTACAATATTTTAAACATAAAATACAACCATCTAAAGCAAATTACTTAATTTACAACTTGATAAAGCTTAGGTACAACTTAACTAAACACAATATCTAAAGCAAATTTTTTTTATCGCTTCCAAACCCTAACCCTACGTTGCTCTCGATCGGATCTCTTTCAAACGGCGTTGCTCCTTCGTTCCAGGTTCTGCTCAGGTAAGAAGTTTATCTCTTTAATTCTTCTTTTTCAGTCTTCAAGCTCTGCCATCAAGACGACGCTTCGTGACACTCCCCCTCCAAGACGAAATATGTAGGTTTTTAATACCTGCAAATGGATTCAAATCAGTTCATACCTTCCAAGGTTTTTTTTTGTTTCTTCTCAGGATCGATTTCTACACGTTTTTTTTGTTTCTTCGATTTTGTTTTTTGTTCGAAGTTTCTTCTCTGATTTAGGTTTGGGTCTTCTATTGATTACTGATTTTGGTTTCTTCGATTTTGCTTCCGGTGGAGTGGCCTCCTTCGATAGATTCAATCCGAAGGTAGATTTTTTCTTTTGATGGTTCTGTATTTCTTCTGAACAGAAGTTTGATATATGTGTGCGTATTTGATCTTACTTTCAATTTGGGAATTGTTTGGCTCTGTAAACGACAATTTAATAAATCGTTTGGTTATTCTTTTCATGCGATTATTGATTGTTTTGTTATCTGCTTACGATCGAAACTGTAGGTTGTTGAAGCCGAAGAGCAACCAGAATTTCCTTGGCTTATTCAGTTTCTGCCATGACTTTGTTTTCTTGAAGGTAAGCTCACCATTTCCTTCATTATTTTCTTCTTCTTTTTTGGTTCACTTGGGTATTGATTTATTTTCAATAATCATGGGTTCATGAAGCTCACTAGGTTGCATTTCTTTTCCCCAATTGTTAGGTGCACGCTTCAGGTCCCAAGCGCTTATTCAAATCTTGAGTTCAATACGAGACCAGAGATGCAAATTAAATATGCAAATATTAATTTTGATTTATTGGGTAAGCTAGGTTTCTTGAATCTCACCTATTTCTTTGTTTTTATTTGAATCAGTCATCTCCAACCCTATATTCAGCTGATGATATTTGTGTTGTGTTATGTAATTTTAGACTTGAAAGTTGTTTCTTAGGCCAGCAACATGTTTTCTGGATCTCTAACTCAGTTTTTAATTGAGAAAATGGGGTATGATGGGATCTCTTCCACTTCCTCATGGTTACTATCAAACAAACAGTAACATTAATTTTCTCAGAACTAATTTGGTGTCACTGTAACTTCATAAAGCTGATACTTATTAGATACTGATCAAGGGACTTTGTGATATATTTGGGTAAAATTGAAGAAATTCATCACTCCTTCTATTATTAAGGGTAAAATTGTCATTTAGTTAATTAAAAAATTTAATGATTATACATTTCTAAAACCCTGTGTCTTTTTCATTGTGGACATTTATTTTGGGACGGAGGGAATTTTATGTAAGGTTTTGGCTATAAAGTCACACCATGTCACATGCTAAATTTGAGACCGATGGTGGTTTGTTTGGATTTTCAGAATGTCGAGGTTGAAGCAGAGCATGTAGATGATCATTCAGTCGATGAACTCCTGTCATTTATTAATGGAGAAAATGGAGGTACCTCCCTCGCTCTCCAATCTCATCAGTATGCATACTTGCTTTTCTTCTCCATTGTCAATAATTTTTTATTGCTTTTCATTAAATACTGGTTCCTCCATGTTTATTCTTTGACAAGGTGGTGCACAGTGCTTGTGATTTACTTGTTAAAGTGACGTGTGTTTATGCTTCTGGTTTACATTTATATATTGATGGTTAACATGATTATTGGTTCTTCTTTTGTCACTGCTCTTCTGGCTTGAAATCTATAATCAATGAAAAGCTAATTAATTCAGTCTTGCAGATTCAAAGGAAGTAAAAACAGCAAAGAACAAAAAGAAAAACCATAGAAGAAAGGACCAACAAAAGAATGCTCCTGTATGCACAATCTCAAACAGCTCTTCATCTCTGAACAATTCCACCAAGGTTCATAACTGAACTTACGTTGCTAAAATTGATTGTTGATGGACTTTTTGAACTATCATACTTGAACAATTGCACTTATCATTGCAAACCAACCATCATTCTTGCAACAACGCCAAAAAGAACTCACTAGGTTTGCACGAGTGAGCAATTTTGGACTTGTGGAAATGTAAATGCGAAACAACTATACTAGGCATTCTTTTTGTCCAAGATTGTTCATTGGTGCAAATTGTGTTGTTATTTTTGCATGTTTAGAAAAATGATGGTTTGCGTGCAATGAATGGCCAAATATGATTTTAGAAGTCAATCATCGAACTTTTATTCATTGCAAAGTAATTGTGAATACCCTTTTTCTCAACTAAATCGAACAAATTCATTAAACAAAACAGGCATTTGTCATATGTTTCAGGAATCGAACGGTATTAGTTTGGTGGGACATGATGACAGGGTCAAAGATCATTGTCTACCCAATATCAATGAGCTTTTGAAGTTACAAGATTCAGAAGATGATAGATTTGGACTTGAGGATGAATTTGATGATTGTGATATAGGTTTTTTCTCTCAACTCTTTAGTAACAGCAATCGAGAGATGGAGAACAAGACCAACGAGACCAGACCAAATCAAGCAATAGAGAGAGCAAGGAGCAAATCTGGAAATGGAGGATAATGAAACAATGAAGCAGAGTTGGTAAGTTGAAATTATGCTCATTTTTTTTAAAGCAGGATAATCCGTTTATTCTTTCGAGTTCTTGTTTAGAATTTTGTGGATTGTTGTAGTTACTGTTGTAGATAGTGGAAGCAAAATTCAAAACTTTTAGGTTTCTCTTATGGTGTTGCCTTTTACTTTCTCTTCACAGAAGATTCTGCTTGGGTTGCATATGCTTCATCGCACCATTCACAGTTTGTACTTCCGCAACTCTTCCTATTCTATATGCTTTATCTGTTGATTTTGTTACTATTGCTAGAGTATTGATTACATATTTCGTTCATGTGGTCTGCTCAAGGGATAAAGATGATGGGTTGTAAGGATTTTACCCCCCCTCCAAATTCCCGGCTTAATTGCTGGTACTTCTCGGGTTTGAATTGCCGGCGAGTTTTGCTTCTCCCAGTCGCCGAGTTCTGCTTCTCAGGTTCACACCTCTTTCTCTCAATCGATTTTGACGCAAGGTCTTCTTTCAATCGGTACTGCTTCTCTCAATCGGTTCTATTTCTCATTCTCACTTTTTTGAGTTTCTAACCTGTGACGAAGAGGGTATTTTCAATTCCTCTATGAAGTGATCGGTTTTCTATATTTTCTATTGTTAGTTGTATTGGTTACCATATCTATATTATATTATAAAAAAGACATAAAAATCTCTTAATTACAAGATCTTAAGCACAAAATACAACAAACTAAAGCAAATTACTTAATTTACAAGTTCATAGAGCTTTGGTACAACTTAACTAAACATGTAATAATATACTGATGTAATCAAGCATTCCTTCTTGTAATCAAGCATTCCAGGTGTATATTGCTTGTTTTAGAGTCATCAAGGGTCGAAATTGTTGTTCTTCTCAATGACCTAGCATATTTGAAATACGAGAAGGCCAAAGACTCGGTAGACAATGAAACCTTTCTTTTAAAGCAAAGGAATCTTGGCACTGCGTTTTCATTAGTGGAGAAGACGATCAAATTGATTTCAGGTGTCGCTGGAGATGGAGGTATATATTTAGTTTAATCTGAAAATGAAATTATGGGTTCTTGTTGACTCATTATACAGTAGATTCTGTTTTGTCATCCATTTTCCTTGTACAGGTGATATCATCAGTGACAAAATGTTTACAAAGATCATCACTGGGCTTAACGAGACGGTTGCTGTGATCTTAGAGTATTTTCGAGATGCCAAGGTGTTAATATTACCTTCGGGTGTTCAATGTTATGTAGCGTTCATGTATTCATGACTCTAATTTTTTTGACAGGATCATGGACAACAAAAAGGGAATGATCTTCTTGCTTCGGTTCAGATAGTTGGGAGGTATCCTTGTGTCCAATTTTTATACAGGTTCCTTTTTTTCTTTATAACTATATCACAACTTGATGGAGCTAAATCACTTTGCTCGGATTTGGTCCCTCCCATTAACGGCTGTTAACTTTCATTCGTTAAGTGAGGGGTATTTTGGTCTTTTTCCTTTTTTTCTCTCATTTTCTTTTTAAAAAAAGTAAAAGAAATGATATCTTTCTGTCGCAGTTACCTTGCTGAGACTCCAGCTGCATGCAATGACAAGATTAAGGAGCTTTTGGGGTATTTGGTTTTGGTTGAAGGTGAAGATGAACAAAGGTTTGTCTGTTTCTATTTTTCATTTAGTTGCTTCGCTGTTTCATTCTCTACTCGGTTTTCGAAATAGTTGGGAGACTAAATGTTCTATATTCACTTGTGAATGGATAGCCCCTTCTCTTCAGTTTGCTTCCTGCTTCCGATGCTATGCCAAATAACAATGAAGATTGATGGATGTCGGCTTATAGCCTCTTCTGGAGCGTATAAAGCAGTAAGTTAGTGTCTTGATGATATGTTGTTTTTCTGTACCACATCCGACAATAAATGTAACATATGATGTCTACTGATTTGTTCTAAATAAATGTTGATTTAATTTGAAGGTTGTAGAATGCCTAATTAAGTTGCTTTCGGAAGATGTTGGTACAGTCGAGGATAATGGTCCCATTTTCTTGGCTTGTGATACCATCTTAAATCTTCTTTTGAAGGTACGTTATTTTTCGGTATGCCAGTTTCTCAATTTCACCCTAAAACCACAAGGGTTGTGGTGTAGTGGTTGAGGCCCACGTGATATAGTGGAATATCCCATCTGCCCGGAGTTTGATTCTAAGCGTCCACAACCATTGTGGCCACCAAGTTTACCAGGACTGATATCTTACATTCGCACTTTACTAGGATTAATCTGTTGGGATACCCTTCCAAAAAAAGAACATTTCATATCACCTTTATTATGGTTAATGTTTTCGACTTGTGTGCGTGTTTTTTTGTGTTATTAGAGAGAGCAGAATCGACTCCAGTTGGATGATTCTTGCTTTATCAGGCTATTGAGTGTGTTGTCATATTGGGCAGGTATCAGTTACTTTTTATATATTTCTTGTTTATTTATCTCTTAACACTCAACAAACCCATATTTACACTTGGATCATGTGAGACCAACATGTCTTTGCTGTAAAAGTTCGGTGGTTTTTGTACCTTCACAATGTTCTGTTCTGAAGGTTCAGTGTTATTTTGTGGTCTCACGGGTCTCATAAAAACAAGCTGATCTCACGAGAACCCAACCCATAATATTCATGTTTGACCTACTCTTAGCCATATGATCCATATGGCATATTGTCACTAATAATTGTAGTTGTGACTTGATCAGGATTTGTAGACTTGTTATCTACAGTTAGTCTTTTTTCTGCCAGATACACCTATCATCCTTTCAGAGCTGCCTGCAGCATGAGTCAGCATCATATAATCTACTTTTGAACATTTAAAAGGAATAAGAGAAGAATTTGAAAATGAGATTGTGCTCTATGATGCTTCCAATTGCCATAATTGAATTATTTGCTGCTTTGGTTGAATGATCAAAGTCTGTTCGAGTAGTAATTGGATTTTTCTTTTCAGTTAGAGCTACTATATTCATCACACATAGTTTTCTGAAGTCCATGGTAAAAACACATTGTTGATATCCAATGAAAGACAAAAGAGATTATTTTTGATAGGATTTTTAAAGATCCTTATATGGGACGAGTTTTTCAACAAGTTCTGAATGTGTGGAAGTCTGCAAACTCTTATGATATATTGATATGTTGTAAGAAAACGATCATTTTTGTGTTGCCTTTATTTTTTGAAAACCGTCTTAAAATATAAGTTTTAGTTCCTTCTTTTGCAGCCACTTTCACTTGTAAGTGCAAGGATTTGACATTCATTGCATCTTCTATTGATAATCTTACATTGTTTGGACCCTGATCCATAATGTTTTTAAATGTACATACATAGAATCATGATTGCTTGTATTGTCATCTAAATCCTTCCCTATCTAAGTTGCATGTGAGAATTAAGTTGTTTGTATATGCAGATGAAACATTTCTTACAGGGCAAGTCTACAGATGGATGCTTCGAGTGATATCTTATCGTTTTCTGTGTGTACAAATTTGTACTGTCGCAGATGATTATAATTCTATTTTGTTCAAACATACATATCGGGTTTTATTTGTTAATTATGAGTTGTATTATGAGTTTTAGTTGTCAACCTCGAAATCAAGATGTATCTCGCCGCTTTGCACGGGTACACAACTAGTAATTACTAATGTTGGAAAAAAAATATATTGGAGCTAATAAAAATATTCTTATAAATAAATACAAGTAGACTTTTATATAAATTTTTAATTTTATGAGTTAAAATTGATAGATGAGAAAAAGAAGAAAAGAAAAAGAAAAAAAAACGAGTTATAGAGATGTTCATAGAAGTCCCAATTTTTATCATCATCACACAAGAGAAGAGAGGGAGCGAAGTTGAATTTACCAGTCTACACGAAACCCCATAGAATCTTTCCTGCTTTCTTGGACGTGGAGAACTTCAATCAGATTCTTAGATTTGAATCCAATCCATACACAAATGGGGTGTCAGGCACTATTCGCACCTGTAATTCTCACCGAACCATGTCCAACCTCCCCCAATTTCCCTTCCTTTTCCTTACCTTCGCTTTCCCCCAACTTACATAATTCATCTAGGTGTGCCTGTAGAATCGTAACGAGGCTTCGAGATTTCGATTTCGGAAGACGAGGCCATCATCAACTCAATTGCTCTTATAACCAAAACTCATCATCGTCATCGTCTATGGAGAATGCACAGGATCCCCCTCAAGAAGCTGTTCTCAAGGCCATTTCAGGTCATTCAATTTTGTACCGCAAACTATTTCTTATTTTTTTTTTCAAGTTCTCTGTATGATTGTTGCGCGATTTTGGAGACGGAGATTGTGAATTAGATAAATCGTGCAAGCATATTTTCTCGAAGAAAATTGGTTGAATTTGTTTCGAGATTAGATAATTATTAGAAGAAATAATCCAAATGCTTCAATCGGTTCATAGATTTTGATGATCTTCGTAAACAATCCAGATCAATTTTGTATTAGGTCTAATCTAGAAAATCAGAACTTAAGTTCGTTGTTTATGGAACAGAAAGGGGGTAAACTTAACACTTTTTGTTCTTTCTATTTTCAGTTACCAGGGATCTTAATTCACATACGACTGTCTAAATGCTGAAGATCACAGACCATTAAACTGTTTGTTTATGTATCAACTTCATGTTGTCTTTTGATGTTTATGAATTATGATGATTATTGAGGATTTACAGTTTTTTAGATGATACAAAGTATTTGCATGTTAGTGTTTTGTAGAAGTGGGTTTACATCTGCTAAAACTAACAATTATATATGACTCAGAAGTTTCAAAGGCTGAAGGGAGAGTTGGACAAACTACTAACATGGTTCTTGGCGGCACGATTACGGGTGATTCAACCACTGAGTGGCTCGGTCTCAATGAAATGGTAGTGGTTATATTTCGTGCATTTTCAACATGAAATTTCTAATTGAGCTACACTTATCATTCAACCACAGTTATGACATGATTTTTTTTGCTTATGACTTAGAAATAAGCATGTGAATTAGGGAAACCCCATGTCAACGGTCATTGTGGTATTATGGTTATAAAACTTGATGTCATGTTGATATAAGATGCATTTGATACGTGTGACATGACGGTACAAAAACTTGTTGTCCCCCGTTTCGCACTACATTAGACTAAGACTGAAAAGGACTTGAGTGGCACAATAATGCATTTTTTTTGTCCCACCAAAATAGGTGGAACAAAAATTTGGGACATTGGACAATATTGGTAAATTACTTAACTACCATATTATATTAAAACCCTAAGACCTTCCACATTTTTTTCACCTGGCTACCTTGCTCTCGTTTGTCCAATCCAGTCCCATCTGTGTACCAAACGCACCCATAAGGAATATATGAGGATTAAAAGCGTTGTGTTAATGCCAAATCGGTAGAGGATACCCGTGTAATGCCATGTGCACATCCGTGTAGCTTATGTGTTGATTTTGGATGGAGATTGATAGGTAATAGGCAATTATGTCACAGGGACTAATTCGTTAAGACTTAAATATGGGTATAAGATTGTTAAGAATAGAAAAACATAGTTGGCATTATATTTAAGACTGTCAAACGAGTTGTCTTTGGGGTCCAAAAGAAACATCAGATTTCCTTTTTATTTTGCTATAATATGACTCATTTGATTTCCTTACTTGAACTGCTTATAAATTTGAAATTAAATGATTGTGTATGCTTACATGGCAGTTAAACATCTACCCAGCTCCTCGAGGATTTACAGCAATTGGATCTGGAGGTGATGATTTTGTGCAAGCTATGGTAATTGCTGTTGAGTCAGTAATTCAACATCGAATCCCACAGGTAAGTCTAACTTCTTGTTGCTGTAGCTTTATAACATATAGACAGTAAAAGAAAATAGGTACTCCATCACAAAGTCAATGCAACATCTTGACTTGATGCACAGTCCCAGAAAATGTTTGACTATTAGTCAAATATCCAAAATGCCCCTCAATGATGCCAAAATGTAGGAAATTTTCCAGAAATAGATGTTATACGAGCAAAGTAGTGTTGAGTGAAGCTTTCCCAAAATCGGAGATGTTGCATTTATTTTGAGAACCCTGAAAGAAACTTGTTGCATTTAAAATTGAAATATCAGGAAAACATTGAAGATACCAAGTAAGCTTCTTAAATATCAAGATTGGAATAGATCACTTAGCTGAATAATCTCGACACATTTTAATTATGATAATTGGTTACAAAACTGTCGGATGTTATATTATCTAAACTCCACTTAACTTTTATCGCTACAGGGGCAGGTGAAGCAGAAATTTTCATCAGGTGGGAAATATGTCTCGGTGAACATTGGACCTGTTCAAATCGCTTCTAGTAAGCAGGTTGGTTCTCAATCTCGGTCAATATCTTCGTTTTTTAAAAGGTGGAAAAAATAGTTTTGCTTGCTCTGACCATGTGGCTACATAGTTAAACTTTCGTATACTCTATACTTATCTTTTCCAGAAAAAATGCTTCAGATTTTCATTCCTGTGAACTACAAGGTTTGATGATGACAAGAACTAAGATTAGAAGATTATTGGTCCTAGTTGTGTAAACTGATCTATGCAGGGCCGTCCCTGGGGAGGGTGGGCCGGGCACACGCCCAGGGCCCAAACGAAATAGGGGCCCAATTTTTTTACTATATACTATATATTAGTAGTTAAAAAAATTGTAAATAAAAAAGACAAAAAAATTTAGTATATAATAAGACACAAAAAGAATTTAACATTATATTAAGGGCCCAAACATGTATTAATTAATAACATTGAACAAGAAAATTTGTAAAAAGTTATTTAGAGCATCTCCAATGGAGGTTCTTATAAAAACTTCATTTTTACACTTTTTGTTGTCACCTCACTTCCAACTCATCAAAACAAGAACTCACATATAATACTTATATTAGTTAAATATACAATATTAATGATTATAAAGTCAAGAAAATAAAAAGAAAAACTAGTAATATGTCACTTCACACCAAACATCAAGGTAAGAACGAATGTTCTTATTTAAGAACCTAAAAGAGTTTGGGTTCTTATAAGAACTCTCTACAATGGTAGTTCTTACAGGCCACTATATTTTTTGCTTATAAAAACCTTGTATTGGAGATGTTCTTAGTCTTTCATTTTGTATTATTGCTTATTGTTTCTCTAAGGTTTTTTATATAGTACTAATATCTAAAAACTATTTTTGCCTATAATCCTTGATATATACTCCATTACTCATCTTCTACATACTTTTTTCATTATTCCATCCGCATGAATTTTATTATTATGTTAGAATATAGTAGATTTCTTGTTATTAACTAAGAAAACTCCTACATTTTGAACACAATTACCAAACTATATGAGACGACCCAACATATATCTATATTTAGGATTTCAAAAATACTTCTTTTTTCATATATTATTGGCTCTTTATTATCTAATATTGGGTGCATGAATCTTAAGTACTCTCTTATCTCTAAAATAAGAATAAGATTTCAAACTATAATCAACATTGACTTTTGATTCTAAGATTGATGGTTCTTAAAAAGGTTGTTTCATCCCTAAAAGTTTAAAATGATGAAAAACATTAACATTAGGTAACATGTGTAATATCTACTGATTTATGTTGATTTACTTAAACTGTTACTTCGAATGTAGTGACGTCAAATGATCAATCTATATATTAAAGGTATATCATAAGATGCTTTTGATGGTGGAACTGATTGACGATGTTATGTAAAAATGATATGGTAGATAATATTAATTTAGAAATGATTATTGATTGATCTTGCGCTACGAATACCGAGAAAATCGGTTTTATATGAATTATTAGTAATTTTTGAATTCAACGTTATTTTTGATGATATAAACAATATATTGAAAATAATTTCGCAGTTATCGAGGGCCCATTTTTACATCTCGCCCAGGGCCTAAAAATGTCATGATCGGGATCGATGTCACTCTTGACTTTTTGGAAATAAAACCTTCTAATATGGGATTACATGAGGTATTCATAAGTTGAGACAAGATGATACTTCATCCCATAAAGTTGCATAAAAAACAACTGAGAACCTACTTTTGGGGGAAGTGTGCGACTATATGTCATTGATGAACACCGGACTAACATTGGAATTCACTCTCATTCCAATGGTTACAAATATGGTTTCCGGCTATCGAGAGGCTGGAGTCTCTTCAGGCTTCTGCCCAAATTGGTTTCACTAAACAGAATCCCCCCAGTCCACTCATTTTTTTGTATTTAACAATTAACACCCCCACCTCCGAACTCTCACTAATAAACCATGTCTTTTGACCAACATGTGCTCCCTTACCACTTATTCCTGTACTTCCTAACCAACCTAACTAGCCACCGGTTATAAACCAACCACTTAGTACGAGGTATAACAGTTGTGTGTCGAAAAAACTATTCAGTAGTAGAAAGAATAAGAGAATCTTGTGGATCCAGATCAATAATTCAATATCAACTTCTTGTAACGATCACAATTAGCAAAACATACAAGTATAGCCTGGAAATTTTTGCCATGATGGAAACATTGCACTCTTCATTGTGTATCCCGAAATGGAATTTGCAACGTCTGTGGGATGGAGAGAGCAAATGGACGAATAATATGCTATATGGGAGCCAAATCGTTTTGGGTAATGAAGGTAAAGTTGTATAGATAGAAACACAATGATATAACAAAGTTAAATATTGTGAAGCTTGAGGGTGGTCTAAGGCTAATATCACCTTCTTTTGCATGGAACAATGTTAGGTAACATTTGACAGATTCTAACAACAGGCAATGACATGGGAAATACTCGCTGTTTTTGCAGGTTCAAGCTGTATACCACGCTATGAGGAGAGATGTTCGAATGAGATACTTCCTGTAGTGTAGTAGCGTATATATCAGTTGAAACTATTATGTATGTATGTATGTATGATTAGATGACTAATCATTTGGTATTGTTCATATCTTCGCCCCTTTGCACCTGATGAATGTTGGTTGATCAAACCCTCGAACGATTTTGTATCGCTGAATTAGCAAACTAGGTTGTATAGATTCCAGTTGTTACCTTGTTTGGTTAAAAGTAATGAATAGTTGATGTTATTTTCTCTCTCTTATTTGTGGGTATCATTCATTTTAATCATATGAGTTCGATTTTTATGATCATCATGAATAGAGACAACGACGACGAGGGTTGCACAAATAGATCTCAAAGAGGGGTAACATTTGCCAATTAACCATGCAACATGCCAAACATCAACATAGCAGAGTTGCTTTCCGGATGATATATTTGCACAAATAGCAGCGAGTTCGAGTCACACCGTTTGGGTGCGCTGCAATTCCTTTTGGAGATTCGGCTTTTTGTTAGCCACATGGTAGGCCACTACGTAATCGATCTGCCTCTCACATTATTCTCTTGTAGCATGGCGATACGAGCCATCTTGGGGTGGTTGCTGGTTATAAACGTTTTTACGTAAACATTTGTCTAGCTTTACTTTTACGTAAGTTGTAAAAAAGTTACTCCACGGTCACAAAATAAGTATCCATCTATATCTATACTATATTATAAAGTAGAGATAAAAAACTCTTAAATACAAATTATTAGGCACAATGTACCATCATTTTATGCTAAGATTTTAAAAATCTCTTAATTTACAAGTATTAAAGCACAAGATACATATTACTACTGCAGTCTTCTAACACCCACCAATTTGGTATGTGCAGGGTCTTCCTTTTATGCATACCTTTCCATGTATCACTATTAATTAACTAAAAGCGTACTCGCGCAATACAGCGAGATACATCACGATTTTAATGTTTCATTTTAATGTTTTTTTTGTCGATTTACAGTACGATTTTGGATGATTTTGAGAAAATGATAATGTTTTTTTTATAAATTTGTTTAATTTAGGCTTAATAATATAATGTTTTTTATATAAAAAAAATAAGTATTTTGTTAGAATTCAATGATTATCTTATATATTTTAATGACATCTAGAAAAAATAACCAATTACATATTTAATAATATTAATTAAAACAAATTTATAGTAATATAATATATTAATTAATAGTGATACATGGAAATGTCCGCATAAAAGGAAGACCCTGTTCATACCAAATTGATGGGTGTTAGAAACCTGCAGTAGTAATATGTATCTTGTGCTTTGATACTTGTAAATTTAGAGATTTTTAAAATCTTGCATAAAATGATGGTACATTATGCCTAATAATTTGTATTTAAGAGTTTTTTTATACATGCTTTATAATATAGTATAGATATATTATATTATTATAAATTTGTTTTAATTATTTTATTAAATATGTAATTGGTTATTTTTCTAGATTTCATTAAAATATATAAGATAATCATTGAATTATAACAAAATACTTATTTTTTGTATATAAAAAAATTATATTATTAAGCCTAAATTAAACAAATTTATAAAAAAATCATTATCACTTTTCAAAATCATCCAAAATCGTACTGTAAATCGACAAAAAAACAAAAACAAAAACAAAAAATAAAATGAAACATTAAAATCGTGATGTATCTCGCTGCATTACGCGAGTACGCTTCTAGTATTTCTTAAAAATTCCTATAATTATATTTTAATAATTTAAAAAGAAGGAGAAAAAATAAAAGCACAATAATGATATATATTATATTGTATAGAAAAATACGATACTAACAGGCTGCACCGCCAGACCACCATAACTACGGTGGTTCATCATCCTAACAAAAACTACCATTCCCGGCCGCCGCCGGTATCTCAAAATGCCATAACCTCCCTACACCATCTTTCAAATTCTTCCGACACAAAAACTCCTCCGCATAAGCCTTCTCCACCTTCCGATCCACATCGTGCAAAAACACGTGCGTCACTCCCCCTTTCTTCCGATTCCTAGCCATCACCGCCGCCGAATAAATCGCCCCCATCCTTCCCGGCGCCGCCGCAAAATAACCCCTCGGAGCATCAATCATTATAATATCCCACTCTTTATCATACACCACATCCGGCAAACCCGTCACTGCTAACTTGCACCGCGTGTTCCCTTTAATATAAGCTTTCCTCGGACCACATTCAGGCTCCGATCGATACGTCTTCATGAGTTCGTCGGCTTCAGAAAGATGCGTCCGGTACTTAACGGTAACGGCTTTGAGATCCGGTGCGTCCTTGATAACCGAATGGACCCATTTGGGATCTTCTTCGAGGAATAAAGTTAGGCCGCCGGGGTTAAAGGAGGACCACATGAGGGAATCATGGCCGAGGCCGAAAACGAGGAAATTGCAGGGAGCGATGGATTTGAGAACGTTGAAGGAGATTGAGATCTCGTCGGCGGATTGTTGGGGGACGGTTTTGGAGGTGGCGTAATGGAGGATGGCGCGGAGTTGCAACGTGGCGGATGCGGATTGGAAGTTGTGGAGGGGGGATCCGGTGCAGATGAGGTGGGTGGTGTCATCGCCGATGAAGGTGAAGATGACGAGGGCGGCGCCGGTGAGGGCGAGGAGGAAGAATGCGATGGAGATTTTCCGGTCAGGGAGGGGTCGAAGATTCATGATGGTTTTTTTTTTTTTTATTTAAATTGGATTTTTGTTTTTTTTTTCTTTTTTTGAGGTTTGTTGGAGGAAGAGAAAAACACGAAACACAAAATGGTTTTGAAGATTTGAAGTATTGAATGGTGATGTTGGTGTGGATGTTGACGGTGGTAGTGTGGCACGTGGCATGTATGGAGTGGTGGGTGATGTCAAGATTTCATTGACTAAGTGGTCGTTTACCAAATGTTTATCCGGTTAAGCGTTTACCAAGTCATTTACCTTATAGATGAAGATGACAATGTCCAAAAATCTTACCCGGTAAGAGCTAAGGTAAGGACCCAGAGTCTTACCCTGGTAAGTGATGGCGAAAAGTCTTACCACGGTTAGCGCTTACCGGGAAAATTGTTGCATACAATACCGTTTTGGTGGACTAAAATCTTACCCGGTAAGTAAGTGATAGTGTTAAATTTTACCCGTAAGCGCTTATCGGGAAAATTGTTGAATACGATACCGTTTTGGTGAACTAAAATCTTACCCGCTAAGTAAGTGATTGTGTTAAATTCTATTGGTAAACACTTATCCTGGTAAGCGTTTGGTAAACGGCCCCTAACATGACCCTGACACAGATATCACATAAAATAGTATTTTTTTATTTTATAATAAAATGTTATATAGTTTGTTTGGTTTGTAGGAATGGAATGGATTAAATTTCGTACATATATCACATAAAATTGTTTTTTTAAAGGCAACAAAAGAGATAAAAAGAGCAGGAAAAAAAGAAAGTCATACAACTAAGAAGGGTCAAAAACAGCGAGATACAGCAAACACAACCCAAAGCCGAAGGGAGCGAAAAGAGGACAAAAAATTCATGAAAAAGCAAACAAACATCAACAATCGAACTAACAAACCAAAGAGAGACCCGAGAGGAAAGAGATGCTCAATTAGGATTTTGGAGCGGAGCCGTCAACCAGCTATCCCAAGGGATAAAATCTTTACAGGAAAGTTTCGAGATTCAATCCACAATTATACACATGAATCTGGACATCATAGAACAAAAATTGGTTTATGTTAATAGTAATTGATAAATAAATAAAGTCTAAAAAGAAAACGTTGAAACTAAATACAATATTAATTATATTTTCTATAGATGAAAGAAATAATGATTATTCATTGAATTTTTTAAAAAAGGAATTACAATTTAATAATCTTAAATTCATATTACCCACTATGACTAGTAATTAATGGAATAGTCGAGAGTCAAGACTTGTTTTATATAAGAGTAAACTACACTTTTGGTCCCTGTGGTTTGGTGTTTATAACACATTTGGTCCCTATAATTTAAAAATTACACTTTAGCCACTACAATTAGTTATTTCGTCTGAATTTGGTCCCTTTGACAAACGTCCGTCTATTGTCAGACGTTAGGGAAGATCACGTGGGTTAGGCGTGAGGGTAAATCAGTCTTTTTAATTAAAAAAAACCTCGTTACCCACACTCTTCCTTTCCCTCCAAATTAAAAACCCCTCGGCCCCTCTCTTCTCTCTCAATTCAGTAAACTCTCAACAATGGTGATATGCGTGTGTGGCTACCCTGCGGTTTTACGAACCTCGTGGACGAACAACAACCCTGGACGAAGGTTTTATTGTTGTTCAAACCCAGTAAGTCGTGTGCTTTCAAACTCTTTTAAAAACCCTAAATCATTCCTAAAAATTTATTATTTTTTGTTTGACAGACTACAAATTGTGGGTTTGTAAGATGGTTTGACAGACCAATGTGTCAACGTGTTATGCAAGTGATTCCTGGGTTGATAAGAAGTAAGAGTATTGTTGATTAACAGTTGAATGAGAAGACAATTGGAGCTCGAAAGTGGAAACTTTTGTTGATTATTAGTTGGGTGTTGTTTATCTTCATTTATTTCAGTTAGAACAAGCTTGATCAAAATGGGATGTTGTTTAGATCGTTTAGGTACTTTTGGGTGTTTTAGTGGTTTTTGTAATGGTTTGTTAGAACAAGCTTGATCAAATTGATGTACTTTTTGAAAAATCTATGTTAATGGAAATTGTTGCATTTTTGTTAATGGAAATTGTTGCACTTTTGTTAATGGAACCGATCAAATCAAACATACATGATAAAACATGGGAAATTGATAAAAACAGGGGAAGTGACAAAAAACAAGCACAATTGTTCAACACAGTGGAACTGATAACAACCAACAAAACCAACCATATATGTGATAAAAATAGGGGAAGTGACCAAAAACAAGCATGAGGTACTTCCTTTTTTTCCTTCCACTCTAACAGTAACTTCTTTTTGCATGAGGTACTTTTTTTCCTTCCACTCTAACAGTAACTTCTTTTTGCATGAGGTACTTCGTTTTTTTCTTGAATGAGTAATTTGTAACACCCCGATTTTCGAAAGGTATCATTTCAAGTTAATAAAGAAATCAACATTTTAAGGGAAAAAGAAGATATAGGATTTTGGGCTTGAATCCTAGATTTTATAGTTTTGTTGGATAAAGGATTCAATTATGAGCCCAACGGTTCTTTCTGGAGCAAAATCGGAGTTAAAACGAAGAAGTTATGGTCAAAACAGTGATCAGACGCGATAAATGGAGATTTTCGGAGGCCGACGGGTTGGTGGGCGACCGTAGGCCGCGGGACCCTCTGGATGGGCATTGAGGAAGCGTGCGGTTTACCTCGCGGCTTCCAAGCCACGGGCCAAACCTCGGGAGTCAATCTGAGGGTTTTATTCGCGATTTTTGGAGATCTAACTTCATTTCCTCATAACTTTCTCCTCCTAGATCCGTTTTTGGTGATTCAAGTTGCCATGGTTTTGTTTTTGGGAGCTCTTCAAGGATATATCAAGATATTGGAAGTCTATTGGAGAATACAAGAGTATTTTGTGGTGGTAAGCTCCTCATCTCTCAAAATGTTAAGCTAAGGCTTGATGATTTCATCCTTTTCCCTTTCATCCTTCAACTTGGGTATGATTTTGATGACTTGTGTAGTGAAGGTGACCGTGTAGATGTGTTGGATCTAAGATCTAGAGATATTTCTCGGAGATTCAAGCCTTCATCAAAGGAGATTCAAGTTTTGGGGGTCAAATATAGATTTAGCCTAAATCTAGCAAGGTGAGTTCAAGTTGATTTGTGAAAACGTTGTACATGCCAAAATGTCCATTTTAAAGTGTTTATGTGTTTTACATGAAATTATCAAATGTTGGGTTATTTGGTAATCTTTGATTATATGAAGTATTTAACTTTATAAACTTTGTAAAACATCCACATTGGGATTTTTGGGCATTTTGATAAAGGTGTCACAAGTGACTATGTTTTGATGATTTATCGCATAAATAGATCTTTGGTCAAATAAATACACTTTTAAATGTTTGTCGGGTTTTATGCATCATTCATGAAATTGGATGTTTTATAACGTACTACTTGCACATTTATGTGAGGTACTTGAAAGAATGCATATAGTCTCATTTTATGATTTTTATTCTTATCAGCAGTTAAACTTGGAAATGCATATTTGAAAATAAATGAGTCTTGAGGACATTTGTCCGGTTTAATAGCCCGTTGTGGAGTTTTGAGTATGATGGCGGTTAATGGGCATCATTTGAGAATTACATGTTTTGAGTGCGTTGATCATTCAATTGGAGTCATGTACTGTTTTAGACTGTAATGCAGTGGATCCATAGGTATATGAGTCGGTCTTCATTATTTTAAAAAGAAAAAGGGCTATTATTTATATGTTGGCACCATAATTAGTTATGGGATCTCGAGGATAATACGGTGAGGGCTCGTGGAGTCCAATACCCGAACCTGCATCCGTGATTTAATTTCTGAGCCTGTTTTTATGGGATAGTCACTTCCTATTTGTAGCTAGTTGAGACATTGGGTCCTCGGGGGCCACTTGGTACGGTTATGTGGGACCAGGTACTAGCCATGGGCCGTAAATGTAATCCTAGCGAATGAGCATGATTAGGTAATCCTCGGGTACCCCCCCCCCCCCACATCTTAGTACGAGTCGGCGAGCTCGTGGCCATGGATTCCTAGTATGGTGAGCTCAATAACTTGGAATGTGGCCTACTTTTGTGTTCCGCCACTAGACTTGGAATTCGGGACTCCCCCGTCATCGAGAGGTGTTCTTTTGAGGTATTTAGTTTTATCCTTGTTTTCGGTGACGCTTTGAGTTTGGGTTATCTCCCTTATGCTATAAGTTTGGAGACTTGAGTTTACTCATATTTTGGTCGTTTGTTTTATAAAGTTACTCAAATTTCATTATTCGAGCATTACCATTATTCTCGTTTGAGTAAGTGTTGGATTGCATTATTTCATGAAAGAATGTTTTGGCGTTGAGGCATCCATCTATAAAATGCATATTATTAGTAAATGAGTTGTTCTCTTATTTTAAAGTAAATCATTTTAAAGTATCATGATTATAAGTTACAATACTTCCATTTTACGTTTTCCTTTATAATCATGATATAAAACTCTTGAACTCACTAGGCGTTAGCCTAACCTTTTTATTTGTCGGCATGTGCATCAGGTTCCACTCCGGGATTAGTCCTAGCGACATTGTGAAGAGATGAGTGCTAGTTGTGTGCTCGAAGAGGTGATTAGCTTGTTGAAGTCTTCCGCACTTATATTGGAGATAGCGATTGGTTTTGGGTTATAGTAACACTCGACTTTAGTTAGTCTTTATGTAAGACTTTAATTAATTGTTGATGGTTCAACCTAGAAATGTATTTCAATTATGGGCTGGTAGTAAGAAATTTTATTATCCTTTAAGGTATTATTGAAAGTTTTTAATTAGTCGCTCTTTCCAAATTTGAGGGTGTTACATAATTAGAGGAGAATTTTCATCAGGAAGTTCCACCTGGTGACTTGTTGTAGGTACCCACATTTATCCTAATCTGCTCTGTGTATACCTCAATCATCTTAGTAGTTGAGTTGTACTTGATCAGATTGATTATATCTTGATCATTTCCAAAGGCTCTAAGTCCAATATCTAGGTTAGATTCAGGGGTAAGAAAATGGTAATACATGGGATAGTTACCAGTGTATCCAAGCTTCTTCACCACGACATTGATCTAATGGACACTAAGCTCATCAACATCAACCAAATCAACATAACTAGTCTTACCTTCAATATACTTCCTTCCAGGTCGTTTTGTAAAAAGCCCACCATAGTGTATCTTCAATGTAATGAGATTAGGGTAATGCTCTGCAATAAAACACCAACAGTAAGCAATATGAGTTCTAATCCTCTATACACTTGAAAAAACACAAGCTTTGTCAAGAATGTACTTACCATAAACGAAATGTAGATCAAAATCTTCAAGGTTTGACATGATAGTCCACATTGCAGGTTGCATTCGATGAAGATGATTTGAAGATGGTGGAGAAGTGGATACGATGAAGAAGGTAAAGGATAGGGACTAAATACAGACAAGGGTTTTAACCTAAAAAGACTGATTTATCCTCACACCTAACTCACGTGATCTACCCTAACGTATGAAAATAGATGGACGTTTGTCAGAGGGACCAAATCCGGATGAAATAACTAATTGTAGTGGCTTGTAACACCCGGAAATTTATAAGGTGAGTAATTTTCCTCTTGTTTTATTTAAATTATGGTTATTTGAGAATATGAGCCTTTTCATGCGTATAATGATCATTATTATATTGAAATGTTTTATGAATTGATATACCATCTTAATCATTTTAAACCTCGCACTCGTAATCGTTTTAGATTGAATTTTGGGTTGTGTTGGGTGTGGCGCGATAGTGCCACGCGATAGTGACACTGTCACTATCGCGGGATTTGTACCGAGACTCGATGGTCTGGAGCGATTGTGACCACGCGATTGTGACCACGCGATAGTGAAAATGTCACTATCGCAGGTCACTCTCGCGGAGAGTGTACCGAGAGTGGGTTAGAGCTCGCGATTGTGACTCGCGATAGTGCCCATGGCACTATCGCCGGGCACTATTGCCATTGGGGTGCAGTGGGTTAAATGAGCATTTTCAGATTTCTACTTCATTTCTCTCAAAACCCTCTCTTCTCTTTGGCGATTTTGGAGAGCCTCAAACCGATTTATTTCTCTCAAAACCCTAACCCTCATAAATACAACTCTTTTTGGTGGTTGGATCTTCACACTTGCAATAACTCCTCTCAAGGTCATCTTCTAGGGTTCATAAAGCTCAACTTCTCATCTCCAAGTCACATCTCCTCAAACTAGGGTTTCCCATTTTCTAGGTTTTGGTCCAAAAACCTAGATTGTGAGTTTACTAAACTTTTTTTAAAACTAGATACACATCATAATCTCTTACTTGTATTATTGTAACATTTCTCAAAAATGTTTATCTCTATGTGTTCAAATATTTGATGGTGGTCTCATGTTTAATATGTTGGGAGATTTATTTAGAGTATCTTGCCATGATCTACTCTAGTTGCCAAATATTTGGGATTTATTGCATGTATACATGTTATTGGCATTTTGGCATGATTTGGGGTATTGTGACATAGTAGATGATAAATTCTACTTGGAATGCCTTCTTGGCTATATTGTATCTAAACATTAGTTATGTTGGAATTTGGGTCTCTTATTGGACTTATGTGTTAGGATGGTAACATTGTACCCATGGATGGTATCAAAATGTGTTGGTTGAAATATACCTCAAGACCTCCTAAAAATTATGTTGGATGAACCAAGTCAGTAGACACTAGGAGGATGTAGTCTTGGGTGCCACCATGATGGTATATGCCTAGACCTCCGCCATTCGGGGAATTTCCTTAGTTGTAGTCCTCGGATGTGCCGGGCCTTTCGGGTGTCTCTTGATAGATGCCATCAAGGTATATCGACTCTTTGGGTGGAACTTGATTGGTGCTATGGGTCTCCCCTATTGACTCCACATTGTTGAACTCTGGTTAACTCCTGATAAGAATTGTAACTGTTCATGCATGCTTATTATTGTTCAACTCACTAGGCTTTTTGGCCTAACACTTGTTTGGTGCCGATGTGTATCTCAGGTTCTAGCGGCGCCTGTTCTAAGCTGGCATAGTTGCTTGGGTGAGAGCTTGGGGAATACTTGCAAATGGACATACTTTTGATAGAAGAAATTTTGGATCCATAGATGACAACCCTTTTGTAATCTCTTTTCTAGTATAGAAATTAGATTAGTTGGTTGTTAATTTTTTGTCCGTTAAATTACAACTATAATTAAACAGGTTTGTATATTTCCCCATTTTTGGGAAGCTCTTGCTTTGGCAGTTTTTTTATACCACATGTCCGTTTTTCGGATTTTTGTTATCCCTATTTTTAGGGTGTTACAAGTTGGTATCAGAGCTTTAGTTTAAGTGAACTAGGTATTGTTTTAGCATATCTAGACTTAAGCTTTAGGCCTTATAGTTTCACTGTCCACTTGGGGTAGGAATCCTAGGTGGGGAGAGCGTTAGGATTACGTAATTACTTTAATTGAAAGTTGTGATGATGGTGACAAGAATTCTTGTGTATGATTCGTTCATAATTTCACTTAGCTAATGCTATTATGAATGCATTGTTACGTGAGCATACTTGGTTTACTATTATTATGATAATTGATGAAGGTATTAGTACGTACATTGAGTTCAGCTCGTTTAGTCTTTTCTCAATCTATTTCTCGTACATGTATGGCAGATTGAAATGGTAAACACTCGAAGTAGGTTACCAAATACACCGGAGGGTCACTTGGATGTTGAGTCTACAGTTGATCGACCTCCTGTGGGCGTAACTACCGAGGGACCTCCCATACCCATAATCTTGGGAGGAGGACCTGAACATATTCCGCGCCGGAACCTCAATGCGAATAATGCCATCATGGAGGAAGTAACCATGGAGACTCGGATTCGGGATAGCATGATGTTGTCCATGAACTCCGCCATGGCCTAACAACAAGAGTTTTTCATGAAGCTTTTAGAAGATCGAGACGCCAGTAACCGACAACCAGAGACAATGGCGGAAAACATTGTTATGGGGTCGGGTGGACCAGTTGTAGTATCGGTTGAAGAACCAGCTGTTGGGAACTGAAGATTTGTTTAAGTATGATTACTGCTGTCAGTACAACATGGTTACTACTGCTGAGACAAGTTACTACTGCTGAGCCAAATTACTACTGCTTGTAGAAATTAATACTGCTAAGCATAGTTACTACTGCTGGTGAAGATTAATACTGCTCAGAGTGTTAATGTTGCTATGACTTAATACTGCTTATGTGATAATCTTGGTAAGACGCGCATATCAAGGTTTGAAGATAATCATGGAAGGTTGAAGATAATCATGGAAGAATATACTGAATATCTTTTATGTTTTGTAATTATCTTTTATTTTCAGTATATGTATAGAATTATTCAGAATAGTTTGTTACACGAGTATAATGAGTTTTTGTTTTGAGAGAGAATTGACCTCAAGATTTACAACCCTAGTTCGAGAGAAGTAGAATTCGTCTTGGTGAGCCTGTTCATCAAGATTGAGGTTTTGTGCGAAAGCTTGTAACTTTAATCATTCAATAAAGTTTATAAGTTGTGATTTCTACTTTACTGTTACATTGATATTTGAATATTAAAGTGTTTTTCCGCAACTTCTTTAATATTGTTTCTGAGTTTCATTATTCTTGTTAAGAATCAGATCCTGACAAGTGGTATTAGAGCTTAGTATTCTCAGAAACCTTCATTCATCATGGACAACACAGTTGAATCAAACAGTACTCTTGTTTCAAAGGTTCCCATGCTCAAGCCTAATGAGTTTGACATGTGGAAAATTAGGATCAAGCAGTACATCCTCCTTACAGACTTTTCTATGTGGGACATTGTTGAGAATGGTCTCTCTGCTGAAGGTAAAATTGGACAAGATGGAAGAAGACCACCTCCAAAAACTGATGCTGAGAAGAAAGTGAGACAATTGGAGATGAAAGCCTTAAGCACCCTGCTTTTGGCCATTCCTAATGAGTATCAACATCAATTTCACCACTGCACTGATGCTCAGATTCTATGGAATGCTTTAGAGAAGAGATTTGCTGGCACCAAGAGCACTAAGAGGAATCAAAGGGATATTCTCAAGCAGCAATATGAGAATTTTACATCTTCAAAGAATGAGTCTATGACTCAAACTTTTGATAGATTCAATAAGTTAATTGGTGAGTTGGCTACTGTTGGAGTCCAGATGGAACAAGATGATGTCAACCGAAAGTTCCTCAGATCTCTTGAAGATGAATGGACCATGTACACTGTTTCATTCAGACAGAATGACAAATTGGAAGAAAAGGAACTGGATGATCTGTACAATGATCTGAGAGTGTTTGAATCTGAGGTGGAAGCAAAGAAGAAGCCTACTAGATATGTTCATAATGCTGCACTCCTTTCAGCATCAACTGATTCTACTGCTAACCCTGAATCAGCCATGGTAACTCCTCTTTAATCAATGATGACTTGGAACAGCTTCATCCTGATGATCTTGAAGAGATGGATTTTAAATGGCAGATGGCCATGCTTTCTATGAGGGTGAAGAAGTTCATCAAGAGGACTGGGAGGAACAACTTCTCCCAAAGAAGAGAAGATGGAACAAGCTTTGATAAGTCAAAGGTGGAGTGCTACAAGTGTCATATGAAGGGACACTTTGCCAGGGAATGCAGAATTGGAGTGACTCACAACAATCACCAACAAGCTGAGACTGGAAACTTCAACCAGAATAGAAACTCTGCTCAAGCTCTTGTTTCTCAACAAGGAATAGGGTTTGACTGGAGTGATCAAGCAGAAGAGTCCATTCAAAATCAAGCTCTCATGGCAGAGGTATTTGATCTTCCAACTGAGGTACTCTCTAATCTCTGTTCTCAAACTTGTATAGACACTGTTAAAAGGTACAAGGATCACAACCAGAGTATGAGTGATGACCTTAAGAGGTTAGAAAAGGATAGAAAAGACTATGTGAAAATTGTTGAGAGGTTTGAGGAACAAATTAAAGGTTTCCAAGCCAATGAACTTCAACACACATATGATACAAATTACTGGAAGTGGGAGAAAAATGAGCTAGAAATCCAACTGACAAAGTCTAGAGAGGAGAATGAAAAGTTGAGAGGAGAGCTAGCCAAGGTTAAGCTGGATGTGGAAAAGTTTTCATATGTTTCTAAAGCTATGGATTCAATTCTAAAGGTCCAAATCCATGATAAGCTTAAACCAGGAATTGGGTACAATACCACACCACCACCATACAACAACAACTACATCCCTCCTAAATCAGACTTGCTAGAGACCAAGGATAGGAAGGACTTGCATGAGGGAGACACTAAGATAGATCCTTTAGATGAAGTAGTTGTTAAGGACAAGACTGAGAAAGAAGCTGGTAAGAGTAAGGATAATACTGTGAGTGGTGAGATTCCCTTAGAAAATAACATTCTTACCAATGAGGGTGGTGGAAGGGATTGGATCAAATCTGATGACGTAGAGAAGACTGAGGGAAAGTCTAAAAAGGTCCATTACAAGCAGACTACAGTTGTGAATCCTGTTCTTTGCAAACAGTGTGCAGGTAATAAGTCTGAGCCCCTAAAACATGATAAAAGGAGGGGCAATCAAAGAAATTGGAATAATCAGTGGGCTCAGAAACAAGGAGTTGATATGAGTAGAATCATCAGACCAAAACCTTGTTTCATATGTGGCAAAATGAACCATCTTGCCAAGCACTGTTATTTTAATCCTATTAACCAAAGGATAAATTTTCAAAGATCTGTGCAAAAACCCTTTGGTTATAGGAAGGATGAAAGGAACCATGTGGCTAAGAAACCTGTTAAATCTAAAAGCCACATGACGAAAAAGACTGTAAAAGAGAGTGTCAAGATGTGGGTTCCCAAAAGCACTAAAACTGTTAGTACTGCTACCA
Source organism: Arctium minus (assembly GCA_954870635.1). Lineage (NCBI taxonomy): Eukaryota > Viridiplantae > Streptophyta > Magnoliopsida > Asterales > Asteraceae > Arctium > Arctium minus. Next base: position 23,176,992 of record OX941084.1, read on the forward strand.
CAAATAGTGCTGCTAACAAAGATAGTGCTGCCAGAAGCAATACTGTTGTTATCAATGTTAGTGTTGCTGAGAGTATTAGTACTTCTAAAACTAACATTGTTAGTACTTCATCAGATGTTAATACTGCTAACTCTGTTAGTACTTCTAAAATTAGTACTGCTTCTAGTGTTTGTGCTTCTAGACCAATCATCTTGACAAAGTACTCCAGTAAAGAGTATTCTAAATTTAAAAATCTCATAAAAAAGGAGTGTAAGTACTTTGATGAGAAAGGGAGGCCCAAGACTACTTTGGCTTGGGTTCCCAGTCAATACTAATTGATTTATCTTATGTGCAGGGCAACCAGCAGCTCAAGGGAAAGAGCATTTGGCATGTTGATAGTGGTTGCTCTAGGCACATGACAATGAACATGGTTTGCCTCAAGAATTTCAAGAAAATTGATGGAGGGCATGTTGCCTTTGGTAATACTCCAGATGGAGGTAAGATTAGTGGTAAGGGAGATGTAACAAAAGGTAAGATGACCTTTGAAGATGTTTACTATGTTGAGCAGTTAAGGTACAACCTGTTAAGTGTATCACAGGTTTGTGACAAAAAGCAAAGTAAATTATTCACTGATTCAGAATGCATTATCCTTGCTCCTGGATTCAAGGTAGTTGAAGAAAAGATGATACTACTAAGAACTCCAAGAAAGGATAATGTCTATTGTTTGAATATGGAAACTGTTTCAAATAATTCATCCTTAAACTGTCTTGTTTCAAAAGCCTCTTTGGATGAATCATCACTTTGGCACAGAAGGATGTGTCACATGAACTTTAAAACAATGAATAAACTTGTTAAAAACAACCTTGTAAGAGGTCTGCCTTCAAAAGTGTTTTCATGTGATGATCATTGTGTTGCTTGTCCCGAAGGCAAACAACACAAAACTTCTCATAAGTCCAAAGAGTTGAACACAATTTCTTCTTCTCTTCAGTTGTTGCATATGGATCTGTTTGGTCCTACAAATGTCATGAGTATAGGTAAGAAATCATACTGCTTAGTTATTGTTGATGATTACTCTAGATTTACTTGGGTGTATTTTCTAAGGACTAAGGATGAGACAAGTGGACTGATCAAATCCTTTATTCTAAGAATTGAAAACCAAACAAATCAAAAGGTAAAAGTCATTAGGTCAGATAATGGTACTGAATTTAAAAATCTTGACCTAAACACCTTTTGTGAGGAAAAAGGAATTGAGAGGCAATACAGTGCTCCTAGGACTCCACAACAAAATGGTGTTGCTGAGAGAAGGAATATGACACTGATTGAGGCTGCTAGATCTCTGTTAGCTGATTCAAAACTTCCAATTACTTTATGGGCTGAAGTAGTTAATACTGCTTGATATGCCCAAAACAGAGTTCTATTAGTTAAGCCTAAGAACAAGACACCATATGAGCTTTTAAATAAAAGAAAACCATTTATTGGTTTTTTCAAACCTTTTGGGTGTCCTTGTACCATTCTCAATACCAAAACTCACTTAGGAAATTTTGATAGCAAAGCAGATGATGGTTTTCTTGTTGGTTACTCATCTCAGAGTAAGGCCTACAGAGTGTTTAATTCTTCTTCTAGAATAATTGAGGAAAGTGACAATGTCAAATGCAATGAGAACTCACCAAATCCTATTGGTTCAGGTCCTCAGTGGTTATTTGACATTGATTCACTAACTAACTCTTTGGGTTTCAGTAGTGATGATCATGCAGGATCAGGAAGTAGAGGATCAGGGGATGAACAAGTACAAGATATTATTCCTCAGTCTGTGATCTTTCCCATACCTACAATGAACCCTGTTGAAATCTGTGAAACAGAGACTGTTACTGAACCAATTCAGAGTGAAGAAGAAAGAAGAGATGAGGAGAATCCAGAGCATGAAGAGCCATAAGTAGCTGATGAGATCCCCTCAGCTGACTTAAATGACTCCAATTTAGATGTGGGAATTAATGAAGAACCTAGTCATCAGACAAGAACTCAGAAGAATCATCCTCCTGAGCTGGTAATAGGAGACATCACTTCTCCTATGATGACTAGGAATCAAAGCAGACTTCAAGATTTGCAGGATCAGCAGCATACAGTACTCTCTTGCTTTCTATCTCAGATTGAGCCTAAGAAGGCTTATGATGCAATGAAAGATTCAAGTTTGATAGAAGGCATGCAAGAAGAGTTGCTACAGTTTAAATTGAAAGATGTTTGGGACTTGGTGGACCTTCCAAAAGGTCATAGAGCAATTAGCACCAAGTGGATTTTCAGAAATAAAAAGGATGAGAGAGGAATAGTAATCAGGAACAAAGCAAGGCTAGTGGCACAAGGGTACACTCAGGAAGAAGGCATAGACTATGAGGAAGTCTTTGCTCCAGTTGCACGGGTAGAGGCAATTAGGCTGTTTCTAGCCTATGCCTCATATATGAAGTTCAAGGTATATCAGATGGATGTGAAAAGTGCCTTTCTATATGGAACAATTGATGAAGAAGTATACGTCTGTCAGCCCCCTGGATTTGAAAATCCATTATATCCTGACAGAGTATACAAACTTAAGAAAACACTCTATGGTCTACATCAAGCCCCAAGAGCATGGTATGATACTCTGTCTACCTATCTCTTGGAAAATAGGTTTGAAAGGGGAATCATTGACAAGACCCTTTTCATTAAAAGAAGTAAGAAGGACACCCTACTTGTTCAGATGTATGTGAATGACATCATATTTGGATCCACAAAAGATCATATGTGTAGAGACTTTGAAGAGTTGATGCACAAGAGCTTCAAAATGAGTTCAATGGGTGAACTCACTTTCTTCCTTGGGCTTCAAGTGAAACAGCAGAAAGATGGGATTTTCATAAGTCAATCAAAGTATGTGAAATACATCCTAGATAAGTATGGTTTATCAGACTCAAAGCCAGCAAGCACACCAATGGAAACACACAAACAGATCACTGCTGATCTCGAGGGAGAGGATATTGATGTCCATCTTTATAGATCAATGATTGGATCTCTCATATATCTCACAACCTCAAGACCAGATATCATGTTTCCAGTGTGTGTGTGTGCCAGATTCCAAGTCAAGCCAAAGCATTCACATCTTCAAGCAGTTAAGAGGATTTTCAGATACTTAAGAGGGCAACCTAGATTAGGTCTTTGGTATCCTTATGAATCTAATTTTGACTTGATTGCATATTCAGACAGTGACTTAGGTGGTGCTAATATGGATAGAAAGTCTACTTCAGGAGGATGTCATCTTTTGGGTGCAAGACTAGTTTCTTGGTAGTGTAAGAAGCAAACCACAATGTCCTTATCCACAACAGAAGCTGAGTACATTGCTGCTGCAAGTTGCTGCTCTCAGGTTCTATGGATTCAGAATCAAATGCTGGACTATGGGGTAACCTTTCTTCACACTCCAATCCTCATTGACAATAGCAGTGCTATTAGCATTGTTAACAATCCAGTCAAGCACTCCAAAACAAAGCACATTGAAATCAGGTATCACTTTATTAGAGACTGCAATGAAAAGAAGCTTATTCAAGTTGCTAAAGTTCATACTGATAACCAGTTTGCTGATCTATTCACTAAAGCTTTTGATGTGGGTAGATTCACTTTCTTGGTCACAAGTGTGGGCATGATCAACTCTGAATGAGATCATGTTTAAAAAGTGTTTCTATACCTGTTATTTGTTTATTTTTTTTGGTGCTACTAATCATCTTTCTCAGGAAGTTTATTGCCTTGCTCAGACTAACACAAGCTTCAACAGTGTAAGTATCGTTAATACTGCCAGTGCAGTTTTAATACTGCCAGTGCAAAGTTACTACTGCAGGTTCATTATTACTACTGCTAGTCTGAGTTACTACTTCAGGTATGTGTTACTACTGCTAGTTAGTTAATACTGCTAGTTGGTTACTACTGCTCTCAGTTAATACTGCGAGTGGGTTAGTACTGCTTTAACTGAAATTAGGGTTAATACTGCTTCTTTCCTGAATTCTATAAATACCCTCTTTGCCCGCCACAAAGCTCACAACGACTCTTTGAATACTGTTCGTCTTCTCTCTAACTCTTTTCTCTCAAGCAACCAGTGTGTTTCAGTCAAGAATCCTCAAGCCAGATGGCATCCATGGCGTTTATTGATGAACACAATGAGATCGCAATGCTTCAAAAGCCTAAGCAGGCTGCTGGATTCCATCAAATAGTTGATTTTCTCAAGTCCAGTCATATAGCTCATGCTCTTACAGTGTCACCACCAATTTACATCGAGCACCCGAAGCAATTTTGGGCCAATGCCACCGCAGTTACTGAAAATGGTGTGCAGTGTATCAAGACAAGGGTGTGTGACAAACCCTTGACAATCTCTGAAGAGGTCATTCGCATCAGTCTACGACTAGACGATGCCTCAGGTATTACCTCTATCTCTAATGAGGATTTGTTTTCCAATCTCACAAGAATGGGGTATGAAGGCCAACTGGGTGTTTTCAAATTTTACAAGGCTAACTTTTCTCCCCAATGGCGTTTCTTTGTTCATACTCTTATGCACTGTATTTCTCGAAAAACTACTGGATGGAGTCAGTTCAGTAGTACCATTGCTTATGCTTTGGTCTGCTTGTCCACTGCCAGAAAGTATAATTTCTCACAAATGATTTTCAATGACCTTGTGTCAAACTTGGATAATAAAAAGAGTTTCTATATGTATCCAAGATTTGTCCAGGCAGTTATCACCTCTGAATTGACGGATATGCCTCAGTCTAATGCGGTATATGTACCTAAAATCCCCAAGGGCAAGGTCTTTTCAAATATGAAAAGATCTGCCAAGGACTCGGAAGGAGTTGACACCCCATTGTTCTCTACAATGATGGTGGTGTCCCACAACCAAGAAGGTATGGCATCAGGGTCAAGGCCCTCACTAGATCATCCCACTGATAGCCAAACCCAACCTTCAACCACTATATCACTCTCTCAGTCCCTTGTTCTTAAGCCAACCCCAGTTATATCCAAAACTTATACTAAGAGAAAGGTACACAAGGCTCCTTCCCTTGTTGTACCTCCTACAAACCCAGAACCTCAAAGCCCTCTAATAGAGCATTCTCCATTAGAGAATATCCATAGGGAAACCACTGGGGTGTCTCCCAACCCCAAGGACGTGCTCACTAAGGAGATGCATGAGCATGTGGGTGAGAAGGCTGCCACTACTCCTGCTAGCACAGAGGAGGCCAGTGGTAACATCACTAAGACCTTCCCCACGACAACTTTGAATGAGCAATCATTAAAAGGTCCCGGGTGCCCAGAAACCAAGGGAATAGGTGGTGCTTCAGTCTGGATGGAGATCCCTATTAAACATTCCAATGATCCCTCAAAAGGGGGTAACACTCCTGGAGAAGATGAGGATAGATATGACTACCAGGAATTGATTTCTGCCATATCCAACATGGAAACTGAACTGGATTCTCACAAGAAGGTTGTAAATGAACTCAAGAAAGTCATCATCAACCAGTAAGAAGAAATCAGCACCTTAAAGAAGTTGGTTAAGAAGGTGGTTCAAAGAAGGTCAAAGCAAAGATTTGAGCTCAGAAGAAGGAACCCAGTGGATGATGCTCACAAAAAGGGGGAGTCAGAAGCTGAGGTCAACATGGAGAATGCTAAGAATAAGGGGGAGAAACATGGAGATGAGGGGGAGTTTGCTGTACAAGCAGTAGAAACAGAATCAGTGTTTGAAAAAGCAGCAGTTACAGAGAAAGCAGTAGAAACAGAATCAATGTTTGAGAAAGCAGCTGAAACAGTTAATGCTGCTGAAATAAATGAAGCAACAGAAATTGTTCAAGAGGTATTAACTGACCTCCTTAGCAGAAATTTGGAAGAAATTGAGATAGCTGAAGCACTAATCAAGGCTAAACATAACACTCCTAAGGTCACTTCAAAGACCAAAGGAGTTGTCATCAAAGACAATGTTGAGGTTATCAAGAAAGCTAGTGCTGATAAGGTAGCAAGCAAGGACAAAGGCAAAACCAAGATAGTGGAATCTGACCAACCACTTAAAAAGCAAAAGTTGATTGAGTCAGATGAAGCTTTGGCTAAGAAAATTCAGGCAGAACTTGAGCAAGAAGAAAAAGATCAAGTGGAAAAAGATAGGGAGATAGCAAGAGCTCTAGCTGCAGAGCTTAATGAAGTATATCAAAAGAGTTTGGCTACAGAGATGGCACAGAAGGAAACTGCACTTAAAAAGAAGCCTGTAATGATCAAAATGAGTGCAAAGAAGAGGCAACCTTCACAGGCCTACCTTGGCACTCAAGAGAGAAAGAAGATGATCACTTTCCTCAAAGGTGCTGTGGGAGTCAAAAAGGAAATGTTCACAAAAATGTCATTTGATCAAATCAAAGGTTTGTATGAGGCAGAGATGACTAAGTTACAAGGAAATGACCAAGCAAGAGTTGAAGTGGAAAAGAAGATGAAATAGAGGCATGACATTCAAATACAAAAACCCTTTCCTGATGATCAAGAAACTCAAAGGAAGGAAGCTACTCTAGGTGAAAGTTTGAAGACATTGAAAAGAACAAAAATGATGGCAAGAAGAAAACCAGCTAAGAAACCTAGAGTGGATGAGGAAGAATCTGAGAAAGAACAGAAGGTAGCTGAAGAAGAAGGGGCACCTAAGTCTGATGAACAGGAAGCTCAATCTCAGAAAGAACCATCCAGTACTTCTGATGTGAATATGTACATGGTGGGGATGGAAAAAGTGCCTGAGCCTATAACAGCTGAATCGGTTGGTGTCAAGCCTCCTGAGATTATTCACTGGGATACCATGGAAGTAGATGGAACGGAGTATATCAGGCTTAAGAGGAAAGATGACAAGTTTGAAGTGTATCCTACTTGGGCCAAGATTGTAAGAGTATGCTCCAGATCTGATTTAGAGGAAATGTTTGAGGTGGGGATGAAATTATATGCTGATAAGCTGAAAACTCCAGAGATACCAGTTACAAAACTTGTGATGGAATATCTATGCATGTTGTTCAAGCCAGAGGAAGTTCAACACGTTATCAAAAATGTTTTCAAAACCATTAACAACCGGACTCTGTATGAAAGAAGTGGAGTATATGCACTTGCTATGGATACAAATCACATTGAATACTTCTTAGTGGATAGAGTTTACAACCATAGCAGGCTAAACTACCGAGGGACCTCCTGTGGGTGTAACTACCGAGGGACCTCCCATACCCATAATCTTGGGAGGAGGACCTGAACATATTCCGTGCCGGAACCTCAATGCGAATAATGCCATCATGGAGGAAGTAACCATGGAGACTCGGATTCGGGATAGCATGATGTTGTCCATGAACTCCGCCATGGACTAACAACAAGAGTTTTTCATGAAGCTTTTAGAAGATCGAGACGCCAGTAACCGACAACCAGACACAATGGCGGAAAACATTGTTATGGGGTCGGGTGGACCAGTTGTAGTATCGGTTGAAGAAGCAGCTGTTGCGAACTAAAGACTTGTGTAAGTATGATTACTGTTGCCAGTACAACATGGTTACTACTGCTGAGACAAGTTACTACTGCTGAGCCAAATTACTACTGCTTGTAGAAATTAATACTGCTAAGCATAGTTACTACTGCTGGTGAAGATTAATACTGCTCAGAGTGTTAATGCTGCTATGACTTAATACTGCTTATGTGATAATCTTGGTAAGACGCGCAGATCAAGGTTTGAAGATAATCATGGAAGGTTGAAGATAATCATGGAAGAATATACTGAAGATCTTTTATGTTTTGTAATTATCTTTTATTTTCAGTATATGTATAGAATTATTCAGAATAGTTTGTTACACGAGTATTCTGAGTTTTTGTTTTGAGAGAGAATTGACCTCAAGGTTTACAACCCTAGTTCTAGAGAAGTAGAATTCGTCTTGGTGAGCCTGTTCATCAAGATTGAGGTTTTGTGTGAAAGCTTGTAACTTTAATCATTCATTAAAGTTTATAAGTTGTGATTTCTACTTTACTGTTACATTGATATTTGAATATTAAAGTGTTTTTCTGCAACTTCTTTAATATTGTTTCTGAGTTTCATTATTCTTGTTAAGAATCAGATCCTGACACCAGCGGATAATGGGAACAAGACGAAGACCAAGGGGTGCACTTACAAGGCGTTTCTGGGGTGTCACCCTAAAGAGTTTGCGGGTTCAGATAACCCGGTGGCTTGTATGTATTGGCTCAAAGAGGTAGATATGGCCTTTGAGTCTAGTGAGTGTGATCCCTCTCAATGGGTTAAGTTTTCTTCTTAACTACTTCGGGGAGAGGCTTTGATTTGGTGGAATCTCACTCGATCCGCCCTCACTCCTGAAGTTCTGGCTAAGTTAACTTGGCCGGTGTTCAAAGAGAAGATCATGGATAAATATTGTAGTGAGCGTTCGTTGGACAAGCTGGAGCGGGAGTTCCGAGATCTGAAGAAGGGGACTCTGTCCATTGTCGGATACTCCAAACTCTTTTTGGAGAAACTGAATTTGGTGGGACATCTGGTCCCCGATGAGAAGTCGAAGATTAAGGCTTATCAGCAAGGTTTACCGGCCGAGATGCGAACGAAGGTGAGAAATGCTAGGGGATTAACTTTGCAAGAAGTCATCGAAGAATCTTTGTTAATTGAGGACGACATCAATGCGGAGAAGGAAGAAAGAAGACAAGTTGGTGAGAAACGAAAGTGGGAAGGGCCATCTGGGCCATTTCGTCAATCATGACCGTTTGTAAGCGGGAGAGCGGCTAATCATCGTCGGGAGGATCGGTGGTGCCACAAGTGCAAGTCCAAGCACTCGGGCCCATGTGCTACAAGAACCTACACGGGTCCGGTAGGATGTGCTAAGTGTGGCAAGAAGGGTCACACAAATAGGGAGTGTCCCATCCGGGGGCCAGTGTGCTTTGAGTGCCAAGAGTCGGGGCACATGAAGAGGGATTGCCCGAAGCTAGTAGGAGGAAATGGTAGAAATTATGTGGGTTCGACGGCTAGAGTCGAGCAACCACCAAGGGCGCCAAGTCGATCTTTCTGGATGACTACCGAGGAGGCAAAAGAGACCACTGATGTTGTTTCGGGTACGTTCCTAGTAAACTCCTTGCCAACTCGTATTTTGTTTGATTCGGGTGCTACATGTTCCTTTGTATCGGAAGTTTTCTGTAAACAATTTTTCACTCCTATTAGTGTTCTTCCCGATGCGTTAGTGGTAGAAATAGCTAATGGAGACCAAGTAATCATTCGAGACCGATTTTGTGATTGTACTTTAGAGATTGATGGGAATCCTTTCGGAATAGATTTACTACCTATGGCTATAAGAGGGTTCGATGTAGTTATAAGGATGGATTGGTTAGTGAGGCATAGGGCTGACATATTTTTCTCTAAAAAGATGATCCAAGTGCCGTTGCCGGAAAATGGTGTGGTTACCATTTATGGGGAGAAAGGAGAGAGGAGTAATCCCATCATTTCATCTCTCAAGGCTCGCAAGTTTCTAGCGAAGGGTTACCCTTCGTACCTGGCCTATGTGGTGGATGCAAAGAAAGAGAAGAAGTTGGTAGAAGATGTGGAGGTGGTGCAAGATTATCCGGACGTCTTCCCGGAAGACTTACCCGGGTTTCCACCGGAGCGTCAAGTGGAGTTTCAAATCGACCTCACTCCGGGAGCAGCTCCGATAGCCCGTGCTCCATATCGATTGGCACCGACGGAAATGAAAGAGATGATGACGCAACTACAAGAGTTGTTGAAGAAGGGCTTCATTCGACCGAGTTCGTCACCTTAGGGAGCACCGGTATTGTTCGTGAAGAAGAAAGATGGATCCATGCGGATGTGTATCGACTACCGAGAGCTAAACAAAGTCACGGCGGAAAGGTTGTACCAAATAGATGATTATGTGAGATACTGTGCTTGGAAAGGTTGTACCAAAGCATTAAGAAATTGTAAATTAAGTGATTTGCTTTAATTAGTTGTACATTGTGCTTAAAATGTTGTAATTAAGAATTTTTTATGTCGTTTTTATAATATAGTATAGATATAGATATAGATTAATAGTGATACATGGAAAGTTCTGCATAAAAGGAAGGCCCTGTACATACCAAATTGGTGGGTGTTAGAAACCTGCAGTAGTAATATGTACCTTGTGCTTTGATAGTTGTAATTAAGAGATTTTTAAAATCTTGCATAAAATGATGGTACCTTGTGCCTAATAATTTGTAGTTAAGAGTTTTTTATCTGTACTTAATTAAAACTAGAAGTGTACTCGCGCAATGCCGCTAGATACATCACGATTTTAATGTTTCATTTTATTTTTTATTTTTTTTATTATATACTAGAAACGTACTCGCGCAATTCAACGAGATACATCACGATTTTAATGTTTCATTTTATTTTTTTGTCGATTTACAATACGATTTTGGATGGTTTTGAGAAAGTGATAATGTTTTTTTATAAATTTGTTTAATTTAGGCTTAATAATATAATGTTTTTTATATAAAAAAAATTAAGTATTTTGTTAGAATTCAATGATTATCTTATATATTTTATTGACATCTAGAAGAAATAACCAATTACATATTTAATAATATAATTAAAACAAAATTATAGTAATATAATATATTAATTAATAGTCATACATGGAAATGTCTGCATAAAAGGAAGGTTCTGCACATACCAAATTGGTGGGTGTTAGAAACCTGCAGTAGTAATATGTATCTTGTGCTTTGATACATGTAAATTAAGATATTTTTAAAATTTTGCATAAAATGATGGTACTTTGTGCCTAATAATTTGTATTTAAGAGTTTTTTATCTGTGTTTTATAATACAATATAGATTTAATTATGCTGAAAGTTATTTTAGGGGAGTTAAATTGGGAAATGATTTTAGGAGAGTTAAAATGGTTAGAGATAATGATTGAAAGTTAATAAATAGCATTAAATATAGTACATACAGCTTTAATAGTTGTTTTTTAAGTAATTAGCATTAAATAGCGGTACATTAAGCTTTAAGACTTGTTTTTAAGAGTTTTTTATACCATCTTTATAATATAGTATAGATACAGATATATAAGATGATCATTAAAATATATAAGATGATCATTGAATTCTAACAAAATACTTAATTTTTTTATATAAAAAATTATATTATTAAGTCTAAATTAAACAAATTTATAAAAAAAAAATTACCACTTTCTCAAAACCATCCAAAATCGTACTCTAAATCGACAAAAAAATAAAATAAAACATTAAAATTATGATGTATCTCGCTGCATTGCGCAATTAGGCTTCTAGTATTTTAGTAAAAAAAATGTTATAACTAAAGTAGGTGAAACTTGTTGAACTATATAATAAAAATAGAAAATAAAAAATGAAACCATTTATTGGATTGTCATGCTCACATGATGCATCCTCCATAAATGCTTTTTATATTAAAAATTACTATATTCTCGTAGTTTCTTATTAATATAACCATGATATCCGATGAAATATAAACATTTTTTTATGGAAGTTCGTTATAAATTATTCCTTTTATTTTTTGCAAAAAGTTTGTAACCGATAACATTCGAGCTTATCTTTTTAAGGTCTTTTTGTTTATTAAATTTAACCTCTTACGCTGAGTTCTCGAGTTTTTTTAGTACGGTAGGCTTTGCTTGCAACTTGTTAGAGCGAAGGTTAAGTTGGAATCAGTGGTTGTACTAGGGATGACCTTAGATTTGTGAGAGGTATCTCTATGCTTGGGGTCTCGTTAGAGAGTCTCGTAGTGAAGGTTATCCTTAGGATTGTTCTTAACCAGTGTATTTTTTTAGTCAGAGGACCCAGAGAGGGACGTGAGGCCGATGGTGTACCTTGCGAATACTCTGAATTAGCCGGACGACGACCCTCCATGAACCTTGAGAAGCAAGGAATAGTCAAAGGGTTGAGGTGCGTCAAGTCATTCGCTTAAACTTTTGAGTGGAAGGCTGTGGAAAAATGAGTATCACCTATGAAGGTGATGGATTCCCTTCTCGTGATGATAACTGCGAGGATGCTTTGCGAGCATCGGCAGTGAAGAGACTGATGTTATTTGGCCAAAAGGTCCAAATTATGAGATGGCAAGCTTTTGGTGGGTTCAGACTTTGTTAGAAATGCTTCATGCCTTGAGAAGTTTAGCGGATCACTCTCGAATGGTATATCTGAGTCAAGATTTCGAGGACAAAATCATTTTCAAGGTGGGGAGGATTGTAACACCCGAAATTTTTGGTAATTCTAGTTCACGTCTTTTCCCTCCTAAATCCTTCCTTAGGAGTTTAATTATTTGGCATGTTCCCCTTCCGTGTTGTGGATCGAGTTAGGGGTGTCTTGGACTCGAAAGGTCATTTTTCGGAGCTCGGGAAAGTCGGGGCGATAGTGACAAAAGTCACTGTCGCCGTGTCATTCTCGCGAGGAAGGTACCACCTGCGGTACACTCCAGGCGATAGTGCCATGCGAGAGTGACCAGGGTCACAATCGTTAGGCATAGTCGCCAGTAGGGGAGTGCTCGCGGTACACTCCGGGCGAGAGTGCCCTGGGCACAATCGTCGAACACTATCGCGGTCAACCCCTAGTCATTTTAAATGTCGAAATTTTAGCCTGTTTCATTTGTTATCTCCACCCACTTCACTCTTCTCTCCCAAGAAACGAACCCTCACTCTAAAAATCTGATTTTGGAGCCTCCAAGGTGCATTCCCGTGTTTTGTAAGGAGACTCTTCACATTTAAGTGAGAATTTGGAAGCAAGGGTGAGAGACTCTCCATTTTATCTCATTTCAAGAATTTCTAAGTTCCTAGGGCTTCATCAAAACAACTTCCATCTTTGAAGAGCTTGAGTTTGAGGTCATATTAGTAACCCTAGAAGTTTATTGTTGGTGAATACAAGTGGTGAATAAGGTAATCTTCTTTCTTCCTTCTCCTAAGAAGTTAGGGTTTTGTCATTTTTCTATTCTTTTCCTTTGTGTTAGAACTTGGTGTGATTTGGAAGTATTTGTGGTTAAGGATCTTGTAGAAAGCTCGAGGCTAGGACTTAGAAGGTTTCAAGTCTTCATCCAAGGAACTAAAGCTTTAAGGGTAAAACCTAGATTTAGTCTAAATCTAGCAATGTGAGTTCTAGTAGCTTTACAAAGCTATATACATGTCAAAATATAAATGTTTTGGGTTTTACACAAAAAATTATGTGCTCACTTGATATACAAATGGGTTTTGATGGTTTTGGTATTCTTGAGCATATTGGGTTGTTAAATGTTTATAAATAATTTATAAAGTGATATTGGGCGTTTTGGCCACCAAAGTTGGATGTTGATCTGTAACACCTCAAAATTCTTGAGTAAGCTCCGCAACCCTTTATATCACCTCCTTAATTTAAATAAATTTGTAGAGTTCCTATCTTTTAGGGGTCGTCTCGTTGAGTCACCACTTCTTTTAGTACGCGTGTCTACGATTTAGACCTTTGCACCGTATGTGTATATGTGCCAAGCGTAATGCTTTGTGTGTGTGCATGAATATATCGAATGTATATGAGTTCATGTGTATATGTATATAGATAATCACCTATGTTTAATGTTTCAAAAAAAAAGATCGAGTTTGGGATCATGAATGCTTAAACCAATTGCAATGGTAGATCTCTCGTATATGAACCGCGTGTGCTAAAAACAAGATTTTTGTAGGATCGAGGGGGTAACCGGCGACTCTGCCCGACGACAATGCCAGGGGCATAGTCGCATGGTCAATGTCGCACACAACCATGAAATCGACCAAACATTACAGTAGGTGGGGGATGGGGTGCGACTATGCTCGGCGACAATGCCAAGGGCATAGTCGCATGGGCATTGTCTCCCGTGGGGGCACGACTTCTGTTTTGAGGTCGATTTAGAGGCCAAAATCATATCACTTTCCATCTTATCAGCCATAGATCGATCTCTCTCAACCCTTGGGCGATTTTCCTCTCTTCTTTTCTCCCATCCCTCCTCATTTATTGCTACCAAGAAACCCTAGCATTTAGTGCTCTCAAAAGGGTTGTTGGGGTCAAGTAATTACTCCTTAGGGTTGCTAAAGCTTCAAGATAATCAAGTCCACCTCAAGTTTACTTATCCTAGGGTTTTCTCTTTACAAACCCTAGTTGGTGAGTTTCTCCTATAAATCTCTATACACCTACTTGTATGTTTACTTTCTACTTGGAATTCTTAATCTACATGCTTGGATGCTTGGCATACATATACGGGTGTTATTCGGTCGGTTAAATCGGTTTTCGGTTTATTTGGTTCGGTTTAATCGGTTTTCAAGCTTTTTAAAAACTAACCGATAACCAAACCAAATAAGGTTCGGTTTATTCGGTTTCGGTTTATTCGGTTTCGGGTTATTCGGTTCGGTAACCGGTTAAACCGAATAAGGATTTATATTTTTTCGTTGAACATTTGCTCAAATAATGTTTTCAAATCAAGTGTCCGTTGCTTATAATATATAATTGTATCATACATTCATACTCAACAACTGACTTATATTAAGTAAAATACACCATCTATCAAAACTTATTTCTACCATATGACATTATTTTTCTTCATGCGACGATGTAATTCAAGCATAAAATGTAATCTAATAATAAAACATTATCTACTTTCAATAAAAAAACATTATATATCAATAAAATATGTAAAATAATAATAGTATAACATGTCTTAGGTTTATTTTTTATAAACATGCAATATATAAAATATTAGTAGAATGTGTTATTCGGGTTATTCGGTTTAACCGAATTAGGAAAAAATTAACTGAAAACCGAACCGAATAAGGATCCTTATTCGGTTAACCGAACCGTTTAACCCGAAAACCGAATAACCCGAAACCGTTTAACCCAAATTTCATTTGGTTCGGGTGGATTATTCGGTTTCGGTTATTTTTGACACCCCTACATACATATAGATATACACACATATCATTATTTATGAGTTTGACCCATTATTCAGGGTTTAATGGAAATTGGTGGTACTAGTACCATAACCTTTTAAAGTGATCATTCATTAATTACATCTTTATGGAAATATAATGGATATATCGTTTGTGTAACACTCGGAAATTCTCAAGGTAAGTATTTGTTTTCCTTTAATTCATTAATTGTGCCTATGTGAATATATGAGCCTTTGGACGCTAAATTGTCGTAGAGCATATCTGTTTTATCGCCATTTCTAATTAAGGTTATGCTGGTACTAGTTGGGAGCTTAGACGTGTGAGGAACCTGTCAAAACAGCAGGCTCACTGTGTTCGGCGACAATGCCGGCGACAATGCCCTTGGGCAAAGTCGCGGTGGCAAAGTCGCGGTGGGGGAGGTGCCCGCGGTACGCTCTCGGCGACAATGACCCTCGCGATTGTGACCTTGGCATTCTCGCCCGTCATAATCGCCGACGTGGTACCGAGAGGTGTAGGAACTCGGAGACTATGCCCGCGACAATGCCACATGGCAAAGTCGCCGGGCAATGTCGCCCGCGACGTCCAGCCTTCTGTTTTTAACCCAAATCTGATGCCTCACTTCTCACTTATTCATTTGAAATCGGGAACTCTCTCATTTGGGCGATTTTTGGGGGTTTCACACACTCACACATTTATTGCTAGAGTTTGGGGTTGTTGGGGTGATCCTCGGCTCATAAAGTCTCATCAAAGTGTATTTATTGAAGGTCTTCATCAAGTTCTCATCTCAATCATCATCAAGTCTCATTTTCTCAAAACTAGGGTTTCATCTTTTTCTAGGTTTTGTTCAAAAACCTAGATTTTGAGTTTACTAATTCTTTGTTAAAACTAGATACACATCATAATCTCCTACTTGTTACTTTATCTCTATATGTTCAAATGTTTGGGGTTTTCTTCATGAAAGTAGTTGGAAGATGTATATTTATGGGCGATTTGCCATGATTATTGATTATACGTATCATTATTTGGGATTTGACTCATAGATACATAATGTGGGTACCTTGATATGTCAAATGCATGCATATATGGGTATTATGATGATTCTAGTTGGAACACCATTTTGGTGATATGTTTATATGCATGATGAGCATGATTTACATTGGGTCTTTTGTTAGACATCACGAGAATAAGGTGGTAATATTATACCCGTAGTTGGTATTGAATTATGTGGATTGAAATATATCTAAAGGACCCCTTATAAATGTTATGTGGACGAACCAAGTCAGTACACTAGGAGGATTTAGTCTTGGGCGCCACTGTGATGGTATGTGCCTAGACCTCTGCCACTCGGGGAATTTTCTGAGCGATAGTCTTCGGGTGGGCCAGGCCTTTGGGGTGTTCCTTGTTAAGGGCATCAAGGTATATCGACTATTGGGTGGGACTTGATTGGTGCTATGGGTCTCCCCTATTGACTCCACATTGGTTGAACTCTGGTTAACTGCTGATAAGAATTGTAACTGATCATGCATGCTTATTATTGTTCAACTCACTAGACTTTTTGGCCTAACACTTGTTTGGTGTCGATGTGTATCTCAGGTTGTAGCGGCGGCGGTCCTAAGCAGGTTTAGTTGCCTTGGGGTGAGAGCTTGGGGAGTTGCACATGGACGCGTTATACTTTTGAACATAGACCGTTTGGGTTTATGGATGACAACCTTTTTTGTAATCTCTTTTCTAGTTGTAGAAATTAGATTAGTCGGTTGTTATTTTATTTGTCCGTTAAAATTACAAATTGTGATTAAACAGGTTATTATATATTCCCCATTTTTTTGGGAGGCTCTTGCTTTGGCAATTTTAGTATAACTCGTGTCCGTTTTTCGGATTTTTGTTATCCCTATTTTGAGGGTGTTACAGTTTGGGAAGTAGGGATGAGTTTGTTATAAACATGGGGTGAACTACTTTTGAAACAAGAAGTTACTTATGATGAATATTATGTTCTTGTGTGAACTGTGAAACATGTCTAAGTATGGATATCCGGTTGGTTTATGATTATATGTTAAGAGTGCTCGGTTTTCTACTTCCTTGTAAACGAGGATGTAGCTTGCTTGTTTAATGGGTTCATAATTGTTAGCCATTTTGGGCACTAACGATTAGACAATAGGGGACGTAAGTCCTTGAGGTGTAACTCGTTTAGATTGGATAGCCAATAATGTCCCGTAAGTCCTTGAGGTGTAACTCGACGGAGTAGGCAATAAAGGAAATGTTATGGTTCGAGGTTGTGATGTATTTATGGCATGAGAACTAGGACCGGGACATGAGGTGTAATCCAATAACACCATGGGTGAATCCACTCCCGTGTTCATGTCACCCCGGTGGAAATGGGTCTCCCCCGTATTTCAAGAGTTATCTCTTGTTTGGTTATATTCAGGTTTGGGAATATCGTTGCAAGTGGGAATAACATGGTAACACAAATGTAACACCCTAAAAATAGGGATAACAAAAATCCGAAAAATGGACATGTGGTATATAAAATTGCCAAAGCAAGAGCCTCCCAAAAATGGGGAAATATACAACCTGTTTAATCACAGTTGTAATTTAACGGACAATAAATTAACAACCGACTAATCTAATTTCTATAACTAGAAAAAAGATTACAAAAGGGTTGTCATCTATAGTTCCAAAAGTTCTTCTATCCAATGAATGTCCATTTGCAAGTATTCCCCAAGCTTTCACCCAAGCACTATGCCAACTTAGAACTGGCGCCGTTAGAACCTGAGATACACATCGACAACAAACAAGTGTTAGGCCAAAAAGCCTAGTGAGTTGAACAATAATAAGCATGCATGAACAATTACAATTCTTATCAACAGTTAACCAGAGTTCATCAAATGTGGAGTCAATAGGGGAGACCCATAGCACCAATCAAGTTCCACCCAAAGAGTCGATATACCTTGATGCCATCTACCAAGAGACACCCGAAAGGCCCGGAACACCCGATGACTACAACTAAGAAAATTCCCCGAATGGCAAAGGTCTAGGCACATACCATCACGGTGGCGCCCAAGACTACATCCTCCTAGTGTCTACTGACTTGGTTCGTCCAACATAATTTATAGGAGGTCTTGAGGTATATTTCAACCAATATATTTCGATACCAACCATGGGTACAATGCTACCATCCTATCACATAAGTCCAATATGAGACCAAATTCCAACATAACCAATGTTTAGATACAATATCGCTAATAAAGCATTCCAAGTAGAATAGATCATCTACTATGTCACATATACCCCAAATCATGCCAAAATGCCAATATCATGTATATATGAAATAAATCTCAAATACTTGGCAACTAGAGTAGATCATGGCAAGATACTCAAAATAAATCTCCCAACATATTAAACATGAAACCACCATCAAATATTTGAACACATAGAGATAAACATTTGAGAAATGTTTCAATAATACAAGTAAGAGATTATGATGTGTATCTAGTTTTAACAAATGTTTAGTAAACTCACTATCTAGGTTTTTGGACCAAAACCTAGAAAATGGAAAACCCTAGTTTGAGGATATGAGACTTGGAGTGGAGAATGTGGACTTGGAGAAACCCTAGAAACCTTCTTGGTAGGTAGCAAATGCAAGACCAATAACCCCAACAACCATAATGATTTGTAATAAATGAGGGTTAGTGTTTGAGGGGAAAGGGTTAGCTTTGAATGCTCTAAAATCGCCAAAGAGAAAGAAGGAGAAGTGAGAAATGAATTGAAAATCGGCAATGGATCTCATTTAAGGAAAACACCCCGCTCGCGACATTGCCCGGCGACAGTGCCATGGGCACTGTCGCGTGTCATAGTCGCGAGTTCCCCCTAAGCCACGGTACACCTCCCGCGACATTGACACCGCGATAGTGACAATGTCACAGTCGCGTGTTAAGGTCGCGCGCTCTACCCCACTCGTGGTACACTCCCCGCGAGAGTGACACGACGAGAGTGACCATGTCACAATCGCGTGTCACTGTCGCACCAAACCCCCAACATCCCGAAACTTGACCAATTTCGATAACGAGCGCGAGGTTTGAACGATTAAAGATGATATATCAATTTACACAACATTTCAACATAGCAACGATCATTAAATGCATACAAAGGCTCATATTTTCAAATAGACACAATTAACGTATTTAAGGGAACAAATACGTACCTTGAGAATTTTCGGGTGTTACAACAAAGGAGTTCGGTAACACAAGCTTTGTATTATGATATTCATGTTTGTGAATTTTTAATTTATGAGATCTCACTAGGCTTTGTCCTAACGCTTGTTATGGTTGTTGTTTTTCTCACAGATCCCACTAGCGGTGGAATCTAGGATGTCGGGTTGTCAATCGTGCACGTAGGAGATCTTGAAGTGCCGGTTTTTTGGGGAATCTTTGTGGAGAGAAATTTTTGGTGGAATAGCAATACCCATATTAATCTAGTTTGAATTAATTCTAGATTAAGTAGGTTGTTGTAATCTATATGTCCCATTCTTTTGCAAGCTACTTTGGTCCAAACCATCCCAACTTAATTTGGGCTTTAGTTATCATGAAATTGGGGAATTGCTCTTATTTAGTTATTCTATTTACAGGGTTTATTGGACCTCCGTATTTTAGACGTTATATTGCCAAATTTTCGAATTTTTAATTGGCCCTATTTTTAGGGTGTTACATGATTCATTATTAAACATTTTATGGTGTTTTTGAAGGATTTGAATAACATAATTCTTTGCCTTCTAAATGTGCAATTTGGGGTTACAAATGGGTTTTGATGGATTGATTTTAAGAGATGGAAACTTATGGGTAATTATTTGATTACGGTCGATTTGGTGACTTTACCAAACTAACGAGTTTTGAATGTTGGAACTTAATGGCTTTTACTTGGGTTATTAGGAACGGTCATTCTTGACCTTATGAATATTGGTTAATTGTAAACCTTACGATTTGGCCTTTGGCCAACCATACTTTGGAAAGTGTCATTTTGGAAAAGTTGAACTTTGGCTCATGTAGCCATAACGGGTTTATTATTTTGCCGTCGTCTTATGATTACCTTATGGCTTGTTTATTACTTAAATGAGTTTTGGGACGTCGTCCGGTTTAAATGGCTCAACGGAGCATTTTATGGAAAGGTAACTATTATAGAAATGTTGGTTATTACATGTTTGAATGCATTAGTTCATTCATTTGGAGTCATGTAATGTTTAGACTGTAATGCAATGGATCCATAGGCATATGAGTCGTTATGTTCATCATGGAGTTTTGATGTCCATGTTTGAGTCTAGTGAGTGGTCCCCAAGTCATGTTGTTATGTAAGCTTACGATGGTGCTCTGCAGAGCTGTATACGGAGCTAAGTTTTGTGGGGGTGCCCATGGTGAGCCAGATACGAGGACTTGTGACTTTTGTGGTGACACTCATCTAGAGGTCGAGTATACTAGGGTTATTTGGGTATCTTGCGGTGGTTGCTCAACGGAGCCGTATACGGGGATCCATGACCATGGTAAATCTCGTGAACGTTGATAAGTGGCTTAACTTTGTGTTCCACCATATTCGATGGAATTCGGGTCTCCTCCGTCACCGAAAGGTGTTATTTTCGGGTATTCCTTTACCTACACTTTCGGTGTTAAAACGTACCATTTATTTATACAAATAAATTTTGATAAAATACTTCATAGGTACCATTTATGGTGTTTAATTATTTTAAAAATGTGTATTTGGCGTGAGTAGAGACGTGATATGGAAATAAAACCTTTATAACCGATGTTTCAAGTATGGATGCTTTTAGAGTGTGTTATTGGTTTTAAAACGTCTTATTAATTATATATGATCAA
This sequence comes from Arctium minus, assembly GCA_954870635.1. Classification (NCBI taxonomy): domain Eukaryota; kingdom Viridiplantae; phylum Streptophyta; class Magnoliopsida; order Asterales; family Asteraceae; genus Arctium; species Arctium minus. The sequence continues at coordinate 23,197,758 of OX941084.1, forward strand.
ACTGCTTTAACTCACTAGGCGTTAAGCCTAACACTTTTTCTTATCGACATGTATATCAGGTCTTAGATGGATCTGAGTGGCGAGTGAAGTTGGGTAGAAGTTACGGTATGATGACTCTAGTGACGTCATCCGGTTTGAGAAGATTGCGGACTTGGTGATTGTAGTAATACATGTCGGACTTTGTTTCCGTTTATGGGACTAGATAGTTCCGTTAGAACTCTGATACATGTTGTGTTTCTTCCCTTGTAACTTTAGATTTTCGTGTTCTAAGTTATGTAATTAAGGGATTTTTAGAAGTTTTAAATTGTCTGCTATTTTCCAATTTTAGGGATGTTACAAATCTTTTTGAGATCTTTTGGAGAAGGTCTCCATCAATTTAGAACTTGGTTGAATATCTTCTGTGTAATAGAATGTTTCATTCTTTTTTGTCAGAAGGATGTTGGAAAGAGGGGAACTAGACAAATCATGATGATTTGACTATTAGAGCAATCTGTCGAAAATGACTTCTATCGGCAAGAGCTCATCCTGCCGACCAAAAGGATGTGGATCGACAGGTATAGCATCTGCCGACCGAAGAGACCAGTTTCGGCAGATGCTCAACTTAGTGATCTTGGAAGATCGGTTGATCTTCGACTTTACCGATCTTTTGAGAAACAACTAAGCTATCACAAAGAACCTTAAAATAAACTAAGTAAAGAGATGTTCAAACAAATTACAAAGATGAAATGATAAGCCGAAGGGGAGGTCATCTTCAAATCCTTGATGACCCAACACTTCTTTTGTTTCTTTTTTTCGTTTCGTCATTCGATCATCGATGCTCACTTCAATTGACGTATTTAAGTTGTTTTTTTAGGGATAAAATAGACAACTATACATATTCAGACGTTTATCAATTTACAAAAAAATAAAAGTCTTATTGATTCAGACTTTAGCACTACCTCTTAAAAATCAGAAGTAAAATCAAACTTCAGACTTCAGCACTTCTTAAAAAACAAACTTCACCTAAGAGTTCAATAGGCATGTGAAATCCCACATTGGTTGGGAGGGGAACAAATGTTGTAATAACCGGTCCAAAGTTAATAAACTTTAAGTTGGGTGGAAATAGAGAAAATTTTAATTCTTGAAGGGGTTAAGTGTAAAAGTCTTGTATATGAGATTTTAGCATAGGGTTTTGGGCCTTTGTTGGTGTTGGCGGCTGAAAGAATCAGAGAAGAAGGAGAAGAATAGAGTCGATGGAGAAAAGAAGAGGATAAAAGAACTCGAGGGTGTGCGTTTGATTTCCATTTTCAAAGGTAATGTTCAAATCTGATTCTCCTTTCTTGGTTTTATCTTCTGATTTTAAGTTTGGTTCGGGTCTGTATGTGAGTTTGGGAATCAGATGTTTATGAACCTGTAGTGTCCTTAAATCTTCTCCTCTTCTTTCATTTCTATAGTTGTGGTTGTAATCGAGTTAAGGTAATGATTATTATGTTGGGATTAGAAGTTGTGATTGTATTCGGTGGGATTGAAATCGATGAAAGGGGGTGGGTTCGAGAACCCAGAATCGCCCCCGGTCGATGTGAGTATCGGTCGACCAAAAGTCCCGGTCGATGTGAGTATCGGTCGACCAAAAGTCCCGATCGATGTGAGTATCGGTCGACCAAAAGTCCCGGTCGATGTGAGTATCGGTCGACCAAAAGTCTCGGTCGATGTGAGTATCGGTCGACCAAAAGTCCTGGTCGATGTGTTAGTCCGGTCGAGGCGGTACCGGTCGCAGCCTAGACCCCGGTCATGGGCGCCGCGTGGGGCGCGGCTCATGCGCCGCTCGGGTCAGCTTGGGGCGAGGCGAGGTCGTAGTCGAGCATCGGTCGGGCAGGTCTCGGTCAGGTCGGGTAGTGCAGTTCAGTCCATACCAGTTTAGAGCTGTGAGTGTTGACTTTTAAGTATGTTTTATCCTATCGTGATTATAGGACCAGTATTAAGAAGATAGAAGGGAAGCTTCGCAAGGATCAGGTGAGTTTTTCCAACTAAACCTTTTGATAGCAAAAGCAAGTAAAGTTAAATTATCTTAAACTTTGATTTATTTGCGATAGCATGTGGAAGTTTATTCTAAACTTTGATTTTACATGATGGCATGAGTTTTATGGAAGTTATATGCAAGCTTTGATATTATGTTGCTTTAGCACTTACATGCGAGATTTATTTAAATGCTAAAGATGATATTTTTGTTATTATTATTGTCCAAGTGGAAATGTATGCATACATGGACCTAAGTGAGAAGGCTCAAAGTCGGGGGGTGTGGCCCGCCTGTGCTCATACCGGGGGGGGGGGGGGTCCCGCTTATGCTATATGGGGGTGTGTCCCATCTAAGGCAGTGTGAGTCACAGACACGCCGTCACCTTAGGGTGGCGGTAGTGTGAGCGGAGAAGTTTACTGAAAGATAAAGGTTTTTTCTTGAAGCTGAAGATGGTTATTTTGTGATAAATTTATGATTGTTTGTTTGATGAGTTAAATATTGTATAAGAGGGGACTCACTAGACCTTACGGTCTAACCCTCGCTCTTTTCAAATCTAAAATCTTTTTCAGGTAAAGAGTGGCATAAGGAGCGGTTGAGTTTTAAGAGTTGTTGCGAGCTGGAGCTGATGTAGAGGACTTTCATTGTAGATTCTTTTGAGGCGGTGTATTCTCAGTTGTGTACTAGGTTGTCTTTCCGCAAACTTTGTATTTTAGATGTAGATTTGAACCGTTTTGCTATATTATTTAAATTTTAAGTTGCTATCTTGTTGTAATTAAGTATGGGATGCTACAAATGTTACCTTATAAAAGATTTGGATACATTATTCATCAGACACGTTTTGAAATTGTAGGTCCAACAGTGGACAAAAAATAAAATATGTTATACGATTAGTTTAGGTTGATACAAGGCATAAGGAGGGCAATCTCCATATGAATTTCACATTTTTGTTATCAGACTCAAACCACTTTATGTAAGTATACACGTCAAAACCAATTGTTTGTTTCCTACGAGCCATTATTATATTAGAGTCTCCTTATTTTACAAGCTTAATAATTATTAATTCATATAAATTTACGAACCGGTTTTTATATGTCGTTTCATATATGAAACAACATATGTGAAAGTTTAATATTTATACAATGTTGTTTCATATGTGGAACGTTCATAACCGTTTTATTTTCCACAAACAAAACAACCTTTATCGTTTTACATATGAAATAACATTGTATAAGTACTGTATTTTCATACGTGTTGTTTCATAGGTGAAATAATACATTAAAATTGGTTCGTAAATTTACGATTTATTGGATTTATTAATGATTATATGTCTGTCATCTATAACCAGCTATTTCTTATTTATATTATTTATTGCATCTTTAAATCTAATTTTTAGTTTTTATTTAGATTTAACTGTATCACATTTCAATTTTTATTTATTTATTTTAAATAATGTACATTCTTTCATAAATTCTCAATATAATACTTTAATTAATAGTAACAGTTACAAAATACCGATGATATTTACTCTACTTCCAAGAAAAAATTTCGTGTATTTATACTCGGGATAAAAATCTTCTGTTCTAAATTATCATGTCTTATTTATGTCCACCAATCACATGAATACATGTCATCGAAGAGAGAATGTAAAGTTGAATTAAATAAAATAAAAAATATATAAAATCTGATGTGTCTTAATTTCATTGGTCGGACAAAAATGAGACAGAAGATTTTTATTCAAGGGGATTTAAATTTCTTATATAAAAATAAGTTTTCTTATATTCATATAAAAAATAAGGTTTTAGATATTTTTTATTATTTGTTTTTAATTTTGGACGGCAATATCGATAAGTGGATAGCTTGTATAATCACTTTTTTTGTTCTAAAACAAAAATCAACAATGAAAAATATACACAATTTTAAACATATGATCATTATACTTTTTAATTCACTAAATATCAATTTCACTCTTAATAATAGTAAAAGTAATAAATTTTTGCATTTCATAATTGATGATAGAATTAAAAATTAAATATTTATTTTAAAAATAGACATTTATTAAAATTATATATATATATATATATATATATATATATATATATATATATATGTGTGTGTGTGTGTGTAGAGAGATAGATAGTCAGATTTATACGATAACAATAATTGAATAAGATAATATGAAAATGGCTAAAACACGTGTGATTTTACTTTAAAATCAAGTGTAAAATCACGTGATTCACGTGACTTTGGTCGTGATCTAGCTAGGTCACCCGTTTACCCTTACATTAACCGTATTTCATAATTATATGTAAAATCATATGTGATTTACTTATTATCGTTTAACTTATTTTCTTATTCTCTTATTTTAATCCTATTCTCGTTTGATTCTTCCTCTCTACATATTATATATTTTGGTACGAGAAATTTAAGGGGTGTCTGTTTTTTTTTTAAATCTCTTAATTACTCTTAAGTTTGAATCGGTCAAACTTTTTTACATTCAAACTGTTTTTTTCCAGTTTTCAGAGCCTCTGAACTCTTAAATACATCTGAAATAAGAAGTGGTGACCTAACTTCTTAAAATCTCTTATTGTCGTCTCATTTCATAAGCACTCATTTTTTTTCTTAAAACGTCTCCAGACGTTACAAAAACAAACAGTCTTATTGATTCAGATTTCATATTTCAGCACCACATCTTATTAATCAGAAGTAAAATAAGATTTCAGACTTTAACCCTTTTAGAGCATCTCCAACAGCTTCTCCAAAATGGAGAAATAAAAGGCAAAATCTCCAAAAAAAAAAATTACCTTCATCTCCAACAGATTCTCTATTTTGGAGATTACACAATTAATTATATTATTAAAATATTCAATACAACTTATTAAATATTATTTTTCTCTCTTAAACATTTAATTTAAAGCAATTTCATTATTTAAATGAATAAAAAATTTGAAGATATCTTCAAATTTAGTTATTTTTATCATCTTTCCAACTTCCTCTATTTTAAAGAAGGGTTTAAAAAAGAGAAATTAATTAAAATGACCGTATTTGAAACCCGTATTACCAAAATGCCCTAAATCTCCTTCAAATCGCCGATATACCCCTTATCTACGGGAAACGAGGCCGGGAATCCCGGGTTGGGTCGCGTGGCCGGGAAACCCGGGTTTATGGCCAGGAATCCCGGGGTTGGGGGCCGGGAAAAGTGTATTGGATGCGATCGATGGGAATGAACGGTGGGGATTAAAATGAATTAGGTTTTATATAGGTGTGGTTCGATTATAAAAGGGAGAGGGGACCATTTGACACCCCCACACAACATTGTAACTCTCTCCCTCATTTATAACTCTCTCATTGCAATCGTGTATATCACGCTCCGATTTCGACTCCATTCGTTAGTTTTTAGCAATCTCAGATATGTCTCGTCTACTTATTACTGTAAGTTTTCTTAACCCCATTGTAGTTTTATTTTCATTATATATTTATTGTATGTTTATTAGACTATATGTTCGATTATGCTTTTATATATGAGATTATGTGTTATGTTTACGTCGGATAATATGTTAGAATATTTCGTGTTTTTTTGAAATTGCGTTAATTTCCAAGATTGCGGTAATAATATGTTTTTTTTATAAATATTTTAGAGATAACATGTTTTTTTGGAGATTGCGTTAATAACATGTTAGAGTGTTACGTTTTTTTTAGAGTGTTGTGTTTTTTTTTATAAATATTTTAGAGATGACATGTTTTTTTGGAGATTGCGTTAATTTTAGAGATTGCGTTAATAACATGCTAGAGTGTTACGTTTTTTTAGAGTGTTGTGTTTTTTTTTATAAATATTTTAGAGATGACATGTTTTTTGGAGATTGCGTTAATTTTAGAGTTTGCGTTAATAACATGTTACATTATTACGTTCTTTGAGAGTGTTGTGTTTTTTATAAATATTTGACCCCTAGACTTGTTTATTACAACTTAGGCCCCTTTACTTTGGATAATTTACAACTTAGGCCCTTAACTTTGATAAACTTACAACTTAGGCCCCTAGACTTTGGTTTTTTACAACTTAGGCCCCTTAACTTTGGATAATTTACAACTTATGCCCTTAACTTTGGTAAATTTACAACTTAGGCCCCTAGACTTTGTTTTATTACAACTTAGTCCCCTTAACCTTGGTAAATTTACAACTTAGACCCCTTAACTTTGTTTTATTACAACTTAGGCCCCTTAACTTTGGTTTTTTACCATAAAAACCCAGATAATAACTATAATCATAAGCCTTTTAATCAAAACATATCGATTTGGATTTTGTCAGACGGGTGTAAATAGCCCTAAGGTTTGTAGGGATTTAAGCAATCCACGTGATTCCCCTACTACCTGGAAATCCAATAGATTGAGTGGCTACAACTCTCTCACTAGACGAAATCAACAAAACTTAGGCCTCCTTAACTTTGCAAAAAACCATAAATATTAACTATAACCATAAGTCGTTGTCTTTTATTCGTTACTATGTAGGAGGATTTTCATTATGTCGATCTGTCTTTCAAATCACTCCTTGGCTTCGCCAAGGAAATTAGAGATATTTTTGCAGCGTGTCCACCTGAACGGGCACAAAATTTACACCAAATATTTGGACGGACGCCTTTTGGTCCATGGCTGGAGCTTACAAATACTGCACAGGACCCCCTCCTAGTGTACATGTTTCTACAGTTTGAGGTCGACGTCCTCAATGCGGCTTCGGAGGAAATGTATTTCAAAGTCCTTGGGAAACACATGCGCTTTGGTCGTCTTGAGTTTTGTCTTATAACAGGACTCCTTTTCGGCCCAACACCCTCCCTACCTGCCATATCGGAATGGTCCTTCGTTAGGAGGCTTTGGCCTGATCACGCCCCCGAACATTTGAAGGTGAAAACCGTCGTCCAGACGATGAGAGGCGGCATGCAGTACCTATCCGATGAGGATGTTGTGCGTGTTTGCTTGGTAGTGATGGTGGAAGTCATGTTTATGGGTCGTGAGCTAAACCAGCTGGTTTCTGACACTGTCCTTAGGGCTGTCGATGACCTTATGACATTTGACAGCTACCCGTGGGGTAGCCATACCTGGACCCACACATACAACTCTTTACACTTAGCCACCGCCAGACGCCATACACAAAAGAACAAGCACATCAGCAAGAGTACGTTGAGTGGGTTCGCACACGCTCTGAAGGTTAGATAAGTATTATAACTTAAATATTAAGTCGTCTTTTTTTTTTTAACATACTAATCTATGTTGTGTAATTCCATGTATGGATCTTGGAGATGTTTCTTGTCTGCCGTCACCATTTCACCAAGCGCACCGACAGGGCCATTAGGGGAACTCGATGGGACCGAGACATTGTACTAAATAAGAAATCATGCGTTGCAATCTTCAACTCAGTTTCAGACGTACGCTCTCTGACTATGTTTCTAATTTTAGAAAGTGAACAATTAATTGTTTAATTTAGTCCTGCATATTAAATCTTATATGTTTTACAATATATTTAGGTGAGGTATCCGGCTCTCGAGCGCCTCACTCCTACGGATGCCGAACAACAGAGTCGTTGGTATCTATCCAGCGTCGCCTATTTGGAAAGAGAGGAGGCCAGGCGACCGACGAAGAGGTCCCGACGAAGAGATCTTGATCACGATGAGGACGATGATGACGATGATGATGAAGATGACGATGATTATGAGGATGACGATGATGGCACGGGATATCAGTCTCCCCCTAGCTCCTCCCATCATGGAGCGTCGCCTCCCGACCCGTACCAACACAGGTGGGTACGCTACGATGCGCTGCACGATTACGTCCACGGGTCCGTCGAGACACGCCTAAGAGATCTCGAGGCCCTCACCGCACACCTTCGCCACACTCAGGTTAGTGTTTAACTTAATTTGAGGATATTACGTTCCATACTTGTATATTGGTTTGTATATTGATATGACGTTTAATACTTGTATTAGTTGGCAACGAACTCGGCGCCGACCTACACGTCCCCTAGGTACGGACACACGTCCCCTGGGTACGGACACACGTCCCCTGGTTACGGACAGACTTCGGGTTGGTGGGGACACACATCGGCTGGTTATGGACAGACGCAGGCAACCACATCATTGCCGCAAGATGTAAGTCATTCGAGTTTACATTATTGTTCTGTTTTCGTTATTAATATAAAAATTTCTTATAATCTATGCACCCAGTTTCGGATGCCGGAGACGGATTGTTACAGACCTCAAATGATGTCGAGCTACAATGTACCGGGGCCGTCGTACGTGACACCGCCAGCACACTTCGATCAGGGTAGGTCCCACCTTAGCGATATGATGGATGATTTTTTCGGACCTTCCATCCCTGGTTCGATGGGTTCGATGGGGTCGGCGGTTGACACCACCCAGGTGCGACAAAGCTCTCCTATGGGTAGTGACATCATTGAGCATCACTTCGAGGATGATGCTCCAATGCTTGACCAGGCGGAGGTCGTAGCACTTGGGAGGGGGAGACGGAACGTTGTAGCAGGCCCAAACTTACGTTCCCCATATACCCAACAACCTTCAACCACAACGGCCCCTCCGAGAAAGACCAAGCCAAGGATGAAGGAAAAGGGTAAGGGCAAGGCTGGGGGGTCCACTACGATGACTCCAACGGGACAGTCGACGCACGTTTCGGCAAAACAGATCGTTCACCAATGTATCCACGATCAGCTCCCCAACATGCGTTGTCCATTTTATGGCGACCTTGAAATGGATACCGGTTTTTTTAGGAAACTGCTTGCTGTAGGCTGTAACGGTGATTTGGAGGATTTGGTTAGTATTTAAATAAAGTCATATAAACAATTACATTTTTAGTTACAGCTCTAACAATCTCTATTTTGTGTATAGCACATCGACGCTTGGGTCAAGATGATCCTAGAGTCCCGCTCTCCACATGCGTCATGGGCGGTGATGGACAACAACTTTTTTGAGTGGCTCACCCTGCCGGAGCAAGGATACAAGTCCGTATACGAAACTTGCAATGGAATGACGCCAAACCATCTACATTGGAGGGACATCGAGCGGGTATGGAAATCGATTTACATAATTTTTGTTTAACTTTTTGGTTACTAACTATTTGTGTGTTACTGTAAAATCTCAGGTATTCATCCCAATCTGCATTATGAACAAACATTGGGTGCTTGGAGTTCTGTGCCTTAAAGGAATGACGATGGTCATATATGACAGCTTACGAGCTTCCAGGTACACCATGCCTTTGGAAGACCGCCTTAAGATCTTCAAAAAACAATTGCCAAAGTTGTTAAAGAAGATATACGACACGACAGGTCGTATAAATGCCAGCAAGAAATTAAAGCATCAGTATGAAAACGATGCACCACAACAGTCAGGGGCGTTTGGGGATTGTGGTGTCTGGGTGTGTCGTAATTTATCCAAGTTTGTTGAAGGAATGCACCCAGCAGTTGCACCAGATGCAACTGAATCTGTAGCCAATGAATGGTGGCGTTACATGGCGGAGACCTTATATGCGTTGTCCCTTCCTACTTAGACGAGTAGATTGTTTTTGCTGTTTTTTTATGTATGTAATAACATTTTTATATATATTAATATTGTTTTTCTTGGATTTTTCGTGTTTGGTGAACTAAACGAACTTAGAAACTGATAGGTTTCGAAAACGCAGAGATCATTTTCATAATAACTCCATAAATAAGACGTCTCATCACATATCACATCTAACAAGACTTTGAAACAACGACATGAAACGAAGTGAGGTCACATTATTGGTCATTTAAATGTCAAACTACGGCTACACGACGCTTGGTTTTTGGGGAATCCCCAACGACTTCTTATATGCTCTGGTGATACGATTCTGGAAGTGTTAAGCTCCACTTTCTCGCTGTACACTTCAATGACGGTATGGCCGTCAACATACTGACGTATATTGGCGACATCTTCGTCGGTAGCCATAGGTTCCAGTCCGCTCAATAAGTCTGCATTTGGGCGTTTAAAATACAACTTATAATATATAGTGTCGTCATAGCCTAGCTCTTTCATGATTTGGTGAAACATTCGCATGCATAGATCGCCGACATCTAACATGTCAACATAGACTTCTAGACCACGGAAGTATTGTCTTCTAGGTGGTTCAGTGAAGTACCCTTGATGGTAGACTTTCATGGTGAACATTTGTGGATACTCAGCTGTTCATGATAAGGGTTAACAACGTTAGCCTTACAGAAAATTCAACGCAAGTAAAACCTTTTACAATATAAACACTAACCATATAACTCGATGGTAGAGGTTGGAAACGATTGAGATAAACATCTGAAATTCCATACATGTAGATTTGGGGATGCCATGTAAGAAGACGTGTAATACTTTTGCCTTGCTATAAACCGAGTTTTGTTTTGTATGGTTTAGGACTCCCCCAGATCTCTTTATTTATAGCCAAATGTAGTGAACAAAAGGCCTTCCAGATTCGCCTGTAAAAAGCTTATAGATTCGTCTGGAAAGGCCTTACAGATTCGCCTGTAAAAAAGCTTCCAGATTCGCCTGTAAAAAAGCTTATAGATTCGTCTGGAAAAAGGCCTTACAACCATGTTCACATTGTACCAGTTGTTTTTTTACTGTATGAATTTAAATTTCGTAGTATAAAAATATAAACGAATAATCCCACAAAATACGTTAGGCGATTTTATTAATGAAACAAAAGCATTGAAAGTACAAGTACAAAACGACAACACATAAACTCCTGGTACGAACTACCAACAGAGGAAACTACAAAAACGAAACTAAAAACACAAACACCATCTAAGGATATAGTGCTTTACATTTATCAATCCAAATTTGTTTCTCTGTTACCTGCGCTTGCAGTGTTGCGAAATCTTGCATAATCTTGTTGACTTGTTCATTATCGTAGCGAATACGGTCTTCTTTCTCCTTGATCTCCCTTTTCAACCTTTTTACCTCCTCCTTGTCCACGTCGATCCTTCTCAAGTGTCCGTCCTTCTTCGCCATCATTTCCCTCCACTCTTAAGTAAGTTGCTCAATCTCCGCTTCACTTTTCTCTATCGCTTTTTTCAGTCTCGAGGGCATTATTTGTGAATATGGTGGGTTTGAAGATGATGCATTTCCAGCCATGTGTTTGGTGAAAGGGGAGACTTATGATATGAAAATGGTGTGTGGTTTTTGTGAATTTCAGGCTTTGCAGAAGAATCATTCCAGTCCTTGCAGAGGCATCGTTTCAGGCTTTACAGAAGAATCATTTCAGTCTTTACAGAGGCATCTTTCAGGCTTTGCAGAAGAATCAATTCAGGCTTTGCAGAGGCATCAATTCAGGCTTTGCAGGAGAATCAATTCAGGCTTTGCAGAGGAATCGTTTGACCATTGTGCACAAACCTATATTCACATGGACTATAAGTAGATGCTCCGGTGAAGTAGTAATTCACAACTTGCTATCTATCGTTTGTACTCTCTTTGTCATTTACAAACATTATCTACAATTTCATAACTTAATGGTTGGAGGTTCACGTGGAAGGGGGAGAAGGTCAGTGAATGGGGCAGGCACTTCACGCTCCGCCTACATCGAACAATTAAATGATGGAGCTACGAGGGTTGATTGGGGAGTACCAGACACAACGGAGGAATGGGCGCAGTTTGGGATGACTGCTTATGATGAACCAATTACGCCTCAGGAGTGGGAGTAGTATGATTTTGCACGAGAGGCATACTACAATGCTCATGGGGGACAATCCCCACCTAGGTATCAATTTAACCAGGGACTGAGTCTACCAATGTCTCAAGTACTGCCTACAAAGTTGAAAGACTCATGTGATAAGGCAAATGCGGAGATACGACATATCGGTAGGAACTGGCTGCGCAACATGGAATTGCAGAAAGAGAAGGAGGCCATTATTTCGGAGCAGAAGGAGTTCTTGGAGATGATGAAGCGCGATGTCAGGGAGAAGCAAAAGGAGATTAAAAAATTAGAAGATGAATTGGTAGAAATCAAAGAAAACTACACCGGCATGGAGGAGCAAATGAAGGCAAAGGCTGGCTGGGTCAAGAGCATCCGAGAAATCTACCCGTAGTAGGTTTCTCAAAGGGTGGTTAATCTACCCGTAACGATGGCCTAATGTTTTCGTTTCTTTATTAATGTTTTCTTTATTAATGTTTACTTTATGGATGTTTTAATGTTTAACTTGTTTTTACACAATATAATTCCACAACCACGAAAAGGTGGATAAAATCAACAATGAACATAAATATCATATCACTTCACACTAAAATAAATTACTTGTTAACTACTTGCACAAAAATAAAGAGAGAAATAAGCTACAAGATGAGGTCGTTACAATAAAGGGAAGTCTATGTTAAGGTCAATGCTATCATGCCTTAGGGTTCCATGTGGTTCTAGGCTCGATGGCCCCTGAGAGCGAAATCTTTGGCTACTTGTAGCTCTGCTCCTGGGAACGGTTGAAGGGGCAGGAGTTGGACATTCACCACGAGTGTGTCCTACTGCTCCACACCTAGTACACGTTCTCTGTATCGGATCCTCACATCGAGATGAACGCCGATCGTTCTTGCTTGGCCTCCCCGCACGTCTCCTGGTTATTAACGGTGGATAGCATGGAGGAAGGGGCACGTGCGGCAAAACCCATGACTGAGGGGGTCCAACCGGATTGATTACTTCCTGATATGTTGACTGGTAAGTATGGGACGTGAAGTAACCTAGAGCTAGATTGTTGCAATCTCTACGACTCACCGACCTTCCAGCTGCGATGGCATGACCGCATGGTAACCCAGAATATTGCCATTGCTTACATTTACAAACACGGTTAAGCATATCGACAATGGCGTGTCCACTGGTATCCCGAACATCGAACCTATCATATCCAATCCCTCTAACCCTCCATTGCGCAGATTTTCCTGCCCATTTGAGAATCTTTGCCTCCGCCATTGGTGTAAGATGATTACACATTTCACCTACAAACATGTGTGTGTTAATTATGCTACGATTTATAAATAACAAAAGAAAAGCAAATAACATATAAGTTCAAGATTTCATAGTTTATCAACCTCCCTTTTGTCGTCGAAGTAGGTACCACTCTTGTTGAAAATTTCGGAAGTACTCCATAAGCCCGACAATCGGTAACTTACGAGCAAAACGGGACAGTGCATTCACCGACTCGGCACTATTAGAGGTCATTATATTATACCGATGTGCAGGAAAATGGGCCCTTGACCACCTCTCCTTACCAGCAGCGTCCATAACTTGTGCTCCACGATCTACTTCATATCGTAGTGCATCCATGTACCGGTCAAGCTCCGTAACCGTATATCATTTGCATGCCTTCCAGTAGGTAGAGCGGTTTGTAGTAATACGCCTGTCCGCACTTCTCACGTTCATCTCCAAATGTCGACAACATATGGCATGAGGGGTCGATGGGTACACCGCAGAAGTTGCGGCACTTATTGAAGGAGACATGTCCGACATAAACACCAACCCTACCGGGACTCCGATATATTTTCTCAACCTGGACAGAAACCAACCCCACTCCTCCCCCATCTCGGACTTGCCTACTCCGAAAGCCAAGGGCACGATGTTGTTATTTCCGTCCATGGCAACCGCCAAGAACATCATACCTAGGTAAGGTCCCTTTAAATGGGTCACGTCTATTACGATGACAGGACGCAGGTTTGCCAAAAACATGCGGATCTGCAAATAACGTAGGTGGAGCAACTTTGTAAATATTATAATTTTTAATATCTAAATATATGTCGTGTTTATATACATACCGCACATCCAAGAGCAGCAAAACACAACTCAAAACGTCTATGCGAATCTGTCCTTATTCTGGTGCATGTACCCGGATTCTTCAGTTCCAAATTATATAAGTACATAGGGAGTCGTTCGTACGACTCCTCAGGTGTGCCTCTCACCATTAGTAGGGCCTTACATCGCGCGCGCCATCCTTGGTGGTAACCAATGTTGAGTCCGTACTGCTGGTTGATATCGTCGACGATGTCATTCGGCCGAAATGACCTGCTAGCGTCAATAAACTTACCTTTCAATATGTGGCCCAAAGTCCTTTTGTTGGCCTGCCGGTGTCTGGAATTCAGTTGCGTCCTCGAACAAGTGTGTACATCGTTCAACTTCCTAACGACAAACATCCCTCCTTTAGGGCCCACGGACTTCGCCGACATACGCCACTTACAATTTGTTTGCTCACAGACAGCCACATATCTGCTTTTGTCGGATTTCTCCGTTCTAAACACGAAACCCTCTTCCAAGAACTTAATTCCGAGTTGTATGGACATTTGCTCCTTCGTATCAAATAGCTGTCCTTCATGTATACTTGTACCGCGATTGTAAGGTACGGGTTGGTAGGGTGGTATATTGGTCTCCCGGTTTGGAAGGGAAGGAGGCATATCAAAATAATCGTTTAACTCACCAAGTGATTTATTGCTAGGGGTATATGTCTCTTCTTCTTCGTCCTCATCAGTATCGGTATCTGATCTGTCCAGATCAGATATACCCGTTGTGAAAACATGGGTTTCGTCATGAGCAACTCCAGAAAACCGTCTTTCTTCGTCTTCTTCTTCTTCAGCTTCTTCTACTTGTTGTTCTTCTTCTAGTTGCGTCTCTGGAACAACATCGGGATAAGAGTCGTTAGGATGATATGAATGATCAGCATAAAGTGTGGTGTCGTATGATGCCTGGAATTGATAATCAGGCTCATTTTGACTACCAACGACGTAGATTTCGTCATCACCTCCGACATCATCTTCGTCATCACCTTCGTCGCACATCAATGTTGCGTCATACACAAAGACTTTTAGAGGTCATTCAGAATCGACTGCAATTTGCATAAAACCAAGTATCACTTCGTCGTTATTTAGCTCCACTAGTGAGCGATCTGCACGTTTGAACACCAACTTGCAAGTACCAGAATCTTCAATTCCACATTTTTCCATGGCGTAACGAAGAAACCTCTTATATGTATAGATTACTGGAATCTGTACACCACGCTTTGTGTACCCAATATAATCCCACTCATTGTTGTTTTGAACCCACTGACCATCGAAACATAAATAGAGCTTAGCTTTTACAACAGGTGAACTCATTTTTTCAATAGTATGAACAATGAAGGAAGAAATTAAAGAAAAATGGAATGGATGTGATGATGAACGTATTTACCTTGAATTATACTGACTCTTATAGGAAAAATTTATAGCCAACGATGAAATTGAATCGTACATTCGATGACAAGTATATATTTATTGTACGAATAATGGAAAAAAACGTTGAAAAATAGTTGAAATCAGGCAACAAACACCTGAAAAACAATGAAAACACATAAAATGATAGTTCCCACCCTGAAACCCTAATTTTTTTCTCAAACCCTAAAAATCCCGGCCATGACAACCCCGGGAAACCCGGCCCCTAACCCCGGGAATCCCGGCCATAACCCCGGGAAACCCGGCCTTAACCTCGAACACGACCAACCCGGGATTCCCGGCCACTATTCCCGTACATAAAGGGTATTTCGGCGATTTGAACGAGATTTGGGGTATTTGGGTAATACGGATTTGAAATACGCCCATTTTAATTAAATTCCCTTTAAAAAATCTCTTAAAACAAAAAATACTCATTTTAAAAAAGACTAGAAGCGTACTCGTGCAATGCAGCGAGATACATCACGATTTTAATGTTTATTTTTTGTTTTTTATTGATTTACAGTACGATTTTGGATGGTTTTTATTGAGTGATAATGGTTTTTTTATATATAAATTTGTTTAATTTAGGCTTAACAATATAATGTTTTTTATATAAAAAAAATTAAGTAGTTTGTTAAAATTCATTAATTATCTTATATATTTTAAATTTTTTATATTTAAATTGAGATGTTTATCCTATTTTGATTATGTTTATCAGAATTCAAATTTTATAATTTTAGGATTTGGGGATTAGAGATAAGGATTTTGGGAGATAATAATGAAATTTATTAATTAGGGTTAAAAGCATTTAAAAGTAGTACATATTGCTTCATTAATTGTTTTTAAGAGATTTTAAGTAGATTAACATTAAATAATAGTACATAATGCTTAATACATCACGATTTTAATGTTTATTTTTATTTTTTGTTTTTTATTGATTTACAGTACGATTTTGGATGGTTTTTATTGAGTGATAATGATTTTTTATATATAAATTTGTTTAATTTAGGCTTAACAATATAATGTTTTTTATATAAAAAAAATTAAGTAGTTTGTTAAAATTCATTAATTATCTTATATATTTTAAATTTTTTATATTTAAATTGAGATGTTTATCCTGTTTTGATTATGTTTATCAGAATTCAAATTTCATAATTTTAGGGTTTGGGGATTAGAGATAAGGATTTTGGGGGATAAGAATGAAATATATTAATTAGGTTTAAAAGCTTTACATGTAGTACATTAGGCTTTAGTAGTTATTTTTAAGAGATTTTAAGTAGATAACTTTAAATAATAATACATAAAGCTTAGTGATTTGTAATTAAAAGTTTTTTATACCATCTTTATAATATAGTATAGATGTTGAAGATACTCTCACAAAATAAACACCACCTTGCTATATTGAGGGAAGGATACGATGCTTTAATTAAAGGATCTTATCATGCGGCTCCACTTTTCGGCCTGTAACGTGTCGTATGAATATTCTTTCCAGGCTCAAATTAAATCAATGTGGGCCAATCGATTTTACCTTTGACATCTACCCATTTAAGAGTCTACACTTGTTACGGTGCTCCGCCACTACGACAAATGCCTTCCCTTCCCATCTTATCGTACTCACTCGTTTCGTCCCTTTCTCGTTTTAAATAAAAAATTACAAATACCATTTATCGCGTGACAATTAAAACCCGACAAATTATAAATTTGTTTGGTCTCCATTTAGAAATATTTTATTTCTCAAGCAACTTCAAATTTTAAAATACCCTGGTAATGATAAATCAAATTAAATTAAACGAATTTAGTATATTTAGGAGTCATTTATCAAACGTTTATCAGTAAGTAAAATTATCTTTATTTATCTTATTATGTCATCAAAATGAATTGTTGTTATGCATTTTAAATCCGGTAAGCGCTTACTGGGTAAGAGTTTTTTTTTCTCACTTACCGGGTAAAACTCTCGGTCTTTCATATACCTCTTACCAGTAAGATTCTTAGTCTATGTCATTCTTAAACGATAAGGTAAGTGATATTGGTAAAAGCTTACCTGGTAAGCATTTATTAAACGGCCCATTAATTTAAAAGTGGATTTTGTGGATAAAATGTATGTAGACATGTCTTGGGGACTGTCTGGTTAGTTTTTCATTAAACCATGTATAGATAAAATTGACTGTATGAATTAATCTGTCTATATAGATTAGTTTTTCCTAGATGAAAGTAACATGTTTCTTAATTGGAAAGACAAGTTTGGAAATTTTTTTGGCTTTCGGCATAAAGTTCTTCTCTACAAGCTTATCGAATAAACAATTTTCTATATCATTAAGAATCATGTATAACTGTCCAAATAAGCTATGAGTTTTATTAAACTTGTTAAGTTGTTAACAAACAAGCCATTTACCTAAAAGAGTTGGTGAAACAAAAAGAAAGAAAATTTGCCGACATAAAGCAACAAGAAAATAAATAAGATTTATTTAAAATAAAATAAATCAAAGTTGGTTCATGTTCGAATCCAGTTTAAATAACTTTGAAACCAAAACGAACTTTTAAGAAACGATCTAGAATTTAAAGTTGAATTGAAATTGTTCTTGTTCGTTAGTTCGGTTTTCATTGTCACCACACTTGCATTCTATCATCATAGTACGAAAAGAGTGAAAACACAAATATGGAATTACAGTTTTGTGACGTTAACCCGACTTTGGTATCACACTTGTTTGTATTTTCTTCTCAGCATAGATATGTTTAAAGATGATATAATAAAAGTATAAGTTAGATACGTTTATTTTCTTTCCTAAAAAAATCATAATTGATTTGTAAATTATGTTCCCGTATAAAAGATTTTCCGGTTCCGTCATTAAGAACATCTCCAATGGAGTGATTTTTATAAGAACTTGTTTATTACATATGATTGTTAACTCAACAATCTACGATTAATAAGAACCTCTTTTGTGGGTCACATGTATTATTTCAACATCAATAATATAAATATAAAAAACTAAAAAATATACAAAAACCTAATAATATGTAATTTCACACAATAATCAAGTTAAGAACCAAGGTTCTTATACAAAAACTCCAAAAATGTGAGTGGTTTATAAGAACTCTCTTCAATGAGAGTTCTTATAAGCCATTACATTTTTTGTTTATATGAATTATCTGATTAGAGATGCTCTAATCACGATGGCAAGATTTTTAAATGAGATAGGACTTATTTCTCTTTATCTGGTGCACGCTTTAATTTTTTCTAACTATAGGAATCTGGGTTAACTTGTGCACAACTTGACTAATCTCATAAGACACTAAAAATAACAGTCCAAAATATTTTTTAGTCACACACCTAATACCCCACCTTTATATACGCCTCTCATACCCTGTATCAACGCTTAGAATTTGTTTTTGCTCCCATTAGGGGTGTTCATCCAAACCACCAAATCGCACACACCTACACTTTCGCGGTGCGGTTTACGGTTTGCATTTTTACCAAACCGCACTATGCGGTGCAGTTTGCGGTTTTGAGTTTTCAAACCGTGGTTCAAACCGCACCGCACCGCTTATATTACTTTTAAATTTTTAATTTTAAACACACACACACACACATATATATATATATAACAATTTAATTTAATATTTATATAATCGGACTTGTGTTTTTAAATTTTAATTATGAACTTTAAGTATTTATAAGTCTTTTTAAAAGTTTAAGGCCCAACAAATGAAAAAAATTTGGGCATTAGCAATTGGGAGTCAAGATGAAGACGAAAGAAAAAGTTAGAGACGTCACTTTATCCGTTTATCGTATTGAAACAATTTATTTTTTTAGACTATTTCTTTGACTATTTTTAATTATGCATTTTGGAGTTGGATGTATTCAAACTCATTATTTTTTTGGACTACGGTTACTAAATCGTTGATTTTCTAATGTATTTTAAACTCATAATTTTTTGGATTGTACGCATAAAGTGCGATAGGGACAAACCGCATAAACCGCACCGCTGAGGTATATGCGGTGCGGTTTGGGAAAATGCTCAAACCGCACATGCGGTGCAGTTTGCAGTTTTGTCTCAAACCGCACCACGAACACCCCTAGCTCCCATGTCTAATCTATCCTATATGTGACATGTCTTCAATCATATTATATTCGACACAATTTCAATTACTTTTTAGTTAAAAGGAATTTAATACCTATTTTTACATATAAAGTTCAATTTACATTCAACATATAGATAAAAACTAAATAACTACATAGAAAAATAAAATGATCGAGGAGACAAATTAGAATACATTTAAAAGAAAGCAAATCATCACTTTTATGAAAAACTCGAGTGTCATTTGGTAAACAATTTTGTTTTCCATTCATGTGTTTATAAAATTGTAACAAACAAGAACTAATGTACGTATGGGAAACGTTAGATGTTTTTAATTAAGAGAATCAAATATCATATACCAAAGTTTGTAAACCATGGTCATAGACTATATGAATGAAACCATGTTCAGTGTTTTAAATATAAAATTAATTATCATTAAAGTTCAATAAGTAATGTATTTCGTTATTAAACCATAAAAATACCATTATCGTTTTCAAAAACAGATTTTAGCTTTCTGTAGGTTTTAAATTTCTAATGTAAAGCTGAAAAACAAAAAACAAAAATGTTGTCGAAGGAGGTTTGTTTTTCCCAATTATAATTGGGCTTGAAATGGGCTTCGGCCCAATACTGGCTTTCAAAGTTATTTCACCCTCTCGACCACACACTTAGGGGCCGTTTACCGAATAAGTGCTTACAATGTTATTTACCTTATTGATTGAGCATGGCAAGAACCGAGAGTCTTACCCAATAAATGTAAATGTGGGAAACGACTCTTACCCGGTAAGCGCTTACCAGGTTTAACATGTTTACCAACAATCCATTTAATGGCCAAGCATGTCACATGGTAAGGTAAATGAAGATGAATTTCTTGCCGATAAGTGTTTACCCGATAAGAATTTAGTAAACAATCCTGTATATCCCACCACCCAAAGCTTGAGTCTGGAATTTATCTTGTGTAAATTAATTTTTTTACATTTTACGTTAAATATTTAGCTTGTATGGATAAAAATATGATAAGGGTATAGAATAAAAGTTAAAAAAATGTTAGGCTTGGAGAGTTTTAAATAATTTGACAAGATGAATGATGATATTATAAAACATGAAAATACTGAACATAGAAGCTAGCAATAAGATTAGAAACATATAAATAACAGGGGTTTTAGTGTTTTGGAATCTCCATTTGGACACAAAATAGATATATATGTATTAATTAATAACTAAACAACATACCTGCCTGCCTGCCTTGTGATATTTGGCAAGTAATTAATTAAGGATCTCACAAGGGCTTCAAGATTTCATCCATGGGATTCCCATATTGAATTCCATTCCATGGTTTGAGAATATGATGAGGAGATTCTTGGTCAACCTGCTGCCAGTACTCAAATGGCAACCCCATATTTGTTGTATGCATCAAATCTGGCTCACTTGATGAACCCCACCAATTGTTTGACAGAAGAGAGAGAGCACGACCAACATCAACTGATTCTACTGCATATATAACAAACAAACCCATTCAATATATATATATATATATATATACTTATCCCATCGATTCTAAATCCTATCTGGAGACTTCCTACAAAAATCTGTTGCAACATGTGCAAGAAGATGATAGGGTTTGTATCATTTGATTAAGAGAACCGCGATTTACAATAGAATTAAACAAGGAAACAGAAAAGGTACTTATAACTATCTTAACTATAGAGTATATATATATAGTGTTATATACTTGAGGGGCTAGTTCTGTCATCTCTTGTATAGTTAAGATAAGTATAAATATCTTTTCTGTTTCCTTGTATTGTATGATCATCAGCATCAATGGATTCCTGAATCCATTGTTTATAACATGGTATTAGAGTCACGGTCTACCTACCACTCTAGTGATTCGACATTTTGGGACAATATGTGCTCATCTAGCCCCCTCCCGACACTCTGGGGCAATCCATGCCCGTCTAGCCTCCGTTGGAGGTGGCTGGCTTGTTGGAGTCTCATATCGGCTATCATTTCTCATCTATATATGTTGGAATCTCCGTTTTCTCCTCAATGGCCTTTTTGGAAAGTAATTTAATGGGGTTACACGTATTCTCATGCTATGCTATGGTTGATAGCTATTTCTGTACAAACAAATATGTTTGATTGCAGCATATTGACACCACCACTAATTTCTTGTAACAAGATAGTTTTTTGTCAAACTGATCTCTATATGGTAAGCAGGAAAAACAAACCTTGATCAAAAATGCTGGCCGTGGCGCCCTTGGATGGCATAATCCCATTGATAGCAAGACTGGGCATGTTGACATCATTCGGAAACTGACCAACAGAATGAGTTAGTCCGTCATGCCCTCCAGGTTTTTCAGCTTTCACTGTCGCTACCAAGGGTTTGGAATTGCATGTGCTTTCCCAAATAGAACTCCCACCAGGTTTAGTTTGAACCAGAGGGACATTGTTAAACACAAAACTCAATTGCTGTTGCCCATCTGCAAACGCAAAAGCATACGGACCACAATAAATGAAAGGGAGCATCTTAAAGATCATATTACAGGTGTGGGGGCAGGTTCAAATGAGAACCGTAAATATATTGGGAGCCTGGAAACCAACTATTTATGTATTATTCATGATGACGAAAATAGTTCATAATGAAAATGCATGAGGATAATACATTATATTCAAGATAAAAATGTAGGGTCATTTAGGGATATGAACCTTAAATGATTTTTTTATCAAATTCATGACCTCCTGGCCTATTAAAGAAAAAAATGGCTTTATACTCGTGATGAGGTCATGGATTTAATTAAAATCTCATTTAATGTATCATATCACGAATAATGAAAATGTATGCTGTTCTTGAGGGATAATTCATGATTATTTAGGGTTATTCATCATGAATAATTCATGTAATAGTTGGTTCCAGGTTCTCAAAAGATTTAGGCTTTGAGATTTAAGGTAACATAAAAAATGCCTGCTAAAGTACATTCTCAGTATATATGACAATATTGAGATGCTAAACCACCAAATGCCCTTGACAAGAAATTGGCTCCAAATATATACATGAACTGTGTACCATAAAATGATGAAGACGGACTTGTTGAGTTAAACTGGATCGTTTCCTGCTGTGGCTTACGGCGTCGTGCGTTGTGATCGGAAAGCCGTCTGCGACAGCTCCGCTTCTTCCCATCAAACTCCGACAAACTGTGAAATCTGTACCATTCATTGAAAAGTAATGCATCAGTTGACCATGATCAATAAAGTGAAGTACCAGAAGCGGTCGCAGATCAAGGGCAGATCGACCCAAAAGGAACCAGCAAATATTAAGAAAAGTTCAAGTCCGTGCTAACAGATTCTAACATGTAACTGTGAATTCCAAACAAAGCTTACCTGCTACATTGTTGGCAGAACCGACGATCAAGACCACCCACAACAACTTTTAAGGATTTTGAATGACTTTCGCAAACTCTATGTTTACGATGGTATTCCTTGGCAGATGAGAGATCAAGGTTGCATCCTTCAACCTGACATCGTGGAACCGGTGTACTTTGGCAAGATAATTTAAGTTTTTTCACCGTAGATACAGGAATATTTGGGGAAGAACATGTTTTGGTATTGCTCCTGGCAAAACTGTTCTCAAAATATGTTCTTTTACCAAGTTTCAAACCGATAGACTGGTCAGAAGAGCAAACTGAAGCCTCAAACGACGGAGAAGTTCCATTTAGCTCACCTCCAGCAAATTCCTTACTGAAAGCATCGGGGAAACCTCCAGCTACCTCAAATGGGAAATTTGACACTTTCATGCCGTCCTTGAATGAAGATTCAGTTGAAGCTGATATCGAGCTCTTCGCAGATGAATTGTTCCCAACATCAGAGGCAGAACCTCCACTTCCACCAACAATCCCTGATAGATTAAAAGACACATCTATGTCTTCCCCTTCTTTGATTCCCCAATCTGCTGATTGTAGCTTCTTGGGACTTGCAACCCCTTTTGAACCGAAAAGATCGAGGTTTTCCCAGTCCCACTTTGTATTCCACTCCATATCTGGAAAATGATTTTCTTCACACTTAGAAATTGCAAGGAGTTTCGATTCGAGTAGCCATTACAAAATGTACACTTTTTCTCTCTATCTTGGAGATATATAAAAGCTAACATCTCTTTCAATGGACGGAAAGTATAAAGGGCCCAATTCCCCCACAATATAAAGTTATGCAAAGATATGAAAAGATATTCAGTTCAATAAGTCAAGTGAAAGTGCAAAAACAGTCATGTCCAAACAACCATTTCACAAAAACAAGAAAACTCCAACCCTATAAAAGTAAAAGTTTGCTTATCTTTTTGCTTCCACCAATTTCATCTCTCTCAGTACATGCATCCTAGATAACAAACACATAAATTTCCACAGAGGATCAAAAGGAAGCTACCATATGCATAATATATGGTAAATGGTGCCTCACTTTCTACAAACACTAAGCTGAAGTATGCTAAAAATCCTTACAAAAAATTAACACATTCTTCACAGGGCAGAGCTCCAAATAGTTATTGTCACACAAACCCACCATAACCACATTGTTAAACAGTAGATCCATAAGCCTTCAATAGTCTTGTGGGTTTGGTGAAAGCAAAATACGATGCTTGTCAAACACACTGTGAGAAGTTCACACAATCACGAGTAGCAGCAAATGAAGCATTGATAGATTCCAATAGAGTCAATGAATGTTAAGCGAACCAGATCGGTCGGAGTGATGGTGGAGGAGTCTCTAATTTAGGGATTTAAAACTGCCCAAAAATAAACTAACTAGGAGCCGTTTACAAAATGCTTACCCGGTATGTGTTTATCGGGCAATTTACCATAGCGGATGAACATGAGAAGAGGATAGGATCTTACCCGGTAAGAGCGAGGATAAGAATGAAGTATCTTACCCAATAAGAGAGAGTGATAACTCTTACCCGGGTAAGCGCTTACCGGGTAAATTGTTGTATAAGATACCATCGCGATGATTAAAATCTTACCCGGTAAAGCAAGTTAGTTAGTCAAGTTTTATTGGTAATCGCTTAATAATCTGAAAATAACAACTTAATAATCTGAAAATAATTCTTTGATTACCCAACAAAGAATTAACATTTGGGTAATCAGCCCCTTAATAATCCCTTTCACGTACAAAGAAGAAGAAGCTCATTTGGGAGGGAACTAATACTTAGCAACAAAATTACACTAGACCAGAAAGATAATAATCTGAAAATAACAACAACTGAACCACTAAAGAATTATTTTCCCTTTTCCCCCAAATTAGCAACTAACAAATCAACTTATATTAAATTCAATGGAAATAATGATGGTCCCCCATCACAAGTAGACGGTTTAGAACCTAATAAAACGTGAAAAAATGACATCGTTTGGAAGTCGATGCGTATTATTGATTGTTCCCATCATGATGTAGAAACGTCATTTTTCCTGGTGAAGAAAGTGATGAAGAGAAAAAAAAAAGGGGGGGGGGGGGGGGGGGGGGGGGGGGAATCATACATTTATCAAAGCACACCAGACCAATATATACCACGAAATCCATTTCTGAAAAAAAAAATGAAATGAAATGAAATCATTCATTTATTCATTCACAGTCACAGTTTCGAGTACTCGTCAGATCAACGTTGAAGGATTCGGAAAAAAAACGCTTGCAAAATCGGAAAATTTTTGCACAAAATCACACACCACAGCTATGGTTTATGTAATCAGAAATCAAAAAATCACATCATAACTCCACTAAAACAGAAAAAAAGCCAAATCAGAAGTAAGAAATCAGGTTCGTATTTGAGGTTTCGTGATTTTTACAGAAAAATAAAAGCAAAATAGTAGATTTCTTGTTTAGGAAGTTGTATATAATAGAGCAATGAGAGCTTACCGATCACAGTAGTCTGCAACATTCCAGGAAAAATGAAGGAAAATCTGAAGATTTTTACTTTACCAAATGAAGAAAGTTAGAGAGAGAAAGAAAAGCAGCAAGAGAGAGAGAGTGTGTGTAGAAATGAAATCCCCAAACATATGAAGTCCACAAGATAATAGAACGAATATGGTAATAAAATGTATTTATTTTATTTTTTATTTTTATTTTTATTTTTATTTTAATGATTAAATACACTAGTATGTGGGGAAATTAGTTCACGGTTAATTTAATAAACTTTACACTAACGATACTACTCCCTCCGTCCCAAAATAAATGTCTACATTTCTATTTATGTTTGTCCCAAAATAAGTGTCCACTTTCAAAAAGTAGATAGCTAAATTCTTACATTTACCCTTAATTAATGCACAAATACATAAGAGTTGTGAAGAAAAAGAAACATTAAATAAGGGTAAAGATGTCATTTGATACCAAAAAGGGGTAATAATTATGCATGTCTAAAACTGTGTGCCAAGTCAATTGTGGACACTTATTTTGGGACGGAGGGAGTAATAAATAACTTAGGTTGGGTTCCGCTGAAAAGTTGAGCTAACGGTGAGAAGTGTGGGGAGTGGTTATTAATCATTGGATAAGAAATTGACGCACATTAGGATAAGATGCACCGAGATGCACCAGATCAACTCCCTTCTAAACTGCAATTCATGGGAGGGCTTGAGATTAAAAGAGATCGACGATTCAGATCCACTTCTCACGCTTCTCACCGTTAACTCAACTTCTCACACGATCCTCACCTAAATAACTTACGGTCGATCGATGTGTTAAAAGTGTTTTTTAGTGTGTTAAAAATTAAAGCGTAAATTACAACACCCGTTTATATGATCCGTTAATAATTTTGATTTGTTTTATGTGGTTTAAAAATTCTGATTTTTATTTCTATAGTTTGTAATTTATCGCTATTGGTTCCTGGACTAATTTATAGTCTTAGAGCATCCATAATGTGCTATAGACACAAACCGCATAAACTGCACCGCATTTTGCGGTGTGGTTTGGTCCGGTTTGAGGTTTATGCGGTGTGGTTTACAGTTTGGCCCCAAATAGCACGACCACCACCCCTAAGTTAAATAGTTCATATGTGAATCAACTAAATAGTTCGCACGAGTTCACATATGAACATATACTTCATATGTAAATCAATTAAATATTTCATACGTGAATCACACGGTTCAATATGCACATATACCGCCTATTTGTAACAGTTGTGAAACTACCCCTTTATCTTCCGCATAATTTGTAACACCCTCAAATTTAGAAAAAGCAACTAATTAAAATTTTCAATAAATATATCGAATAAAGGGTAAATTCTCTTTTACAATTCAATACTCGAAATACCTCATATGGGATTCTAGATTTAACCTCAACAAATAATAATCCAAGTCTTATACAAAGACTAAATAAGGTCGGGACTCGGGTGTTACTAAAACCCAAACACGTTGCTAATCCCAAAGTGTGGAAGACCTCACCCAATAGCTACTCACTTCTCGTGTATCTAGCTAGCATTCATTTCTTCACAGTGTCGCTAGAATCATACCTCAATCGGAACCTGATGCGCATGCCGACAAATAAAAATGTTAGGCTAACGCCTAGTGACTTCAAGAGTTTTCATCATGATTATATAAATCGTTAAACGGAAAGAATGCAACTTTAATCATGATTTACTCTAAATATGAAAACGACTCATTTTCCAATAATACGCATTTTAGATGATGACAACACCAATATAAAGCATTTCCTCAAGATGTAAACTCAAACCCAAAACTCACTCAAAACACAAATAAGAATTAATGTTCAAATACTGAAAACGTGGACAAAACTCTATTATCCAAAATATCCAAAAACATGGATAAGGTTTAATAATTAAAACCACAAATCATGGATAACAATCCATACTCAAAACGTCACCGAAAACATGGATAATTCTCAATACCCAAAACAACACCTTTCGGTGATGGGGGAGACCCGTTTCCATTGAACGTGGCGGGAACACAAAAGTATGCCACGTATCTATGTTATAAATATGTTTCAAGGATGGACAACCATTGACATCAACCATATCCAGGTCTTTAGTCATGGAAGACATCAATCCTATCCAGGTGTTTAGTCATTGTGGACATCAACCCTACCCAGGTCTTTAGTCCAATACAATAATGAACTCAACTTTATCCAAGTCTTTTACTCAAATGATCACCAAGTTCAACCTTATCCAGGTCTTTACCTTGGGATCGCACCATCCAAGACAAGTTTGTTCATTTAGAAATTACATTATATAACCAATGTCTATTTCCAAATTACAACTTGGGGATCTTATCCCACATTTACACAATAAAACCGACTTATATGACTATGGATCCATTGCATTACAGTCAAAAACATTACATGACTCCAAATGAATGAACTAGCGCATTCAAAACATGTAATTCTCAAATACGATGCAGTAGATGCAAATCATAACCAAATACTCTACATTGAGCTATCAAAATCGGACAATTGTCCTCAATAACCAACAAGGTCCAAACAAAGACATAGGCTCAACAAATCAAAAGACCAATTGTTAAAAGTCATAAAATGAAATCAAACGTAAACAACCCACGTTTATGCAAACCTATGCTTCCAAATACAAGAATAACCCAAAACACAATTTTTTATTGGGGCAACCCATTTTTCAAAGAGGCTCATGCCATTTACACTTTCAAAACTCTCGATAACACAATGTATGTATCCAAACACATGGTAAAAGTGCATTTTCACCAAACAACCTCCATTTATAAGATAACTCTTGAAAACACATGTATTTATGATTTATTTATCAAAGTACCCGAAAACCCCAAATCTGGGTGTTGTACGAGAATTATAAATTCAAATATCTCAATTAAGTAGAACTCTTCAAATATTCCAACATTTGATAAAAATAATGTAAATCACATAAACACCTTAAAATGAACAATTTTGGCATGTACAATGTTTTCACAAATCAACTTGAACTCACCTTGCTAGATTTAGGCTAAATATAGATTTTACCCCAAAATGAGAGTCTCCTTTGGTGATGACTTGAAATCTTTAAGGGTTTCTCTAGATCTTAGATCCCACACTCCCACAAGGTTTCCCTTTACCACAAACCCACCAAAATCACTCCAATAGATGAAGAATGTAAAGAGAAGAGTAAAAAATATCAAACCCTAGCTTAAAATTGGGAGATAGGAGGAGGATCTTACCACCACCAAATACTCTTGGATCTTCTAATAAATTTCAATAATATTAGTATATCCTTGAAGAGTTCTCAAAAACGAAGCCATAGTAATTTAATTTAAATTAAATCGGAGTTGGGATGCAAAAATTATGAAGAAATGAAGAATGAGGCTAAAAATCGAATTTTATGCAATTTGGCACCCCGCGTGTGATTGTGACATGCTATAGTTACAATGTCACAATTGCGGGCACAATCGCTCAGATTGTACCACGAGTTTTTGGCCTTCAGCAATTGTGACATACTATAGTGATAGTGTCACAATCACTGGCACTATAGTCGAGAATGCACCGAACACTGTTTTGGCCATAACTTCTTCGTTTTAGCTCCGATTTTGCTCTGGAAAGAACCGTTGGACTCGTATTTGAATTCCACATCTAGCAAGACTATAAAATATAGTATTTAATCCCAAAATCTCATTTCCTCTATTTCTCTTAAAAGATCGATTTCTATACTAACTTGAAATAGTACTTACCCAAAAATTACGGGTGTTACACCATTGTCATAAACTCATAATTACATGGCACATTCGTTGGGATGACCAACCACTTGGTAATATTCGTTGTTATTGTGATAGATGTCACAACTGCACGACACTATAACCGGGACCACCACACTTTCAGTACCATTGGTGCTATTGTGATAGATGTCACAACCACATGACACTATAGTCATACTCTATATGTGGTTCTTCTTTTACCGGTTCACCCAGTTCAACACTTTTCTTCAATTGGGACAAAATTTCAGGGTGTTACATAATTGTTAGCATGCGACCAAATTAGATGGTGCTGCACACAATTAGCCCCTCAAGTGAACCTATGGCTATATATATATATATATATATATATATATATATATATGGAAGTTCAAACAAGAACGTCTCCATTTTACGAAAATGTGAGGACATCCTTATCACATGTGATAATACACGAGAGGGAACCTAGTAGTGTGCGCATGACTTAGCCCGCGATCTAGGTCGCACCAAATGTCGTCTTTAAAACCCCAAAAATATATAAAAAAATAATAGTAATAAATTTGAAAATCGGACTAAATGTGGAAGAAATAGTCAAGTCAGAGGTTAAAAATGCAAATTTGGCCAAAACTTTGAAGCTAAGGGGCCGAATGTAATTTTTGATAGTTAGAGGGCCATGTCAGACAACAATAGGTCCAAACCAGAAGGACTTGTTTTGTAAAATGGTCATATATGATCATGGAAAAGACTTGACGATGTAGCGACTTTGAAACCTCTTATTGGCTCTCCTAGTCAACGAATAAGACGAGCGATTCCATTGTAACACCCGGAAAATTAAGGTAAGTGTTTATAAATTCTAATGTGTCCTCGTTACTTTTAAATGTTGTGATTCTTGCTTTGATTTAGGGATCATTGTGTAACACCCTAAAATTTCAAGGTAAAATAAAACTTAAAATTTCTGCAATATAACGCCTAAAATAAGGCGAATCCAAAACCTGTAAACATGGCGTCTAAAACCCAAAAGAGACGGGGTAGTTCTATAATGAAGTAGCGGAATAAATAAGACATATACATGACAACCTATTCAATCTAGAACAATTAACAACTAGATTAAAATGGGTGTCACTATGACTTCAAAAGCGTTCTTTCTCAAATCCCAAAAATGCCCGGTCCAAGGAGGAATCCTAGGTGCGATCCCGACTGATCAAGACATCCTACTCGCATCGCTAACGGAACCTGTGAACCATTTAAACATGAACACAACTGTTAGAACGAAGTTTAATGGTTGTTATGCCGATACCAATTATAATGCAAACAAGAACAATAATTAAATGTTACCGGCTCCCAATGCATTGAGGTCATTGCAAAACCTCCCAATAGGGACATTGTAATTTCCTGTACAAATAATACACAAATGTCTTCCATATAAAGCGGGGTAACCCGCGATCTAGATTGGATTTCACCGTCTAGCCCGGTTCTAGTTCCCATGCCATGCCGGACATCACAATCCTCAAACCCTCTTTGCCTCTAGTGTTTACCCCGTCGGGTTACACCTCAAGGTCTTACAGGCAAGGGTGCCTATCCAATCTAGCCGAGTGTACAACTAAGGGACTTGCGCCCCCTATTTTCTACTCAACATGCCCAACGACAATATATATGCAAATAACAATGCATACCATCTAAATCCTTGTGCACAAGGAAATAGACATAAAACTCCCCATATATACCATGAGCAAGTAGAACTAATAACTTTCATGCAAGCATACACTTGACAAATAACCTTATCATACTTGATACATATATCTCGTAATATACTAAAACTCATTTAGCCGCATACATGTTCCCAATAATAGATTGACTCCAACTGCTGATAAGAATCTATGCCCTTGATTGTAGCCCTTATAAGTGTAGTCATTTATTCTATCCATATTTCATCCATTAAATTACTTAAATGAATCCTCACAAGATGTTTGGACCCTCCCACTCACTTCACAATTATTTACTTCAAGACATACCAAACCCTAGATTTATAGGTTAACATCCAATACCACATAAATCACAAATAAGCAAGTAATGGAGCATGAGTGAATGTTTATGAGTAAGAAAACTTACTTTGAGATAGATTGAGCAAACCCTAAAAATGTGGTGTGAATGGAAGAAGACTTGGATTCCTTGAAATCCTAAAGAATGCACACTTCTACAAACTTAGAGTCTTACCAAACACCAAAACTTGAAGATTTAACCTACCTCATTAAATGAAGAGAGAGGGGAGAGAAGTGTGTGTAAATCGCACCTTAGAGTGTGTGAAAAACGTCTCTATGAGCTGCTGCAACCAAATAAGAATTCTAAACTCAAAAATGACATTTAGAGTGAAAAATCCCGACTGAACCAGGGCTCGCGCGACAATGCTCTGGCGACATTGCCCCTGGCATAGTCGCGGGGCATAGTCGCGGCGGATGTACCACCTTCGGTACTGTAACAACCTGGACATTTATATAAACAATAAAATAACATTTCATACTAAATACAGCCCCAGGCTTACATTTACAGAGTACAATGTTCACATCTATCTCTTACTACACAACTGAGTTCAAAAAGGCAACTACAGGAGGACGTCTTCTATCTCCTGCTTATAGCTCATATCTTCTCTTTACCTTTATCTGTACCTGTTACTTTTCGATAACCTGAAACAGATTTAAAATTTTAAAATAGCGAGGGTTAGACCAATGGTCTAGTGAGTCCCCTCCAATTACTACTGCAACAGTTCAAATATTAATTAAAACATTTAAACCCAAAACTTTATATCTCAAAACATAATATGTTCTTTTAATCAAACTTTAAAATATTTTATGCTTCGCGGGCATAACTTAATCTGCTGGCCATCACTGACCACTTTTACGCTTCGCAAGCGTACCTTAAGCTACTGACCAACATTCCCGTCAAAGACGGTATGTCTGTCTCGCACTGTCTTATTTTAGGGACACACCCTAATGGCATAAACGGGCCACATTCCCCGGTACGAGCAGGCGGGTCACACTTCCCGACTTAGGTCAGACTTCTGACTCAAATGTATGCATACACCTAGTCCTGCCTGTATATAAAACAAGTTTATATACACTGAGCATAAACATGCCCAACTGATTAAATCAATCTTTTGAAATAATTCTGCATAACTTTCAATACTGTAAATGTGCAGTATATAAAACTCACATTTATCAATTAACTGCTCAAATCATAAAAGATTTAGTTTGAAAGACTCACCTCTGATTCTTCTTGATTAATTCTGACTTCTACTGATTAACACCACCTACGATGGTATTAAAAACAAAGGTAAGATAACTGGTGACTAACACTCTTTCCTTCTATAAACACATCAATTGAAATCTACTGTTTTTAACCCGGTCGAAACCACTTTGATTAAAACCTCTTAGACCGATTAACAAAATACCAGTCGAACCAGCATACCGGTCCTAACAACATATCGGTCCAACAACTCTTTACTGGTCAAACGATACATTCCGATCGAATACAAACTATCGGTCGAGCAATACCGATCGATCATTACCAGTTGAACACTACCGGTCAAGAACATACCGGTCTTGTACACTATACCGGTCGAATGCAAACTATCGGTCCTTTACAACCTACCGGTCCTTTATCATCTTCCCGGTCGAGCTTGAATTTAAGTCGGCTACTTACAGTTCAAACCCAGAAAACTTTTGATCATTAAATCGATCAAATACACGGTTAAAAGCTTGATTAATAAGACTATTTACCGACTATAACATGCAGATAGAAGTATTAAGCTAAAATCATACCTCTATTTGTCAAAAACGGATCGATCCTCAAGATCTCCTTCTCTTTTCTCTACCTTATTGCTTTCTCCCTTTCTCTCTTGAAATCTTAAGTCGGCTTAACACAATTATCAGAATGAGATATCAATCTCACTTATCTGATATTTAAGTTATAAAAACCAAAATTTTCAAATAACCCCCTTGCACTTTGGTTCTCGTTTCACTTTTCACCCAACTTCCAAAATTAATAAAATTTCGGATCCGGATATTACAATCTTCCCCCCTTAAGAGAATTCCGTCCCCGGAATTCTATCGCTAAACAACTAAGGATACTGAGATTTCATATCTGCCTCTACTTCCCACGTAGACTCTTGTCCTTGGTGAAATTTCCACTGAACTTTCACTAAGCGAATCTCCTTGTTTCTCAACTTCTTTATTTTGAGGTCCGTAATTGCTATGGGCTCCTCAATATAACTTAATTTTTCATCTACCTGAATATCTTCTAAAGGAACAACTATATCTGCTTCTGCCAAACATTTCTTCAGGTTTGACACATGAAATGTGGAATGAATCCCACGCAAACTTTCTGGTAGATCAAATTCGTAGGCCACTTCACCAACACGTCCCGTGATGATAAATGGTCCAACAAACCTTGGTCTCAACTTTCCTTTCTTTCCAAATCTGATTACCCCTTTCCAGGGCGAAATTTTCAACATTACCTTATCTCCTATCTGAAACTCTATCGGTTTCCTTCGTCTATCAGCATACATTTTCTGACGATCTTGAGCAATCTTCAATCTTGCTCGAATCTGGTCGACTTTATCAGCTGTCACCTGTACAATTTCTGGTTCCGCTAACTGTCTTTCACCCACCTCATTCCAACATAGAGGTGTTCTACATTTACGACCATACAAAGCTTCGAACGGGGCTGCTTGTATGCAAGCATGATAACTATTGTTGTAGGAAAATTCAATCAACGGCAAATGAATTTCCCACAAACCTTTGAAATCTATAACACATGCACGAAGCATATCTTCCAATGTCTGAATAGTTCTCTCACTCTGGCCATCAGTTTGCGGATGATAGGCCGTACTCAGCTTAAGTTGAGAGCCTAATTCTCTTTGCAAACTTCTCTAGAAAGCTGATGTAAAACGAGCATCCCTGTCTGACACAATGGACGACGGTACTCCATGTCTGGTTACTATGTCGTCGATATACAATCGAGTTAATTTCTCTAGTGAGTACGTCTCTTTGATCGGTAGGAAGTGAGCTGACTTTGTGAGTCCATCCACTATCACCCAAATAGCATCATGCCCCTTTGGTGATCGCGGTAACCCAGTAACAAGATCCATAGTAATCTCGTCCCACTTCCAAACTGGAATTTCTAATGACTGAAGCTCCCCATAAGGTCTCTGATGCTCAGCTTTAACCTTTAAACATGTCAGACATCGTTCAACGAAGTGAGCAATATCTTTCTTTAAACCTGGCCACCAATAGCTTTGTTTCAGGTCTCTATACATCTTGTTGGTTCCTGGATGTACTGAGTAACGGGATCTATGCGCTTCTTCCAACATTTTCTGCCTCAGATCTCCTGCTTTTGGGACCCATACTCGTTTATTGAAGCACTTTCTCGGCGGTTGTCAACTACTAACGAGTCAACAATCCTAACTATTCGTTCACTTTTCAAATTTTCTTTTGACGCTGCTTCTTCTTGATATTTTATAACTTCTTCTAAGAAATTAGAAACAACATCAATTCGAAATGCTACAACTTCTGTTATTTCTCCATGCTCCTTACGACTTAGAGCATCTGCTACCACATTAGCCTTGCCTGGATGGTACAAAATATCACAATCATAATCGCTTAACAGCTCCATCCACCTACGCTGCCTCATATTAAGCTCATTCTGATTAAACAGATATTGAAGGATCTTGTGATCTGTGTAAATCTGACACTTGATCCCATACAAATAATGCCTCCAGATTTTCAAAGCAAAAACTACTGCTGCCAACTCTAAATCGTGCGTCGGGTAATTCTTTTCATGCTCTTTCAACTGACGAGATGCATAAGCAATCACCTTGCCTTCTTGCATTAACACACATCCCAAACCCAACTTTGAAGCATCGCTATAAATTACGAATCCTTCTGTTCCGTTGGGTAAAGACAAAACAGGAGCACTACTTAATCTCTCTTTCAATTTACCAAACGCTTCTTTGTGAGCTTCCGCCCAGACAAACTTGACATTTTTTCTGGTTAAAGTTGTTAATGGCGTAGCTATCCTTGAAAATTCCTGGATGAACTTTCTATAATAACCAGCCAATCCAAGAAAACTGCTTACTTCAGATGGTGATTTCGGTGCTTCCCACCCTTTAATGGCTTCAATCTTAGCTGGATTAACCTTAATCCCATCTTTCGACACCACGTGTCCTAGAAACTGAACTTCTTTCAGCCAAAATTCACATTTTGAAAACTTAGCGTACAACTTCTCACGTTTAAGCAATTCTAAAATTGCTCTTAAATGAGTTTCATGATCTTCTTTGGAACGTGAATAGATCAGTATATCATCTATAAAGACGATGACATATTTATCTAAAAACGGACTACATACTCTATTCATCAGATCCATGAAAGCTGTTGGCGCATTGGTCAAACCAAATGGCATAACTAGAAACTCATAATGTCCGTACCTCGTACGAAATGCAGTCTTAGGCACATCCTCCTCCCTCACCTTCAACTGGTGATATCCAGATCGAAGATCTATTTTCGAAAAGTAACTCGCTCCTTGAAGTTGATCAAAAAGATCGTCAATTCTGGGAAGCGGATACTTATTTTTAACAATCAACTTATTGAGCTCACGATAGTCTATGCACATTCTCATAGACCCGTCTTTCTTCTTAACAAACAATACTGGCGCTCCCCAAGGTGAGGTACTAGGGCGAATAAACCCCTTGTCTAACAACTCCTGCAGTTGAGTCATCATTTCTTTCATCTCTGCCGGTGCCAGTCTATACGGTGCTCTTGCAATTGGCGCTGCTCCGGGAACTAAATCAATACGAAATTCCACTTGCCGATCAGGAGGCAAAGTAGTTAAGTCTTCCGGAAATACTTCTGTAAATTCACTGACTACCGAAACTGATTCTAAACCCTTCTTTTCCTTCTTAGCATCTATTACATAAGCTAAGAACCCCACACACCCTTTTACTAAACATTTCTTAGCTTTAATCATAGAAATCAAACATGATTTTCTATCCCTTCGATCTCCAAACACTACTATCTCTTCTTTTCCTGGTTGCTCTATACGAATCAATTTCTTATTGCATACTATATGAGCATCATTAGACGCCAACCAGTCCATTCCCACAATAACATCAAATTCTCCCATACCCATTGGGTACAGTCGAAGTGGAAATGATTGTCCATCAATGACAATACTACTCCCATCATACACTTCTTCTACTAAGATTTGACTATTATCAGCCACTTCTACTTTCAATTCATGCCTAAGCTTCTTAGGTTTCTCAATCAATTTATGCACAAAATTTGGAGACACAAAAGAATGATTTGCTCCTGAATCAAACAATACTTTTGCATAATTCGAATCTATAAAGAAAGTACCTGTCACTACATCAGGTATCTCCGCCGCTTCTTCTGCTGACATATTGAAAACTCTAGCTCTTGCTTTAGTTGGCTCCATCTTTTTCTCAACTCCCTTTTCTACATTTCCTCCAACCGATCCCTTTTTAAACTGTGGACAATTGGTCCTGATATGATCAGGAGATCCACACTGATAACAAGACCTAGAACTCTGGCAATCCCTAGCCAAATGCCCAATCTTTCCGCATTTATAACAGCCCTCCTGATCAATCTTACATTCTCCCTTATGCCTTCGATTACACTTACTACAGGGCTTATTTTCAAACTTATAACAGAACGCTGCTCAAACTTTGCAGACTTAAACGGTTTGAAGTCACGAACTGTTCCTTCCCACTTTCTTTTATCTCCACTTCTTTCAGTGGCTTGCCTATTCTTTTCTTTCTCTCTCATTTCAGATGCATTTACTGCCATTTGAAAAGTAGACGGTTCTTTATTCGAGACAAATTCCAGAATATCACTTCTTAATCCAAAGACGAAACGTTCCACTCGTCTTTCTTCATTAGGTACATAAATTCCTGTAAATCGAGACTTTTCAATAAACTTTGTGGCATATTCTCGAACTGACATTCCTTTCTTCTTTAAACCCAGAAATTCTTCTTCCAACTTTTTAACTGCCGCCAGAGGACAGAACTGTGCTTTAAATCTTTTCACAAACTCACCCCAAGTCATTTCTTTAGCTACAGCCGAACTTTGACCTCCGGATTCTACATCCCACCACATTACCGCTTCATCTTTCAGCATTGACAAAGCATAGACTACTCTATCTTCTTCCGCACACTTACTCGTATCAAACGCTAGCTCCATACCTTTTACCCATCTTAACGCTATAACAGGATCACATTCCCCTTTATAAGTAGGAGTCTTGCAAGCAGCAAACTCCTTAAAACTACATCATTTTCCAGCTACAGCTTTAACTGACACAATGGGATTTGACTGAGGGGGACTACCCACTCCAGTTACTGGTGATTCTGCTACCTCAGTCACTACTTTATCTTCACTATTTTCTTTACTTGACGAAACTTCATTAGTACGCTGAGCCAATAAAGCATTCAACGTTTCTTGTAACTTTCCAATTTCTGCAGTGAAGGTTTCTTGTGTAACAAAACCTTGCGTTCTACCTCCACCACGTTTTCCTGTCTGTTTTCGACCCCTCACAGAAGCCAAACTTTCTTGATGAGAAGTTTCTTGCTCATCTCTTACCTCTACACTTTCATCCTGACGAATACCACGACTCGTCTTCCCACCTCGAATTCCCACATTGGAAACTCTTGATTGAGTAGCTGTTTTCTGAACTGTCTTACCTTTAGGTCGACCACGACTCTTTCCTTGGATAGCAGTCGGGTTGACAGCAGTCATTCGCTCTTCGGCAATGACTTCATTATCTGGCTCCATTTCAGGATTCACTATAGATCTACTCCTGGTCACTCGCTTAGACATACTTCTGATAAGAATAAACATAAGATATTCAATTTAACATACTACACATTACGGCAGTTTAAGCACATGCATGTACTTGTAAATTCACAATTACACTGGCCAGATGGAATTCCAAATTTACCTTACATGCTAGTCCTTACTACCTTAATGTTATCTTCTTACTACTCAGTTGTGCTTCTACTATCTCAGTTTAAGTCTAGGCCCATCTGGTCACCTAGATCCCTTAAATTAATGCCCTGATACCAATTGTAACAACCTGGACATTTATATAAACAATAAAATAACATTTCATACTAAATACAGCCCTAGGCTTACATTTACAGAGTACAATGTTCACATCTATCTCTTACTACACAACTGAGTTCAAAAAGGCAACTACTGCAGGACGTCTTCTATCTCCTGCTTATAGCTCATATCTTCTCTTTACCTTTATCTGTACCTGTTACTTTTCGATAACCTGAAACAGATTTAAAATTTTAAAATAGCGAGGGTTAGACCAATGGTCTAGTGAGTCCCCTCCAATTACTACTGCAACAGTTCAAATATTAATTAAAACATTTAAACCCAAAACTTTATATCTCAAAACATAATCTGTTCTTTTAATCAAACTTTAAAACATTTTATGCTTTGCGGGCATAACTCAATCTACTGGCCATCACTGACCACTTTTACGCTTCGCAAGCGTACCTTAAGCTACTGACCAACATTCCCGTCAAAGACGGTATGTCTGTCTCGCACTGTCTTATTTTAGGGACACACCTTAATGGCATAAACGGGCCACATTCCCCGGTACGAGCAGGCGGGTCACACTTCCCGACTTAGGTCAGACTTCTGACTCAAATGTATGCATACACCTAGTCCTGCCTGTATATAAAACAAGTTTATATACACTGAGCATAAACATGCCCAACTGATTAAATCAATCTTTTGAAATAATTCTGCATAACTTTCAATATTGTAAATGCGCATTATATAAAACTCACATTTATCAATTAACTGCTCAAATCATAAAAGATTTAGTTTGAAAGACTCACCTCTGATTCTTCTTGATTAATTCTGACTTCTACTGATTAACACCACCTACGATGGTATTAAAAACAAAGGTAAGATAACTGGTGACTAACACTCTTTCCTTCTATAAACACATCAATTGAAATCTACTGTTTTTAACCCGGTCGAAACCAGTCTGATTAAAACCTCTTAGACCGATTAACAAAATACCAGTCGAACCAGCATACCGGTCCTAACAACATATCGGTCCAACAACTCTTTACCGGTCAAACGATACATTCCGATCGAATACAAACTATCGGTAGAGCAATACCGATCGATCACTACTGGTAGAACACTACCAGTCGAACACTACCGGTCAAGAGCATACCGGTCTTGTACACTATACCGGTCGAATGCAAACTATCGGTCCTTTACAACCTACCGGTCGAACCTCTACCGGTCCTTTATCATCTTCCCGGTCGAGCTTGAATTTAAGTCGGCTACTTACAGTTCAAACCCAGAAAACTT
The DNA here is from genome assembly GCA_954870635.1 of Arctium minus. Taxonomy (NCBI): domain Eukaryota; kingdom Viridiplantae; phylum Streptophyta; class Magnoliopsida; order Asterales; family Asteraceae; genus Arctium; species Arctium minus. The sequence continues at coordinate 23,237,112 of OX941084.1, forward strand.
TTGATCATTAAATCGATAAAATAAACGGTTAAAAGCTTGATTAATAAGACTATTTACCGACTATAACATGCAGATAGAAGTATTAAGCTAAAATCATACCTCTATTTGTCAAAAACGGATCGATCCTCAAGATCTCCTTCTCTTTTCTCTACCTTCTTGTTTTCTCTCTTTCTCTCTTGAAATCTTAAGTCGGCTTAACACAATTATCAGAATGAGATATCAATCTCACTTATCTGATATTTAAGTTATAAAAACCAAAATTTTCAAATAACCCCCTTGCACTTTGGTTCTCGTTTCACTTTTCACCCAACTTCCAAAATTAATAAAATTTCGGATCCGGATATTACAAATACACCCCGCGCGCCATTGCCCCTGGCATAGTCGCCGGTCTCTCACCCGACGCTGCCCGATCCGGTTTCGACGCTAAAAACTCGACCCAACTGATACCAATCTCATAAACATAGCTTGGGAGCTCTTAAACCAAAATACAGATATTAAACCATTGAGGTCCAAAAATTCGGGGTGTTACAATCCTCCACCCCTTAGAATGGATTTCGTCCTCAAAATCCTAACTAGCCAAACAAAAGAGGGTAACGCGCCTTCATATCTTCTTCGGACTCCCAAGTCACGTTGGTTCCGCGATGATGCTTCCATTGAACCTTCACCATAACCACCTCTTTGTGCCGTAGCTTCTTCGTCTTCCTTTCCAGTATAGATTCGGGCTCCTCTATGCAACGATTATTATCCACCCTAATTTCTGACAGTGGAATGACACTCTTTTCTTCGGCTAGGCATTTCCGTAAGTAACACACATGAAAGGTGGGGTGAATTCCGTCCATCTCCGGCGGAAGATCCAGCTTGTAGGCCTATACATTCAAGGATAGTGAAAGGCCCAAGGAAATGGGGAATGAGCTTCCCCCGCTTTCCAAACCATATCAATCATTTCCACGGTGATACTTTCAGCATCACACGTTCCCCCACTTGGAACTCGGTCGGCCTCCTATTTTGTCCGCGTAGCTCTTTTGCCGATCCTGTGCCGCTTGCAAACGCTCTCTGATAACCTTCACCTTGTCGGTCGTTTCTTGAACGATCTCGGGTCCGGCAAATTGTTTCTCACCCGCTTCCAACCAACACACGGGCGTCCTACACTTTCTTCCGTACAATGCCTCGAATGGTGCCATACCAATACTTGTGTGATAACTGTTGTTGTAGGCGAATTCCACCAGTGGAAGGTGTGCATCCCAGTTCCTCCCGAAATCGATAACACACGACCTCAACATGTCTTCGAGGGTCTAGATGGTCCTCTCGCTCTGTCCGTCTGTCTGCGGGTGATAGGTGGTACTCAACTTAACTCTTGTGCCCAACTCCTTCTGTAATCTATCCCAAAAGTGCGATGTGAAGCGGCTATCTCGGTCGGACACAATAGAAAGTGGCACTCCATGCCTCGAGACTACCTCATCTAAGTATAACTTGGCCAACTTGTCCATCGGTAGGGTCTCCCGCATGGACAAGAAATGCGCGTTCTTGGTCAAACGATCCACTATTATCCAAATGGTATCGTGGTTCTTTAAAGTCCTCGGTAGTTTGGTTACAAAGTCCATGGTGATGTGCTCCCACTTCCACTCCGGTATTTCCAAGGATTGAAGACTACCGTATGGTCGTTGGTGCTCCGCCTTCACTTGTAGGTAAGTTATGCATTGCTCCACATAACTAGCCACGTCTAGTTTCATCACTGGCCACCAATAATTAAGCTTTAAATCCCGGTACATCTTAGTACTCCCCGGATGTATCGAGTACTTGGACTTGTGCGCGTCCTCCAATAGTAGATCTCGACATCCTCCAATCTTTGGCACCCAAACTCGACCTTGATACAATTTCAAGCCTCTTCCATCCTCAGTCAATTTGAGATGTTGCTTCACCATAATTTCACTTTTGAGGTTGACTTCAAGAAGGGCTTCCGACTGCGATGCTTTGATTTTATCGATTAAGTTTGAGACTACATCTATCCTTGCAAAGGTGGCTTGAACTCCACAACTGTACTCCTTCCGGCTCAAGGCATTCGCGACCACATTTGCTTTTCCGGGATGGTATTGAAGCTCACAATCATAATCCTTGAGTAGCTCGAGCCATCTCCTTTGACGCATATTCAACTCTTTCTGATCGAAGACGTACTTCAGGCTTTTGTGGTCGGTGAAAAGGGTGCACTTCGTACCGTATAGGTAGTGTCGCTATAACTTCAGAGTGAAAACTACCACCGCTAGCTCGAGATCGTGGGTTGGGTAGTTCTTTTCGTGCTCTTTCAATTGCCTTGATGCGTAAGCTATGACTTTGCCTCTTTGCATTAAGACACACCCCAAACCCATTTTGAACGCATCGTTGTAGACCACAAAGTCCTCTGTCCCCTCGGGTAGAGATAAGATTGGCGCTTCACACAATTTCTTTTGGAGGGTCCGAAAGGCTTGCTCTTGCTTCTCGGTCCAAAGGAACTTCACGTTCTTCCTTGTCAAAGATGTCAATGGTGATGCGATCTTGGAAAAATCTTGGATGAATCTTCTATAGTAACCGGCTAGACCCAAGAAGCTCTAGATTTCCGTGGGACTTTTTGGCAGTTCCCAATTCATCATAGCCTCAATCTTTGATGGGTCCACCTTTACTCCTTCACTTGACACCATATGACCCAAAAACTGAACCTCTCTTAGCCAAAATTTACACTTGGAGAATTTGACATAGAGCTTCTCGTCCCTTAACACCTCTAACACTTCTCGGAGATGTCGCTCATGCTCTTCGTCATTCTTCGAGTACACCAAGATATCATCGATGAACACTATGACCGACTTGTCTAGGAAAGGCCGGCAAACACGGTTCATCAAATCCATGAATACCACCGGCGCGTTGGTTAGCTCGAAGGGCATAACCAAGAACTCGTAGTGACCATAACGTGTTCTAAAGGCGATCTTGGACATGTATTCTCCTCGAACTCTGACTTGATGATAACCCGATCGAAGGTCGATCTTTGAGAAACATCCGTCTCCCTGCAGTTGGTCGAAGAGATCGTCGATTCGGGGTAATGGATACTTGTTCTTTACGGTTACTTTGTTCAACTCCCGATAGTCGATGCACATCCGCATCGATCCATCCTTCTTCTTAACGAAGAGTACCGGAGCTCCCCAAGGCGAGGAACTCGGCCTCACGAATCCGTTCTCCAACAACTCTTGAAGTTGTGACATCATTTCTTGCATTTCGGTCGGAGCAAGATGGTATGGCGCACGGGCAATCGGCGATGCCCCAAGGATTAAATCGATTCGGAACTCCACCTGGCGGTCGGGTGGCACACCCCGAAGATCGTCAGGAAAGACGTCTGGGTACTCACTAACGACTCGAACATCTTCAATCTTTTTCTTCTCTTCTTTGGCATCCAACACGTAGGCAAGGAATGAAGGGCAATTCTTCGCAAGACACTTATTTACCTTGATGGAAGAAATAAGAGTCACTTCACCCTTACGCTTCAAACCGTAGACAAAGACAAACCTCCCGCTTCAAGTCGGTAATCTGATCATCTTCTTTGAACAAAAGATCTCCGCCTTGTGATGAGACAACCAGTCCATTCCGATCACTACATCGAAACTCCCGATTGCTATAGGGAGTAGGTCCACAACGAACAACTCCCCGCCAATATCTAGCTGACATTTTTCCAACACTTCCCGTAAGATCACTTGTTCCCCATTTGCTAACTCTACTACTAAGGCATCGATAAGAGTATTAGTGGGCACGTTCAATTCTTTGCAAAAGTCAAGAGACACGAAAGAGAAATTCGCACCATAATCAAATAGCACCTTAGCAGCAAGTGAGTTGAGTAAGAACGTACCCGACACCACGTCGGTGGTTTCCTTCGCTTCCTCTCTTGTCATTTGGAAGGCCCTTCCTTGAGCTTTAGGGACGGTTTCCCTCTTTGGTTGAGTTGGTGGGTTTCCTCCTCTAGCTCCACCCCTTAGCTTGGGGCAATCCCTCCTAATGTGCCCTGGCTCCTTGCATTCGAAACAAAGTGTCCCCGGCATGGGACAACGCGGACTTGTCGGGGATTGGAGTTTCAAGGACCAAAATGCCTGCTTTTGCACTTGGGACACAAATTCGCCTCCCGACGATCATCAAAGTTTCTAACGTTCGGTTGGAACTTCGGTCGCTTGAATGAACTCGGCGGCACTTCATTTTTCCTCTTTTCTGCGGCCTTCGACTTCTCTTCCTTGTCTCTAGCGTAGACTCTTTCTATTACTTTGGCTTCCTCAATGATCTCTCGCAGATTTGCAGCTTTCGAGTTTTGGACTCGGTTTCCCATGTCCGCGGGTAGGCCCTTCAGATAGGCCTTTATCTGCTCCTTCTCGGTCGGGGCCACATGCCCCACAAGATTCAGCTTCTCCATGAAAAGATGGGTATATTCCCTCACCGTCAGATCCCCTTTCTTTAGCGCTCGGAACTCTTCCTCGATCAGATCCATCTCGTTTTCATTACAGTATTCTTCCATAACCTTCTTCTTGAAGGTGGCCCATGACATCTTTGCTAACACGGCTTCCCCTATGGTTGCGGTGTGGACGTCCCACCATATTAAAGCCGCACCCCGAAGCATTTGGGAACCAAAATTTACCTTCTGATTCTCTTCACATCCGCAAGCCCGGAAGGCCTGCTCAGTCTCCCTCAACCATTTCATGCAAGCTACGGGATCATCGGCCCTGGTAAACTCTGGCGGCTTACACCCCATGAAGGATTTATACGAGCAACCCTTTCCCGTCTGCCTCGTCTCTAACACCACCACTCCATCAGTACGGTTCTCACCCCCAGTACCACCCGAGCCAGCTACCGCGTTCTCTGCCACCACCTCTGGCCTCCTAAGACTGGCATCCCTATCTTCTAGCATCTTTAGGAATGCCTCTTGTTGCTTTTCCATGGTCGATGTTACCATCTGCATAACACTGGCCACCATATCGGCTTGCGGGTTTGCATCCTGAATGACCGGATTTGTGGATGCTAGTTCCACTCTAGGTATGATTTCCTCTGGTCCGGTAAATATCGGCAGCATGCCGGGAGGAACCACATTTGCCACTCGAATCACGGGGTTCGGGTTAGATGAAATATCCTCTAGCATTTCTCCCTCATTCAGTGGTCGACTCCGAGTATTTACCATTTCGGATCTGCCACAAAAAAGGAAGGAAATGGAAATAAGCAACACTAGATATACTCAAGAAACATACTCATACGGTCCATTGATTTTTTATAATCGTAGTAATTCAAGTACGTTCACGTAATCATACATTCATAACAACAGTAGCTAATTGAAATTATGAACATACACTAGATAAAAATTCTCGCTACCACTTTTACAATTTCCAATGACGTAGTTTCTGTTGACTCTAAGGTTGTCCCATCTTAGACTTCTACCCAAAACTCGCAATCCATAACTTAATAGTCTCAGCTTAAGTCTAGGCATCGAGTCCACATACATAGTTCACTTAAACTAGAGCTCTGATACCAACTTGTAACACCCTAAAATTTCAAGGTAAAATAAAACTTAAAATTTTTGCAATATAACGCCTAAAATAAGGCGAATCCAAAACCTGTAAACATGGAGTCTAAAACCCAAAAGAGACGGGGTAGTTCTATAATGAAGTAGTGGAATAAATAAGACATATACATGACAACCTATTCAATCTAGAACAATTAACAACTAGATTAAAATGGGTGTCACTATGACTTCAAAAGCGTTCTTTCTCAAATCCCAAAAATGCCCGGTCCAAGGAGGAATCCTAGGTGCGATCCCGACTGATCAAGACATCCTACTCGCATCGCTAACGGAACCTGTGAACCATTTAAACATGAACACAAGTGTTAGAACGAAGTTTAATGGTTGTTATGCCGATACCAATTACAATGCAAACAAGAACAATAATTAAATGTTACCGGCTCCCAATGCATTGAGGTCATTGCCAAACCTCCCAATAGGGACATTGTAATTTCCTGTACAAATAATACACAAATATCTTCCATATAAAGCGGGGTAACCCGCGATCTAGATTGGATTTCACCGTCCAGCCCGGTTCTAGTTCTCATGCCACGCCGGACATCACAATCCTCAAACCCTCTCTGCCTCTAGTGTTTACCCCGTCGGGTTACACCTCAAGGTCTTACAGGCAAGGGTGCCTATCCAATCTAGCCGAGTGTACAACTAAGGGACTTGCGCCCCCTATTGTCTACTCAACATGCCCAACGGCAATATATATGCAAATAACAATGCATACCATCTAAATCCTTGTGCACAAGGAAATAGACATAAAACTCCCCATATATACTATGAGCAAGTAGAACTAATAACTTTCATGCAAGCATACACTTGACAAATAACCTAATCATACTTGATACATATATCTCGTAATATACTAAAACTCATTTAGCCGCATGCATGTTCCCAATAATAGATTGACTCCAAGTGTTGATAACAATATATGCCCTTGATTGTAGCCCGTAGAAGTGTAGTCATTTATTCTATCCACATTCCATCCATTAATTTACTTAAATGAATCCTCACAAGATGTTTGGACCCTCCCACTCACTTCACAATTATTTACTTCAAGACATACCAAACCCTAGATTTATAGGTTAACATCCAATACCACATAAATCACAAATAAGCAAGTAATGGAGCATGAGTGAATGTTTATGAGTAAGAAAACTTACTTTGAGATTGATTGAGCAAACCCTAAAAATGTGGTGTGAATGGAAGAAGACTTGGATTCCTTGAAATCCTAAAGAAGGCACACTTATACAAACTTAGAGCCTTACCAAACACCAAAACTTGAAGATTTAACCTACCTCATTAAATGAAGAGAGAGGAGAGAGAAGTGTGTGTAAATCGCACCTTAGAGTGTGTGAAAAACGTCTCTATGAGCTGCTGCAACCAAATAAGAATTCTAAACTCAAAAATGGCATTTAGAGTGAAAAATCCCGACTGGACCAGGGCTCGCGCGACAATGCTCTGGCGACATTGCCCCTGGCATAGTCGCGGGGCATAGTCGCGGCGGATGTACCACCTTCGGTACACCCCGCGCGACATTGTTCTGGCGACATTTCCCCTGGCATAGTCGCGGGGCATAGTCGCCGGTCTCTCACCCGACGCTGCCCGATCCGGTTTCGACGCTAAAAACTCGACCCAACTGATACCAATCTCATAAACATAGCTTGGGAGCTCTTAAACCAAAATACAGATATTAAACTATTGAGGTCCAAAAATTCGGGGTGTTACACATTGGTATGTTATCGTGTGTGTTTTTATCTTAAAATTCCTTATGTGTTTAAATTATCGAAAACGTCGAAATTCAGAATTTTGAGAGTTGGGGCGATAGTGACCCGTGACTATGACAATGGTCATAGTCGCGTGGCAATGTCGCGGGTCGGGGGGTGGTCTCGGTATACCCCCGGCGAGAATGCCATGCGAGAGTGACAGGGGCACAATCGCCCTGTCACAATCGCTGAATTGGTACCGCGGGCCTTTGAGGGGGCGCGATTGTGCCCCGCGACAGTGCCATGGGAACAATCGCCGAGCACTGTCTCCGTCGGGCTTTGAGAGTTTAAAAAATCAGGTTTTTACCATTTTCACCTTAATTTCTCACTTCACTCATTTTGGTCCGATTTTGGAGAAGTTCAAAGGCGATTTTCTTCCCTCAAAACCCTAATCTCATTTACTCCACATCCTTGGGGTTGGTACATCTTGTGAAGAGCATTCAAGTCTTCATTAAAAGCTTGTTGGTGTGCTAGTTACCTCAACTCCTCACTTTCTCATCTTCTTGAGCCACTCAAGTTTCTAGGGTTTTCTATAAAACCTAGTTTGTGAGTCTTCTACTACTATTTTCAAATGAGATACATATCTTGTGTGTTTACTTACTTAGCATTTCATATTTATGTAGAAATTTGATCACCTGATAAGTTTGACCTAACTGCTACTTCTGAGATTGTTGGGATTTTAGTTATGGCCATTCATGTGGATCTTGATGATGTTATCATTTAAGTTATTTAAGCTTGGTTATATGTTATTTTGGTGAGCCATGGACATTATGTTGGGACTTGCACATTTTGGAGTTTTGTACCTAAAATATGCTTGGGATTATATGAGGTCTTATACATGTATCTTGTTGATATGAAATTATGTATAGAGATGGATATCGTACGTACGTAGGAGGAACCATGAGTAAGTGCTAGGAGGATGTAGTCTTAGGGTGCCACCATGATGGTATGCACCTAGACCTCCGCCATTTGGAGTAATGCCTGGGAGGTAGTCTTCAAGTGTGTCGGGCCTTCGTGATGTTGCTCATGCGAGTGAACATCAAGGTACATTGACTTGAGGTAAAACTCATTGGTGTGATGGGTCTCCCCCATTGATTCCCTTATGACCTTTAGTGACTAAAATGATATAAATGTTCACGCCATGCTTTATAAATGTTATGACATGTTCTTGTGCAACTCACTAGGCCCGTTTGGCCTAACACTTGATTGTTTTGATATGTATCTTAGGTTCTAGCGGCACGAGCGCCAAGGTGTAACACCCTGAATTCCGGAAATAGCAACTAATTTAAAATTTTCTAAATACACCAATAAAAGAATCATCTACAACCACAATTTATTATCTAACCTCAACCACACATTCATTCTATACATACGGTTTATAATAAAGACGGGTGCTACTAAAACCCAATAAAAGTCGCTATCTCCAAACTGCGGAAGTCTTCACTAACTTACACTCGGGAGAACAGAACTAATCACATCTCTTCTTGGGACAGCTAGGACCAAACCCCATCTGGAACCTGATGCACATGCCGACAAATAAAAAAGGTTAGGCTTAACGCCTAGTGAGCTCAATAGTTTTAACATAGAAGAACATATATTTAAAAGAAAGGAATTTAGTCTAAAGCAAGATTTTTCGAAATAATATACTTTAAAATGGAAACGACACATTTCCCATAATATGCACTTTTAAAGTCGATGCCTCTAAACGCTCATTCTTATAACACTATGCAACGCATAACTCACCCAAACGGGATCATAGTTTTGACACTCAGTTTGCGAAAATGTGAATAACACTTCATATCCCAAAACACCCAAAACACGGGCGGGACATAATACTCGACCCTTGAATAGAGGAAAGCAATTCAAAAAGATATGGTACGTCATTGAAAACCTGTACTCGAATTAATACTCACACGACCATAAAATAGAATGAAATCCAATTATTAAAGTATGGACAATTAAATATCCAAAATGCAACGGGACGACAATGGGAGATACCCGTATCCGTTGAGAGCGGAGGAACACAAAAGTATGCCACTCAACAACGTTAATCGCATGACACTTCACGACCCACGGCCCAAGTGCCCCTACGACCTCTTGACAAGTTCACCATGATAGGCCATTGACCTTGGTGGCCGTTACAAAGAACTCCACCCCAAAAGGCCCCGGGGACTACAACAAAGGAAATTCCCCAATAATGAAATGACGGGGGTCACAGTACTCACCGCCCAGGCAGCACTATCCAGACTCAACCCTCCTAGTCCCTCCTTGTCAAGTTTTGGCCATAAAACATGAGTCCCGGAGTCCAACCCCGTACCACCCAATTGACCATAAAATAAGACCGACTTACGTGCCTATGGATCCAATGCAACACAGTCTAAAAATACATGACTACTCATGAATGGCTACAACACTCGAGCCCGTACTTATAATGAATTTACAATAAAATGTATTGAGATGTAAACCATATTTTTGGACTCTAAATCGAGCCATTAAAACCGGACAAGTGTCCTCGATACTCATTTACACCAGTACCGAGCTAAAATGTTCAAAAGCCTTTTGACCAACAATTAACGTCCTCCAAATAATGAAATGCCTTTAAACAACGTTTATGAAGACACATGCCCCAGAGATGTGGTTAACCCAAAACTCAACACGTATTGGGACCAAAGATTTTCCAACGGTTTTATGAATGCAAATATACCCAAAATGCATATAACATGAAATAGACTTTGTTGGTACAAAAATCATCAAAGATGCATAACCCATGAAACGGACTCTATTTGTGCAAAATTGCTAGGAACCCAAATATGAGCATTTTATGAGGTTAACACAACCAAAGTTTACCAAATATGAAAACTTATCAAAATACTCACACTTTGACAAATACCAAGGAAAAACACCTTTTTACTTCAAAATACACATTTTGGCATGTACACCGTTTTAACAAATCAACTTGAACTCACCTTGCTAGATTTAGGCTAAATCTAGATTTCACCCCACTTTGAGTTTCCTTGAAGAAACTTGAATCTTCAAGCAAAACTTCCAAAAACCTAGGTCCATAAGTTTCCAACCATCAAAATATATAAACAATCACTTAGAATCATTCCCCAAACATAAATACCAAAATCCCCAAAAGAGATCAAAACCCTAATTTCTCCAAAACCAACAAATCCGAGATTTGAGATATCGAACCTTAAGAAACCACCAATGGAGCGTTTATAACCTTAATACAAGAAAACTTACCCTTGAAGACAAAGAGACTTCCGAGAACACCCAATCCAACACTTCAACCCGAGCTCCCAACCGAATGAACTTGATGAGGAGGATGAAGATGGAGGTTTTGTGGTTCAAGGTTCCAACTAGTTAGATGATGAAGAATCATGTGGTTCAAGGGGGAAAAACCATCAAAATAGGTTAGGGTTCGGTTTTAGGATTTGGGAGAGAAAAGGGAAGAAGATAGAAATGAGAAATGAGAAGAAATGGTGAGAATTCGGACATTTTAATGCCCTGACCCCCGCTCGCGATAGTGCCCCGCGACCTTGACATGGTCACTGTCGCAGGGGCACAATCGCCCTACTTGTACCGCAAGGGGTAGAGTCCCCGCGACTATGCCGCGCGATTGTGCCCTTTGGCACAGTTGTCGGGCACTGTCGCCCCACTCCCCCCGAACTCCGAAAATCCGACTTTTTCAATGCCAATACTCCCGATACTCCGAGGGACTTTAAACAATGCATTCCCCCAACAAAACCCCACTGTTTACAAGTCACAGAAATGTCCGGGTGACATTTACTTACCGAAATTTACGGGTGTTACACAAGGGGACTTAGCCGGCCTCTAGATATGAGCTTGGGGAGCATTTTTGGGATGCCAATATAGAAGACATTCATTTCGGAAGTAGATGACAACTAACTGTAATCTTATTTCTAGTTAGATGTTAGATTAGAAAGTTGTCATTTACCATTGCTGATTATTACAAACTTGTAATTAAACAGGCATTTATTGTTCCTTTTTGAGCGAGTTCATGCTTTGGCATTGAAGTGATCACCACATTTCCATTTTCTGGAAATTTTTGTTTGTCCCATTTTTGGGGTGTTACATCCATCTCCATATAGTCCTTGCACCGAACTACACTTTTCGTTCAAGAAGCTCTAGGAATCTTGGAGGAACGAAGGAGAAAACGGAGCTCAAAGTCACTACTCGTGGTAACGATTTTTCGACGATTTGAGATTACCGGTCGACGGCTTTCTCTAAGCAACCTACATCGTCAGGTAAGTCTTCATGAGACTTACAATGAGACGCATACCTATGTACAAAATTATTTTGAGCATTATATGATTTGTATGGTGATATGTACATATACATGATGTTTCAGTTTACATACATGAAACAAAATATTGTACATGTATGATTATTTATGATCGATTGCATGTTATGTGTTTATTTTGTTTTCAAATAACTCTAACATGCAATTTCATACGCAAGTTTATGAACAATTTTAGCGGGTGAGCATTTGACCAGTAAGTCACGACCAGTATAAGACACGACCCAGACAGGTGGGTGATCAATTATGACAGACATATCTACCCAGGGCGTGTCTGTGACTAAATGTCCCGTACCCAACTAGACAATATATGAGATATCTTTCTTTTCAGCGTCACAAGTTTTTAATATTGAAATTTGTTGTTTTTATTATGAAGCATGCATATATGTCTAATGTGTACACCAAGAAATGATTTTACTCACGCAAACCATGAACTCACTGAGCTTTAGAAGCTGACTATAGTATGCATCTCAGGGTCAGGTAGTTCGAGGTTGGATAAGGGCAAAGGACGCGCTTAAAGAGTACTTTCCTATTATTGTTTTATATTAAGTCTTTTGTTTAGACTTTTATGTATGAATCAGTTGTAACTTAACCTGATATGGGACGGGTTAGCTCTTAAGTTACATGTTTATGTATTTTGGAGACTTTCGTTGCAAATAGTTTCGAATTTTAATTTAGCCAGTATTTTGGAATATTTATGAAGGAATTGTTTTAGATTACGTAACATTTCTCACAGTAAAAATTGAGGGTGTTACATCGTCTGCCTATGATTTAGTATCACGTGTGATAGATTATAGTATCACATCAAGAACACCCTTATCACATTTGGTCTACTACAGGTGATTGTAGGTGAGCGACTTGGCCCGCAACCTAGGTCGGGCAAAAGGTCGTATGTGTCTCTGATTAAGTATCACATGTGATAAACTATAGTATCACATGTAATTGACTATATATAGTAAAAGAGAGTTATCGTACTTTCGTTAAATGAAGGTGTCCTGATTTAAAACCTATAGGTAGAGAAAACGCTAAATAAATGAAAAACCAAAAAATCATGAAAAACGGATGAAAAGGTATACCAATATGGATGTCAAATTAACGAGAAAAATATGATCGAGTTTTTTGTGTAATTTGTTTCGTTCGAATTTTCATCATATTTCGTATTTTTTTCGATTTAAAAAAAATAGGGAATGGGGGATTTTTTAACTTTAAAAATAAAAATTGTAACCAACTCCTTAATCACATTCATTGGATCAAGTAATGTAACAGATGAAGTATTTTTCGGTTTTTCATTTATTTAAGATTTTCTCCTGAATCTTCCTCTCTCTCTCTCTCTATATATATATATATAGACAAACGATCGTGTGTAAAGTTGAGGCTAACGTGAGAAATGTGAGAAGTGGATATGAACCATTGATCGCTTTTAATCTCATGTTCTCCCATGAATTGCACCTTAGAAAAGAATTGATTTGGTACATCTCGGTGCATCTTATCCTAATGTGCATTCATATCTCATCCAACGGTTGATAACAACTTCTCATGCTTCTCACATTAACCTCAACTTCTCACCGGAACCTAACCCTATATATTTATATATATATATATATATATATATATATATATATATATATATATATATATATATATATATATATATATATATTGTTGGGTCATCTAAGATTTGAAGATGACCTCCCCTTTCGGCTTGTAATTGTATATCTGTAAAATGTTGTACACTTTCATATTTAGGATATTTTATGGTTCTTTGTAATAGCTTAGTTGTGCTTTAAAAGATCGGTGAATCGAAGACCAAGTGAATTCAACATGAAGCAAGCCTACTTATGCGGATCAAGATTAACTTCAAAAAGAACTGAGCCACCACTGCCGAAGATAAGCAACATCTTCGGCAGACCTTCCTTCTGCCGATCCTTCTTATCTTCGGCAAAGAACATCCCTGTCAATCCTTCGGCAGATGATCTACCTGCCAAGTATCTTCTAATTTCGGCAATACCCCTTATAGCAAATCCTCACGATTTTCTATACTTCTTCATTCCCAATGATCATCTGACAAAAGGAATGGAAACTTCTATTGTACAGAGGATATTCACTTGAGTCCTTATATGATTGAGACTTTCTTCTTAAAAGATCTCAAAAATATTTTTACTAGGAATATTTTATTAGGATATTGTCTTATCATAGTACAAAAGTTATATTTTGTATTTTGATAAGTCACTTCAAATATCTTATAATTTATTGAAAATATCTCAACTACCCATCCAACAAATGACAAGTGTCATTTGCATTTAATGCATGGGGTAGTATATAAAGGGTGAAGGCCTCTCCATGCAAACCACGTTTTCAGCTCAAGTAATCTTAGTGTATTCAAGCAAGTTGTTAGTTTTCTCTCATTTCATAGTTTTTTGTTTTTGTGCTCTTTAAAGTTGTGTTCTCAAAGTTTTCTAAGTGTTAGATTGTTAGAATAGTTTTTACTATTCTTTTCCGCAACAATCTTTGTAAGCTAAGTGTAATTCTTGATACTTCTTATCTATAAAGAATTAAAAATGAAGTAAAAATTTTGTGTATTGTATTCAACCCCCCTTCTACAATACTTGTTATATATATATATATATATATATATATATATATATATATATATATATATATATATATATATATATATATATATATATATGGGTGAGTTCAAATAAGAACGCTAACTATTTAAGAAAACACGAGAACGACCGTTAATGTATAAAATCATACATGATTTACATACAAAATCATATATGATTCACGCGACTTAAGTCGCAGCCAAAGTTACCCACGTCTAGTTTTGTCGGTTAATACAAAATCACATATAATTTTGTACTAACCGTGGGTTTCCGGGCCAGCTTACGCGCACCGACTAATCTCCGGGCAACCACGAATGGCTTGGAGTCATCGCAGGAGAACCTCCATAGCCACAAGGGCTTTGGCAGCGCCTAAATTTGAACCCTGGGTAGATGAGATTTTCCACTACATCCCCCAAAGGCTTTACCAGTGCGCCACAACCCAAGTGGTTAAAAGTAGAAACTTACTTTTGAAAGTGGACACTTATTTTGGGACAAACCAAAATAGAACTATGGACATTTATTTAGAGACGGATGAAGTAAAGTGGTTTTGTACATGATTTATTGTTTTCTTGTGTTAATGGGTTTCAGATGGAGATGAAAGTGGAGTAGTACTTATAACCAATAACAACCGAGAAGAATGAGCAATATTGAACTTGCAATGGAAATTCAAGCACTAGTTAATTTATGAGGTGCTTATGAGGAGCTTTTTGTGATTATTTCAATTATGTCTTTCATTAATATTCATAATTATATATTAACTTTTAATTATAAATAAATAATTAATGTCCTTTTGGGTAATTTAAATGTTTATAAGCTAGTTTTTACCAAACGTGACTTTTTCATCAGCTAGCTTATCAGCCACCAACTAGCTTATCAGTCATAAACTAGTTTTTCAACTAGTTTGCCAAACATAGCCTAATAAGTTTTTCATCAGAGAAATAGGGAATGAGGGTTTAGCCAAAACACCTTATGGTCACCACCAAAAATGTATTTTACTCCCTTTTTTTTTTTTTTTTTTAATTAGAAATATGTATATGCTTATTATCATATTGCTAGTAATTGATGTTGGTAATCTTGGTCATAACAATTCTTTTATTTTGTCTTTTGAAAACATATAAAATTTGATCGATCAATGATCAAATAAATTTATAAAATTATTTATTTTCTCAAACATTTTATTTTCAATGTCCAACTATAAATATTAAAGAAAGAAAATGACTTGACCATCATAAAATAATTATGAACAATATATATAGAGAAAGTGAAAATTATTATGTATCAAACTTGAGTGTTGATTGAATAAGGTATCATAAAACTGAACCTACTCGGTATAACTTTATCTAAACAAAGATTAAATAAAATATGTTGATGTAAGAGTACGGAAACATTTTTATTAAAATATACACTTCACAATCTTATTAATTTTGATGATAACAAACAGAACTCGACATGTACATATTTTACATACTAATATTTTATTTTCATCGAATTATGCAAGAAATAATTGACATAATTTCATTCATATATCAAATATAAATAACATATAAAAAAGTCACATTCACGAATTGGAATTTGTGCCATTAAAATTGTAATGAAAAATACATTAAAATAAGTGCAACGAAAATAAAAAGTTATTTTAAAATGTCTACTGCTCTGAAACTTGAAGAAGTTTAATTTTTGGGAGTATGGAATGAAGAATCCAATAACAAATTAAAATCTAAGTGGTCATAAATTAATTGTCATTAACAACTTGAAATGAAACATTCGGAGTTAGACAAAAAAAAATTCTAAAAACAAATAAGTCATCTATGGATTAAAGAGTTTAAATATTTGTATAAAAATGTCAAATTATTTTAAATGTGTAATAAATATTTTAAGAAAATGTCATAAAATTCAAACCATTTGAGAAAGTATCAACATTTTTTTGGCGTGCAAGTATTTGAAAGTAATTTGTTCTTGAATGTTTGTAAAGATTTATTTTTACTCTTGCCAATAGAAAGAGTGGGAATTATTTATTATACACCCATTTTTTCTATAATAAACAACGCATTACAATAAATCGTGGTTTAAAAATGGCTGAAATAGTCAAGTTTGGATGAATTACTCTAAATATCAATGGTTGTACTAGTTACTCAGACTATTCATTTCTACATTGTTTCTTGGCTATTAAGGAAGAACTAGATCCCGGTTATTTTATTTGGTTTTGAAATCATATCTGCTAATGATGGAGTTGTTGCCACTGGCAGAGCCATGTGGTAACTAGAGGGGGTATGTGATCCCCCTCAAATATAAAAAATAAAATGATGCAAACCCAATTTCTTTTACCCATGCACTTGATTCATCTATATGGCTCACTCTCTCATACACACGTTACACGGTATTTTAGTTAGGTCACCTTAAGGGGGCGTTTGGTTCGCTGGATTCCGCCGGAATCTGATGGAATTGGAATGGTCAATTCCATTGACCAAATTCCATCATGATGTTTGGTTACCCATGGAATGAAATTGAATTCCATGAATTCCTTCAAATGTGGATTTGGTTATTCATTTACAAAAGTGATGGAATTGAATTCCATTCCATCCAATATTTTGAAAATAACAAAATTAAAACTCATCAAATGTGGATTTGGTCTCCTCTCTCTCTCTCTCTCCTCTCCCTTTCCATCTCTCCTCTCCTCTCTCTCTCCTCTCTCTCTCTCTATCCTCTCCCTATCTCTCCTCTCTCTCTCTCCTCTCCCTATCTTTCCTCTCTCTCTACCCTCTCTCTTCTCTCTCTCCTCGCTCTCCTCTCCCTCTCCCTCTCTACCCTCTCTCCTCTCTCCTCTCTCTCTCTCTCAGCATTTAATAACTATTTTATTAAAGTAAATTATGTTTAAAAAAATTAAAAATGGTATTTTGGTCATTTATCAAAATTCCATTCCAATTCCGAAGCTACAATTTGTGAACAAAATAGAAAAAATCAATTCATTTAACAAATTTCATTCCAATTCTGTCCACCAAACAGATGGTTAAACCTGACAACATTCCATTCCAATTCCATCAAAGTCAAATTCTTTTGACATATTTCATTTCATCCAAAAACATTTTGCAAACCAAACGCCCCCCTAACTTTCATAAGAACATTAATGTTTATTTTATTTATCTATGATGCTCCGCCTGATTCGAAATCTTGTCTCCACCCCTGGTTGTTGCCTCATTTTCATATTCAGTCGTCTCTAAAGCTCGTCTCTTGGTGAATGAAGAACAAGAGTGTTCACCTTTTTAGCATGTAAAAATCAATCTAATAATGGGATTTATTGGTGCTAACTACGCGAGGTGGGGGCATTAAGCCGCTGAAGATGGGGGGTAAAGTTTCATTTTGTTTTTATTTTGATTGCTTTATATATTTGTACACGCGCTTCATGCACTAGTATACTAATTTTTTTTATCACAAAAAACATGAAAATGATCAAATTGTCCTCACACGACTAAAACATGGATTACTTAAAAGGGACAAACTTAACGACCCTATCAGTCGGGACGAAAACCGTAAATAAAAATGAAACATTTAATGACCATTTTTATAATTTCAAAAAGTTAAAAAGACGAAAATCAAAGTTTTCATAAACCTCAATGACCATCTTTGCAATTTAGTCAAGATATAATTATACATTACAAACTTAAATTCTCAAAATTTGAGCATTGCATGGTCCCTTTAAGATTTACTTTGTACATGTGGTTTTGAAAACCCAAAACAATTCAAAGATATTGATGCCAAAATCACCGGTAATCATTTTTTTTTTTTTTATCGACTGAATCTTGACTTTTCTTTTTTCTTTTTCTTTTTCAACAAAAAGTAATAATAATAATTATTATTATTAAAAAAAACAACGTTGCAAGATTCGCACGCTAATATTATTTAAGCAACAACTTGCAAGCGGTTGACAGTTACCAAGCAAGTACTCCTATCAATATTACGAAAGTAATTTTATATCCTTTAAACTATCGGTTAAAAAGAGATTTTTAACTAAATAACTTTTACAGGAATATAATAATTTCTCGTTTTTGTAACTAATTTATTTAATACTTTTTATTTTTATTGTGATTATAGAAATTAAAAAGTATATATTTTACGAGTTTAAGCATCTGTAGTAGTTGTTATATTTATGATAATTATTTTATGGAAAAAGTTTAGAAAAATTAAAGGAATTTTTTATTTTAAATGTCAAATATTTTTATAGATTAAAAAACTATTAAACTTTCTTATTTTAAGTTATTAGGTCTTTGAATATTTTTTTGGATAAATAAACTATCAAACTTTTAAAAATTGGTTGTTTACAAACATTACATCATTTTAACTAAAAAAGGTATATGTAACCAACTAGAATATTTTAAGGTATAAAAAATAATCTAAATCAGTTTTATCGTTCTTAAACATTACGCCATTCAAACTATTCGCACACAACGGTATTGCTCCCCTTTGCCACTCCTTGTTTCCTCATCGTTGTCCATTCTCTATACTGTTCATCCCGGCTATTGGCCACTGCCACCTATCTCCCTCTTTTTTATCTTTTTTTTTCAATTCTCCCTCTTTTAAAACAATATAATGGATCATGTATAGACATATAAAAATGATGTATAATCGGAAAAAAAACAATCAAGAGGTAGATCAATTGTAATAACCGCATTAAAAATATTAAAGGATAGAAGTTGGAGGAAAATTTCGTTAATTTAATAAGTGGAGGGGTCTAAGTGAAATTTTAACAAAAGAGGGTAATAACCCTAGACTACTATTCTTCTTTGTGGGCGGCTCCATCGTTGTGCAGAGAGAAGAAGGAAAACTCTTGGGAGATTTGGTAGAGGGAAGCAAGAAGAGACATTGGGATTTCTAGGTGGTTAATTTTCATCTTCAAAGTAAGAGTTCAATCCCTATATGATGTTTTGCAATAGAGAAATGTTAAGATTTTTAATCCCTGTGTATTGTTGGAAGTGACGAATGAATAGTAGGAAATCTCCATGTTTTTCCTTCTTGTTAATCATGTTGTGAATCTGTTGTTGGGAAGTCCTAATTGGGTTAATGATTCCATTTACTTCTGGTTATAGTAGAAATTTTATTAATCTGTAGCTTGGGAAATCTGTGGTTCGAGTATTGGGGTTTTGGCTCCGGTCGATCGCCATTGAATTTACCAGACCGAATGACCCCGGTCGATTGGGGCACCGGTCAATGTAAGACACCGGTCGCTGCTTTGTGTGGAAACCGGTCGGCGCAGGGGGAGACCCCAGT
Organism: Arctium minus; assembly: GCA_954870635.1. NCBI lineage: Eukaryota > Viridiplantae > Streptophyta > Magnoliopsida > Asterales > Asteraceae > Arctium > Arctium minus. The sequence goes on from OX941084.1 coordinate 23,256,633, forward strand.
CGGGGTGGGGGACGGCCCCGGTCGGTGGGGGGGAGACCACGGTCGGTGTGGGGGACGGCCCCGGTCGGCGCACAGGGGGGAGGCCCCGGTCGACGCACGACAGGGGAGTGGTGATCATGCGGTCCGGTCCTCGGGTCCTGTTCTGATTGGGCCGAAGCACATATCCTTTGTAGAGTAATTTTATTTATTGGGCTTCGGTTTATTTGTAGTATCGGCCTATTTCGTTTAGCCTAAGGGTCGATGTTTTAGTGGACTTGTACACTTTAGAGAATGTGGTAAGTTGGAATTATGGTATTAAGGTCAAACTTGTGTTAAATAAAAGAATCACGAGTTCACCAATCAATGTTCCCTTTATAGGTTTCGGACCGGGTTATAAGATTAGACGCGGGTTTTGAGCGAAGGACGCCAGGTGAGTTTTTCTTTAAACTAAACTTTAAAGATTAAAGGCAAATGTTTTGCATGCGAGTTTAATTAAGATACTTCTTTACGAATGTTTATTTGATATGTGAGAGTTGTTAAAAGTCTATTAAATGTATTTGTTATTTATTAGTAGAAGTGTATGCATACATTGTTTTATTTGCTTTGTGCTCAAAGTCGGGGGGGGGGGGGGGGTGTTCCGCCTGTGCTCATACCGGGGTGTGTGTTCCGTTTATGCCATTGGGGGGTGTGTCCCAAATAAGGCAGTGTGAGCCAGACACACCGTTACTTGCGGGTGACGGTAGTGTGAGCCAAAGTGTTCGATGAAAGTGTGAAGATTTGATAAATTTAATTTGAGCTATTTATCGCATATTTATTCCTGATTATTGGATTTTAAAGTGTTGTTAGAGGGAACTCACTAGACCGTTGGTCTAACCCTCGCTATTTCAAAAATAAAAAATCTATTTTCAGGTGGGTGCGAAGATAGGGGTTCGGGTAAAGGCAAGGAGAAGATTTAAGCGACTCCGTCAATAGAAGACTTCCATTTAGAAAATTTATAATTACTCTCAGTTGTGTAATAGGTTACTTCAGTGCAAAACCTTAGATCTGTTGATCATTGTAGACATCTTTTGGCTGGGATTTTAATATACTTGTTTATGTTAATTGTGGGTTTTTGGTTGTTATAATTGGTATCAGAGCCGTAGTTTAAGGGATCTAGGTGACCGGAAGGGCCTAGACTTAATCTTATGAAGTAGAACACAACTGAGAAATAGGGGGGACCATAGGAAATCAAGTAATAGGGTAGCGAGGACTAACATGTAAGGTAAATTTGGGATTACATCTGGCCAGCGTAATTGCAAATTTACAGTTACGTGTGTGTGTTTAACTCACCTTATTGCGTTGAACCTACTGTATTGAATTTCGTATATTTATCTTTTGTCTGTAGTCACGTCGGAACGTGTAACAAGGAGTCGATCGGTGCCTGTGGTGGAGACCGCACCGGTGAATCAAACTGTTGAGGGTGGACCAGTCGCTACTCCTTGAGTTGCTGCCACGCGAGGAAAAGGGCGTGGAAGACCTAAAGGAAAGACAACTCGAAAAGTAGTCACTCAAGTAGAGGAACCAGAAGTGAGAGCTCAGGGAAAGAGATCGGTGCGTACTGCCCGACGAGCTAAAAGTGTGGAGGTTATGGCCGAGCGGGAACCCTCTCTTCAAGAGAGTTCAACTACTGCAAGAGGGAGAAGACCAGTAAAGAACCGTGGGGGAGGTCGGACTCCAGCGTTCGTCGCCCAAGAAACTTTTGCTACTGAAATGGGAAAGCTGCAGGAGACCTTGCAGGCTCTTTTGGCTCATCAAACTGGGGGAGTTGCAGTAAATCAGGAAAAAAGTGAGGAGAGGGAGACAACTAAGATGGCTAACTCACCAATAGCTGTAGTGGGCAGTCGCTCGCAGTCGAACTCAAGTTTGGAAGTCAAGGCATCGACAGAGAGGGGTTGCAATTACAAAGCGTTCACCACTTGTAAATCTCCAACCTTCAAAGGTGAATGTGATCCCGTTGTAGTGATTAAGTGGATCGGAAACATGGAATTAGCGTTTGATACTTGCAAGTGTGCGTAAGAAGATAAGGTCGTGTTTGCGTTGTCAATGCTGAGGGATGATGATGTCTTCTGGTGGGAGGCGGAGTCTGGGGGTAAGGGTTCGAGAGCAGCAAGAGGGATGGATTGGGAGACTTTTGTCCCGAAATTCTAGCGACAGTTTTGTCCTTTAGCAGCAGTTAAGCGATTGGAGGAAGAATTTCTGAATCTTGAACAAGGAGACATGACTGTTATAGAGTACACCACCAAGTTTCTTGAAAAAGGCTCGTTTTGCTGAAGTTTATGTACCCAACGAGGAACGCCGTGTGGATAGGTATTTATTCGGTTTGAGGAGCAACATTCGAGAATTGGCGGCGGCACGTGAACCTGCAACTTTTCAAGCGGCCGTCAACGCAGCAGAAATGACTGAGAGAGACAAATCAAGGCATATGTTAGAAAGGGGCAGTGAGAAAAGGAAATGGGAAGGACCAGTCCGAGAGCCGAAGAAGTTCAAGAGTAGCAAGTCAAATCAGCGTACGACCTCAAGGGTGGAGTTTAAGTCGTGCAGTAAGTGCAACTGGATGCATAAAGGGGAGTGTCTAATGGAAAAAGATGGGTGCTTCAAGTGCGGGAAAACAGCTCACATGGCTAGGGATTGTCAGGGAACCAGAACTTGCTATCAGTGTAGTTCACCGGACCACATCAAGATTGATTGCCCATAATTGAAGAGGGGAACTGTTGGGAACTTTGGAGGAAAAGGAGGAGATCGGAAGGTGGAACCCGCCCGAGCAAGAGCCAGGGCGTTCAACATGACAGCGGAGGAGGCGGTGGAAACACCGGATGTGGTGACAGGTACTTTACCTATTGACTAGACTTTTGCTAAAGTGTTGTTTGATTCGGGTGCAAACCGGTCATTTGTGTCGCCGAACTTTGCTCATAAATTATGTGTGAAACCCAAGCAGTTTAGTCTGGGGTTTGAAGTAGAAGTAGCGGATGACAGGCGAGTCTTAGTAAGGGAAGTATACGAAGGGTGCACCATTGATATCGACGACCATTCATTTCCATTGAAACTGTACCCTATGGGCATGGGTGAGTTTGATGTTATTGTGGGAATGGATTGGTTGGCGTCTAATGATGCACACATATTTTGTAACAAGAAGTTGATTCGTATAGCGGTGCCTGGTGAGGGAGAGGTGGTAGTGTATGGGGATCGTCGGGATAGGAAATCATGCTTGATTTCTATGATCAAGGCTAGGCGGTGTTTAGGAAAAGGGTGCGTGAGATTCTTAGCATATGTAATAGACACTAAGAAAGAGAAGAGGGGAATAGAATATGTTCCGGTAGTGAGCGAATATCCGGCAGTATTCCCGGAAGATTTGACCAGTCTGCCGCCGGATCGACAAGTGGAGTTTCGGATAGATCTGATGCCGGGAGCGGCACCGATTGCTCGAGCACCTTACCGTCTGGCACCGACAGAAATGAAAGAAATGGTGTTTCAGCTGCAAGAGCTACTAGATAAAGGATTTATTCGCCCGAGTTCTTCACCATGGAGAGCACCTGTGCTGTTTGTCAAAAAGAAGGACGGGACTCTGCGAATGTGTATAGACTACCGCGAACTCAATAAGGTAACCGTCAAGAATAAGTACCCACTTCCCCGAATCAATTATCTCTTTGATCAGTTACAGGGAGCGAGTTACTTATCAAAGATAGACTTGCGGTCGGGCTATCACCAGTTGAAAGTGAGAGAGGAGGACGTGCCGAAGACTGCCTTTCGTACGAGGTACGGGCATTACGAATTCTTAGTCATGCCCTTCGGGCTGACAAATGCACCCGCAACATTTATGAACCTGATAAATAGAGTGTGTAGGTCACTTCTGGATAAGTGTGTTATTGTCTTTATAGATGATATATTAATATACTCACGGTCCGTAAAAGAGCACGAATCACACTTGCGAGCAGTATTGGAATTACTTAAGCGTGAGAAATTGTACGCCAAATTCTCGAAATGTGAATTTTGGTTGAGAGAGGTACAATTCCTAGGTCACGTTGTATCAGAAGAGGGGATTAAAGTCGATCCAGCCAAGATAGAGACCATTAAAGGATGGGGAGTGCCTAGATCGCCATCTGAAGTAAGAAGTTTTTTGGGATTAGCGGGTTACTACTGGAAGTTCATTCAGGACTTCTTGAGAATAGCCACACCATTAACGGCGCTAACCAGGAAGAATGTCAAATTTGCATGGATGGAGGCTCAAGAGGAAGCATTCACTAGATTGAAGGAGAGTCTGAGTAGTGCCCCTATTTTGTCTCTACCCAATGGGACAGAAGGATTCGTAATTTACAGCGACGCCTCAAAGTTGGTTTTGGGGTGTGTGTTGATGCAAGAAGGTAAATTGATCGCTTATGCGTCTCGTCAGTTGAAGGAGCACGAAAAGAACTACCCGACGCACGATCTGGAATTGGCAGCAGTAGTTTTCGCTTTGAAGATCTGGAGGCATTATCTGTACGGGGTTAAATGTCAGATTTTTACGGATCACAAAAGAGTGCAACACCTGTTCAACCAGAAAGAACTGAATATGAGGCAGCGAAGATGGATGGAGCTGTTAAGTGATTACGACTGCGAGATTCTTTATCACCCGGGTAAAGCTAATGTAGTGGCCAACGCTCTGAGTCGGAAGGAACGCAACGAAACAACGAAGGTTGTAGCGTTTCGAGTGGAGGCAATTTCTACTTTTTTGGAAGAAGTCAAGACGCTACAAAAGGAAGCGCTGGCAGAAGGAAATCTTAAAAGCGAGAGATTAGTCGGGTATGCTAACTCATTAAAGACAGACGGTCGAGGGGTGAAGTGTTTTAAAGATAGAGTGTGGGTTCCGAAAGTGTGGGATCTTCGAAAGAGAGTGGGGTCGGGGGGGGGGGGGTTCCGCCTATGCTCATACCGGGGTGTGTGTTCCGTTTATGCCATTGGGGGGGGGGGTGTCCCAAATAAGGCAGTGTGAGCCAGATACACCGTTACTTGCGGGTGACGGTAGTGTGAGCCAAAGTGTTCGATGAAAGTGTGAAGATTTGATAAATTTAATTTGAGCTATTTATCGCATATTTATTCCTGATTATTGGATTTTAAAGTGTTGTTAGAGGGAACTCACTAGACCGTTGGTCTAACCCTCGCTATTTCAAAAATAAAAAATCTATTTTCAGGTGGGCGCGAAGCTAGGGGTTCGGGTAAAGGCAAGGAGAATATCTAAGCGACTCCGTCAATAGAAGACTTCCATTTAGAAAATTTATAATTACTCTCAGTTGTGTAATAGGTTACTTCAGTGCAAAACCTTAGATCTGTTGATCATTGTAGACATCTTTTGGCTGGGATTTTAATATACTTGTTTATGTTAATTTTGGGTTTTCGGTTGTTATATCAATGGCAGGTCCCAATAACAATGATGGGCGGTGATAGAGTGCGGACGACAAGAGGCTTGAATGATTTTGACAACGGTAAAATTAATTTAGGTTTTTTATTTTATTTTAAAATTTTCGTAGCCGGCTTCAAGTAGCTTTTTTGAATTAAAAATGACATAGATAACTAAGGCATCGTTTGGCAAAAATAAACTAGCTTATAAGTTAGCTTATTTTATGGGTACATGTTTGGATGGACATAAGCTAGCTTTTTGATAAGCTACTTAGAGTAGCTTATGAGGAACTTTTTGTGATTATTTCAATTATACCGTCAATAATATTTATTATCATATGTTAACTATTCCTTATAAATAAATATTATTATTTAATAAGTATTAATTATTATATCTTAAAATTATAACATAAATTTTGATTATACATTGATATTAATTTTTAATTTTTTAGAATTATTGATAATTATATCAATTTTTTTTAATATTGATCAATAAATTTAGTTATCAATTATTATTATTTTTGTAATAATTAGTATTTGATTTTTTTTTTTCATATCATATGTAATGGTTATTTAAAATCATAAGTTAATGTAGATTTTTTTTAAATTTGGTTTAAAATTTATACTATGTATAATAATAAATTTTAAATTCTTTTAATTAACATAATTATATTATTTACTATCTTATTTGTATTAATTAATATATTATATTACTATAAATTTGTTTTAATTATATTATTAAATATTGTATTTGATTATTTTTTTATAGGTGTCATTTTTGATAATTTTACATACTTATAAGGTAGTTTTGTCAAATGTGACTTTTTTATCAGCTAGTTTATCAGCTACCAGCTAGTTTGTCAAACATAACGTAAGGAGTCTTGTGTTTGGCTTGGCTCGGCTTGAGATTGAACAAAAATAGGCATGTGTTTTTATGAGAGATATGTAGACATGCATGCTTTGTCGGGTTGAATTGAAGTAATTAAAGTTAATTAATGATGTGGATTAACATTAAACAAATAATTTGTAAAGCAATTTGATCACGTTAACCGCTATGTTTGTGCGGATTAAGGTTGGATTAGGGACCACTTAAGCCCACACTTATGTTAATCAACATGGTTCCAATCAAACACAAGACTTTAAATATAAATAGTAGTTCAAAAATGTCGTAATATTAAAATTTAAAAAAAAATGCTACCAAGATCTCGTTTATGTTTATAATTATTTAATAATTTATATTTATTTTGTAAATAATTAGCGTTTGCACGTGGGGTGAAACTTGAAAAGAAAAAGAAAAGCTTTTTAATCTTTTTTTAATTTATTATATGATTTTTTTATTAACAAAAATCTATTTCTTACCAATTTCAATAAATTCCAAGAGGTATAATTAAACAAAAACACATTACTTTTCATCGAGTATAGATTCAAAGTGCTTCTATTACAATTCTATAATTACACTTGAAGGATATCTTTTTTATTAAATATGAATCAATATAGTTATGAGTTCTTCTAATGTTAGATTATTTGATTGGATATAAATTCGTTTGTACAATGTGTTAATAAACAATGCACAATTTTTTTAGTTAATAATTTTTAAATCAACAAATCAAGCGGTTTTAGATTTGAGACTTATCGACAACATTACCTTTTTTAATTTGATTTAAAATCATATTTCCAAATATCCAAAAATGACTATTACTCATTTCAAATCATAACAATTGGTTTAAACATGAGTTCAACAACCTTGAATGTAAGTATATAGTATATATACAGGATTAGGGGGTTGAACATAAGTTTATATATAGCTCATGTTTGGGCTTTATGATGGGCCGGCATTCAATCGGCCCAATGAGGGTTTATAGGAACTTGTCATATTAGTACGAGGTGTTTATAGGTTAATACATTCGTAAACTTCTAAAGACCAAAAATAAGCTTTTAGGATGTTGTTTATAAGAGAAATGTTTTAATTATAAAATTTAGGTAATTATAGTTTTGTTAAAAAGAATATAAAAGGGTCTGACTGAAATCACTTTTTCTTCGTCCATGTCCGCTCATTAATGTTAAAGGGCCAATCTGGACCATTTATTTTTCAAGAATGGTTGTTCGAACCCATTTTTCTTAAGACCGAATAGATAGGTCTAACGGGTCGTCCCAGAGACGGACCTATAATTTTTTTTCAAGTCGTGACATCATTTGATTATAATAAACAAATATATGTATATAGGTATATTTTCCAGAGTTGTTCATTATTTTTTCATAAGTAAGGTCCTGTCTTCAAGTCTTTTATTGCAACTTTTTTTTTTCCAGAAACATAATAAATCTGAAATTAAAAGTTAAAACTAAGAAAATGAGACTTTGAAATTGGAACTCAGTTCTGGGGTGGAGAAAAAAGTCTTGCAAACCAACTCTATCAAAGGGATCATGTTTCCCCACTGTAGTTTCAAAATATATATGGCGACACAAAAAATTGATACAATGATACTTTTTACGACCCCATAATTTTTTACATTACTACGGAGAAACAAAGTACTTTTCGCGACCCCATAATTTTTTACATTACCACGGAGAAACAAAGTGGTGCCTGTGCCACCGTATCTAATAAAGTGGGTCCGTCCCAGGGTCGTCCTCTCCATAAACAACTCTAGTTTGCTTTTGCAATAAAAAGAAGTCATAAAAGAAAATTAGAGAGAAGGGAAGGCTGAAGACTTCTTGATTAAGACAGATAAAGGTAGAGCAAATTCATATATTTCAAAGAATTGGATTTGCAAATAAGAATGGTTCTCTACAGGTAAAGTTTACAAAGTAGAACATGCAGCCATTTGGTGTATTCTATTGATTTTCAAGCCATTCCTCCACTTGTAGCAGTCCTGATTATCTGAAACAGAGCTGGAAAAAAAAAACCCACAAATTAAAGTAAGGACAAATTTGCAGCAATGTAAGGGGTTGTTTGTTTACCTCTTAATGGTTCCATTAAGAGGTAACATCTGAATCGTTAATAGGTAAATCTTGTTTGGCAAAAAAAAAGGTCTGTCTCTTAATGGTTCCAAAACCCTCTGAATGATTTAGTATCTTGACCCTACCTTAACCATTTAGAGCCGTGATTTCATTATGAACAATTAGCAAACAATCATATTTCATTTCGCACTATATCATCATAAGAGCCTCTTAATCATTCTGACAACTTAATCATTCTGCACCAAACCATTCAGCACCTACCAAACAGCCCCTAACAAGAAAATACATTTTTCAAAAACAAAGTTGAGGTGGTGGGTTAACTTACATGATCCAATGACCACAAACACAAAGAAACCAAGCATGATAGGGCCAACTGGATAGTTATTGCCCTTTTTGGTGGATGTTTCGGGCACGGATCCATGCCTCGTTATGTTCTTATCGAATCTCCCTATCTTCTTATCCGCAAGACGCCTTGACGTTGTCTAAGAGAAATACACAAATGGTGAGTTTGTTAACCTTGTCTGACGAAAAGTTTTGCTAGTTTGAACTTAAAAGAGAAATGATGCAGTTTAATATCCTACAGGAACCCATTGAAGAAAGATTTTTAAACCACCTCAAGATCAAAAGGTTGTGATGACAGAAAAACACTCCGTTTTCAACTAAATTAAAGGTTTTATATGCATATTACTCTTGTTCCTAGCCAAAGGACTAAACTCACGACACTACAACAAAATCGGTCTTATAGGACGCCTTATATGTTTAATAGAGTATTTTATAGGACTTAAGTTTATACAACCAAAAAATAAATAAAGCATACTATCTAAAAGTGTTACAAAAAGTTTATAGGACGCTTTTGGGCATCATAATAAGGCTTTTAGGTCATTTTTAAAATAAAGTGTCCTATTAACTATTTTATAGGTAACTTTTGAGAAGTGTCCAATATACTCATCTTTTTATAGTACTCGTGTGTTTATAAAACACTTTTTCAATTTGTGTAATATAAAAAAGTTAATACGACACTTTATTTAAAAAAGTCCTAAAAAACTTAATATGATGCCCAAAAACGTCCTTTTTAGATAGAATGTTTTACTTTTTTGGTCCTATAAACTTAAGTCCCATAAGACACTCTGTTAGGACAGTGTGCGATGAGATGAATGGCATAACAGATTAACAGTTAGAGACATCAATGGATGTAAAATAGCTTACATTACATAATCTTCTTTATGGATCGGATTTAGATAAGATATGACTCTTGAGAATATGTGGACCCTCAGATTACTCTCCAAAAGAGTCTTTGAGGAGAGAAAGGAGGTTTCAAGTCTAACATGCCCCTTCAACAAAGGCTAGACAGACACATTATCCCAGAGTGTTGAGAAGGGGCTAAACAAGTGAGAGGGCTAGACGAATACAAATTGCCCTAGAGTGTCAAGTCCCCTGAGTTGTAGCTTTAGCTCTGATACCATGTGAGAATATGCAGAACCCCCTAGATTACTCTTTAAAAGTGCCCTTGAGGAGAGAAGGGAGGTTCCAACATATATTCAAGAGAAATGGTTCAAGTCTAGCTGATGTGCGATTCTAACAAAGACATTGAATATATGGTTGAATTGGTGCTTAAAAGTATTGAATATTACTAGATTACTTGAACCATATTGTTTTTGGCAAGTCCTAGCAGCTCTTTTTCTTTATACCTTCTAGTTATATTGATGTTTCCAATCTTTCTTCAACTTCTTTTTTCTCTTTTTCATTTCTAATTACAGTTCATAACTTTTTATTTGTACAAGCTTGTTTTTCTATGTAAAACCATAAACATATCCGCGACCACGGTACACAGATCATCTCATAGAAGTATGACAATTAAACCCCCAACTCTTGTCAAATTGAGCACATTTACAGGTTATCCAAAACTTACATCCTCAAGACATAACAGAGGTCTTTCACTTATAATAGAATGTTACTTCCTTACTACATTGTAACAGCTCAAATAATTCATTACATGTTCGTTTTACTGTTATTCTAAAGGCAGAGTAATTCCTAATTTAATGAGTTGATCTCTGATAATACGTAACAACACAACAAACGGATTCCAAACCAATAATATAAACCTTCGTAGGTTTTTCCATAACTGATTGTACAATTCGATTTGAGAGTTGAAACTCAAAAAACAAAGTGAAAAAGTTGAAAGATCGCCATGAACATAGGCGGATTTACAGCCACTTGGTAGGGCCGTAGGGGGCACAGGCCCCCAACAAACTATGCATAACAATTTAATTTTCTATTTTTTTACCTATATTTTTTAAAAACAAAAGTCAAGGTCCCAACCCATTAAATAAATATCTAATTCCTTTCTTTTTAGCTATCTCGTCTGTCGAATTTTGTATTAATATGTAATGTGTTAATTTGTTTTAAGTTCAATCGAGATATAAAAATATAAAAACAATAGTATAATGTCTCAGTTTAACTGAAATAGTAAATTAAACTGAACCGAATAAGTTATCTTCATTTGATTTAACGAACCATGTAAGGCAAAAACGAATAATCCGAAACCGTTTTGGTTCGGATAAATTATTCGGTTTCGGAAATTTTTCGACACCCTTAAGGGTGCCCCAACCAAGAAATTTTCTGGATCCACAACTGGCCATGAACGCGATCATCGGTTTTTTCTATAACTGATATTAACACAGTGCGATTAAAAAACGAAAAACAAACGGACAAAATCAAAAACTAGAATGATTATTCAGAAGAATGAAAGTTATAAATCATCGTTCTTATAGGTAAAAGAATGATGTTGAATTGTGAATGCATACATGATACATGATGCGTATAAATCATTCAGACATTTTTACACACCACCTCTTATTAATCATAACTAAATTAAGACTTCAAACTTTAAACCTCTTAGAAAACAAACACAAACGTCACCTCAGACATCAGAAACTTAGATCCATAATAATAAGTTAATAACATTACCATGATTATGTACAGAGATCGGAGGACCGCCGGAGAAAGTCGGAAGTTATCTCTTTCTGTTTCCGGCGAGGCTACGTACGACACCGCAGAATTGTTGAAAAGCTTTGGGTGATGATGAAAGGTAACCAAAACGGTGTAGGTTTAGCTGCTTATTTATAGCTTCGAGAGGTTGAAGTTTGGAGATTTGACTTTCGAAACAAGTACTCAGTACTCATCCAGGTTGTCGCCTGCTGATTGGTTAAAACACGTGTCTTGACAACGTGTCATACACATAGACAGATCTACAAATTTTTTCATACGGTGGCACCATAAAATATAAACAAAAAATAATTACAAAAAGTACGGATTTTATCGACATGTCTTCATCTTTTTAATGTTCAATATTTTTTGATGTGTTTTTATTCTCATTCCACCATTTTGAGGGATTTCTTAAAGTTTTTTGCTTGATTTTGAGGGGTTTTTAGGTTTTTTTATCGATTCCGAGGGATTTTTTCGATTTTTTTTATTGATTTCAAGAGTTTTTTTTCGGTTTTTTGGTTGATTTAGAAAGGTTTTTTTTGTTTTTTGGTTGATTACGAGGTATGGTTGCACCTTCTTGAAGTTTCCGAAATAATACGGTAGCACCTTCCAAAATGATACGGTTGCACCTTTCATGAACCTAAATTCTTTTACTTTTCGCCGGAGAAATGATACGGTGGCACGTGCCACCGTGGCCACAAGAGTAGCTCCGTCCCTGGTCACACAATCATTGGATTGAAGTGACGTGCGTGTAAGTCATTGTAGATGGCAGGTCGTTGAACTTGTTCGTTAAAGCGTTCAAAGTGAGAACGCTGTGGAGGACGGTTGCACAACGATCATCTATACTATATTATAAAACACGGATAAAAGCTCTTAAATACAAATTATTAGACACAAGGTACCATCATTTTATGCAATATTTTAAAAATCTCTTAATTTACAAGTATCAAAGCACAAGATACATATTACTACTGCAGACTTCTAACACCCACCAATTTGGTATGTGCAGAACCTTCCTTTTATGTAGACATTTCCATGTATCACTATTAATTAATATATTATATTACTATAATTTTGTTTTAATTATATTATTAAATATGTAATTGGTTATTTTTTCTAGATGTCATTAAAATATATAAGATAATCATTTAATTCTAACAAAATACTTAATTTTTTTTTATATAAAAGACATTATATTATTAAGCCTAAATTAAACAAATTTATAAAAAAACATTATCACTTTCTCAAAACCATCCAAAATCGTACTGTAAATCGACAAAAAAATAAATTGAAACATTAAAATCGTGATGTATCTCGCTGCATTGTGCGTGTACGCTTCTAGTATTATATAACCCTTTTATTTGGGGGCTAGCTGCATTATACTTTTATACATAGATATACTTTTATTATTGTATTATTTTTTTTATTACCATAATATATTTTTAAATATTTTTTATTAAAACTTTAAAAATTATCTATTATACCAATTGTAACATATAACCTTTTAAACTGATTATCCTTTTTTCCATTACATCATTCTAACTATGTGATATAAATAAATAAAAATGCAACTTTTTTAAATAATTTTCTCATTCGATAATTCATATTCCACCTTGAATATGTTTTTAATCCATCTTTTAAAAACAATCTTTCAAAATATTTTCACTCATATTAAATTGTAAGCAAATTAAATATTCTATAGTAGCATGTTTTAAACAAATATAATATATTTTTTCAAAATAAATATTTTGTTTGTAAGAAAAATTAACACTTCTTATTTTACTTGCTCTAAAAATACATCTTTTTTTTTTAACATTTTAAAAAATGTTAGCAATATAAATTGTGCTTTATATTCTGGGAAAAGTCCAAAAAAATCCAATGAACTTTAGTGTTTGGAGTGATTAAGTCATTGGACAATTTTTTGAAACAAATAAGTCTTTGGACATTTCAAAACCTGTTAACTAAATCCTTGGACTTTTGATAACCTGTTGAATACATTCTTATTACTTAAAAATTTAACTTGCAACCTATATAGCAGATAAAACTACAAATTAAAAACAAAGTCACCTACTTTATCCGTCTACAAATTAAAAATGGGAAAATTAACTAAAATAGTCAATCTCATCAACCATATTTATTTTTCTTTTACCATTTTTCAAAGTTTTTTTCCTAAAGTTGCCAAAGTTTGCACATAATGTTTTTTTTTCTTGCATAAGAATTGTTTTTTTTCCAAAAAAATAAAAATAACAAACATCCTCACGTAAAAAAATTTATGTATAAAGATTCACTTTCTGCTTATAGTTTTAGAAAAAATTTACACTTTGCATTCTTATAAAGTTATAATTAGTTATTTAATTTATTTTATATCAATTACTTTTTCATTTACATTTTTATTTTATTAACATCTAACATACACAATCGGATATTAACTAAAATATATCAAAAAATTATTTTTTTTTACAAATTACACCATTATAGTCGTTTCGTCAATACGTTCAAAATTAACTCAATATTGTTTTTGAACTTTATCTTGTATTATTCAATATCATAAATACGTACGAATTATTTTTAATATTTACCCTTTATAATTACAAATTAATCTTATATTATTAAATAAATACCTTAAAGGATAAAATGTGTAAATATTAAATATAATTAGTACGTATTTATGATATTTAATAATATGAGATTAAATAAAAAAAATCAATATTAGGCTCATTTTAAACGTATTGACGATACAATTATAATGGTGTAATTTGTAAAAAACGTACTTTTTTGATACATTTTAGTTAATATACGATTATGTGTGTTAATATAATAAAAGGTTAAAATGAAAATAAAAAGGTAGAAAATATAAAGTAAATTAAATAACAAATTATAAAGATATATATTTTTTTTTTTGGCAAAAACAGTTTTTAAGGCAAAAAAATAATATGTTTTGACTATTTTAGTTAATTTTCTTATTTGTAGGGTGATAAAGTAGGTGACATATTTTTTGTTTTTTCTTCTAATTTGTAGTTTTACCTATTATGTAGGTTACAAGTTACATTTTTAAGTAATAAGGATGTATTTAACAGGTTTCCAAAAGTCCAAGGATTTATTTAGTGTGTTTTGAAATGTCTAAGGACTTATTTGTTCCAAAAAATTGTCCAAAGACTTAATCACTCCAAACACTAAAGTCCATTGGTTTTTTTGGACTTTTCCCTTATATTCTTAATATACGATATATTGTTCTCAAGGGAGTTTAAAATACAAAAGTTATATATATCGTGAGAAAGTGAAAGAGAAGATTAATGAAATATTCATATTTGAATTATTGAAAAAAAAATCATTTAAAGATACACATGTGAACTCATATGAATAATCTATAACGTTGATTCTCTCTCTCTCTCTCTCTCTCTCACACACACACACATATATATATATATATAGAGAGAGAGATTTTTAAACGAGAACAATAACTATTTAAGAAAACAACAAATAATGTATAAAATCATATGTGATTTTACATTAATCGGCAAAAACTGTACGCGAGCGACTTAAATCGTAGGGCAAAGTTGCATGAATCATATATGATTTTATACATGAATCATATATGAATTTGTATGTAATTAGTTGTTCTCGTGTTTTCTTAAATAAATTTTGTTCTCCTATGAACCCATCTTTCTCTCTCTCTCTCTCTATATATATATATATACATATTCAAATATAATGTTACAATGGATTAACATCTTTTTCTTATCTTCTCACGATATTTAGCATTGTTATTTGAACCAACCTAGTATTAACAATTTTTTATGTTGACGATTTGCTGTCACTTTCTCCTATTTTGATTTCATGCAAATTGCACCACTCTTTTTGTCCATTAATCTCTATAAAGTTTGTATGTGAAATTACAGAGTGAAGTTTAAGAAAATAAATTCTCCATTGTCCATCTCGTGATGCATCCAAATCAACAGAACTGTGGATCTAGACAAGAGGTGTTAGTCCCAAGACCGAATGAGAAAGCTTGCTTATACATATTACCTAATTAAGGCCCGAATTTATTTATTTTACTATTCTCTCAATGTTTCCCCGAGATTGATTAAGGGGTTGTTTGTTTTTTAAAAAAAACCTCTTAATGACTCTTAAGTTTTAATCGTTCAGACCTTTTTACACACCACCTCTTATAAATCATAACTAAAATAAGACTTCAGACTTTAGACCTCTTAAAAACAAACGACACCTAAACCTTGAATCAAGGTACAAGTTCATAGCCATATGACAAAACATCTTTTCGGCCATGTTATGAAATTTATCACTAACTAGTGCGCGACCCGCACGATACGCGGTAGTAGCGTTTTTTTAAGGAGTACTTGTTCGAGTTAAAATATCAAAAAATAATTTCTCGACAAACAATTAATGAGATATAATCTACAACAACGAATCAATTTCCTTTAGTGATTAGTTTGCGTATGTTTCAAATTTAGCATATAAACCTTACTTTGTAATATAATTTTAAAAAACAGTTCATAGATGTGATCAAATAGACACAAAGTAGTTGTACTATATATTTTATTTTTACTAAGAGAGAGTCGGTGAAAAATAACCAACCAATAACGCTTTGGTTAGCCAAACTTAACCAACCACATTAGTATATAATGTCAACCAAATTAAGCTAATCCCATGAATTTTCTAGAAAGACCTAGCATCTTCCTAATAAATACTCACATCATCCTTCAATTCCATCATTTTCTCATCAATGTGGGATGAACAAAACACACGACATTTCAAATTTTGATGAATACTCAAATCTCATTAAGCCACATCATTATCCATTGGTTGTTCCTTTAATATATATAAAGATTGATGATTGATATTGATATATTGGTTGGGTAATGTAAATGAGTCAACTTTAATAATTATCACAAAATCATTATTTTAATTATTTGTTATATATAGATAGATAGATAGATTTTTTTGACATAAAAACATCCATTCCTTCTTTCTTATAGTCAGTTTTTACTTCAAAACTTTTATCTTCTCATCAATGTGGGATGATGAAACTTAACCAAATTTCATGATTGGAGGATTACTCAAATCTCATGGTGTCAAGTCATTCTATTTGGTTGTTTGTTCCTTTAATATATATAAAGATTTTTTTTGCAAAAATATGGTAGGCTAAATTGAGTTAATCACATTAGGTGACACAAAAACATTCACACATCATTTCTTATATACTCACTTCAAACTTCAAAATTTGCATCTTCTCTCAACAATGTGAGATGATACATAAATAGAGTAGGCTAAATTGAGCCAACCACATTAGTTGACACAAAAACATTCATCCCTCCTTTCTTATAGCCACTTCTTACTTCAAAACTTTCATCTTTTCATCAATGTGGGATGATGAAACTCAACCACATTTCAAGATTTGAGGATTACTCAAATCCCATGGTGCCAAGTCATACTATTTGGTTGTTCCTTTAATATATATATATATAAAGATTTATAATAGAGTGAATTACATATTTGGTCCCTAGGGTTTGATGGTTTTAACACTCTGGGTCCCTAAAATGAAATATCTATGGCTTGCATCCTCGTGGTTTGCATTTTATAACGTCTTGGGTCCCTAAAACTAACTCCATTAAAAATACCTCTGTTAAAGAGGTGGGTAGTTTGGTCATTTTAATTGTAGGGACCAAACATGTAATTTACTCTCTATGTATTGTATATTGATATATATATATATATATATATATATATATATATATATATATATATATATATATATATATATATATATATATATATAGAGAGAGAGAGAGAGAGAGAGAGAGGGGTGTTCAAATGCACTCTTTCTAAATCTTGCACCCCATGCAAACCCCTTAGTCACCATTGATTTGAAAATATTTTATTTTTTAATTTTTTTAAAGGGTAAAGGGTAGTTTCGGTAACCATTAATATGTATTTTATTATTTTAAATTAATTAATTATAATTATATTCCTTAATTATAGCAACTCTTAATTATCCTTATTATTTTAAAGAATAGCTATCAATATGGAAATTGAATTTCATCCTATTCTATTCAAACTCTCGATGATCTTCTTCTTCATTCTATTCTACCTATCAATTGTATATCGATTGTATTTGTAAGAATAATGATCTTCTTCTTCATTATTTCATGTGTTCAACGTTATTAATTTCTTCTTGTATTTACTGCATTGATATAGATATTTTTTTCGCTGTTAGATGAATACGGGTTCGTCTTCCACCACCGTTGAAGTGTTGAATTCTATGGAGAGGAGTTCTTTCAGTACGAATGGACAGGACGTTACGGCGGAGGTTGTGGATACATTGTTTGAAGATTCACGGGATGATCGAATTGTAGCCGGAATCGATCGGATTGCTCGTTGGCCCGCCGACTTGGAGGATGACCAATTTATTCCTACTAGCTATCATGTGTCGAACGAACAAGATGACGAAATATTAGGTGTGTTGAAGTCGAAAGGACAAGTTTCACAAGAAATCCTAGGTGTCATCACGACTCGTTTTTATGTTTGTAGCAAGACGGGTTGCCTCCAAATAAGTATTTTGACTCATTAGATGTAGTTCCAGGTGATAGGAAACATCGTAATTCGAACATTAAACGGACGGGGTGTGGAGCTTGCATTCATTTGGATGGTATAAAGGTTGTGCCAGCAATTATTTTGTTACATGCACAAGTGCAACCAAAAATCAACTTTATGAATGGCAAGAAGTTTTTTAATTTGCAAGGCATGCTTGGGTTTGATAAAGCTAGTAAAACTGTTGAGTAGCTGCTCATGAAATCAAAGTCAGGCATTCAAGAACTCATGATCCCTCAAAAATTGAAACCGATATCCCTTTGTTCGTCAATTTCATAAATAAAAAAAAAACAAAGTTGTGCATGCATTAGATGAACAAAGTTGTTTTTGAGGTTTTCCCTTGAACCTTCCTCAGTCTAGATAGTCGTTCATTTGGACGATATGCACTTGTACATACATGTAAAATGTAACATGCACAAGTGCATAAAATAAAC